>OY997262.1:475555189-476911022 GCA_963921465.1 Triticum timopheevii
AATGAAGAAAGCAACTGTTTTTGGAGGGAAAGTCGGACAGAGTAATGCCGCGTGCGATGTGGAGCAAAGCAATATTCATGGATTAAAAAGAAAAAACACGCTTGTGTCTCTCCTGGGGGGCGGCTCGGGCAGAACCTTAGCCGCCATAGCTGCTGGCCTCCCTCGGTCTGAACTTATCGGAGTTCCCTCCGCTCTCCTGCTCCCTCGATCCCTCCTCAGCCCACGGCCCATCAACCTCCTCCCGCCACATCCCTCCGTACATGACAGGACTCATGGAGGCACACATTGTGCGGAAGTGTTGGGTGCAGCCCTCCACTACAAAGAGAGAGAAATAGTTTTAGAAACATCAATTGTGCATCGTTTTGCATTTTCCGCATGCTAGAAATCAAGGGAATTTAAAATGTTACAAACCATGTCTTGCATATGACTCTGTGTTACATTGTGCTTTGTGCAAAACTATGAATAATTTGAAACATTTATCTAAGTAAACAAAGATATGATATTACTTACGGCATCAATCATTAAATTACTACTATTTATTATGACTGCATATATTGTCTTAACACGAGGAAATAGAAGTACAACAAACCAGAAGGCCTAAAGTGCAAATTGTACAGGTATCGAATTCAAACCATAACATATCACATAAATTAAATTTAGTGAAACAAAACTAGTTTAGATTATATTAAAGAGTTTAATCCAGCTAGAGTCGTGTGTGTAGACAATTAGTGTACCACTCCACATAGGCGAGTGGATAGGCAAAACTATTGCCTCCTTCCTTCGTGGGCGATGACGCCAGTCCTTGCCTCCTCCGTCGTCTGCTTCGACAATTGAAGGAGATGGGGACCTTGGTTGTTTGGATTCGGCTGTAGATAGGGTAGGCTTCATGTGTGGGGCAGTGTTGTGTTCTTGTGGTGATGGTGGTGGCGCATCCAAGAATAATGCCCCCACTCTAGTGTCATCTTAATGGCGTCCATGGCCACATCTGAGACCAGTGGGCTCAGCCTCCCGCCGACCCTTTCGGTCGTCTAGTTTAGGTGTTCGGCAAGTGGTTGTCGTCCATGTAGTGTCGCCGATGGGTGAGAATGGATGGTTGTTTCAGATATGGCTTGACGATTGGAGGGGATGTGGATCTCGGTGGTTTGGATTCGGCTGTAGATAGGGTAGGCTTCATGTGTGGGGTAGCGTTGTGTTTTGACAGTGATGGCGGTGTCGCATCCAAGAATAATGCCCTCGCTCTAGTGTAATCTTAATATCGTCTATGGATACATCCGAGACCGGTGGGCTCAGCCTCCCGCCGAACCTTCCGATCATCTAGTTTAGGTGTTCAGCCAATGGTCGTCATAGTGTCACCGTTGGGCAAAATGGATGGTTGTTTCAAATATGGCTTGACAATTGGTTGCAACGATCTTGCGCTCGACATCGACAACGGACGGCTAACAGTGGATCCAGGACTCATGGAGGGTGGACAAGATCCCCGAACGGCACACCACAATGACATAGGCCTTGCCCACGGCAGGCTTTTACATCGACTTACAACACCCTTTCGGCCTCTACCATTCTAGCAGCCAAAGCAGACACTCTACAACACTTTAGCAAATTCCAAAGCTGCCATTATGGTTCCTCGCCAACCAGGGCGATTGGGATTAATACGCGACAGAACAGATGAAATGGCCACATTATAGTCTTCACTGATATTAAACAGAAAAACTAAATTGTCATCATTTCTATAGTTTTTCATCTAGTCATTTCCAAACATTTTTCTTTAGCAAAAGTCAATGTCCTTTTGAATCTTTTTTTAGACCATTTTTTAAAAATCAATCTACCATTAGTGTGATTGACTCTGTTGGCTCTGATTGTTTCGTAGTATAATCGATTTCTTCGATGATAGGACCAAAATTCAATAAAGCAAATATCATTATTACTGAACCGTTTTCGTTATATCAAGAGATCAGTTTTGTTAAGCTAGAAGCGTGACGTTGCCGCTGCATGAAAAGGGTTGCCGGCCAGCAGCATTCCACGCGACTTCATACCGCTACAGAATATGTTGGCCAGCGTAACTCAACCGTCAATCATCTCCTACGTCGGGCGCCCGTTGTCCGCCGACACCAGGTGCTCGTCGCGGTACATGACCACATGTGTCACCGTCCCCGACCGCTGCACGCACCTGGCTTTCAAAATGTTCAAATTTGTTTTGTAAAGTGTTAATGAATTTAGAGATTTCCTCGGCAGTTTTAAAATATTCACAGAATAAAAGAGCCATGTTAAATCTTTGACAATTTATACCAAATGTTTTTACTTATTGATAATTAAATTTAAGATAACTCTAAACAATAGTTTATATCAAACTTTTGTTAGTTTTTTTGTAAACATTTTCACTTATTTTGTTTATGCTAAACCAAATGGTAAATATATGTGCATCCACTTATTAACTTGTGACAAACAGAATTATACTATTGTCTTATATTCACTCTCTTTGTTCTATAGTACAGTCAAATATCATAAAAATTTATAATAAATATCAACAAATAAATATATGGTCAAATAAATATTGACACTAGAGGATTCTTGTCCAATGTATGGTGTGATGATTCATATAAAAAATATGCAAAGTTTCTAGTTGTTGGAAATCTAACCACAAGTAGTCGGTTGTTTCTTCATCCAGAAAAAAATCCATTGTTTCTTTTGTTTGTAAGCAATAACATAGGTATAAAAAATTTCGGGTCAAAGTGAACGGACATGGGTGCTTTGATCTGTCAAAACATGAACCAATGGCCGTGATGGATCCATCCATCGGCTGCACAAAAAGCGAATATGTTCTATTCCCCTCCCCTCCGCTCTCCTCTGCCTGAGGTTGGGGACGCCACCCCATCGCCATGGCTCCCGAGAATGTAGTATATGTATATCACTTAATAATTCTGTGAAACGAGGAGAAAGTAGATTGGATCCACACACCTAGGACGGTGGTCTCGGTATCATTATATAGGGCGCCTCTAGGGCTGCTGCTAGGGTTTACAGAGGATAAGTACATGTTGTTATACAAGATAACTACAATCCTAGATACTAACCATGTCTGATAACTATACAGTTTAACATTCCCGCTCAATCTGAACTTCCTACACAAAGATTCAGATCGTGCCTATTTAAAACAAACGGAACCGGACAGGGTGTATAAGGGTTTCCCCCGTCCTCCCCTCCCGCCGCCAACGGCCGTCGGCCTCGCGCCCCCTCCGCCCCCTTCCGCCCCCCTCCCCCCTTCCTGTCCGCCTCGCGCCGCCTCCCCGGGAGGTGGCCGGGGCGGAGCTCGAGCTCCTCTTCCTCGGCGCCCCTTCCCCCGTCTCTCCCCCCGCCGCCGCCGGCGGGCGCCCCTGGCGCTGGCCCGGGTGGTGCCGGCGGTGGCGGGCCTTCTCGTCCCCGCGCGTGCGTGCTCCCTTCCCGGGGCTGGGAGGCGGTGGCGGTGCAGCTCGGCCTTGCTGCGGTCCGGCGGCCCTGCGGTGGTGGCCGGCGGCAGGCGTGGTGTCGGCGCCACTCCTTGGCGGCGGGGAGGCGTGGTGGTGCTGGGTGGCCGTCGTTGCCCCCCGGTCCAGATCTGGGCCCGGCGGGCCCCATCTGGGTCCTAGCGGGCCGGCTCCCCGGCATGGCCTCGTTGTTTGCGGCGCGGTGAGGAGGAGGAGCGGCTCGGATTCGGGGCAGCGGCGCCGACGGCGTGCCGGCAGCAGCGCGAAGGCGGGAGCTTTACGAGCCCACGAGGGCTCGGCCGGGCCTGTGGGCCCACGGTCCTGGTGTGCTCCTGCTATTGCGTCCGGACGGCTACCGTCGCGGACGGTGGAGGTGGGTCCCTCCCGCGTGCCAACGGTGCTGATGCCCTAGTCCCGGCTCTGATTCTTCGCCGTGTTGCCCTCACCCCGCGTCGCCGTGGTGAGACGGCATGGGGGTCTCCTGACCGTGTTGGCGCTGGGTGGTGGTTGGTTTGGTGGCTGGCTCCGGAGCGCCCGAGGTGCGGGTTGGGATCGGGGGAAACCCCTGTCGGCTTGGCCGACACCGGTGCGGTGGCGCTTGTGGGTGCCACCTGACCTTCCGGGAGGGCGTCGGGGCTACCCTTCCTCTCGCCTCATCGTGTACCGGGGGAAACCCTTGGCAGCAGCGTCGTCATCGTCGCGATCCTTCTTGGAGGTGTTGATAGGTGCCGGCGCTTCGGAGTCTTGGAGCCTAGTGGGAGATCCCGGTGGGCGCAGCGATCGCGAGGCTTCTTCGTTTTTTGTTGATCCGTCGTTGTCGGCATTTGTTTCTTTTGCTCTTTCTCTGCCGTTTCCTTTTGGGTGTGACTGTGCTGCTTCCGCCCCAGCACCTATCCTTGTATCGCTCGGTTGGTTGCTTTGTATACAAAGCGGGGGGAAACCCTTTTTCGGTAAAAATAAACGGCACCTCAACTAGGGGTTTTGTGAATATATCCGCAATTTGCTCCTTGGAAGATATGAATCGAACATCAAGTGCCTTGGCTGCAACTCGTTCACGAACAAAATGGAAGTTCACTTCTATGTGATTGGTTCTGGCATGGAATACCGGATTTGCAGATAGGTAAGTGGCTCCTAGATTGTCACACCACAGAACAGGAGGTCGAGAGAGAAAGACCCCAAGTTCAACAAGAACCGACTGTATCCATATTACCTCAGCTGTTCCATTCGCAAGTGCCTTATATTCAGACTCCGTGCTCGACCTAGACACCGTAGCTTGCTTTCTTGAACTCCACGAGACAAGGTTAGGTCCAAGAAAGACTGCAAAGCCACCTGTGGATCGGTGATCATCACTGCATCCAGCCCAGTCTGCATCTGAAAAACAGCTTAATAGCATAGAGGGTGACTTTCGAATAGACAGTCCCATACTGTGAGTATACTCAAGTATCTCAAAATCCTCTTTGCTGCTGAGAGATGTGCAGTCGTAGGTGCATGAAGGAACTGACAAACACGGTTAACTGCAAAAGAGATGTCTAGCCTCGTGAGTGTTAGATACTGGCGAGCTCCAACCAAGCTGCGATACTTGGTGCTGTCATCCTGAGACAGTGGTGATCCACTGTCCTTGCTAATTTTCTCGCTGGAGGACATGGGTGTGGTAGAGACTTTACAATTCTCCATGTTTGCATGACGGAGAATGTCGCTGATATACTTCTGCTGAGACAGAACAATTCCCCTCGCGATGACTCCACATGTACTCCAAGAAAATAATGCAAGGAGCCGAGATCCTTGAGAGCAAAAGAGGCTTGAAGATCGGCAAGTAACTTGGTAGTAGCAGTGGGAGAGGAGCTGGCCACAATAATGTCGTCTACATACACAAGCATGAAAATGGTAACACTACTCCGGTTGTAGACAAAGAGAGACGTGTCAGCTTTGGATGCGATAAAACCAAGTTGTTGAAGCCTAAAACTCAGCCGAGAATACCATGCTCAAGGAGCCTGTTTGAGGCCATAGAGAGCCTTGCGAAGTTTGCACAAATGATGAGGCACCAAGGGATTCACAAAACTAGGAGGTTGGTGCATGTATACCTCTTCTTGGAGAATGCCATGAAGAAAAGCATTTTGAACATCCAACTGATGCAAACACCATCCACGAGAGACTGCAATGGAGAGAACTAGGCGCACAGTGACAGGTTTAACGACCGGGCTGAACGTATCATCATAGTCCAAGCCATCGCGTTGTTTGAACCCCTTTGCGACCAGACGTGCCTTGTAACGATCAACAGTTCCATCCGGTTTGTGTTTGATCTTGAACACCCACTTGCAGTCAATGATGTTGACACGAGGAGGAGGAGGGACCTGATACGTCTCCAACGTATCTATAATTTTTGATTGCTCCATGCTACATTATCTACTGTTTTGGACTATATTGGGCTTTATTTCCCACTTTTATATTACTTTTGGGACTAACCTATTAACCGGAGGCCCAGCCCAGAATTGCTGTTTTTTGCCTTTTTCAGTATTTTGAAGAAACAGAATATCAAACGGAGTCCAAACGAAATGAAACCTTCGGGATCGTGATTTTCCAACCGAACGTGATCCAGGAGACTTGGACCCTACTCCAAGAAGCCTCCGAGGAGGTCACGAGGGTGGAGGGCGCGCCCCCTACCTCATTGGCCCCTCGGAGCTCCACCGACGTACTCCTTCCTCCTACATATACCTATGTATCCCCGAACGATCAGAACAGGAGCCAAAAACCTAATTCCACCGCCGCAACCTTCTGTATCCACGAGATCCCATCTTGGGGCCTGTTCTGGAGCTCCGCCGGAGGGGGCATCCACCACGGAGGGCTTCTACATCATCACCATAGCCCCTCCGATGAAGTGTGAGTAGTTTACTTCAGACCTTCGGGTCCATAGCTAGTAGCTAGATGGATTCTTCTCTCTTTTTGGATCTCAATACAATGTTCTCCCCCTCTCTCGTGGAGATCTATTCGATGTAATCTTCTTTTTGCGGTGTGTTTGTTGAGACCGATGAATTGTGGGTTTATGATCCGGTATTATCTACGGAAAATATTTGATTCTTCTCTGAATTCTTTTATGTATGATTGAGTTATCTTTGCAAGTCTCTTCGAATTATCTTTTTGGTTTGGCCAACTAGATTGGTAGTTCTTGCAATGGAAGAAGTGCTTAGCTTTGGGTTCAATCTTGCGGTGTCCTTACTCAGTGACAGAAAGAGTTGCAATGCACGTATTGTTTTGTTGCCATCGAGGATAACAAGATGGGGTTTTTATCATATTGCATGAATTTATCCCTCTACAGCATGTCATCTTGCTTACGACGTTACTCTGTTTTTACTTAATACTCTAGATGCATGCTAGATAGCGGTCGATGAGTGGAGTAATAGTAGTAGATGCAGAATCATTTCGATCTACTTGTTTTGGACGTGATGCCTATATACATGATCATTGCCTAGATATACTCATAAATATTCTCAATTCTGTCAATTGCTCAACAGCAATTTGTTCACCCACCGTAGAATACTTATGCTCTTGAGAGAAGCCACTAGTGAAACCTATGGCCCCCGGGTCTATTCTCATCATATCAATCTATATCACTTTATTTACTTGCTTTGTTTTTACTTTGCCTTTACTTTTTACTTTGCATCTATCTATCAAAAATACCAAAAATATTATCTCTATCAGATCTCACTCTCGTAAGTGACCATGAAGGGATTGACAACCCCTAAGCGTTGGTTGCGAGTTGCTATCGTTTTGTGTAGGTACGAGGGACTTGTGCGTGGTCTCCTACTGGATTGATACCTTGGTTCTCAAAAACTGAGGGAAATACTCACGCTACTTTACTGCATCATCCTCTCCTCTTCGGGGAAATCCAACGCAGTGCTCAAGAGGTAGCAAGAAGAATTTCTGGCGCCGTTGCCGGGGAGGCTCACGCAAGCAAGTCAACTATACCAAGCACCCATCGCAATCCCTATCGCTTGCATTACATTATTTGCCATTTGCCTCTCGTTTTCCTCTCCCCCACTTCACCCTTGCCGTTTTATTCGCCCTTCTTCCGTTCGATCTTATGTTTGCTTGTGCCTTCTTTTTGCTTGGATCTTCACTTGGTAAAAGTTTATGGATCCTCATCCACTTGCTAATCTCTTTAAGAGATCCAATTATGTTGAACCTATTGCTAGTGAGTTGAATGCACTAGATTATCTTTATGAGGTTTTTCTTGAAATTCGTGAATCTGAAAATTGTGATGAAATACTTTATGAAGGAATTCATGATAGATCTTTGAATAAAAAGCATGATTGCAATGATCTTATAAATTCTGTTGATGTTAATTGTGCTAATAATATGCAAAACCCTAAGCTTGAGGATGCTAATTTTGCTATGTCTACTACTTGTTGCGATGATCATGATTGGGGTGATTCTTCTTATGATCTTGAAAATTTATTTAAACCCCATGATGAATATGAGATTGATAATAGTGTTTGCAATATTATTGAAAGTGGGTTTGGAAGAGTGTCAACTTTAGATCCCACATATTTGGAGAATGTTCAATTTCATGAAATTTTTTATAAAAGTGGGTTTGGAGAGGTCATGACTTTAGTTAATGTTAATCCCACTATTTTGGAAGAGTATCAACTTTGCATGCATCTGGATCATGTTGAAAATATTTTATGTGATAGCTATTTTGTTGAATTTGCTTATGATCCCACATGTAATTATTATGAGAGAGGAAAATATGGTCTTAGAAATTTTTATCTTACTAAATTACGTCTCGTCATGTTGAGATTGCTATCGTCTCTTTCTTCTTCCTTGCATATGTTAGTTTTTGCTTGCCTTGCAAATTTGTTTTCTTATAATATGCCTATGCATAGGAAGTATGCTAGACTTAGATGTGTTTGTCACGTGTTTCATGATGCTCTCTTTGCGCTTCAAATCTTGTCTTTCATGTGAGCATCATTAAAATTATCAATACCTAGATCTATCCTTGCTTTTATGCCTAGCTAGGGGCGTTAAATGATAGCGCTTGTTGGAAGGCAACCCAATTTTATTTTGCATTTTTTGTTTTTGCTTCTGTTCAGGAATAATTAATCCATATACCTTCTGTTTAGATGTGGTTTTATGTTTTAATTAGTGTTTGTGCCAAGTAGAACCTATAGGATAACCTACGATGATAGTTGATTTGATTCTGCTGAAACACAGAAACTTTGCGCGCACGAATTTAGTTATGATAAATCACAGGAACATGCTTTTGCGTTGATTCTTTTTGCTTCTGATCAAAAAAAAATTGTCCAGGACTTCCTATTTTGGTAGAATTTTTAGAGTTCCAGAAGTTTGCGTTACTTATAGATTGCTACAGACTGTTCTATTTTTGACAGATTCTGTTTTTTGTGTGTTGTTTGCTTATTTTGATGAATCTATGGCTAGTAAATTAGTTTATAAACCATAGAGAAGCTGGAATATAGTAGTTTTAACACCAATATAAATAAAGAATGAGTTCATTACAGTAACTTGAAGTAGTCTTTTGTTTTCTTTCTCTAACGGAGCTCACGAGACTTCTGTTGAGTTTTGTGTTGTGAAGTTTTCAAGTTTTGGGTGAATTCTTTTGATGGATTATGGAACAAGGAGTGGCAAGAGCCTAAGCTTGGGGATGCCCATGGAACCCCCAAGATAATCCAGGACACCAAAAAGTCAAAGCTTGGGGATTACCCGGAAGGCATCCCCTCTTTCGTCCACTTCCATCGGTAATTTACTTGGAGCTATATTTTTATTCACCAACATGATATGTGTTTCGCTTGGAGCGTCTTGTATTATTTATGTCTTTGCTTGTTAGTCTACCACAATCATCTTTGATGTACACATCTTTTGAGAGAGCCATATATAAATTCGAATTTGTTAGAATACTCTATGTACTTCACTTATATCTTTTGAGCTTGATAGTTTTGCTCATAGTACTTCACTTATATCTTTTGAGCGTGATAATTTTTGCTCTAGTACTTCACTTAGATCTTTTAGAGCACGGTGGTGGATTTGTTTTAAAGAAACTATTTGATCTCTCATGCTTCACTTAGATTATTTTGGGAGTCTTTAATAGCATGGTAATTTGCTTAATGTTAATATACTTTGTGTTCAAGATATGTGAACTTTCTTTTGAGTGAATTGAATACTAAGATAAGTTTGATGCTTGATAATTGTTTTGAGATATGGAGGTGATAATATCAAAGTCGTTCTAGTTGGGTGATTAAGAATTTGATGAATACTTGTGTTAAAGTTTGCAAGTCCCGTAGCATGCACGTATGGTTAAAGTTGTGTAACAAATTTGAAACATGAAGTGTACCTGGCTTGTGCTGTTGGGGAACGTAGTAATGTCAAAATTTTCCTACGCACACGCAAGATCATGGTGATGCATAGCAACAAGAGGGGAGAGTGTTGTCTACGTACCCTCGTAGACCGAAGCGGAAGCATTGACGCAACGTAGAGGAAGTAGTCGTACGTCTTCCCGGTCCAACCGATCCAAGCACCGTTACTCCGGCACTTCCGAGTTCTTGACACACGTACAGCTCGATGACACACCCCGGGCTCCGATCCAGCAAAGCTTCGGGGAGGAGTTCCGTCAGCACGACGGCGTGGTGACGATCTTGATGTTCAACCGTCGCAGGGCTTCGCCTAAGCACCGCTACAATATGACCGAGGTGTAATATCGTGGAGGGGGGCACCGCACACGGCTAAGGAACGATCACGAAGATCAACTTGTGTGTTCTAGGGTGCCCCCTGCCCCCGTATATAAAGGAGCCAAGGGGAGGGGGCGGCCGGCCAAGGAGGGGTGCGCCAGGGGGGAGTCCTACTCCCACCGGGAGTAGGACTCCCTTTCTTTCCTAGTTGGAGAAGGAGAAGGGGGGAAAGAGGAGGAAGAGGGGAAGGAAAGGGGGGGCGCCGCCCCCCTTCCCTTGTCCTATTCGGACTAGGAAGGGGAGGGGCGCGCGGCCACCTCCTGCCTCCTGCTCTCTTCTCCCTCAAGGCCCATGTAGGCCCAATAACCCCCCGGGGGGTTCCGGTAACCCCCCGGTACTCCGGTAAAATGCCGATTTCACCCGGAACGATTCCGATGTCCAAATATAGGCTTCCAATATATCGATCTTTATGTCTCGACCATTTCGAGACTCCTCGTCATGTCCGTGATCACATAGGGAACTCCTAACAACCTTCGGTACATCAAAATACATAAACTCATAAAGAAACTATCATCGTAACTTTAAGCGTGCGGACCCTACGGTTCGAGAACAATGTAGACATGACCGAGACACGTCTCCAGTCAATAACCAATAGCGGGACCTGGATGCCCATATTGGTTTCTACATATTCTACGAAGATCTTTATCGGTCAGACCGCATAATAACATACGTTGTTCCCTTTGTCATCGGTATGTTACTTGCCCGAGATTCGATCGTCGGTATCCAATACCTAGATCAATCTTGTTACCGGCAAGTCTCTTTACTCGTTCTGTAATACATCATATCGCAACTAACTCATTAGTTGCAATGCTTGCAAGGCTTAAGTGATGTGCATTACCGAGAGGGCCCAGAGATACCTCTCCGACATTCGGAGTGACAAATCCTAATCTCGAAATACGCCAACCCAACAAGTACCTTTGGAGACACCTGTAGAACACCTTTATAATCACCCAGTTACGTTGTGACGTTTGGTAGCACACAAAGTGTTCCTCCGGTAAACGGGAGTTGCATAATCTCATAGTCATAGGAACATGTATAAGTCATGAAGAAAGCAATAGCAACATACTAAACGATCGGGTGCTAAGCTAACGGAATGGGTAATGTTAATCAGATCATTCAACTAATGATGTGATCCCGTTAATCAAATAACAACTCTTTGTCCATGGTTAGGAAACATAACCATCTTTGATTAACAAGCTAGTCAAGTAGGGGCATACTAGTGACACTCTGTTTGTCTATATATTCACAGATGTATTATGTTTCCGGTTAATACAATTCTAGCATGAATAATAAACATTTATCATGATATAAGGAAATAAATAATAACTTTATTATTGCCTTTAGGGCATATTTTCTTCAGTCTCCCACTTGCACTAGAGTCAATAATCTAGTTCACATCGCCATGTGATTTAATACCAATATTCATATCTGTATATGATTAACACCCATAGTTCACATCTTCATGTGACCAACACCCAAAGGGTTTACTAGATTCAATAATCTAGTTCACATCGCTATGTGATTAACACCCAAAGAGTACTAAGTTATGATCATGTTTTGTTCGTGAGAGAAGTTTAGTCAACGGGTCTGTCACATTCAGAGCCGTATGTATTTTGCAAATATTCTATGTCTACAATGCTCTGCACGGAGCTACTCTAGCTAATTGCTCCCACTTTCAATATGTATCCAGATTAAGACTTAGAGTCATCTGGATCAGTGCCAAAACTTGTATCGACATAACCCTTTACGACGAACCTTTTGTCACCTCCATAATTGAGAAACAAATCCTTATTCCACTAAGGATAATTTTGACCAATGTCCAGTGATCTACTTCTAGATCACTATTGTACTCCCTTGACAAACCAGGGCAGAGTATACAATAGGTCTGGTCCATAGCAGGGCATACTTTTATAGAACCTATGACTGATGCATAGGGAATGACTTTCATTCTCTTTCTATTTTCTGCTGTGGTCGGGATTTGAGTCTTACTCAATTTCATACCTTTGCAACACAGGCAAGAACTCTTTCTTTGACTGTTCTATTTTGAACTATTTCAAAATCTTGTCAAGGTATGTACTCATTGAAAATCTTATCAAGCGTCTTGATCTATCTCAATAGATCTTGATGCTCAATATGTAAGTAGCTTTACCGAGGTCTTTCTTTGAAAAAACTCCTTTCAAACACTCCTTTATGCTTTGTAGAATAATTCTACATTATTTCCGATCAACAATATGTCATTCACATATACTTATCAGAAATGTTGTAGTGCTCCCACTCACTTTCTTGTAAATACAGGCTTCACCGCAATTCTGTATAAAACTATATGCTTTGATCAACTTATCAAAGCGTATATTCCAACTCCGAGATGCTTGCACCAGTCCATAGATGGATTGCTGGAGCTTGCACATTTTGTTACCACCTTTAGGATTGACAAAACCTTCTGGTTGCATCATATACAACTCTTCTTTAAGAAAACCATTAAGGAATGCAGTTTTGACATCCATTTGCCATATTTCATAAAATGTGGCAATTGCTAACATGATTCGGACATACTTAAGCATCGCTACATTTGAGAAAATCTCATTGTAGTCAACACCTTGAACTTGGCAAAAAAACCTTTTTGCGACAAGTCGAGCTTTGTAGATAGTAACACTACTATCAACGTCCGTCTTCCTCTTGAAGATCCATTTATTTTCTATGGTTTGTCGATCATCAGGAAAGTCCACCAAAGTTCACACTTTGTTCTCATACATGGATCCTATCTCAGATTTCATGGCCTCCAGCCATTTTGCGGAATCTGGGCCCATCATCGCTTCCTCATAGTTCGTAGGTTTATCATGGTCTAGTAACATGACTTTCAGAACAGGATTACCGTACCACTCTGGTGCGGACCGTACTCTGGAAGACCTACGAGGTTCTGTAGTAACTTGATCAGAAGTTTCATGATCATCATCATTAGCTTCCTCACTAATTGGTGTAGGAATCACTGGAACTGATTTCAGTGATGAACTATTTTCCAATTCAGGATAAGGTACAGTTACCTCATCAAGTTCTACTTTCCTCCCACTCACTTCTTTCGAGAGAAACTCCTTCTCTAGAAAGGATCCATTTTTAGCAACAAATATCTTGCCTTCGGATCTTTGATAGATGGTGTACCCAACAGTTTCCTTTGGGTATTCTATGAAGATGCACTTCTCCGATTTGGGTTCAAGCTTATCAGGATGAAACTTTTTCACATAAGCATCGCAGTCCCAAACTTTAAGAAACGACAACTTGGGTTTCTTGCTAAACCACAGTTCATATGTTGTCATCTCAACGGATTTAGATGGTGCCCTTTTAATGTGAATGCAGCTGTCTCTAATGCATAACCCCAAAACAATATTGGTAAATCAGTAAGAGACATCATAGATTGCACCATATCCAATAAAGTGCGGTTACGATGTTCGGACACACCATAACGTTGTGGTGTTCCAGGTGGCGTGAGCTGTGAAACCATTCCACATTGTTTTAATTGAAGACCAAACTCGTAACTCAAATATTCGTCTCCGCGATCAGATCGCAGAAACTTTATTTTCTTGTTACGATGATTTTCCACTTCACTCTAAAATTCTTTGAACCTTTCAACTATTTCAGACTTATGTTTCGTCAAGTAGATATACCCATATCTGCTCAAATCATCTTGTGAAGGTCAGAAAATAACGATACTTGCCACGAGCCTTCATACTCATTGGTCTGCATACATCAGTATGTACTATTTCCAATAAGTCAGTAGCTCGTTCCATTGTTCCAAAGAACGGAGTTTTAGTCATCTTGCCCAAAAGGCACGGTTCGCAAGCATGAAATGATTCATAACCAAGTGATTCCGAAAATCCATATTTATGGAGTTTCTTCATGCGCTTTACACCGATATGACCCAAACGGCAGTGCCACAAATAAGTTGCACTATCATTATTAACTTTGCATCTTTTGGCCTCAATATTATGAATATGTGTATCACTACGATCGAGATCCAACAAACTATTTTCATTGGGTGTATGACCATTGAAGGTTTTATTCATGTAAACAGAACAACAATTATTCTCTAATTTTAAATGAATAACCGTATTGCAATAAACACGATCAAATCATATTCATGATTAACGCAAATGTCAAATAACATTTATTTAGGTTTAACACTAATCCCGAAAGTATAGGGAGTGTGCGATGATGATCATATCAATCTTGGAACTACTTCCAACACTCATCGTCACTTTCCCTTCAACTAGTCTCTGTTTATTCTGTAACTCCTGTTTCGAGTTACTAATCTTAGCAACCGAACAAGTATCAAATACTCAGGGGCTACTATAAACACTAGTAAGGCACACATCAATAATCTGTATATCAAATATACCCTTGTTCACTTTTCCATCCTTCTTATCCACCAAATATTCAGGGCATTTCTGCTTCCAGTGACCATTTCCTTTGCAGTGTAAATACTCAGTTTCAGGCTATGGTCCAGCTTTGGGCTTCTTCGCAGGAGTGACAACTTGCTTGTCTTTCCACTTGAAGTTCCCTTTCTTTCCCTTTGCCCTTCTCTTGAAACTAGTGGTCTTGTCAATCATCAACACTTGATGCTCTTTCTTGATTTCTACCTTCGTTGATTTCAACATCACGAAGAGCTCGGGAATCATTTTCGTCATCCCTTGCATACTATAGTTCATCACGAAGTTCCAGTAACTTAGTGATGGTTACTAGAGAATTCTGTCAATCACTATCTTATCTGGAAGATTAACTCCCACTTAATTCAAGCGATTGAAGTACCCAAACAGTCTGAGCACATGCTCACTAGTTGAGCGATTCTCCTCCATCTTTTAGCTATAGAACTTGTTGGAGACTTCATATCTCTCAACTCGGGTATTTGCTGGAAATATTAACTTCAACTCCTGGAACATCTCATTTGGTCCATGACGTTCAAAACGTCTTTGAAGTCCCGATTCTAAGCCGTTAAGCATGGTGCACTAAACTATCAAGTAGTCATCATTTTGAGCTAGCCAGACGTTCATAACTTCTGCATCTGCTCCTGCAATAGGTCTGTCACCTAGCGGTGCATTAAGGACATAATTCTTCTGTGCAGCAATGAGGATAAACCTCAGATCACGGATCGAATCCGCATCATTGCTACTAACATTTTTCAACACAATTTTCTCTAGGAACATATCAAAAAAACATATGAAAGCAACAACGCAAGCAATTGATCTACAACATAATTTGCAAAATACTACCAGGACTAAGTTCATGATAAATTTAAGTTCAATTAATCATATTACTTAAGAACTCCCCCTTAGATAGACATCCCTCTAATCCTCTAGTGATCACATGATCCAAATTCAACTAAACCATAACCGATCATCACGTGAAATGGATTAGTTTTCAATGGTGAACATCTCATGTTGATCATATCTACTATATGATTCACGCTCGACCTTTCAGTCTCCGTATTCCGAGGCCATATCTACATATGCTAGGCTCGTCAAGTTTAACCCGAGTATTCTGCGAGTGCAAAACTGGCTTGCACCAATTGTAGATGGACATAGAGCTTATCACACCCGATCATCACGTGGTGTCTGGGCACGACGAACTTTGGCAACGGTGCATACTCAGGGAGAACACTTCTTGATAATTAGTGAGAGATCATCTTAAAATGCTACCGTCAATCAAAGCAAGATAAGATGCATAAAAGATAAACATCACATGCAATCAATATAAGTGATATGATATGGCCATCATCATCTTGTGCTTGTGATCTCCATCTCCAAAGCACCGTCATGATCACCATCATCACCGGTGCGACACCTTGATCTCCATCGTAGCATCGTTGTCGTCTCGCCAATCTTATGCTTCTATGACTATCGCTACCGCTTAGTGATAAAGTAAAGCATTACAGGGCGATTGCATTGCATACAATAAAGCGACAACCATATGGCTCCTGCCAGTTGCCGATAACTCGGTTACAAAACATGATCATCTCATACAATAAAATTTAGCATCATGTCTTGACCATATCACATCACAACATGCCCTGCAAAAACAAGTTAGACGTCCTCTACTTTGTTGTTGCAAGTTTTACGTGGCTGCTACGGGCTTAATTAAGAACCAATCTCACCTACGCATCAAAACCACAACGATAGTTTGTCAAGTTGGTGCTGTTTTAACCTTCTCAAGGACCGGGCGTAGCCATACTCGGTTCAACTAAAGTTGGAGAAACTGACACCCGCCAGCCACCTGTGTGCAAAGCACGGCGGTAGAACCAGTCTCGCGTAAGCGTACGCGTAATGTTGGTCTGGGCCGCTTCATCCAACAATACCGCCGAACCAAAGTATGACATGCTGGTAAGCAGTATGACTTATATCGCCCACAACTCACTTGTGTTCTACTCGTGCATATAACATCAAACCGTAAAACCTAGGCTCGGATGCCACTGTTGGGGAACGTAGTAATTTCAAAATTTTCCTATGCACATGCAAGATCATGGTGATGCATAGCAACGAGAGGGGAGAGTGTTGTCTACGTACCCTCGTAGACCAAAGCGGAAGCGTTGACGCAACGTAGAGGAAGTAGTCGTACATCTTCCCGGTCCAACCGATCCAAGCACCGTTACTCCGGCACCTCCGAGTTCTTGACACACGTACAACTCGATGACGCACCCCGGGCTCCGATCCAGCAAAGCTTCGGGGAGGAGTTCCGTCAGCACGACGGCGTGGTGACGATCTTGATGTTCAACCGTCGCAGGGCTTCGCCTAAGCACCGCTACAATATGACCGAGGTGTAATATCGTGGAGGGGGGCACCGCACACGGCTAAGGAACGATCACGAAGATCAACTTGTGTGTTCTAGGGTTCCCCCTGCCCCCGTATATAAAGGAGCCAAGGGGAGGGGGCGGCCGGCCAAGGAGGGGCGCGCCAGGGGGGAGTCCTACTCCCACCGGGAGTAGGACTCCCTTTCTTTCCTAGTTGGAGAAGGAGAAGGGGGGAAAGAGGAGGAAGAGGGGAAGGAAAGGGGGGGCGCCGCCCCCCTTCCCTTGTCCTATTTGGACTAGGAAGGGGAGGGGCGCGCGGCCACCTCCTGCCTCCTTCTCTCTTCTCCCTCAAGGCCCATGTAGGCCCAATAACCCCCCGGGGGGTTCCGGTAACCCCCCGATACTCCGGTAAAATGCCGATTTCACCCGGAACGATTCCGATGTCCAAATATAGGCTTCCAATATATCGATCTTTATGTCTCGACCATTTCGAGACTCCTCGTCATGTCCGTGATCACATAGGGAACTCCGAACAACCTTCGGTACATCAAAATACATAAACTCATAAAGAAACTGTCATCGTAACTTTAAGCGTGCGGACCCTACGGTTCGAGAACAATGTAGACATGACCGAGACACGTCTCCGGTCAATAACCAATAGCGGGACCTGGATGCCCATATTGGTTCCTACATATTCTACGAAGATCTTTATCGGTCAGACCGCATAATAACATACGTTGTTCCCTTTGTCATCGGTATGTTACTTGCCCGAGATTCGATCGTCGGTATCCAATACCTAGTTCAATCTCGTTACCGGCAAGTCTCTTTACTCGTTCCGTAATACATCATCTCGCAACTAACTCATTAGTTGCAATGCTTGCAAGGCTTAAGTGATGTGCATTACCGAGAGGGCCCAGAGATACCTCTCCGACATTCGGAGTGACAAATCCTAATCTCGAAATACGCCAACCCAACAAGTACCTTTGGAGACACCTGTAGAGCACCTTTATAATCACCCAGTTACATTGTGACGTTTGGTAGCACACAAAGTGTTCCTCCGGTAAACGGGAGTTGCATAATCTCATAGTCATAGGAACATGTATAAGTCATGAAGAAAGCAATAGCAACATACTAAACGATCGGGTGCTAAGCTAACGGAATGGGTCATGTCAATCAGATCATTCAACTAATGATATAATCCCGTTAATCAAATAGCAACTCTTTGTCCATGGTTAGGAAACATAACCATCTTTGATTAACAAGCTAGTCAAGTAGAGGCATACTAGTGACACTCTGTTTGTCTATATATTCACAGATGTATTATGTTTCCAGTTAATACAATTCTAGCATGAATAATAAACATTTATCATGATATAAGGAAATAAGTAATAACTTTATTATTGCCTCTAGGGCATATTTCCTTCATGTCCATCCTTATGAGTGGCGGTCGGGGACGAGCGATGGTCTTTTCCTACCAATCTATCCCCCTAGGAGCATGCGCATAGTACTTGAATTTTTGATGACTTCTAAATTTTTGCAATAAGTATATGAGTTCTTTTGACTAATGTTGAGTCCATGGATTATACGCACTCCCACCTTTCCACCTTTGCTAGCCTCTTCGGTACCGTGCATTGCCCTTTCTCACTTTGAGAGTTGGCGCAAACTTCGCCAGTGCATCCAAACCCCGTGATACGATACACTCTATCACACATAAACCTCCTTATATCTTCCTCAAAACAGCCACCATACCTACCTATCATGGCATTTCCATAGCCATTCCGAGATATATTGCCATGCAACTTCCACCACCATCATCATCATGACATGCATTATTTTGTCATATTGCCATTGCATGATCTTGTAGTTGACATCGTATTTGTGGCAAAGCCACCATGCATTATTTTCCATACATGTCACTCCTGATTCATTGCACCATCCCGGTACACCGCCGGAGGCATTCATATAGAGTCATATCTTGTTCTAAGTTCCGAGTTGTAATCCTTGTGTTGTAATCAATAGAAGTGTGATGATCATCATTATTAGAGCATTGCCCAAATAAAAAAAAGAAAGGCCAAAAAGAAAAAAAGAAAGGCCCAAAAAAAAGAGGGCAATGTTACTATCTCCTTTTCCACACTTGTGCTTCAAAGTAGCACCTTGTTCTAGTGAGTCTCATATATTGTGCTTCAAAATAGCACCTTGTTCCTCATGTAGTGAGTCTCATAAGTAGTCTTTTTATACTAGTGGGAATTTTTCATTATAGAACTTGGCTTGTATATTCCTACGATGGGCTTCCTCAAATGCCCTAGGTCTTCGTGAGCAAGCAAGTTGGATGCACACCCACTAGTTTTCTTTTGTTGAGCATTCATAGCTCTAGTGCATCCGTTGCATGGCAATCCCTACTCACTCACATCGATATCCATTGATGGACATCTCCATAACACGTTGATACGCCTAGTTGATGTGAGACTTTCTCCATTTTTGTCTTCTCCACACAATCCCCATCATCATATTCTATTCCATCCATAGTGCTATATCCATGGCTCACGCTCATGTATTGCGTGAAGGTTGAAAAAGTTTGAGATTATTTAAGTATGAAACAATTGCTTGGCTTGTCATCGGGGGTATAGAAGTTGGGAACATCTTTGTGTGACGAAAATGAAGCATAGCCTAACTATATGATTTTGTAGGGATGAACTTTCTTTTGCCATGTTATTTTGAGAAGACATGATTGCTTTGATTATGCTTGAAGTATTATTATTTTTGTGTCGATATGAACTTTTGTCTTGAATCTTTCGGATATGAATATTCATATCACAATTAAGAAGATTTACATTGAAATTATGCCAAAGTATCACTCCGCATCAAAAATTCTTTTTTATCATTTACCTACTCGAGGACGAGCAGGAATTAAGCTTGGGATGCTTGATACGTCTCCAACGTATCTATAATTTTTGATTGCTCCATGCTACTATATCTACTGTTTTGGACTATATTGGGCTTTATTTTCCACTTTTATATTACTTTTGGGACTAACCTATTAATCAGAGGCCCAGCCCAGAATTGCTATTTTTTTGCCTTTTTTAGTATTTCGAAGAAACAGAATATCAAACGGAGTCCAAACAGAATGAAACCTTCGGGATCGTGATTTTCCAACCGAACGTGATCCAGGAGACTTGGACCCTACTGCAAGAAGCCTTCGAGGAGGTCACGAGGGTTGAGGGCGCCCCCCCTGGGCGCGCCCCCCTACCTCGTGGGCCCCTCGGAGCTCCACCGACGTACTCCTTCCTCCTATATATACCTACGTATCCCTGAATGATCAGAACAAGAGCCAAAAACCTAATTCCACCGCCGCAACCTTCTGTATCCACGAGATCCCATCTTGGGGCCTGTTCCAGAGCTCCACCGGAGGTGGCATCCACCATGAAGGGCTTCTACATCGTCACCATAGCCCCTCCGATGAAGTGTGAGTAGTTTACTTCGAACCTTCGAGTCCATAGCTAGTAGCTAGATGGCTTCTTCTCTCTTTTTGGATCTCAATACAATGTTCTCCCCCTCTCTTGTGGAGATCTATTTGATGTAATCTTCTTTTTGCAGTGTGTTTGTTGAGACCGATGAATTGTGGGTTTATGATCCAGTATTATCTATGGAAAATATTTGATTCTTCTCTGAATTCTTTTATGTATGATTGAGTTATCTTTGCAAGTCTCTTCGAATTATCTTTTTGGTTTGGCCAACTAGATTGGTAGTTCTTGCAATGGGAGAAGTGCTTAGCTTTGGGTTCAATCTTGCAGTGTCCTTACTCAGTGACAGAAAGAGTTGCAAGGCACGTATTGTATTGTTGCCATCGAGGATAACAAGATGGTTTTTTATCATATTGCATGAATTTATCCCTCTACATCATGTCATCTTGCTTACGATGTTACTCTGTTTTTACTTAATACTATAGATGCATGCTGGATAGCGGTCGATGAGTGGAGTAATAGTAGTAGATGCAGAATCGTTTCGATCTACTTGTTTTGGACGTGATGCCTATATACATGATCATTGCCTAGATATACTCATAACTATGCTCAATTCTGTCAATTGCTCAACAGTAATTTGTTCACCCACCGTAGAATACTTATGCTCTTGAGAGAAGCCACTAGTGAAACCTATGGCCCCCGGTCTATTCTCATCATATCAATCTATATCACTTTATTTACTTGCTTTGTTTTTACTTTGCCTTTACTTTTTTACTTTGCATCTATCTTCAAAAATACCAAAAATATTATCTCTATCAGATCTCACTCTCGTAAGTGACCGTGAAGGGATTGACAACCCCTAAGCGTTGGTTGCGAGTTTCTATCTTTTTGTGTAGGTACGAGGGACTTGTGCGTGGTCTCCTACTGGATTGATACCTTGGTTCTCAAAAACTGAGGGAAATACTTACGCTACTTTACTGCATCATCCTCTCCTCTTCGGCGAAATCCAACGCAGTGCTCAAGAGGTAGCAGGACCAAAGTCCAGGTACCATTCTGTCGGAGAGCATCGAGCTCAAGTTGCATGGCCAGACGCCACTCCGGAGATGAGACCGCTTCACGATGATCAGCCGGTTCCCGCAGGGCCAAGAAGGCACGACGGGACGGATTGTATGTGACAGTACCATTAGTGCGTTGCAGCGGTTTGCGAGTGTGATCACGTGTGCGCGTCGTCATTGTATGCACAGGCGGAGCAGAAGATCCGGTGGCCACAGAAGATCCGGGCGGGACGCATGCAGACGAGCGCGCAGGCGAATCCCCATGGGATCCCGTGTCGGGCGAGGAAGACGACGCAGCCGCGCCGCCAGTGGTAACGGCCCGCTCTGCAGGCGCCAGGTGGACAGCAGCCTGGGGCGAATCGGGGGACGCAGCGGCCCGTGCAGGGGTGGGCCCCGCCACAACGTGGGATGGGCGCGCGCATGCAGAAGCCGACGTGGGAGGCGCCTCGGTCCGCTCGCCCTGAGGGGACACGGGGTTGGCGGGTGGCGGGGACACGGGCCCGGTGCTATCGCCTGGCGCGCTGTCTCCTGTCGTCACATGGTCGGCTGCCGCCACGTCGCTGTCGTCAGGCGACGCGTGATCCGAGGCTGATGCGGCGGCGGATCGGGAGACAGGATCCGCCTGGGAGTCCGGAGAAGGGATTTTCTGCGCCGAATCGGTACCTGCATCCAGATTAGTCCGACAAACAGATGCACCATAGTTCATGTGGTCATGTGGAAATAAAAGGATGGCATGTTCAGCGACACGAGGTGGTATTGGAGAGGATTGGTCATTGGCAAAAGGAAAAATTTGTTCATCAAAGATAACATCTCGTGATATATATATATATATATATATATATATATATATATATATATATATATATATATATATATATATATATATCTGTGTGTGTGTGTGTGTAGACACACACACACACACACACACACGAGCGGTAGGTACGTGAAGACATTTGTAGCCTTTGTGATGAATACTGTATCCGACAAACACACACTGTTGTGATCTAAATGCAAGTTTCTGAGTGTTATACGGGCGCAAGTTAGGCCAACATGCACACCCGAACGTGCAAAGGGATACATAGTCAGGCTTGGTGGAAAATAATTTTTCCATGGGACTCATATTGCCAATGACGCGGCTGGGTAATCGGTTGATAAGGTAACATGCGGACAAGTACGCCTCGCCCAAAAACGGAGCGGCATAGACGCATGCGATAATAAGGAGAGACCCATGTCAACAATGTGACGGTGCTTCTTTTCGGACGAGCCATTCTTTTGGTGTGTGTGTGGATAGGAGACGTGGTGAGCAATGCCAAGTTGCGAAAAAATGTGTTGCTAAGCTTTTCGTATTCCCCACCCCAGTCGGATTGAACACACAGGATTTTACGAGAAAGAAGGCGTTCAACATGGGCAAGAAAATCACGAAAGACATCAAACACATCACACTTTCGTTTGAGAAGATAAATCCACACAAATTTACTATAATCATCAATGAATGAAACATAGTACTGGAACCCACCAGAAGAGGTTTTGGCAGGTCCCCACACATCTGAAAAAATAAGTTCCAAAGGAAACGAAGAAACACTCGAAGATCTAGGGAAAGGTAGCTGATGTGCTTTGCCTTGTTGACAAGCATTACACACATGGGTCAAAGCCCGACTTGACAATGCTAATTTATTGGACACCAAAACATGCTGAACGACTTGTGTGGATGGATGACCAAACCTAGCATGCCAGTCTTCAGCAGAGAGCCTAACTGAGGACAGGGCATGAGAACGTGAGGGCCGAATGGGATAGAGCCCATTTTCACATCTGCCTTGAAGAAGGACCCTCTTGGTTGTCAAATCCTTCATAAGAAAATGAGTAGGATAATATTTTAGATAAGCATGATTATCAGTGGCAAGGCGATTAACAGAGAGGAGGTTCTTATCGACATTGGGAACATGTAGTATGTTGTGAAGTTTGAGGTTGGCAGAGGGAGTAGGAAGGAGAGCATGACCACGATGAGCTATGTGCAAACCTGATCCTGCGGTCCCGTTTAGGATACTTCTCCCTCACGGTGAGGCGGTCCAGGTCCGACGTGATGTGGTCGGTGGCCCCCATCTCGGTGAACCAGGTAGGATCGCCGAGGATGGATGGTGGTGACACGGCTGCTAGACCCGCCATCTTGGAGTGTTGGGGTTTGAAGGCGTGGTTGTAGCGTTGAGCACACTCCCAGGCATAGTGACCAAGGCCCCGGCAGAGTTGGCACTGTAGACGTGCATCCCCGCCACCACCGTGGTCACCGTGGTCACCACCACGGTTGTCGTTCATGTTCTGGTGATTGCCACCACCGCCACGGTCACCGCAATAGCCGCCGCAGTTGTTGTAGTCACTGCGATCACCGGAGTTGCCGCGGCCCTTGCCGCGGTTGTTGGTGTTGCCGTTGTTGTTGCGGGCGACATAGTTGACGGAGGAGCCGCCCGTGTGGAGTTGAAGACAAACCGCATGATACTCACGGCGACACTCGAAGGAGATGGCGTGGGAGTACAGTTCGCCCAGCATCAGGACGTCGATGTAGGTGGTGATAGCTGTGATGAGGGGCTCGTAGTCGCTATCGAGGCCGGTGATGAAGGCGGTGATGATGTCCTCCTCTCGCATGGGGCGGCCCGCCACAGCGAGCTGATCAACGTTGGAGCGGATCTTGGCAAAGTAGTCGACCATGGAGAGGTTGCCCTTGCGGAAGTTCATCATGTCCATCTTGATCTGCACCACGCTAGTGCGGCAGTGCATGACGTACATCTCCTCGAGGTGCGCTCAGATGGCGCGGCAGGTGTCGAAAAGGTGGACCTGCTGAAGCACATCGTCGGTGAGCGAGGCAAGCAGGTAGCTCAGGATGATCTGATCTTGACAGAACCATGTAGCATACTCCGGATTAGGAGCGCGCTCCCCCTTGTCATCAGCCGGGAGTAGGCGAGCAGGATAGGGGTGGTGCCGTTGACATAGCTGGTGACACCGGCGATTCGAAGGGGAGGAAGGATCTGGGATTTCCAGAGAAGATAGTTGGATGAGGTGAGCTTGGCGGTAATGAGGCTAGCAGAGGGTTGGGGAATAGCGGAGGACGGCGGCGCCACGATACCAGATGGCATGGGCAGAGAGGCAAGAGCCGAGGAGGTCATGGCGGTGGAGGAAGGAGAACCCATCGAGCAGTTATGCGAGATGGCCTGATACCATGTGAAACGAGGAGAAAGTAGATTGGATCGACACACCTAGGACGATGGTCTCGGTATCATTATATAGGGCGCCTCTAGGGCTTCCGCTAGGGTTTACAGAGGATAAGTATAGGTTGTTATACAAGATAACTACAATCCTAGATACTAACCATATCTGATAACTATACAGTTTAACACATTCATTTTATTTGGAAGGCTCAATGTCAGTCTGTACACACTTTTAAGCGGGAACAACCCATTTTATTATTATGCCAGGCAATAAAATCCCCCTCGCCCACGCTGGGGCACTAGTAGAAAACAGGGCTAACGTTCGGGCCTGGCCAGCCCATTAGTCCCGGTTCTTCAAGAACCGGGACCCATGGGGGGTATTAGACCCGGTTCGTGAGCCCAGGGGGCCGGCCGGGGCCTCGTGGGCATTTGTCCCGGTTCGTGTGGAACCATTTGTCCCGGTTCAAGCCATGAACCGTGACCAATGGTCCTTGCTCCAGGCCCACAACCATTGGTCCCGGTTCGTGTCTTGAACCGGGACAGAAGGGGGGGCTTTAGTCCTGGTTCATGCCACAAACCGGGACAAATAACTTGCCTATATATACCCACCGCCGCGGCAGAGCACTCCAGAGTGCTCGGTTTTATCAAGCCGGCGAGGGGAGGGCATTTGGGTGCTCTAGTTCACCTCCTATGCACATGAGGTGTTCGATGAAATGCTCGAGCCACACTAGTTAAGCTTTCTCCTCTCGAAACTCGACCTCCGAGCTCCATTTTCAACGAGATTTGTCTAGATTTAGCGGTCCGTCATGCCCCGTCCCCGCCCCGTCTTCACCGCCATTGATCGCCCGCGCCGATCTCGTCGCCGGCACCACCGTGGTGAGCCTCTTGTTCTTATCTTCTTTCTGAAAGAAAAAAAATTCTGACTTCAGATAGATACTTGTCTAATTTTCTTACTTTTATTATTCCTTGTTATTATATAGTGCGATGGTTTTGGTATCCGCCCCCGTTGGCCCTCGTCCTGTCTATGATTCAGATGTGGTATATATTATCTTTTCATAACTATTTGGTTCATTTATTGTTTATGACAATTATGCCGACCAATGTGACATAGATTTGATTTATCTAGGAGGTTGTTGAACCGGAAATTCCAACCGACCCTATTGTCGAGAGGTTAAATTTAGTTGAAGAAGAAAACGATTACTTGAAGGAAAAAATAAGAAAAATTGAAGTGGAGAAGATGATATTGGGGTTGCATGTTGCGGATGTCGTCGATGATCACAAGATCAAGATGGATGCAATGCGGTTGAAGATTAAAAAGATTAGAAAATATGCCATTCATACCGAGGCTTGGTATCATTATGCAGTTGGATCAGTTGTTACCTTGGTTGCGATTATGATCGCATTTGTTGTTGCATTGAAATGTTTTACATAATTTCAATGTATGGTTTAATTAGATGCTCTGGAGAGCTATATGTTGTTCAATGAGAACTATGTATGTACTTTGGTTTTAATGCTCTGGAGAACTATGTATGTACATTTGTTCCAGAGTTCATTTCAAATGCTTTTCAACTTCATGGTCTTATAGCTCAAAATAATCAGTAAATGCATGAAAAATAACAAATGAAGTCAGAAAGGGTTGTAAATTGATGATGTGGCTTTGAATGGTCCATTTTGAACACAAAAAAACAAGGGAGTTCAAATAAGTTCAAAAAAATTGAAATCCCTTTGTAACAGACGAGTTTCCGTATGAAACCCTGATACTTCGAAAGAGATTGTCCGTTTTGTACACGAAGTGTAACCAGTTTTTGCCGTAACCCTCTCTACTTTCTCGCACATGCTATGTGGGTGAAATGATGATACCATGCCAACTTGGAACCTTTTCAGAGTTCATTTCAAATGCTTTTCAACTTCATGGTCTTATAGCTCAAAATAATCAGTAAATGCATGAAAAATAACAAATGAAGTCAAAAAGGGTTGTATATTGATGATGTGGCTTTGAATGGTGCATTTTGAACACACAAAAACAAGGGAGTTCAAATAAGTTCAAAAAAAATGAAATCCCTTTGTAACAGACGAGTTTCCGTATGAAACCCTGATACTTCGAAAGAGATAGTCTGTTTTGTACACGAAGTGCATCCAGTTTTTGCCGTAAGCCTCTTTACTTTCTTGCACATGCTATGTGGGTGAAATGATGATACTCCGTCTGTCCGAAAATACTTGTCATCAAAATGGATAAAAGTGGATGTATCTAGATGTATTTTAGTTCTAGATACATCTCCTTTTATCCATTTTGGTGACAAGTATTTTCGGACGGAGGGAGTACCATGCCAACTTGGAACCTTTTCAGAGTTCATTTCAAATGCTTTTCAATTTCATGGTCTTATAGCTCAAAATAATCAGTAAATGCATGAAAAATAACAAATGAAGTAAGAAAGGGTTGTAAATTGATGATGTGGCTTTGAATGGTGCATTTTGAACATAGAAAAACAAGGGAGTTCAAATAAGTTCAAAAAAAATGAAATCCCTTTGTAACAAACGAGTTTCCGTGTGAAACCCTGATACGTCGAAAGAGATTATCTATTTTGTACACGAAGTGCATCCAGTTTTTGCCGTAAGCCTCTGTACTTTCTTGCACATGCTATGTGGGTGAAATGATGATACCATGCCAACTTGGAACCTTTTCAGAGTTCATTTCAAATGTACGGGTGAAGGGGAGATTCGGCTGGGTTCTTCTCTGAAGACTCCATGCCTATGGCGGAAGGAGCTCATCAACCTTCCGAACTGGACGCCTCCACCTCCTCCTCCTCCTCCGGCGAGTCAGGGCAATCTGCCTCCTCCTCCGCCTCCTCCTCCGGCAAGTGATCAGGGCACTCAGCCTCCTCCTCCGCCTCCTCCTCTGGCGAGTGATCAGGGCACTCAACCTCCTTCTCCGACGCATGGCGGCACTCTGCCTCCTTCTCCGCCTGAGCCGGCGCGCCTGAGCAGCCAGCCTCCTCCTTCTCAGCCTCGTCAACAAGGGCGGATCAAGAGACCCGCCGCCGCTCCGGCTGCTCCGGCACATCGTAGTCCTTCGCCTCCGCCTCGTAAGAAAGAAAAGACAACCGCAGCCGCTCCGTCTACTCCGGCGTCTAGCAGCATAGCTAGAGCCGGGAGGCAATACAAATACGGTCCTTCTCTCAAGACTCCAGAAAAGTTACCATACGAGAGGACCGTGGAGGAAAACACGCGGATCGTGCAAGCCGAAGTGGATAACTTCTTTGAAGGGGTGAAAGCAAAGAAACATCCACCTCCGCAGGAGAAGATAGATCCGGTAAAAGTGAAGCGTACTCTGGCTGCCCTGCAGAAACTACCAAAGTCTCCGGCGAAAGGCAACTATGAGCGCATTCTTACAAAGTCATTTGTGGAGGCGTCGCGGTCGGGAAGTACTATCAGTGGTCAACGACGAGCTGGGAAAAAAGTTGCCCAGCTCGACGAACAAGCGAACCAATCGTTCCCCCCACTCCAGGTGTCTAGCGATACCGTCGCTAATGTTCTGGGCGGGATGGTGCTCGGTTATAACAATCTTCAAGATTACCTACCCGACGAAGTACATTATGATTTGTTGGAGGTGGACGAACACAAATACGTGTACAGGAAGCCTCTTGTCAAAGATGTAACATCTCTACCAACGATGATGTTCAGATTCCATGATTGGTACATGAAAACCTGCAGAGAGTCTGAGGGGGGCAATATTTTGTCGCTGATGGTCAGAGAGGAGCATGACCTCGTTAGACTTGAACTATTGAATGTTCCATTTGAGGAGTTCTTCGGGGTTTTCAATCTAAAGGCCCTTGATAAATTAACGATCACTTGCTACTGCCTGTAAGTACAGTACTACTTATGTCATTAAGTCTCTATATATAGGTCTGCTCTTTCATTGCATGTATTTTTAATTATCCTCACTATATTATGCAGATTGAAGATCGCCGAATTGAAGAAACGACAAATTGGTGATATTGGGTTCATTAACACAAATCTCATAGATGCATATATGGTTAAATCTCAGGCCAGAGAAACCAAGGCCAAGCTGCTAAAATCGTTTGTAGTAAATCAAAACAAAGCTATAATATTCTCCCCTTACGAATTCAAGTGAGTGTTACTGTCTTCTGCATATTCGGTTTCCCTTATTAGTCGAGGTAATTATAGTAGTAATGTAATTGATGAGTTATGCATGGGTGCGCAGGTTCCACTATATTCTCCTAGAGATTAAGCTTGAGCAGGGACTAGTAACCGTCTTAGACTCGAGACGAAAAGATCCCACGGAGTATGCCGACATAACTGAAATGCTAGAGAAGTAAGTTAAATCGATCATTATCGCACTATATCGGCAACTTTGTTCATTTCCTGATATCAAGTAATTGTTTTCTTTGTCTGCTGGTAGGGTTTGGAAAAAATTCACCTCAAAAACTTCAGGACTGCCGACGAAGCTGCAATTTAGACACCCAAAAGTAAGTACTATAGTAGCATGTTCCACGCATCTCCTAGTGATTCAAGCACTAGTTCCATCAATACCATTTAGCATGCTTGCTAATTATCAATTTGATTGACCTCTATTTCTTGTAAAGTGGTTGTGGCAGGAACAAGGGAATGATTACTGTGGATACTACATTTGCGAGTCCATCTGCCACACGACCTGTGAGCGGGGCTACTCTGACAAATAATATGAAGTGCGTAAATAATAATATTCACAATTTTATTTTATTACCATTATTTGTGTTCAGTTTCATTTATTCATATATATATGTATTGACCCCCTTCTTCAAATTAGATATTTCGGATGCGGGATGAACTCCAACCACCAGATCATATGCGAGGAATTCAAGAGGAATTGGCGGCATTCTTTCTTGACCACGTGATTGCTAAAGACGGAGAATACCATGTGGACACTGAGTTCATTTGGAATTAGGTGATTATATTGTAATTAAGATATAATTATATTGTATATATGTAGCCAGTACGTAGCGTCGGATAGATATACGAGAACTTGTTGTTCGACCAATCTCTCAGAGAAGGAGAGGTGGTCGATATCACTTCTCTTTATATGCATATGTTCATGACGATCTTTTGTTTCCTTCATTTGCTTACTAGCTAGCGTGTCTAGTCCTCTCTATAAGTATAGTACGTAGCATCGACCAAGCACGGAGATAAGAGAGGACACTTCTCTCTATTAATTAGCTAGCTAACACAATATATGAAACACCTAAATTAACCCCCCAAAACCCCCTAACCCCCCCCCTTCAAAAAAAAACCCCCAGCACCTGAAACGCTGACGCATGGATGCCTATTTGTCTCGGTTGGTGCCACCAACCGGGACCAAAGGGCCTCCTGCCTGGGCTCGCCGCACCGGCCATGTGGAAGCCCATATGTCCCGGTTTATGCAAGAACCGTGACTAAAGGTTTAGGGCATTAGTACCAACAATTTAGTCCCGGTTCACAAACCGGGACTATAGGCCCTTTTTCTACTAGTGGGGATACACAACTTTAAAATTTCCTCATCATCATAAGGGTAAAACAGATGTCCAATAAGTTCAATGTCAGTCTGTATACACTTTTAAGTGGGAACAACCCATTTTATTATTATGCCAGGCAATAAAATCCCCCTCACCCACATTGGTGATACACAATTTTAAAGTTTCCTCATCATCATAAGGGTAAAACAGATGTCTAGTAAGATTCTCGTCCCATCTTTTTGAGTCACTCATGAATAATTCAGGCACACATTGAAGTGTGGTTCATGTTTATTTGGAAGGCTCATGTCCCTCGGAAAATCAGTATTTTCTCTTGGCGTGTTGCTTCTAACAATTTGGCACTTTAAGTTAGCTGAGTTAAGCACCATCAAAGTAACATATGTTTGTGCTTGATTTGTATTGTTGAACATGAATGATTTTTTCATGCGTTGGTGAGATATCCAAAGGTGCGTGCACTTCGTATGGCGTTAAGGGTGGTTTGGAATTTACCGGGTGATGAGATATACGAATTTTTGGGGTTGGATTGGCTACTGATTTTATGGATCAACTAAGGTCGCCGGTGCGAGAGGAAATCATATTCATGTTATGGAGGGTATGGCACCTGAGGAATGATTTGATTTTTCGTAACAGTAATGAAACTCTCTTTGCCTCTGTGAGTTTTATTCAAAACTATTTGGCTTCTTTCTCGCACTGTTACTCCAATATGAAGATGGAGGTAAGCAACAAATAAGGAGATGGTGAATGGTTTAATTTATACCAATGATGTCTAAAGGAATTTTGTGACATGGTAGCCTCTTCCCGGAGTTCATTAGGACTAATGTTCACGCAAGTTTTGTGGAGGCCGTTAGTGTTGCGAGTGTGGGTGTGGTTTCTAGAAACCAAACTGGAGAAGTAATCATTTCTTCATGGGATTATATTGGGGTTTGAATAGTGTGCATGAAGCGGAGCTTAGAGCGACCCTCGCAGGGCTTTACATCGCTATCACCTTACACAAGCCCATCATTTTGGAAACTGATTTTCTCTATGCACTACAAGAAATATGTCAACTTATGACCTTCTGTCAGTGACCCTCGAAGAATTGGTCATAAATTTATGACCATTTTAGACCAATTGGTCAAAAGCTGTTCAGGGGGCTTCAAACCCTAAACCATTGCGACTATTTTGGTCAGAAAGGTCGTAATTTCCTTACACAAAATGGTCACAAAGCAAACAGTGCTAGCCCGCTACCTTATTTCTAGTTCTTAATGACCAATATAGATGGTAATAACCTTGTATATTGTGGTGGGTTGTGATGACTAGGCGCCATCTCATCAGTTTTGCCTATGTGTCATGTCCATGTGGCGGTTTTTGCCCTAGGTTGTGAAGCAACCTATATTTCTATCATTCCCAAAATTCCCAAAAAATTCTCATAAATTCGTTGGGTCATATCTTCATCAAATATGTAAAAATCCTTCCTTGCCTAGTTCAAAACTAATTCAACAATATTCATTTTCCTATTATGTTCACAACAACACTTTATGAAGGAAGTGCTATTTATATATTCTTGATTGCCCTACGAATTTTTGGGCACTCTTTCCTATCCAAATCATTACCGCAGGACAAAATTCAGCTCCATTTGCCTAGCAAATCTTCCTCGGCAAATTTCCAAAGTTTTTGTCCACCTAGAAGCATTGTGAAGGAAGTACCTTTTTTATATCTCTAAATGACATGAAATTTATACAGTTTCTTCATATGCCCAAATTATCATCCTCCAAATTGTAGCTCAGTCAAATTATCTATGTGAGCCCAGGTTCAATTTATATTTTATGGCCAAATTGGCACGTTGCAAAGCAAGTGTAATATAGACCCCTCCTACTACGCTCAAACTTTTCGGGCACTCTTCCATACCCAAATCATTGCCACATGATAATATTCAGCTCAATTTTCCTAGTAAATCTTTCTCGGGAAATTTCCAAAGTTTCTACCTTGAGAGAAGCTTTGTGAAGTAAGTACTAGCTAGGCTTACCCAAATGATCTGAAAATTGACCAGCGCATGACCACTTTTGAGCTCATTTCATTCATCCAATCTCTCTCACTAGTTTTCCCAAGTTTCTGTCCATAGAAGAGCATTGTGAAGGAAGTACTACTTTGGCATGTCCAAATGGTATCAATTTTCTACAATGCTTTCCTATGCCCAAATAACCATCCTCCACAAAATTTCAGCTCAATCCATTCATTATTTTGAGCCCAGCTTCAACATTCATATTTTTGTCCAGCGTGGTACTTTACAAAGCAAGTACCACCTAGGATCCTCCTTTTGAGCTAAAAATTTGTGAAGACATTCTCCTTAGTAGATGATCATCCTCAGCCAAAACTCACGCCCATTGGCCATGTGCATTTCCCGTACCGCTAATCAAACACTTGGCTGCTAATTCATGTTTGAGCATCGATCGGTCTTCTCGTGAGAATCTTATGTTGTAATTTTCTTCCTAGCACCAACCTGGGGAGTGCCCAACCTACTAGACATGAATAAGCCGCCCAGAACACATGGCAACATTACGGTCACGCGGAGACCACGCGACGGGCATGCGAGTTTACGCGCTCTAGAGTTTAGGCCCTCGGCCACCGCCCAAACCTCGACGTATCGCCACCAAACCATGTATTTATGATTAAATAGGTCCTTATGTACCTAGAAATGATTTTTGGAAAAAATAAATAGCAAACTATGAGGCAGCTGCAGTTCAAATTTGACCCGCTTCCAACTGAATCGGCGGAAATTTGTCTTTTTCATGAGAGGTGGATCAAATTTTTTTACACCAAACCATTTTGTCAATTGTGAATTAAATATGGCCTAGTATTTTATAAAAATGATTCGGTCCAATTTTGCAACAATTATTTGGTAGTTCCTTCACAAAAAAACCTCCTTTCGGGCACTCGAAAAATGGAAAATGGTTTTTTCGTCCAACGAAAATGAAAACTTCCTTAGGCAACATTGTTTGCCATTCCAATATGCAACCTTGTGCACAATATGAGATCATTTGAACAAACTATGCCATGAATGTGGCCATAAGATTGATCATTTGGCTTGAAAGCCATTGATCTCCACACATGATAGCTCGTTTCTGAGAACACTTTTTTAAAATAATTGCCGTATTACAAGTTTGTTCTTTTTCCTAGGAACTTGGCCACATATGATGACACAATGCGAAGGTTTCCCAATTTTTTGATTTTTTTGAATTTTTTATACCCGTTTCAAAATGGGGTCAAAACGGTGGGAATGACCGTTCCTAGCTAGTGGTTGAATCTTGGAATTTTTTTGGTGTTTCTCTGATTAAATAGATACTTATGTACCTAGAAATGATTTTTGGAAAAAATAAATAGCAAACTATGAGGCAGCTGCAGTTCAAACTTGACCCGCTTCCAACTGAATCGGCGGCAATTTGTCTTTTTCACGAGAGGTGGATCAAATTTTTTTACACCCAACCATTTTGTCAATTGTGCATTAAATATGGCCTAGTATTTTATAAAAATGGTTCGGTCCAATTTTGCAATAATTATTTGGTAGTTCCTTCACAAAAAAACCTCCTTTCGGGCACTCGAAAAATGGAAAATGGTTTTTTTGTCCAACGAAAATGAAAACTTCCTTAGGCAACATTGTTTGCCATTCCAATATGCACCCTTGTGCACAATATGAGATCATTTGAGCAAACTATGCCATGAATGTGGGCATAAGATTGATCATTTGGCTTGAAAGCCATTAATCTCCACACATGATAGCTCGTTTCTGAGAACACTTTTTTAAAATAATTGCCGTATTACAAGTTTGTTATTTTTCCTAGGAACTTGGCCACATATAATGACACTGTGCGAAGGTTTCCCAATTTTTTGATTTTTTTTGAATTTTTTATGCCCGTTTCAAAATGCAGTCAAAACGGCGGGAATGACCGTTCCTAGCTAGTGGTTGAATCTTGGAATATTTTTGATGTTTCTCTGATTTAATAGATACTTATGTACCTAGAAATGATTTTTGGAAAAAATAAAGAGCAAACTACATGGCAGCTACAGTTCAAATTTGACCCGCTTCCAGCTGAATCGGCGGAAATTTGTCTTTTTCACGAGAGGTGGATCAAAACTTTTTACACCCAACCATTTGGTCAATTGTGCATTAAATATGGCCTAGTATTTTATAAAAATGATTTGGTCCAATTTTGCAACAATTATTTGGTAGGTCCGTCACAAAAAACCTCCTTTTGGGCACTCGAAAAATGAAAAATGATTTTTTCGTGGATCAAAAGCATTTTACATAAAATCATTTGGTCAATTATACATAAAATTTGGTCTAATACATAGAATTGGTAGGTTCGTCACAAAAAAACTATTTTTTATACCTCAACAATGAAAAATGCTTTTCTCCTAGAAAAAAAACTTATTTTTAATCAATTACGACCTATTTATATGGTCATAAAGTCATCAAGGCCTTTATTGCATTCTGATTGGTCCACGAGCACCTCATGTGGATCATGCCCGACCACCGTTGGATAGGCCCGGATCCGACGACAGCCTTCTTCCCCCACCCCCTCTACCCCTCATCCCTCTCATCCCCCTCCCGAATCAGCGCAGCTCCCTCTCCACTCGTCCAAACCCTAGCCACGCCCTCCTCCACTCGCTCTCCTCCATGAGCCGCCACCCCCATCGATTCCGCCCAACACCGCCGTCCCCCTCCACTCGCTCTCCTCCATGAGCCGGATCCCCACCTCCTCCGGCTCCCCTTCCACTCACTCTCCCGGATTCCGCACACCCACAGCCGCCGCCCTCTCCCTCCCTTAGATCTCGATCCGATCCAGATCGACGCCGCCACAGCTTCCCGTCGCCAGCCCCGCCCGGATGGGGACTGGCACTCCTGGCCATGGCGGCGGCGCTCGCGGCGGAGCTCCTCTACACCGCGCCCTTCTCCAAGGTGAGCGGTGCCTCACGCCCCTCAAATCTGCAGGTGGCGGTATGGTGGAGGAGGCTGACGAGTGTTCGTTGTTTTTGCGCACGTGCAGGGCCTCGGCAGGGAAGGGTGCAGATCTGTCGCGTTGCTTCCGGATCCGCGCCCTCGTCACGCGCGCTCGACACCATGGAACTCGTCAACAAGGTCTTCTCTCGCCCTCTTCTCTTCTCCTTTTGATTCGATCTGGATGTTGCTCACGCATGCCCGATTTGTTTTTCTTCCTCACGCAGGTCGTCGTCAAGCCCTCGATCTGGCTGCGACCTCCAGCGCACTTGCGCGGCTGATGGGCATAGGTCCATGCACGCTGGTGATGGCGGCTCACCAAGGTTGCCGTCGTCACCTGGACGCACGAGGCACCCGACGACCTCCTCCATCGCCAACCACCAGCACCCGTCTGCAGGATTTGCGTTCTATCCCCTCCCCCACATGAACGACCTCCTGCCTGCAACCATCACACGCACGGGAGAGCTCAGCTCGCCTTCATGGGCGCCCTCTTGCTGGCCACCGATAAGGTGATCTGTTGCCTTCTGTTTAAGACTTTGCATTTCGGTAAATTGGTTTCGTCGCTGGGAATGGTAGTATGCTGTGGTGAATCAGATGGGGTTCCTGGCGATACTCTTGCTAGTTGACTAGTTAGTACTGATAGCTAGGTGTTCTAGTTAATCATGTATTTATTAGTCTCTTAGAGGTGTTTGTACCCTGCCCGATAGCTTATTCTCAATAACTGGAACCAAATCTATGTGTTTTCGCTAACCAGCTTCGGTTATTGCCTTCACATATTGTTTTGAATTTCAAAATGAATACACTCAAAGTGTTGCGACTGGTGCCTCTGTTGAAGATTTGAAACCTGTTTTGTGATAGGATTACTCAACCTGCACCTGTTTTGTCAAAGAATTACTTAATCTTGCACAGGACAGTGCCAATTTTTTTCATTTCCACCATTTGCAATAAATGTTGCACCTCCTGGCACTGCCATGTGCCATCATCTCACTATTCGTTTGTTCACCCTAGTTGAAGGGAGATGCATATCTGCTTAGCAGACAAGGTGACATACTAACATGGCATTGATCTTACCCTCCCATCAGATCAATGAACTAAGAACCTAGACTCTTGGGAGCCACTGTTTGAACATGATAGGCTATAGCGGAATAAATTGCAATATTATGTATTCTTGCATTTCATACTTATTATGAACTATTATGATAGGGCATGAAGATAGCATGTGCTGTTAGTATGATAGACTCTCAGTCTGATAGCATGGATCTGTTGCTCTATTTTATTGTGCTGAACTTTGTTGTTACCTGGATGTTGCAGTCCTTGACTGTTCTCATGATGTTGTACAGGAGGCCCTTGTGTTCACCGCTAGAGGGGCTAGAGCTTGGTGGCAGCCTGGCGGATGACGGGGGCCTGGACAGTGGCTATTTTTGCAGCAGGATGATAGCTTAAATTTTGTGATAATTTTGGAATAGCTTCAGCACCTACAGTTAATTTTGCACATAAAGCTTGAGTAATTTTGCACATGAAGCTTCAGTATTTTAGCACATGAAGCTTCTGCTACTGTTTTTCTTGTCATGAATCTTCCACCATTTTTCAGTAGCTTAAATTTGACTTGGTGTAGTAATCTTGGTGCTTAGTGCTGCTTGTATCTCATGCTAATTGTTGCATGAGTAGTTTCAGTAGTTTTATAACAGCAGCAGTGGCACAAATTTAACTGGACTGTGATTATAACAGCAGCAGTAGTTTCAGTAGCTTATTTATTTAGTGACTACAGACTGTGATTATACAGTAGAAGTAGTTAGTATCGCTATAGACTGCATATTATACAGTAGAAGTAGTTAGCCAATTTCTAGGGGCTGTCTGTTCACCTGTTAGTATCTCTGTAGACTATACATGCTTCAAATGGGGATGGCTTTTATGCTCCCTTGAATGCATTTTGATCTTAGTAGTACTTACCACACAGTAACAAAATAAGCAGTAGCCTGAGCTTTCAGGTTCAGGGTTTCTCCTGACACATACTAGCAAGCATGAACATGAAGCTGCGATCTTGACACAGTACCCTATGTAGAACTAGATCTTAAACTGTTTGTTGAACCAGAAATATCATTAATCAATAAAACTCTTTATTATAGTATAAAACATTTTGAACCTCCATACAGTTTACTGAATTCCTAGTGGTAGTTCCAGAATCTGATCTGAAACTGATCTAAAACACTTTGAACTGGATCTCAAACTGTCAGTTTACTGAATTCCTAGTGGTAGTTCCAGAATCTGATCTGAAATTGTTAGTGTTGTTGACCAGAACTATGCGTTTACAATAAAACTTTTTGGAACCTCATAATATATTTATATAATATGTCTGTTCATAATATATTGGCTCTAGTGTTTTAATTCTTCTCTTCTGATTCATGTAACAGGGCGACGGCCGAAGGCATGATGATAGTTCTATTGCTGTTCTAGTGTAGCGAAGGTGGCCTAGTCGACTATGGTCGCCTAGTGAGTCGTGCATAGGATTTCATCTGACTAACCTTGATGTAAACTGCTCCTATTGTGGAGCTTGTTATCTGATTGTAAACTTGATGCTGATCACATTTGTATGTGTGTTATATGATGTAGCACTTTGATGGTTGATAATATTTGAAGTATTTCATGTGTTTTCTGTGTGCCAATTTAAATACCAGGTATTTATTTGCGTGAAATAAAAAAATGAAGAATATTTCCCTGATGGCTAGGACCCAGTACTAGAACCTGACAATGGGGGACCCACCTGACTAGTAACCCAATTTAGAAAAAAAGAAAAAAAATGAAACTATTGAGACAAAAAGGCCATGGGCCAAAAATAAAAAGGCTGCAATGTTGGGCTTGGTCCATGAAGCTGACAAAAAATTCACAGGAAAAAAATATAAATGGGCTGAATTAATGGGCTCGGCCCATATAAACACCGAATTAGACCGGGCTGAATCTTGTGCCACGTTCAGATTGCCACGCTGGATGCCTACGTGGCCTGGGGAGGTTGCTAGTGACCAAAACGCCACAGTAGACGTATTTTGGTCATAAACATTTGCGACCATTTCAGAAGAAATGTCGCTATAGTCAGTTTACGACGCCCAGCTTTTGACCTTATGTTTTTAGTCACAAAAAGGTCATAAATGGAAATTTGTGACCTTTCAGTAACCAATAGTGGTGGTCATAAGTTGACATATTTCTTGTAGTGGTGGCTTCTGATCTTGGAAATGATTATCTGGACCTGTCTCCCCTAGTTGATATAAAGATGGAAGCATTGAGAATTTTAGAATGATGATAAATCTCAAGATATCCAAGATTAACATTAGGGTCAATAAGGTGGCGCACAAGATTGTGAAGTTCAATTTTGGTAATAGATTTGATTATGTGCTTCATAATAGTTTTCATCCTGTGTGGCTAAAGTTGTAAAGGGTGATTGTACGAACGTTTTAATTAATTAATACACGGGAGGTGTTTAAAAAAGGAAAATTAGAACAAAAACCAATAGAAAACAGAACAAAAGAGCGCGTAGCACCTTAGTGAACAGACAAAAAGATATGGAACTGGGTCGGCCCAGTTCCCCCCGCCCGCTGGCATCACCCCATATAATATTTGCCACTCGCGGGGGGAAATAGGACCCACCATCTCATAGTAGAAATAGAAAAATTACCACGCACAAGACTACATTCAACCCCACCAGTAGTGTCATGCCTCTATTGCCGACGAGCCATGCTGATGAGGCGTGAAAATTCATGGCCCCTCGGTGCTACAGAATACCAATGACGGTTCTTGATACGCTACACGCCTCAGTGAATTTGACCCAAAAATATCCCACTAAATCTCAATTGTGTTCCATGCACTTTTACCCATGGCATTAAACCCACATGCATGGTCAGAGCTTCGGCATATTTTCGCCCATGGGCAGCGCCCAAACCTTACACGACTAGTCATGGTAGGGTGTGGATATAACTCTGTGTTGACGGGCATGTCAAAACCGACCCGACAAGCTGACATGTGGTGCCATATGATGGTATGTGACCCTAACCATTTACGTTCTGAACTTTTTTTGTGTGTGATGTGGGTATGTGCATGGAGTCCTTCATTTGGCCTCTTGAAGTCGTTTCTTTGAACTATTGAAGTTATTTATCTTTGATAATATCATAAAACTTATTCTAATATTGTGTTTCAATATTAGGTGACATATTTCAATATTTGTGTTGACTTTCCTATGGGTTACCACCAAGTGTGGGCCTAGCAAGGTTTTATGCACACCGACATGGCGCACATGAGCAAATTGGGTATGGTAAATATTCGCCCTATACTTGGCCCATTATCATTCTAGTAACCAAATCTCCAGCACACCTCAGCGTCACAACCCTCCTCCCCCTCGGCCACCACCAACCTCTACCGCACACCCACCTTAACACATTCTCTCTCTCTCTCTCTCTCTCTCTCTCTCTCTCTCTCTCTCTCTCTCTTTGTCTCTCTCTCTCTCCCTCCCTCTCTCCCTCCCTCCCTCCCTCCCTCCCTCTCTCCCTCTCCCTCTCTCTCTCTCTCTCTCTCTCTCTCTCCCTCCCTCCCTCTCCCTCCCTCTCCCTCCCTCTCCCTCCCTCTCTCTCCCTCTCTCTCTCTCTCTCTCCATTCCTCTTTCCATCTTCCTCCCTCCCTCCCTCCTCTCTCTCTCTCTCTCTCTCTCTCTCTCTCTCTCTCTCTCTCTCTCTCTCTCTCTCTCTCTCTCTCTCTCTCTCTCTCTCTCGACCAGAACTTACCGGAGTTCCCTCTACTCATCCTTCTCCCTTGGCCCCTCCTCGATCCACCACCCATCAGCCTCCTCTGGCCACATGCCTCCAACATGGCAGGACTCATGGAGGCACACATTGTGCAGAAGCGTTGGTTGTGGCCCTCCATTGCAAAGAGAGGGAAATAGTTCTAGAAACATCAATGGTGCATCATTTTGAATTCTCGCATGCTAAAAACTAGGGGGATTTAATTTTTTTATATTTACAAACCATGACTTGAATATGACTTTGTGTTACATTGTGCTTTGTACAAAACTAGGAATAATTCGAACATTTGTCTAACTAAACAAAATTATGCTATTACTTGACACCATTCATTAAATTAATACTATTGGTTATGACAACATATATTGTCTTAACAAGAGGAAATAGAAGTATAGTAAACCATAAGGCCTAAAGTGCAAAGTGCATATGTATCGAATTCAAACCATAGCATATCTAATAAAATAAATTTAGCGAAACAAAACTTATTTATATTACATTAAAGAGTTCAATGCAGCTCGAATCGTGTGTGTACCCAATTTAGTGTACCACTCCGGAGAGCCGACTGGATAGGCGAAACCGCTGCCACCTTCCTTTGTAGGTGACGTCATCGGTCCTTGTCTCCTTCGTCGTCTGCTTCGACAATTGGAGGGGATGTGGACCTCATGGCTGATAGTGGCTCCAGGACTCGTGAAAGGTGGGCAAGATCCCGGGCCGACATACCACAATGACAAAGGCCTTGCCCGCGGCGGACTTCTTCATCGACTCACAACATCCTTTTCGGCTCTACCATTCTAGTGACCAAAGACGACACTCCACAACACTTTACTAGATTCCAAAGCTGCCATCATGGCTTCCTCGCTAACTAGTGGCCACAATGATTGAGATTAATATGTGACTGAACAGATGAAGTGGCCACATTATAGTGTGCGATGATATTAAACAGAAAAACAAAATTGTCATCATTAGTATCTTTTTCATATGTCATTTCGGGACGCTTTTGGTTGGGCAAAAGTCAATGTCCTTTTGTATATTTTTTGTAGATCAATTTTGTTGTAAATCAATCTATCACTAACAGAGATTGAATTTATTGTCTCCGATTTTCATAGTACAATCAATTTTTTAATGATGGGACCGAAATTTAGTACAACAAAATTCATTATTACTGAAGCATTTTCATCACAACTAGAAACTAGTTTTTTCAAGCATCAGCTGTGGAGTGGCAGTGGATGGGGTCGCCGGCCGGCAGCAGGCCACGCGACCTCATGCCCCTGCCGAACACGCCCCCTGCATGACCCAGCCCTCGATCATCTCCTGTGTCACACACCCGTTGTCCGCCGGCACGAGGTGCCCGGCACCATACACCACCACATGCGTCAGCGCCCCCGACCTCTGCACGTACCCGGCGAGCTCCTGCCCGTCCCCTTCGCCGGTCTGCCACACGGCACGGTCGGCGTCCAGGAACGTGCGCAAGCCGCCCCTCTTTAGCTCCCTCATCCACGCCTCCTGGGACACGCCGTCGTCCCGGAGGTCGCGGATGCCTTGGTACAACAGCACGCGCGTGCTCCGGAGCAGCGTCTCCACCTCCGGCAGCACGCTCTTCATCACGTCCTCGTGCATCGCCGCCCCCACCGCATCGCTGCACTCCTCCCACGTCACGTCCGGGCGCGCGCCCAGCGCCGCCTTGACCTCCGGCCGGTTGACGAACTTGCCGACGCCCGCGGACGCGTACGGCCGCTGCTTGGCGTAGTCGTAGAGCGTGGCGAGGCCCGTGGCGTTCTGCAGCCAGTCGAGCACGCGGCCCCGCGCGTCCTCCTCCTCCCGCCACCGCGCGGCCTTCGTCAGCGCCACCGCCTCCGCCTGCAGCGCCTCCAGTTCCCCGCGCTGCCGCGCGTTGATGAGCCCCGTGAAGTCGGCCGAGTCGGCGTGCGTGGCGACCTGCGCGACCGGGTGCGTGAGCCCTTTCCCGATGGCGACGCCGCGGAGGTTGACCCGCCGCCCCGCCGGCAGCGTCGGGTTCACGGCGAAGATGTGCGCCCCGGCGGCCGGGACGTACTTGCCGGCGTAGCTCTCGCCGGAGAGGAAGAACGGGCGCTTGCGGAAGGAGGGCGGGCTGGCGTCGAAGAAGGACTGGAGCGCGGCGAGGATGTGCGCGGCGACGGCGGGCTGGTTGGTGGGGATGAGCGCGGGGGAGGGCGCGGCGCTGAAGCCGGTGCCGAGCGGGCTGTCGAGGAAGAGCAGCCCGAAGCGGCGGTTCCAGGCGAAGGGGTTGCGGGAGAGGGAGAAGCCGTCGGGGGCGGCGAGGTAGGGGCCGAGCTCGAAGAGGTCGCCGATGAGGCCCGAGCAGCCGGGCCCGCCCTGCAGCCAGAGGAGCAGCGGCGTGTCGGCCGGCGCGGCGGCGAGCGGGGTGCTGGCCTCGTAGAAGGCGTAGAAGAGGGAGGCGTTGGCGGACGGGTCGACGGGCAGGTACCCCGAGCTGGTCGGCAGCGCCTCCTTGGGGAACACCACGGTGGCCGCCGAGGATGCGAGGGCGACGGCGGCCGCTTCGAGGAGCAGGGCGAGGAGGAGGAGCGGCGGAGGCATCGATCGATGTGGATAGGATATGCTGTCGTGCGTGCGGAACCGGATCCTCTAACATTGAGAAGAAATGTCACTGTGCTACAGTGTTAGCCTAGTGTAAAATGAAGAAGGAAAGTTAGGGACTGTTAGTAGATAGTTAATAGGTTGTTTACTGTTGCTATTTACTATAGATATAAATAATATAATATAATTTTATTTCATCATCAATTTGTTTGCATGTAATTACTATAAATGTACACGGTAGATCATCAATTTGCAAATTAATTTAAATCATTTTAGCCATAATCATATGAATAGAAAGAAAGAAAGTTAGGATAATGTAGCTTCTCTAACATTTCTTCTCAATGTTAGAGGATCCGGTTTCCGTGCGTGCGTGCAGGTCAGTAGAGTACCGCCGAGTGAACCGATGATGAGAGGTTTGGTTGGTCAAGTGTTTAATGTCGCCTTCAATGTGGGGCCTACTAGAAGTATGTTTTTGGGCTGGTTATGGGGTCCGCCGCTTGAGTGGAGTGGGACGGCGACGATGGATGCTTGCTGCCACGATGAATTTTTTGTTTTTGTAGCGTAGCGTGGTGTTTGGAATATATACATGTGCGAACACGCACGCACGTTGACGCCGGCGAACACGTGACGGGGAGGAGACGGGATGTGCACACGATGCCTACGGATTAGCTTTCTCGTTCCTCCGCCGCATGTGTCGTTCCTCTTCTCCAAAAAAATGTCTCGCCCCCGCCGATCCGCCGCCTCTTTGATGGCTTTTGGGCCATGAAGGTGCCGAGGATCTTGGGCCCCTGCTGACGGATGGACTCCGTTTTTGTTTTTTTAGGTTAATCGTCTTGGTTGGGGCTATGTGGCGGTGGTGATGTACCTCAGTAAAAATAATGTTTTTTGTCCTATCCACGTTTTGATGATGCGAATAACGTCGTCGAAAAATGTGTGGAGGTGTGTTCCCGTCGGATCTCACGGGATTCAGTCGGTGCTGGTAGATCTATTTGGATCCAGTTCATCTTCATTCGTATGGTTACAAGTTTGACCTTGCCGATCTACAACTCTTTTCATCGGTGATGGTTGCTGCTCGGGTCTGCTGGTCCTTTGAAGCCTTAACACGACTATTTTCCGACTGTCTAGTGTCTACTACAACAAGGTTTGTCCAGCTCCGGTTAGGGGACATGCGATGACGGCGGCGCGCCTTCAGCTCGCTCCAGTGCTTATAGTCGTCGCTTGGTGATCCATGGACCTGGTTGTAATTTTTATTACCACTAGTACTCTCTGTATTGCCATGATCGATGAATAGATTGAGAATTTCTCTTGCAAAAAAAAGCTCCCTCGTTCCTCAATAATCTCATTCTACAAAAAACACTCTTATATTTTAGGATGGAGGGAGTACAACGGACAGACCTGCCGGCCTCTGGATCGATGCGGCTGGGATCATGCAGCAGTTTATATAACCAATAGGCCATCCTGCCCGAAAAAATATAGGAGGGGGCAATTTTGGGATTTTCCAGGATAAATAGGCACACTGACTAAGCCCGCTTATTATCTTGAGATTTATGAAGTCACCATAGGTGTCTCTTAGTCAACGGGAAAGTCCCCTCTACTGAACGTGCATCACCGAAAATCCTGAAAATAAATTCAGAAAAATGCGAGCATCAGGACTTGAACACTGGTAACCGAGGATACCACTGTCCTACTAACCATTCAATCTCAAGTTGGTTCTCTTTTCCCACATATTTCTTGGGTACCATTTGAGCATGTTCTAAGCCTTGATTTTCACTTCAAAAAAGTGCACAACGTTTACTTGAGGGTTTTTTACTTTTCAATTCAAAAAAGTGCACAACATTTACTCGAAGGTTTTTCCTTTTCTGGGGTATGTTTGAACCGTTAATGAGGTACTTGGGACCGGCCAGACGCTTTTTTTAGATAGGCCAAACGCCTCTCAAAGGGCCTGCATTTGCCCAAAGAAAGCCATTTTAAATGGTCAGGAAGTGAATTAATTTTTATGTACTTCAAAATCGGAAGTAAATACAAGACGAAAAAGGAGAACTAAATGCTTGAGAGTGAAATCTATTTAAACCTTAGGCCATGTTTGGTTCATAAGTCCTAGGACTTTTTTTAGTCTCAACTTATAAGTCCCAAGTCCCTAAAAAGTCCCTACCTGTTTGGTTCCTGGACTTATAAGTCCCTATAAGACCATATTACAACTATAAGTCCCTATAAGTCCCTCCTTGAGAATCTTATTTCATAAGTCCCAAATGCCCACTTTAAGTCCCAAGTTCTTCCTGTTTGGTTTGGATGAGACTTATAGGAACTTTTTTAAGTCCCTAAGCCAATAAGTCCCTAGAAACAAACACCCTCTTAAAGTTATAGGTGTGGTCGAAATCAAACCGTGAACTCTAAATCCCTTGAATTGGTACCCTATGTTTACTGATCCCAGCCAACTTCAACCCTAGATCTGTTTGCCGCACCAGGAAAAGAAAAGATCTCGGCCAGGATCGCTCACTACTCTCATTTATTATGTGGGCTTACATGTCATATTCATCTTTTCCCTCTTATACGAAGAAGAAATGCCAAATCGGATAAAACTTAACTAGCACCATGAACAAATACTAATGGAACAAATCGGCATGGATATAGTTTTTTTTTATGGAAGGGGTTGTCCCCCGCATGGATATAGGGTACGCAAAGAACTAAATAATACGAGCTTCTTGCTTAGCATCCATGCCTCGAGGAATACTGCAAGGCACCGAGCTTGCTTAGCATACATGCTGCTGTCTCGTCCTCCGCCATCTCCCGCCTCCTCCGAGCTTGTCGTCGCCACATCCGCAAGAGCACTGAGCGCCCGCTCTGTCGTCTACGTCCGCCCCGTGTATTTTTGGAGCAAAAGAGGGTTTTTCCTTCGATTTCATTTAAAGAAGGACCACGATAACTGTCATACGTGTGGGCGTTAAGTAATCTGATCACATGTTTTGTGTAGTGTCTAAGAGGACCAACCCACACGTTTATGTGTGGGCAAAACAACTAGCGTTCACATGTTTTTTATTCTTGCGGTCCCTCTTATACGCCTACGTGTGGGTAAAATGGATAACTGCTACACGACCTCTCTCAGCCACCTACCTCACGGTCCCGCACGCCCGCATGACAGTCAGCACGCGTCCCCGCAGTTGCCATGGTTCAGACCCTCTTCAATGTCCGTTTAACTGCAGTTGCCATGTCACTGAACTACTGTTGCCATGTCGGACAACTACAGTTGACATGGTTGCTCAACTGTAAGTGCGAGATGCCATTTTGGACAACTGCAGCTATTGCTATGTATGGTCTGGTTTACTATAATTGCCATGATTCGAAAACTTTAGAGGTTGCCACCTACTAACACTAAGCAGTTGTCATGTATGGTCTGGTTTACAACAGTTGCCATGATTTAAAAACCTTAGGAGTTGTCACCTACTAACACTAGGCAGTTGCCGTGTAGCGCTACAAAATGACATGACAAAACAACATGTTCGGGTAAAGAGAGAGTTGTCATCTGCTTACAAGCACACTAGGGCAGTTGCCGTGTACCCTGCAAAAACACATGGCAATTGACATTTTTAGGTAAAAAAAAAAGAGTTGCCATCTGCTTATAAGCACACTAGGACAGTTGCCATGTACACTGCAAAACACATGGCAACTGGCAGCTTGGATGTGGGAGAGGAGAGAGGCGTGTGGGCGAGATGGCAAATGACCACACACCAGTCTTTGTGCGTGAGTGAAAACTGGCGTGTGGGTGAACTGCTAAACGCCCACACACCGGCCCCTCCGTGTGATGAAACGAACGTGTGGGTGACCGAATGAATGCCCACACACCAGCCCAGTCCTACATGACATCATAAATATGCCAAGATTCGTGCACCCATAAACGGACGCGGATCCACGCGTGTGAATGAGATGCAAACACCCAAACGTGTGGGCGTTCACTACTAGGGAAAACCTTATACACAGAAATTTAGCAACAGCGCGGGTCAAAAAACTGCGCTAGTGCTACATAGCAGTAGCGACCAAATAAAAACCGCGCTACAGACACAAACTTAGCAGTAGCGCTTGTGGTAGAGAAAGCGCTACTACTAATATTCCCATTGGCAGAATGCTAGGCTACGCATAGCAGTAGCGAGCTTCGAAGAAACGCGCTACTGCTAGAGCACAGTTAGCAGCGCGTTTCCTGACAAGAGCGCTACTACTAACGGAAATAAAATAAGATGAAAAACAAATAGAAATTTAAATGAAAATGAAAGAAATAGAAAAAGGAGAAAGGGAAAAATAAAATGTAAAGCAAAATAAACGAAAAAGCGAAAAATCGGAGGAAGGCATAGCAGCAGTGTTTGTTTGTAAGAGGCGCTATAGCTAACGTAGCTGCAGCGTGTGTCCTAGACCCCCGCTGTAGAAACAGAATAGGAAATTAAAAAAGGAAGAAATTTACATAGCTATAGCAGCAGCGCGTTTTGAAGAAAGCGCTATAGCTATCTTAGCTATAACGCGTTTTGCGAAACGCGCTACCGCTAAGTTTGACTTAGGCAAAAAACCGTTTTCCCCCGGCCACCACTTCCCCCAAATCCCTCAAACCCACCCCGCGCGCGCGCCGCCATCTCCCCGATTCACAGTCGCCCCACTTCGCCGCCGACGACGACACCACCAGAGCCGTGCGCCGTCGACGACACCGGAGCCGCCCCCAACGCCACGGAGCCGCGCAGCCTCGTCAACGCCACCGGAGCCGCCGTCGACGCCACCTTCCTCGCCGTCACCGGAGACGCCCCTGCCTCCCTCGCCACCACTGCCTCCGTCGCCACCACCGGAGCCATCATCTGTAAGCCCCCACCCCTCCTCTCTCTCTCATGCATAGGTTAGCCAGTTTAATTAGGTTAATTATCTAGGTTAGGGAAAAAATTTAGTTAGGGCATTGACAGAGAAGTAGTTAGGTTAACTAGTTTAATTAGGTTAATTATCTAGGTTAGTGCAAAAACTTAGTTAGGGCTTTGACAGAGAACTAGTCAGGTTAACTAGTTTAATTAGGTTAATTATCCATGTTAATTAGTGCAAAAATTTATTTTAGTCTTTGACAGAGAACTAGCTGCGTTAACTAGTTTAATTAGGGTTAATTATCTAGGTAAACTAGATTAACTAACTAGGTTAAATAGGTAGGTTAATTAGGTTCGTTGGATTAACAAGCTAGGTTAAGTAGATTGGCAAAGGTTTTTGATTTTTGAAAAGACCACTATTTTTCAAGGAAGTGGTCATGTTATATCTTTTCATTGAAGTTGTTCGATTGTGCCCAAGTGGCTTTGTTGTTTCCAGGGAATGATGCTGAGTGGCCTATGTTTTGCCGGAATGTTGATTCATTTCTGTTCCGGCAAATTTCAGGTTCTCGATTTGTCCACTTTTTAGCAAAGGTCATGCCGAAATTTCCCGTGAATTTCGGCATGACTTGTGCTACAAGCTAGGACATATCGAGTGCCCGGGATTTGCCGCACCAGGAAGGAGTCAACATTCCTGCAAAACAATAGTCCTTTTTTATGTCATTATTCATTTTATTAGGTCTAGAATTAATTGACTAGATTTAATCAGAGGAAACATGGCTAGCAACGATGAAGGACAGGGTTCTGGTGATTGCGACGACGTCTACCGAGCGGCAGATGAATTTTTTAGCTTTACCGACGATCAACAAATGTTGTTGCTGGGCCCACCGGTGGCATCGGGGACTGAGACCGACACGCAGACCGGTGCTGAGACTGACACCGGCGCTGAGATTCAGACCGGCATCGAGACCGGCGCTGAGACCGGTGCTGCCTCGGGGAGCGGAGCCGGTGTAGAACCGAAAGCAAATAGGCAACGGGTTCCTAACAAACTCAGGACTACTAGACTGGTGGTCACGGAGGTGGACGACGGCAATTTTGAGCCAAAGGCGCCCGAGGAAGCGCGCGCGTGCTACGGCAATCAAATAGGCTGCATCATACGGACAACCGCCACCACCAACGATGAGAATCTAAAGAAGATAGAAAATATGAGGAGCTCCCTCCTAAAGAAGTTTCACCAGATATTCTTGTTCCCGGGCCGGAATGAGAAGGATTATGAAGATCCAGACAATGACCCGGCAATGAAGAAGATAAACAAACACGCCATGACCAAGTTTAGCAACGCGTTGGCCGCCTGGAAAAATCGAGTGAAAGCAAAGATCAACGACGGGGAACCCTACTCCGAGATTGTAAAGGAAAGTCCGACAATCACGGAAGAGCAGTTTCAAATATTCAAGGAGGCTTGCGAGGCCGAAGCTGCCAAAGAAAAGTCTAAGTACATGAAGGGGCTTCAAAAGAGGAACATTGGGACCCACCACCTCGGAAGCCGTGGTTACGGCGGAAAGCGGTCCAAATGGGCCAAGGAGGACGCGGAAGCCACGAGTCTGGGCATCCCAGACCCCTTGGCGGATTTCACCGTCCCGCAGGAGCGTGACGTCCTGAGGGCCCGCCACCGTTGGGACCCACTGAAGAAGGTTTATGAGACAACACCGGTCATTACGGAGTTCATGAGACTGCTAGTAATTTTAGTTTCTGATCAATTCGACTGCAGACGTTAGTCATATTTGTAAGCAATCCTTGTGCCTTTTGCAGAGAGAGCAACACTGGATTGCGGCCGAAAGCGACTCGCCGTCTGAGGCATTGGCAAGGCCCAAGTGGGACACTCCATTCAACCGGGCGTTGAACATATTGAAACGACAACCGGTGGATACTCGACTGTCGTATGGACGCGTGCACGGTGTCGGAGACGGCGCCACGTGGAAGAAGTACTACCGTGAGACCACGGAGGAGAAAAAGGAAAGACGGAGGTTAACTGAAGAAAGCATCGACAAGAAGGTTGAGATTGCGGTTGAGAAGAAATCATCTCAGACAGTCGCAACAGCGGTAGCTGCCGCAAAACAGGCGATTGCAGATATATCTACTTCCTTGATGACGGGCGTTCACACTTGGACAAGAGAAAATCCAAAAAAAATGCAGAGGACTTTCCCCTTGCTGACTTCTTGGCAGCACATGCTCCCGCACCGGCTCCCGCACCGGACGTGCTCGGTGGTGCCTCCTCTTTGGCTGAGCTCGACGCCCTCACGGTATCTGCTGAAGGAAATATGCCCTAGATGCAATAATAAAGTTATTATTTATTTCCTCATATCATGATAAATGTTTATTATTCATGCTAGAATTGTATTAACCAGAAACATAATACATGTGTGAATATATAGACAAACAGAGTGTCACCAGTATGCCTCTACTTGACTAGCTTGTTAATCAAAGATGGTTATGTTTCCTAAACCATGAACAAGGAGTTGTTATTTGATTAACAAGGTCACATCATTAGTTGAATGATCTGATTGACATGACCCATTCCGTTAGCTTAGCACACGATCGTTTAAGTATGTTGCTATTGCTTCCTTCATGACTTATACATGTTCCTATGACTATGAGATTATGCAACTCCCGTTTACCGGAGGAACACTTTGTGTGCTACCAAACGTCACTACGTAACTGGGTGATTATAAAGGTGCTCTATAGGTGTCTCCGAAGGTACTTGTTGAGTTGGCGTATTTCGAGATTAGGATTTGTCACTCCGAATGTCGGAGAGGTATCTCTGGGCCCTCTCGGTAATACACATCACTTAAGCCTTGCAAGCATTTCAACTAATGAGTTAGTTGTGAGATGATGTATTACGGAACGAGTAAAGAGACTTGCCGGTAACGAGATTGAACTAGGTATTGGATACCGACGATCGAATCTCGGGCAAGTAACATACCGATGACAAAGGGAACAACGTATGTTGTTGTGCGGTTTGACCGATAAAGATCTTCGTAGAATATGTAGGAACCAATATGGGCATCCAGGTCCCGCTATTGGTTATTGACCGGAGACATGTCTCGGTCATGTCTACATTGTTCTCGAACCGTAGGGTCCGCACGCTTAAGGTTTCGATGACAATTATATTATGAGTTTATATATTTTGATGTACCGAAGGTTGTTCGGAGTCCCGGATATGATCACGGACATGACGAGGAGTCTCGAAATGGTCGAGACATAAAGATTGATATATTGGACGGATATATTTGGACACCGGAAAGGTTCCGGAGAAGTTTGGAGCTCCGGGAGGTTACCGGAACCCCCCTCCCCCCCGGGAGGTATATGGGCCTTATTGGGCCCATGTAGGAGGAAGAGAGAAGGAGCAAGGGAAGGGGGCGCGCCCCCCAAGCCCAATCCGAATTGGGGAGGGGGCCGGCCCCCCCTTTCCTTTCTCCTTCCCCCTCTTCCTATTACTACTACTAGTACTACTTCCTAATACTAGTACTCTTTCCTTCCCCCTCCAAATAAGATAAGGAAAAGAGAGGGAAACCTACTTGGAGTAGGTTTCCCCCTCCTCATGGCGCGCCCCCCCTAGGGCCGGCCACCTCCTCCCTCCCTCCTTTATATACGGGGGGTAGGGGGGCACCCTAGAACACACAAGTTGATCATTGATCGTTCCTTAGCCGTGTGCGGTGCCCCCCTCCACGATATTACACCTCGATCATATTGTAGCAGTGCTTAGGCGAAGCCCTGCGACAGGAGAACATCAAGATCGTCACCACGCCGTCGTGCTGACGGAACTCCCCCTCGGAACCTCTACTGGATTGGAGATCGAGGGTGCGTCATCGAGCTGTACGCGTGTCAAGAACTCGGAGGTGCCGGAGTAACGGTGCTTGGATCGGTTGGACCGGGAGGACATACGACTACTTCCTCTACGTTGCGTCAACGCTTCCACTTCGGTCTATGAGGGTACGTAGACAACACTCTCCCCTCTCGTTGCTATGCATCACCATGATCTTGCGTGTGCGTAGGAATTTTTTTGAAATTACTACGTTACCCAACATCTGCCACACCGGCCCCCTTCAATATAAATGTATAATCTCCCGTTTTCATTGCCTTTTGGATGTCTCACGTAGCAGACTTTTCTTTGCAGGCCGACGAAACTCCGTGCACCATATTGTACACCATCGGCGAACAGAAGGTGGACGTGGGGAAGGGGACGATAATGGAGCCGAAGGAACCATTGTTCCACAGCCGGTCGATCCCCCCGAACGTCTTCAAGGTTTCCGTGGCCAGTGTCAAACCGGGCCACGAGAATTTGCCTCCTCTAATACTAGTGGGGGATGACGACGAGACCCCACGGCGGCTTGGTGATTGTTGCAATGGGTGGGTCCTGTTGTGGCCAAAGAGTCTGCTTCGTCTGGAGGCGGCCGGGAGCACACCCACGAGCACGCAGCCTCAGCAAGGTATGAACATCAACACCCCACCTACCCAATTAGCGTCGGGTGTCGGGTTGGGTGATAGCGGACGGGTTAAGCAGGTGGCTCCATTAGAGGCTGATGACATCGCCATGGATGAGGATGAGGATGACGATGGCGCTGAACAGTATGTCTATACTGGCGCCTCCTCAGGGTTTGAGCATCATGAGTCGCTGCCTGAATTACCGTCTCAACGTGTTATTGATGACCATCCGGTGGTAAAGAAGCCTAGGAAGAGAGCGAGGAAAGGCAAAAAAGCTGATTCTATGATCCAGCCGCCTCAGCAGCCTCGGCTTCAGGACCATGTAGATATCCCCGATGCGGATAAATGGCATATCCCCGGTCAACCAATCCTACCTGAAACAGCGCTACGGGCCAGATTCGGCGATCTAAGGAGACTTCATGACGATGTGCTGCGGGTAGAGAAAGGCCTCATCGCCTCGAAAGATCCAGGATACCCACTCTACGTGGTTAACGTTCCGCAGCAAATGTCGTACGTCGAGGGCTTCCCCGCGGATAAGTTCTTCCTCCGATTCGATTACATATTCGACATGTTTCACGTGAAGAAGCTGGATTTTACTTTTGTCCGCCTTTATGCCTTGCACATGAGCTACATCATTGGGGTTGAGCAGATACGTTTTATCTGTGTCGCTGACCCGTACTACATGCACGAGGGCTTCTTGGGAGTCTGTGCACAGCATCGTGAATACGCGAGGGATTACATCGTCAGTTTCATGCTCGCCAATAAGGACAAGGAGGCGATTCTCGTGCCTTATCATCCCGTGTAAGTCATACGCGCTGCTATCCTTCCTTCGATTTCAATAATTCATTTACACGGTGGAGGCTAATTAATTTGAGATGTACTTATTTTGCGCAGCGGCGGGCGCGCCGTCCTCATCATCCTCTACCCCCGATTCTCCCACGCTCTTTACTTGGACTCGTCGAAGAACATTCACAAAAAGGATTACAGCCACATCAAAGGTGTTCTCGACAGTGCTATGTTTTACTACCAAGCAAGGGGTGGAGAGGTTAGGGACAAGAAGAGAAGGGGCGGCAGGGCCGCCTTCAGCCATAAGACCGACTTCTGCTGCATCCAGCAACCAAACGATTCTCTTAATGATGGATTCTATGTCCTACACCACATACTGGAGTACCGACGGGATCACCAGAACCTTCACATGGCACCTAGATCTAGCGATGCCCATATTCTGCAATGGGCAAAGGACATAAGAGATATCGAGGATCATCGACTTCGAGCTGAGTTCTATAACATCTAGCGCGAACTTGCCCAAATCATCATGAATGAGGTCGTCGGAAAAACAGGGATGTTCCATGCAAAAGGACAAATGTCGCGGGAAGACGTCCGAACATGGATAGCCTCTCAGCGTCTCGACAAGAAGCCTTTCACTAAGCTCGATGACTATCTCCCTGACTTGGATGGATGGCACGACATATTGGAGTGATTGTCGATATATGACAATGTGTCCGTTTAGTCCATACTTTCTTTTATGACAAAACTTTGAGTTATGCACGGTGAAACTTTATTTGTGATGCAATTAAACCGTCCTCCTCCTCGACTAGCGAAAATCACTCTAGTTAGGTCATTTTGGGTACGATGAACTTTGTTATTTATGCTTATGATATGTTGTTTCTATTTTTGCCAAGTCTGTCTCTTTGTGTTGCTCAACTATATATGTTGCATATCATCGACTCATGTGACGATGCAGGTGCATAGATCATAAATGGCGAAGAAGTGCTACGCCAGGAGTATATATACGACAAGTGGCCGGAGTGTCAGGCCCAGGTGTACCGGTTTTCGGTTTCCGAGCGACACGCAGTACTTAGTTTAGGTTCACGCTAATGCGAGAGAGGGATACGAACTCATGTACTCAAAGTGATAGCTATTCTCGTGTATATCATTGTTTAGATGGATGACGATGTATTTGCAAGTAATCGAGACTTGTATCGCTATTTTCGAGATTGATGACGAGAGACCACTTTGTGTTGGATGATGATTATGATGATGACATGATTTGATGAGACTAATTGTATGTATATGCTATGATTACATTTGTATGTGGATGATATGCTAAAGATTATTGTATAAAGCCTATTCAAATGCAAAACAAATAAAAAACAAATATGCAGGGAAAAAACTAATAAAACTAGTAGTAGCGAGGGGGGGATTTAGCAGTAGCGCCGACTTACCAGTAGCGCTTTCCTGTAAACGGCGTTGCAGATAATATCAGTAGCGTCCTTTTCTAAAGAGCGCTGCAGCTATTCATGTGTAGTAGTAGCGTGGGTCAGCACGCGCTACTGCTATACGTTAGCTGTAGCGCCTTATTAGTAGCGTCGGTACCCGCGCTACTGAGAGGGCCAAAACACGCGCTGCTGCTAGGCTTTTCCCTAGTAGTGGTTAGTGTTTCCGTTAAAGAAACCAAGCAAAGGAAACAACGTCAGAATGAGGTTTTAGGTCTTCCGTATTAGGTCGATGAAATCCAGCATTACAAAGCATAGAGCTCATAACCGAAGCCCACGCAGGGGCAGGAAACTACCAGACCAACTACTACTCAAGATCAGACGCCAACAAAAGATCCATTTTCTAGTGATAGATAGAGCTGCCACACTCGCCTAGCATGAAGCCTCCGGTCTTGGGACTCCAACCCTCCATCCTTGAGATGCCTTATAAATTTCACTTGTTACTTGCTCTATTAGTCTTGCCCCCGACATTAGTAGTTTTTCACCCGGGCCCTTTATGTGCAAAATTGCCCATTCCATAATCTAGTTGCACATTAGTTTAATCAGTCCTAGAGGATCATTAATTTTTTCTATCAAAGATAATATCATTTCGACATCTCCATATTGTCCATAGCAAGGCTAAGGTGCCCCCAAGGATTATTATTTTTATCAGTTTTGGGAAAGTTTTTCAACCATCTCCCAAAACAATCACTGAGATTAGCCAGGACCGATCTCAAATTGAAAGCACATTTAACCAAGCTCCAAATCAGTTTCGCAGCGGAACATGAAAAAAAGACGATCAATAGTTTCATCCCTTCCACAGAAAAAATAGGTTTTCTTCCCTTCCCATCCCCGTTTTAAAAGATTATCTCTGGTTAATTTACTCTTTTTATTCACAGGCCATAAGAAGAATTTTATTTTAGCTGGAACTTTAACTTTCCAGAGGAGTTTTTGAGGAAAACCACAGTTAGTTTTAATCAGGTGTAAGTATATAATGATTTTACAGAAAATTTCCTCTCAGCAATAAGCATCCACATAGGTTTACCCCCACCCCCACCCCCATGCATCAAGACCTCCTCACATCTAGCTTTAAGACTGGTCCACAAATCTACAACTTCACCATGCAAGGATCTTCTAAAAGAAAACCCCTTCCGACCTTTGTTATAGCATCAAAAACAGAAATCCCATGATCATTGCTGATAAGATAGCGAAAAGAATAGGCATCCTTCAGAGATTTACCGCCCACCCACGAGTCTTCCCGAAACCTGGTGTTTATGCCATCCTCTAAACGTTTCTTGATATGTTGTAAAAATATGTCTTTAATCTTGATAAGACTAGACCAAAATTGAGAATCACAATCCTATGTACAATCCCAGAAATACATTTGTTTTTAGCATATTTATCAATAAGAATCTTCTACCAAGCCCATCTTCACTTTCTGATTTCCAAAGGCATTTGGCAAAGCCGAGATTTGTTAAAAATCTCCTAGTTCATGATCCCGAACCCCCCCCCCCCCCCCTGTTATTTTGGCATACAACAGGTTTTCCTTGGGACTTATATTTGAGTGTATGGTGCTTGTATTTTGTCCATGATGGACTGTGTGATGTAATATGTGTGTGTCAATATCTATATGTGAAGATATATAGATTATGTGTTGGTTCCAAGTTCCAAGAAAAAAACTAATGGACAACTTTCGCTACTATATTTTTATAGTATCTCTCATTTAATCACATGGCTTGTTCTGCCGTAGTTGTAGGTGCCTTCCATCAGCAACTACTCGTCATGGGTTCGAGTTCGGCTAACCCTGTTATCTTTATATTTTGGGGTAACCGTGTTTACCGGTGCCCCTAAAGAAAAGTCACCCACTAAGGTAACCAAAATATTGATTACCACTGATGGGTGCCACTATATGAACCCCACTAACGAGAAATCTACAATAAGGGTTTTTGAAACAGTCACCATACAGAATAATTACACGCTAGCATAAATACTCAACCTTGGCCCTGGTAAAAATCAACACTTGCAACTTGAAGGCCAAAGTAAACATGAGTGATCATCTTTTAAATAAGTACACATGTTTCAAAGAATCATATGTTAAACAAAAGATCTTAATATCTCCATTGGCGAAGCTAAATAGACTAGTTTCCAATAATTAACTAGCATTATATGTTCAGTTATACGCCATCCTTCCCTGTTCCCTTGAAAGTAACCTTTTTTTCTTTCTGAGAATCCTTTGAAGTTACTTTGCAACAGTTTGCATCATGGAAACGCATCATCGTGTCTGCAAATCTTGCCGGGCTATCAGGTTTTTTGTTGGTCTCTAAAAGTTCAGTTTTTGGGCCGATCTTGGGAAACAGGCATGCGATTAGATCAACTGGATCCGTGTTTTGATCAATTTGCAATCCAAAGATACTAATGATACCTTTCTGTCCATCATACTCTGCACACAAACCTGTCATAGGCAAACACATTATTTGACTGAGAGTCAAGTTTAGCAACTTCCCTAAAATTTGTTATAACACTAAAACAAGAGCAAGAAAATTAATCATATCCGTCCACATAATCTACATCATGTTCGTTCACATAGCATAAGCTATCTGCTCAATTGATTTTATGATTGACCCTAGGTATAACAGTTGTGCTTGCATGAAAAATATGCCTGTGTGAGTAGATGGTCAAATCCAAATGTGGTATGTGTGCAATAGTTCAAGTGAGGGTAATGCACGACGGAAGAAAATCATTTTCCAGTTGTAGTAGAGAAACGCTTTACTACCAATGAGGAGAAAGAGGAAGACAAGCTTTAGGTACATGAAATCAATGTTTACAATCAAATATAGACAATTATTTTGTCAAATTTGGAATAGATTTGCATGGCAAGAAAAATATAAAATATTTTTTTTCCTAATTACCAATCGATATACTTATATAACTTTGTACACTACACTTAAGGAAATGAATTTGAATCAACTTGTTCATGGTCCAATAATATTGCCACAAAGCTAAAACATTTAATTATCAATAGTATGTAGCAGAGAAATAAACAAATCAGAGAAAATGATATTGCTAAGCTTTCTCTTGGTATATTTTAACTACAAGCTTCAAATGGAAATATATACCAAATAGTGCACCAAAGTTTTGAAGCTGATTTAATAAACAAAAAAATAGTGGTATTAAAAAAAATCTAGCTGCGCAAACCCATGAGAACCCCTACTAATTAAGTGGTAACCGTGTTGCTAATGCATGAATAACATCATATGGAAGACTGGGAAAATAATAAACGAGTTGTCTGTAGAAAGAAAAATAGAGATTTTTTGTTCAAAGCCAAAGAGTGGACTTCCTATACATCCATATAGGAGATCTTAAAAATGCCAATAATACATTTGCAGTTTCTAATAGTTCTAGAACACAGCGAATATGTGTAGTGATAGTACGCTTGGTGAAAAAGTATGCTTAAGTGCCACACAAAAGGAGGAGAGAGAGACTATTATTTGTTTCACACACACAAAATTCAATTCACAGTGGATTATTGGTGCACTTTATATCACAATCAACATTGTGAGGCTGACAAGCCCGAACACATGGAGGGAGAGCCACCAAAATAACATGTGTCACAAGGGGTTGGATCTCATTGGGTGTTCACATTTGTGCTTCAAAACACCAATGGGCGTCTGTTAGTTTTTATGCCTTAGCAGTCCTATTTCATGATTAGACAATGTGTCCTAATCTTATTTCCTCCATCTTTCTATTTTCTTTGTATTTTAATGGATGTCTGTTTTTTTAATCTTTTTCTCTAAGGTCTAGTATTATTATGTTAAGTGTTTTTGGTCTAATACTGTGCGCCGATCTACTATCCTACCCAATCTGGTCTAGACCTGGTACTATTTTTCTTTATTTGACATGCTTACTAAGTAACCAGTTATCGATGTGGGTACTATGCATAAATCTTCCCTTTATGTTATCTATAGGAGTGTTACACGACACATTATATTCACAGAGGTACCATTGAGCAATTAATAATTGTATTTTATCACAAACAAAATAAATATTGTTTTATTGTCCATAAAAAATCTACCTATGTTTTCCTTGCTTTCTTAGGTGTCTCTGTGTTATAAACATTGCCATTCTGTGAAATCAAGTGTAGAAGTTTCCAACCAGCCCACTAAAAATCATTCGGTTATGTGTAGTGGCAGTTATTATGTCGTGTATGTGTGGATTGAAGAATAAGGAAAGTGAAACATGGACTTTGTAACATCAGAACCATATAGCAAATATTTAGGATTGGCTATGCTAGTGTATTTTCAGTTTTTCAGTGCCGCATCCATAATTAACAATTCATATGCTCATATGTACCTTCCGCTTTTTGGGATAACCAGTCCATTGCTCCCATTATCAACTCTGGTGAACATTGTGTTTTCATCATCACATCTATTCGTGCATGTTTCATCGATCTTGACCCTTTTGCTTTTACAATGAAATGTGATTGTGTGATCAGGGTGTTATCTAGTTGAGTATCTTCTGCTTCCATGATTGAAGGGTCCTGCGTAGGCATCACAAATTCATGATCAATATAATTTTTTTTCTTTTACAAGGAGTAAATGGTAGTTTTTACCATACAAATTACGTGGACATTACTTACCATGTTTAAAAAAATAGGACATTTTATCATGTAGCATTTTATTTATGGGACTTGCCATTTTGTTGATATTGTCTTATTAGTGTCACAAAGATGAAATTAGGGACAAAATATTAGAAACAATTAAATCAAATAATTTGTATCACAAATGTAATGTCAAGGGCTAAAATTTGGCATATTAAAAATGGGGCAAGTAACAACGCACCAAGTATTTCTTGGTAAAAACTATCATTTACTCTCTTTTTTATTGAAGGGGGGGGGGGGCTACAGTAGTAATTAAAAAGGCAAAATACAACACCTTTAATATTTCAAAAAGTACATGTGATTCTGAAATTCAGTGAATTATTGAACAAAATTCATAATATCTTTGTAGATGAAGCTAATTAATATAATTTTGTATAATTAACCAGCATTACAGATTGTTAAAATTGTACCATATCATTTCTTGTTCCGTTGAAGGTAACCTTTTTTTCTTTTTGAGAATCCTTCAAGGTCACCTCACAACAATTCTCGTCATGGAAACACATCTTCGTGTCTGCAAATCTTGCCGGGCTTTCATGTTTTCCATTGGTGTCTGCATTTGTTCTGAACTTGGGAAACATATATATTATTAGATCAACTGGATCCGTGTTTTGATCGATTTGCAATGCAAATATACTGATGATGCCACGCTTTCCATCAAATTCTGCACACAAACCTGTCATATGCAAATACAGTAACAACATGAGAGTCAAGTTCAATAACTTTTCTTAAACTATCATATTATTGAAATAAGAGGCATACAAGCTATCATGTTCATCCACATGGACTACATCATGTTTGTCCACACAAGAAAAAAATATGTCCTTCATTTATTGTATGGAGGGTAGTAATTATAATAGTTGTGACTGCATCATCAGTTACGAAAAGAATCAGATATGTGAATATAGCTGCAATTTGAGGCAAAACATGTCTAGCAGCAATCTGTGGTAAGTAAAATTGTTCCTAGAACCAGTAGGAGAACATCAAATCCCCCAAATAGCATAAGAATCAAATATATTGATCCACGTAAAAAAGTATGAATAAACACAAATTAATATTATAAATTTCTCAAAAATGGACTAAAACTAAAGGATTCGAAGAAGGAAAAGGTGATTATGATATTTTTGTGTGCAGAAGCTATATGTTACTAATTACATTTTCCATCAAATACTATTCTAATTTAAAATAAGAAATAAATTCCAATAAGCTTTAATTATTTTTAGTTATACTAGGCATAGAATTATTAGCTTTTTATACCAAAAACAAAAGGTCCAAGTTTAATTAAGAATAATCAAATTTCTCTATATATTATTTTCAAACGAATTCCTAATTGTTTTAATTCTCTAGTAGATTTGTACATGAACTAAAATCTATAACTGATGTAGGAAGTATGGTTGCCGATTTGAATTTGAATTGACAAATGAACAGTGTAAATATAGCATTCCTGAGATGTATGCACATTTATGGGGTTTCTAGATATGTAAAATGCATGAATTCAATAGTAGTAAAAAGGTCAAAATAAAAGTGAAAACACAAGTGGAGAAAATTTGTGAATATTTACTTACTAACAGAAAATATGTTGGCCGTAAATGATTTGGTAGTGTTTGATTGGGTGGAATCAAAACATATAAGGTCATCATAAAATTCATTCATGAAATTGGCTAGACGATATGATGTTTTGAGGCCAAGCCTGTATGTGTTCAAGTGAGTGTATTGGACGATGGAAGAAATTTGTTGTGGTGGTTGCGTAATAGAGAAACCACAATACTGCCAATGATGGAAATTAAATATGGAGAATTACATGGAAAGCCACATGCCAAAATGTTGTCATTGTTATGTTATTACATACGAATGTCCTAATCGGTCATTTCATATGCTATATTTAATGAGAATATTTTTATCAATGTTAATTTTCCAATAATTTTGCCTCAAGGCTAAGCAATACAACTTTAGAAAGGAAAATAAATAAATATGTAAAAAAATACCAAATGTTTTATTTTTCCTGCAATCATAAATTAAATTATAAGTAGTGTACCAAAATTAATAGCCAATATCTAATAAAAGGCCACCAATTAGAATTTTTAACTACAATAGTATATACTATTGTGCAACAAGATTAGCAAAGTGGTGGCGACCTCCTTGGTGCATGAGCAATAGTATACAAAAGATTGAAAGAAGAACAAAATAGTTGTGTGTCAATGATGAAAGATGAGGTGTTAATCCTAAGTTAGAGAGTGGGTTTTTTATGCATGCACCAAGTAGTTCAAAAATGAAAAAAAAAATTGCAAGCTTAAGTAAATTTAGAATATAATGGAGTTGCATACTCGTAGTAATGTTTATGCAAAAATATGTTCATGTATGTCTATTTTAAAGAAAGGAGAGGGAGAAGTGGGGAGAGGTCAATAGCAACTCTTATTTTGCTTGAGTGCAGCAAATTTCTTGTTGTGTATTGTAGGTGCACATATTATACCATAATCTGAACATGATGATATCTTGCTTTAGTCATGCAAATACTTAGTGTGAAAGAAAATGGTGCCTCCGTGGTAAGGTTGACACAAAAATTACTTGGAGGATGGAGGCATAAGACTAATAGATAACACAAGGGATTGGATCTCGCTAGGTGTTCACCTTTATGCTTGGAATACCTATGTTCATCAGCTGGTTCTTTACACCATGGCACTCTTGTTTCAGGACTAGATAATGTGACCAAAGTTTTTTTTACTATAGTCTTTCTAAAAAAAATCTGTTTAAATGTAAACAGTGTTTCATTTTTGCAATATTGACCTCTAAGCTCTAGTATTATTACTTTCAGTGTTCTTATGTCTAATCTTGTGTCTATACTAAAGCTTATTTAACAATAAATAGTGTGTTTCTTCTGTTTCGCAATTTTTTTCTAGATTTAGCAATCTTTTTTCATCACAACATATTCTTTTTTATGTATTTATCTTGTTTTTTTTTGCGTACCATGGATCATGCTAATGTTTTTTTTCCTAAAGCTCACCTTTTATGTTACGTTATGAGAGTATGACAAGGACTACATTAATAGAGGTACAATAGTAGAACTAAAAATAGTAGTCTATCTCTAAAAGTAACAATATTTTAGTTGTCAAACATAATGTAGTTATGTTTTCCTTGCTCACTTAGGTGTCTCTATGTTGAAAAAATTATAAATTCTGATAAAATCAAATGTAGAAGTTTCCAACCAACTCTGTAGCATCATCAACACTAATAGGGGCATGTTTTCTGTACTGAAGAAAAAGCAAAGTGAAATATGGACTTCGCAACTTTGGAACAATATAATGGAACCCAGGATTGTCTAGGCTAGCACGTTTGTAATTTTATCATACTTATTAAATGTAATAACATTAAGCCTTCACATGCTAATATGTACCTTTCCCCTTTTGGGATAGCCATTGCATGGATCCCATTATTAACTGTGGTGAGCATTGTGTTTCCAACATCACTTCGATCCTCGCATGCTTCCTTGACCTTGACCCTTGTGCTTTTACAGTGAAATGCGAGTTTGTGATTAGGGTGGTGTCTAGATGAGACACTTTTGTTTCTATGATGGAAGGCTCCTGCATAAGCATCATTAAGTCATGATTAATTTTATTTTATATGTTTTCGTATGTGTAAATAATAGTTTGTACCTGTAAAATACTTGTTGCGGCACTACCTACTATCTTCCCTTTCTATACACAGGAATTTGTGTCAAAAAAATTTAATTTAGCGCGTAAAATGTGAGGAAACAACTAAATGGAGTAACTAATGTCACAAATGTAAACATAGGGGGTAAAAGTGACAATTCTCTAAATGGTAAAGTATCATAACAAAACACATTTTTGAGGGTAAGTACTATCATTTACTCTTTTCAGGAAAATGTACACTTGCAACTCAAATACTAAAGTACACCTATTTCATATTTTAAAAACTAAAGATCTAGATTCAGATAATAAATAAAGAAAGGATGTGGAGTGGCTTGCAAGGAGTGGAATGAGTGAGCAGAATTATTTGTGATGGTTGTGGTGATATTACTTGCAGCCATGGCTAAACAATATATATAGAGAGAGAAAGATTAAAAATATGACTATTACTAAATAAGTAACTATGGCTTGGAATCACTAGTTGAAGACTAGGAGAACAACTGAACCAATTATATAAATTCAAATGATGCGTGCAGTTTTTAGGATGTGGGAGAAATACATTACTCGAAAGTACCGATGAGAAAGTGAGCATGGTTCCAAACACAAAAAGTTAGCACCTCTTTTGTGAGGATAGAGCAACTTGAAAGTACTGGTAGAAAACAATTGCTCAATAGGGTTGTTCCAAACAGAGGAATTCGTATAATCTGACTTTGCAGAAAAGAGCTAAGCCATAGATCAGAAGTACCGTGCGAAAAGGACCGGATATACCAAACTTATGATGTGATCAACAGAGAAGCAAACCGGGATGGCTTGGAAGTACCGATGAAAATTGAAAGAAAATTGTATAATACCTCAAACAAGGAAGCTAGAGAATCTAGTTTTGAGTAATTAAGCATTATTGTACGTTCTTATATACTTTTTCTATTGGAATTTTAGTGAAGTATTTTTTTTACTTTGACAACTAATATATATACATCCATCCTATTTGAGTTCTTATTTCTCTAAATGTTTGATACCAATATATAAAATTACCAGTATGTATTGGCTACTGAAATTCATACTACTAAATTTATAGTGAACTGTACGTTCATAATGTATAGTGTTTCTATTCAAAATGGCATATCTTCAAGATATTGGCAGTCAAAGTATCACCGAGTACACAATGTCATGTCCTAATTCTAAGTATTTTGGAATAGTGGGAGTGATAAATTATTTGGACAACGAAGATGTAATGTTATCATTGGATTATCAAGTGCATTTTTTTCATCAAAGAAATTTATAATTTTCTAGTCATGTATACCTATAAAAATTTATGAGAATGTGTACGGATTGAAGCATGCCCCAATAGCTATAAGTTCATCTATTTTAAAATTGATAGAGTAATTATAATATAAGTGTTGTTTAAAATATTTTTTAACTTTTGATTTTTTTTCTATTTTGGTATTTCCTACGAAGAGGAAGATACGGTTGTTTTATTCCCATTTCTTCTTGGTGGTGGTGTGGGCACATTTGGCTCCCGATCTCATGTGTACGCTAATGAACAGTAAAATTTACAAAAGAATAAAGTACAAAATCTGAAAAATTTAGCGACAAATATATTTGCATGTTCTATGTATGTGCAAAATTTCATGAAGAAATGGCATTCGTGGTGCTATGAAAAAAAATCAAAATTGGTAGGCTTTTAGAGCACTAATATGTGTTCTTTTCCTGTAGCACTATAAATGTAATTTCTTCAAAACAAAACAAAAAAAATGCACAAGTACGGTAGAAGATGAGATGGCTGTTGCCAAAAATATCCAATTTTTATCCTTTTACTATTTATCGGTGAGCATATGAGCTCGAGCTCAATTCTGAAATCCGTGCCTTTCTTTGCCTTCTGTTGTATAGAGCTAAAAGTTTCTTGTGAAAACCCGCAAAGAAAGCAAATTCCTGTGAAGGCATATCTTCAAAAGATACCTGATCAATTTTAAAGTATGAAAAGTTGAATGGCGGATGAACTGATGACCTGGAAACAGAGGAACAAGATGTGGGGTGCATCATTCAAGCCAAGACATGGGGTGCTCGTTTCTTTTTCCTCTTTCACATTGTTAAGGAATCATTTTTCCTAGCTGGTGAGAGATGGCTGGTGCTAGAAAATATTATAAAATGGCAACGTTAGGTACAAGTCGCCCTTCTTGATGATCAGCTAGGGAAGGGCGACCAGCTGGTCTGTGAGTCCACGACCACTAGTACATCTACTGTACTAGTACTAGTAAAAAAAGTAACAAATCCCGACAAATTAAACCATGTAAGATATACCTTATAGGCTAAGACTAGGCTTCAGTAAATGGAGAAGATGTCATACCTGAACACTTTCGTGTACAGAATTTATCTGCAGTGCCTGATCTTGGTCTTGCAGATTATCCCCAGTGCTGCTAGGTTTTATCTTTCCGACTTCCTTTGTCGACGTTTTGAGACAGATGATCTCGAAGAAGTTGGAACAGCTGCCTTTTACTGAGAAGTGTCGCCCTTGCCCTGATCTTGGTGCTGGAGGTGCCAGGGCAGTCTGCAACACAGGTGCATTCTCTTCTTGACGAGGAGAACTCTTGTCCGTGAGAGGTGATGATGGTGCTCTTGACGTGGACTGTCTTGACCCTCCTAGGCGGCTTGGAATGTAAACGGGCGGTTTCTCCAAACGATACGCCGCCGCAGCTGCAGGCTGGTTTGCCCTGCGGCAGCGGTCCGCCGGGTGGCCCAGAATCCTGCAGGAGCCGCACAAGCTGGGGATGCCCTCATACACCACGGACACCCATGCATCCTTGCCGTTTTCCAGCTCGACGTCGACCGATTGCTGAAGAGGCCGCGTGATGTCCACCCGGATCCGCGCCCGGAGGAACTCGATGGGGTTCGCTCCCAGTTCGCAGTTGACCGGCTCGCCGATGCGAGCGGCGAGCGCATAGACAGAGGTGGGGTTGCAGTGATCCTCGGGGACGAGGTGAAACTGCACCCAGAGCTCGGCCTTGGTGAACCCGGCGATCTGATCGACCATGTTCATTCCCGGCTTGAGGTGCTGCACGAGGAAGAGGTTGTCTCCGTCGCAGGACCACGGTGCTCCGTCCAGCACCCTGGTCAGGTCCTCCGCCTCGTAGAACTGGATCAGCAAGGCACCGTCTGTGACTCGCCAGAAGTTGACCACACCCGAGGGACACCAAGTTTGGCGAAGCTTGGCCTGGAGCGAGGCCGAGTCCGGGCCGCCATCAGAGACGAGCTTACCCAAGAGCAGCAGGCTGGGTATGCTGCTCTGCTCCGTGATGACCACACTCCTTGATAGGGCAACGGGCCTTCTCGGGTTTTGGTGAAACTCCATTAATTGTTCCCGTACGTTCCCCTCCCGGGGGCGGGCGAGGGATCGATGGGGATAAAAAGCTAAGGTCTCACGCAAGGAAATTTGTAATAAAACGTAAGGTAGGTAGTTGGTGGCGTCTGCACCAAGACTTTGTGCAAGATACCAAGTCTTGATTCCCGTCGGTTTAGTTATTTTTTCATGATTTTTTGGCCTTGTTGTAACAAGTACTACTATTTTAGGCTGTCATCTGGGTTGGTATGGACCATATATATAATAAACAACATTCTTGAAAGATTAAGAATCTATGTGGTTGGCAACCGAAACGGGGACATCCATGTATGCGTTCTAAGTGGAGGTCGCGGCCCAGCTGCCAGTAGGTGGTGTTGCCGACATCTTCATCCATGTTGGTCGCCTCATCAGAGCCGTAGTTCAATACGTCGGTTAAGTCTTCAACTGTAGCGAATATGTGCGTGGTGGAGGGACATAAATTTCCCTATCGCCGGCTTTACATCCAATCTGATAGTAGACTAAGCATGAGACAGCCAGGCTCTGGATTCGATCTAGCATCTCGTTTAACTGCGAGAGATCCTCAGTATCCATGGCCTGACTATAGGCCGGGTTGATGTGGAACACGCTCCGTGGGTTGCCTGATGCAACTTCGGAGTCTTGACCGACCAGGGTTGACTCTGGTTTGCCGGCTGAGAGATCGGACCCAAGTTTAATGCAGGGTCCAAGTTGGACTAGACTCGAGGTCAAGATCCGAGGAGGCAGTGGTCGCATCCGTGCTTGAAGCCGGTTCCGAGGTAACAACGACCGGCTCTATCTCCGAGATCAACTCCTGTGCGAGGTATGGCCTGAAACTTGGATCATTGGTCGGCTCCGGGGTCAAGGCCGCATTGCTCGAAGCATTCTCAAGCTGATCTGGTATCCAGCCAGAGAGGACGAGATCACCGCGGGAGTCAGCGGTGTACTCCAGACTCCCAAGTGTGATGACTTTGTTCGGGACGAAGTTTTCAACGCGATCAAGACGACCGGCCGAATAGCGTGCAAGCCGATGCTGTCGAGTGCAAAAAGCTTGCCGGAGACAAAGATGTCACCACAGCCGATGGTGCAGTTGATCTGCAGGCGAGTCATTGATTCCTTTTTACCACATAGTAGGACCTGCATTTGCCACCATGTCGGTACAAGACCGACAGATCTCAGGTAGGGGGTCACGAGCTGTGGATCTTGGATCGATGATGAACAGGAGACAAAGGGCGCGATATTTACCCTGGTTCGTGCCCTCTCGAAGAGGTAAACCCTATGCCCTGCTTGATTATATTGATGATCGAGTATCGAGTACAGGTTGATCTACCTCGAGATCGTATGTTGTGTTCTAAATCCTAAGGCTAGTAATTGCGATTGTAACTCTAGGGTTACACATGGTCGGTTGCCAATTACGAATAAACATGCCGCCAGGTGGAGTCATCCTTGAAGTGCACGTCAAGTATTCAACAGAGTCCGTCTTGATCTCATATGAGTTTGAGGCTTCCAGAGTCCTTCCTCGTGAGATTGGTGGTTCAACTAGATTGGTACTCCTTAGTACAGGACACCCTTATATGGACTCAATTGTTAAATGGTATTCATTGTTTTTTTTTCGGGAAAAATGGCATCCATTGTTAATTATGGCTGACCTGGTAAATAGGGTGAGTACATGCAGGATACCACGTCTTGATAGCCCTTATTTATTTTCTTCTTTTGTCATTTTCGTCCGTTTATTACGATTACTATTGTAGACGGTGCCATCTGGTGTAGAGTGTACTATATGTAACAAATGTTGTTATTAGATGATGAAACCATGACACGTTGATAGGAGACTTGACCACCTTTGGTTGCAAGCACTTCCAATGATTTGACTTCCGAGGATGCAACAACCTCCTTATATGCACCCCAATGCAAATGGAATTGATAAGCATTGCCTTCATTCGACACAGGTGTGTTGTTCCAACATCATATCTTTCTACTAATTTAACTTGGTCACTTGGATCCATCCACTTTAATCCAATCCGTATTTCTTCCATAACTTCTTCATTGCTACTGTATAAAAAAATTGTATAACGGCATATAAATAAAATATAAATATAAAGAAATGAAATACGCACGAATAGTAGTGGCAAGGGGCAACAACCGGCGCTGCTGCTTTTTAGCAGTAGCGTAGGCCCAACCCCATGCTACTGCTAACACTAGTAGTAGCACGGGGTTAGGCCCACGCTACTACTAACAATTAGCTGTAGCACCCTAACAGTAGCGCAGGATCCCACACTACTGATAGCCCATAACCCCACGCTACTACTAGGGTTTTCCCTAATAGTGGTAGGTGTTGCGACTTTGTGCGCCAGATAGGTGGCTTCAGGTTGATCCATATATTCATGTTGTCAGACTCTGTTGAATAATAATAAAGATGAATGCGTGCATCGATTGATACAGAGGCCGGTGGTTACTCTCCTTAAAAGAAAAACTTAGAAGCATCAAAGCGCTTAGCACATATCAAAATCAGACAAAACTAAGAAGGGCTACGCAACTCGGATGCCCGAAGAACTCAGGCCCAACCTGAATTATCAAGATTGGCAATTATTATTATTATTTTAAACTTGCTTAGTCCGGCAAAAATCACCATATATGTGTGCATTGCCAATTAATAAATAACTATGCTTTCATGCATTTGAATTGAAACCGTTTTAATCTCTTAGAAGTAAAAACACCATGGAAGCATATTTGAAGCCGAGAGACTTAACAACAAGAGGTCAAACCTGGAAAGTTCAAGTGGAAGTAACGAGAATGGGCCATTCAATCAATCTTATTGCCGATGCGATCATGAGACTTGATACGATCTTGATGGCAAAACATATTTATTAGTATGCTCATACTTAACTACAGATGTTCTCACCAAACATTCAAACAACAGATAGGCATGACACATTAGTTGTTCGTAATTATTGAGAGGGTGCTTGGATCCAAGGGACTATTTTTAGTCAGACTAAAAATAGTCTCTTTTAGAGGCTAAAGTTCCAAGCACCCCTGACTAAAGAGAGGCTAGGACTAGTCTTGAGGCTAAAACTTTTTAGTCATAGGAAACCTACTAAAATATGTATTAGCCCTCTCTCTCCTCATTTAATTCCTCTCTTTTAGTTCTGGATTGGAGGGTTTGGAGGATAATAAATGCTCAATAACTTGATTTTAGTCTCTTTAGTATTTGGATCCAAGCATGGGTGAGGCTAGCAAGTTTTAGTCCGACTACTTTTAGTCATGGGACTAAAACGTATCCAAGCACCCTCTGAGTTGTGTGTATCCTTGGTGCCTCGACTAGCTGCTGATGTCATTTTTTGTACATTAATTACAGAGCCTGGGTGTATTTGATATTGATATATTGCTACTCTTTATATATAAAAAAAACTAACAATAGCATTGCATCACATCTATCGGTGGAAATGGTCATTCGAAGGATGTTCCTTTGTTTTTTGGCAAATGACAGTTGACTTATTCCACTGGCCATATGCCCATCCATGATAATTTGGTCAGCCCAATAGCTCATAGTCAAACTATACGCGTTGCAGAAATTTAGTGTGCAGTGTATTTTTCTTTTATCCTTTCTTTAGGTAAACTGATGAGCATTTTTTAAAGTACGTTGATTCTTTCTTCCGGCCAGGGGCATTGTTGTACTTACATGATACTACAACATATCAGAGCATCTTCAGCCATACCCCATAGAACATAATCCCTAAAGGCTACAGGGCCCCGTATAGAATCTCATTACAAAACTTACAAATCGTACCATTCTTCCTTGCCACCGCCGTGGATCCACCACCATACATGCCAATGGAAATTATGGAGCTGGATACGCAAGGAAATGCCGGCAATGGCAGCTCCCCCAGCTGGATGGAGAAGGTGAAGCTGAAAATCCTCCGGGAAGCTGAGGGCGTTACCCTGAGCATCCCTCCATACTTCTCAAGGTTCGATGCCATCGGTAACACAGATTACCCATCCATTTTCAAGCCTCGCCCTAAGCCAACACAGCAACCCCAGAATCACACCGGGACCTCAGCCAGCAGAGAGCCTAGTCAGTCGATGAGCCGCAGCATCGTGGTCGCCGCCGTCGGGCCGTACCACGGTCCATCGGACTTGGCATATGTACAGCCCCAGCCGCCTCTCATCTCCCATGCCAAGAAGTGTGCCATCGTCAAGTTCCTTGCTGGAGAAGATTTCAACCTCGACACCGCCGGCTTCCTTGGTTGGGCTCTTGAGCAGGAAGCCCGAGTTCGCAGCTGCTACGAGCGCGACTCGTTTACCATGGGGTCCGAGGAGCTCGCCGAGATGCTTCTGCTCGACGGTTGCCTGCTTCTCTTCGCCGTCTTCCTTCTCAGGTCGAGCGTGCGCGAGGACCAGCGTCCGGCGCAGCTGACCCGTGATGCCAAGCATAGGAAGGTGTTCGTGTACTTGTCAGCGGACATGTGCCTGCACATGAAACAGACCAGGCTGGACCTGCTGATGCTGGGAAACCAGATCCCCTTCTTTGTGCTCACCGAGCTTCACAGGCGATTGAGAAATACCTTCTTCCAGGGAATCCAGTACAGCATACAAGAACTGGCTCTCTCCTGCTTCGACGACATCCACCCAACCCGCAGCGGATTCATCAAACAAGACGAAGCAGCAGGAACCACACTAGTTCATCACCTCCTGCACCTTTTCCACTGCTCCCGGGTGCCCAAAGGTAACCACGGGCTCGACAATACTTCGTTCCTGCGCCGGGAGCCAGAGTCGCACCTCCCCTGCGCGACCTGGCTCGAGGAGTCCCACACCAGTTTCAGCAAGCAGGCCGCTCCAGGTAGCAGCAGCTCGTTGCACATCGTCTTCCAGAGAAAGATGTTTCGCGTGGGAGGGGTGATGCACGTCCCTGCCCAGCACATCCACGGCTACAGCGAGTCTGTCTTCCGCAACCTCATCGCGTTCGAGCAGAGCCATCAGAGGTGCGGCCTCGGCGTCACCGCCTACTCCATGTGCATGGCTCGGCTGCTGCAGACCGAGGACGACGCCAAGCTGCTGAGGAAGAGCGGCATCCTAGCGCATACTCACAAGACCGACAAGGAGATCGTCGACTTGTTCAGTGGGCTCGCAGATGAGTACAGGAACACGTTTTATTCCAAAGATCTTCTTGATCTCTGCGAGGACGTGGCAGCATATCATCACAGCACAGCCGCCAAGGCCGTCAAATGGGTCGGGCAGCAGTGCTTCCCAAGGCAATCTGTCACCTTCTTTGTCATCTTTGGCGCTTTGATCTCCGTTGCCACGCTCGTCAACACCGGGTACTCCGTCTATAGGTTCTATCATCCAGTCAAGTGAAGTAATAACTACCGGGCCAGACGCATGCCGCGGGGGAGTATCGCCGTAGTCCAAGAGCCTAAGAGTTGACATCTTTGCTTGTTGTATAAGTGACTTGATGTTTTGTGTTCTACTTCTTTTGGTGGTCGGCTGTTTATTGATTGGTTACTTGTGGTGCGTGTGTATGCGTGGGTGTGTATGGTTAAGATGTAGTTTGCCTGTTTTTTCGTTTTCAATCCAGCCCTTGTATATTAGGTTCAATTGTGTCTAATTACTTGGTTTCAATGTTTTTCAGAATAAGGTTACTGCAATTTTTTTATCCTCGCACTTGGGCCATGCAACTTGAAGGTTGTGATATGTGTTGTGCACTGGGTTTTGTGAGTTAAGATTATACTACTCCCTCCCATCCATATTAGTTGTCGCTGAAACGGATGTATCTAGACATATTTCAGTGCTTGATATATTCTATTGAGCGACGACTAATCAGTGCCTGAAATCTGAACTATACGCGTCATTCCAATAGTTTGACGATGTTCGCAGTGAATTCGAATTCAGGGCTTTCTGCAAAATGGAAATAAAATGTTAGACTGAACTAGAAAGTCAGTTGATTTTGCAGAAGTATTCCAAGCGGTTCTGTAAAGGAACCACCTGTAATTTTAAAGTATCAGAGGAGGTTCTTCGGTAGAATTTGACTACGGTGGCTGGTATTAGAGGCGGAAATTATATCTTATATTATGAGTATCAGTAACTATTATCTGGAGGCGGAAAGCAAAACCATCGCATGATTGTGTCTGATAACCGCTTCCGATGCCATGTTCCGTACTAGTGATATTGCAATTGATATTGTGCACTGTCACCTCATTTAGAGTGGACTATAGGTAAATACATGTTGTAATTAGAAGATGAAATCATGCATATCATGGGCAACCGAAACAAGTTTCTGTTATTTTGATGGAACCAGTGAATTATGGCTGACTTGTTAAATAGGGAGACTTCATGTAGGATACCAAGTCTTGGCATCACTTGTTTCAATTTCTCTTTTGTAATTTGTTCCTATATTACAACTAATACAGCAGCATATTATTTGGGCTGAGTGGACTATATGAAAATTAATGTCGCCATTAGACAATGAAAACATGTATGATGTTGCAACCAAAACTGCTTAATCTTATAGTATATACATGACTGATTACTAGAGCTAGTGGACTTGGTAAGTAGGAGGACTTTGTGCAATATACCAAGTCTTGATTCCCTTCGGTTTAGTTATTTTTTTCATGATTTTTTGGTCACTTATTGTAACAGGCTGTCATCTAGGTTGGTAATTGGTATGGACCATATATAATACTAAATACCATCCTTGCAAGATTAAGAATCTAATGTGGTTGGCAACCGAAACAAGGTGTGCTTAGCCACTTATTGTAACAGCCTGTCATCTGGGTTGGTATGGACCATATATAATAAACAACATCCTTGAAAGATTAAGAATCCATGTGGTTGGCAACCGAAACAAGGTGTCCTTATTTTTATGGGCTCAATTGTTAAATGGTATCCATTGTTAATTACGGATGACCTGGTAAATAGATGAGTACATGCATGATACCACGTCTTGATAGCCCTTGTTTATTTTCTTCTTTTGTCATTTTCGTCCGTTTATTACGATTACTATTGTAGGGTGCCACCTGGTGTACAGTGTACCATATGTAACACATGTTGCCATTATATGATGAAACCATCTATGATGCAAGAAACCATGACAAGTTGCTTTAGGTAGTGGACTTGGTAAGTCGGATGACTTTGTGCAGGATACCAAGTCTCAATACACCCTGTTTTATATTCTTTTGTCATTTTCTATAAGGACAATTAGTATTTCAGGGTGTCATGTGGGTTTCTGTGGACTATGTGGAATAATTATCGCCACTAAATGCCTAAACTATCTATGTTCACTAGTAGAAAAAGGGTCAAATCTAAGACACATTAGTGCCGGTTTGATTTTGAGCCGGTTCCAACGGCTAGCCGGCCGCTCTCATTAGTACCGGTTCGTGGCGAACCTTTAGCACCGGTTCGTGCCACGAACCGGTACTAAAGAGAGTGGTGGCAGGATGTTGTCAGTCTGGGGCCCCTCCAGCACCTTTAGTATCGTTTCGTGGCACGAACCAGTACTAAAGGTCGACAAAGATAAACCCTTCGTCCACCCGAGCTCGCTCTGTTCTTCCCCTTTCCCCTCACTTCCTCTGTTCTTCCCCTCTCTTCCTCGAGCTCATCACAAATTTTGCCCAAAATTTGTCAAGATTTGAAGGCCCCCATCCATTCAAATGATCACAAAGGTTAGCAACTTTGTCCTTTCATCTCTCATTGCTAGATTAGCTCTTGCAATGCTTTGTATAGTGATTAATTTGGGAGGAATTATATGTGCTAGTATTTGATTTATATGCAATTTGAGGTCAAAAATAACACTTAGTTTGCATATGTAGGTGTGGTTTACTTAGTGCCTTCTAAATCTTCGTCGTAACCACTGTCGATCGCCCGCACCGTCCCGTCGCTGGCACCACCTTGTGGTGAGGCTCTTGTTCATGAATGTTTTACATTACCAAATTGATGTTTGTGTGATTTGGATATATAGTTACTCGTATAATTATCTTACCCGTACGTTGTTTGTTATACATAGTGTCATGGTTTTGATATCCGTCCCCGTCGGCCCTCGTCCTTGTTATGATTCGGATGTGGTATATTCTCTTTTAAAAACTAGTTGTTGCATTTCATGTTTATGACAAATTATGCCCATCAAGTGGACATAGATATTTTTATCTAGGAGGTATGTGAACCAGAAATTCCAACCGACCCTATTGTCGAGAGGTTAAATTTAGTTGAAAGAGAAAACGAGTATTTGAAAGTAAAATTGAAAAGAATTGAGAGGGAGAAGATGGAATTGGAGTTGCATGTTGCCGATGTCGTCGATGATCACAAGATCAAGATGGAGAAAATGCGGTTGAAGATTAGAAAGATTAGAAAATATGCCATTGATAGTGTGGCTTGGTATCATTATGCTGTTGGATCAATTGTTATCTTAGTTGCGATCTTGATCGCATTTTTTGTTGCATTTAAATTCTTTAGCTAGAGAGTTATTTGTATGTTGCATTTAATTAAGTGTTGTATATGAACTTTATGTATGAACTTGTATTAATTTGGTCTATTCGGTGTTGTGTAATGAAGATGAGCCGACAATGGATGTATGATGACCGATACTCTCCCGAGTTCATTAATGGCGCGCATACTTTTCTGCTTGCCGCTGAGGCAAACAAGTGGGCGGATGGTTTTATGCCTTGTCCATGTGATGGCTGTAAGAATGATCACAATTACTCTACGTCAAGAACCATTCACGTCCACCTATTTGAGTCCGGTTTCATGCCCCACTATAATGTTTGGACCAAGCACGGGGAAAGAGGGGTTATGATGGAAGACAATGAAGAAGAAGAGGACGAAGGCGGCTATCCTGGCCATGGGTTCCCTGAATACGATGATACAACAATGGGGGAAGAAGCTGAGCCGGCAATGCGGGAAGAAGCTGAAGAAGAGTCATCAGATGAGCCCGCTAATGATCTAGGTCAGGCCATTGCCGATGCAAAGAGAAACTGCGCAGGTGATTTGGAGAAGAAGAAGTTGCAACGCATGTTAGAGGATCACAAGAAATTGTTGTACCCGAATTGCGAAGTTGACAAAAACAAAAGTTGGGCACCACACTGGAATTGCTGCAATGGAAGGCAGAGAATGATGTATCTGACAAGGGATTTGGAAAGTTGCTGGTAATGATAAAGAATATTCTTCCAAAGGACAATGAATTGCCCGAGAGTACGTATGAAGCAAAGAAGGTTGTCTGCCCTCTAGGGTTAGAGGTGCAAAAGATACATGCATGCCCTAATGACTGCATCCTCTACCGCGGTGAGTACGAGGATTTGAACGCTTGCCCGGTATGCGGTGCATTGCATTATAAGATCAGTCGCGATGACCCTAGTGATGTCGAGGGCGAGCGCCCCAGGAAGAAGATTCCTGCCAAGGTGATGTGGTATGCTCCTATAATACCACGGTTGAAACGTTTGTTCCAAAACAAAGAGCATGCGAAGGCGATGCGGTAGCACGGAGAAGACCATAAGAAAGATGAAAAGTTGAGAGTACCCGCTGACGGTCCGCAGTGGAGAAAAATCGAGAGAAAGTACTGGGAGGAGTTTGCAGGTGACCCAAGGAACGTATGGTTTGGTCTAAGCGCAGATGGCATTAATCCTTTTGGGGAGCAGAGCAGCAACCATAGCACCTGTCCTGTGACTCTATGTTTGTATAACCTTCCTTCTTGGTTGTGCATGAAGCGGAAGTTCATTATGATGCCAGTGCTCATCCAAGGCCCTAAGCAACCCAGCAACGACATTGATGTGTACCTAAGGCCATTAGTTGAAGAACTATTACAACTGTGGAATGAAACAAGTGTACGTGCATGGGACAGGAAGAATTTGACCTAAAGGCGTTGCTGTTCGTGACTATCAATGATTGGCCTGCTCTCAGTAACCTTTCAGGATAGACAAACAAGGGATACCGCGGATGTACGCACTGTTTGGATGATACCGACAATATATATTTGGATAGTTGTAGGAAGAATGTGTACCTGGGACATCATCGATTTCTTCCGAGCAGGCATCCCGTAAGAAAGAAAGGCAAGCATTTCAAAGGTGAGGCGGATCACCCAACGAAGCCTCGCCACCGTACTGGTGCTGATGTACATGATATGGTCAAGGATTTGAAGGTAATCTTTGGAAAGGGTCCTGGCGGACAACCTGTTCCGAAGGACGCTGACGGACGCGCACCAATGTGGAAGAAGAAATCTATATTTTGGGACCTGCCATATTGGAAAGACCTAGAGGTCTGCTCCGGAATCGATGTGATGCACGTGACGAAGAATCTTTGTGTGGCCCTGCTTGGCTTTTTGGGCGTGTACGGGAAGACAAAAGATACACCAGAGGCACGGGAGGACCAGCAACGTATGAACGGAAAATACGGCATACATCAGGGTCAGGCCAGCTACGCTCTTACCAAAGAAGAGAAGGAAATCTTCTTTGAATGCCTTCTCAGCATGAAGGTACCGTCTGGCTTCTCGTCGAATATAAAGGGAATAATAAATATGGTAGAGAAAAAGTTCCAGAACCTAAAGTCTCATGACTACCACGTGATTATGACGCAACTACTTCCGGTTGCATTGAGGTGGCTTCTACTAGAAAACGTTCGATTAGCCATTGTGAAGCTATGTGCATTCCTCAATGCAATCTCTCAGAAGGTAATTGATCCAGAAATCATACCAAGTTTACAGAATGATTTGGTGCAATGTCTTGTCAGTTTCGAGTTGGTGTTCCCACCATCCTTCTTCAACATCATGACGCACGTCCTAGTTCACCTTTGCGAAGAGATTAACATTTTGGGTCCTGTATTTCTACACAATATGTTCCCCTTTGAGAGGTTCATGGGAGTCTTGAAGAAATTGTAGGGAAAAGCAGCATAAAACAAAAAATTTCCAACCTACGCACCAGCCTAGGACCACTATGGAGACTGCATACATGGTTTGATCTTTTTCGTTACCGACTCGTAGCGTAGCGGGAAGTAGAGTCGATGACGAACGGCGGTGCAGATCCCCGCAGCTAGGATTTACAACCTCCCAACCGCGAGGATGTATACCCTCATCTTCTCCTCAGACAGCCCTCCGGGAGGCCGTTGAACAGCCCCCCCCCCCCCCCCCCGAACGGTGTCGCAGACAGCCCTTCGGGATGACCTTCGAAACTCGAATGGTCACTCGGACAGCCCTTCGGGAGGACCTTCAAAACTCGGATGGTCACACGGACAGCCCTTTGGGAGGCACTCATGAACTAAGACCGAAACTACGATCTCTCTACAGAGTTGCACACAAACGGTGTCATCTATCCGGCAGGGCTTCGCCGTCCAGAACTAGTTCCTGCCGGAACCCAGACAGCCTTTCGGCTCTACGAAACTATTTCGCTGGGAGGGAGAGAAGAAGCCAGATCATTGCATGGCACTTTTATGAGAGCAAAAAGGGATGAGAGTGGAGAGCACCCCTCGACCTCTATTTATAGGAAAAGCCCATGGGGACAAATACCCAAAAAACCCATCACATGGATCCTTCATAAGGGTAAAATGGGAAGCCAAGTGGAGCTCCATGGAGCTCCACATGTGTGGCCGGCCACCCCTCATGGGGGCCCCCCAAAAGGGGTTCCTTAGTCCCCAAGTTCATCTAGAAGCCTTTTGGGAAAAGCCCCAAAAGGTGGCTTTCCATAAATATCCCAAAAAGCACTTTCACTATTCATGACGACATTTTTCAGCGTCCGTTCGAACTGAAAATATTTATGTGGGCTTAGAAAATTTCCAATACCCACCATAATAATTTTCAACGTGTTCTGGAACAATTCCATTTTAGTGATTTTCATCTGCGAAATGCATCTGAAGTGGCTCCGGCAGCTCCGGAACATTTCCGATTTTTATCTCAGAAAATTCCAAAAAGCTTCCAGAATGATTTTGGCACCCTCCAAGAATTATCAGGCATTTGCCGAAACCAATTTGACTTAATGGTATATCCCAAAACAACTTTTCGGTATCATCAAAACTCATCCAATGACCTCTCTCTGCGGTATGATTCCGCTGTCCGAAACTTTTCCGGTGTCCGAAACTTTTTTCGGTGATTTTCTCTCAGACTCCCTGTCTAGTATTCAGCAGATAGATGACCCTTAAGCGTGTGACACTATAGGTTCGGTGAAGTATAGACATGACCCGGAACCCCTTTCGATCAATGATCAACATCGGAGCCGTGGACACCCATATTGACCCCTATACCCACACGAATGAATATTCGAGTGAACCTCCAGTTGTCGTGTGCTATTCCTGTTGCTTTGTGATATGTTACGAAGACCCGAGGTGAGATTTACTTGCATCCCCGTGGATCAACAACTTGTCCACTATGCTAGTTACCTCGTTACTGGTTTTGTTCTCTTTTCTCATTTCCGTGTTCCGACATCCCTGTGATCAAATCACACTGTGTCTGGCCAGACAATGATGGATACCGTAACACTGGGAGGGCCCGAGAATATCTCTCCATCGTCGGAGGAGCAAAACCCAATCTTGAGCTATCAAGTTACTTGACACACTTTTCCATGAACCCGTAAGCCATCATAATAGCCACCCATTTACGGATGACGTTTGACAAACCCCAAAGTTCATGAAGCAAGCATGAAGAAACTCGATACTCTCATGGTCTAAGGAATCATGCAAACGTTAACCATCTCTGTGTTATTTAACATTAACTTGTGACGAATGAATCTCATAGCATAACATCAAACCGGGTCGATTCAACACAAATGTTCTCTTAACATTGTGCCCTCAAAGTTGTTGGCATAGACATGGCCATGATCAGGAAAACGGAACCATCATGCAACACTTGAGCTAGTCTTAGAGGCCAAACTAGGAATACTTCTTATCATTTATTATTCTACATGTGCATATGAATCTTCCTCCGAGCCTCGTGGATATTGCAGACTCGAGAATCATTGCAGTTATAGCATGGAACATAAACATAATTATGAACTCGGAGATAAATAATATCATTTATTATTACCTCTAGGGCATATCTCCTACAGACTCCCACTTGCACTAGAGTCAATAATCTAGTTAATGCTAATGCACTTTACACCTATGGCATGCTGGTGTAAAAATTGCTTTGCATGTGGTATAGCCTGATGTCCATCGGATCTGACAACTTCAGCTCCGTGTGTATCTCTGCATATCCTCGCATTTTCACGCTTTCACAAAATTCATATTTTGTGTGGACTTGGCTTTGTATATATGTGAATCATTGGTCGAAACCTAATTCCTCAGACTGAGTTATGGAGCAACTATCTGCAATAGTGTCCCATTGACCAAAGCCTTCTTGGAACCATACTAAGTTCATGAATGAACTAGATGATTCAAAATCTTTGTCTTTGTCGCTTCTAAAGTGGCAACATACTTCGCCTCTGTTATAGAATTCGCCACAGTAACTTGTTTGGAACAATTTCCAACTAACTGTGCCACCATATTGTGTGTTATACAAAACCCTAAATTTAAATCAAAAATCGCATGGAAAAAAGATGAAGACTGTATCGGTGTAACATTTTACAACGAACTCTTCATGATCTCCGCTTGCGAGAAAACATATCATCAGTACTTACTCTAGTACTCAATGACATCTTTCACTGTTGTCCCACAATCAATACTTTGATCACTTTACTATCCATACTCGCAACACCTTGGGAGTATCGGACATATCTGGTTGTTTTACATACCATGGAATACATGATTAATCCAAACACAAAAGTGTGTGGAATCTGCATCATGTATTTTGCTCATTAGTGTTTTGGGACACTGATTCTTGCAAAAACTCTTTCCATGTGACTTCGGCAAGAATCACTCCTTGTCGTTCTTAGTGCTAAACGGTTTTAGCATATTGTCAATATGTATTTATTGCTTATCCCTATTAGGTAAATCTATCTCCATAGATCATTATGCCTAATATTGAGGCTATTTAGCCTAAGCACTTCATCAAAAAACTATTTTCAAATGAAGTCCTAATCCGTGTCAAGAAATTTATTTCCAATTAACAATGTGTCAAGCACACAAGGTTTTTAGAAATATTATTACGCTCCCACTTACTTTCTTGAATTACAAGCATCTTCGTTACCCATTGATGAAGTCAAACCCCTTTGACCATTTCATCAAAGCATGAAGATTCCAACTCCATTATGCTCTCTTTTGTCCATCGCTGGAACTCTGAAGTTTGCACCCTTACTAGCATCCTATGGATAGACAAAATGCTTTGGACTGTAACACATGCAAGTCCTTGGTTTCATTTCCATCAGATGGAAATCCTACTGTCATCCATGTTTCATATCTCATGATTGAAATATGTAGTAATTGCTAGTTCAACCCGAACCGACTTTAAGCATTGCTATGATGAAAACAACCTCATCGTAGTCAACTCTTGAACTTGTTATTTCAACAAGTCGAGCTTTATGGATAAAACATTTTTATCCCTATCAGTTTTAAGTTCCATAAATATCCGTTAGACTCTTAAGTCTTCCGAAAGGTGTATCAAGGTTTTAATCTTGAATCACTTATATGGAAACTAACTCGGGTTGTATTGGCATTTACCCAATTCCGGAGTCAGGGCCCATCAACGCTTCCTTGTGTATCGTAGGTATAATGTTGTCTAACAACAATATCTCGTTTGCGCACCTGAGAGGTTTGCACGATCCTTGCCTACGTGGTTCAGCTGCAAGTTCGACCGAAGTTCATACATTTTATTGTAGAGACTTCCGTGTCAGTCATAGTAGGAAACTCTGGAATTACGTCCAAGGTCTCTTTCCTTTGACCTGATGACGAAGATATTGTTTATCTCATCGAGTTGCACTATTCTCCCATTCACCTTTTTGAAAGAACCATTCTCTTTAAAAGCACACCTTTTCGCGGCAAAACTATTTGCCTCGGTATAGTGAGGGAGGAATACCCAACATTTTGGTATAACCTACAACGTAGCACTTGTCTGATTTGGAATAGGTTTGTAACCTTTTACACAAACACCATATTCCAAATGTTAAGAAAAGATATAACATGGTTGGGCGTACCATACCATGGCTTCATTTCAACAGACCCGATGTAGCTCTTTTCATTGTAAAAGCCGCAGTCTCTAAAGCATCACTTTAAAAGGGATAATGACAAATTTATTTATGTCATCTTTGACCTTACCATGTCATAAATGGTTAGATTACATCTCCATGGACTTTTCACTTGCAGTGGTGTTACGTGAGGTGCAAGTTATGAAACCCCTTTCACAACTCATCAGACATTCGCTAAACATGTAACTCAAATATTCCTTTGTGCAATCAAATTGCAGAAACATAATTTTCTTGTTACAATAACTTCTACTTCATTTTTGAAAACCTTTCGAATTATTTCAAAAGATCCAGACTTACGTCTCATCAAGTAAATATCCATATATCTACTTGAGTCATTTCCGAAGATAAATAAATCCTCCACTAACAACACTTATCGGACTACACACATCAAATGTATGATCACTAATAAGTTTGTCGTTCGTTCCTTATGGCCTGTGAACGGTATTTTAGTCACTTCACTTTTCGGAGGAAAGTTGCAAGTGTCAGATGATTCAAAATCAAAAAGACTTCAAAATCCATCATAATGGAATTTTCCATGCGGGTTTCTCCAATGTGACCAAATGTAGTGCCACACTTGTGTGGTATTCTTTTAGTCTTGCGACAGTTAGCGTGAGTGTTATGGATGTAACATATTACCATCAATATTCATAACATACATCCCATCTTGGATGGAAGCATGGCCCTTCATGTTATTCATAATACTTAACAACAGTTGTTGTTTTTATGAACAATTCTTTTGCAACAAACATTGTGCAATGGGCTAGAGTGTATGAAGCTCTAAAATGAATTATGAAAGTAAACCCAGAGGTATTGTATTATTATCAATATTCATAACATACATCTCATTCATAATGAAAGTATGGCCCTTGTGTTATTCGTAACATCGAACATAAAAAGTTCTCTTATGAACAGCCTTCTTGCAAGATACCTTATGCAATGGGCTAGAGTTTTGAAAAACTCTAAATGAATTATGAAAATAAATACAGATGGCAATACACCGATGGAAGGTATAGTAACATTTACTATGTCCCTGTGTATACCTTAACCTCATTTCTGGCTAGCCTTTTAGGCCATAATAGCTCTTACATTGATTCGCAACAGAATGCAATCGAGCGGGTATCTTTGTGATTAACTCACAATACCCAAGAATTAGTGATTAACATGTTTAACCATAATTCCCAAGAACTATATCTTTGACCAGCCTACTATACATCAAAAACTTGTATGACATTCATACATGAGCTGGATATTCCAGTCATCTTTCTTTCTGCCTTTATACTTCTAACAGTTTAACTTTTAGTATTTCTCCTACTCACAAAAGAAGCACCCAACTTAAGAGTAGCGTTAGCCCCGGACTTCTTAGGCGTGTAAGTCATACTAACACCCTTTGGACACTTCCTTTCTCTTTAAGTTGTTGTTTTATTCACCTTTCATCATATGACAGGCGTTCTTCTGGATCCCTCTCTTATCAGTCAAATGCCCAGTAAACACTTTACTAATCCTTTGCAAACAAACATTGCTTTGTTTGTATCTGAAAACAATTTTCAGTTCCATGAATATCACATAACTATCCCAAACTTTCGAAGTTCAGGTTTCATGGAAGCAAACATATTGCACTTGACCGTAACGGAATTCTAGCTTTTGGATCAAAGGACGAGAGTCCCATCATCCATTGCTTTTAGCGGGAGTATACGAAAAGCATGTGATAGGACAAATTCCTTTTCGGCACTTTTGAGGACAATCCTCACATTACGTTACTAACCGTAAAGTTTTAACTAGATATTTAACATCTATTCAATTTAATCAGGGAAGGTGGAAATGCGTGCCATTATTCTACAACTATTATGCATATAACACTTAGACAGTGTCATAATTAACTGCACTGAGAATTTAAACAAGTTAATTCTACAGTGCGCTCCCACTCAAATCAATATCTCTCATAATTGATTGTGAGTGATTCAAGATCCGTATTTCAATTGTTCGCCATTGGTGTAACACCACTGATGACGAAAATCTCAACCGGTAGGCCAACTTGCCAATCACATCTCTATGTGACCCTTGTTCATCTTTTGATGCGAGTGTTCTGAGCTCATGACGGTCATGCCTGAACGTCTAGACAACCAAGTGATCTCGCTGCGAGGTCTCAACTCACCCGCCTCACACTTCTCTAATCGTTCGTACCCGTGTGACACGGCGCACCCCGAAAAGATAGGTGCCGTGACGGTGCTACACTTGGGAGAACACTAACTACTTGATATTTTGTGAGAGATCACCCTAATAAAAGCGACTACCGCACAATCAAGAAGGGTGCATCATAAGGGATAAACATCTCAGGCAATTCATAATAGCATGATATGGTATAGCCCTTTCTGACGGAGAAGTCTTTCATTTATTCGTCTTCGGCATTTGCGTCGGTGTTCACCTTCGCGAAGATTGCCACCACCTTGTCGATGCTCCAGATAATATTGCTATCTCTATAGCTAATAAAATAATGCATTACACAAGGTTGACACGCAGGTCATTTGAAGTGCAATCATATGGCTCTAGCCATCATGCCAAATCATGACACGCAGGTCATGTTTAATCAATTTACATCATATAGACATCTCATACATAATCAAATTATTATGAGCACTGCTATACCACATCATATGCACATGCAAACCCTCCTGCAAAACCAAGTTAGACGTCTCTAATAGGTTCATGCAAAAACTTGTTTTACGTGGCTTCTAAGGTTTCGAAACAAACCGAAGTTACCAACGTCCATCATCAAGTATGATAATTCAAGCGCTAGATTAACTTATCGGGGTGTATGAAACACGAGATAATAAAAATCTCGAGCCCCACACTGAACTTTGTCATACGCATGACCCCCATGCAGATCATATCTGCATTGCCCTTTAGTCTGTGAAACATCCATCTTTCTTTGACTAAAGTGGAACCCAAAGAACTGTTAGCACTTCGTTGATCTGTCAATCAGCATGCTCAGGAGCAGCATGAAAGGATCGCGGATTGCCAGAACTTTGTCAGATTCCACAATGCTGTCAAGATCAGGACTACGCAAATTTAAGGGAAGCAACAAGAACATCGGGTAACAGATTTCATCTGCTACCCGCACAAATAATTTTCAGTAATAGAACTCATCTACTACCTAATTATATTATGCAACACCCATACATCTCATGTATTCTAGATCGCAACCTGCATCTATGCACAACATGGCTCATGATGCCACTGTAGGGAAACGCAGCAAAAAACAAAAAAATTCCAACCTATGCACCAGCCCAGGACCACTATGGAGACTGCATATATGATTTGATCTTTTTCGTTACCGACTCGTAGCGCAGCGGGAAGTAGAGTTGATGACGAACGGCGGTGCAGATCCCCGTAGCTAGGATTTACAACCTCCCAACCGCGAGGATGTATACCCTCATCTGCTCCTCAGACAGCCCTCCGGGAGGCGGTTAAACAGGCCCCCCCCCCGGACGGTGTCGCGGACAGCCCTTTGGGAGGACCTTCGAAACTCGAATGGTCACTCGGACAGCCCTTTGGGAGGACCTTCAAAAATCGGACGGTCACACGGACAGCCCTTCGGGAGGCACTCACGAACTAAGACCGAAACTACGATCACTCTGCAGAGTTGCACACATACGGTGTCATCTACCCGGCAGGGCTTCGCCGTCCAGAACTAGTTCCTGCCGGAACCTAGACAGCCTTTCGGCTCTACGAAACTATTTCGCTAGGAGGAAGAGAAGAAGCCAGATCATTGCATGGCACTTGTATGAGAGCAAAAAGGGATGAGAGTGGAGAGCACCCCTCCACCTCTATTTATAGGAAACGCCCATGGGGAAAAATACCCAAAAAACCCATCACATGGATCCTTCATAAGGGTAAAATGGGAAGGCAAGTGGAGCTCCATGGAGCTCCACATGTGTGGCCGGCCACCCCTCATGGGGACCCCCCAAAAGGGGTTACTTAGTCCCCAAGTTCATCTAGAAGCCTTTTGGGAAAAGCCCCAAAAGGTGGCTTTCCATAAATATCCCAAAAAGCACTTTCACTATTCACGACGACATTTTTTAGCGTCCGTTCGAACTGAAAATATTTATGTGGGCTTAGAACATTTCCAATACCCACCATAATAATTTTCAACGCATTCTGGAAAAATTCCATTTTAGTGATTTTCATCCGCGGAACGCATCTGAAGTGGCTCCGGCAGCTCCGGAACATTTCCGGTTTTTATCTCAGAAAATTCCAAAAAGCTTCCAGAATGATTCTGGCACCCTCCAAGAATTATCAGGCATTTGCCGAAACCAATTTGACTTAATGGTATATCCCAAAACAACTTTTCGGTATCATCGAAACTCATCCGATGACCTCTCTCTGCGGTATGATTCCGCTGTCCGAAACTTTTCCGGTGTCCGAAACTTTTTTCGGTGATTTTCTCTCAGACTCCCTGTCTAGTATTCAACAGATAGATGACCCTTAAGCGTGTGACCCTATAGGTTCGGTGAAGTATAGACATGACCCGGAACCTCTTCCGATCAATGATCAACATCGGAGCCGTGGACACCCATATTGACCCCTATACCCACACGAATGAATATTCGAGTGAACCTCCAATTGCCGTGTGCTATTCCTGTTGCTTCGCGATATGTTACAAAGACCCGAGGTGAGATTTACTTGCATCCCCGTGGATCAACAACTTGTCCACTATGCTAGTTACCTCGTTACTAGTTTTGTTCTCTTTTCTCGTTTCCGTGTTCCGGCATCCCTGTGATCAAATCACACTGTGTCTGGCTAGACGATGATGGATACCTTAACACCGAGAGGGCCCGAGAATATCTCTCCATCATCGGAGGAGCAAATCCCAATCTTGATCTATCAAGTTACTTGACACACTTTTCCATGAACCCGTAAGCCGCCGTAATAGCCACCCATTTATGGATGACGTTTAACAAACCCCAAAGTTCATGAAGCAAGCATGAAGAAACTTGATACTCTCATGGTCTAAGGAATCATGCAAACGTTAACGATCTCTGTGTTATTTACCATTAACTTTTGACGAATGAATCTCATAGCATAACATCAAACCGGGTCGATTCAACACAAATATTCTCTTAACATTGTGCCCTCAAAGTTGCTGGCATAGACATGCCCATGATCAAGAAAAGGAAGCATCATGCAACACTTGAGCTACTCTTAGCGGCCAAACTAGGAATACTTCTTACCGTTTATTATTCCACGCGTGCATATGAGTCTTCCTCCGAGCCTCGTGGATATTGCAGACTCGAGAATCATTACAATTATAGCATGGAACATAAGCATAATTATGAACTTGGAGAAAAATAATATCATTTATTATTACCTCTAGGGCATATCTCCTACAGAAATATGTTCATAACCATGCTAGGCCAGAAGGAAGCATCTCGAAGGGCCATGAAAATGAGGAGGTCATTGAGTTTTGTATTGACTTTATTCCTGACCTTAAGCCGATTGGTGTTCCTGATTCGCGGCATAAGGGCAGACTGGATGGAAAAGGCAGGCTAGGAGGGCATCAAATAATATGTATGGACGGGCATTCTCTCACTGAAGCACACTACAAAGTTCTACAGAATTCCGCCTTGGTGGATCCGTATATGGAGGAACACAAGAATTTTCTACACTCCAAACACCCGAAGAAGTCTGACGACTGGATTACACGTGAACAAATGAGGACTTTCGCCGGTTGGTTGCAGAAACGTGCCATGCATGATGGCGATATTCAAAATGACCTGTACTCGCTGTCCCAGTTACCATCTTCAAATATAATGACTTTCAAAGGGTACCAGATAAATGGGAATACATTTTACACGATCGCCCAAGATAAGAAGAGCACCAACCAAAACAGTGGTGTCCGCTTTGACGCAACAACCAACACGGGAAAGGAATCATATTATGGTTACATAGAGGACATATGGGAACTTAACTATGGAGGTGGTTTGAAGGTCCCTTTGTTTCGGTGCAAATGGGTCAATATGACACGAGGCCAGGTAACGGAAGACCCGCAGTACGGAATGACAACAGTGGATCTCAACAATCTTGCGTATGCAGACGAACCATTCATCCTAGCCAATGATGTGGCGCAGGTTTTTTATGTGAAAGACATGTCTACCAGGCCGAGAAAAGGAAAAGATAAGGAAGCGAATGAATCATACGGCGAGCCAAAGCGCCACATAGTTCTTTTAGGGAAAAGAAACATCGTGGGAGTGGATGATAAGACAGACATGTCATAAGATTATGAAAAGTTTGATGAAATTGCTCCATTCACAGTGAATATTGACCTGAGCATCCAGTTAAATGATGAAGATTTTCCATGGCTACGGCGCAAAGGGACACACGCGAAGAAAAAGTTTCACACCCAAAGATCTGGGATGTGATCGGCTTGACTATCATCACTTTCTTCTATGTTTCACACCCAGGAGGGAATCTCTGTAATAGTTAGGGTAGTTATGTGTTTTGGCATTTGAAACGCGAAGAAATTTTATGTGTAAACAAATTCTTTCATGCATTTACTGATTTTTTTCAGCTAAATGACTTTGAAATTGAAAAGCAAATTATTTATTACTAAACAAGAACAAAAAGTAAAGAACAAAAATAAAATTGGGTTGCCTCCCAACAAGCGCTATCGTTTAACACCCTTAGCTAAGCATAAAACACGAATAGATCTAGATATTGTCATCTTTAGTATGCAATTCTTCAATTGAACACGTATAACCCTTAGGAGATTCTTTGGTTTTATCAATGATCAAACTCCTATGCAAAAAATCAAGAAATTCATTCATGGCAAAAGTTTCCTTAATAATATAGAAAAGATTGGGGTGAACACTTATTGGTTTGAGATCTTCATTATCTTTACTAGAAGATTAACCTTTATTCTTGGGAACGTAAGTAAACTTGGCAATCTTAGCTGGAGGAAGAATTTGAGTAGTTTTAACGGAGGAAAAAGCGGAACCCAAGTTGGTAATAATATCTTCAAGTTTGGCAATTCTAGTAGAATATTGATCTATCTTTTCATTAAATATGGGTTCCTTTTCTCTAAGATTGTTTAAAGTAACACCTACTTTAGATCCATATCGAATAATATGATTATGAATCTTTTTATCCAAATTTTCAATCAATTCTATAGTAGAAATTTTATTCTCAATAATATCAAGTCTTTGCATCACATGTTCCAAGGTTAAAATAGTTCCATTGATCAAAAGAGGTGGGGGGCCTAGCAAATCTATCATGACATTGTAAGAATCAGAAGTATGGCTCCCCAAGAAATTTCCCCCGGTAATAGTATCTAGAACGTATCTATTCCAAGGAGTAACACCCACATAAAAATTGTGAAGAAGAATGGCAGTGGATTGCTTTCGAGTAGATATATTTTGAGCATTGCAAATTCTATACCAAGCATCTTTTAGATTTTCTCCCTCCCTTTGTTTAAAGTTGAGGACCTCATTATCTGGAGTGTTAAAATGATGGGAGGACTAGCCATGAAAGCGAATCAAGTGATCTAACACACGAGCACACAAAAAGCAAGCGAAGAAGACGGACAAAAGAGGAGCAAAGAAAAGGAAAATCTTTTCGAAAATCATTTTAGAGGTGGGGGGAGGAAAATGAGAGGCGAATGGCGAATAATGTAATGCAAGAGATGAGATTTTATGATGGGTACTTGGTATATCTTGACTTGGCATAGATCTCCCCAGCAACGGTGGGTGAACAAATTACTCTGAGCAATTGATAGAAGAGCGCATAATTATGACGATATCTAAGGCAATGATCATGAACATAGGCATCACATCCGTGTCAAGTAGACCGAAACGATTCTTCATCTACTACTATTACTCCACACATCAACCGACTCCTGCCTGCATCTAAAGTATTAAGTTCATAAAGAACAGAGTAACGCATTAAGTAAGATGACATGATGTAGAGGAATTAGCTCAAGCAATATAATGTAAACCCCATCTTTTTATCCTCGATGGCGACAATACAATACGTGCCTTGCTGCCCCTACTGTCACTGGGAAAGGACACCGCAAGATTGAACCCAAAGCTAAGCACTTCTCCCATTGCAAGAAAAACCAATCTAGTAGGCCAAACTAAACCGATAATTCAAGGAGACTTGCAAAGATATCAAATCATGCATATAAGAATTCAGAGAAGATTCAAATAATATTCATAGATAATCTGATCATAAATCCATAATTCATCGGATCTCGGTAAACACACCATAAAAGAGTATTACATTGAATAGATCTCCAAGAACATCGAGGAGAACATGGTATTGAGAATCAAAGAGAGAGAGAAGAAGCCATCTAGCTACTAGTTATGGACCTGTAGGTCTGTGGTAAACTACTCACGTTTCATCAGAAGGGGATGTAGAAGCCCTCCATGATCGAATCCCCCTCCGGCAGGACGCCGAAAAAGGCCCCTAGATGGGATCTCACAGGTACAGAAGGTTGCAGCGGTGGAAAAGTGCTTTCGTGGCTCCCCCTAATGGTTTTGGGGTATAAGAGTATATATGGGCGAAAGAATTAGGTCACGAGACCTCCGAATGGCCCACGAGATAGGGGCGCGCCCTACCCCCCTGGGCGTGCCCTCCACCCTCGTGGCTGCCTCGTTGCTTCTTCGACTTCATCTCCAAGTCTCCTGGTTTGCTTCTAGTCCAAGAAAGACAATCGCGAAAGTTTTATTCCGTTTGGACTCCATTTGGTTTTCCTTTTCTGCGGAACTCTAAAACAGGTAAAAAAACTGAAACTGGCACTGGGCTCTAGGTTAATATGTTAGTCCCAAATATAATATAAAAAAGCATATAAATGCAAATAAAACATCCAAAACAAATAATATAATAGCATGGAACAATCAAAAACTATATATACGTTGGAGACGTATCAACCACGAGTCAGCACCTGCCAGGCGCTGGGGTTTTTTTTGGAAGGAGGAGTTATGGGTTTTGGAGGGTTTATAAGGGTTTCATATTGTGTTTCCCCCTTTTCTTTTTTTGTTTTTACCCTTCAACTCTTTTACATTTAGGGTTTCATTTTTATTTTATGTTTTCCATTCAACTCGACTCTAGCTACTACATATAGCAATGAGGGAACCATTACACAACATTGTCATGAACATAGAGAAGTGGCCTCTCTTTCTTCGTGCTTGGAGGAACAACAAGTTTTTGTATATCTATTCGACGCTACTACATATAGTACACAATCACACTATATACAATATAACATCTCTTACGGTCCCTAACATCATCTACCAAAATCACATTGCAATTTCCGATGATATTCTCCGTCTTTATGTATGACGTGCTCAATGAAGAATCCTGCCAATTCCTCTTGAATTGCTCATATGTGATCATGTGGTAGGAGTTGATCCCGCTTCTCCCAGATGAATGAAACTCAACACAATTGATGGTAATAAAATAAAATATAGAATATTGTTTATGTACTTCTAATTGTTTTGACAATACTAGGGAAAAGCCTAGCGGTAGCACGGGTCTAATGTCTATCAGTATCAGTAGCGCGGGGTCCCGCGCTACTAATACAGCACTACAGTTAACTTGTAGCAGTAGCGTGGGTCGACTTGCGCTACTCTATACATGGGTAGCAGCGGGCTTCACTGAAATGCGCTACTGCTAATAGCTGTAGCGCTTTACCATAAGAAGCGCTACTGCTAAGTGCAAGTTGTTGCTAACTCCGTACCCCTCGCTACTGCTATTTTTATTAGTTTCTGATACTTTTCCTGCATATGTCTTTTGTATTGTACATGCTTTATACAATAATCTTTAGCATATCATACACATACAAATGTAACCATAGCATACACAAACAAATAGTCTCATCAAATCATGTCATCATCATAATCATCATCCAACACAAAGTGGTCTCTCGTCATCATCTCGAAATAGCGATACAAGTCTCGAATACTTGCAACTACATCGTCATCCATCTAAACAATGATATACATGAGAATAGCGGAACTATGCAGTACATGAGGCGGCGGTTATGAGTCATCTCTCGCGCTAGCGTGAACCTGAAGTAACTAGCTTCTGCTTCTTGTCTGCTTTTGAACCCTTTATGGCTAGCACCCAAGAACCGCTCCACTTGCGCCTGACACTCGGGACACTCGTCGTACACTCCCGGAACTTTCCCTGTGTACATGACATAGCACTACTTTTTCGCCATCAAGGCTCTAGGTACCTGTTAGAGATGCATCTTCATCAAGAGAATGTACAATCATATGCATAACCAAATTAAGCATACAATTACACAAGTACTACACACATACCATTTCCGCACACCAAAGTAAGAAATTACATGCATACTAAACCAGGAGAAACGAGGATTTAATCATCTACTTCTTGTTGCGACGACGCTTGCCATTGCTCTGCTTCTGGCTGGATCCCTGGCCGTTTTGGGGAAGGAGACACCTCCTCATGTGAACGATCCGCCTGTACATCTTGTAGCTCGTGTACGCCTCCTTGGCCGCGTACACAACGTGATCTTTGTCGAGTTTCTCCATCTAGGTGGAGTGCCAGGCACGCTTGTCCTTGTTGCAGGAATCCTTCATGTCTCTGTAGTAGGGATCGATGACGGCCTCGGCGAGGTGAACCAGTGAGTCCTTCTCATGCTCGTTGTTGCCCCAGTTCTTGTATTGGCCCTGGATGTCAACAAGATTCTAGCAGGCGATGCCCGAATTCTTGAGCGCCTTTACATCGTTGGTGATGTCCACCGTAGTGAACATGTAGTGGGGGCTGTTCACAAACCTAGCGAAACGCTCGCAAGGCCTTGTGGCCAGATGTAGTGGTAGACGAGGAAGTGATTGCGCATGCACATCTGGGCGACGACGACCTTGGACGAGACCCGACACGAGCGCGAGTGTACTCGACGTCGAACCCGACCACCTTGTACTTCTCCTCAGCAAGCAACAGCTCCATGATGTGGATGGAGTGCTCCACCCAGACCGGGTTGTTGGTGTACACCACTGAGAGCTCCATGAATCTTCTGTGGGTGTCCACGACGGCATGCATGGTGAACTACTGCTCGTCGTCGTCAGCCGCTCGGAGCGCCATTGGAGCCGCGCAAGGATACCCTCTCGGAATTTGGTGTTTGGTGTGCTTCTTGCAACAGTGGGGCCTGATCGAAAGGTTGAAGAGACACAAGGGTTAAATGACTGTTGTAATAAATGGGGCTCGACCGGCCTGTAATCGTCACGTCTTGTCACCGCGTTCATAGCGGAGAATTCCAGTGCTCACTTGAGAACATCGCACGCGTTTCGTTTGACCACGCGTGGGCTCGAAGAGGCGCCAAATGCATCGTTGGTGAGCCTGTTCCCGTGCAATTGTGCAAGCTTCCCGCCCGGCTAGTTGGGCCACACGTCGGCTAGAAGAGGGGAAAATCGTGGGCGTTTATTGGCAAAAATCTTTGTAAAAACGAAGTGTGTGGAATGACTTCAGTCATAAGTTTACCTCTAGGTGATGAGGTCAAAGTTACACAGAAGGGTGATGATGGATTCTCGAGTGCGATAATTAATTATGCACTCTATAGAGCGCACGATTGAAGAAACCAACTGTGTGTAATAATGTTGAAGATCACAGTCGAGTTAGCTATACAGATCGTGTGGTATGAGATCAACAAGGTAAACACATTCGAGAATGGTTAATAAAATCTAAGTCCATTGCATATTAAGGTAAAAATAGTGCTACCAATATACGATTCTCATACGATGCCACTTCAACGATTGTACCACAAAAGCTCGAAATATTGCAAGGTTCAAATTTCAGAGTTATATGGCTCAAATTCGAAGATTATAAGGTTCAAACTGATATTAGAAATTACATTCAGCTCAGCAGCTGCAAACGCCCGCGCTGATGTATTGAGCATGGATATAAGAGAGGTTCAAACTAATATTACCACTTATAAGGCTGGTTTTGAAACCTCATAATTTTTGCAAAGGGGTCAGCCACTGAGAAGTCATGTATGGGGTTGACACGATGACTTCCGATTACTCTGCCATCTAAAGTTCCAAAACGTAGTTCAGCATTTTTGGAGCCTATTCCATTCTGCCGCAGCCGCTGATCAACAAACCATTCATTTTTGCTAAATAAATGTAGGGCAAACCTCATTAACTTCAGCATATTGCTGACAACAAAGAACCTCATGAATATAATCTCCGGTAAGGTCCCTCGGTAGGAGTTCAAAGTAATTTCTGAAAGATGAATATCTAGGCATTCGATGTGATTGTTATATTTTATCACACTATCCACCGCCGGGCCTAATCTTATCTGCAAAAGAAGAAACGTGTTAGTGCCTACATGGCAGCTGAGGCAGACTCGGTTTAGGTCTTTGGCCTCGTGCATCGATGGAAAATTAGCCCAGTTTAGCCTCTACCGTCGCAATGTGTGGACAAAGGCCCAACTAAGTTATTTAGCAGAGCCCAAATACACGGTAGTAACACGCTGTTCATTCTCTCATATGTTATGTTTTTGTTTAGACTTCAGCATGCAGCCTCACTTTGTTCTCTTGTTCGCGATCTGATGGGTAGTACCAAAAACACCAGGAAAAAAATCATGTCTAGCTCCATAGACCACCTAATGACGATTACAAGCACTGGAGCAAGTCGAAGACGCGCCTTTCTCATCGGAGCCAGGAAAACATTGTTGTAGTAGACACTCGGAAAGTCGTCATAGTAATGCCTCATATGACCAAGACCAACGCACCAGAACAACAACCGCCCCCGATGAAAAGAAACGTAGATCGAAAAGTACCAACCTGTAGATACAAAAACGCAGACGAACGAAGACCGGATCCAAGCCGATCCATCAAAGTAAATGCTGACCGGATCCCACGAGATCCGTCGGAAAGGCACATCAACACGCCCTCTGATGACGCTGGAAGCACAGCCCGGACGTGGGCTAGGCGATAGAACCTTATTCCATCTTCAGCAAGCCGCCGCCACCTCATTTTATTCTGTACTTTGCATACAAGCCAATGTTGTGATTATTTTTGGACAAAATTATACGAAGAAAACAAATGCTTACTAATTATAACTGCTAATTGGTGCATTCTTACCATTGTTAGTATTGTTCTACTTGATCACATACTACGCAAATTTGTCATGTCAAGTCATATCTTAGATCACCTCTACCCCCCACCCCAACCCCCTCCCTCGTCCCACTTTCCCACTATATGTCTGGGCGGATAGCCAAGACAGGGTTCGAGCAGGAGTCAGAAGAAAAAAAGCCTACCCGATCAGCCCCCCCCCCCCCTCCCTAGAGCATCTCCAACATCTTGGCACACAAAAAGTAGTTTTACATCACCTCAAACATTTATGCTCCAACAAATGATTTAGAATAGGGCACCAATTTGCTCCAACACGTGATGTATATTGGACACGACAATTGCATACATACATATGGCATATAGGTGATGTATATTGGACACGACAATTGCATACATACATATGCCATACGTGTGATGTATATTTTGTGCTTGGGCACCGGTTGCGTGATGCAAATTTGCAACACCTTGGGCTCATTTTACATCACACCCTAAAATGAGACCCCACAAATATATGTTTACATCACCTGTTGGAGCTCGTTTTTTGGGGATGGTGATGCAAAAGACGATTTTACATCAAGTGCTCTATTATACATCACTTGTTGGTTTTACATCAAGGTTTGAGGGGTGCCGAACATCCCGGACACGTCTTTCACATCAGCACAAATTGTACCCAATCCACCAAGGCCCCATCTGCAACTCAGATCCCTCCCCCTCTCCTCTCTCTCTCTCTATCTATCTTTTTCATCGGTTGGAAGAGGATGTAGCATGGTCGGTCCATCCGAGGATGGAGCTTCGACGCTTTCACAGCCTCGTCTGAGGCTAGAGAAAACCTTGCTCTCACGTGAGGTCTCAATTCTGTGCCCATGCCCTCAACCGTAGCTGGTCCTCACGCGCCCGTGGTCAGACCTCACGCCACTGGAGCTCGCTCGTCCGCGGGAGGATCTGGTACCCCAAGGCGGCCGTCGCCTGCAGGTCCCCTCGAGGTGTCTAGGTCGATGGATGAAAAGTTGGGGTTCAAGGTGAGGATTGTGATTGTGTGGCAGAAAAAGTGGGGTTCTAAGCGGATATGCCCAGAAACTATCTAGATGTGTCCCCAAACATATAGGTGGTCAGATTTGCTAATTCCAATTGTAGATGATGTTATCTAATCATTATATTGACGGTTTCAGGTGATCTGAAGTTGTATGCCATGTTTCAGCACAATGCACCACTTGGCAAAGATAAACACAGATGCTGCCACTTTGACGCTTCAGTGGAGACCATTGCATTTTTAGATGAGCCGAGACCATAGTTTTGTGCCATGAGAACTGAGGCAACTTAGAGTTGGACATTTGGGAGGCCGAATTTTGATAAATTCAAAAAATTTAGTGTCAGAAAATCCTGAAACAATATACACATATACTCCCAAGGATATACTGTATATATGTGTAAACTTTCACGATGAAATGACATTCAATTGTCAACTGCACAAAGAAAACAAACTCATGGACTTTGAGAATGAACGGTGGCAAAGTCACATTGTAGCTCTCATTTTAACGTTTTACATCTTGAAAATTTACACACATTTATATCATGTCCTGGATATATGTGTGTTTTCTAAATTGTTGGAAACATAAAAGTATAAATTCGACCTCCATGAAGCTCATCCTCCATTTGGCCTTTTCGCAACTTACATTGCTTTTGACCTAGCATGTGTGGCTGAGAGATCAAACCTCGTTTGTTTGTCCCAAAACATGCAACTATACGCATCTGATTCGCTGACTTGGACAAGCAAAGTCAGCCAAGCTACTGTACCATCGACTTTGCTATATGTGAACCATTAGATCTGAAGACAATATCTCAGATCAGATGCAACATCTATCTCTACTGTTCATTCTTGATCTGACGGTCCACGGAAGCAAAGTCAGGCTCCTGTAGCTGAGACTTAGCACTGTAAAGTCAGCCAATCTGAGTGTATTATCACTAGTCTGCGTATTGGGAAGATGACTCTGCTGCAGCGTTAAACACTAACACTTGTCCAACGAATCGAGATTGATTCTCTGGCCTAGCTACATGGCACGATATATTTAGATGTTAAGAACAATGCACACCCATCAAAAGCACAATATCATTTGTACTACAAAGGACATGAAGACATATACTGTATATTTTGCAAAGCACATCTGAATCAAACACCTGATTCATCAAGTCTTTAGTTTCGACCCCGATACTCTGTTATTCACTTGAACTTAACTAACCAACTCTGGGAGTAAACAGGATGCGATTGGATGTGTCTACGATAAGCCTGACACGAGTCGTGCGGTGGTCCATGGTCAACGGCTCATTTTCTAGAATGACTGGACAGAAGAGGTACGGGTTTCCTTTCTTGATGATCCTCTCGGCCTTGTGCGCTTTGAGACCACGACCCCTGGCCATGAGCGCCGCTGGTATATCATCAAGTTTGCTTCGGTCGGTCGCCATTTTTTTCTCCTTGTGTTGTCTACTCCAACCTAGAAAGAAGGCAAGCATGCATCAAGTAAAACTTCGGTCATCCCTGTAAACCTCCTCACAAACTCAGACACGGGCGAACCCCGAACCTTGTCCGCAAGATGATCTATCTCTTTTTTTCTAATTATTAAGTGATAAAGTGGTCGACAAGCCATGAATACCTTTTTAAGTTTCGATGATGATGTCACGGTGACCTCTGCAACCGGCTCCAGCTCCTCAGCCTCCACAAGATCTGATAGGGGAGGAGTTTAGATTGTGCCGAATATGTGTTTGAAAATAATAGTGCTTGTTCGCAACAAACGTTTTTACCTGTAGGAGGGTCGAGGGGCGCCCCGGCTAATCCTAGTGAGGATGAAGTCTATTTTAAACCCTGAACTCGTACGTGTCGTCGTTTTTAAACCCCAACCTCTAAATCCCTGAAATCGGCACCCTCAACTCCCTAATCCCGGTCGTTTTTGTCCTAATGCATCTGAGAGGAGGATTAGGTGATGTGGCAGTGCGGGCCGCCGGGTTTGCGACTTGATTACCCCCTCCCCTCTCTGCCAGCTCTCTCTTTCTCTCGTTCTAGGGTTCGTCAGCGACAGAGAGAGTGTGGCGCCGCCGCTGCCACCGCTGCCGCGCAGCCGCCGCCGTGATAGAGAGATGTCTTGTTCCTTCGGTGATTCGTCAGCTTCTCGAGGCGGTGGTGGGCTCCGAAGGAGAGGCGCAGTAGCAAGGTCTATGGTGCCCTATCGGGAGCAACCAATGGCTTACGAGACGGCGGTTATTTGCGCTCGGTGCGGCAGGAAGGCGCCGCGGTGGATATCTTGGAGTCCAGTGAACCCTGGTAGGAGATATTATTCCTGCGTGGATTTGCAGGTAAGCTTGATTCCTCAGATGTCCTCTTTCTCTTTGTTTTTGTTCTGTCAAACTCTGAATTTTCTGTGTCATGAACTGAACAGCATGGATTCATCGACTGGCATGACGCCCCCACAACTCCATTTGTTCGTCAATTACTAGGAGACCTACGGGGTAAAGTGTGGAGGCTGGAGGATGAGCTTGCTGGCCAGTCAAGGGAAGGAGAGGTTGCTGTTTTGAAAGAGGAATTGGAGAAGAAAAATGATTTGGTAGCAGAAACTAGAGCTAGAAGTGCTAGCAGAGATGAGATGCAGATGTACAAGTGTCTGTTTTATGGTTTATTTCTCTTTGTTGCTGGTTTAGTTGCAGGTTTCCTCATGTCTCAGTAGAGTTAGATGTTTCTGGTTATGTAGTTCAGTGGTGTACTGGATATGCTGATGGCTGAATGAATATGAAAGAGATCTTTGGGGCTTTTGGCAACATTTTGTGTGAATTTTAATTGTGAATGTTACTGTGAATGGGCTTTTGGAAGCATGTGTGTGCCAACAAAAGTTATTTTGGCAGCATATATATAGTGCTTTTGGCAGCATGTGTGTATATATAATGGCATCCCAAGGTTTTGGAGTCGTCAACGAGTCGATGACTACCAAAATGGTCGATGACTTGTCGATGACTACCAAAATGGTCGATGACTTGTCGATGACTACCAAATGGTCGATGAGTACCAAATGGTTGATGAATTGTTGATGACTACCAAATGGTCGATGACTACCAAAATGGTCGATGACTACCAAATGGTAGATGACTTGTCGATGACTACCAAATGGTCAATGAGTAACAAATGGTTGATGAATGGTCGATGACAGAACATATGGAATGGTTAAATGCAAAGAGAATTGAGATAACATTTACTCAGACACATCACCATAAATTTGGCAGCATATATCTTGGTTGACAACTAGTTGAGAATGCCAACATAACATCCAAGCCACAAGTTCAAAAGCCATTGGCAGTACTACATAGTTCAAAAGTGACATCTAAACCACAAGTTCATATAGTAGTAAAGATCTAATCCATCATCCAAGCCACAATTAGTGAAGATATAATCCATAAACTGGAAAACATCTTCAGAAATTGCCACTAGCATAAAAGTAGCTTCCCAAGCCTGTTGTTGGTGGTCCTCTCCCTGCTCCTCTACCTGATCCTCTCCCTGCTCCTCTCCCTGCTCCTCTGCCTGCTCCTCTCCCAGCAGTAGTGCTTCTAGGTTGAGATGCTGATGTGCCAGGTTGAGAGCTTGCAGCTGTAGTTCTAGGAGGTTGAAAGCTTGTTGCTGGCGCTTTAGTTCTTGCAACTTTAGACCTAGTGGGAGCTGATGTTTTTGACCCATCAGTCTGAGCTTGCTGCAAATAGAGGAAATGAATGATCAGAGCTAACTAATTATGTATTTGCATAGCTAAAAAGTAAGAAAAACAGAGCAATGATCAGGTTAGTACCTCTGTTTCCCTTTGCTTTCTCCCTCTTTTTCCAAGAAATGATTTAGTTTTCTGGGTTCTATCTCCATTATTCTTACAACCACTTTTGTTGTGTCCCTTAGCACCACAAGATCCACAAGTGATTTGTATGCCATGCTTGCTCATTTTCTTTCCCTTTGGAGCTTCACCCTCTTCTCTCCTCCTATCATTGTTCTTCTTCCTTGCTCCTGGCATGGCAATGTATCTAGGTGCAACTGGCCTAGGGTTTTGAGACACTGGCCAGTTTTCTTCTCCTAGAACAGGCTGGAGACAATGCTCATAAATCTTATTGAATGTCTCAATCCAGTAGCACTTGGCTATGTAGTCTTCTACCTGTCTACCACTCTTGTAAATAGCTGCAATAGCATGACAGCAAGGGAGGCCTGCTAGTTGAAAGTATCCACAAGTACATACCCATTTTTCAAGATTTACTGTGTACTTCTTTTTTCTGACCTTCATGTGCTGCACCTCAAATACCTCCTTGCCATTCCAGAGCACCTCAATGTACTGTTCAACCTTATACTCACCTTTAGCTTCTTGAAAACATTTGGGCAAATTTTGCCCTTCCATGTTGCTGATTTGGCTCTCTGCTCTTGCACCCTAACAAGTATCTTCTTTCTTATCATCTCTTGCTGTGAAATAATTGGGTAGAACCTTGATTCTATGATGGCATTGTTAAATGACTCACACATATTATTGTCCGCAGATTCACAGTTAGCTCCTGTAGGGAAAAATGCCCTAGCCCAATGAACTGGTTCAGTCCTCATGATATCCTTTGCACCATCAGGAGTGAGCTGAGCTAGCCTTGCCTTGTTGTAGTTAAAATCTTCTTTGTTTGCAGCTTTAGCAATTGCCCAAAATCTCTTTTGGTACTCATGGTCCTTGTATTTCTTCCTCCAGTTGGCATAGATATGCATGGCACACATTCTGTGCTCTGCCTTGGGCAAATAGTCAGTCATGCTGTTAATCAAGCCCTGTAAAAGTGATATTTAAGTAAATCAAGTAAGTAAAGCAAGCAAGGCAAGCAAGTCATTAATATGTAAGTAAAGCAAGCAAGTCATTACCTTCTGTTGATCAGAAATGAAAACCCAACCTGCTCCTTGGTCATTAATATCCAAATCTTTGATTAACAGAGCAATAAACCACTTCCAGCTTTCATTGGTTTCTTTCTCCACCACAGCCCAAGCCACTGGGTACATCTGGTTATTTGCATCCCTTGCAATTGCAGCCAACAATTCACCTTGACAAGCTCCCTTGAAAAAGCAGCCATCCAGTCCTATGACTTTCCTGCACCCTGCTTTAAATCCTTTCTTCATAGCATCAAATCAGACATAAAACTGTTGAAAAATGTTCTGCTGCAGGTCTGTGGGATCTAATGTAATGGCCACAGTACTGCCAGGGTTGCTCCTGAGCAGTTCTAGTTGGTAGTCAAACACGTTTGTATACTCACTTTTCATGCCACACATGAGCTCGTCAAGTACTATTTTCTTTGCTGCCTTACATTTTGAAACTAACACATCAGCAAACATATCTCTGAGCACTGTGGCTTTAATGCTGTCAATTTTCCACATTGGATTTGCTAGGATAATGTGTTCATATCTGTTTGCAATCACCTTCACTACAAGAAATATGTCAACTTATGACCTTCTATCAGTGACCCTGGAAGAATTGGTCATAGATTTATGACCATTTGAGACCAATTGGTCAAAAGCTGTTCGAGGGGCTCCAAACCCTAAACCATTGCGACCATTTTGGTCAGAAAGGTCATAATTTCCTTACATGAAATGGTCATAAAGCTAACAGCGCTAGTCCGCTGCCTTATTTCTAGTTGTTAACGACAAATATAGATGGTCATAGCCTTGTAAATTGTGGTGGGTTGCTATGACTAGGCGCCAGCTCATCAGTTTTGCCTATGTGTCATGTCCATGTGGCAGTTTTTGCCCTAGGTTGTGAAGCAACCTATATTTCTGTCATTCCCAAAATTCCCAAAAAAATCTCATAAATTCTTTGGGTCATATCTTCGTCAAATATGTAAAAACCTTCCTTGCCTAGTTCAAAAATAATTCAAAAATATTCATTTTCCTATTCTGTTCAGAGTAACAGTTTGTGAAGGAAGTACCACTTTGGCATGTCCAAATAGTATCCATTTTCTACAGTGCTTTCCTATGCCCAAATAACCATCCTCCACCAAATGCCAGCTCAATCCATTTATTATTTTGAGCCGAGCTTCAACATTCGTATTTATGTCCAGTGTGGTGGTTTGCAAAGCAAGTACCACCTAGGCTCCTCCTTTCGAGCTGAAAATTTGTGGAAACGGTCTTCCTAGTAACTGATCATCCTCAGCCAAAACTCACGCCCATTAGCCATGTACATTTCCCGTACCGCTAATCAAACACTTGGCTGCTAATTCATGTTTGAGCATCGATTGGTCTCCTCGTGAGAATCTTATGTTGTAATTTTATTCCTAGCACCAACTTGGGGAGTGCCCAACCCACTAGACATGCCTAGGCCACCCAGAACACATGGCAACGCCACGGTCACGCGGTGACCACGCGGCGGGCATGCGAGTTTACGCGCTCTAGAGTTGGGGCCCTCGGCCACCGCCCAAACCTCGACGTATCACCACCAAACCATGTATTTATGATTAAATAGGTCCTTATGTAACTAGAAATGATTTTTTGAAAAAATAAATAGAAAACTATGAGGCAGCTGCAGTTCAAATTTGACCCGCTTCCAACTAAATTGGCAGAAATTTGTCTTTTTCACGAGAGATGGATCAAAAAATTTTACACCAGACCATTTTGTCAATTGTGCATTAAATATGTCCTATTATTTTATAAAAATGATTTGGTCCAATTTTGCAACAATTATTTGGTAGCTCCTTCACAAAAAAACCTCCTTTCGGGCACTCGAAAAATGGAAAATGGTTTTTTCGTCCAACGAAAATGAAAACTTCCTTAGGCAACATTGTTTGCCATTCTAATATGCACCCTTGTGCACAATATGAGATCGTTTGAACAAACTATGCCATGAATGTGGCCATAAGATTGATCATTTGGCTTGAAAGCCATTGATCTCCACACGTGATAGCTCATTTCTAAGAACACTTTTTTAAAATAATTACCGTATTACAAGTTTGTTATTTTTCTTGGAAACTTGTCCACATATAATGACACAATGCTAAGGTTTTCCAATTTTTTGATTTTTTTTGAATTTTTTATGCCCGTTTCAAAATGCGGTCAAAACGGCGGGAATGACCGTTCCTAGCTAGTGGTTGAATCTTGGAATTTTTTTGGTGTTTCTATGATTAAATAGATACTTATGTAACTACAAATGATTTTTGGAAAAAATAAATAGCAAACTATGAGGCAGCTGCAGTTCAAATTTGACCCGCTTCCAACTGAATCGGCGGCAATTTGTCTTTTTCACGAGAGGTGGATCAAAACTTTTTTCACCAAACCATTTGGTCAATTGTGCATTAAATATGTCCTAGTATTTTAGAAAAATGATTTGGTCCAATTTTGCAACAATTATTTGGTAGTTCCTTCACAAAAAAACCTCCTTTCGGGCACCCGAAAAATGGAAAATGGTTTTTTCGTCCAACGAAAATGAAAACTTCCTTAGGCAACATTGTTTGCCATTCTAATATGCACCCTTGTGCACAATATGAGATCATTTGAACAAACTATGCCATGAATGTGGCCATAAGATTGATCATTTGGCTTGAAAGCCATTGATCTCCACACACGATAGCTCATTTCTAAGAACACTTTTTTAAAATAATTACCGTATTACAAGTTTGTTATTTTTCTTGGAAACTTGTCCACATATAATGACACAATGCGAAGGTTTTCCAATTTTTCGATTTTTTTTGAATTTTTTATGCCCGTTTCAAAATGCGGTCAAAACGGCGGGAATGACCGTTCCTAGCTAGTGGTTGAATCTTGGAATTTTTTTGGTGTTTCTATGATTAAATAGATACTTATGTAACTAGAAATGATTTTTGGAAAAAATAAATAGCAAACTATGAGGCAGCTGCAGTTCAAATTTGACCCGCTTCCAACTGAATCGGCGGCAATTTGTCTTTTTCACGAGAGGTGGATCAAAACTTTTTTCACCCAACCATTTGGTCAATTGTGCATTAAATATGTCCTAGTATTTTAGAAAAATGATTTGGTCCAATTTTGCAACAATTATTTGGTAGTTCCTTCACAAAAAAACCTCCTTTTGGGCACTCGAAAAATGGAAAATGGTTTTTTCGTCCAACGAAAATGAAAACTTCCTTAGGCAACATTGTTTGCCATTCTAATATGCACCCTTGTGCACAATATGAGATCATTTGAACAAACTATGCCATGAATGTGGCCATAAGATTGATCATTTGACTTGAAAGCCATTGATCTCCACACGTGATAGCTCATTTCTAAGAACACTTTTTTAAAATAATTACCGTATTACAAGTTTGTTATTTTTCCTGGAAACTTGTCCACATATAATGACACAATGCGAATGTTTTCCAATTTTTTGATTTTTTTTTGAATTTTTTATGCCCGTTTCAAAATGCGGTCAAAACGGCGGGAATGACCGTTCCTAGCTAGTGGTTGAATCTTGGAATTTTTTTGGTGTTTCTATGATTAAATAGATACTTATGTAACTAGAAATGATTTTTGGAAAAAATAAATAGCAAACTATGAGGCAGCTGCAGTTCAAATTTGACCCGCTTCCAACTAAATCGGCGGCAATTTGTCTTTTTCACGAGAGGTGGATCAAAACTTTTTTCACCCAACCATTTGGTCAATTGTGCATTAAATATGTCCTAGTATTTCAGAAAAATTATTTGGTCCAATTTTGCAACAATTATTTGGTAGCTCCTTCACAAAAAAACCTCCTTTCGGGCACTCGAAAAATGGAAAATGGTTTTTTCGTCCAACGAAAATGAAAACTTCCTTAGGCAACATTGTTTGCCATTCTAATATGCACCCTTGTGCACAATATGAGATCGTTTGAACAAACTATGCCATGAATGTGGCCATAAGATTGATCATTTGGCTTGAAAGCCATTGATCTCCACACGTGATAGCTCATTTCTAAGAACACTTTTTTAAAATAATTACCGTATTACAAGTTTGTTATTTTTCTTGGAAACTTGTCCACATATAATGACACAATGCTAAGGTTTTCCAATTTTTTGATTTTTTTTGAAGTTTTTATGCCCGTTTCAAAATGCGGTCAAAACGGCGGGAATGACCGTTCCTAGCTAGTGGTTGAATCTTGGAATTTTTTTGGTGTTTCTATGATTAAATAGATACTTATGTAACTACAAATGATTTTTGGAAAAAATAAATAGCAAACTATGAGGCAGCTGCAGTTCAAATTTGACCCGCTTCCAACTGAATCGGCGGCAATTTGTCTTTTTCACGAGAGGTGGATCAAAACTTTTTTCACCAAACCATTTGGTCAATTGTGCATTAAATATGTCCTAGTATTTTAGAAAAATGATTTGGTCCAATTTTGCAACAATTATTTGGTAGTTCCTTCACAAAAAAACCTCCTTTCGGGCACTCGAAAAATGGAAAATGGTTTTTTCGTCCAACGAAAATGAAAACTTCCTTAGGCAACATTGTTTGCCATTCTAATATGCACCCTTGTGCACAATATGAGATCATTTGAACAAACTATGCCATGAATGTGGCCATAAGATTGATCATTTGGCTTGAAAGCCATTGATCTCCACACACGATAGCTCATTTCTAAGAACACTTTTTTAAAATAATTACCGTATTACAAGTTTGTTATTTTTCTTGGAAACTTGTCCACATATAATGACACAATGCGAAGGTTTTCCAATTTTTCGATTTTTTTTGAATTTTTTATGCCCGTTTCAAAATGCGGTCAAAACGGCGGGAATGACCGTTCCTAGCTAGTGGTTGAATCTTGGAATTTTTTTGGTGTTTCTATGATTAAATAGATACTTATGTAACTAGAAATGATTTTTGGAAAAAATAAATAGCAAACTATGAGGCAGCTGCAGTTCAAATTTGACCCGCTTCCAACTGAATCGGCGGCAATTTGTCTTTTTCACGAGAGGTGGATCAAAACTTTTTTCACCCAACCATTTGGTCAATTGTGCATTAAATATGTCCTAGTATTTTAGAAAAATGATTTGGTCCAATTTTGCAACAATTATTTGGTAGTTCCTTCACAAAAAAACCTCCTTTTGGGCACTCGAAAAATGGAAAATGGTTTTTTCGTCCAACGAAAATGAAAACTTCCTTAGGCAACATTGTTTGCCATTCTAATATGCACCCTTGTGCACAATATGAGATCATTTGAACAAACTATGCCATGAATGTGGCCATAAGATTGATCATTTGACTTGAAAGCCATTGATCTCCACACGTGATAGCTCATTTCTAAGAACACTTTTTTAAAATAATTACCGTATTACAAGTTTGTTATTTTTCCTGGAAACTTGTCCACATATAATGACACAATGCGAATGTTTTCCAATTTTTTGATTTTTTTTGAATTTTTTATGCCCGTTTCAAAATGCGGTCAAAACGGCGGGAATGACCGTTCCTAGCTAGTGGTTGAATCTTGGAATTTTTTTGGTGTTTCTATGATTAAATAGATACTTATGTAACTAGAAATGATTTTTGGAAAAAATAAATAGCAAACTATGAGGCAGCTGCAGTTCAAATTTGACCCGCTTCCAACTAAATCGGCGGCAATTTGTCTTTTTCACGAGAGGTGGATCAAAACTTTTTTCACCCAACCATTTGGTCAATTGGGCATTAAATATGTCCTAGTATTTCAGAAAAATTATTTGGTCCAATTTTGCAACAATTATTTGGTAGCTCCTTCACAAAAAAACCTCCTTTCGGGCACTCGAAAAATGGAAAATGGTTTTTTCGTCCAATGAAAATGAAAACTTCCTTAGGCAACATTGTTTGCCATTCTAATATGCACCCTTGTGCACAATATGAGATCGTTTGAACAAACTATGCCATGAATGTGGCCATAAGATTGATCATTTGGCTTGAAAGCCATTGATCTCCACACGTGATAGCTCATTTCTAAGAACACTTTTTTAAAATAATTACCGTATTACAAGTTTGTTATTTTTCTTGGAAACTTGTCCACATATAATGACACAATGCTAAGGTTTTCCAATTTTTTGATTTTTTTTGAATTTTTTATGCCCGTTTCAAAATGCGGTCAAAACGGCGGGAATGACCGTTCCTAGCTAGTGGTTGAATCTTGGAATTTTTTTGGTGTTTCTATGATTAAATAGATACTTATGTAACTACAAATGATTTTTGGAAAAAATAAATAGCAAACTATGAGGCAGCTGCAGTTCAAATTTGACCCGCTTCCAACTGAATCGGCGGCAATTTGTCTTTTTCACGAGAGGTGGATCAAAACTTTTTTCACCAAACCATTTGGTCAATTGTGCATTAAATATGTCCTAGTATTTTAGAAAAATGATTTGGTCCAATTTTGCAACAATTATTTGGTAGTTCCTTCACAAAAAAACCTCCTTTCGGGCACTCGAAAAATGGAAAATGGTTTTTTCGTCCAACGAAAATGAAAACTTCCTTAGGCAACATTGTTTGCCATTCTAATATGCACCCTTGTGCACAATATGAGATCATTTGAACAAACTATGCCATGAATGTGGCCATAAGATTGATCATTTGGCTTGAAAGCCATTGATCTCCACACACGATAGCTCATTTCTAAGAACACTTTTTTAAAATAATTACCGTATTACAAGTTTGTTATTTTTCTTGGAAACTTGTCCACATATAATGACACAATGCGAAGGTTTTCCAATTTTTCGATTTTTTTTGAATTTTTTATGCCCGTTTCAAAATGCGGTCAAAACGGCGGGAATGACCGTTCCTAGCTAGTGGTTGAATCTTGGAATTTTTTTGGTGTTTCTATGATTAAATAGATACTTATGTAACTAGAAATGATTTTTGGAAAAAATAAATAGCAAACTATGAGGCAGCTGCAGTTCAAATTTGACCCGCTTCCAACTGAATCGGCGGCAATTTGTCTTTTTCACGAGAGGTGGATCAAAACTTTTTTCACCCAACCATTTGGTCAATTGTGCATTAAATATGTCCTAGTATTTTAGAAAAATGATTTGGTCCAATTTTGCAACAATTATTTGGTAGTTCCTTCACAAAAAAACCTCCTTTTGGGCACTCGAAAAATGGAAAATGGTTTTTTCGTCCAACGAAAATGAAAACTTCCTTAGGCAACATTGTTTGCCATTCTAATATGCACCCTTGTGCACAATATGAGATCATTTGAACAAACTATGCCATGAATGTGGCCATAAGATTGATCATTTGACTTGAAAGCCATTGATCTCCACACGTGATAGCTCATTTCTAAGAACACTTTTTTAAAATAATTACCGTATTACAAGTTTGTTATTTTTCCTGGAAACTTGTCCACATATAATGACACAATGCGAATGTTTTCCAATTTTTTGATTTTTTTTTGAATTTTTTATGCCCGTTTCAAAATGCGGTCAAAACGGCGGGAATGACCGTTCCTAGCTAGTGGTTGAATCTTGGAATTTTTTTGGTGTTTCTATGATTAAATAGATACTTATGTAACTAGAAATGATTTTTGGAAAAAATAAATAGCAAACTATGAGGCAGCTGCAGTTCAAATTTGACCCGCTTCCAACTAAATCGGCGGCAATTTGTCTTTTTCACGAGAGGTGGATCAAAACTTTTTTCACCCAACCATTTGGTCAATTGTGCATTAAATATGTCCTAGTATTTCAGAAAAATTATTTGGTCCAATTTTGCAACAATTATTTGGTAGCTCCTTCACAAAAAAACCTCCTTTCGGGCACTCGAAAAATGGAAAATGGTTTTTTCGTCCAACGAAAATGAAAACTTCCTTAGGCAACATTGTTTGCCATTCTAATATGCACCCTTGTGCACAATATGAGATCGTTTGAACAAACTATGCCATGAATGTGGCCATAAGATTGATCATTTGGCTTGAAAGCCATTGATCTCCACACGTGATAGCTCATTTCTAAGAACACTTTTTTAAAATAATTACCGTATTACAAGTTTGTTATTTTTCTTGGAAACTTGTCCACATATAATGACACAATGCTAAGGTTTTCCAATTTTTTGATTTTTTTTGAATTTTTTATGCCCGTTTCAAAATGCGGTCAAAACGGCGGGAATGACCGTTCCTAGCTAGTGGTTGAATCTTGGAATTTTTTTGGTGTTTCTATGATTAAATAGATACTTATGTAACTACAAATGATTTTTGGAAAAAATAAATAGCAAACTATGAGGCAGCTGCAGTTCAAATTTGACCCGCTTCCAACTGAATCGGCGGCAATTTGTCTTTTTCACGAGAGGTGGATCAAAACTTTTTTCACCAAACCATTTGGTCAATTGTGCATTAAATATGTCCTAGTATTTTAGAAAAATGATTTGGTCCAATTTTGCAAAAATTATTTGGTAGTTCCTTCACAAAAAAACCTCCTTTCGGGCACTCAAAAAATGGAAAATGGTTTTTTCGTCCAACGAAAATGAAAACTTCCTTAGGCAACATTGTTTGCCATTCTAATATGCACCCTTGTGCACAATATGAGATCATTTGAACAAACTATGCCATGAATGTGGCCATAAGATTGATCATTTGGCTTGAAAGCCATTGATCTCCACACACGATAGCTCATTTCTAAGAACACTTTTTTAAAATAATTACCGTATTACAAGTTTGTTATTTTTCTTGGAAACTTGTCCACATATAATGACACAATGCGAAGGTTTTCCAATTTTTCGATTTTTTTTGAATTTTTTATGCCCGTTTCAAAATGCGGTCAAAACGGCGGGAATGACCGTTCCTAGCTAGTGGTTGAATCTTGGAATTTTTTTGGTGTTTCTATGATTAAATAGATACTTATGTAACTACAAATGATTTTTGGAAAAAATAAATAGCAAACTATGAGGCAGCTGCAGTTCAAATTTGACCCGCTTCCAACTGAATCGGCGGCAATTTGTCTTTTTCACGAGAGGTGGATCAAAACTTTTTTCACCCAACCATTTGGTAAATTGTGCATTAAATATGTCCTAGTATTTTAGAAAAATGATTTGGTCCAATTTTGCAACAATTATTTTGTAGTTCCTTCACAAAAAACCTCCTTTCGGGCACTCGAAAAATGGAAAATGGTTTTTTCGTCCAACGAAAATGAAAACTTCCTTAGGCAACATTGTTTGCCATTATAATATGCACCCTTGTGCACAATATGAGATCATTTGAACAAACTATGCCATGAATGTGGCCATAAGTTTGATCATTTGGCTTGAAAGCCATTGATCTCCACACGTGATAGCTCATTTCTAAGAACACTTTTTTAAAATAATTACCGTATTACAAGTTTGTTATTTTTCTTGGAAACTTGTCCACATATAATGACACAATGCTAAGGTTTTCCAATTTTTTGATTTTTTTTGAAATTTTTATGCCCGTTTCAAAATGCGGTCGAAACGGCGGGAATGACCGTTCCTAGCTAGTGGTTGAATCTTGGAATTTTTTTGGTGTTTCTATGATTAAATAGATACTTATGTAACTAGAAATGATTTTTGGAAAAAATAAATAGCAAACTATGAGGTAGCTGCAGTTCAAATTTGACCCGCTTCCATCTGAATCGGTGGCAATTTGTCTTTTTCACGAGAGGTGGATCAAAACTTTTTTCACCCAACCATTTGGTCAATTGTGCATTAAATATGTCCTAGTATTTTAGAAAAATGATTTGGTCCAATTTTGCAACAATTATTTGGTAGTTCCTTCACAAAAAAACCTCCTTTTGGGCACTCGAAAAATGGAAAATGGTTTTTTCGTCCAACGAAAATGAAAACTTCCTTAGGCAACATTGTTTGCCATTCCAATATGCAACCTTGTGCACAATATGAGATCATTTGAACAAACTATGCCATGAATGTGGCCATAAGATTGATCATTTGGCTTGAAAGCCATGAATCTTCACACATGATAGCTCATTTCTGAGAACACTTTTTTAAAATAATTACTGTATTACATGTTTATTATTTTTCCTGGAAACTTGGTCACATATAATGACACAATGCGAAGGTTTTCCAATTTTTTGATTTTTTTTGAATTTTTTATGCCCGTTTCAAAATGCGGTCAAAACGGCGGGAATGACCGTTCCTAGCTAGTGGTTGAATCTTGGAATTTTTTTGGTGTTTCTGTGATTAAATGGATACTTATGTAACTAGAAATGATTTTTGGAAAAAATAAATAGCAAACTATGAGGCAGCTGCAGTTCAAATTTGACCCGCTTCCAACTGAATCGGCGGCAATTTGTCTTTTTCACGAGAGGTGGATCAAAACTTTTTTCACCCAACCATTTGGTCAATTGTGCATTAAATATGTCCTAGTATTTTAGAAAGATGATTTGGTCCAATTTTGCAACAATTATTTGGTAGTTCCTTCACAAAAAAACCTCCTTTCGGGCACTCGAAAAATGGAAAATGGTTTTTTCGTCCAACGAAAATGAAAAATTCCTTAGGCAACATTGTTTGCCATTCTAATATGCACCCTTGTGCACAATATGAGATCATTTGAACAAACTATGCCATGAATGTGGCCATAAGATTGATCATTTGACTTGAAAGCCATTGATCTCCACACGTGATAACTCATTTCTAAGAACACTTTTTTAAAATAATTACCGTATTACAAGTTTGTTATTTTTCCTGGAAACTTGTCCACATATAATGACACAATGCGAATGTTTTCCAATTTTTTGATTTTTTTTGAATTTTTTATGCCCGTTTCAAAATGCGGTCAAAACGGCGGGAATGACCGTTCCTAGCTAGTGGTTAAATCTTGGAATTTTTTTGGTGTTTCTATGATTAAATAGATACTTATGTAACTAGAAATGATTTTTGGAAAAAATAAATAGCAAACTATGAGGCAGCTGCAGTTCAAATTTGACCCGCTTCCAACTGAATCGGCGGCAATTTGTCTTTTTCACGAGAGGTGGATCAAAACTTTTTTCACCCAACCATTTGGTCAATTGTGCATTAAATATGTCCTAGTATTTTAGAAAAATGATTTGGTCCAATTTTGCAACAATTATTTGGTAGTTCCTTCACAAAAAAACCTCCTTTCGGGCACTCGAAAAATGGAAAATGGTTTTTTCGTCCAACGAAAATGAAAACTTCCTTAGGCAACATTGTTTGCCATTCTAATATGCACCCTTGTGCACAATATGAGATCATTTGAACAAACTATGCCATGAATGTGGCCATAAGATTGATCATTTGGCTTGAAAGCCATTGATCTCCACACGTGATAGCTCATTTCTAAGAACACTTTTTTAAAATAATTACCTTATTACAAGTTTGTTATTTTTCTTGGAAACTTGTCCACATATAATGACACAATGCGAAGGTTTTCCAATTTTTTGATTTTTTTTGAATTTTTTATGCCCGTTTCGAAATGCGGTCAAAACGGCGGGAATGACCGTTCCTAGCTAGTGGTTGAATATTGGAATTTTTTTGGTGTTTCTATGATTAAATAGATACTTATGTAACTAGAAATGATTTTTCAAAAAAATAAATAGCAAACTATGAGGCAGCTGCAGTTCAAATTTGACCCGCTTCCAACTGAATCGGCAGCAATTTGTCTTTTTCACGAGAGGTGGATCAAAACTTTTTTCACCCAACCATTTGGTTAATTGTGCATTAAATATGTCCTAGTATTTTAGAAAAATGATTTGGTCCAATTTTGCAACAATTATTTGGTAGTTCCTTCACAAAAAAAACCTCCTTTCGGGCACTCGAAAAATGGAAAATGGTTTTTTCGTCCAACGAAAATGAAAACTTCCTTAGGCAACATTGTTTGCCATTTCAATATGCACCCTTGTGCACAATATGACATCATTTGAACAAACTATGCCATGAATGTGGCTATAAGATTGATCATTTGGCTTGAAAGCCATGAATCTTCACACTTGATAGCTCATTTCTGAGAACACTTTTTTAAAATAATTACTGTATTACAAGTTTATTATTTTTCCTGGAAACTTGGTCACATATAATGACACAATGCGAAGGTTTTCCAATTTTTTAATTTTTTTTGAATTTTTTATGCCCGTTTCAAAATGCGGTCAAAACGGCGGGAATGACCGTTCCTAGCTAGTGGTTGAATCTTGGAATTTTTTGGTGTTTCTATGATTAAATAGATACTTATGTAACTAGAAATGATTTTTGGAAAAAATAAATAGCAAACTATGAGGCAGCTGCAGTTCAAATTTGACCCGCTTCCACCTGAATCGGCGGCAATTTGTCTTTTTCACGAGAGGTGGATCAAAACTTTTTTCACCCAACCATTTGGTCAATTGTGCATTAAATATGTCCTAGTATTTTAGAAAAATGATTTTGTCCAATTTTGCAACAATTATTTGGTAGTTCCTTCACAAAAAAACCTCCTTTCGGGCACTCGAAAAATGGAAAATGGTTTTTTCGTCCAACGAAAATGAAAACTTCCTTAGGCAACATTGTTTGCCATTATAATATGCACCCTTGTGCACAATATGAGATCATTTGAACAAACTATGCCATGAATGTGGCCATAAGATTGATCATTTGGCTTGAAAGCCATTGATCTCCACACGTGATAGCTCATTTCTAAGAACACTTTTTTAAAATAATTACCATATTACAAGTTTGTTATTTTTCATGGAAACTTGTCCACATATAATGACACAATGCGAAGGTTTTCCAATTTTTTGATTTTTTTTGAATTTTTTATGCCCGTTTCAAAATGCGGTCAAAACGGCGGGAATGACCGTTCCTAGCTAGTGGTTGAATCTTGGAATTTTTTTGGTGTTTCTATGATTAAATATATACTTATGTAACTAGAAATGATTTTTGGAAAAAATAAATAGAAAACTATGAGGCAGCTGCAGTTCAAATTTGACCCGCTTCCAACTGAATCGGCGGCAATTTGTCTTTTTCACGAGAGGTGGATCAAAACTTTTTTCACCCAACCATTTGGTCAATTGTGCATTAAATATGTCCTAGTATTTTAGAAAAATGATTTGGTCCAATTTTGCAACAATTATTTGGTAGTTCCTTCACAAAAAAACCTCCTTTCGGGCACTCGAAAAATGGAAAATGGTTTTTTCGTCCAACGAAAATGAAAACTTCCTTAGGCAACATTGTTTGCCATTCTAATATGCACCCTTGTGCACAATATGAGATCATTTGAACAAACTATGCCATGAATGTGGCCATAAGATTGATCATTTGACTTGAAAGCCATTGGTCTCCACACGTGATAGCTCATTTCTAAGAACACTTTTTTAAAATAATTACCGTATTACAAGTTTGTTATTTTTCCTGGAAACTTGTCCACATATAATGACACAATGCGAAAGTTTTCCAATTTTTTGATTTTTTTTTGAATTTTTTATGCCCGTTTCAAAATGCGGTCAAAACGGCGGGAATGACCGTTCCTAGCTAGTGGTTGAATCTTGGAATTTTTTTGGTGTTTCTATGATTAAATAGATACTTATGTAACTAGAAATGATTTTTGGAAAAAATAAATAGCAAACTATGAGGCAGCTGCAGTTCAAATTTGACCCGCTTCCAACTGAATCGGCGGAAATTTGTCTTTTTCACGAGAGGTGGATCAAAACTTTTTTCACCCAACCATTTGGTCAATTGTGCATTAAATATGTCCTAGTATTTTAGAAAAATGATTTGGTCCAATTTTGCAACAATTATTTGGTAGTTCCTTCACAAAAAAACCTCCTTTCGGGCACTCGAAAAATGGAAAATGGTTTTTTCGTCCAACGAAAATGAAAACTTCCTTAGGCAACATTGTTTGCCATTCTAATATGCACCCTTGTGCACAATATGAGATCATTTGAACAAACTATGCCATGAATGTGGCCATAAGATTGATCATTTGGCTTGAAAGCCATTGATCTCCACGCGTGATAGCTCATTTCTGAGAACACTTTTTTAAAATAATTACCGTATTACAAGTTTGTTATTTTTCCTGGAAACTTGTCCACATATAATGACACAGTGAGAAGGTTTTCCAATTTTTTGAATTTTTTTTGAATTTTTTATGCCCGTTTCAAAATGCGGTCAAAACGGCGGGAATGACCATTTGTATCTATGTGTGGAATCTTGCAAAACTATTGGCGCATCTCTGATGAAATATATACTTGTGTATCTTAAAATGATTTATGTAAAAAATAACGAGCAAGATATGAAGTAGGTGTAGTTCAAATTTGACCCAGTCCCAGCTAATTCGGAAGGAACCCATTTAAATGGCCAAAAATAGGTAGAAAGATTGGAAATGCATTAAAGTTGGTGATCATTCATAAAATGTTGTATAATTTGAGTGAAAATTTTACTATGTTTTAGCACTTAGAAACTATTTTAAATGACAAAAATATCGAACCAATCAGGATCTCTCACGCGGATCGCCCCGCTCTATGAAATCTGAGCCGTCCACGACGGATGGATCCAACGTCCACCCTCTCACCCACCCACATCCACCCACTCTCCCCCGCATGACTTGCCCTCCTCTCTCTCCCAGATCCATACGCCACCGCCGCCATCGCCATCCTCTCCCCTTCCCGCAGATCCAAAACCACGGCGACGGTCGTGCGGATCGGAAAGCCATGGCAGCGGACCTCATGGATCCATCTCCCTCACCCCCTCAGCCCCCACGCACCCATGCCCGCCATCCCCAACCCTCTCCCTCCCTCTGTGATCTCGATCGGCCCTGCTCTCCACCGCCCGCCTCGACTTCACCGGAGATAGAGGCGTCGCAGCCCAGCAACCACGGCTTTCTTGCTCGCCGACGAGCACGGCGCTCCATCAATCTGGCCGGATCCGACGCGCGTGTGGCCTGTCTAGGGTCTCCGGCCACCAGGACGGGACAGCGCCATCGGCTCCCTCGGCTCCGGCGACTGCGACCGGACCGGCGACTGGCAGCGGGCGTCTCTCCCAGGTAATAGATGAGATCCATCTCCCTCCCGCCTTTATCCTTGGTTCGTTCTCGCTTGCCGCATCAGATCTGTTCATGATATGCACTAGATAGTGATGCCGAGGTCAAGAGTTGGTTAGTGCTCGATGGATCTCTTCCGTAGGTTAGGAGCTGGAGGCTATTTCTTGATGGTGCCTCCAGTGCAGCAACGGTTCACACCCTCCTCGTCTTTGCGTAGTTGCAGTCCCCTGAAGCCAACGCATAAATACATGCAAGGTGTTTTTGTTTCTTGCGCACGTGAGTTAGTTTCAATTGAACTGTAGAGCAGGGCTTACAGACGTAGTTGGGGGTGTCAAGTGCCTACCAGTGTAGTCGGAACAGGTTGCATTTTGCATTCGTTGGGGTACTTGGCCATCATACAGCAATACCGATCGAGTACGGACGTTGTGGAGTACTACTTTATAGTACTAGCATAGAAGTGACAGAGTTTCAGAGCAAGGAACAGCCGACAGGGTCGGTACTGGTGTAGAGTTTAGTACTCTGTAGTTTTACCTGAACAGAGTTGTAGACTATACTCTCTAGTTTTTGCTGAACAGAGTTAAAAGATTGTACAATGTGGTTTGTGCTGAACAGAGTTCTATACTGCATCCTATATCTTGTGATTGAACAGAGTGTTTCTAGAAGCAAAAGATTCGTTCGGTTGGTAGCTTCATGTGCTAATGTGTGACCAACACGTGACTTGTTTGTAGCGGCTGTTGACAAAAATGTCAGTCATAGTAACTGACAGTGTGTCTTGACATGTTTATATGTTATCATGCTTAGGAATCAACTACTCTGTATATTTTTTGTATCTCTGTCACATCCAATCGTGATTCGGGATGTACTAATTCTTGTATGCTATCCTATTCCTACCAGCATAGAAGTGAAGTGTGTAGGATTGGTATTATGCCCCTGTGTTATTTGTATTCTTCACAGCTTACACGCAATCAGTCTTCCAAGGTCTGTCGTGCGTCCTGCTAGTGTTCACAGCCTTCCAAGTTCATGGGGGTCTTGTTTGTTTGTTCATGTGATGATTCTTCTACACATTTCATAGTTTCTTCTACATAGGCGCTACATTTTGGGTAAATCCTGTGCAGATTATGAAGTAACTTGGGTGCCTCGGTAACCATCTTCTTCGTTCTTTTGCAGTTGTGGAGACCATGGATGGGACTATCGCAGTTGCTTCTGCGTTTCACGGGCATCAGGAAGGTACTAATTACCATTTCCTCTCTCTAGTTCTTACTCACCACACAACAAGGCAAGGCATATCTGACCATCACGGGGCCCTTTGCTACATTTGTTGTTCTATGTAATTGGAGAGCTGCTCAAAAGGCTTTCTTCCATATGCTTATGTGTTGCTTTATTTAACAGCGGTACATTACAGGGATCACAAGTTCTTGTTGAAAGCGGTAGAAGAGGGATTTGACTATGGCCATGGAGGCCTGTTTGGCTCTGACGCCATGGATGCCGCTGCGCTCTCTCATCGTCCTCCTCCCTGACCCCTAGGCACATCGGGCCGCTGTGCTTCTTCTAGTTTCACATGTAGGCTTTTCAAAGGATTTTGGATGCTGATAATATCAACTTAGTTCCTTGAATGTGATATATAGATTCTTCCCTTGTTTTAACTGATTGCCAGAAACTGTACATTCCTGGTTGACAGTCATGAACTTTTATTGTTGGTAATCTAAAATATTCTGCATATTTAGTGTCCAAGTACAGTCCAAAGATAAATCTTAGCTGTAAATATTCTGTATATATAGTGTTCAATTTGATCTATAAGATCTGAGTTTATTGTACTATTAATGGTGATAAGATTGCCGCTAGTATATTATTTGCAGAAATCCATAGAAATCCATAGACGTATTGTACTCCAGTGTGCATTACTTACATAAACTTGCTTGCAAGCTTATTTTCTGACTTGTATATTCTGAAACTGAAAAAGCTTAGTTAACTTCTGTTAAGTTTCAGTAATATTCAGTGGAGTATTTACTGTAAATTTTGCACATCACAATAATTTCACTTGCTGTTAACAGCTGTAATATTCAGTGGGACCTTGAAATCACATATTTGTTTGGGCATGTGCTATATCTACCATTTTAGAAGTAGTCCACATATTTCTGTCCTGCTAGTCTTTTTTAAACTTCTTATGAGATTGAAGTATTCGTTCTGATTTCTGGTTTGCTGATTGTTGTAGACAGATGTATGAAACCTCTTAACTATGGACGGCAACTACTTGAGAAGGACCATCATCACCCATCAAGTACGCCATTGAGGTAATTCACCAGTCCCTCTAGCACCAACTATCTATTTTCTCTAGTATGCTTAGGTTTTTCATGCTGTTGTGGTACCCCATTGCTGTTGCGTTGAATCTCATGCCAACGCTGGTGCGCCTGTGGCTTGATGTGCTGTGATCTTTATCTGTGTAGGTTTTGTTTGATGATATGCTTAGATTATGATCATAAGCATGGTGGTTTGATGATGCTGAGGCCAGCTGTTTAACCATGATATAGTTGATGGAACTGAGCTTAATATTCATGTGTGTATGTGTATGTGTGTCGAGTAAAGTTGTGGTTTGTGCTGCTCCTTTATAACGTGATGAAACAAAGAATGTCCTTTACTCCTTTTTTGAATGGAATGTTCATAATATATTGGCTCCAGTTTTTCTAATTTTTATCAGCTGATTCATGTAACAGGGCGTCCGTGGAAGGCCCAGTCCTGACTCTCAAGTGAGTCCGGCATTGATCGCTATTGAAGGAGCTACATGTAGAAGAAGAAAACACTTGTAGAGCTTGTAACTGATTCCCCATAGTTGTAGAGCTTGTATCAACTAAGCTTGTATTACGTGTAACTTGTAGAACTTGTAAATGCTACAGCTTGTAGGACGTGTCATTTGTAGAGCTTGTAAATAAGCTTGTATATGCCACAGCTTGTAGGACGTGTCATTTGTAGAGCTTGTAAATAAGCTTGTATATGCCACAGCTTGTAGGACGTGTCATTTGTAGAGCTTGTATTGAATCTGGCTATTTTTATTTGAAGTATCATGTGTGTTTTTTGCTTGCCAATTTAACTACTGGTTATTTTCTTATTGTCAAATTGAAATATGAAGAATCTGGGCCTAATAGCTAGGACCCACTTATCAGAACCTGACAAGTGGGACCTGTTTGACTAGTGGACCCATTTCATAAATAAAAAAACTAAAACTGTTGTACAAAAGGCCATGACCCATGAAATAAAAAGGTTGAATTGCTGGGCCAGCCCATGTAGCTAGAAAAAATTAATAGGTAAAATAAATATTACAAAGGCTGAATTAATGGGCTCGGCCCATGTAGAAAACCGAATTGGACCGGGCTGAATCTTGTGCCACATCAGCTTGCCACGCTGGATGCCTGCGTGGCTTGGGGAGGTTGCTAGTGACCAAAACGCCACAGTAGGAATATTTTGGTCGTAAACGTTTTTGACCATTCCAGAAGAAAGGTCGCTATAGTCAGTTTACGACGGCCAGCTTTTGACCTTCTGTTTTTGGTCACAAAAAGGTCATAAATGGAAATTTGTGACCTTTTAGTGACCAATAGTGGTGGTCATAAGTTGACATATTTCTTGTAGTGCTTAGCAGTAACAAGCTTGTTCTCCCTATTCTGTGCACATTGGTGCTCATCTTCATAGGTAACTACTTGAAACCTAGAACATCTACTAGTCTTGGCACCATACAACATCCAGGGGCAACCAGGCCAGTCACATTTTGCTCTCAGCCTCTGCTCCTCAGATTTTACAAATGATATGCTCCTCTTAGTAGCTAGCCCATACCTCTTCAGTGCTTTAACTAATTGGTTCTTGCTTCTAAACACCATTCCCAAGCTAAAATGCGGAATTTCTGTCTCTGGATTGAACCTAACATACTTGCTTTTCCTCCTAACCATCTGACCATCCTCATCTTCATCATAACTGTAATCCTCATCAGAAGAGTCAAACTCTTGGTCAGGTACAGCTTCTTCCACATTAGCAATTAACTCTATAGGAACATGACCTGTTGAATCCTTGGAGAACCAAATTTTTGAAGCTTTCATCTTCTTCGAATTTCCTTGCATGTTTTTAAGCTCTACTACCCCAGATTCCTCTCCACTGTCATCAGTATGTGCCACATAATCAGGATCATCTGAATCTTCAGATTCTGAACCATGCTCTGCATCTTCTGCAATTGGAGCTACAGTTTGGCTACCAACAACAGGCTGAGAGGGATTGATTATTTGAGAACCTTGGGACAGATCATGCACTCTGAAACTGTTCTTGACAGGGCTGTGTATCACTGCAGTAACAACACCACCCTCATTAGGAACTAAGATATGTTCCAAAATGTCTGACTGTGCTACTGAATTCACTTGCTGAACATGATCTTCTTCTTCTGCAGTGATAACTGCATCTGGTTCTTCCTCACTAGCATTGTTCAACATGTCATTCAGCTCATCTTCTTCAAAATCAGAGCCACTATCTTCTGCCTCTGGTTCATCTTGCTCACCATTGTACTCCACAAAAACATCAGCAACCCCTCCATCTGTAATGTACTCTGACATCTTCAGGCAACCTTCATCAGTGTATAGAAACACTAGTCCATTAACCAACTCTCTTCCTGGCATAAGAAAATACAGCTTCATGATGTCTTTGACTGTCAAATGATCTCCTAAATATCCTCTGAGCTCTGGCAGTGACAACTTATCCCTCTCTATCTCTGACATCGCAGTATCTCCCCCAACATAATCAAGAGATGGTCCAATATGAATAAACTGCCCTCCATAGTGAAACCTGACATTGAGCACCTCTGCTGGATCCATGAATTGACTAAAAAACCTACAGAAACACATATATGCAATCAGGTTCACCTACATTCAGTAATCTACAGTGCAAGATTTAATTTCAGACAATATTCACACCTTCAATAATCACAGTCACAAAACTCACTAAAAGACTACAAAAAACGATTAAACCTACAATCCATGTAAGGCATCGGTCCATTAGTATGTATTTGGCCCCAAATCCTTCCATTCAACAGGCCACTAAATCGCAAAAAAACCACCTTTCGCCACTGTAGAACCCTAAACCTAACTACAGGCAGAAGCAAAAAAGGTCGACCAAGCAATCACAGATGATGAGGATGACTCACCTGTTCCTTTTCCGCCGGCGTGGACGTCGGAGCTCGCTGCGATCATCCACGGGCCGTCGCCATTGCCGCCGCAGGAGGAAGCTGGTGCGTCAGGGGAGAGAAGGGGAAGGGGCGAGGGGGCAAAGTGAGCGAGGAGAGGTGCGAGCTGGTCTGGCTCGACCATTTAGCGTTTTCAGCGACCGAGGGGACCCACAACGACAGCTGACTCAGCGATCCCAGCCTTTCCTCCGTTTGGATACGCCAGCAAGGACAAAAATGACCGGGATTAGGGAGTTGAGGGTGCCGATTTCAGGGATTTGGAGGTTGGGGTTCAAAAACTGTCTGGATGTGTCCCCAAATATATAGGGGATCAGATTTGCCCATTCCAAGGGTAGATGATGTTATCTGATAATTGTATTGACGGTTTTAGATGATTTGAAGTTGTATGCCATGTTTCAAGCACAATGCACTACTTGGCAAAGATAAATACAAATGCTGCCACTTTGACACTTCAGCCGAGATCATTGGTTTGTTAAATCAGCCGAGACCATAGTTTTGTACACTGAGAACCGAGGCAACTTAGCGTTGGATATTTGGGAGGCCGAAATTTTGAAAAAAAAATCAAAAAATTTAGTAACAAAAAATCCTGAAACAATGTACACATATACAAGGATATAATGTATATATGGGTAAAATTTCACGATGAAATAACCTTAAATTGTGAACTCCACAAAGAAAACAAATTCATAAACTTTGAGAATGAACGGTGTATGTGCTAAAAAGTCAAATTGTAGCTCTCATTTTAACATTTTACATCTTGAAAATTTGCACACATTTATATCATGTCTCTGGATATATGTGTGTTTTTGGAATTTTTCAAAACATAGAAGTATAAATTCGACCTCCATGAAGCTCATCCTCCATCTAGCCTTTTCGCAACTTACACCGCTTTAGACCTAGTATGTGTGGTTCAGAGATCAAACCTCATTTGTTTGTCCAAACATGCAACTATACGCCTCGGATTCGCTGACTTGGACATCTATCTCTTCTGTTCGTTTTTGATCTGACGGTCCATGGAAGAAAAGTCAGGCTCCTGTAGCTGAGACTTATCTGCGTATTGGGAAGATGACGCTGCTGCAGAGTTGAACACTAACACTTGTCCAACAAATCAAGATTGATTCTCTGGCCTAGCTACATGGTACGATATATTTAGATGTTAAGAACAATGCACACCCATCAAAAGCGCAATCTCATTTGTACTACAAAGGACATGAAGACATGTATTGTATATTTCGCTAAGCACATCTGAATCAAACACCTGATTCATCAAGTCTTTAGTTTCGACCCCGATACTTTGTTATTCACTTGAACTTAACTAGCCAACTCTGGGAGTAAACAGGATGCGATTGGATGTGTCTACGATAAGCCTGACACGAGTCGTGCGGTGGTCCATGGTCAACGGCTTGTTTTCTAGAACGACTGGACAAAAGAGGTATGGGTTGCCTTGTGCGCCTTCAGACCAACGACCCCCGGCCATGAGCGCCGCTGGTATATCATCAAGTTTGCTTCGATCGATCGCCATTTTTTCTTCCTTGTGTTATCTGCTCCAACCTAGAAAGAAGGCAAGCATGCATCAAATAAAACTTCGGTCATCCCTCTAGACCTCCCCACACACTCAGACACGGGCGAACCCCGAACCTTCTCCGCAAGATGATATATGTTTCCTTTTTCCTATTTTGATGATAAGGTGGTCGACAAACCATGCGTACCTTTTTTAGTTTCGATGATGATGGCGCAGTGACCTCTGCAACCGGCTCCAGCTCCTCAGCCCCCACAAGATCTGCCTCAACCGGCAGAGGAATTTAAATTATGGCAAATATGTGTGAGAAAAAAATAGTGGCTGTTCGCAATAAATGTTTTTACCTGCGGGAGGGTCGAGGGGCGCCCCGGCTACTCCCAATGAAGCTCCTTCTCCGTGCTCCCCCATTATGATTTTTTCATTATGTCAAATATGTGTGGGAAAAAAATAATGCTTGTTCGCAAGAACTGTTTTTACCTGCGGGAGGATCGAGGGGCGCCCCGGCTAGTTCCAGCGAAGCTCCTTCTCCGGGCTCCCCCATTATGATTGGTCACGGCCTTGGACAAGTACTAGATGCAAGGGTGGAATCAAACGGCCGGCCCCTATCTTGAAGGACAACAAATAAACATGACATGAGTCGGCAAAAATCATCTACAGTGCGTGCAAGCGGCAGGAATCGGCTATCGATCGACGGATCGGCTGGCACGTACACCCCTGCTAGTTGGCTAGTTTATGATCATGGAAATTAAAAAAGGGGGTCGAGACCAAGCAGAGCACAAGGCAATGAGACAAGGAGAATTTTGTAAGAGGAAGCGATGAACAAAATATCGTCGTACATACCTGGATAACAAGCACGGCGGCGGCACACTGGAGGCGAGTCACGGTTAGTGTTTAATTTAGCTAATAATACAGACGTTTTATCCTGGCCGGCCGGTGAGATCCGAAATTTCTGTAACAGTTTAGCAGTCCGTCGGACCCACATGTCATACAGCTGTCATGCACATATTTGTTTAGGGAAATATACCGTTTCCTTTTTTTTAGGGGAAATACCATTTCCTGAACCTCCTCCATTTTTTTTTGCGGGCCAAAAGTGGCCGGTCAGTACAATTGTTACCACCAATGGGTTGCTTCGTTACAAATGATCCAGTTTTCAGAAGACCTCCTAGTCGCCGCCGCCCGTGAGCGAGCCCAAATGGGCCAGCCCACACTGGGAAAGGTCCCTTGAGAGGGTTTTTTTAAGGTTTTTTCTATTTCATTTTTTCCCAAAAAAACTGACTGCTGGATGAATTTATCATCGGTTTTCCTATTTGGTTTTTGCCGAAAAATGTCCGGTGTCTGTTTAATAAAGTTACATGTGCACTAAGAAAAGTTCAGTGTGCATTAAAAATGGTTCAGTTTGTACTAAAACATGTTCACGTATATCAATAAAAAGTTCACTGTTTATTAGAAAAAGTTCATCATATATTGGAAAAAAATTCACCATACATTAGAAAAAGTCCAGTTTGATTTAAAGTTCACTATATATTTAAAAAATCATCATTTATTAGGAAAAGTTCATTGTATATTGAGAAAAGGTTCACCATATATTAAAAAAGTTCATCATGTACGAAAAGAGAGGTTTTTTACATATTAAGAAAATGTTCACATATATTTAAGAAAATGAAAAGGAGCAAAAGAACTAAAATAGAAACACGAAAAAAACTGAACAACAACCAACAAAAAAATGGAACAAAAGAACGCGTAGCAGCTTAGCGAGCACACAAACAAAACTGAAAATGGGTCGGCCCAATCCCCCCCCCCCCCCCCTCGCGCGCCTGCGAGCATCACACCATCTATTTGCCGCTCGCCGCGGGGGGGGGGGGGGGGGCAAAAAGGACATACAGGCGTAAATCCAAGATCACCGCCTAAAATATTCACTAAATGTCAATTGTGTTCCATGCACTTCTACCAATGCCATTAAACCCACATGGGCAAGGCTTCGACATATTTTGGCCCATGGGCAGCCCTTAAACCCTATACGACTAGTCATGGTAGGGCGTGGATATAACTCTGTGTTGACGGGCATGTCGGAACCCGACCCGACAAGATGGCATGCGGTGCCTTATTATGATATGTGACTCTAACCATTTTAGCTCTAAACATTTATTTGTGTGATGTGGGCATGTGTATGGAGTCCTTCATTTGGCCTCTTGAAGTCATTTGTTTGATCTATTGAAGTTATTTATGTTTGATAATATCATAAACCTTTTCTTTCCAATATTAGGTGATATATTTCAATATGTGTGTTGACTTTTCTATTGGGTACCACTGGGTGTATTGAACTCAGACCATAACATATCGAATAAATTAAGTTTGGGGAAAGAAAACTTGTTTATATTACATTAAAGAGTTCAATCCAGCTCGAGTCGTGTGTGTACCCAATTTAGTGTACCACTCTTGAGAGGCGACTGGATAGGCGAAATAGTTGCCTCCTTCCTTCAGGGGCGACGCGCCGGTCCTTGCCTCCTCCGTCGTCTGCTTCGAAAATTGGAGGGGATGTGGACCTCATGGCTGATAGTGGCCTCAGGACTCGTGAAGGGTGGGCAAGATCCCCGGCTGACACACCACAATGACAAAGGCCTTGTCCGTGGCGGACTTGTTCATCAACTCGCAACACCCTTTTGGGCTCTACCATTCTAGTAACCAAAGCCGACACTCTACAGCACTTTAGTAGATTCCAAAGTTGCCACCGCGGCTTCCTCGCTGACTAGTGGCGACGGCGATTTGGACTAATATGTGAAAGAACATATGAAATGGCCACATTATAGTCTGTGCCGATATTCAACAAAACAAAAAAATTGTCATCATTCCTATAGTTTTTCATTATTTCCAAACATTTTGGTTGGCAAAAGTCAATGTCCTTTTGTACCTTTCTTGTAGATCAATTTTGTTATAAATTAGGGAAAAGTATACTTTTCGTCCCTCAATTTTTTCAGTAGTCTAGAAATGGTCGCTCAACTCTAATACCAGCAAAATCTAGTCCTTCAATTGTTAAAACCGGATATTTTTCGTCCCTTTGGTTGCTTCGGGTGGTTTTGTGCTGACGTGGCAACGTTTTGACCATTGACTTCGCCACCTCATTGTCCACCTCAGCTTCATCTTCTTCCCCCTCTCACTCTGCCCACCGGAGCACCTCACTGCCTGCGTCTGCTCCTACCGCCGCCGTGTGCTTCGTGTGGTGGGATGCACGTGCACTTCTCGATCGCCTTGGCTGACAGGGGCATGGACTGGGACAAGACGCTGCTCGCGTGGAGCGACTCCGACATGGAGAACGATGGGGGCTACGGTGGAACGATGGACGTCAGTCACTGAGGACGCACAGCACGAGTACGACGACCGGTGCGCCGGCCTCGTGGACGGCCAATGCCGCCACGGCGGAGTCCGTGCAAGCCCAGAGCTCCTCCACCTCCGGCAAGTGCGTTTGCGTCATGCACCAGGAGCGCAGCAGGCCACGGGGCGGAGCTCGGCGTTGGCGCATGGCAACTGTTCGACAGAATGCCCACTAGATGGGAAAAAAGGAAGACGAGGAGAAAGAAGAAGGTGAGGTGCCACAGCTTCCTTCGTCATCGTCATCTCATCCTTCCCTGTCTCTCGTCGAAGTAGGGCACGGTGGCCACGCTCTGGAAGCCAGTGTCCGCACATCCACGGCGCACACATCCCGGACGCCATTACACATGCCACCTCGGGCTCTGGCGTGTGCAGCAATAGCAGGCTGAGCACGTCTGCGTGGCTCGCGGGACCGTCGAATGTCGTCGTGGTGCCGACAACCAGTCTGTAGACGAGCCTTTGGCATTCATAGCCAGCCTTCGTGTGCGTGTTGTGTTTCCAGCTGGTTGGCTGCGTGCGTGGGAGTGGTGCGTTTCTGACCGGTGGTAAATCAATTAGCTTAGCTAGCTTCGCACAGGTGGATCGCTCAAGTTGATTGATGCTCTAAATGTGTGTGTCTCGCTATATCAATCGGAGCTAACTACGTTTGTGCAAGATGGGCGTGAGTGAAAGAAGAGGCGGAGGTGCATGGAGGCGAGGCCACGGCTGTCAGAGGCAGCGGCCGGAGCAGACGCACGTGGGCCGTGGCGAGGTGCTCCCGTGGAGAGAGAGGGGAAGAAGACGAAGGTGAGGTGGACAATGAGGTGGCGAAGTCAATGGTCAAAACCATGTCATGTCAGCACAAAACCATCCAAAGCAGCTTGAGGGACCAAAAATATCCGGTTTCAACAATTGAGGGACTAGATTTTACTGGTTTTAGAGTTGAAGAACTATTTCTAGACTATGGGAATAGTTGAGGGTCCAAAAATATACTTATCCCTATAAATTAATCTGTCAGTAACGAGACTGAGTTTGTTGGCTCCGATTTTCGTAGTAGAATCCTTTTTTTTTTGGAATCGAATTTTCCGGTGATAGGACCGATATTCAGTAGAAGAAAAATCATTATTACTGAACCATTTTCGTCACAGCAAGAACATTTTCAAACTGGAAGCATTAGGTCGCCGTCGCCTGGTTTGGGTTGCCGGCCGGCAGCAGGCCGCGGGACCTCATGCCGCTGCCGAACACGCCTGTCTGCGTGACCCAACCCTCAATCATCTCCTGTGTCGCGCGCCCGTTGTCCGCCGGCACGAGGTGCCCAGCGCCGTACACCACCACATGCGTCAGCGCCCCCGACCGTTGCACGTACCCGGCGAGCTCCTGCCTCTCCCCTTCGCCGGTCCGCCACACGGCGCGGTCGGTGTCCTGGAAGGCGCGCAGGCCGCCCCAGCGCAGCTCCTTCATCCATGCCTCCTGCGACACGACGCCGTCCCGGAGGTCGCGGATGCCCTGGTACAGCAGCACGCGCGTGCTCCGGAGCAGCGCCTCCACCTCCGGCAGCACGCTCTTCATGACGTCCTCGTGCATCGCCGCCCCCACCGCGTCGCTGCACTCCTCCCACGTCACGTCCGGGCGCGCGCCCAGCGCCGCCTTGACCTCCGGCCGGTTGACGAACTTGCCGACGCCCGCGGACGCGTACGGCCGCTGCTTGGCGTAGTCGTAGAGCGTGGCGAGGCCCGTGGCGTTCTGCAGCCAGTCGAGCACGCGGCCCCGCGCGTCCGCCGCCTCCCGCCACCGCGCGGCCTTCGTCAGCGCCACCGCCTCCGCCTGCAGCGCCTCCAGCTCGCCACGCTGCCGCGCGTTGATGAGCCCCGTGAAGTAGGCGGAGTCGGCGTGCGTGGCGACCTGCGCGACCGGGTGAGTGAGCCCGTTCCCGATGGCCACGCCGCGGAGGTTGACCCGCCGCCCCGCCGGCAGCGTCGGGTTGACGGCGAAGATGTGCGCCCCGGCGGCCGGCACGTACTTGCCGGCGTAGCTCTCGCCGGAGAGGAAGAACGGGCGCTTGCGGAAGGAGGGCGGGCTGGCGTCGAAGAAGGACTGGAGCGCGGCGAGGATGTGCGCGGCGACGGCGGGCTGGTCCGTGGGGATGAGGGCGGGGGAGGGCGCGGCGCTGAAGCCGGTGCCGAGCGGGCTGTCGAGGAAGAGCAGCCCGAAGCGGCGGTTCCAGGCGAAGGGGTTGCGGGAGAGCGAGGCGCCGTCGGGGGCGGCGAGGTAGGGGCCGAGCTCGAAGAGGTCGCCGATGAGGCCAGAGCAGCCGGGCCCGCCCTGCAGCCAGAGGAGCAGCGGCGTGTCGGCCGGCGCGGCGGCGAGCGGCGCGCTGGCCTCGTAGAAGGCGTAGAAGAGGGAGGCATTGGCGGACGGGTCGACGGGCAGGTAGCCCGAGCTGGTCGGCAGCGCCTCCTTGGGGAACACCACCGCCGCTGCCGCGAGGGAGGCGGTGGCCGCCGCGAGGAGCGCGAGGAGGAGCGGCGGAGCCATCAATCGATGTGGATAGGAATAGGATATGCTGCCGTGCGTGCAGGTCGTCAGTGCCGCCGAGTGAACCGATGATGAGAGGTTTGGACGTTTGGTTAGTGAAGTGTTTAATGCCGTCTTCAATGTGGGGCCGGCCTAGTATGTATTTTTAGGTGGTTGTGGGGTCCGCCGCTTGAGTGGAGTGGGACGGCAACGATGGACGCTGCTGCCACGATGAGTTTTTTTTGTTTTTGTAGCGTAGCGTGGTGTTTGGAATAAATAAATACACATGTGCGTGCGAGGACGCACGCACGTTGACGCCGGCGAACACGTGACGAGGACGGGATGTAAACGATGACTGTAGTTTATGTGTACGCGATGTGTACAGACTAGCTTCCTCCATGAGAGTAAATTACAATGGTCCTTAAACTTGCAAAATGCTCCAATACGGTCTTTGAAGACGAGCATACGTTACTTGTACGGTCCTGGCCACGCACAGCAAGCGTACTCACTCTATTTCTTTTTACTCCGCATACAAAATTTGTTTGAAATCAAATTACGCGAAGTTTGATCAAATTTATATCAAAAAAATATAAACATCTATAATACTAAAACTACCCAGTACTATCCCCTTCCGGGTTTAAAAGTCCCCTAGACCAAATCTCTAGTATCAAGGTAATTGCAGCGGTTCTCACGCATTATTCAAGCAGCCGCATGCATTTTCTGGAGGGCGCAGTTAACGTTGATAATTACTCCCTTTGTTACTACATATTTGTCTTTTTAGAGATTTTAAATGGACTACCACATACGAATGTATGTAGACATATTTTAGAGTGTAGATTCACTCATTTTGCTCCGTATGTAGTCACTTGTTCAAATCTCTAGCAAGACAAGTATTTAGGAATGGATGGAGTAAATACAAGGGTGTTGGACTCTTTTGCGTTTGTCAACTCTGTGATTTAACCCCAGTCGGCCTTAAAAGAACGGACGAGCCTGCGCTGCCCTCGGGAACAATAATCCTGGACGGAGGTAGTATGAAAATACATTCATGATGCATCTGGTAATTTTGATTTCATATTGCCAATGTTGATATTTTTTTATATTAAGTTAGTCAAACTTTGCAAAGCTTGAGTTTGATCGAATTTTTATATGCAAATTAAACAAAACGATGAAAAATTTAATTGCATGTATGGGTTTCAAACTTGCTAGTCACCAGAATGATAAGCAATTCGTGGGTTACAATTAGGCGGCTGCTACAAATCAGTCGACTGACTTGTATCAGACTTAAACCGCCTCCGTAGCCGTCCAATCAGACGCGCCATCCGATCCAGATCCAAATTGGGCCACGTGAGGGCGTTGCTACCAACAGGGCGATGCAACGCGGGGCATGCTGCAACACAACAACGGTACACCTGATCCTCGTAGATTACGGGCGGCGACGGCTGCCCCCCCCCCCCCCCCCCCCCCCCCGCGGCGCGCCCCGAACTCCACCTGTGCAACATCTCTGTCAGTGCCCCGCCGCCCCGAAATCATCGCAGCCCCCCCCCCCCCCCCACCCCCGCATCAACCACGATGGCGTAGCATATCTACAAAGATATGCTCGCCTCCGTCTTAGCTCCAACCTCCCATGGATCCTTTGCATCCAGGTGGATGGATCCAACTCCGACGAGCTACATGGTACCTTCTGCAAGTATCCACCAAAATCCACCAGTGTTCTTCCGAGAAAATATGCCTTCCACTATCAATTCCGCTGCAAGTCGGGTAAGTTCCTAAAAAATCCTACCACACATGCTTGTATTCCTTATTGCAATGGCGTTTCCAGTGGGTAATTTGAAGTCATCCATGTTCAGGCAGTAAATGTGGTTGTTAACTTGAACATATCTGTCCCTGTTCAGAAAGTTCAGAAACTGAAGAGTGCTGCAAAATTCAGAAAAGTTCAGAAAGTTCAGCTTCATTAACTTGATGTTTCTAGTGGTATAGTTGAAAAATTCTTTAGAAAGTTTAGAAAAGTTTAACTTCATTAACTTGATGTTTTCAGTGGTACAATTGAAAATTTATTCAGAAAGTTTAGCTTCATTAACTTGATGTTTCTAGTGGCACAGTTGGAAAATTGGCTGCAAAAAGAAGGAGAGATCCGTACGTGGTCTATCTTGCAGAAGCCGGAGGACAAGGACCTTTTTATGATGGCTTCTATACGGCTGGAGCTTACGGCCAGGGAGGTTTTCTACCCCCATGGATGGAGGTGTGATTTACGGATAGGATCTACCGCTCCTTAGGTTGGACACGATTTATTGCTTGGCTTTGTATCGAATTATTTTATTTTTAGGGTACTCTGGACGTTATGGCTGTGTGCATCTAACTATGCAGAGGCCGGGCTTTCTTTCAATACGATTGTATCACCTCGATATATCTATTCAATGAAAAGTCCTTTATCGAAAAAAAGAAGGAGAGATTGTTGTTGATGGAAAATTCAGAATCCAAAAGTGCAACAAAATTAACTTGTATCTGGCATTCCATTCGGGCAATTCCTGCGGAAAAAACAGTTTGAAAAAACCAACTGAACTGAGTCCACAAATCGGATGAGATCAATCACATATGCAAGGAAGGAATGCGGCATCTGGCCTGACCTGCGCCGTGGAACCAGTGGCTGTAGAAAGCGGGCCTACCGCTCCTCCTTGATCTACCTGCAGTGACTGACTGACGGTGAGTGACAACAAAAAGTGAACAAATGAAATGAGCCCAGTAAACAGAAGTGCAATTACGGAAACGGACAAATGAAATGATTTGATTCGTTACACGAAGAAGAAACTCTCTGTTTGTGTGTTACCTTTCAGTCAGTCATTGGTGATAAAGCAATCTCCTTCTGTCATGGATTGAGATGTGATGTTGGAACCCTATGTTGAACTCAGTTTACCTTCCAATCGGTGTAAGATGGAAGAAGAAAAAGCAAAATATTCTCTCTTTTGCTATGTTGCTTTTTCATTTTTTCTATTCTGAGGCATCCATCGATCTTTAGATGGTGCACTTCTATTGTTAAGTGGATGCATCTCTGGTGTCAACTGTCAAGCGACAGATCACACCCAGGATAAGGAAGATGCAAAACTTGCGAAAATTCAGCAAAAAAATTCACATAAAACTGAGGACCCAGATACCAGTTGATCTGCAGAAGTAGTTATAGCTGCAAAATATCTTCTCCCTCCTGGTTGCACATTTTCTGTCTTTTCTGAAGTGATTCTAATGTTCTGTGCATGCATCTTTAGAAGGAAGACGCAAAACTTGCTGCGGACTGAGCAACGCTGTACACATGTACACCGTAACTGATCCCGGTTACATTACACATAGAGCACAATGAAAAGTGCAAAACTTAATGCCATTCATGGTTTGGTTGAAACCTGATCAGATTAAATTACATATACCAAGCGAGCCAAAGCCTACGGCTGTGTAACCAATAACAGTAGTAGTGCATATGGCTAAATCGGCAGACTTCGGTTGCTGTTTCAGTCGAGGACATAGATGCGGGAGGCGATGTCCTGGACAAGCCAGTCGAAGCCCTGGAGCAGGCCGTCTCCGGTGAAGGCGCTGCAGCCGATGATCTTCCAGTGCCGGTCCTTGTTCATCACTTCAAGATTCAGAACCTAAATCAAAAACTCAAATCTGTTATCATCAAACTTGTAGACACTGCTAAACTTGAGTCTGAGTGTCAGTCAAAATAACTAAAATCATCTTGGAGCTATGCTTGCTGGGATTAGTCCCCAAGGTTTCGACTATTACTTAAAACGAAGATCACCAGATGATGTGACTCCAAGTGAGAAGATTGACCAAAATATGCCAGTATGAATAATACATGCTCCGGGACTAGTATACTTTACCTTGGCGATTTCGTCAGGCTTCAGAGCGCCCTGAATGTCTTGCTTATTTGCGAAAACTAACAGCGATGATCCAGCCAGTCTCTGTAGTCAATATTTCAAAGATCACCCGAATAGTTAAACAATACGGAGTAGCACATAAACTAAGCACAAACATGCAAGGTAATCAAATTAGCAGTCCCGAGAATTTTCTGATGTCAGACAGTAAACATTCTCTTTTGCTAGTTTTCTGCAAAGTTATTCAAAGCGAAAACTGAAGACAAATTACGTTAAAGCAGATGGTCAGTTGTATTCACTTGGAGGTCTACCTCTTCTTTCAAAAGATTGTGGAGCTCAGCACGGCAATCATCGAGCCTTCGAACATCAGAACTATCGACCACCCAAACTAGACCATCAGTCTGCTCGAAGTAGTTCCTCCAATATGAACGGATGGTCTTCTGACCCCCGACATCCCATATGTTCAGCGAGTACCTGCCACAATCACCCCATTATCAATTCTTGTCAATTTGTTCTGCTGTTCCCCATGACTGTGCTCGATGCATTTTGAGTTTTTAACCACCATGATTCGTGAGTGATGGGCATCAAGCAGCTGCCAAAATTTCGGTCAAAGTATGTAGTATTGTCACCGATGTGATTTAGTACTCTTTCAGATAAATGCCGCTTGCCGCGTAGTAGGATGAAAACACAACAGATGAATACAGCTGGCAAAGTTAACTTAACAAATAAGCAATGAATGCACTACATACTTTTGGTACTGGATTGTTTTGATATTAAAGCCAAGAGTAGGGCTGATGACACTGGTATCCTCCCCATTTATCTTGAGCACAATTGTCGTCTTACCCGAGTTGTCCAGGCTACTGTAAATTTGCATTAGTGAAATAAACCAAGAAGAACAAAGAACTGAATGACACAAACCTTGAAAGTTCAGAAGCATACATATCAACCAAAAAACAAAGAATAATAGTGCGTTCGGCTCGGAGGTCTCTGGGGTAAAATAATTAGGCGAAAGGAATGGAGCAGGACACTTACACCATGAAAATCCGCATCTCCTTTTCCTTGCGCTTGATTTTTCTGATGATGCTGAGGAGACCCATTCTGGAGGTGGCCCAGCAGAGGAATCAGTATAAAGTAAGGTGAAGAGGGGGAATACAGTCACACATGAAAAAGACTTGTGAAGTTATAATTCAGTTAGAGACACTTAGTCAGGCTGCTACGAACCCCCAATGTTTACAAAAGTATCACACAGACAGAATGACAAACTGCGCTAGGAATTGGTGGTGATGCAGGGTCATAATTTTGATGACCAGTGAAGATTCAGACATGGTTTGTTTATCTCAATTAAATTCAAAAGCAAGGTCTGATCTCAGAAGACATGAGCTGTAGGTCGATTGGAAAGCACGACACGCGACTGTGAAGCCATGTTCAGCCCAGAATTCCAGGGGTGCGCTAAGAAAACAATTCTTGCCACTGCCTCTACTTTCGCCAAGTATTCTAAGATGTGTATATTCGTATAATGCTATGCCACTGCCTCGTATCAGTCGATTTCAGCTTACCCACCAGAAGCATTGGCGGATCTAGGATTTCTGAAACAGGGTGGTCCACCTAAAACAGCTGACAATAAGTCCACAATGTAGATCTAACTGAGCTGCCTATTCTAAAGAGCATTGTACAGATATGAACAAAAGTTATAAGGGTGAGGGATCCATTCTTCTGACCATTTCAGTTTGAACTTTGTCCAGTCCATTTGGCATGCGGAATGGTCCTTGATTCACTTATATTATGGGCAATTGGGCACTATCAGGTATGACTGAAATTAAAGCAGCAGAAAATGGTTCTCATTTACTGAAACGGGGCCGTACCTGCCTCCGCCCTCCGGTCTCCGGACAAATCAGTGCGGCTGACGGCCTGAGCGGACTGCGCGGCTGGGCACGCCGGCCTGCTGCCGACTGCCGACTGGCGCGGTGGCGCCTGGCGACGGCGAGGGCGCGAGGCAGGCGGCAGATCGGAACGCCTAGAGGAGCATAGGGGAATCGATACGGACGACAGAGCAAGACTGCCGCCCCGAGGTGTCCTCTTTTTTCTTTTTTTCTTTTTGGAGTTGAGGCGGGTGGCTCCTGTGCTGGAGCAGGCTTTTTCTTTAGCTGCAGGCTTTTTTTGGGGTTTGTGCATGAGTAGGCCCATCTTATATGCTAAGAGCATTCCTAGTAGAACCCTCGAACCCTCAAATCCTTAAAGCACTTTTAAGGGTTAAGAAGTGCCACTTTTTGACACTTTTAAGGGTTGAAAAACAGGGCAAATACTAGAACCCTCAAACCCAACCCGTAAACTGCTTTAAGGGTTGGATTTGAGGGTTCTAGGGTGTGTTTGGTTTGAGCCCCAACTAGCCCCACCAAAATTTTGGCATGACCAATGCAAGGGCATGACCAAAATGTTGGCTACTTGTTTTTGTTTGGTTTGTAGCCATCGTATGTCCAAAAAGCAGGCATAATAGATCAACAATTGGTTTGCAACATACTGATTTGATAAAAGCCTGTTCTGCAGTCAAACTAAAAAACAAAAAAAACTGACACGCACTGCAAGCTCCTAAAGAAGCGGCGTAGCCCGGTGCATGCGGTCGCTAATTGTGTACAGACATGATCTTAAGAAGCCAAAACACCAGCTTACATGCACTAGATATAGAAATAAAAAAAATAGAAAGTTAATGGGACCCACCAATCAGACGGGGCAAGTCGGGCTGCCAATATTTTGGCGGAGCTTTTGAGCGCCCTGGAATCGCCCGCTCGTTGGCGAGAAATACGTGGTCGCGGCGCTGGCGGACTGGGCGAGCCAATTCGTTGGCAACCATCCAAACCACTACCAAAATTCAAGGGCAAGCCAATATTTTGGTAGGGTCGGCTTTGGTGACAATCCAAACGCACCCCTAGTCTTTGCCTCAACCTCAACCTTTAAATCTATCATTTGGCATCTCACAATTTATGACAACAAGAACACAATCAACTTCTAAACAAACTACCAAATGACAATCATTGATGCATGGTTTAATAGTTTACATCACAAAATCATCATCTTCCTCCTCTCATCGGCACCATCACCAAAAGTTGCACCTCGGCGCCATCTCCTAGACCACAAGCGGGCTCCATCAAGCATCTCCATCGGCACCGGTGGAGTCGTACACACCGCCATCTTGGGGGCGGGCGCGGCGGCCGTGGCGGGGGCAGGCGCCGGTGCGGGGACGGGGGCCGGGGCGGGAGCCTGGGAGGCGGGAGGAGGCGCGGCGAGGCCCACCCGCCGCCGCTTCGCCCCGACGTGGGTCGCCGCCACGACGTCGGCGACGGTCGGGCGGGCGGGGGCGGGGGCGGGCGAGGCGGGCGGGGGCGCGGCGGCGGCGGGCGGCGGCGGGAGCGGAGGAGGAGCGGTTGTCTCCCGCGCGAGCAAGGAGCGAGCGATGAGGAGGAGTGCGGGTTGGGGGGAGATTTTCCCCTCAACCCCTACTTCTACAGATTGCAAAGTGGTTTGAGGGTTGGACCTCTAATTTTTTTTACGGGTTTGAGGGTTTAGAGGTTCTAGTCTACGGCGTTTTTCAGCAAAAACTGTAAAAAAAACGGTTATTTTTAGGGGTTTGAGGGTTTGAGGGCTCTACTAGTAATGCTCTAAACCCTACTAGAGGGTACGCCGCGTGTTGCTGCGGGAATTGGTTGATGACAATTTGGGTTAACAATGAGAACCAAAATTAAAATAAAATGTCTTATTGTATTTGATTATTTATTATCATTGTAACAATATTTATTGAATATATAAGTACAATAATTGGATGAACATTTTCATATGAATGGCTGAATGGTGAACATTTTCATATGAATGGCTGAATGGTGTAGACGATCTTTTCCCATGCATGATTGCTTGTTAAGGTGGGCCTTATCCTATTCATAATTGTATGATGAGATGGCAATGCTTGCATGTTGAGACAAATAAGTAAGTGAGAAACTTATGCATATATTTCATTAACAATTCATAATTGTGGGTAGTAATGTCCAGGATCCCAAGACCGCCATGAGTTTTAGGCAACCAAACCATGTCACAGGCAATCAATGCAGCACCTCTCTCTTGGGTACCATATTTCCTCCAGAAGCACTGTTTGAAGTACTCCCCCCGTCCGGGTTTATTAGGCCTCTCAGCATCACAAGCATGTCCCCTTTTATAAGGCCCCGATTTGAAAAGGTGCATGCATGCAACCATTTTATTGGTTGCATTAAAAGCTATTGTTGTTGGTGTCATGGCTGAAAAGGTAATACACTTCATGCATGTTTTTTCATTGGTTGCATGCATGTGAGGGAGTGCATTGGGAGTGGAATAGAAGAATTAATGTGAGCAAATTACTATGTGTCTTGGTCTAAGAGAAGTTGTTTTTAGGCCTAACAAACCCGGACGGAGGGAGTAGATGTTAAGTTGCTTAACCATTGTCTATCACAGGGATCATAAAGGAGAACATGAAGAAGATGGGCATGCTGAAGAATACTGATTTGATGAGTATAAGTTTATCTTCAGTTGACAGAAGTGTGGAGTAGCCCAATAATCTATTTTCAATTCTTTTCAGCATGGGCAGAAAGTCTTCAATTTTAAATTTTGCAAGGCTTGGTGTAAGGCCAAGGTAAGTGTGAGATAAAGCACCTACTTGCAACAAAATAGCACATCCAGCTCTTGCATCGTATGCTCAGGAGTGTTGAGTTTCTATATATTTTGCAACATATCTTAGACAACACACAAAGTGTGCACAATACATACATTGTGTTACAAAAAATCCTCATGACATTCCTAAATTGCACAGTGTACAATCCTCGCCAAGAATTGTGCTTTGCATTGTAAGATTGTAACTCAGAGTAGCTAGGTACGACGAATTTGATTTCAACATCCAGAATAAACTCAGCACAACAAACATTTGTACCTGTCAGTTTGATAAAAAAAAAAACGTGTGTGCCCATCGGCCAGCTCCATGCCTTACTAATTAAGGCCAAACTAAAGCTATAGATATATTATGTACACACTCATAGTGACTGACTTAACGATACCCTTGCTGGTAGCCCATCGGGGCATCGGGAAGAAGATCGGCATGGAACTGCATGCCACCATATTCCGACACTCGATGTACGACCGACGAAGCGTAGACGTCGGCACCAGCCGGAAAAAAGCCAAGTTGCTGATGTTGGAGCGTGGCAAGCGAGTAGGCAGTGTCGGCACCGGTGGCCATTAGCATCTGCTGGCCACGGTGGGTGGCGACGGGGCTTGGGTGGCCGTGGCGGCCCTCGTAGGTGGTGACGACCGTGGAAGGGTCCTGGTGCGACCGCTCCACCAGCTTCTTCACCCCACACCGCGCGGCCGTGCACCGGTAGTAGCTCCTACACACGTTTCAGAATCTCACTTCAATGCAATGTATATCAGTTGGTATATTGATGTTAGCTTGTTGTATATTTGCTGTCACATTGCTATTGTGTTGCACAAATGAATACCAAGAAGGAAATTTCTGGCTCCGCCACTTGCACATAGACATATTTTGCTAGAATATGGCTGCCCTTACCATGCACGCGTGCACACATACATATTCATTCCTATCTAAATATGCATATCGTTATGCCTAATCAAGATGATTACATGTGTTGTGTGTTGTAGAAACTTTAATTTCAAGTGAGAGTTAGTGTAGTTTAAACTTAAAAAGATGATTATGGCGACAAAAAGTGGAAGAGAAAATTTTTTATATAAGGGATTTCTCCCCAATTTCATTAACGAAAGCAAAGTAGGGGTCATATTACAGTCCTGTCATTTGACTTGAATATTTGGGTAGCATCTCCAAATTGAAGTTGCAAGCTCACTACAGGAGGAAAATAAAAAGTGGAAGGGCATGTTTTTCTTTTCGAAACACATATGCATAGGGGCGAATGTAAGGAGGTGGTACCTTGGGAAGGAGCTGTTCTTGACGGCCTTCTGGCCGTACTTGCGCCAGCGGTAGCCATCGTCGAGGTTGTCGACCTCGCTCTTGGTTGCGAAGGCGACACGGGAGCCGCGCGCCTTCTTCTCCCCCTTTCCCTTCTTCTTTTCCTCCTTCTCGTCGCTCCTGCATCAGTCGATGAACACAATTAGGATCATCATTAGTGATTCTTAATTCTGCGTGCATGATCTGATAATTTCGCCACGATAACCACCGGTTCAATTTCTACATGCAAAGTGGAACTAAACAAGAAGTTGCCCGGGAAACTAGCTAGTTATGTGCCTGCATCGAGCGCCCGGTTCTTCTTTTATTTCTTTTGATTGAAACAGGGGTGGAACCCCGGTTCCATTTCATGCAAATGAAGCCACAGCGCCAACAGCAACAACGTCTGTCTCGCGGTACAAAGCACCATAGCTAGGTCTAACAAGCAACAACGCAAAATCTTTTCTCGATAAAGGGCGGTTTTATTGACTCATAAAGTAGCATCAAGATGAACTCAAGGGGTAGGGAAAACAACAATTCATAAGATAGACATCTAACAGACACATGCCTCATCCAAGAATGATATTGATGGGATAAGATTTGTTTGTTTGGAATGGTAGGTAGGTAGGTGACAAGTTGACGGATGGCGAGCCCTAAATCCTAGTGTTCACATCTCACACGGTATGCCACGTGCGGCAGTATCTTCGCGATATGGCAAGAACGGTACCAGTGGATGGATCTACGCTTCTTCCATCTAATCGACAAAGTATAGTACGCATGTGATAATCGATCGACGGGCAAGAAATACAAGAGGATCAGCAGGGATTCAGTTAGCACACGGTTGCACCAAGATCGAACCCACCCTGATAAAATCGTTCACGTACCTGCAGCTGCCATGATCGGCCGATCCATCCTCGTCTCCCTCCTCCGGCGCCGGCATGCCTCTCTTGCACCCGCGGGGCCCGGCCACCGCCTCGCTGGACGTCGACGAGTTGGACGTGGACGGGGCCGCAGCGGCACGGATCACCTGGCCCGCAGCCGGGCAGCTTGGTGGCCTCGCGAGCTCCGCGGGGTTGAGGAGCCCGTGCAGGTAGTCGGTGATGGTGGAGTAGGCCGACGGCGTCGCACCAACATCGTCCCCACCGCCGCACCCCGGACTCTGGAAGAAGACGCTGTCGTCCTCGCCGTAGAGTTGGCCGCCGTCGTGATTTCCTTCTCCTGATGCGGACCCGGACATGGAGTAGCGCATGAGAGAGCGTGGGAGCCGGTGGGGTCGATTCTAGGTAGAGCGTTGAATGAATTAATGGAGAGGAGGAGAAAGGCAGGCGTTGCAGTCGTTGGCCCTTTGGAGATGCAAGCAAGATATGCATATGACTATGATCTTAACCTTTGGAACCGAACTTGCGTGCCTGCCTGCGTGTGGTATTAAACAAGAGTACTACGTACTACTACTTTGGAGGAGTATACTATAGTAGCTAGTAGTACGTGCTTGAATTAACCTAAGCAGTGATGAAGATAGTGTTTTGTACGGGATAGAGATGGAGGGAGGGATGATCGATCCTCATCCTGGGTCGAGATATTTTAGGTGGACACGTACGTACTTTGGGCATATTAGGCGCGGAAAGTACTTCAATGTTCACATGTGTACACGCGTCTCCAGCTGCGCATTTTATTCATATTCCATGTGAGATGTGAACTATTCTGGGCGGCACACATACGTACACTTGCTTTGTTTACACGGGGATGGGGCACGTTTTATTTTTCTCGAACGGAGAGGAAAGGGTACATGACGGCTTTTGGTTCGTTATGCGGATGCCCGCCCGTAAAGCCTTCTTTATTTGTCTTTGGTTTGCGGAAAAACGGACGTTCAGACGTGTCGGCTGACTGATACAAGAATTCGTTGGATGGGAAATTGCGTTGAGAGTTGAGACTGAGCAGCCTGGACGTTTACGGGAGCTTTGAGGGTTTGTTTTGGAGATGCTGATCTTGGCAGCAAGCTTGTATCGTTGTTCTGACCGCTACTGTTGATCCGCAAGTATCCGTGCACTCGATCGCAGGCCGGCTGGCGATGGTGCCATGTGCCACGCACGTACGCACGAGGCCATGGATTCCGGCCGGCCAGCCAACGAGGCGCGCTAGCTGGGGATGGTCAAACCTCCCGTGCTCCGGCCAGTTGCCCCGTCGCTTTCCATCGCTTTCAGCGGCCGGACTCCCGCACGCACGCACGCGCGCGCGGCCATGACAGATGCGCATACGACGACCACACCGCTCGCCCTCCTTCCGTAGTAGGAGTAGTACAAGCCCGTCGACGTCGCCGATGTCTATATGTGTGCGTGGAGGCGGAGCCAGCGGTTGCGTCGTCGGTGGCACTCGCACGTGCTCCTGAGCGTCGGTGCGTTCCTCTGGACTGAACGGCCGGCGTGGCGCGGGAGAAAACGGGACCCGACTCCGCACGTGCCGTCTAACTGGAGCGGCCGGGCCCGAGGACCCAGCTGGTGTCCGCGCTTTGGTTGGAGCCAGAGGCGGAGGGCGATTTTCTTTTTTAAGGCAGGGCAAATTCTTAGTGATTTTTATGCGAAACCATGATAGTCAATACACATTAACAATGCACATTACTGTTTTCATGTGATCCTTAATAGAATAATAACCAAATACAATGAAAATATAAACATGTTCAAATAGAACAACACTCTAATACATATCGACGGCGTCTAGAAGACACGGGCAATGGCAGTGCCCAACAATTTAATAAGAACTTTGCATTTTCTATTAATACGTTCATACATGTCTATATTTATGTTCATGCACTTTTATAAAATGTTTGTGCATTTCCACCAAAAAAAGAAAACAAAAACTAAAACCAATGAAAAAGACGGAACAAAACGAACAAAAAAGCAAATTTCTACATAAGTTGGTCAATACATGAGAGTAACAAGCATTATTGCAGTCACGGGAGCAGTGGCGGAGCTTGAATGGGGCAGAAGCAAAGTATACATGTTAATAGGAACTAATGAGAATACTTTGTTTTAATTATGCCCCCCTATAAAAGTTTCTTTCAGGAATTTGTGTTGGGCTAGGGGGCCATAGCCCCCTCAGCTATACACATAGCTCCGCCATTGCACGGGAGGATGTTGCAGCTACTCCCTCCGTTTCAGTTTACAAGTCCTACGCATATACCTAGGTTGCCAATTTTATCACCCTAATATAAACTATATAACAAAAAAATTATACCTTTTAAAAATAGAACATCTGAAGTTTATATTGGTATATATTTTTTTGTAATATATGACTTGTATTAGGTTGGTCAAATTGACGACCTAAGAGTACGCGCACGCCTATAAACTGAAAGAGAGGGAGTATTAGAGATGTCGACTAGGTCGAAACTCGAGAGCTTAATCATGGTTGAGCTACAAGACTACAAACCATGACAGAAAGCAGAACCAAGGTGGAGCACAGAGACTATAAACCATGGCAGAACCCCATGTTTTGATGCATGTGTCTTGTGTGTGCGTTCATGCTTGCTCTCGAGCGTAAGGGCTTTGTCTTTTTTTTAGAGAATGTAAGGGCTTTCGTTGTCCCGTGCGGCCGTGCGTGTGCGGTACTCGTTGCAAACATCACCCCACCTTTTTAGGTTGCGACAAGTGGCGCGCTGCATGTGCCACTTGTCACAACCTGAGAGTTTTCAATTTTTTCGTAGATTCGTTTATTCAAAATGTTTTATCACTTAAACTGCGCGTCCAAATCTTGAACCGTTTTTATTGTTGGATTTCTCGCGTCAAGATCTTCAAAACTAGATCCCATGTTGATAGGTTTTGACGAACTTTTTTTTCACGAAAAAATCCCAACAAAAACTCCGAACCGGGAGCACGGGGTTTCCCTTTCCGAAAGAGGCAAGCCCGTGCCTCTGCCGGAATCACAACCGTGCCTCTCGCGGAAGGATAGAAAGAAGAGAAAATGCATTATTTTTACTTTTCCGAGGAGGTACGGCTGTGCCTCTGGCGAAAGCACAACCATGCCTTTTGCGGAAGCAAAACCGTGCCTCTCGCGAAAGGAAAAAACAAAAAACCCGTTTTTTTCGTTTTCGAGAGGCACCGCCGTGCCTCTCGTGAAAGCACAATCGTGCCTCTTGCGTAAGCAAAATCATGCCTCTCTCGGAATGAAAAAAAAAGAAAACACGTCTTTTTTTCTGTTTCCGAGAGGCACGACCATGCCTCTTGCGAAAGCACAACCGTGCCTCTCTCGAAAGCAAAACCGTGCCTCTCTCGAAAGCAAAGTCGTGCCTCTCGCGGAAGGAGAAAAACAAAAAACGCATTTTTTTTGTTTCATAGACTCACGGTCGTGACTCTCGCGAAAGTAAAAATGTGCCTCTCGCGGATGGAAAACCGTGACTCTTGCAAAATAAAAAAAAACGTGTTTTTTGCGATTTTTTTTTCAATTTTTTCTCTAAAAGTTAAGGAAGAGGTGGAAAACCGAAATGTCGAAAAAACCCGGAAAAAGAACTTTTAAAAAGTCGAAAACGCATCCTAAAATTAAAAAAAGAACAAAATCCGGAGGGAACGCTCGGAGCACGACACGTGCGGGCGGCCGAGAGCCCGCCAAATGGTGCTGATCGTTGTGAGCCTCCCGAAGGAGCGCTCGTTAACTAATTGCTCTCTGGGATATCTTGCCGACTTGGCTTAGCTGTGTCTGCGTGGGGCGTGGCCCATTATCCAGTCTAGCGAATGACAACTAACATCATTGCCCAACTGTGTTTCTGTGATACCCACACCGATCTTGGTATAAAGGAATTTCTATAGCAATTCAAGGTACGGCGGCGGCCAGACCTTGCCCACTGGGGTCCTCCGCCAGTGGTTGGAGCGACCGGTGTGGCTGGCATCGGTGGCGGGGGTGCGCGGATGTGACACGCGCACATGACGCCAAGACGTTACGCGGTCGAGCCCCCGGCCGCGCCACATCCGCGATGAGTGTCTTGGCGTCGTGTGCGGTCGAGCCCCCCGCCGCGTCACAGCCCGACGCCAAGACTATTGCGGAAAAAATAGAGAAAACTTACACGCGGACAAAATAGAAACAGAGGGAGTACGTGCATCGGTGTGTAGCGGTGGTGGTGGGCGGCGCTAAAATCCGACACGACTGATCCTACTACTACCATCGTCAACCAGCAAGGGCCCAAGACCAATGAAGAGAAGCCCAAGAGGCTCAAGAAGCCCAACAAGCATTTCGACGCGGACACATGGAAGCTGTGAGTGTTAAGAGACGTGCTAGACACGGAAAAGAGCAACCCCTAGGGCTTTCCTAGGGTTCCAAAACTTTCTCCGGTGAATCCCGTCGGAGTCAATATGATTCATTGTTCAATTCTCCCACGGATTTACCACTAGCACGACCATTCGATCACAAAATCCCTCTGGTCCCAGGAGCCCAACCTATCAACATCGGTACAATCCTTTCTGGAAAGATGAAATCAAGAAACAAGTCAAAGATATGCTGCTACAAGGGATCATACAACATAGTTACAGTCCTTATGCATCCCCTGTTCTTCTAGTTCAGCCCAAATATTTAACATGGATATCGATTCTGTGTTGTTTACTGTCACCTCAACACCATTACAGTCAAGAACATATCCCATATGCCAGTTATTGAGGAGTTACTGCATGAATTAGCTGGGGCCGATTCACTAGCTTTGATCTCAATGCGGGTTACCACCATATATATTGGGATGGCACTGGAAGATGAGTTCAAAATGACTTTCAAAACAGATTTGGGGCACTATGAATTCAAAGTCATGTCGTATGGGTTTGCATGTGCGTCAGGAACCTTTCAGGGAATGATGAATTTTGTATTCTCACCACTTATTCGCCAAGGAGTTGCTAGTGTTTGTCGACGACATTCTGGTCTATAGCCACACATTGGAGGAACATGTTAGGCTACTCCAACAAGTATTCGAGCTGTTGGAGAAACATCAACTTAAAATCAAAAGATCCAAGTGCAAGTTTGCTCAGCAAGAATTGACATATCTGGGGCATGTCATCAGTGCCCAAAGAGTGGCCACCGATGAGAAAAATATCCCTATTATTAAGGACTGGCCAACTCCCAAATGTGTCCGACAGGGTAGTACAAAAGGTTTGTCCGAGATTTTGGTCTCTTCAACCGGCCTCTGACAAATCTGTTCAAGAAGGTTTCAATATTTGTGTGGAATCAGGAGGTCGAGGAGGCATTTCAGCATCTGAAATCAACACTGGTCAGAGCGCTCGTGCTTGCTTTACCACAATTTGACAAAAATCCTTGTGAAATAGACACAGATGCATCAGACTCTGGTGTTGGGGTACTGCCCATGCAAAATGGGCACGCACTTTCCTTCCTCGGCAAGGTGTTGGGGCCCAAGAACCGGGGGTTATCCACGTATGAGAAGGAGTTCATGGCGATAATGTTAGCAGTGGATCATTGGCGCTCTTACCTTCAAGGGGGCGAATTCATCATGCAACATCAGTTGCTAACATTATTTTTAGAATGTAGCAAAAAATCGTGCAAACTTAGCACGGAGATAGGGATAAATTGGGCTGGAGACGGTTACGGCTAAAATGGTATGGAAATTTAATAGTTTTTTAGAATTACCATTGATCCTAAAACCATAATTTTAAATATTGTGTTTGGCTTCAATTAATATGTTATTTAAAGAACAATGGTATTCTAGATTTTGTCCGCCACATGTTGAAGATACGTTGCTGCAATGTTAAACAATTTAGATCCAATCCATTCATCGGTAGTCAACAGTACCAAAGAAGTATACCCCCCACTAATAACCCGCATGCCCACACCACATCCTTTTGGATCAACATACTATGTGCACGTAGTTCATTGCCTCGCTGGTTGGGTGTAATTAAGTAGTTCAACTCATGGTTTCTAAATATTTACATAGCACGAGATGTACACAATTGCATACTTCTAAAAAAAATCCTCATCACATACCTGAATTGCACACTTGCAGTACAGAATTGTGCTTTGCTATTGTAACTAGAATAGCTAGCTATATAGAATTTGATTTCAACATCCAGAACAAATTCAGCACAACAAACATTTGTACCTGTTACCCTGTGTCTGTAAGTTCGAACAAAAAAAAAACGTCTGTGCCCATCGGTCAGCTCCATGCCTCGCTAAATTAAGGCCAAACTGAAGCTATGGGTATATTATGTACATACTCATAGTGATTGACTTAACGATACCCATGTTGGTAGCCCATGGCGTCATCGGGAAGAAGATCAGCATGGAACTGCATGCCACCATACTCCGACAATCGGTGTGCCACCGACGGGGTGGCGGCAGTAGTGGGCTGCATGCACAAGCGCTCGTAGACGTCGGCACCGGCCGGAAAAAATCCATGTTGCTGATGTTGGAGCGCGGCAAGCGAGTAGGCAGTGTCCGCACCGGTGGCCATTAGCATCCGTGCGCCACGATGGGCGGCGACGGGGCTTGGGTGCCCGTGGCGGCCCTCGTAGGTGGTGACGACCGTGGACGGGTCCTGCTGCGACCGCTCCACCAGCTTCTTCACCCCACATCGCGCCGCCGTGCACCGGTAGTAGCTCCTGCACGCGTTTCAGAATTTCACTTCAATGCAATGCATTGCTAAACTGTTGTCGTAGCATATGGCTGCCCTTACATGCGTTCCTAAATATAAACCTTTGTAGATATTTTAATATGGACTACATGCGGAGCAAAATGAATGAATCTACACGTTAAATGCATCTATATACATTTGTATTTAGTTCATAGTGAAATCTCTACACAGATTTATATTTAGGAACGGAGGGAGTATTTTGCTACAATATGGCTATGAATGCGTGCACACTTACATATTCACCGCTATCTAAATATGCATATCGTGATGCCTAATCAAGACGATTACATGTGTGATGTCTTTTGTAGAAACTTTAATTTCAAGCAAGAGATTCTGTTGTTCAAACTTACAAAGATGATCGTGCCAACGAAAGTGAAAGGTGTTTTTATAGAAGTTTCGTTTCTCCCCGATTTCACTAACGAAAGCAAGTAGGGGTCATATGACAGTCCTGCCATTCAACTCGAACATTTGGGTAGCATCTCTAACTGAAGTTGCAAGCTCGCTACCGGAGCAAAACTGAGAAATGGAAGGCGTGTTTTTCTTTTCGAAACACATATGCATAGGGGTGAATGTAAGGAGGTAGTACCTTGGGAAGGAGCTGTTCTTGACGGCCTTCTGGCCATACTTGCGCCAGCGGTAGCCATCATCGAGGTGGTCGACCTCGCTCTTGGTTGCGAAGGCCACACGGGAGCCGCGCGCCTTCTTCTCCCCCTTCCCCTTCTTCTTCTGCTCCTTCTCGTCGCTCCTGCATTAGTCAATGAACAGAATTAGGATCGTCATTAGTGATTCTTAATTCTGCGTGCATGATCTGATAATTTCGCCACGGTAACCGCCACCAGTTCAATTTCTACATGCAAAGTGGCACTAAACAAGAAGTTGCCCGGAAAACTATACCGGTTCTTCTTTTATTTCATTTGAATGATCGAAAAACAGGGGCAAATCTTTTGCCTCAGTTTCAAAAAAAAAGAAAGAGAGGTGAAACCCCCCTGTTCCATTTCATGCAAATGAAGCCACAGCGCCAACAACGAGAACGTCTGTCTCTAGATCTTTACAAGGCACCACCGCTACGATCTAAATAACAAGATGAACTCAAGGGGTAGGGAAAACAACAATTCAAAGGATAGACATCTAACAGACACATGCCTCATCCAAGAATGATATTGATAGGATAAGCTTTGTTTGTTTGGAGTGGTAGGTAGGCAGGTAGGTGGCAAGTTGACGGATGGCGAGCCCTAAATCCTAGTGTTCACATCTCACGCGGTATGCCACGTGCGGCAGGATCTTCGCGTTCAGACCGGCCGGCCGAGAAGATCAATGGAGACCAAGATCGATCTGGCGAGAGCACGTACCAGTGGATCTACAATCCTTCCGTCTAATCAACAAATCATACGAACACATGTGATATATGATCGGTCGATGGGCCGCAAGAAATCCATCAAGTTCGAGCTAGATTCAATTAGCACACGGTTGTACGTACACCAAGATTGAATTGCACACGTACCTGTGGTTGTGATGATCGGCCGATCCGTCCTCGTCTCCATCCTCCGGCACCGGGCTGCCTCTCTTGCACCCACGGGACTCGGCCCCCGCCGCCTCCCCGGACGTCGACGAGTTGGGCGTGACCGGGGTCGCTGCCTCGCCGATCACATCTCTCATCGTCGGGTAGCACGGAGGCGCGTCCAGGTGCCTGGCGAGCTCCGCGGGGTCGAGGAGCCCCTGCAGGTAGTCGGTGATGCTGGAGTAGGCCGACGGCGCGACACCACCATCGTCGCCACCGCCGCACGCCGAACGACTCTGAAAGAAGACGTCGTCCACCAGTACGTCGGCCGCAGGCGGATGGTCGCCGTAGAGCTGGCCGCCGCCGACGTCTTCTCCGCCTGCCGCTGCTGATCCGGACATGGAGTAGTGCACGCGCGAGGTTAGGTTTGGGAGCTGGTGAGATGGAGGCCGAGCGTTGAATGGGAGAACGAGGGGAAAGGCCGGCGGGCGTTGAACGGAGGCGCACTAGTCTAGTCTTTGCCCCTTTGGGAGGTGCAAGCAAGATACGACTACGACCTTAACCTTTGGGACGAAACTTGTGTGCGCGCGCGTGGTATTAAACTACTCGTAGTAACCAGTACTACGTGCTTGGATTAGCCTAAGCATTGATGAGCATAGTGTTTTTGTACGGGATGTATGGAGGGAGGATCACCGATCCTCATCATGCTGGCTCGAGATATTATTATGTGTACATGTGTACACGCGTCTCCAGCTGCGCGTTTTATACATTTTCCATGCGAAATGTGAGTGCTTTCGGGTGGTACACGAGTACACTCCCTGTGCGTACACGTTGATGGGGTTGGTAGGCGTTGGGGTTGGTACGCCATTTGTTTTTTCCTTTGAGGATCTTATAGTATGTAGTAGTATATGATAGAACTAATTGCACCACGGGTGCTTGAACTTGTCATGGCTGTTTCACTTTGCTGCTCTTGTTTTAGAAGAATATAAAAAAAAAGAGAAGCTGGTGCCAAAACTTGGCTTGTGTGTAATAAGGTGGTTCAGAATGAACAGGCGTGGCAAGTTAAAACACCGCCGGTGCATTCATCTCTATATGATATCAAACTCAAACTTGTCGCGAAGGCGAAATCTAGTTTGCTCAACAACAAAAAGAGAAGTTTTTTAATTTGAACTTTGCTTCGGTACACACACGCCTTCTAGAAAAATTTACAAATGTTTTGACGAAGATTAAAGGTTACACTTTCAGTCGAAAAGGATATCATAGTCTTTTGTATTAAAAATCATTCTATTCAATACGTTTGATCCACTGGCTAAGAGCATCATGCCCTTAGACGCCGTCAGACGTGCCCGGGCGCGGCCGCGGGCGGTGACTGGACACACCTCATTTGTCTGCTCTCACAATCGCGTCTCTCATATCCGAACCATCAAATCCATGCAACACTACGTACATAAACACGAAGAACATGCTTAATAGCAACAAACGGACTAAATTCATCTGATACATCCGGATCATAGTTCATCGTCGGACAAAAGGATCAAAGTTCATCGGCCGACAGTGCAAGTTCATACTACAAACGACAAAATCATAAATAAAGCATAGATAAAAGCGGAGAAGGGCGTAGGCAATCACCATTTCCTCGCCAACCCCTTCCCCTTGAGGTCGCTGGTGCGGTTGTGCCCCTCTGTGTAGGCGTCGGTGTGCGGCATCCCATCACATCTGAGTCGTCGGCGCTGCGTTGCCGAGCGACGGGCACTGTGGAAATAGAGTTGCCACCGTCCCCTTGTCCAGCCACGACCACCTCAAAGTGATGCGGAGCGCGACCTCCTCCACATCATCCGGCTCCGCATCGCGTAGCAGGCTCGACCAGTCATCGGAGCAGCCGGATCCGACACCAGAGCCGGCGTTGTTGCCGTTGCTGGCCACCGATCGGAAGCGAATGGGACTAGGAGTGGAGAAGACCGAGGGAGAGGGAGTGGAGTGAACTGATTGATTTCGGTCTAGGGTTTGGCTTGATGGGAATATTTGTGAGGGGCCATGATGGGCCAGACGGACGTGGCGGATGCATCCAGACCTCCCCATATTCGGTCTAGATTTGGGCTGAATATGGGGGGTACCGGATAGCCGGGACGTTTGGGGCGGACTTGAGGTGCCCATCTTTATAGATGCTCTAATACGTCGATAGTCTTTTAAAATAGCTTTAAGATTCATGTGAATATAGGGTGCACCGAAAGCAAAACTCTTGTAATCAGTTGGAAGATTTGATGCATGGTTTAATTAGCACCATAGCCTTCATCGTTCTGATTAAGTTGATGGAGTACTGGATCGCAAGCGCCTGGCGATCGAGCCGTGTGTGCCACGCACGTAGAGTAGTACACATACGGCGCCACTGATTCCGGGCCGGCCTGCCGTAATCCGGCCCGTTGTCCCCTCGCTTTCGGTCGCTGTCAGCGGTCCAAGTCTCCGCACGCACGCACGCACGCGCGCGCCATGGCAAATGCGCATACGACCACACCTCTCGTAGGAGTACGAGTCTGTCCATGTCGGAACTATCATATGTGTGCGCGTGGTGTGGAGCGGTGGAGCCACCGCCCACCAGTGGAGTCGTCGGTGGGCATTGGTGCCGCGTTGCTGGCACGTGCTCGCGAGGTAGGACCGTCGGCGCGTATGAACCGGGGCGCGCGTGCGGCCGCCGCGATAGGACGAGCGCGACGTGCACGGGGGCCGGCGGAGGCGACGACGTACGTCCGGCGTGGCGCCGGCGGCGCCGCGGATGCGATGCCCGCGCACGACCGAAGGACGCAGGCCTAGCCAGGGTCGATGGATGGAGCCGGACGTGGTGGTGGGCGGCGATATATGCTCCACTCCATCTCCATCGGTGTCCAGTCGATCGTACGTGCGCGCACGCAGTAATGCTACATTCACGCGCTCGTTACAGGGGTTTTACGGAGTGACTACGAGTTGGCAGTTTCTGCTTGGATTAAGAGGGGGAGGTTGGGCCCCACCCACCTAAAAATCGGGGGGGGGGGGGGGGGGGGGGGGTTGGCGAAGAGAATTAGATGGAATGTCCCGTAATCTTCTGATTGAACAGGACTAAGTATCATTTTTGTCACCCTAAATTTGATAGGATTTTACTCTAAAAACACTGGCAAGTTATTTGCTACTCCCTCCATTTCAAAATAGATGACCCAACATTATACTAACTTTGTACTAAAATTAGCACAAAGTTGAGTCATTTATTTTGAAACGGAGGGAGTACATACGTAAACACTCGATCCCTCTTTTTTCAGATATTTAAGAACAATATGGAATAAATATGCTTATAAATGTATTACAAGACATGCATAAATTATTTTTTGAAATCACTTGATGTTTTATTTTGAAATTTTAAATAATAATTAAGAAAAGAAATTGTGTTCTCATCGTTCGAGACCACCTCCAACGCGTAGGCCAGTGGTACCAAACATCACACCATCACAACGCCTCTAGTTAGCTTATGAGTAGCTTCATTTCCTTCAAAATTATTCTTCCTAATTATGAACCATAGCCACTGCATCAATGTTGTTTGAGTCTCTTGAATCACTCCACAACACATCGATAATATTGGATTGCTTAGATTTAGAGTGAAATATATTATAACAAGAAGTTTTCCTAACATGCGAAATGAAACAGAAATAGTTTTTTCTACAAAATATAGTTTTAACTTAGAAATATAAAGTATTTTCTTGATGAATGATACATGACATATATGTATACATTATAAGTTTACTTTGTTAATGCTACGCGTTTAAAATCAAACTAATATTAAGTTAGTATATCTATCGATGTATAAATGAAACACAACATATATAAGTTCTGACAAAGTAAAATAGTTTGGTATAAATACAGCCCGGAACACCCGCTCCATGACAATGGTGTACGATGCCAGGAGTCTAGTGTAGGCTGACAAAATGATATGATGCAAGCGATTATATATGAATGGCTGACACGGTCAAGGCTTTCCAGTATATGTTTTAAGTCTTTTGAGTTGAAGATAATTAGCATCGGGATGACGAAAAGGAATAGAAGTGCAGCAAATCATGGATTTACCAGGATGACGAATGTCAATTATCTTCAACTCAAAACCGAGGATGTTGAGGTTTCTGAAACCCAAAAGCATGTTGTAATTTATAGCAGCTCTGCTCCTTCTGTTGCAATTTGTAGCAGCTCTGCTCCTTTTGTTGTAATGCATAATGCCTTGATATCATATACTTGTATCGCGGTAACAATGTAGCGAAACTAGAAGCATCCAATCGTGCCTTCAGATCCTTTTTGTATGGAACTAACATTGTGGTGCAAGTAGAAGTATCAGATCACAAGAGCACAAAAGTGTTCATTGTTTGTTTATAGATTTGTTCATTCTTCTGTGTTTCATTATTTTCAAGAGAAACTGCTTATCAATACTTCATCTATGACTCCCTAGAGCTAACCGAACAACTACCATTGATTGGGATTAGAGGGGAATTAAGGGGATCGGATGGCAAGAGAGAATGTGAGAATTGAATAAAGCTTGAAGGCGTGTAATTAAATAGGTTTGAAAGTTTGCAAGCAATTACTATGTGACATCAAAATTTGATCTCTCCAAATTATTGCACATGTAGGATTGCAGTACTTTGTGTATTCAATTTTTAACTTTCATTGAGACGTGCATTACGCGTGCACACTTCTTCTTCTATATCAAAGTAGCTAGCCTTCACTAATAGTTTCTCTCAAAATGCAAGCATGTCACATCATCGCATAACATGTATGAGAAAAGGCCCACCCCACTATCATATGTCTTTCAGCATTCAAGCATGCCACTTCATCATAAACATGCATGAAAAAGAGACTCATCTCAACATGCAAACATACATGGGAATTTCCATTCTATTATTCTATTTATATTTAATAAATATTTTAAAACTATACAGTGATCAAACATAATAAATTATATATATTTTCAGTTTTAGCCTTTTATATTATTACTTCAAATATGCATGTTTCATGTAACAAATCACATTAAAATATGTTACAAAATATTATAGCAACAACGTGCGGGGCATCATCTACCGTAGTAGTAGTAATAAATAAAGAAAACCGTGCGCCAAGGTTTCACGTGCAGCACGAGTTCTTTGTTTTGCGCATCATTTGAACGGACGGATGGATACGCCTACGTCGATCGTGCACTGCTCGATCGATCCAGTCGAGTAGACGACATACGTCGCACGCAGCTTGTCGTGTTGAGGTCCTTGATCGATCCAATCGTGCCGGTGTTTCTTATTTGCATTCCCAACATCCAAGAAGGCAAGGAGTACTGCCCTATAAGAGCATTTCCAGCCGTTGGCCCCCTAGGGGCGCGTAAAATCGCCGCCTGAGGACGAGCCGGCACAAAAGATCAGCCTGGGGGCGAGTGGGTTCCCAGTCGCCGACCCCAGGGCCGCCCCCAGACGTCGTCTAAGTAAAAAAAATATTGGACAAAGTTCGGCTAAATTCGGCTAAAATTCGGTAAACTTGTCATATATTAGACATGTTCGACAGTTTACATAGCAAATTTATCTAAAAAAGGCCGAAACTACAACTAAGGGGCGAAGAAGTTGCTGAACGCGGCGTAGTCGCCGCCGTCGCCGCCATCCTCGCCGTCGTTGTCGTCGTCGGCCTTCTCCTCCTTGACGCGGCCGCCCCTGCTGGAACCCTGCCCGGCGTCGCCATGGCGGACCGGTAGCGGTGGCGGCGCGCCGTTGTCGTCGCTGTCGTCGAGGACGATAACGCCTCCTTCATCGCGGCCCCGGCGGCGCTATTCGTAGTGCTGTAGGGCGGCGCACTGGCGCTCCCACTCCATCTTGAGCTAGTCGTCGCGCGCCCATTTCAGGGCCTCCTCCTCGTTGAGCTCCACGCCGCCGTGCTCCGTCTTCACGGCGGGGAGCCCCGGTTCCGTTTTCACGGCCGCCCCACCACACGCGACGCCCCTCGCTGTTCTTGACGCCGCCCACCACCGGCGTGGACGCCAGCCTCTGCTCCTGGCGGCGCTGGAAGTACGCCGCCCACGCCGCGTGGTTGTCGGCGACGTACTGGGGGAGGGTAAGCTGCTCTGCTGTGAGGGAGGCTCGCACGCGGTCGACCTCGGCGGCGAAGAAGGCGGGGCGCGCCTCGAAGTCGGGCACCGGGGGGGGGGGGTGGGCACTCCCCCGTTGCTGAGTCTCCACCCCGTCGGTCCGGCGCGCATGTCCGATGGCGCCGGGATGTTCGCCTCGAATAGGAGCCACACCTCCCACTCGTGAAGCAAGAGGCGGCCGAAGCCGTTGGCCGCCGTCGCGTCGCCGGGGAAACGCGCGGCCATCGAGCTTGGGAGTGAGGGAGAGGGAGGGAGAGCTCGGCGGCGGTCGATGGGCGGCTAGGGCTGGTGTGGCCAGAGGCGAGGGAGGCCACCGGCTTATATAGCCGCGCCCGTGTGTCGGCGTGGCGGGAGGGGAGGCGTCGCTGCGCCGCCCGTGATGAGGAATCAATGGCAAGACTGACCAGCGGCGGCAGCGCGACTGTCTTGGCATTGATTCCCGCGGGAACCGAGGCGATGAGGGTGACGAAGCGGCCGTCTCGCTGACTCAACGAGCCCGCGGCTCTTTCGTGCCAAAACCACTCGCCCCGGCGCCCCCGTGCAACCCCCAGCGTGCCGGGTTCGGCCTGGATCCGCCGGCGCTGATTTTGGCCCAAGCCAGCGAAAAACGGGGTTTTGGGGATGCGACTGGACCGGTTTTTCGGTGCCGGCGCGAAAAAATCGCCTGGGGAGGCTGTGTTGGGGCGCGGCTGGAGATGCTCTGAGACATCTTTGGTTGGCTGTTAGTTCCATTTGGATGTGTCTTGCTTTGATCAGCGCAATGTCCCTGGACCCGTACAGGCATAAAGCAAAACTAAAACAGTAGTGGTAGGACTATCAATTAGCGGGATATAGGAGTATATCATAATCATCAGACAGTTGAGAACCCAGTGTGTTGTACTGCCCTGAACTACTCTGTTTTCTGTTTCCTGATTATTATCCATCACAATTGTTAAAATTTCAAACTATTTCCCCAAAGATAAAAACGGCTCTGCTATTTTCTAACATAATCTGGTGTCCTAAAGTTGGACATCATTTGGCTTTTAATTGTATTTGTAAAATGTTACTACATCCGAACCTGCATGTTATGTACTATGAAGTGACGACGGGATGATAATAATACTATAATGGCAGTATTAATGCAAATGCACAGTAAGTTGACCAATTTAACATTTTATAAATTATTGGTATATAAAAAAACGACACTTAAAACATTCACTTCCAGCCATTTTCATAACACGCCTAAAAACTCTCTTGAGACGGTGGAGATTCGGGAAGATTAGGAACAGCGATGATTGCGCTCCTCACAACATGTCGCGTGGACCCCCAGCTCAAGCTTCCTTCCACATGTTTTTGTCCATGAACGCCCTTGCCACTCACTGACACGCTGAATGTCTTCTTCTCCCCGTCCTTCGAGAACACCAGCTTGTTCGGGGTGACGCGTACTCTAAGTGACTTGGGCAAGTCCAACTTCGCAACGTATGTCGATGATGGCGGCCCGACGTTCGTCACCGTCCGATTCACCATGAAGGCAGTCGGCTTCAATGGCACTGTTATAGTTGGGTAGTTGAGCTCAACATCTCTGACCTTTGGTAGCTTTGCGCAGGTCAAGCTCTTGTTACGCACGATGGTTGTCAGGCCTCTATCACCGAGGAGCCAGCAGATGTAGCCAGCATAGTCGGTGACACCCAGGTCGTACACCAAGCCAGGGTCAGCGGCTCTTGTTGGATTCACATGGCCCGCACCCATCGCGTATGCGTCCGCTTTCCCATGCTTCTCGTCCAAGACCGAGCCACCAGTGCTATTAACAACGTACGCAGTCGTCATCATGGCCGACTTGACGGCTGCCAGGGACCAATCAGGATGCAAGCTCTTGATAAGTGCTGCAACACCACTTATGTGTGGCGCTGCCATCGATGTGCCGGATAATATGTTGAAAGGGCCTATTTTGGACTCCGTCTACGGACATGCAGTGAGGATGTTCAGCCCCAGCGCCAATATGTCTGGTTTGAGCACGCCGGGGAAATGCTTGCTTGGACCTCGAGAAGAGAACGATGCCACTACAGGGGCCGGACGATAACGAAGGAATGTCTTGTGGTATGAGAAGCTAGCGCGTGCCGATTTGCTTGATGATGCCGCGTAAGCTCTGAGGACGGCGCCGTTGCGCGCGCTCATTTGCACCACACCGGAGTTGTCGTCATCAAGAGTAACCGTGTAGCCATCGGATGCCTTGTTGACTAGCACTACACCAGCCGCACCGGCTTGCAGTATGGAATCGACGAACCAAGGAGCCTCTGAGTCACAAACCACGATCTTCTGGGCGACAACATGGTTAACCATGTAGTTACAGTCCCGCTGTGCCTCGGAGTAGAGGAGTGGATACATCTTTGACGTCGGCTTTGCCAACTGGTTAAGCGCTTCACCGTGAAGTCTCATGCCGTTGCCGAGATTGACGCCAACATCAAAACTTCGATCCACCGAGCCGGCAACAACTGTGATCAACCATGGTGCATCGTTTTTAATTGAATGTGGATCGGGTCCGTCATTACCACCACTGCAAACCACAACAATACCCTTTGACATGGCACTGAATAAGCCGATGGCGATGGGGTCCTTATCGAACTTGTCACCGAGGCCAATGGAGATTGAGAGCACGTCCACCCCATCCTTGATTGCTGCGTCGAGGCCAGCTAATATGTCAGAATCATAACAACCCACACTATTGCACACCTTGTACATGGCGATATGGGCACCGGGAGCAACCCCAGATGCGGTGCCCGCTTCCATGCCATGATATGACGCGTTGATGATGAAGTTACCAGCCGCCGTGGATGAGGTGTGTGTGCCATGCCCGTCTTCATCGTTGGTGTCTTCATGTTTAACGAATGACTTGGCACCGATGAGCTTGTTGTTGCACCGGGTCGCCTTGCACGAGCCCTTCCACCTTGCCGGGGGCGACGGGATGTTGCGATCATCGAATGAACTATGCTTCGCGTAGATGCCGGTATCGAGCAAGCCAACAATGACCCCCTTCCCATAGCTAGAGTCCCTCCAAAACCCGGTGCCGTTCCTCAACCCAAGGAACTTTGGTGTGCGCGTGGTCATGAGGTACCGTGTTTTCTCCTTGAATGCCCGCACGAACCCTGGTTTCTTGGCAACTGCATCAAGCTCCCCATCAGTGAGCATTGTGGCGAAGCCGCTAAACACCTTGGTGTAAGAGTGCACAAGACGTGCCTTGCCCGAGTCGCCATCACGCGAACTGGGCAAAAAAGACTCATACCAATGATGGTACATGTCTTCATCGGCATTAAAGGGTGGTGGCTCAACGAGCACGATGTAAGTGTGGTAGGCGGAGGTGTTGGTAGCACCTTGTTGTACCCTTACAGAAGCTTGATTAAGATAGCATAGTATGGGTGTAGGAGAGAAGATTGCAATCAAGAGAAGCGACACTAAGAGGTTGGCTAATGTTGCCATTGTACAATACCTAGTCGAGGAAGAAGATGATGGTGATTCTTTTCCGGCACTCGGTGCTCTCAATTTATACACATCCCACCAATGGTATGTCATGATATTTTTCCTAACAAATAAATGAGATATGTGATCTTGCCATATCTTGTTTTAAGATTAATTGCATGAAGCAATATATGCATTTCGGTGTCTTTGATGCTCATAGTGAGAAGAAATGTCAAGATATTAATGTGGCACATTTGCAAAATATATGTGTGCTGTGTACTATTAATGTGCATGCCGAGATGAATTCTAGAAGCAATTAATGTGCATATTATTTGCAAAATATATGTGTGTTGTGTACTAAGTATTAATGTGCATGGTGAGATGAATTCTAGAAGCAACTAATGTGCATATCCCGCTACTAGTATGCATGATTATTTGCAAATTGGTTGGATCCATACACTCAGTTTGTGTAATCTTCCTAAATACTCCCTCCGTTCCTAAATACTTGTCTTTCTATAGATTTCAACAAGTGACTACATACGGCGCAAAATGAGTGAACCTACACTTTAAAATATGTCTACGTACATCCGTATGTTGAGTCCATTTGAAATGCCTAGAAAGATAAGTATTTGGGAACGGAGGGAGTAACTTTCAACATATTTTGCCATTAATTCCAGATTATTTTTAAAAGAGTGTGAATAATTTCAGATGCAAAAATATCCCAAATGGTTGCCTTTGCAATCAAGAGAAGCGATAGTAAGAGGTTGGTCAACGATGCCATTATACAACACCCGGGCGACGAATACGATGGCCGTGGTTTCTGTATATATGAAAACCTCATCCTCTCTCTCTCCGGCATTTTCTCAAGCATTCTATGACTGACTCCCCAAAATTAGTCACCTCACTTTTTTTGAGTGAAATTAATCACCTCACTTGATGTTGTAAAATCAAACACTGGGTCTATCGCAAAAAAAAATCAAACACTGGGTATTACTCAATTTTTTTTTGAGAAATGGGTATTACTCTTTTTTTTTAGGCAAGGGTATTACTCAAATTTTTTTTTTGAGGAATGGGTATTACTCAAATTGTTCAATCACTTTTTGCTGGAGCGCAAAAAGTATACAGCAGCCCACGTACGTACCCGGAAGGCAGCCCGTCTCTCTGAGCAGCCCAACAACGGCCCATTCGCACGGCCATATCAGAGGTAGGGTTTTACTTCAGTCCCCACCCCACCCCACCTTCCATCGCGCGGCGATCAGCACCGGCGGCGACTCCACCACCACCACCACCAGCACCAGGCCGGCGAACCAACCCAGCCCATGGCGCCACCGACTCGCGCGTCCGCGAAGCAGCCGAAGCCGGGGAGGGCCCTGGGGCGGAGGGGCATGTCGCGCGCGGACGCGGCGGCGGCGGCGGACGCGGCGGCGAGGCGGTCGGCGGCGGCGCGGGAGTGGCGCGTGTGGGGCGAGTGGGCGATGGGCGCGGCCAAGGTGGCGGTGCACTACGGCTTCATCCCGCTCGTCATCGCCGTCGGCGTCATCAAGTCCGACCCCAAGCCCTCCCTCTTCCAGCTCCTCGCCCCGTTCTGATCGGTCCCCGATCCCGTCCGCGTGATCGCGCTTCTCTAGGGTTCGTTCGAGAGGTGAAATAGTCAGTGGTGTCCGTGGTAGTTAGTTATGTCATCGGTGAAACTTGCTAGAATTATCTGTGCTGCACTGCTATTCTGCTCGGGATCAAATTGAACCTGAATCGCTGTTACATAGTAGTAGTATAAATTATAAATTTCGGTGATATTTGGGTGATGTGATTGTTGATATCCGTGTGGATTCTGGATTGTGATGTGGGGGTGTGGATCTTGGTGGCTGTGTCGCTTGTGAAAAGCTGATCCTTTTGCCTCCTCGTGAGATGCATAACATACAGTAGGGATTTGTTTTCTCTGTCCATTTTTTTCAGGCAAATCATCAGAGGTGTGCGATATGATCTGGACGCCTCTCGGTAATCACTGGAGTTTGGGGAATGACTCTGTGTTTTCATCAATGATTTCAAAGTTTCACCGGGCATGCTTCTGTTGATCTTGCATCTGTTCAACGATGGGCTCAGTGGGTAAAATTTTCCGGTAGAATCACTTTTGGTGTTTCAGATTTTAGGCTATGTGCGTGCGTATCTGGCATTGTTCATCCAAGTTTGCTATCTGTATATCCTTGATCTTGTGCTTATGTGTCTTCACTTTTATGTGATCTTTGTTGTCGCTGAACTTTTGAGGTTCCTACTATTACCGCTGGTATTTCCGCGATGCTTTTTTACTGGGAACCAATAATCTGTGGTATCGCATTTTAGTGTTGTTCATCCAAGTTGTTACCTGTACCCCTGAGCTTGCTTTTATGTGATCTTTGTTATTGCCAGCCCTCTTTCAAGACTCATACAATTGCTGCTGGTATTTTTGCAATGCTGTTTTTACTGAGAATAAATAACTGCTGGTATCTCATATCTGTATTTTCGATGGCGGACATGTGAAATGTCGATCTGGCCTGCTGCCTGGCCCTTGTGCAACATGTGATCTTTTCAACTGCGTGAGGTGGTGTCGATCATAAATAGAGGAGCGTTCTTTTGTGCCCATTTGTCTGGACAGTTGATTAATTAACGTGGCTTGTGATCATTTTATGGATGCCTGAAAATACCAGTGAAAAAAATGCCTGTTTTCAGTGTTTTGGAAGCTGCACCTTTCATGCTTGTACTGTTGTTCTTCATTTTGTTCCATAATGGGATCGGTCTGCCTCTTGCAGTTTGTCGTATGCTTAAGTGGTCTGTTCGATTTCAACGTGTTCGGACACGTGTGTTATTGAATTGGAGAGTATTTTCCTTTAGCATGGCGCTCTTCATTGGTGTCATTCATTCAAGAATTAGAGTGTTGTAGGTTGTTAGCATGCATATCTTGACTTTGTTCATCCAAGGTCGGTGTTATATGCATTTCCCTAGCTTTTGGTTATATCAGCTGACTTTTAATTGTGGTAAGCTTCGTGTTTTTTTTTTGTCAGTTCTACTAATGGTAGCCTTATCTCAACCCTCAAGATTTGTCCACGGTGCAGAACCTGGTTATGGTTGGAATGTCAAATTTGTTAGGGAACCACTAGGGATCAGACTACGGATCCCTAGCGTTCCATCAGACCAATGCGTTGTCGTTGGATCAGAAGCGTGTGGAACGTTGGATGCATGGATTGAGTTAATCTGGAATACGAGTCATTACCACGTGATTTGAGGAAACTATCCCGGATTTTTAGGAAGCCGAGCAATTTCGGGAAAGTAATTACATACTTAGAAGGGATTAATCTAGCATAATGGGTTTCTGCTTAATGCGATTTACTTCCATCTGAAGGATGCTTCCGTCCACTGGAATTTTGCCTCCGTATGCACCGAAAATTGCTTCCATATGCTGAATGAAATTTTCTTTCCATGTTGAAAGAAAATAAATTTGATTCCCATGCTTACTGGAAAATCACAACGCTTCATACATTCGTATTCCATGCTTCCAACAGTTTACATATTAGCTTCATTCAGGAACAACTTGTCAATATTATAGTGCATCATGTGTTCCTATAGCATGTTTCTTACACGATACATATTTGCATCAATCTTCCTGGCGAATTTTTGGTTAAATACTTAATGAATCAACTAACAATATGTTACAAGGACACAGATTCATTTTGGATCTGGATGGTCTCCAACGACTTGATAATGCTTCGTATACTTGCTTATTTTGAGAAACGTTGTTCAACTTTTATTCTACATATTAGTAAAACTTTCTGCTACTGTACTACAAATTTGCTTCGATGTAATTGAAAAATTAATCCCATGTAAAATTTTATTTTGTTTTCAGCGCAACAAAATTTTGCTTCCACCGATGAGATAATTTGCTGCTGTCGCAATTGAAATTGGTTTTGATGTAACGAAGAATTATGTCCAAGTACTTTGCTTCCATGAAACAAGAATTCACATCAAGATTTTGCTTCCAACACAAATATAAACTTTGCTTCCATCCGCATTTTTTTTGCTTCCATCAAATAGAAATGTTTCCATGATAAAAGTATTTTTACTTCAACGTAACATAAGTTTGTTTACTGCTTCATTCGTTCATACACTAAGTTTAAGGCATGATACACATTTAGTTCCTTCGAAATCGCCAATAGTACTTCCACTACTTCCAAGTGAATATCATATGTTTCCTATAGATTGTAGACTTACTTCACTTCCTGTGTGGTCATCTTCATTATGGGGAAGATTGAGGTGTCATCACACTTCTAGGTGCATGCATCGGTCGCCTCCATATATGTCTCAGGCGGTGCCCATCGCCTCCATGTATCACCAAATATATGAAATATATGAAGCATGATGATAGTGTTTGAATGCAAATATTGCTCTTGACAATGTAAGAAAAGGTATTATAAAAAGGTAGAAGTATGTTTATATTGCTGTAAACTATATATACCGAAGAAAACATACAGTAAAATTAGGAAGCATGGATGTTAAGAAGCATGAATTACTTGTTAACTCAACATAATTTATACCTAAGGGAAGCATATAATATTGTTACTAGAAATTTGCAACCAATGTTAGCAACATGTGTGTGCATCAATTATTTTGTGATCTACAAACCAATTTCATCTATCTGTGCAAACAAACTGGAATGCCGAAGCACATATATGATGCTTATGAAGCATGGACAGAGAATAATACGTTTGTGGAGATAGATGATGATGGAACGGTGGGCGCATGCAATACCTTTGATTCGGAGGTGGGTGGAAGAGAGGAAAAGGATCGGATCTACTGGTTCTTCGGCCGGCGGGTGGTACTCCGGCACCTAGTTCAAACCACGAGTCAACTTGACGAGGCAACAAACCCGCAACCCGGCCGGTGGATATGGCGAGAACGACCACCTAATGCCGGAATGACATAGTACCAATGTCACTCGGGTCGGTAGGTCGCTGGGAGAAGTAGGTCGGCACATCCACACATGGGATCGGATCTGGGTGGTGTGGTCGACTACAGCGTTGGCCATGGATTGCATCTTTGGCACGAAGTGGAAAGGAAGCAATGGCACGCAAGAGGTGAAATCTGGGCGGTGTAACTGGAGCAGACAGGGGCAACATGGTTGACGGCGTGCTCGAAGGGAGGTACGACGGGGGACGGGGGATGGGAGACGAACGGAGGTCTGGGAGAGATGCAACAACAGAAGGATTAGGGGGAGTCAAAAAAGGAGAGGGGTCAGACTAGCCACAATGGGAGTAACTTCGGTAGTAACATCGAGTCCAACTCAGCAAATTTGCTTATGTGGCAATGAGTTAATGAGGAGAGATGTAGTACTAGTAACTTAGCTAGTTACTGTAACATCACATGTCCCAATGCAATATGAGTCTATTACCTAATAAATGAAGCTTTGCATGTTACCACACTTATGTTACTATCCACTATTGAGGAGTAACATAGTCTAGGGATATGTGTATGTTACTACTATCTCTCTCTCAGTTTACAGGGCGTGCGCGTACCCCTAGGTCGTCAATTTGACCAACCTAATACAAGTCATATATTACAAAAAATATACCAACATAAACTTCGGAGTTTCTACTTTCTGTTGGAGTTGTGTCGAATATAGTGTACAAGGTAGGTTACAGTTGGACTTGTAGTTGTATCGTGTTTACATAGGATGTGGAGTCGTGTCCAAGTAGGACACTTGTATCCTAGGCCTCTCATATATAGCGGGGGTAGACACACGATGTAACCTATGCCAACATAATAGCACCGGAACGCAGGGGAAGCTGGCGGCGTGTGCCGGTGTCCAGGGCGACCGGGTGCGGTATTGTGACGGTGTCACGGGGAGGAGCGCCCGTAGTCAGGCCCCGGGGATGTAGCCATATCGGTGAACCTCGTTAACAAATCTCGGTGTCGTGCCTCGTGTGATTGCTTGGTCCTCGGATGATCGACGGTATGCCTCGGATTATATTCTAACAAGTGGTATCAGAACTAGGTTGTTCGGAGGCTGTGAGTTGTTGATCTAGAGGGAGTGCTTTGCGAAAAGATCGTTGAGTTAAATTGCGGTGCAAGAGGCAGCGATGGAGCGGATCGGTTGTCACGTGGTGTTCCGGTGTTTCGATCAGGGCAGTCGCGCTGTTAGCAGCGGATCAAAGAAACTCTTGATGCGATCGGAATTTTTGTAAGGAGATGCAATCGATGGCTAGAACGGCAAGTTACAACAGGCGTACGATCAGCGGAAGGTGCGTGTCCCATGGCAAGTGGCAGGCTGGACATGCAGCGATCGGATCAATCCGGCGAGCGTCCGAGGGCAGGTGTACGTGCTTGTCCAGCTGGCATCTGGCGGCCCATGACAGGCAAGGCCCATGGTGTGCTGGCGGAGCTGGAAAGTGGAGGCCCGTTCGCGTGGTCGGCTGAGCGTGGATGAGCTGGGTGATGTACAGGCCGGAGATTTGTTTGAAAAGAAGCTACGTGACGGACTGGTGTTTTCCATCTGGATGAAGATCAAGGCAAAGCTAATGACCTCTATACAGATTACATATGCACGTGGTAGAGTTTGGAAATTTTTCCTTTCATCTCTATGTTGGAGTGCACGGGAAGGCTTATGAGGTAGGTTGGCTTTGTTTCTTCAAACATGTTGAGTACGTGGATGGTAGCCTGATGGTCTGTTGTGTGCGTGGCAAGAATAACGACATGTGTATAAGGCTCGTGGAGTTTGGAGCATTGTCGTGCAGTCGGATATGTTCGGCTGGGTCGGACTGGACAGTCTGACGGATCGACGCAAGTCGGCTGGAACAGAAGACGGTTGTGGGATTAGCGACAGCGACAGTGTGATGCTGATGATGACCGACTTCTGGGGCGTGGAAACACGTGGCGCAGGCCTGAGGGCTTGTGTGGCTTCGACAAGACTATGGCGCGGGGTTGATTCAAGACGGTGCGCACATGAGAGCTTGAAGTCGACGGGGCGCGTGGGTGGACTGATCATCTACCATGGAGTCATGTTGAAGGTGGAGCTGGATTGAGGGGCTACGGTGTAAGGATCCAGAGAATCGAAGCCTATTCAGCGGGAGGGAAAAGCGAGTGACACGTAATTTGGACTGGAGCCTAGTGGTCTGATGGAAGCGTGAAACTCGTCATCGGTCGGTGATGACCGGTGGTACTCTGCAGTGGGGGTTGAGTGGTGTGGTTTCGCGATCCTTGAGATTCGACCGGGACAGCGGAGGCTCGACGCGGTAATAGCGGCGAGGCGTGCGGTGCGCACGGGACATGGAGGCGGGCCAGGGCTCTGGTGGTCATACATGTGATGAGACAACTGCGAATTTAACTCGGGATGACTACAAGCAATGGTGAAATTCCTTCAAGTTTCAGACAGGGCGGTCAAGGAAGAGCGGTGATGTTGAGTTCAGGTAACTCTTATGTGTGACACCCAATATGTGAGTTGTTCACTTTCACGCAGATCAGTGATCAGTGTGTGATGGCGTTGGGCGGATACTCTGGAAGTTGGGAGCACAAGCTAGAGTAATAAGGAACTTAATTTTGCTCGAGTGTTGACTGTGATCAAGAAAAGAAGGGACTACAAGTTGCAGGTGGAGTCATATGGAGTCTTTGGAGTAGCAGCGGTACTCATGGGATAAGCTCAAGTCCAATGTACATGGAAGTTTGACGCATGGACAAATCCAGGATGGTGGAGTATATTCGCCAAGGTGAAGTTTATTGGAGTTGTGTCGAATATAGAGTACAAGGTAGGTTACAGTTGGACTTGTAGTTGTATCGTGTTTACATAGGATGTGGAGTCGTGTCCAAGTAGGACACTTGTATCCTAGGCCTCTCATATATAGCGGGGGTAGACACACGATGTAACCTATGCCAACATAATAGCACCGGAACGCAGGGGAAGCTGGCGGCGTGTGCCGGTGTCCAGGGCGACCGGGTGCGGTATTGTGACGGTGTCACGGGGAGGAGCGCCCGTAGTCAGGCCCCGGGGATGTAGCCATATCGGTGAACCTCGTTAACAAATCTCGGTGTCGTGCCTCGTGTGATTGCTTGGTCCTCGGATGATCGACGGTATGCCTCGGATTATATTCTAACACTTTCAAAAGGTATAATTTTTGTGTTATATAGTTTATATTAGGGTGATAAAATTGGCAATCTAGATATACGCGTAGGACTTGTAAACTGAAACGGAGGTAGTAGTGTATGTTACTCTCCATTGTGACTAGTCTCAGGGGTCATGTGATGGTGCCTGCGTCAATTACGGGTGGTTAGCAACGACAAGGATTGCATGCATGTGCTACCTCTCTAGCCGTGGGATTAATAAGGCAACCACGGTTCGCGTGTGGTCTGACGTTTGTTTCGTATCAGACTACAGAGAAGGAGCGTTTCCCAATTTTAAACCATGATCCTTCGCTCGCTCAAGCACCAATATATTCCCCTGTCTGTCTACGTCTTTTTCTGGCAAGGTATGGGCATCGTCGGCTCGCCGCTGGGAAAGTTGGTTCCTCTCGGTTCCACAAGAACCGGACCGGTCGCTAGGGAGACTGGAGTCTGGAGCCGGCTTTATTTTCGGCCGGAAGGGCCAGGCAGGGCCTCCTTTGACAGCGATGGTTTGGAGGAGCGTTGTATCCACCGGCGTTCAACGATGTGTCGCCTCAGCTGATTACTGCAGCAACTGTAGCCCTTTTTTTATCAAGCTCAGTTCCTTGCAGCTGGGGAGGGAAGCCGACCAGGGTACTGCTATGATGAGTTTGCAAGTAGGATCGGTGAAGTTTGGAGCACGGTGACTAACGGGTTAGTGGACTTCCTTCTGCCTTCTCTATTATTCTCCGGGGAACAACGGAAGCGAGCGGTTCGTACCATTAATCAGCAGAGCTACTGTTGGAATTTGCTAGTGGGCTTTTGGTCCAAAGCCTAACTAAAATTCTAAAATTCTTTTGGCCCATTCATGCACACATGTGAATGGAGTGAGTGAGGCTAAAGTTTAGTTTCACCTCATAAGTTGAGAGAGAGTTGCACCTCTTTATAAGGTGAGCTCTTCTATCACTTGTATGAGCATGAGAAGAGGAGACCTACACGCGCGCTCCTCCTCCACGCCACGCCACGGGTTACGGGCGCCGCTTCGTATGCAGTGGCGGAGCCAGGATTGATGTAAACCCCGGGCCTATTTTTTTCCGGCAACATGGAAATTTTTCATCGCCAATAACAACTACAAAAGAGCTCTATCCCCGTAAAAATACCCCATACGAAAACACACAAATATTTGACCCAATTTCACAAGAAATGTAGAATTTCAACTCAATGTATAACAATCCAACAAAATAGACACCCCTGTTACGACTTATGAGCACCGGTGAAAAAACAGTTTTCTTCATCATCTATTGTTTTTTCTATAACATGAAATGTAATTGATATAAAAATGCATCAGTTTAAGATCAATCAATACATATACACTGTAGGTTTCAATTCAATTTATGACAGAAAACCTACCTAATGTTGGAGAATGGAGTGCCCGACGGATGCAGCAGCAACACAGCGGCCAGGGGCCATGGCTTAGGCCGGGGAGGCTAGAAGTAGGGGCGGAGTCATGCGCGTGCTGCGGATGCAGGGACCGGTCACCGGCGCCCGACAGCAGCGCATCAGCACGACGGTTGAGGCCCGGGTGGCAACGGCCAGTTGCTGAGGTTCGGCTCGCGCATCGCGTAGACGTGGCATCAGGACTGCAGAAGGGGGCGTGTGCAGCGCCTAGTCGAGGGCAGGGGTAGTTGAGGTCACGAGGAAGACGGCGGACGGCAGCGCCGAGTAGGGCAAGGGGGCGATGCGTGCGTGCGATTTGTCCCTAGGTCGGCAGTTCGAGGCGATTGGAAGGGGATGGAGCGTCCGTGCGAGGCTTCGGGCTTTGTGTGTGCCCAGGTTGTGCTGGGTTGCACCTCAGGCCCAATACGAAATATGTATGGATATAAGGTTAAAACATTTCTCACGCCCCGGGCCTGGGCCCTGGGTGCCCGGGGCCCAGCTCCGCCCCTATTTGTATGGTTTCTCACCATCGTTCGAGATCATTGCGCCGCCAAGCAAGTCTTCTCCATCCCTCCTTTCGGCGTGCACTGGGAGAAGGGACAGCAGGCCTCCGGAACCCCGCCTCTCATGATCCTGTACGGGAGAGGGGCGATCAGGTTTTTGGGGAGCGCACTCGCGATGACTTCTTCCCCGACCTCGGCAACCTCATCCTCGACGACATGGGCGACAACGTCAACGCCGGCGGTGCATCTGTTATGCTAGTTCGCATGATTAGTTCAATCTCTGCTACTGTAGTCATGATTTATCTTCTGTTTATTCGGATTAAATCTCATAGTAATTTGCTCATATTTACAACAGCTACTCCATGTTCATTGTATCCACTGTAGCTGGTTAGCCTGCCTGTGCTCCCGATCTAAATCTCAACCGCTATGGGGGAGCCCTCCCTTTCGGCTTCTCCAACGTGAGCTTAGTTTATGATTTGTAAGTGCCACCATATGAAGTCAACATGCTTGCAGTTGCAGGTCATCCAATCTCTTGGAGCTCATAGAATATATGAACTAGTGAGGGGGCAAACACACAAAATTTCGTAACCTAAGCTCTCTCTCTAAAAAAAACTTATGCCTGCATGTGCCAATCATGGGGGGCCACATCCCCCCCCCCTCCCCCGGCAACACACTAAGCTCCGCCACTGCCTATTTGCATTCTCTAATGTATCAGGTTAGAGCATCTCCAACAGGCGCCCAACGCGACGCGCACAAAAAACAGCTTTAGCGCGCGCCCATCGCCTGGTTTGGCGCGGCGCGCTGCGCCCGCTCCAGCAGCCGCGCTAAAATGCAGCGCGCGCGCCGCTCCAGCAGCGCACAAAAAATGCAGCGCGCACACAACATTTTTTTTAATTTTCGAACGCATAGATAAAATAAAAACTAGATAGATTGCATAGATAAAAAACGACATCGGTGCAACTAGATAGATAGTTCGAAAGCATAGATAAACTACGGCGCAACTAGATAGAAACTACTCTAAGTCGCTATCATCATCACCATCGCTATCATCCTCGGCGGTGTCGTCCGAGGTGTCTAGCCAGATGTCCAGCCACCGATCATCGTCCGGCGTGAAGAACGACTGCCCACCTGCTGCAACGATGTCGGACTGCGCATTCGCCAACGCCTTCCGCTGACGCCTTTCCAACCGCGTCTCGCGGCGCCTTCGCGTGTCCTCCTCGCGGTGCCTTGCCCAGTAGGCCTGCTCGTAGGCGACGTCCTCCGGGTGGCGCTGGCGCCACTCCGCCATGACCCACTCGTCCTCCTGGGCGACGAGGAGGCGGCGTTGCCGCTTGGCGTGCTCCGCACGGTCTTCCGCCGTGTTCAGACGAGGCAGAGGGGCGAGGTTGAGCGCTTGCTGGAGCGTGTACACATCTTGAAAGTTCATCTGGCCGCGCGGCCGGCCTAGGCGCCACGCCGCCGCGTCGTACGCGCGGGCGGCCTCGCGCGCCGCCCCGTACGTGCCGAGGCCGGGCCGGAGTTCGCCGGAGCGTATCTCCGCGGTGTAGCAGCCGTTGGGGCGCAGGCGGACGCCGCGGTAGCCGGACGCTCCTCGGCTGCGCGGCGGCATGGCGGCGCGTCGGTGGCGGGGCGCTGGAGCGGCGCGTGGCAGAGAGGGAGAGGAAGAGGGGAAGAGGAAGTATGGAGAAGCGCGCGGCGAAGCGGCGCGCAGCTTTATAGGCGCGCGCGAAGCGGCGCGCCAAATCTTGCGCGCGAGCTGGCGCCTTTTCGCGCGCGCGCAAACTTTTCCGGCGCGCGCTTGTTTCACGCGGCCGCTGGAGCGCGGCAAACCGCCCCGCGCGCGCTAAAAGCTGGGTTTACCGCGCGCGCATCGTTTGGGGCGTCCGTTGGAGATGCTCTTAGTCCAGATTCCCCCAACTAATGTATTGTTGTTTTACCGCCATAATATTCTGCAGATTCTGATAACATTGTGCACATGTCCATAGTTCCATGTTTCAGGTTAACAAGGAACATGGTAACCCATTAATATCTGACTTGATGTGCCCTGCTGTGGCATCATCTGTAAATAACCTCTATCTTTTTCGGTAAATTTTTGTTAGAGATCATGATGTATACACACAAAAAAGGGGCACTAGATTCACTGAAACCCCTTGCAATGACTTTTATTTTAATTTTTGCATGCTTCCGGTGGACAAATTATAAACATTGCGTCATTTTTTTCCGAATAAGAACATTTCTATCCCTAACCTGTACCACTAATTGTGACCTTATATGATTAGCGAATGTTTATAATTTGTTAATATTTGAATTACATTTGTTAATATTCAATCAAAATTGCTCACATTCTGAATGCCGCGGCAACGCGTGGGGTATTTTCTAGTTCTCTCTAATGGCCAGCCAAGACATTTACGTGTAGCCAACCATCATTGCTCAGGGTGCTAGGTATGCCTTGGTTTTCCCCTTCTTAGTGAAGTGTTCTAAATTTCGTGCTCTGATGTTGGCTCTATTATTATCTTAACCATTTACTGGAACCATGATCCTGAATTAGGCTGTTTGCAAGCTGTCAAGGAGAAATTTTAGATACAAACATGAGAACAGTTTCTCTGTTGCCTATATGGCCAGCATAGAGTTTTTCTGTTTGCCAAGCTAATTGAGCCGTTTTTAATGATGGGTAATACAGATAGTCTGCTGGAGTTTGCATTTGTTATTTTAGACTATTATGGAAGTTTAATATTTGAAGCCATTTGCCTGAAGAAGATTATGATTTGTGCACATTTAGAAAACCACATAGTCCTGCACAACCCTTATCTTCTCCTTATCAAATCACTATCAAATTAAGTACCACACTTGATTAACATTCTGGGTTAGTCAAATCTCTTTGCACGTCTTCGATTTATTTTTAGAAATGAAGTATCATTGGAGTTTTGGAGCCAAAAAAAACTGCTCTCGAGGATGTCCCACTGTCTTTCATTGCTTTTCAGGTGTTATTGCGGTTGTTAGATCGAAGTCAAATCATCAGGTTGACTATGAAATGGCACTTGAGTACGCCATGGAGAGCAGTGTAAGTGCGGAGCCTCGACTAGTACTATAGCTAAGCTCGCTTGAAGGATCGTACAAGTTCCTCGGCTTCCAAAGCCCCACTTTCACATGCAGGTTCATACCATGATAGGCAAAATATATACGCCATTGTGCACGGGCACTCTAGCTAATTTACCCATTTTAGTTGACATGATTTTTTCTAGCTTTCAGTATGTAGAGAGCACGGGTATTACAATTACAGTTATTAGGTAATGTGTATTAATTCAGAATATTTCTGTGCTCCATTTTTGGAGGAGCAAAGCATATAAAATCTCCTTCTGATGCACTCTGAATTGATGTTGTTGATACCTGCTGTGAATATTTGAGAAAAGTGTTCTATCGACATCCTTGGACTGAGCATTATATATGTTGTTGTTTTCTAGATGCAGAAATTTAATCACAACTAGTTTGCTCTTCATTAGATGAAAACCATGATATCTAAATGGATGTAATAAGCAAGGATCTAAGACAAGTTCTGGCTGCCAAGAAAGCCAATCAGTAGAGCGTTTGCAACTTCCATTCTTTTGTCTAATTTTGGTGCACTTTGCACAGGTACGGGGAATTCTGTCAGCAGAGTTGAAATTGAAGTCTCACCATGCAGCTTAAAAAGCGCCCAAACGCTTCTCCCAGCCACAACATCCTGGGTGCGCATGATCAACCGTGTGAAATAACGCCCCAATCTTAGTTGTTACCACAGAAGACAATGGGAATGTCACACACCCACCAAAGTGTTAATATCTAAACACCAGAGCTCCCAGCCATTTTCACCCCGGGTAAGAGCATTTTGTAAGTTAGCCTTCAAGCGGCATTAGACATAATAATTTCATACTGACCATTAAGATTGAACAATCAATTAAACTGGAGCAAATTTGCATCCACACATAGTTGCAAAAAAACAGATACAAAATCTAACCATTTTGCAGAACCACAGTTAAAACAGAAGGCATCAATGCTAGGAACGCCAAATATTGATTTAGCCAAGTAAAACTACTGCATAATTTGGGAGAATACTTGCAGTTCGGTTCATTGCACTTCAACAGTCAACGAAGCAAATCACAACAAATAGGTCTGGTCCAACATGAAAAAGAAATAGGCCAGATTATCTATTAACATCAGCACCAAAATAGTAGGACTGACTGGCCATCTGCTTCACTAGCAGCAAGCTCTCTCCTCATCAACGTAGGTCCTTCTTTCCCTCGATCAGGGCTTCCTTTCCTTCGATCACAGGTGCAAGTGGAACTGGCCTCCAGAACACAACTGCTATCATCAGTACAGCAACAAGAGGCCACACGATGAATGCTGCGATCTTGTAGAGTGAGCACCCATTTAAAATTGTCGCCCTCTCAAGGACAGCACAGCCATAATCACCCATGGTCCGCTCACCATGTGATGAACCCATGATCTGGTCATCATGTGATGAACCCCCACACGGAGTGTCCAAACTATTATCCAGGAGTGGACTAGCTCCACAATTAGCAATAAATTTGACCATGTTCGTCTTGTTTAAGAACGGCGATAGTCTAAATGCTAGCTCCTGCTTCACCAAGCAGTAACAAGCAGGCCGAGCGACGGTGCCGACGGCAACAATACAACACTTCTCTGTAGGGCGTGAGGAATCCTGGCAATTGGTCACGATGTCGTCTATGAGTTCCTTCGGATAGCACCCTGACAATAAATAAAAAAAATTGCACCAAGGTGAGATATGAGGTGGAAAGCACCCAGGTGAACATGGTATTTCCCATTGTGCTAATGACTTCAATTGCTATTTACTGATATTTTTCTAGTGCACCTTCAAGACGACAATTTTAACCAACACAACTAAACATATCTTGCAAAGATTGGATGCCTCGGTTTACTGCTACTTTAATAGAATTACCCGTTTGAGTATATGCTTCCAAATAAGTCGTGTTGTGTCACAACTGTGCACAAAGATGTAGTTGGTATTGATAAAATGCTAACTATCAAACATGTGATGGCCGGTTTCATGTAGTCCCCCGTTTCATTTTACTCCCTGTATTAGGTTTGTCTTTAAGCCAAACCTTTTGAATTCTGACCAACTTTATAGAAAAAAGTACCAGCATTCACGATACCATATCAATATCATTAGACCCATCATGGAATATATATTCATATTCAATTTATTTAGCAGCATAGATGAAAATATTTTTTAATATAAATTTGGTCAAACTTTACAAAGTTTAACAGAAAACAAACTAAGAGTAAATAAGAAGAAAAGGAGGGAGTATGATATGCATAGTCATAAAAACTATTTTTAGTTATGGAAATGGTAAAGATCTGTCGTCAAATTTTTAGGCATGGCAAATCAAACGTTTTCTATGGCAAATTTTGTAGCGAAATGTTGTAGGATGGCAATTTCCTTTAGCAAGCAATGGCAATTCCTAGCAAAAAAAAAAAAAAAAACTGAACATGACAAGATTGGGATTTGCCATGCTTGCTAAAGGAAATGGCCATCATCCCGACAACATAATTTGCTTATCATGCCAACAAAAAATATGTTCGATTTGTAGTGAAATCCTTTCAGTTAACACCCAACACATGCGGGCAATTAAAACACAACAAACCACTCCTGTTACAACCGAATCTTTAAATCCATATAGGAAGGATTTGGAAATTGGGACCTGGTACGGAGGCACGATTTAGCTGGGGCTCCGACGGGGGCGAGTTGTTCACCGCAACAGGGGTTGTAGACGCAGTGGATGTAGATGTCGCCAGAGCCGCGGGGTTCGAGACTGCAACCAAGTTCTGTGAGAAAAAAAAAAGTCGTACAGAGCAGATGGAGGAGAGTAGGATCTGGTGTACCTCCTGTTTCCGATGCGGCGACCATAACCAGGAGGGGCAGCAGAGCCGCGGACGTTGCCGCGGCGGCTGCCGCTAAAATCCTTTTTCCGCCGCCACTCATCTCCTAGCCGTCGCAGGTTCGGCTTTCCCTCTAGGGATAGGGTTCGCCACAACCCAGCCGCTTATGTATTCCACAACATGGGCCGAGCCCAGTAATCCTTGGTCGTCCTTTTGTGGACGATGCTATTTATTATTAAGGCCTCCGGGCGAACCCAAAACAGGCTGATTACGCACAGGGTGGTTCCTATTTGACGCTCGCGTGCGTCGAGGAGACGTGGCTTCGCGCAGCTGCGCGCGATGGGCCGGCCCACTTCGCTAGTTAATGCAGTCCCAGGCAAACTGGTTTTGGGAACCTTCTAGAAGCTCCCCTTCTACAGTAGCAGTTTATTATACCTAAATATGTAAGTCCTAAAAAGTGCAGCTTTGCCCGTTAGCTTTCTCGAACGGCGATGTATCAGGTGAAAACGCACATTCAGTGAAAATCTGGAAACTATTGTTCTCGGGCGTGAGATCAAGAACGTACGGTGACAGATCATAGGTGGGATTGCTTCTTCCCTACAATTAAGGAGAAAGGGGTTATCTGCAAAACACTCTTAAGTGTATCTGGAAGCAATCCCACCTATGATCTGTCACCGTATGTTGTTGATCTCACGCCCCAAACAATAGTTTTCAGATTTTTACCGAATGTCCATTTCCACTGGATACGTCGCCTTCTAGAGCACACACACTTGTCGCTGCCGTTCGATCCGTCCGCGAGGCGCCCTGGCGCGCGCGGTCCGGGCTGTCTGTTTTTTCGCCCCGCGCGCCCAGGTGTGGCCCAGGTGTCGCCTCGTCGGGTCATCAAGGCTGACGGCTGTTGGGTTCGATGAGTGGTTCCCGGGTCCAACCACTTCCTCTCCCTCTTTCGTCTCTCTCCCACTACATTTCGAAACCGCTCTCCCCAATTTCTCCCTCTTCCACCCTGTCGATTCTGCTATCTTCAATCCAATCAAGCGAGGTGGACGGGGTGTTCGGCGATTCCACGGCCGATTTTGCGCCGTAGGTGGAGCTATTCAGCCTGTGCGGTGACAGGAGGGGGATAGGGCGAGCAGGGGTGTGCAACCACCTTCAGGGCGGGCGGTGTTTTCCGGAAGAGGAGAAGCGGAGAAGGGAAGGATAGCCAGGGACGTCTTCCGCGAGGAGTAGTAGGTCACGGCGGAAGGGAATCAATAGCGGAGGCGCGAGGAGGAACGTCCGCCGCGGACAGATACGTCTCCAACGTATCTATAATTTATGAAGTATTCATGTTGTTATATTATCATTCTTGGATGTTTTACAATCATTTTATAGCAACTTTATATCTTTTTTGGGACTAACCTATTGACCCAGTGCCCAGTGCCAGTTGCTATTTTTTGCTTGTTTTTTACATCGCAGAAAATCAATATCAAACGGAGTCCAAACACCGTGAAACTTTTTGGAGATTTTTTATGGACCAGAGCACCCAAGATGGGCCAGAGCAGCACCTGGGGGTGCCCCGAGGGGGGCACAACCCACCAGGGCGCCTGGGGGCCCAGGCGCGCCCAGGTGGGTTGTGCCCACCTTGGTGGCCTCCCGCACCCCCTCTTTACCCTATAAATTCACAAATATTCCGAAAACCCTCGGGGTTAACCTAGATCAGAAGTTCCGCTGCCGTAACGCTCTGTAGCCACCGAAAACCAATCTAGACCCTTTCCGGCACCCTGTCGGAGGGGGGAATCATCACCGGTGGCCATCTTCATCATCCCGGCGGCCACCACGATGAGGAGGGAGTAGTTCACCCTCGGGGCTGAGGGTTTGTAGCAGTAGCTATGTGTTTAATCTCTCTCTCTCTCTCTCTCTCTCTCTCCCTCTCTCTCTTGTGTTCTTGAGATGTCATGATCTTGATGTATCACGGGCTTTGTTAATATAGTCGGATCATATGGTGTTTTCCCCTCTCTATCTTGTTCTGATGAATTGAGTTTTCCCCTTTGAGATTTCATTGTTATCGGATTGAATACTTTTATGAATTAGAGAACACTTGATATATGTCTTGCAATTGAATACTCGTGGTGACAATGGGGTATCGTATTGATTCACTTGATATATGTTTTGGCACTCAACTCACGGATTCCCGAGGTGACATTGGGGTAATCTATGCATAGATGTTGATGCACGTTCTTATCTTTGTTTCTCCGGTAGAAATCTTGGGGCACTCTTTGAAGTTCTTTGTGTTGGATTGAGTATTATGAATATGAATCTGCTTTGGTGTCGGGGATACACCATGCGGTATGACCCGACCGGACTTGGCGTTTCATTGGTAACCCGCCAGAGGATTGGCGACTCACGAGTCTGGCGGCTCACTGGTCAGATGACTCACGAGCCTGGTGACACATTAATGGTTCCGACGGCGGGTCAGATAGAAGACTAGGCCCAAGGCCTAGAAGGCCGGCTTATGTTATGATGGGCCGGTTTAAGAGGAAAGCATAAGGAATATCCCCTTACAAAGGAAGCACGACTAGGACTCCACTTGTAATAGAGTAATCCTAATCCTACTAGGACTAGTCATGTTGAAGGAAATATGCCCTAGAGGCAATAATAAAATGGTTATTATTATATTTCTTTGTTCATGATAATTATCTATTGTTCATGCTACAATTGTATTGACCGGAAACCGTAATACATGTGTGAATACATAGACCACAACATGTCCCTAGTGAGCCTCTAGTTGACTAGCTCTTTGATCAATAGATGGTCATGGTTTCTTGACCATGGGCATTGGATGTCATTGATAACGGGATCACATCATTAGGAGAATGATGTGATTGACAAGACCCAATCCTAAGCGTATCACAAGATCGTGTAGTTCATTTGCTAAAGCTTTTCTAATGTCAAGTATCATTTCCTTAGACCATGAGATTGTGTAACTCCCGGATACCGTAGGAATGCTTTGGGTGCACCAAATGTCACAACGTAACTAGGTACACTACAGGCATCTCCAAAAGTGTCTGTTGGGTTGGCACGAATCGAGACTGGGATTTGTCACTCCGTATGACAGAGAGGTATTTCTGGGCCCACTCGGCAATGCATCATCATAATGAGCTCAATGTGACTACGTAGTTAGTCACGGGATCATGCATTATGGAACGAGTAAAGTGACTTGCCGGTAACGAGATTGAACGAGGTATTGGGATACCGACGATCGAATCTCGAGCAAGTAACGTACCGATTGACAAAGGGAATTGTATATGGGATTGCTTGAATCCCCGACATCGTGGTTCATCCAATGAGATCATCGTGGAACATGTGGGAGCCAACATGTATATCCAGATCCCGTTGTTGGTTATTGGCCGGAGAGCTATCTCGGTCATGTCTACGTGATTCCCGAACCCGTAGGGTCTACACACTTAAGGTTCGGTGACGCTAGAGTTGTTATGGGAATTAGTATGCAGTTACCGAATGTTGTTCGGAGTCCCGAATGAGATCCCGGACGTCACGAGGAGTTCCGGAATGGTCTGGAGGTAAAGATTTATATATATGGGAAGTCCAGTTTCAGTCACCGGAAAAGTTCAGGGGTATATCGGTATTGTACCGGGACCACCGAAAGGGTCCACCTGCCCCGGGGGGCCCCATGGGCTGAATACGGAGGGGAACCAACCCCTAAGTGGGCTGGGCGCCACCCTCCTGGGGCCCACGCGCCTAGGGTTTGGGGGGGGGAACCCTAAAGGGGGCGCCCCCCTTGGCTTGGGGGGCAAGCCTCCCCCCTCTTGCCCGCCCCCCTCTAGATCCATCTGGAGGGGGCCGCCCCTCTCCCTTGCCCCTATAAATAGAGGGGAGGTGGGAGGGCTGCCGCACCCCTTCCCCTGGCGGAGCCCTCTCCCTCCCCAACACCTCCTCCTCCATAGTAGTGCTTGGCGAAGCCCTGCCGGAGAACTGCAAGCTCCTCCACCACGCCGTCGTGCTGCCGGAGCTCTCCCTCAACTTCCCCTCTCCCCTTGCTGGATCAAGAAGGAGGAGACGTCCCCGGGTTGTACGTGTGTTGAACGCGGAGGCGCCGTTCGTTCAGCGTTAGATCGGATCTTCCGCGATTTGAATCGCCGCAAGTACGACTCCCTCATCCGCGTTCTAGTGACGCTTCCGCTTAGCGATCTTCAAAGGTATGAAGATGCTCATCCTCTCCCTCTCTTGTTGCTAGAATCTCCATAGATTGATCTTGGTGATGCGTAGAAAATTTTGAATTTCTGCTACGTTCACCAAAAGTGGCATCATGAGCTAGGTCTATTGCGTTGATTCTATGCACGGGTAGAACACAAGTAGTTGTGGGTGTTGGTTTGTTCAATTTGCTTACCGTTACTAGTCCTATCTTGTTTTGGCGATATTGTGGGATGAAGCGGCCCGGACCGACCATACACGTACGCTTACGTGAGACAGGTTCCACCGACTGACATGCACTTGTTGCATAAAGGTGGCTAGCGGGTGCTAGTCTCTCCCACTTTAGTCGGATCGGATTCGATGAAAAGGGTCCTTATGAAGGGTAAATAGCAATTGGCATATAATCGTTATGGCTTTTGCATAGGTAAGAAACGTTCTTGCTAGAAACCCATAACAGCCACGTAAAACATGCAACAACAATTAGAGAATGTCTAACTTGTTTTTGCAGGGTATGCTATGTGATGTGATATGGCCAAAATAATGTGATGAATGATATGTGATGTATGAGATTGATCATGTTCTTGTAATAGGAATTACGACTTGCATGTCGATGAGTATGACAACCGGCAGGAGCCATAGGAGTTGTCTTAATTAATTGTATGACCTGCGTGTCATTGAAAACGCCATGCAATTACTTTACTTTATTGCTAACCGTTAGCCATAGTAGTAGAAGTAATGATTGGCAAGACAACTTCATGAAGACACGATGATGGAGATCATGGTGTCATGCCGGTGACGAAGGTGATCATGCCGCGCCTCGAAGATGATGATCAAAGGCGCAAAATGATATTGGCCATATCATGTCACTTTACGATTTGCATGTGATGTTTGTCATGTTTACATCTTATTTGCTTAAAACAATGGTAGCATAAATAAGATGATTCCTCATAAAATTTCAAGAAAGTGTCCCCTCTAACTGTGCACCGTTGCGAAAGTTCGTTGTTTCAAAGTACCACGTGATGATCGGGTGTGATAGATTCTAATGTTTGCATACAACGGGTGTAAGCCAGATTTACACATGCAAAACACTTAGGTTGACTTGACGAGCCTAGCATGTACAGACATGGCCTCGGAACACAAGAGACCGAAAGGTCGAACATGAGTCGTATAGTAGATACGATCAACATGAAGATGTTCACCGATGATGACTAGTCCGTCTCACGTGATGATCGGACACGGCCTAGTTGACTTGGATCATGTATCACTTAGATGACTAGAGGGATGTCTATCTAAGTGGGAGTTCATTAAATAATTTGATTAGATGAACTTAATTATCATGAAGTTAGTCTAAAATCTTTGCAATATGTCTTGTAGATCAAATGGCCCACGCTAATGTTGCCTTCAACTTCAACGCGTTCCTAGAGAAAACCAAGCTGAAAGACGATGGTAGCAACTATACGGACTGGGTCCGGAACTTGAGGATCATCCTCATAGCTGCCAAGAAAGCATATGTCCTAGAAGCACCGCTAGGTGAAGCACCCATTTTCCCAGCAACTCAAGACGTTATGAACGCCTTGCAGTTGCGTAGTGATGATTACTCCCTGGTTCAGTGCGGCATGCTTTACAGCTTAGAACCGGGGCTCCAAAAGCGTTTTGAGCAGCACGTTGCATATGAGATGTTCCAAGAGCTGAAAATGGTTTTCCAAGCTCATGCCCGGGTCGAGAGATATGAAGTCTCCAACAAGTTCTGCAGTTGTAAGATGGAGGAAAACAGTTCTGTCAGTGAGCATATACTCACCATGTCCGGGTTACACAACCATTTGTCTCAGTTGGGAGTTAATCTCCCAGATGAATCGATCATTGACAGGATCCTCCAGTCGCTCCCACCTAGCTACAAGAGCTTTGTGATGAACTACAATATGCAGGAGATGGAGAAGTCCATTCCTGAGTTATATTCAATGCTGAAATCAGTGGAGGTGGAAATCAAAAAGGAACATCAAGTGTTGATGGTGAATAAGACCACTAGTTTAAAGAAAGGCAAGGGTAAAAAGAACTTCAAGAAGGACGACAAGGGAGTTGCCGCGCCCGGTAAATCAGTTGCCAGGAAGAAGCCAAACAATGGACCCAAGCCTGAGACTCAGTGCTTTTATTGCAAGGGAAATGGTCACTGGAAGCGGAACTGCCCCAAGTACTTAGCGGATAAGAAGGCCGGCAACACCAAAGGTATATGTGATATACATGTTATTGATGTGTACCTTACTAGTACTCGTAGTAGCTCCTGGGTATTTGATACCGGTGCGGTTGCTCATATTTGTAACTCAAAACAGGAGTTGCGGAATAAGCGGAGACTGGAGAAGGACGAGGTGACGATGCGCGTCGGGAATGGTTCCAAGGTCGATGTAATTGTCGTCGACACACTACCTCTACATTTACCTACGGGATTAGTTTTAAACCTCAATAATTGTTATTTAGTGCCAGCTTTGAGCATGAACATTGTATCTGGACCTCGTTTAATGCGAGAGGGCTACTCATTTAAATCCGAGAATAATGGTTGTTCCATTTATACGAGAGATATGTTTTATGGTCATGCCCCGCTGGTCAATGGTTTATTCTTATTGAATCTCGAACGTGATGTTACACATATTCATAGTGTGAATACGAAAAGCTGTAAGGTTAATAATGATAGTCCCACATACTTGTGGTATTGCCGCCTTGGTCATATTGGTGTCAAACGCATGAAGAAACTCCATGCAGATGGACTTTTGGAGTCTCTTGATTATGAATCATTTGACACATGTGAACCATGCCTCACAGGCAAGATGACCAAGACTCTGTTCTCCGGAACAATGGAGCGAGCAACCAACTTGTTGGAAATCATACATACTGATGTGTGCGGTCCAATGAGCGTTGGGGCTCGCGGTGGCTATCATTATGTTCTCACCCTCACTGATGACTTAAGTAGATATGGGTATGTCTACTTAATGAAACACAAGTCTGAGACCTTTGAAAAGTTCAAGGAATTTTAGAGTGAGGTGGAGAATCAACATGACAGAAAAATAAAGTTCTTACGATCAGATCATGGGGGAGAATATTTGAGTCACGAGTTTGGTACACACTTAAGGAAATGTGGAATTGTTTCACAACTCATGCCGCCTGGAACACCTCAGTGTAACGGTGTGTCCGAACGTCGTAATCGCACTCTATTGGATATGGTGCGATCTATGATGTCTCTTACCGATTTACCGCTATCTTTTTGGGGATACGCTTTAGAGACAACCACATTCACTTTAAATAGGGCACCGTCTAAATCCGTTGAGACGACACCGTATGAATTATGGTTTGGGAAGAAACCTAAGCTGTCGTTTCTAAAAGTTTGGGGATGCGATGCTTATGTCAAGAAACTTCAACCTAAAAAGCTCGAACCCAAGTTGGAAAAATGCGTCTTCATAGGATACCCTAAGGAAACCATTGGGTATACCTTCTACCTCAGATCCGAAGGCAAGATCTTTGTTGCCAAGAATGGATCCTTTCTGGAGAAAGAGTTTCTCTCGAAATAAGTAAGTGGGAGGAAAGTAGAACTTGATGAAGTACTGCCTCTTGAACCGGAAAGTAGCGCAGCTTAGGAAGGTGTTTCTGTGGTGCCTACACCGACTAGAGAGGAAGTTAATGATGATGATCAAGGTACTTCGGATCAAGTTGCTACTGAACTTCATAGGTCCACAAGGACACGGTCCACACCAAAATGGTATGGCAACCCTGTCTTTGAAATCATGTTATTAGACAACGGTGAACCTTCGAACTATGAAGAAGCGATGGCGGGCCCAGATTCAAACAAATGGCTTGAAGCCATGAAATCCGAGATAGGATCCATGTATGAAAACAAAGTATGGACTTTGACAGACTTGCCTGATGATCGGAGAGCCATAGAAAACAAATGGATCTTTAAGAAGAAGACTGACACGGATGGTAATGTGACCATCTATAAAGCTCGGCTTGTCGCTAAGGGTTATCGACAAGTTCAAGGGGTTGACTACGATGAGACCTTCTCACCCGTAGAGAAGCTGAAGTCCGTCCGAATCATGTTAGCAATTGCCGCATTCTATGATTATGAAATATGGCAAATGGACGTCAAAACGGCATTCCTTAATGGCTTCCTTAAGGAAGAATTGTATATGATGTAGCCGGAAGCTTTTGTCGATCCTAAGAATGCTAACAAGGTATGCAAGCTCCAGCGCTCCATCTATGGGCTGGTGCAAGCATCTCGGAGTTGGAACATTCGCTTTGATGAAATGATCAAAGCGTTTGGGTTTATGCAGACTTATGGAGAAGCCTGCGTTTACAAGAAAGTGAGTGGGAGCTCTGTAGCATTTCTCATATTATATGTGGATGACATACTATTGATGGGAAATGATATAGAACTTTTGGAAAGCATAAAGGCCTACTTGAGTAAGTGTTTTTCAATGAAGGAGCTTGGAGAAGCTGCTTACATATTAGGCATCAAGATCTATAGAGATAGATCGAGACGCCTCATAGGTCTTTCACAAAGAACATACCTTGATAAGATATTGAAGAGGTTCAATATGGATCAGTCCATGAAGGGGTTCTTGCCTGTATTGCAAGGTGTGAAACTGAGAACGGCTCAAAGCCTGACCTCGGCAGAAGATAGAAAAAAGATGAGTGTCATCCCCTATGCCTCAGCTATAGGGTCTATTACGTATGCCATGCTGTGTACCAGACCTGATGTGAACCTTGCCGTAAGTTTGGTAGGGAGGTACCAAAGTAATCTCGGCATGGAACACTAGACAGCGGTCAAGAATATCCTGAAGTACCTGAAAAGGACTAAGGATATGTTTCTCGTTTATGGAGGTGACGAAGATCTCGTCGTAAAGGGTTACGTTGATGCTAGCTTCGACACATATCTGGATGACTCCAGGTCACAAACCGGATACGTGTATATTTTGAATGGTTGGGAAGTAAGCTGGTGCAGTTGTAAGCAAAGCGTCATGGTGGGATCTACATGTGAAGCGGAGTACATGGCAGCCTCGGAGGCAGCACATGAAGTGATATGGATGAAGGAGTTCATTACCGACCTAGGAGTTATTCCCAATGCATCGGGCCCGATGACTCTCTTATGTGACAACATTGGAGCTATTGCCCTTGCCAAGGAGCCCAGGTTTCACAAGAAGACCAGGCATATCAAGCGTCGCTTAAACTCCATTCGTGAAAATGTTCAAGATGGAGATATATTTGTAAAGTGCATATGGATCTGAATGTCGCAGATCCGTTGACTAAACCTCTTCCACGAGCAAAACATGATCAACACCAGAAATCTATGGGTGTTCGATCCATCACAATGTAACTAGATTATTGACTCTAGTGCAAGTGGGAGACTGTTGGAAATATGCCCTAGATGCAATAATAAAATGGTTATTATTATATTCCATTGTTCATGATAATTGTCTATTGTTCATGCTATAATTGTATTAACCGGAAACCATAATACATGTGTGAATACATAGACCACAACATGTCCCTAGTGAGCCTCTAGTTGACTAGCTCGTTGATCAATAGATGGTCATGGTTTCCTGACCATGGGCATTGGATGCATTGATAACGGGATCACATCATTAGGAGAATGATGTGATGGACAAGACCCAATCCTAAGCGTAGCACAAGATCGTGTAGTTCGTTTGCTAAAGCTTTTCTAATTTCAAGTATCATTTCCTTAGACCATGAGATTGTGTAACTCCCGGATACCGCAGGAATGCTTTGGGTGTACCAAACGTCACAACGTAACTGGGTGGCTATAAAGGTACACTACAGGCATCTCCGGAAGTGTCTGTTGGGTTGGCATGAATCGAGACTGGGATTTGTCACTCCGTATGATGGAGAGGTGCTACGTCTTGAGCTTGCTTTGGTTTTCCTTGAAGAGGAAAGGGTGATGCAGCAAAGTAGCGTAAGTATTTCCCTCAGTTTTTGAGAACCAAGGTATCAATCACCTACACAAACAAACAAAGAACTCGCAACCAACGCAATAAAGGGGTTGTCAATCCCTTCACGACCATTTGCGAAAGTGAGATCTGATAGAGATAGTATGATAAGATAAATATATTTTTGGTATTTTATAATATAGATGCAAAAAGTAAAGATGCAACTAAAAGTAGATTGAAAGCTTATATGATAAAATATAGACCCGGGGGCCATAGGTTTCACTAGTGGCTTCTCTCAAGATAGCATAAGTATTATGGTGGGTGAACAAATTACTGTCGAGCAATTGATAGAAAAGCGAATAATTATGAGATTATCTAGGCATGATCATGTATATAGGCATCACGTCCGCGACAAGTAGACCGACTCCTGCCTGCATCTACTACTATTACTCCACACATCGACCGCTATCCAGCATGCATCTAGAGTATTAAGTTCATAAGAACAGAGTAATGCATTAAGAAAGATGACATGATGTAGAGGGATAAACTCAAGCAATATGATATAAACCCCATCTTTTTGTCCTCGATGGCAACAATACAATACGTGCCTTGCAACCCTTTCTGTCACTAGGTAAGGACACCGCAAGATTGAACCCAAAGCTAAGCACTTCTCCCATGGCAAGAAAGATCAATCTAGTAGGCCAAACCAAACTGATAATTCAGAGAGACTTGCAAAGATAACTCAATCATACATAAAAGAATTCAGAGGAGATTCAAATATTTCTCATAGATAAACTTGATCATGAACCCACAATTCATCGGATCTCGACAAACACACCGCAAAAAGAGTTTACATCAAATAGATCTCCACAAGAGAGGGGAGAACATTGTATTGAGATCCAAAAAGAGAGAAGAAGCCATCTAGCTAATAACTATGGACCCGAAGGTCTGTGGTAAACTACTCAAAACTCATCGGAAGGGCTATGGTGTTGATGTAGAAGCCCTCCGTGGTCGATTCCCCCTCCGGCGGAGCGCCGGCGAAGGCTCCAAGATGGGATATCACGGATACAGAAGGTTACGGCGATGGAAATTGTTTTCCGTTGGCTCCCTGGATGTTTTCGGGGTACGTGGGTATATATAGGAGGAAGAAGTACGTCGGTGGCCGCTCGAGGGGCCCAGGAGACAGGGGGCGCGCTCAGGAGGGGTGGGCGTGCCCTCCTATCTCCTGGCCGCCTCAATTTCTTCTTGACTTGGACTCCAAGTCCTCTGAATCACGTTCGTTTCAAAAATCATGCTCCCGAAGGTTTCATTCCATTTGGGCTCCGTTTGATATTCCTTTTCTTCGAAATACTGAAATAGGCAAAAAAACAACAATACGGACTGGGCCTCCGGTTAGTAGGTTAATCCCAAAAATGATATAAATATGTAAAATAAAGCCCATAAACATCCAAAAGGGGTAATATAATAGCATGGAACAATAAAAAATTATAGATATGTTGGAGATGTATCAAGCATCCCCAAGCTTAATTCCTGCTCGTCCTCGAGTAGGTAAATGATAAAAACAGAATTTTTGATGTGGAATGCTACCTAGCATAATTCTCAACGTAATTTTGTTTATTGTGGCATGAATGTTTAGATCCAAATGATTCAAAATAAAAGTTCATATTGATAAAAGAAATATTAATATTTCAAGCATACTAATCAAAGCAATCATGTCTTCTCAAAATAACATGGCTAAAGAAAGTTCATCCCTACAAAATCATATAGTTAGGCTATGCTTCATTTTCGTCACACAAAGATGTTCCCAAATTCTACACCCCTGATGACAAGCCAAGCAATTGTTTCGTACTCAAATAATCTCATACTTTTTCAACCTTCACGCAATACATGAGCGTGATCCATGGATATAGCACTATGGGTGGAATAGAATATGATGATGGGGATTGTGTGGAGAAGACAAAAAAGGAGAAAGTCTCACATTGACGAGGATAATCAACGAGCTATGGAGATGCCCATCAATTGATGTCAACATGAGGAGTAGGGATTGCCATGCAACGGATGCACTAGAGCTATAAATGAATGATCAACAAAAGAAAACTAGTGGGTGTGCATCCAACTTGCTTGCTCACGAAGACCTACGGAATTTGAGGAAGCCCATCGTAGGAATATACAAGCCAAGTTCTATAATGAAAAATTCCCACTAGTATATGAAAGTGACAACATATGAGACTCACTATATGAAAAACATGGTGCTACTTTGAAGCACAAGATATGAGACTCACTATATGAAGAACATGGTGCTACTTTGAAGCACAAGTGTGGAAAAGGAGATAGTAACATTGCCCCTTTTACTTATTTTCTTTTTTTTCTTTTTTTCTTTGGGCCTTTCTTTTTTTTTCTTTTTTTTTCTTTGGGACAATGCTCTAATAATGATGATCATCACACTTTTATTGATTACAACACATGAATTACAACTCGAAACTAGAACAAGATATGACTCTATATGAATGCCTCCGGCGGTGTACCGGGATGGTGCAATGAATCAAGAGTGACATGTATGAAAAATTATGCATGGTGGCTTTGCCACAAATACGGTGTCAACTACATGATCATGCAATGACAATATGATAAAAGTAATGTATGTCATGATGATGAACGGAATGGTGGAAAGTTGCATGGCAATATATCTCCTAATGGCTATGGAAATGCCATAATAGGTAGGTATGGTGGCTGTTTTGTTGAAGATATAAGGAGGTTTATGTGTGATAGAGCGTATCGTATCACGGGGTTTGGATGCACCGACGAAGTTTGCACCAACTCTCAAGGTGAGAAAGGGCAATGCACGGTACCGAAGAGGCTAGCAATGGTGGAAAGGTAAAAGTGCGCATAATCCATGGACTCAACATTAGTCAAAAGAACTCATATACTTATTGCAAAAATTTAGAAGTCATCAAAAATCAAGCACTACGCACATGCTCCTAGAGGGATAGATTGGTAGGAAAAGACCATCGCTCGTCCCCGACCGCCACTCATAAGGATTCACAAGCCAGGTACACTTCATGTTTCAAATTTGTTACACAACTTTAACCATACGTGCATGCCACAGGACTTGCTAACTTCAACACAAGCATTTTTTAAATTCATAATCACCCAACTAGCATGACTTTAATATCACTACCTCCATATCTCAAAACAATTATCAAGTATCAAATTGATCATAGCATCCAATTCACTTCCTATGATAGTTTTTATTATACCCAACTTGGATGCCTACCATTCTAGGACCAATTTATAACCATAGCAAATACCATGTTGTTCTAAAATACTCTCAAAATAATATAAGTGAAGCATGAGAGACTAGCATTTTCTACAAAATTAAGCCACTGCCGTGCTCTAAAAGATATAAGTGAAGTCCTAGAGCAAAAACTATCTAGCTCAAAAGATATAAGTGAAGCACATAGAGTATTCTAATAAATTTCAATCAAGTGGGCTTCTCCCAAAAGCTGTGTACAGAAAGGATGATTGTGTAGAACTAAAAAGAAAAATACTAATATAATACATGATGCTCCAAGCAAAACACATATCATGTGGCGAATAAAAATATAGCTCCAAGTAAAGTTACCAATGAACGAAGACGAAAGAGGGGATGCCTTCCCAGGGCATCCCCAAGCTTAGGCTTTTGGCTATTCTTGAATATCTTGGGATGCCTTGGGAATCCCCAAGCTTAGGCTTTTGCCACTCCTTATTCCATAGTCCATCAAATCTTTACCCAAAACTTGAAAACTTCACAACACAAAACTCAACAGGAAATCTTATAAGCTCCGTTAGTGAAAGAAAACAAAACCACCACATAAGGTACTGTAATGAACTCATTCTTTATTTATTTTGGTGTTAAACCTACTGTATTCCAAGTTCTCTATGGTTCATACCACTTAATACTAGCCATAGATGCATCAAAATAAGCACACAACACACGAAAAACAGAATCTGTCAAAAAACAGAACATTCTGTAGCAATCTGTAACTAACGCAAACTTTTGTAACTTTAAAAATCCTACCAAAGTAGGAAGTCCTGGACAATTTATCTATTGATCAGCAGCAAAAAGAACCAACGCAAGAGCACGTTTATGTGATTTTAACAAAACTAATTTCGTGCATGCAAAGTTTCTGTTTTTCAGCAGAATCAAATTAACTATCATCATAGGTTATCCTATAGGTTCTACTTGGCACAAACACTAATTAAAACATAAAAACACATCTAAACATAAGGTAGATGCAAAATTTATTACTAAGAAGAAACAAAAACAAAAAACACAAATAAAATTGGGTTGCTGATAACCCACAAGTGTAGGGGATCGCAACAGCTTTCGAGGGTAGAGTATTCAACCCAAATTTATTTATTCGACACAAGGGGAGCCAAAGAATATTCTTAAGTATTAGCAGTTGAGTTGTCAATTCAACCACACCTGGATAACTTAGTATCTGCAGCAAAGTATTTAGTAGCAAAGTAGTATGATAGTAATGGTAACAGTGGTAAAAGTAAAGATAATAGTTTTTGTTGGAATTGTAACAGTAGCAACGGAGAAGTAAATAAGCGAAGCACAAGATGTGAAAAGCTCGTAGGCATTGGATCAATGATGGATAATTATGTCAGATGCGATTCCTCATGTAATAGCTATAACATAGGGTGACACAGAACTAGCTCCAGTTCACCAATGTAATGTAGGCATGTATTCCGAATATAGTGATACGTGCTTATGGAAAAGAACTTGCATGACATCTTTTGTCCTACCCTCCCGTGGCAGCGGGGTCCTAACGGAAACTAAGGGATATTAAGGCCTCCTTTTAATAGAGAACCGGAACAAAGCATTAGCACATAGTGAATACATGAACTCCTCAAACTACGGTCATCACCGAGAAGTATCCCGATTATTGTCACTTCGGGCTTGTCGGATCATAACACATAATAGGTGACTATAGACTTGCAAGATAGGATCAAGAACACACATATATTCATGAAAACATAATAGGTTCAGATCTGAAATCATGGCACTCGGGCCCTAGTGACAAGCATTAAGCATAGCAAAGTCATAGCAACATCAATCTCAGAACATAGTGGATACTAGGGATCAAACCCTAACAAAACTAACTTGATTACATGGTAAATCTCATCCAACCCATCACCGTCCAGCAAGCCTACGATGGATTTACTCGCACACGGCGCCGAGCATCATGAAATTGGTGATGGAGGATGGTTGATGATGATGACGACGATGAATCCCCCTCTCCGGAGCGCCGAACGGACTCCAGATCAGCCCTCCCGAGAGAGATTAGGGCTTGGCGGTGGCTCTGTATCGTAAAACACGATGAAACTTTCTCTCTGATTTTTTTCTCCGCGAAACGGAATATATGGAGTTGGAGTTGAGGTCGGTGGAGCCTCAGGGGGCCCACGAGATAGGGGGGCACGCCCAGGGGGGGGCCCACCCTCGTGGACAGGGTGTGGGCCCCCTGGTCTTGATTCTTTCGCCAGTATTTTTTATATTTTCCAAAACTTGCCTCCGTGGATTTTCAGGTCATTCCGAGAACTTTTGTTTTCTACACATAAAACAACATCATGGCAGTTCTGCTGAAAACAGCGTCAGTCCGGGTTAGTTTCATTCAAATCATGCAAGTTAGAGTCCAAAACAAGGGCAAAAGTGTTTGGAAAAGTAGATACGTTGGAGACGTATCAACTCCCCCAAGATTAAACCTTTGCTTGTCCTCAAGCAATTCAGTTGATAAACTGAAAGTGATAAAGAAAAGCTTTTACAAACTCTATTTGCTCTTGTTGTTGTAAACATGTAAAGCCAGCATTCAAGTTTCGACAAGTATTATGAACTAACCATACTCACAATAACACTTAGGTCTCACAATTACTCATATCAATGGCATAATCAGCTAGCGAGCCATAATAATAAAACTCGGATGACAACACTTTGTCAAAACAATCACAATATGATATAACAAGATGGTATCTCGCTAGCCCTTTCTGAGACCGCAAAACATAAATGCAGAGCACCTTTAAAGATCAAGGACCGACTAGACATTGTAATTCATGGTAAAAGAGATCCAGTCAAGTCATACCCAATATAAACCAATAGTAATGAATGCAAATGACAGTGTGCTCTCCAGCGGGTGCTTTTTAATAAGAAGGTGATGACTCAACATAAAAGTAAATAGATAGGCCCTTCGCATAGGGAAGTAAGGATTTGTAGAGGTGCCAGAGCTCGATTTTAAAATAGAGATTGAATAACATTTTGAGCGGCATACTTTCACTGTCAACGCAACAACTATGAGATGGCGATATCTTCCATACTACATGCATTATAGGCAGTTCCCAAACAGAATGGTAAAAGTTTATACTCCCCCACCACCAACAAGCATCAATCCATGGCTTGCTCGAAACAACGAGTGCCTCCAACTAACAACATCCCTGGGGGAGCTTTGTTTAATTATATTGATTTGCTTTGATCTTTTTGGATCATGGGACTGGGCATCCCGGTTACCGGCCCTTTCTCGTGAATGAGGAGCGGAGTCCACTCCTCTTGAGAATAACCCACCTAGCATGGAAGATATAGGCAGCCCTAGTTGAAACATGAGCTGCTCGAGCATACAAAACAGAATTTCATTTGAAGGTTTGGAGTTTGGCACATACAAATTTACTTGGAACAGCAGGTAAATACCGCATATAGGAAGGTATGGTGGACTCACAGGAATAAATTTTGGTTTAAGGAGTTTGGATGCACAAGCAGTATTCCCGCTTAGTACAGGTGAAGGCTAGCAAAAGACTGGGAAGCGACCAACTGAGAGAGCGACAATAGTCATAAACATGCACTAAAATTAATTCACACTGAGTACAAGCATGAGTAGGATATAATCTACCATGAACATAAATATCATGAAGGCTATGTTGAGTTGTTTCAACTACATGCGTGAACATGTGCCAAGTCGAGTCACTCAATTCATTCAAAGGAGAATACCATCCCATCATACCACATCATAATCATTCTAATAGCATGTTGGCACGCAAGGTAAACCATTATAACTCATAGCTAATCAAGCATGGCACAAGCAACTATAATCACTAAATGTCATTGCAAATATGTTTACTGCATAATAAGCTGAATCAGGAACGATGAACTCATCATATTTACAAAAACAAGAGAGGTCGAGTTCATACCAGTTTCTCCCATCTCAATTAGTCCATCATATATCGTCATTATTGCCTTTCACTTGCACGACCGAACAATGTGTATAATAATAATAGTGCACGTGCATTGGACTAAGCTGGAATCTGCAAGCATTCGACTCAAGAGAGAAGACATAGTAATATAGGCTCTAAGTTAAATAATCAATCATGCATATGAGAGCCACTAAACATTTTCAATATGGTCTTCTACTCTTGACCCCCAAAGGAAAGAAAAGAAAAGAAAACTATTTACACGAGAAAGCTCCCAACAAGTAAAAGAAGAATGAGAAATCTTTTTGTGTCGGGGAAACTGATCCACGAACACCTATGGGACCGGCGGACCGAGCCCCTTTCGGTTCGGCGGGGGGCGGAGATCGCACGAAGAGCGGATCGAGGCGAAGCACACGAGCAGTTTACCCAGCTTCGGAGCTCTCCGGGGAGATAACACTCCACTCCTACTGCTGCATGTCTGAGTGTATTGAGTTCTTGTTCGGGAGCGCCGAGTGCTACAGTACACACTAACTGCTAACGAGACCGAGCGTGAGTGTTTTTCTGCCTTTGAACCCCCCTCCTCTACGTTGCGCATGGGCCTCCTTTTATATGCTAAAGGGGTCACCGACAGGTGGCAACGTAGACAAGGGTAAAAATGGAAAAGGAATTGCGGTTGGTACAACCACCTGTATAGTGTATCATACCTAACCCTGACGGCAGGGGACAAAGGCATTAAATGCCCGTCTGCGTCGCCCAAATAGTGCAAAAAAGGGACCGTCAGGGACGCCACCGCTCGCCATGATGGCAATCTTGTCAGCGTTGCTTGCCACTGCGCACCGTTGGCTGCACAGCCTCTTGCCACGCGCGCCTGGAAAGGCCCTAGGGTGACATGTTGGTGGATGTGCTGGAGCGCGGGTACAGAGTGGTAGCTTGCCGCGGCAAGCGCCTTGCCGCGGTCGTTGTCTTGTCGCGTCCGGAAGCTTGTCGCTCACCGGGCCTCGCCGGGACGCGTGGCACATCGCGGCAAGTTCCTTGAGATGCCTTGGTTGGCCTTCCCGGCAAGCTCCTCTTGCCGGGGCCTTGTCTCCTTGGCTTGAATACTTTGTTCTTGAATGGCTCCAAAGGAACCACAGAGGACCTTGGCGGTTACCCGGCAAGCCTTGCCGCGGGGTGCTGCGACTGCCCGTGCACAAGTTCGGGATACTAGGGTACCCCTACTCTAGTACACCGACAGGAGCCCCCGGGCCTGGGCCACACACGGTGCCGAGCGCTGTTGGGCCAGGTCCAAAACAGGGCACGGGCACGCGCGGCCTGGGTTACGCCGTATCTCACTCTGTAACCACCGCGCCCTCCTCGAACGGCACGCGTCGAATGCGGTGTCGTGGATGTCGCCGCAGCCATCGACAAGGAGCTGGCGCAACTGGGGATGGAGGATCTCGGGTATTCCTCCGATGAGCACCTCCAACCCAGCGCCAAGCTCAGCTTGTTCTTCAAAGGCGTGGCGACGGCCCTCCAGCGACTCCGGGAGAAGATCCCAAAGCAGCTGGCCGACGAGTCGCGCAAGATTTGCGCGGGAGCTCTTCAAAAGGTGCTGGTGAAGGTGGCCTTCCGCAACCCAGGCCTCAACCTCACCAACGTCCTCAGGACCTTCCCGCCGAATGCTGATCTGGAAGCGCTCATGATCCTTGTCACACCCATTGTGGACAAGGTGAGCGGGATCAAGAGGGTTGAGGGCGATCGCGTAGATTAGGCCGCCCATTTTCTCTTTTTCTTGTTGCTGCTGGTCATGTTATGAGAACAATCTGTTAGAGCCGCGACAAGCTATCTTGTAATATGACTCTATTTTGGGTAGCAATTGCTATGTTATTTCCTTTACTTGATTCCTTCCTTTGTATGTTTTTGCCCTACGCTTTTAGGGAACTTGTCGGTGCAGGCACCTCAGCCGCGAGCGCTGAGTGCGGGCCGTCAGCAGCCTGCTGGCGGTGCCACTACCGACAAGAAACCTTGTCGCAGCTAGTCGCAGCTCACTTAAGTTGTTGAGCGGACTCGAAACAAAGTAAGGGCGCAACTAGCTACGAGTTGGTTCCTCCGCGCACAGGTTTTCCATACAAAGCACGGTCATTCGAGGAAGATAACTTAAATTTTTTAAAACTGATTGCTCAAACTTTAGCAACCTAGCTTTCTGTCGTTTGCTTCCCGATAAGGCGAAACTTCCTCGAACGACGCTTGTTCCACACCATTATCTTCTCCTTTCCCCCCGGCAAACTTGTGGGCGAGGGAACCTTCCTTTCTTTGAGAAAGAGAAAGAAGAGAAAATAAAGATATGGAGCCTTACGGCTCGTTATTGCTTACCGGGGGTAGGCGCTGCACAATGTGTCAGATAACACATGCAAAAAAGGTAGAAAGCATGAAATTGACAAGATGTGCGGAGCACATGAGCTTTACTTATGCACGGGGTCTGTGCCCGGCTTCGTACAAAGGATTACATGCAACATCGGCAAGACTTGTACGAAAGGTGGTTGCCAGAACAGGTTCCGGCAACCGCGCCCTACGGGTAAAACTTACGAAGATGCTCAATGTTCCAGGAGTTTCTCACCGGAATGCCATCTTCGGTCTCAAGGCGGATAGCGCCAGGCCTAGTGACTCGTTTCACTCGGTAAGGGCCTTCCCACTTCGGCGTCAACTTGTTGGAATTCTTGGCGGACTGAACGCGCCGAAGAACAAGGTCGCCTTCCTCGAGACTTCTGGCATTAACTTTGCGGCTATGGTAGCGGCGCAAAGCTTGCTGGTATCGAGCAGCTCGTACAGCGGCCTGAAGACGGTCCTCCTCAAGGAGTAGTGCGTCATCTTGTCGCAGCTGCTCTTGCTCAAGCTCATCATAAGCGAGCACTCGAGGTGACCCATATACGAGTTCCATGGGGAGAACTGCCTCTGCTCCATAGACTAGAGCGAAAGGTGTCTGGCCAGTGGCTCGATTTGGCGTCGTCTTGATCGACCAAAGAACCACCGGCAGCTCCTCAATCCAGTTCTTTCCGCACTTGCGCAGCCTGTCGAAAGTCCTGGTCTTGAGCCTGCGCAGCACTTCAGCATTCGCCCTCTCCGCTTGACCGTTGCTTCTCGGATGAGCAATAGAAGCGAAGCAGACCTTGGCGCCAAGATCTTGGACGTACTGCATGAAGGTGCGGCTCGTGAATTGCGTGTCGTTGTCGGTGATGATCTTGTTAGGGATCCCGAAGCGGCAAACAACCAACCTGAAGAACTTGACTGCTGACTGTGCTGTCACCTTCCTCACTGCTTCCACTTCCGGCCACCTTGTGAACTTGTCGATTGCAATGTACAAGTACTCAAAGCCCCCGACAGCCCGGGGAAAGGGGCCGAGGATGTCGAGCCCCCAGACCGAAAATGGCCAGGATAAAGGGATTGTCTGGAGAGCTTGAGCTGGCTGGTGCATCTGTTTGGAATGGAACTGGCACGCTTCACACTTGGTTACTTGTGCAGTTGCATCCTGGAGAGCTGTCGGCCAAAAGAAACCTTGCCAGAACGCTTTGCCGGCAAGTGCTCTTGCGCCAATGTGGTGACCACGTATGCCTCCATGTATCTCTGCCAACAGCTTTTGTCCGTCTTCTCGGTGAATACACTTCAATTTCACACCGTTGAGTCTTCTTCTGTACAGTGTGTTGTCGACAAACTGGTACATACTTGACTGCCGGGCTACTCTTTCCGCTTCTTCTTGTTCTTCGGGAAGTTCTCCTGTCTGAAGGAAACGGACAATCTGCTGTGCCCATGCTGGAGCTTGCGGCTCGACAACAAGGACTAAAGGCACATCTGCTGCTGCGGGAACATCCGCTTCTACGGTGAGAACCTGCGGCTCAGCCGGAGCTTGACGTCCCCCGGCAAGCTTGCCGGAGCAAAACTTATCGGGAGCGCCTGCTTCAACGGAACAAACCCTAGGGCTTGCCGGAGCAGACTGCTCCTCAGCACCCTTAGTGTTGATCTTGGGGACCTTCTTGGCGGCGGTTCCTGGGAGCCCTGCCGGAAAATAGTCACCAGAAATCAACTTCCTCTTCTTGCTCTGTCCAGTTGATGGCGTTACAGATGGTTGAGTCAGTTTGAGCACAAAGATCCCTGGTTCCACAGGTAACTTAAGTGCGGCGCACTTCGACAGGCTATCGGCAATGTCGTTCTGAGCTCTTGGAACATGTTCCATTTGTAGGCCGTCAAAGTGCTCTTCTAGCTTTCTCACTTCATCAACGTAAGCTTCCATCAACGGACTCTGATAATTCTTGTTCACTTGGCAGACGACAAGCTGTGAGTCACCCCTGACAATGAGCTTCTTGATCCCAAGGTCTGCTGCGATCCTGAGACCGGCAAGCAAACCTTCATACTCTGCGGTATTGTTCGTTGCTTGCTCCTTGGGAAAGTGCATCTGGACTATGTACTTGAGGTGCTCTCCGGTGGGTGCAACAAGTAGCACGCCCGCACCGGCGCCTTGCAGCGAGAAGGCACCATCAAAGTACATCAGCCACTCTTTGCTTGCTTCCTTGACGGGGATGCTCGTTTCTGGAATTTCTTCATCTTGAGTTGGCGTCCATCTGCTATGAACTCTGCCAATGCCCTACTTTGGATAGTTGAAGTGCTCTCAAACTTGAGGCCAAAGCTTGACAGTTCTAGTACCCACTCGACAATTCTGCCTGTTGCTTCTGGATTTTGCAGTATCCTCTTCAGCGGAAAACGAGTGACGACTGTGATCTCATGTGCTTGGAAGTAATGGCGCAGCTTTCTCGAGGCCATGAGAAGGCCGAAAAGCAATTTTTGCACACCAGAGTACCTTGACCTAGCCCCCTGCAGAAGGGAACTGACAAAGTAAACTGGGTGCTGCACCATTCTCTTCTGCATCTCCTCACGCGCCTGCGCAGATCCATCTTTGTCGGGACCAGAGCTTGTCGGTGAAGTCCCCTGCTTGTCGCTGGATGCATCTGCCGTGGTTGTCAGCTCATCATCCGCCTCCCTCTCCGCTACTAACGCAGCACTAACCACTTGATTGGTTGCCGCAATATACAGCGGCAACTTCTCTTGTGGCTTAGGTGCGACAAGTATTGGAGTGGAGGACAGGTATCTCTTTAAGTCCTGTAGTGCAGCCTCCGCCTCCGGAGTCCATTTCATTGGACCTGCCTTTTTCAATATTTTGAAAAATGGCAGGGCGCGCTCAGCAGACCTAGAGATAAACCTGCTGAGAGCAGCCACACAACCGGCAAGTCTTCGTACATCCTTGACGCGCTTTGGTGCTTCAATCTGCTCAATGGCCTTGATCTTGTCGGGATTGGCTTTGATTCCCCGCTGAGACACGAAGAACCCGAGAAGCTTGCCGGAGGGGACTCCAAACATACACTTCTCGGGGTTAAGCTTGAGGTTGATCTTGCGCAGATTTGTAAAGGTTTCGTCTAAATCTTGAATCAGAGTTGACTTGTCCTTGCTCTTGACCACTATGTCATCCATGTAGGCTTCCACATTTCTGTGTATTTGTGGCTCAAAAGCGTCATGGACTACCCTTGCAAATGTTGAACCAGCATTTTTAAACCGAAAGGCATCCATACGAAACAGTATGTGCCACATGGAGTGATGAATGCGGTCTTCTCCTCATCCTCTTCTGCCATGAAGATCTGATGGTATCCTGAGTATGCGTCAAGAAATGAAAGCAAGTCACATCCGGCTGTGGAGTCAACAATCTGGTCAATGCGCGGCAAGGGAAATGGGTCTTTGGGACAAGCTTTATTGACATCGGTAAAGTTGATACAAAGCCTCCAATTTCCCGTTTGCCTTGCGCATGACTACAGGATTGGCCAACCACGTAGGATGGAGCACTCCTCTGACAAGGCCTGCTGCTTCCAATTTCTTGATTTCTTCTGTGATGAATTCTTGGCGCTCCACTGCCTGTTTCCTGACTTTCTGCTTGACGGGCCACGCATGAGGACAGACGGCAAGATGGTGCTCGATTACTTTCCTGGGAACACCGGGGATGTCAGACGGTTGCCATGCAAACACGTCGACATTCGCCCGCAAGAAAGCAACGAGCGCGCTTTCCTATTTGGGGTCGAGAGTGGCACTGATGGCGAAGGTACCACCAGTGCCGTCCTCCTTGGCGGACACCCTCTTGGTCTCTGGTGGAGCTGCCATTGTCTTCTTACACTTGCCGGTGGAGATCGATGGTGCGTCCTCGATGGTAGCGCAGCACTCCGAAGAGGTGCGCTTGCCGGAGTGGGCATCAGAACTCTTGCCAGACTTGGTCTTCTTCTTCCCCCCGGGAGCTTCAAAGGCAAGTGAACCGCGATCTGTTGCGGCTGCTACTTCCCGGTAGATCTTGTCGGCGCAGATAAGAGCATCCTTCTTGTCGCCAGGGACAGAGATGACACTTATCGGGCCTGGCATCTTCAGCATGTTGTATGCATAGTGAGAGGCTGCCATGAATTTGGCGAGTGCTGGACGGCCGAGTATCCCATTGTAAGGCAATGGAAAGTCAGCAACGTCAAAAGTGACCCTCTCAGTCCTGAAGTTCAACTCGCTGCCAAATGTCACCGGCAACGTGATCTTTCCCTTCGGCTTGCTCCTTCCCGGATTGATTCCTTGGAACGTGCCGGTCTCTTCGAGCTCGCTATCAGGGATCTGGAGTTTCTGGAGTACCGTGGAGGAGATCAGGTTCAAGCCGGCCCCGCCGTCAACTAGCATCTTAGTGACCTTGAGGTTGCGGATAGTTGGTGAAACCAACATCGGCAAGCACCCGACCGCAGTTATGCGATCAGGGTGGTCCTCAATATCAAAGATGATAGGCGTGCTGGACCATTTCAGAGGCTTGCGTGACTCGACGGGTGGTTCTGCCGCATTGACTTCCCGCACCCACTGCTTGAGCTGGCAGTGTGAAGTATGCAGAGAAGCACCACCGTCAACGCACAGGACCTCTGTGGCTTTCTGGAACTCCTGCTCATCGGTCTCGTCATCATCCATATCTTCATCGTCGTCGTTATCTTCATCCTTGTCGCGGCCGCGGGGAGGTCTGTCTCCTTGCCGCTGCTTGGCCTTGCCGCGGCGTCCTCCTCGGCCGGGGCATTTCTTGCCGGCTCCTCCAGCACCTTCCTAGGCCTTCTCCTTGTCGCGTCGCTCGTATTCAGCCTTTTGCTGCTCGACAAGCTGCTCGACCTTCTTGCAGCTCTGGAGGTCATGGCCCTTGGTGCGGTGGATCTTGCAGTACTGCTTGTTGGTGCTGTCCTGCTTGTCGGCGACCACCACAGCCTGGTAGTTGGTGTCTGCGGCAATCTCCTCGCCGGAGCTACCAGCTTTGGCTTTCCTGGTGCCACCTCCGTTGCCGGACTGCTCAACGACTAGCACATCTTTGCCTTTCTTCTTCCTGTTGTTCCGCTGCCGGTTTTTCTTTGTCGGGGCAGCATCCTCACTATCAGATCCTCCTGCTTCTGTATTCTCTCCGGGGAGTTTCCTCCCTTCCTCAGCACGTGCACACTTGTCGGCCAGGGCATATAGCTCACTGACGTCTCTGATCTTGCACATCGCCATCTCCTCCCGCATCCTGCGGTTTCGCACGTTCTGATGGAACGCGCTGATTACCGCGGCAGGGTGGACATCTGGGATGTTGTGCTGTACGCGGCTGAATCTCTGAATGTACTTGCGCAGGGGCTCTCCTTCCTTCTGGGCGAGCAGATGAAGGTCGCTCTCTTGGCCATGAGGCTTGTGGCCGCCTGTAAAGGCGCCGAGAAATTGATGGCATAGGTCTGCCCAGGAGGATATGGAGTTGTCCGGCAAGTGCATGAGCCAGGACCTGACATTGGGCTTGAGCACCAGCGGGAAGTAGTTGGCAAGGATCTTGTCGTCCCGCCCCCCGGTAGCTTGCACCGCAATGGTGTAGATGCTGAGGAACTCCGACGGATGCGACTTGCCGTCGTACTTCTCTGGTACGTCTGGCTTGAAATTCTTCGTGCTGGGCCACTGGACTTGCCGCAGCTCACGAGTGAACGCAGGGCAACCTACCGCGTACGGCAAGTCGCCTGGTTTCCCTGGTGCATGCATGTCGACAGAGGGCCCAGCGCGCTAGTCCGATTGACGCCGCGCTTCTCTTTGGCGCTCGATGCGAGTATGAGTGTCTTCTTGCTGTCGTTCGTGAAGAACTTGGCGCTGATCGCGACGAGCTCGTGGATCCGATGATGCGGTGGAGTCGCTGTCGAGGTGGATCCGGCGAGTCGGCGATCTTGGCCTTCGGGGTGGAGAGTGCATGGTGGTTGCACCCCCACCGGTTTTGTCGCCATCGGCTCGTGCCTGGCAGTCCTGCCGCGGCAGCGATGTACTCGGCTGCCGCGGAGTGTCACCGTTGGCGAAGCCGATGAGACTCTGAATGGTGGCCCTCCATTCGTCGATCTTGTCTGCCGTTGGAGGGTAATCCAGGAGCAGTTGAGCTCGCGCCAAAGCTTCTGCTGGAGTGGTGGGCGGCAGTGGCGAACGGTGCGAGGAGCGGGATATGCTCGGACTTCTAACTATGTTAGAAGGAGCAGTATCCCGTCCGGGCGACCGTGTCTCGCTCGTGCCAGCATATTGGCGTGCATGCTGGTCTTTAGCACCCCGAGATCCACCAGCTCGATCTTGGTCCAACGAACGTATGGTACCGCGAGTATCATGACGTTGTCGGTCCTGCGCCTCCTGAGATGGGCGCGGTGCATGTACGGACGCCGAGGTCTGCGCAGCCTTGTCCTTGGACCTGGCAGCACCGTGAGCTCCCTCGTCGACGCTCGTTCTTCCGCCGGCGTCTACCCCACCACCCATTTGCTCCGGTGGTGGTGGGATCGACGTGGACGGAACAGTTGCCCCCGAAGCCTTCTTCTTCGGTGGCATGTCGATGAAGAAGATGAAGATCTAGCTCGTGTGAGCGCCGGATCAGGTTCACACAACCTCGACGCCCCCTACCTGGCGCGCCAAAGATGTCGGGGAAACTGATCCACGAACACCTATGGGACCGGCGGACCGAGCCCCTTTCGGTTCGGCGGGGGGCGGAGATCTCACGAAGAGTGGATCGAGGCGAAGCACACGAGCAGTTTACCCAGCTTCGGAGCTCTCCGGGGAGATAACACTCCTACTGCTGCATGTCTGAGTGTATTGAGTTCTTTTTCGGGAGCGCTGAGTGCTACAGTACACACTAACTGCTAACAAGACCGAGCGTGAGTGTTTTTCTGCCTTTGAACCCCCCTCCTCTACGTTGCGCATGGGCCTCCTTTTATATGCTAAAGGGGTCACCGACAGGTGGCAACGTAGACAAGGGTAAAAATGGAAAAGGAATTGCGGTTGGTACAACCACCTGTACAGTGTATCATACCTAACCCTGACGGCAGTGGACAAAGGCATTAAATGCCCGTCTGCGTCGCCCAAATAGTGCAAAAAAGGGACCGTCAGGGATGCCACCGCTCGCCACGATGGCAATCTTGTCAGCGTCGCTCGCCGAGGTCTGCACAGCCTCTTGCCATGCGCGCCTGGAAAGGCCCCAGGGCTTCACGTTGGTGGATGTGCTGGAGCGCGGGTAGAGAGTGGTAGCTTGCCGTGGCAAGTGCCTTGCCGCGGTCGTTGTCTTGTCACGTCCGGAAGCTTGTCGCTCAGCAGGCCTCGCCGTGACGCGTGGCACGTCGCGGCAAGTTCCTTGAGATGCCTTGGTTGGCCTTCCCGGCAAGCTCCTCTTGCCGGGACCTTGTCTCCTTGGCTTGAATACTTTGTTCTTGAATGGCTCCAAAGGAACCACGGAGGACCTTGGCGGTTACCCGGCAAGCCTTGCCGCGGGGTGCTGCGACTGCCCGTGCACAAGTTCGGGATACTAGGGTAGCCCTACTCTAGTACACCGGCATTTTGGGTTTTCATTTTGATTTCTACTACAAGCATGGAAATTAAACTAACCAATTTTTTTGGTTTTTCTTAAAGTTTATCAAACACACAAGAAGAAAGCTAGAAAAAGAAAATTAAACTAACATGGATAATACAATGAAAGAGTATGAGCACCAACGACTAGAATAGTGTGTGAACATGAATGTAAAGTCAGTGAGAAATACGTACTCCCCCAAGCTTAGGCTTTTGGCCTAAGTTGGTCTAATGCCAAGGGTAGCCTGGCTGATATCCGTAGTTGTAACTGGGGTCGTACTGAGATGCAGCAGCAAATGCCTCTTGAGCTGCGGCATGCTGGCGAGCCGCCTCCACTCTCCCCTCGTGTTCAGCTGCTTCCTCCCTGGTAACAACATACCTTCCTTTCGCCTGGTAATCAAAAAGGAAAGGAGCAGGAAGAGTAACATGGACATCGCTACGTCTGTCAAAGATTAGTCAATACTGGAGGAATTGTTCATTCCTCTTAAGAAAATGATGTTGGACCATAGCGTCATAATCTAAATAAGCAGGAGGCAACATCATATCCCCCTCTCGTGGGGCTATACCAAGATAATTTGCCACACGGGTTGCATAAATTCCTCCAAATAAATCTCCATCTCTACCATTATTATGCAACCTACGTGCAACTATTGCCCCCAAGTTATAATCTTTGTAACCTAACACGACACCCTTAAGGACACAAAGATCAGGGACACACATATGACATGCTTCATCTTTACCGTTAATGCATCTATCAATGAAGAGAGCAAAATAATGTATAGCAGGAAAATGAATGCTCCCTATGGTAGCTTGTGCAGTATCCCTAGATTCTCCCACAGTAATACTAGCAAGAAAATCTCTAAATTCAGATTCGTGGGGATCATTAATATTGCCCCACTGCGGAAGTTTGCAAACAGTTGTAAAATTCTCTAAGTCCATGGTATAAGATGTATCATAGATATCAAATAGGACACTCGGAGAATTACGTGTACATTTATATTTGAACCTTTGCACAAATGAATCAGTCAATTGATAGTACTGAGGACACTTATCTTGTAAGAAGTCCTCCAAATCGGCATTACGCACATATGCATCAAATTCCTGCTTAAAGCCTGCTTTGACCATAAAAACGTCGGATGGCCACTCACAAGCTCGTACTTCTGCGTCCCTCGGTAGTTCATCGTCTTGCTCATGTATAGCAATCCTGGGTCCTTTCTTTACTGAGGAACCACCTTGGTACATTCTCCTAGACATATTTCTTTTTCTGAAAAATTTCTGAAATTCTAGTAACTTCAAAATAAAAGTGAATATAACTAAACAAGATTGGTAGCAACTACTCCTACAAGTGCCTAGAGCTTATATCATGCATTAAAATTACTTGGGACCTCATAAATTTAACATGCAAGCTCAAGAACATGGTCACCTATGCAGCACAAATTTGCAATGAATAAAGCACTAGAACAAAAACTAATTGGACCAATGGAGGTGTCACATACCAAGCAACACTCTCCCAAAGCAGTTTTGTGAATGGAGCTTTGAGAAAGGAGATCGAAAATCGCAGCAAAATGAGCTAGAACTCGTGCTTGAGCTGGATGGGGATTTTTTTGGGAAGAAGATGGAGTGTGTGGGTGCTGGCATAAGTGGAGGGGGGGCCACCAGGGGCCCACGAGACAGGGGGGCGCGCCCAGGGGGTGTGGGCGCGCCCTCCACCCTCGTGGCCTGGTGCTTGCCCCTCCTGCAGTGATTTCAGTGCCTAAAATCCTCAAATATTCCATAAAAAATCATACTAAATTTGCAGGGCATTTGGAGCACTTTTATTTTCGGGATATTTTTTTATTGCATGGATAATTCAGAAAACAGACGGATAATAGTAATTTTTTTGCTTTATTTATTCTAAATAATAGAAAGTAAAAAGAGGGTACAGAAGGTTGTGCCTTCTAGTTTCATCCATCTCATGATCATCAAAATGAATCCACTAACAAGGTTGATCAAGTCTTGTTAACAAACTCATTCCGAATAACACGGAACCGGAGAAATTTCGAATAACACTAAGTTACCTCAACGGGGATATGAACATCCCCAACAATAAGAATATCATACTTTTTCTTGACAGTAGGAGAGGAAATTCAAAACCTCCAATAATGATAGTTGATGTCTACTACACAACCTTCTTCTTGTAGACGTTGTTGGGCCTGCAAGTGCATAGGTTTGTAGGACAGTAGCAAATTTCCCTCAAGTGGATGACCTAAGGTTTATCAATCCATGGGAGGCGTAGGATGAAGATGGTCTCTCTCGAACAACCCTGCAACCAAATAACAAAGAGTCTCTTGTGTCCTCAACACACCCAATACAATGGTAAATTGTATAGGTGCACTAGTTCAGCGAAGAGATGGTAATACAAGTGCAATATGGATGGTAGATATAGGTTTTTGTAATCTGAAAATATAAAAACAGCAAGGTAACAAGTGGTAAAAGTGAGCGTAAACGGTATTGCAATGCTAGGAAACAAGGCCTAGGGTTCATACTTTCACTAGTGCAAGTTCTCTCAACAATAATAACATAATTGGATCATATTACTATCCCTCAACATGCAACAAAGAGTCACTCCAAAGTCACTAATAGCGGAGAACAAACGAAGAGATTATGGTAGGGTACGAAACCACCTCAAAGTTATTCTTTCCAATCAATCCGTTGGGCTATTCCTATAAGTGTCACAAACAGCCCTAGAGTTAGTACTAGAATAACACTTAAGACACAAATCAACCAAAACCCTAATGTCACCTAGATACTCCAATGCCACCTCAAGTATCCGTGGGTATGATTATACGATATGCATCACACAATCTCATATTTATCTATTCAACCAACACATAGAACCTCAAAGAGTTCCCCAAAGTTTCTACCGGAGAATCATGACGAAAACGTGTGCCAACCCCTATGCATAGGTTCATGGGCGGAACCCGCAAGTTGATCACCAAAACATACATCAAGTGAATCACGTGATATCCCATTGTCACCACAGATACACACGGCAAGACATACATCAAGTGTTCTCAAATCTTTAAAGACTCAATCCGATAAGATTACTTCAAGGGGAAAACTCAATCCATTACAAGAGAGTAGAGGGGGAGAAAAAACATAAGATCCAACTATAATAGCAAAGCTCGCGATACATCAAGATCGTGCCAAATCAAGAACACGAGAGAGAGAGATCAAACACATAGCTACTGGTACAGACCCTCAGCCCCGAGGGTGAACTACTCCCTCCTCGTCATGGAGAGCACCGGGATGATGAAGATGGCCACAGGTGAGGGTTCCCCCCTCCGGCAGGGTGCCGTAACAAGGTCCCGATTGGTTTTTGGTGGGTCTGGAGGTTTTGCGGCGGCGGAACTCCCGATCTAATCTCTGTTCTGGAAGTTTTACGATACGTAGGTATATATGGGTGCAAGGGGTATGTCGGTGGAGCTTCGGGGGGGCCACGAGGCAGGGGAGCGCGCCCTAGGGGGGTGGGCGCACCCCCACCCTCGTGGCCAGCTCCCGTATCTTCTCACATAGAGTCCAAGTCTATCCGGTGGCTTTCCTTCCAAAAATAACTTCTCCAGTTGATTTCGTTCCGTTTTAACTCCGTCTGATATTCCTTTTCCTCGAAACACTGAAATAGGCATTAAACAGCAAATCTGGGTTGGGCCTCAGGTTAATAGGTTAGTCCCAAAAATAATATAAAAGTGGATAATAAAGCCCAATATTGCCCAAAACAGTAGATAATATAGCATGGAGCAATCAAAAATTATAGATACGTTGGAGACGTATCAGGCATCCCCAAGCTTAATTCCTGCTCGTCCTCGAGTAGGTAAATGATAACAAGATAATTTTTGATGCGGAGTGCTACTTGGCATAATTTCAATGTAAATCTTCTTAATTATGGTATGAATATTTAATCCGAAAGATTCAAGACAAAAGTTCATATTGACATAAAAATAATAATACTTCAAGCATACTAACAAAGCAATCATGTCTTCTCAAAATAACATGGCCAAAGAAAGTTATCCCTACAAAATCATATAGTCTGGCTATGCTCCATCTTCCCCACACAAAATATTTAAATCGTGCACAACCCCGATGACAAGCCAAGCAATTGTTTCATACTTTAACATTTTCAAAACTTTTTCAATCTTCACGCAATACATGAGCGTGAGCCATGGATATAGCACTATATGTGGAATAGAATGGTGGTTGTGGAGAAGACAAAAAGGGAGAAGATAGTCTCACATCAACTAGGCGTATCAACGGGCTATGGAGATGCCCATCAATAGATATCAATGTGAGTGAGTAGGGATTGCCATGCAACGGGTGCACTAGAGCTTTAAGTATATGAAAGCTCAACAAAAGAAACTAAGTGGGTGTGCATCCAACTCGCTTGCTCATGAAGACCTAGGGCATTTGAGGAAGCCCATCATTGGAATATACAAGCCAAGTTCTATAATGAAAAATTCCCACTAGTATATGAAAGTGACAACATAGGAGACTCGCTATCATGAAGATCATGGTGCTACTTTGAAGCACACGTGTGGTAAAAGGATAGTAGCATTGTCCCTTCTCTCTTTTTCTCTCATTTTTTCATTTTTTCATTTTATTTATTTTTTTATTTTTTGTTTGGGCCTTCTCTTTTTTATGGCCTCTTTTTTTCTCTTTTTTTTTATTTTTCGTCCGGAGTCTCATCCCGACTTGTGGGGGAATCAAGTCTCCATCATCCTTTCCTCACTGGGACAATACTCTAATAATGATGATCATCACACTTTTATTTTCTTACAACTCAACAATTACAACTCGATACTTAGAACAAAATATGAATCTATATGAATGCCTCCGGCGGTGTACCGGGATATGCAATGACTCATGAGTGACATGCATGAAAGAATTGGAACGGTGGCTTTGCCACAAATACGATGTCAACTACATGATCATGCTAGCAATATGACAATGATGGAGCGTGTTATAATAAACGGAATGGTGGAAAGTTGCATGGCAATATATCTCGGAATGGCTATGGAAATGCCATGGTAGGTAGGTATGGTGGCTGTTTTGAGGAAGGTATATGGTGGGTGTATGATACCAGCGAAAGGTGCGCGATATTAGAGAGGCTAGCAATGGTGGAAGGGTGAGAGTGCGTATAATCCATGGACTCAACATTAGTCATAAAGAACTCATATACTAATTGAAAAAATCTACAAGTTATGAAAGCAAAGTATTACGCGCATGCTCCTAGGGGGATAGATTGGTAGGAAAAGACCATCGCTCGTCCCCGACCGCCACTCATAAGGAAGACAATCAATAAATAAATCATGCTCCGACTTCATCACATAACGGTTCACCATACGTGCATGCTACGGGAATCACAAACTTTAACACAAGTATTTCTCAAATTCACAACTACTCAACTAGCACGACTCTAATATCACCATCTTCATATCTCAAAACAATCATCAAGCATCAAACTTCTCATAGTATTCAACACACTCATAAGAATTCTTACAAATCTTGTATGCTTAGCATATTAGGATTATTTAAGCAAATTACCATGCTATTTAAGACTCTAAAAAAAAAGTGAAGTATGAGAGTTCATCTATTTCTTAAAAATAAAACTACCACCATGCTCTAAAAGATATAACTGATGCCCTAGAGCAAATGACAAACTACTCCAAAAAATATGAGTGAAGATCAATGAGTAGTTGAATAATTATGCAACTATGTGAAGACTCTCCCATTTAATAATTTCAGATCTTGATATTTTATTCAAACAGCAAACAAAGCTAAATAAAACTACATTGAAAGGATAGCACAACTCATGTGAAGAAGCAAAAACTTAGGTTCAGCCGATACTAACCAATAGTTGTTGAAGAAGAAAGGTGGGATGCCAACGGGGGCATCCCCAAGCTTAGATGCTTGAGACTTCTTGAAATAATATCTTGGGGTGCCTTGGGCATCCCCAAGTTTGAGATTTTGTGTCTCCTTAATTCCTCTCATATCATGGTTTCTCTTTTTATCAAAAGCTTCATTCACAACAAACTCAACAAGAACTTGTGAGATAGGTTAGTATAAACCAATGCAAAACCTTATCATTTCCTACTGTAACAAATCACTAAAATTATTATTCAACATTGAATTCTAAATTCCTCTGCATATTTAATACTCCTATCCTCAAATAGAATCATTAAACAAGCAAACATATGCAAACAATGCAAACATAACAGCAATCTGCCAAAATAGTACAGTCTGTAAAGAATGCAAGAGTATCAATACTTCCCTAACTCCAAAAATTTTGAACTAAAATTACAACTGTAGTAAATTTATCAGAGCTCATTATTCAAAAATATTCAACATTATACCACTCTCTGACTTTTCTAGGGAATTTTTGCAACAGCAGTAAACTTTCTGTTTTCAAACAGCAACAAGCATAGTAGCAAAATAAGCATGGCAAAGGCTATCCTTGACTTTTTTATTGAAACTAAAGATGCAAAAAATTATTATAAATAACAGAAAGCAAAAACTAACAAGAGAAAATGACGCTCCAAGCAAAACACATATCATGTGGTGAATAAAAATATAGCTCCAAGTAAGGTTACCGATGAACGAAGACGAAAGAGGGGATGCCTTCCGGGGCATCCCCAAGCTTAAATGCTTGGTTATCCTTGAATATTACCTTGGGGTGCCTTGGGAATCCCCAATCTTAGGCTCTTTCCACTCCTTATTCCATAGTCCATCGAATCTTTACCTAAAACTTGAAAACTTCACAACACAAAACTTAACAGAAAACTCGTGAGCTCCGTTAGCGAAAGAAAACAAAACACCACTTCAAGGTACTGTAATGAACTCATTATTTATTTATATTGGTGTTAAACCTACTGTATTCCAACTTCTCTATGATTTATAAACTATTTTACTAGCCATAGAGTCATCAAAATAAGCAAACAACACAATGAAAACAGAATCTGTCAAAAACAGAACAGTCTGTAGTAATCTGTAACTAACGCAAACTTCTGGAACTCCAAAAATTCTAAGGTAAATTGGTGGACCTGAGGAATTTGTCTAGTAATCATCTGCAAAAATAATCAACTAAATAGCACTCTCCAGTAAAAAGTTCTAGCTAATCTCGTGAGCGCTAAAGTTTCTGTTTTTTACAGCATGATCATAAAGAGTTCACCCAAGTCTTCCCAAAGGTTCTACTTGGCACAAACACTAATTAAAACACAAAACCACATCTAAACATAAGCTAGATGGATTATTTATTACTAAAAAAACCAAAAGCAAGAAACTAAAATAAAATTGGGTTACCTCCCAACAAGCGCTAACGTTTAACGCCCCTAGCTAGGCATGATGATTTCAATGATGCTCACATAAAAGATAAGAATTGAAACATAAAGAGAGCATCATGAAGAATATGACTAGCACATTTAAGTCTAACTCACTTCCTATGCATAGGGATTTTGTGAGCAATCAACTTATGTGAACAATAACCAACTAGCATAGGAAGGCAAAAGAAGCATAACTTCAAAACTTTAAGCACATAGAGAGGAAACATGATATTATTGCAATATGTAGAAGCATATGATCCTCTCTCATAATAATTTTCAGTAGCATCATGAATGAATTCAACAATATAACGAGCACCTAAAGCATTCTTTTCATGATCTACAAGCATAAAAAATTTATTACTCTCCACATAAGAAAAATTCTTCTCATTCGGAATAGTGGGAGCAAACTCGACAAAATAACTATCATGTGATTGAAAATTAAGATCAAGATGACAAGTTTCATGGTTATCATTATTCTTTAAAGCATACGTGTCATCACAATAATCATCATAGATAGGAGGCATGCTTTCATCATAATAAATTTGCTCATCAAAACTTGGGGGACTAAACATATCATCTTCATCAAACATAGCATCCCCAAGCTTGTGGCTTTGCATATCATTAGCATCATGAATATTCAAAGAATTCATACTAACAACATTGCAATCATGCTCATCATTCACATATTTTATGCCAAGCATTCTATGTAATTCTTCTTCTAGCACTTGAGCACAATTTTCCTTTCCATCATTCTCACGAAAGATATTAAAAAGACGAAGCGTATGAGACAAACTCAATTCCATTTTTTTCGTAGTTTTCTTTTATAAACTAACTAGTGCTAAAACAAGAAACAAAAAGATTCGATTGCAAGATCTAAAGATATACCTTCAAGCACTCACCTCCCCGGCAACGGCGCCAGAAAAGAGCTTGATGTCTACTACACAACCTTCTTCTTGTAGACGTTGTTGGGCCTGCAAGTGCACATGTTTGTAGGACAGTAGCAAATTTCCCTCAAGTGGATGACCTAAGGTTTATCAATCCGTGGGAGGCATAGGATGAAGATGGTCTCTCTTGAACAACCCTGCAACCAAATAACAAAGAGTCTCTTGTGTCCCCAACACACCCAATACAATGGTAAATTGTATAGGTGCACTAGTTCGGCGAAGAGATGGTGATACAAGTGCAATATGGATGGTAGATATAGGTTTTTGTAATCTGAAAATATAAAAACAGCAAGGTAACAAGTGGTAAAAGTGAGCGTAAACGGTATTGCAATGCTGGGAAACAGGGCCTAGGGTTCATACTTTCACTAGTGGAAGTTCTCTCAACAATAATAACATAATTGGATCATATAACCATCCCTCAACATGCAACAAAGAGTCACTCCAAAGTCACTAATAGCGGAGAACAAATGAAGAGATTATGGTAGGGTACGAAACCACCTCAAAGTTATTCTTTCCAATCAATCCGTGGGCCTATTCCTATAAGTGTCACAAACAGCCCTAGAGTTCGTACTAGAATAACACCTTAAGACACAAATCAACCAAAACCCTAATGTCACCTAGATACTCCAATGTCACCTCAAGTATCTGTGGGTATGATTATACGATATGCATCACACAATCTCAGATTCATCTATTCAACCAACACATAGAACCTCAAAGAGTGCCCCAAAGTTTCTACCGGAGAATCATGACGAAAACGTGTGCCAACCCCTATGCATAGGTTCATGGGCGGAACCCACAAGTTGATCACCAAAACATACATCAAGTGAATCACGTGATTTCCCATTGTCACCATAGATACGCACGGCAAGACATACATCAAGTGTTCTCAAATCTTTAAAGACTCAATCCGATAAGATTACTTAAAGGGGAAAACTCAATCCATTACAAGAGAGTAAAGGGGGAGAAGAAACATAAGATCCAACTATAATAGCAAAGCTCGCGATACATCAAGATTGTGCCAAATCAAGAACACGAGAGAGAGAGATCAAACACATAGCTACTGGTACATACCCTCAGCCCCAAGGGTGAACTACTCCCTGCTCGTCATGGAGAGCGCCCGGATGATGAAGATGGCCACAGGTGAGGGTTCCCCCCTTCGGCAGGGTGCCGGAACAGTGTCCCGATTGGTTTTTGGTGGCTCTGGAGGTTTTGCAGCGGCGGAACTCCCGATCTAATCTCTGTTCTGGAAGTTTTACGATACGTAGGTATATATGGGTGCAAGGGGTACGTCGGTGGAGCTTCGGGGGCCCCACAAGGCAGGGGGGCGCCCCCCCACCCTCGTGGCCAGCTCCCGTATCTTCTGACGTAGAGTCCAAGTCTATCCGGTGGCTTTCCTTCCAAAAATAACTTCTCCTGTTGATTTCGTTCCGTTTTGACTCCGTCTGATATCCCTTTTCCTCGAAACACTGAAATAGGCATAAAACAACAAATTTGGGCTGGGCCTCCGGTTAATAGGTTAGTCCCAAAAATAATATAAAAGTGGATAATAAAGCCCAATATTGCCCAAAACAGTAGATAATATAGCATGGAGCAATCAAAAATTATAGATACGTTGGAGACGTATCAATAGTTGGAACTTTTCCAATAGAATTGATGCTATGAACTTGAGATTGTTTCCTCGGAAAGTGTACCGTATGCTCATTACCATTAACATGAAAAGTGACATTGCCTTTGTTGCAATCAATAACAGCCCCTGCAGTATTCAAAAAGGGTCTACCAAGGATAATCGACATACTATAGTCCTCAGGAATATCAAGAATAACAAAGTCCGTTAAGATAGTGACATTTGCAACCACAACAGGCACATCCTCACAAATACCTACAGGTATAGCAGTTGATTTATCAGCCATTTGCAAAGATATTTCAGTAGGTGTCAACTTACTCAATTCAAGTCTACAATATAAAGAGAGAGGCATAACACTAACATCGGCTCCAAGATCACATAAAGCAGTTTGAACATAATTTCTTTTAATGGAGCATGGTATAGTTGGTACCCCCGGATCTCCAAGTTTCTTTTGCATTCCACCCTTAAAAGTGTAATTAGCAAGCATGGTGGAAATTTCAGCTTCCGGTATCTTTCTTTTGTTTGTAATGATATCCTTCATATATTTAGCATAAGGATTTACTTTAAGCATATCAGTTAAGCACATACGTAAGAAAACAGGTCTAATCATTTCAGCAAAGCGCTGAAAATCCTCATCATCCTTTGTCTTGGATGGTTTAGGGGGAAAGGGCATGGGTTTCTGAACCCATGGTTCTCTTTCTCTACCGTGCTTCCTAGCAACAAAATCTCTCTTATCATAAAGTTGATTCTTTGATTGTGGGTTATCAAGATCAACAGCAGGTTCAATCTCTACTTCATTGTTTTTGCTAGGTTGAGCATCAACATGAACATTATCATTAACATTATCACTAGGTTCATGTTCATCACCTGATTGTGTTTCAGCATCAGAAACAGAAATATCATTGGGATTCTCAGGTGTGTCTACAGCAGGTTCACTAGAAGCATGCAAAGTTCTATCATTTTTCTTTTTCTTCTTTTTAGAAGAACTAGGTGCCTCTAAATTATTTCTCTGAGAATCTTGCTCGATTCTCTTAGGGTGGCCTTCAGGATACAAAGGTTCCTGAGTCATTCTACCAGTTCTAGTAGCCACTCTAACAGCAAAGTCATTTTTATTATTTAATTCATCAAGAAAATCATTTTGAGATTTAAGTACTTGCTCAGCTTGAGTAGCAACCATAGAAGCATATTTGCTAACGAGTTTAAGTTCACCTTTAACTCTAGCCATATAATCACTCAAGCATCCTATCTCGAAAGCATTATTCTTTAACTCTCTACCAACATATGCATTAAAACTTTCTTGTCTAGCCATAAAATCATCAAATTCATCTAAGCATGGGCTATGAAATTTAGTAGAGGGGATTTCAACTTTATCATATCTATAGAGAGAATTTACCTTTACTACCTGTGTCGGGTTATCAAGACAATATGGTTCTTTGACAGGCGGTAAATTAAGACCATGTATTTCTTCAATAGGAGGTAAATTCTTAACATCTTCAGCTTTAATACCTTTTTATTTCATTGATTTCTTTGCCTCTTGCATATCTTCAGGACTGAGAAATAAAACACCTCTCTTCTTCGGAGTGGGTTTAGGAATAGGCTCAGGAGTTGGGTCAATTGGTTCAGGAATTGCCTCAGGAATTGGCTCAGGAAGAGTCCAATTATTTTCATTAGTCAACATATTATTCAATAGTAATTCAGCTTCGTCGACTGTTGTTTCCCTGAAAACACAACCAGCACAACTATCCAAGTAGTCCTTGGAAGCATCGGTTAGTCCATTATAAAAGATATCAATTATTTCATTTTTCTTAAGAGGATGATCAGGCAAAGCATTAAGTAATCGGAGAAGCCTCCCCCAAGCTTGTGGGAGACTCTCTTCTTTGATTTGCACAAAATTATATATTTCCCGTAAGGCAGCTTGTTTCTTATGAGCAGGGAAATATTTAGCAGAGAAGTAATAAATCATATCCTGGGGACTACACACACAACCTGGATCAAGAGAATTAAACCAAGTCTTAGCATCACCCTTTAATGAGAACGGAAATATCTTAAGGATATAATAATAGCGAGACTTCTCATCATTAGTAAACAGGGTGGCTATATCATTTAACTTGGTAAGATGTGCCACAACAGTTTCAGATCCAAGGCCATAAAAAGGATTAGATTCAACCAAAGTAATTATTTCAGGATCAATAGAGAATTCATAATCCTTATTAGTAACACAAATAGGTGAAGTAGCAAAAGCAGGGTCAGGTTTCATTCTAGTATTAAGAGACTGCTGCTTCCATTTAGCTAATAATTTCTTAAGATCATATCTATATTTGCAAGCAAAGATAGCTCTAGCAGCTTCCTCATCCATAACATAACCCTCAGGAACAACAGGTAATTCATAATTAGGAGGAGAACTTTCATCACCACTATCATCAATAATAGCATCTTCAATAATTTCATTCTCTCTAACCCTAGCAAGTTGTTCATCAAGAAATTCACCTAATGGCAAAGTAGTATCACGCATAGAAGTAGTTTCATCATAAGTATCATGCATAGCAGAAGTGGCATCATCAATAACATGCGACATATCAGAATTCATAGCAGTAGCAGGTTTAGGTGTCGCAAGCTTACTCAAAACAGAAGGAGATTCTAGTGCAGAGCTAGATGGCAGTTCCTTACCTCCCCTCGTAGTTGAGGGAAAAATCTTGGTTCTTTCATCTTTCAAGTTCCTCATAGTGATCAACAGATATAAATCCCAAGTGACTCAAAGAATAGAGTTATGCTCCCCGGCAACGGCGCCAGAAATTAGTCTTGATAACCCACAAGTGTAGGGGATCGCAACAGCTTTCGAGGATAGAGTATTCAACCCAAATTTATTGATTCGACACTAGGGGAGCCAAAGAATATTCTTAAGTATTAGCAGTTGAGTTGTCAATTCAACCACACCTGGATAACTTAGTATTTGCAGCAAAGTATTTAGTAGCAAAGTAGTATGATAGTAATGGTAACCGTGGTAAAAGTAAAGATAATAGTTTTGTAGGAATTGTAACAGTAGCAACGGAAAAGTAAATAAGCAAAGAACAAGATGTGAAAAGCTCGTACGCATTGGATCAGTGATGGATAATAATGTCGGATGCGATTCCTCATGTAATAGCTATAACATAGGGTGACACAGAACTAGCTCCAGTTCATCAATGTAATGTAGGCATGTATTCCGAATATAGTCATACGTGCTTATGGAAAAGAACTTGCATGCCATCTTTTGTCCTACCCTCCCGTGGCAGCGGGGTCCTAATGGAAACTAAGGGATACTAAGGCCTCCTTTTAATAGAGAACCGAAACAAAGCATTAGCACTTAGTGAATACATGAACTCCTCAAATTACGGTCATCACCGAGAAGTATCCCGATAATTGTCACTTCGGGGTTGTCGGATCATAACACATAATAGGTGACTATAGACTTGCAAGATAGGATCAAGAACACACATATATTCATGAAAACATAATAGGTTCAGATCTGAAATCATGGCACTCAGGCCCTAGTGAAAAGAATTAAGCATAGCAAAGTCATAGCAACATCAATCTCAGAACATAGTGGATACTAGGGATCAAACCCTAACAAAACTAACTTGATTACATGGTAAATCTCATCCAACCCATCACCGTCCAGCAAGCCTACGATGGAATTACTCACACACGGTGGTGAGCATCATGAAATTGGTGATGGAGGATGGTTGATGATGACGACGGCGACGAATCCCCCTCTCCGGAGCCCCGAACAGATTCCAGATCAGCCCTACCGAGAGAGATTAGGACTTGGCGGCGGCTCCGTATCGTAGAACATGATGAAACTTTTTCTCTGATATTTTTCTCCGCGAAACGGAATATATGGAGTTGGAGTTGAGGTCGATGGAGCCTCAGGGGGCCCACGAGACAGGGGGCGCGCCCAGAGGGGGTGGGCGCGCCCCCACCCTCGTGGACAGGGTGTGGGCCCCCTGGTCTTGATTCTTTCGCTAGTATTTTTTTATATTTTCCAAAACTTGCCTCCGTGGATTTTCTAGTCATTCCGAGAACTTCTGTTTTCTACACATGAAACAACATCATGGCAGTTCTGCTGAAAACAGCGTCTGTCCGGGTTAGTTTCATACAAATCATGCAAGTTAGAGTCCAAAACAAGGGCAAAAGTGTTTGGAAAAGTAGATACGTTTGAGACATATCAGTTGCCTCCCAACTAGCGCTATCATTTAACGCCCCTAGCTAGGCATAAAAGCGAAGATAGATCTAAGTAGTGCCATCTTTGGCACTCAATTCTTAAGTAGCTCACATGATAGATTCATAAGGTAATTTGACTTTCTTTCTTGTAAAGTGCTCCATGCCTTTCTTTAATGGAAATTGGAATCTAATATTCCCTTCCTCCATATATATCAATAATCGCGCCAATCGTTCTAAGGAAAGGTCTACCAAGAATAATAGGGCAAGAAAGATTGCAATCTATATCAAGAACGATAAAATCTACGGGCACCAAATTTCTATTTGCAACAATGAGAACATTATTGATCCTTCCCATTGGCTTTTTAATGGTGGAATCCGCAAGGTGCAAATTTAAAGAGCAATCATCAAGATCATGGAAACCTAGAATATCACATAAAGTTTTCAGAATCGTGGAAACACTAGCACCCAAATCACACAAAGCAAAACACTCATGATCTTTAATTTTAATCTTTAGAGTAGGTTCCCACTCATCATTAAGTTTTCTAGGTATATAAACTTCCAAATTAAGTTTTTCATCATAAGATTGCATCAAGGCATCAACGATATGTTTGATAAAAGCTTTATTTTGACTATAAGCATGAGGAGAATTAACAACAGATTGCAACAAGGAAATACAACCTTCTAAAGAACAATTATCATAATCAAATTCCTTGAAATCCGAGATAGTGGGTTCAATGCTATTTAAAGTCATGACCTCTCCAATCCCACTTTTACCAAATTTAGCATCAAGATCTAAAAACTCCGAATTATTGGGATGCCTTTTAACTAAAGTTGACTCATCTCCAGTCCCATTATTATCAAGATTCATATTGCAAAACAATGATCTAATAGGGGACACATCAATAACTTTAAGATCATCATTATTTTCATGGAAACTAGGAGAACACGCCTTTACAAAGCAATCTTTCTTAGCACGCAATCTAGCGGTTCTTTCCTTGCACTCATCAATGGAAATTCTCATGGCTTTGAGAGACTCATTGATATCATGCTTAGGAGGAGTAGATCTAAGTTTAAGAGAATCAACATCAAGCGAAAGTCTATCAACGTTCCTAGCCAAATCATCAACTTTGAGCAATTTTTCTTCAAGCAAAGCATTAAAATTCTTTTGAGAAATCATAAATTCTTTCACACTATTCTCAAAATCAGAGGGCATCTTATTAAAATTACCATAAGAATTATTGTAGAAATTTCCATAATTATTAGAGGAATTACTAGGGAACGGTCTAGGATTAAAGTTTCCTCTATAAGCATTGTTTCCAAAACTATTCCTACCAACAAAATTCACATCCATAGATTCATTATTATTCTCAATCAAAGTAGACAAAGGCATATCATTGGGATCAAGAGGAGTATTTTTAGTAGCAAGCAACTTCATAAGTTCATCCATCTTTCGACTCAAAACATTGATTTCTTCTATAGCATGCACTTTTTTACTAGAAGATCTTTCGGTGTGCCATTGAGAATAATTAGCCATAATATTATCAAGAAGTTTTGTAGCATCTCCTAACGTTATTTCCATAAACGTGCCTCCCGCGGCCGAATCTAAAAGATTTCTAGAAGCAAAGTTCAAACCGGCATAAACTTTTTGTATGATCATCCATAAATTCAAACCATGAGTAGGGCAATTGCGAATCATCAATTTCATTCTTTCCCAAGATTGGGCAACATGCTCATGATCCAGTTGTTTAAAATTCATAATATCGTTCCTCAGAGTGATAATCTTAGCGGGAGGAAAATACTTAGATATAAAAGCATCTTTGCACTTGTTCCAAGAATCAATACTATTTTTAGGCAAAGACGAAAACCAAACTTTAGCACGATCTCTAAGTGAAAATGGAAATAGCTTCAATTTGACAATATCATTATCCATATCTTTCTTCTTTTGCATATCACACAAATCAACAAAGTTGTTTAGATGAGTAGCGGCATCTTCACTAGGAAGGTCGGCGAATTGATCTTTCATAACAAGATTCAGCAAAGCAGTATTGATTTCACAAGACTCAACATCATTAAGAGGAGTAATCGGAGTACTAAGGAAATCATTATTATTGGTATTGGAGAAATCACACAATTTGGTATTATCTTGCGCCATGGCAACAAGTAATCCAACACACAAGCAAACAGGAAAAGGCAAGCGAAAAAGAGAGGAGAAGATTGGGAAAGAGAGGGCAAATAAAACAGCAATGGTGAAGTGGGGGAGAGGAAAACGAGAGGCAAATGGCAAATAATGTAAATGCGAGGGAGATGAGTTTGTGATGGGTACTTGGTATGTCTTGACTTGAGCGAAGACCTCCCCAGGAACGGTGCCAGAAATCCTTCTTGCTACGTCTTGAGATTGCGTTGGTTTTCCTTGAAGAGGAAAGGGTGATGCAGCAAAGTAGCGTAAGTATTTCCCTCAGTTTTTGAGAACCAAGGTATCAATCCAGTAGGAGGCTCCTCAAAAGTCCAACACACCTACACAAACAAACAAAGAACTCGCAACGAACGCAATAAAGGGGTTGTCAATCCCTTCACGGCCACTTGCGAAAGTGAGATCTGATAGAGATAGTATGATAAGATAAATATATTTTTGGTATTTTATAATATAGATGCAAAAAGTAAAGATGCAAATAAAAGTATATTGAAAGCTTATATGATAAAAGATAGACCCGGGGGCCATAGGTTTCACTAGTGGCTTCTCTCAAGATAGCATAAGTATTACGATGGGTGAACAAATTACTGTCGAGCAATTGATAGAAAAGCGAATAATTATGAGATTATCTAGGCATGATCATGTATATAGGCATCACGTCCGCGACAAGTAGACCGACTCCTACCTGCATCTACTACTATTACTCCACACATCGGCCGCTATCCAGCATGCAGAGTATTAAGTTCATAAGAACAGAGTAACGCATTAAGAAGGATGACATGATGTAGAGGGATAAACTCAAGCAATATGATATAAACCCCATCTTTTTATCCTCGATGGCAACAATACAATATGTGCCTTGCAACCCTTTCTGTCACTGGGTAAGGACACCGCAAGATTGAAACCAATGCCAAGCACTTCTCCCATGGCAAGAAAGATCAATCTAGTAGGCCAAACCAAACTGAAAATTCGAAGAGACTTGCAAAGATAACTCAATCATACATAAAAGAATTCAGAGGAGATTCACATATTTCTCATAGATAAACTTGATCATAAACCCACAATTCATCGGATCTCGACAAACACACCGCAAAAAGAGTTTACATGGAATAGATCTCCAAAAGAGAGGGGGAGAACATTGTATTGAGATCCAAAAAGAGAGAAGAAGCCATCTAGCTAATAACTATGGACCCGAAGGTCTGTGGTAAACTACTCACAACTCATCGGAGGGGCTATGGTGTTGATGTAGAAGCCCTCCATGGTCGATTGCCCCTCCGGTGGAGCGCCGGCGAAGGCTCCAAGATGGGATCTCGCGGATACAGAAGGTTACGGCGGTGGAAATTGTTTTTCGTTGGCTCCCTGGATGTTTTCGGGGTACATGGGTATATATAGGAGGAAGAAGTATGTCGGTGGCTGCTTGAGGGGCCCAGGAGACAGGGGGTGTGCCAAGGAGGGGTGGGCGCACCCTCCTATCTCCTGGCCGCCTCAATTGCTTCTTGACTCGCACTCCAAGTCCGCTGGATCACGTTCGTTCCAAAAATCACGCTCCCGAAGGTTTCATTCCGTTTGGACTCTGTTTGATATTCCTTTTCTTCGAAATACTGAAATAGGCAAAAAAAAAACAGCAATACGGGCTGGGCCTCCGGTTAGTAGGTTAGTCCCAAAAATGATATAAATATGTAAAATAAAGCCCATAAACATCCAAAAGGGGTAATATAATAGCATGGAACAATAAAAAATTATAGATACGTTGGAGATGTATCAAGAGGTATCTCTGGGCCCACTCGGTAATGCATCATCATAATGAGCTCAATGTGACTAAGTAGTTAGTCACGGGATCATGCATTACGGAATGAGTAAAGTGACTTGCCGGTAACGAGATTGAACGAGGTATTGGGATAACGACGATCGAATCTCGGGCAAGTAACATACCGATTGACAAAGGAAATTGTATACGGGATTGCTTGAATCCCCGACATCATGGTTCATCCGATGAGATCATCATGGAATATGTGGGAGCCAACATGGGTATCCAGATCTCGCTCTTGGTTATTGGCCGGTGAGCTGTCTCGGTCATGTCTACGTGATTCCCAAACCCGTAGGGTCTACACACTTAAGGTTCGGTGACGCTAGCACTAGTAGAAAAAGGGTCAAATGTTCAGCTCATTAGTCTCGGTTTGTATTTGAGCCGGCACTAATGTGACCAATAGTGCCGGTTCTAACGGCTAGGCGGGCGGCGCTCATTAGTACCGGTTCGTGGCGAACCTTTAGTACCGGTTCGTGCCACGAACCGGTACTAAAGAGGTGGTGGCCTTTTGTCGGAGTAATGAGCCATGGGTAGGCCAACCCAAGGCCCACAACCTTTCAAGGCATCGGGGCTGACTGCGCCCCTCAAGATGATGAGACGAAGAGCCGCTGAGGGAGTCCTGGACTAGGGGGTGTCCGGACAGCCGGACTATCATCGTCAGCCAGACTCCAAGACTATGAAGATACAAGATTGAAGACTTCGTCCCGTGTTCGGATGGGAGTTTCCTTGGCGTGGAAGGCAAGCTTGGCGATACGGATATGTAGATCTCCTACCATTGTAACCGACTCTGTGTAACCCTAGCCCTCTCCGGTGTCTATATAAACCGGAGGGTTTTAGTCCGTAGGACACACAACCATTACAACAATCATACCATAGGCTAGCTTCTAGGGTTTAGCCTCCTTGATCTCGTGGTAGATCTACTCTTGTACTACCCATATCATCAATATCAATCAAGCAGGAGTAGGGTTTTACCTCCATCGAGAGGGCCCGAACCTGGGTAAAAACATCGTGTCCCTTGTCTCCTGTTACCATCTGCCTAGACGCACAGTTCGGGACCCCCTACACGAGATCCGCCGGTTTTGACACCGACATTGGTGCTTTCATTGAGAGTTCCTCTGTGCCGTCACCGATAGGAAGGATGCCTCTTCCCGTCTTCAAAGACGGTATCTTCGCCAAAGGAGCCTTGGCCGCCGGCCAAACTATCCGGCTGGGTGGTTTTCTCATGACCGGCTGTTCGGCCACCGCTTCGACGATGACCTCTCGGGTCATCAAATGCAATCTTCACGTCAACTCGGAATTCGCCGAGCAGTTGGATCCAATAGAGCTCTCATCCGTAAACGAGCTCTTGGATCGCATCGCCGCCCTGGGAGTCGCTACAGACTACAATCAGATTGGGCTTAAAACCGATCTAAGAGAGATTAACTCTCCCCAGGTTACCCACCACGTTGCGGTGGTAGAGGAACAACGCGGCGACTCTTCTCTTGTATTGAAAACTAGTCATGTCCGGGCTCCCGAACCCTCCATGCCGGATTCCCGTGGAGGGACGGACTTCGATCAAGCACTGAACCTAAAGTCAGGCATCAGACCGGACTCGTTGGACAACGTCCAACAATCCAAGCTTCCAAATTCAGAAACTTCTTGGCCTTTCAGCCTCGAGATGGGTAGGGTTCCAGACTCAATTCCACCCACCCACCCAGACATATGCGATCTATCTCAAATCCAGCAAGAGCCCGCTGAAATAGTACATCATTACTAGGCCAGATTCCTCCTGGTTATGGACAGGATAAAGGACTGCCGAGAGGAAAACGCAATTTCAATTTTTTGCAATAATTGCACGGACGAGGGAATCTTGAACGCCGTCAGTCGCCGTGAAATTACACGCTTCGCCGACCTGGCGTCCATAGTACGAAAGTACTGTGCGATGGAGAGTTTCCGGAAAACCAAAACTAAGTTTTGGGACAATCCGGCCCCGAATACAACCCTAGTCCGTAACAAAAGGGTGCATCACACTCAGGCACCAGGTACAAAAACCAAAAAGCAAAAACCCCATAAAGGGCACGGAACCGTACTAGAGGGATGGCTCAGCGGACCCTGTAAAATTCACAATACAGAAGGCGCCACCCCAACACATAGCCTTCGAGCATGTTGGATATTGCGGCAAGTGGCCAAAAGTGGCGAGGAGCTTCTAGCCCCGGAAAACCACTCCAATAGTACCAGTACGGTATCAACAGTCTTCAAGACTTTCGCGTCAAATAATATGCGAAAACGAACAATCCGCAGCCTCGCCGAAGTCTACCAAGTAGCAACAACAAATCCATGGAGCGACACGGCCATCACCTTCAACGCCAGTGATGAACCTAAATTCCGAACAGCCCGAGCACCAGCCGCATTGGTCCTCAGTCTAATAGTGGACGACTTTCGTCTTACCAAGGTACTCATGGATGGCGGCAGCGGACTAAACCTCATCTACGAGGAAACTCTTCAAAAAATGGAAATAGACTGGAGCCGCATTGAGCGAAGCAGCACAACCTTTAGAGGAATAATCCCTAGCCGGGAAGCGTGCTGCACAGGAAAAATCACACTTGATGTGGTGTTCGGCTCGCCGGACAATTACAAGTCCGAGGAGATCACGTTCCAAGTGGCCCCATTCAGCAGCGGATATCACGCTATATTAGGACGAGAGGCATTCACAATTTTTCAAGCCATACCCCATTACGGGTACATGAAGCTTAAGATGCCTGGGCCCGGCGGAATAATCACTCTCGCTAGTGATCCGGACATAGCACTCCGCGCCGAAAACAAGACAGCCGCATTAGCCCTGGAGGCACTATCCGAAGCCCTAGCGGCAGAAGAACTCACTGCGCTACGCTCTACGGTGAATAGGGATGATGTGATACTCGATAAGAGATCCAAGTCCACCTCCTTCAAACCAGTGGATGAAATAGGCAAATTCCAGGTCCATCCAACGGACCCAACAAAGTCGGCCTCCATCGGGGCACAGCTGAACCCTGATGTGGATGCCGCACTGCGAGAATTCCTTCGGGAAAATTGGGACATCTTTGCCTGGCACCCTTCAGATATGCCAGGAATCCCACGCAGATTGGCAGAACACAGTCTAAACATCCTAAAAGGATTCAAGCCAGTCAAACAGGCTCTTCGGCGATTTTCCGAACCCAAAAGACAGGCAATGGGAGAAGAGCTAGCCAAGCTACTGGAATCCGGATTCATCAGAGACATCAAACATCCGGACTGGCTAGCAAACCTGGTAATGGTACCAAAGAAGGACAAATCCTGGCGCCTATGCGTCGATTTTAAAGACCTCAACAAGGCCTGCCCAAAGGATCCCTTCCCCCTTCCCCGCATCGACCAAATAATCGATGCTACTGCAGGGCACGATTCATTGTGCTTCCTCGACGCATACTCCGGCTACCATCATATCAAGATGGCAGAGGCGGACCAAGCCGCAACGGCATTCATTACTCCATATGGACCATTCTGCTTCAACACGATGCCCTTCGGACTCAAAAACGCCGGCGCAACATATCAGCGCATGATTCAGACATGTCTGGCTACCCAGATCGGCAAAACAGTAGAGGCATACGTAGACGACGTAGTCGTCAAAACCAGACACATCGAAACCCTAGTAGACGATTTGAGGCTCACATTCGACAACCTCCGAGTATATGACATTAAGCTGAATCCGGAAAAATGTGTTTTCGGCGTACCAGCAGGAAAGCTCCTGGGCTTCATTGTATCCGGTAGAGGAATTTAAGCAAACCCAGCCAAGATCCGAGCTCTGTCACAGCTGGATATTCCAAAAGACCTCAAACAAATACAAAAATTGACTGGATGCGTGGCGGCTCTAAGCCGCTTTATCTTCCGTTTGGGAGAAAAGGCATTGCCCCTCTATCGCCTCCTCAGGCGCACCGAACACTTCGAGTGGACGGATGCTGCCACTGCCAAACTTGAAGAAATAAAAGCCATATTGGCAACAAATCCGGTCCTGGCCGCGCCTAACCTGGGCGAACCAATGCTGTTATACATCGCGGCAACACATCAAGTTGTAAGCGCGGTACTCGTCGTCGAACGAGAAACAGAAGGGCATAAATTCCCTCTTCAAAAACTAGTGTACTACGTATCCACTGTCTTAACTCCCTGCAAGTCCCGTTACCCGCACTATCAAAAGATAGCGTACGCAGTGTTCATGGCATCCCGGAAGCTCCGACACTACTTTCAAGAGTGTTCGATAATAGTGGCCTCCGAAGTGCCCCTCAACGACATTATAAACAACCGCGACGCAACGGGCAGGATTGCAAAATGGGCCATTGAGCTCTTACCATTCGATATAACTTACAAACCTCGGCGAGCTATAAAGTCACAAGTCTTGGCTGACTTTGTCGCTGAATGGACTGAAGCCGAACTCCCTAAAGAGTACGGCGCATACTCCAATTGGACTATGCATTTCGACGGCTCCAAAATGTTGGCCGGCTTGGGGGCTGGCGTCGTATTGACGTCCCCAACCGGGGATACAGTCCAATACGTACTTCAGATAATGTACACGGACTCCAACAATGCAGCCGAATATGAGGCCCTCCTACATGGCCTCCGGATAGCAATCTCCATGGGCATTCAACGCCTAGAGGTGCGCGGGGATTCAAACCTCGCAATATCCCAAGTAAATGGAGACTTTGACGCCAAGGATCCGAAGATGGCAGCCTATCGTAACGCTGTCCTAAAAATGTCAGCCCGGTTCGAAGGACTTGAATTCCACCACGTAGCCCGGGATAATAACCAAGCAGCCGACGTATTGGCACGCATCGGTGCGAAACGCGACGCTGTCCCTCCAAACATCTTCCTAGAACGGCTCTTTAAGCCATCCGTACTATGGGAAGAGGAGTCCGGAAATAACAACCCGGAAGCAGCCGCACCACCCAACACAGAACAATCTGACATAATCGGCAACTCAGCCGATGAAATAACGCCTTCAGCCCACGAAATAATGGTAGTAATTGCCCCGTGGACAGAACCATTCCTAGCCTACCTGGTTAGGCAGGAGCTTCCCGAAGACCGAAACGAGGCTCGCTGCATAGTTCGGCGGTCTAAAGCCTACAAGGTCCATGAGGGGGAACTTTACAAGAAACGCACAACCGGAGTCCTTCAAAGGTGTATCTCCGAAGAGGAAGGGCGAAACCTTCTGGCTGAAATTCATGCCGGACTAGGCGGACACCACGCCGCAGCCCGGGCCCTGGTAGGCAAGGCATTCCATACAGGATTTTATTGGCCGACGGCCCGGGCAGATGCTCAGGACTTAGTCCAAAGATGCATCGGTTGTCACCTCTTTGCTAATCAGAGCCATATGCCACCCACCGCCCTCAAAACTATACCCATTACCTAGCCGTTCGTGGTCTGGGGGCTTGACATGGTTGGACCCCTTAAAGGGGGAACCCACAAGCAAAGGTACCTATTGGTCATGGTGGACAAATTCACCAAATGGATAGAGGCCAAGCCAGTTAAAATGGCAGAGTCCGGACCAGTGATAGACTTCATATCCGGGGTAGTACACCGTTATGGTGTCGCCCATAGCATCATTACCGATAACGGCACGAACTTCACGGCCGACGAGGTTAAATTATGGTGCAAAAATATGGGCATTAAGCTCGATTACGCTTCAGTCTATCATCCTCAAACCAACGGTCAAGTGGAACGAGCAATGGTCTAATAATGAGCGGCATCAAACCCAGACTAGTGCGGTCCCTTACGGAATCTGACCCGCACTGGGTAGAGGAGCTTGACTCCGTACTCTGGGGGCTGCGGACAACGCCCAACCGTACTACCGGATTCACACCATTTTTCATGGTATACGGCGCAGAGGCAGTTTTGCCCTGCGACATCATTCATGACTCACCTCGAGTGCGCATGTACGAAGAAAGAGAAGCCGAGCTGGATCGGTAGGACAGCTTGGACACATTGGAGGAAGAACGCGACGTCGCCAAGGCTCGTTCTGCATTCTATCAGCAGCAGGCTCGAAGATATCAAAGCAGAGAAGTACGGGCTAAGACTTACAATGTTGGCAAACTAGTTCTACGCCTGCCGGACAAGAAAAAGGACAGGCTCAAGCCCAAATGGGAAGGCCCCTTCATTATCGATCAAGTCCTGACCGGCGGAGCGTACCGTCTGCGAAATGCATCGGACAACCGACTCGATCGGAACCCATGGAACGCAGCCCGCCTCCGAAGATTCTACGCCTAGCGCCGGACTAAGAGTTCGTCTCCTTCCCCCGTCCAAATTTTTACATTTCATCTGTCTTTCGTTTCCCTCTTTTCTCTCACCCTTTTCACAAAAGCCCTTAAAGGCCTACTTGCGCATTGCTCGCACATACTTGATGTGCTATCCACACTCATTATACCTGGGGGCTTCTTTACCAGAAGCTTACTTATAAGGGCTTCATGCCCATCACATGTGTCAAACTTCCACATGTACCTTTTATTCACCATTATATGCATCGATATGACTTAAGTTTTGGCCAAGCTAGGTTGCCTGGCTCCTGTGCTTACCCCTACGTTTCCGATTGTTCGGCTAGGAGGTAAAGGGAGCACCTCTGCGATTGTTACTGCCGGGTCAGCCGGATGTGTACCTCAGACTGGGTGAAGCCGAAAGCTAGCGTTCTTAAGGGAATATTCGGTCAGTGACTTGAAAGATGATTTTTTACCTATTTATTTATCTGCCCCCAGATGTTTTCCTGCTCTTTTCGCAGTCCGGACATGCACTTTAGGGCATGCCTCCCAGGGAAAGGAACCCTTAACAGAACTATTCTCCCTGGAAGATGTTTCTTACTAACCATGTAATATAACATAACTAGTTGGGCACTTGTCTAATAAAGCACTAATGACCCCTACGCCTGGTCTCCATGCATGCCCTGGTTGTTTCTTAACCGAGAAGGTATTTGGATACACTTCGGACTCTAGGGTCCCGAGGTTGAAGCGAAAAGGTCGGCAAAGACAAACGATCTACAATCCGGCTAGAAGGCATTTTACATGTCATTTTAAATACATTGTCAAATCGACTGACTGTACTCCTCCTCAATCCCATCTAACAGGCTATCTAATTTACAGTCCCGTTGGGAATATTTAGCGGCCAACTCTACTTGGCCATACACTAAGCTCACAGGGATCTCCTCCCCATCGGGCCCCACAGGTCCGACCTCGGCCATGTGCTTGGGATCCGCCTTCTTGTACCGCGTCTTCACCATGGCCCAGGCCTCCCTGGCACCTTGGCGGCAGACCGATATCTTCCATAAACGGAAGCGCTGCTGCGCTCCCTGAAGCTTCTCCGCAAGCTCTCCAAGGCCCTCAGGTAGGGAGAGGGACGGCCATAAAGCCTGGACGACGCCGCTCATCGCCTGCCGAACTCATTCGAGCAGTTACACCAGCTCGGGAAGTTGATCACTTGTTGATACGGGCATCTCCTCTGCAGGGCGACCTGTGAGCACACCTACAGACATATTTCTGTCAATTGACTTCCTCGCCGAACTCTTCTTTTCAAAGGAGTTCGCTCAAGCACTTACTATAGATGCCGCGACGAAGCCGCTGATTCTCCTTCACGGAGCCAGACAGCTCGGCCCGAACACCTTTCAGCTCCTCTCCAAGCTGGGCGTGGGCATCCTGGAGTTTGTTCCTTTCCTGCTGCACCTTCGTCAGCACCCTCTCGCCGGCCTTCAGCTGGCGCAGTAGTTGTTGCTTGTCCGGATCCAGTCCGGCAATATCTGCAATATCATTGTCACACTTACACGCACGCCGCACACCGCTTATATTTTTGAAATAATGTGTTACCATGAGGGGTCTCTGTGTTTCCTCCTACGGCAGCGAGTGCGGCCTCAAGTTGGGCCTTGCACTCTTGTAGCTCTTGAGACAATTGGGTATTCTTCTCTGTAAGATACTGCATATCAAATGATCCTTAAATCAGTTACTCTAACTACTTTAAGTCTCGGGGGCTACTGGCATATACAACTATTAAAATCCCTTACCCGTATGTCTTTTACATACTGCTCCGTGGCTCTGGTCAAACCATCTTGAGCAGCACGGAGGTGCGCGTCCCCCGCATTAAAGGCATTCAACGCCTCAGGGGAGAAGCACGCGTCACGAAAAACTGTCCGGCGGCGCCTATAGTTCATGGCGCTCTCCACCTCAGACCTGGTGGCGGACAGTCTGTCGGCATCCTCCGTTGGATGAGTATACGGCTCGCGCCTTGCGCTCGCCTCCCCCTCCAGACCAGGCGTTGGAGCCTGGCTGGCAGAGGCTTGGTTGGCAACCTCTCCGCCCGCAGTCCGGCGAGCACTCTTTCTCCTGCAAAAGTCATGAGCATTCAAACACCTCCTAGGAACTTTGTCCTAAATGATGGTTGCGAGCTATACTGTTGCGGTGACGTTTCGATTCGCACCGCACCCCTCTTCCCCCTGCGGGGCCGGACTGACCCCTATTGGTCAGCCGCCGCGGGTTTAGCTTCCCGCCTTGAAGGTACCTCCTGCGAGACACCATTGTATACGGTGGTCAGAAATGCGCAAGGACGGAATAATGGTGTCAGGACTTCGGTCACAATCACCTGGGGAGATGGAGATAGTGTTGGGGAACGTTGCAGAAAATTAAAATTTTTCCTACGGCTTCACCAAGATCCATCTATGAGTTCATCTAAGCAACGAGTCATGGGAGAGAGCTTGCATCTACATACCACTTGTAGATCGCGTGCGGAAGCTTGCAAGGTGATGATGGAGTCGTACTCGAACGTGATTCAGATCACCGATGCCAAGTGCTGAACGGACAGCACCTCCGTGTTCAACACACGTACGGGACGAGCGACGTCTCCTCCTTCTTGATCCAGCAAGGGGGAAGGAGAGGTTGAGGAAGACAGCTCCACCGGCAGCACGACGGCGTGGTGATGGTGGAGAAGCAGTACTACGACAGGGCTTCGCCGAGCACACACCGAAGGAGGTGAGGTGTTGGGGAGGGAGAAGGAGGCAACCAAAGGCCAAGGACTCAAAAAGTTATGAGGTCCCTCCTCTCCCCCACTATATATAGGAGGGCCAAGGGGGGGGTGGCCGGCCCTAGGAGATCCAATCTCCTAGGGGGGCGGCGGCCAAGGGGGGGTTTCCCTCCCCCCCAAGGCACCTAGGAGGTGCCTTCCCCTCCTAGGACTCTTCCCCCTTGAACCCTAGGCGCATGGGCCTATGTGGGGCTGGTGCCCTTGGCCCATGCAGGCCAAGGCGCACCCCCTACAGCCCATGTGGCCCCCCGGGGCAGGTGGCCCCACCCGGTGGGCCCCCGGGACCCCTCCGGTGGTCCCGGTACAATACCGATAACCCCGAAACTTGTCCCGATGCCCGAAACAGGACTTCCCATATATAAATCTTTACCTCCGGACCATTCCGGAACTCCTCGTGACGTCCGGGATCTCATCCGGGACTCCGAACAACATTCGGTAGTCACATACTTGACTTCCTACTAACCCTAGCGTCACCGAACCTTAAGTGTGTAGACCCTACGGGTTCGGGAGACACGCAGACATGACCGAGACGACTCTCGGGCAATAACCAACAGCGGGGTCTGGATATCCATGTTGGCTCCCACATGCTCCTCGATGATTTCATCGGTTGAACCACGATGTCGAGGATTCGATCAAACCCTGTATACAATTCCCTTTGTCAATCGGTACGTTACTTGCCCGAGACTCGATCGTCGGTATCCCAATACCTTGTTCAGTCTCGTTACCCGGCAAGTCACTTTACTCGTACCGTAATGCATGATCCCGTGGCCAACACCTTGGTCACATTGAGCTCATTATGATGATGCATTACCGAGTGGGCCCAGAGATACCTCTCCGTTATACGGAGTGACAAATCCCAGTCTCGATCCGTGTCAACCCAACAGATACTTTCGGAGATACCTGTAATGCACCTTTATAGTCACCCAGTTACGTTGTGACGTTTGATACACCCAAGGCACTCCTACGGTAACCGGGAGTTACACGATCTCATGGTCGAAGGAATAGATACTTGACATTGGCAAAGCTTCTAGCAAACGAACTATACGATCTTTTATGCTATGCTTATGATTGGGTCTTGTCCATCACATCATTCTCCTAATGATGTGATCCCGTTATCAACGACATCCTATGTCCATAGTCAGGAAACCATGACTATCTATTGATCATAACGAGCTAGTCAACTAGAGGCTCACTAGGGACTCATTGGGTCTAAGTGTTCACACGTGTATTACGATTTCCGGATAATACAGTTATAGCATGAACAAAAGACAATTATCATGAACATTGAAATATAATAATCCTTTTATTATTGCCTCTAGGGCATATTTCCAACAGTCTCCCACTTGCACTAGAGTCACTAATCTAGTTACATTGTGATGAATCGAACACCCATAGAGTTCTGGTGTTGATCATGTTTTGCACGCGAGAGAGGTTTAGTCAACGGATCTGCGACATTCAGATCCGTGTGCACTTTGCAAATCTCTATGTCTCCATCTTGAACATTTTCACGGATGGAGTTGAAACGACGCTTGATGTGCCTGGTCTTCTTGTGAAACCTGGGCTCCTTGGCAAGGGCAATAGCTCCAGTGTTGTCACAGAAGAGTTTGATCGGCCCCGACGCATTGGGTATGACTCCTAGGTCGGTGATGAACTCCTTCATCCAAATCGCTTCATGCGCTGCCTCCGAGGCTGCCATGTACTCCGCTTCACATGTAGATCCCGCCACGACGCTCTGCTTGCAGCTGCACCAGCTTACTGCTCCACCATTCAACATATACACGTATCCGGTTTGTGACTTAGAGTCATCCAGATCTGAGTCGAAGCTAGCGTCGACGTAACCCTTTACGACGAGCTCTTCATCTCCTCCATAAACGAGAAACATGTCCTTTGTCCTTTTCAGGTACTTCAGGATATTCTTGACCGCTGTCCAGTGTTCCTTGCCGGGGTTACTTTGGTATCTTGCAACCAAACTTACGGCAAGGTTTACATCGGGTCTGGTACACAGCATGGCATACATAATAGATCCTATGGCTGAAGCATAGGGGATGACACTCATCTCTTCTTTATCTTTTGCCGTGGTCGGTGACTGAGCCAAGCTCAATCTCACACCTTGTAACATAGGCAAGAACCCCTTCTTGGACTGATCCATTTTGAACCTCTTCAAAATCTTATCAAGGTATGTGCTTTGTGAAAGACCTATGAGGCGTCTCGATCTATCTCTATAGATCTTGATGCCTAATATATAAGCAGCTTCTCCAAGGTCCTTCATTGAAAAACACTTGTTCAAGTAGGCCTTAATGCTGTCCAGGAGTTTCGTATCATTTCCCATCAAGAGTATGTCATCTACATATAATAGGAGAAATGCTACAGAGCTCCCACTCACTTTCTTGTAAACGCAGGCTTCTCCATAAGTCTGCGTAAACCCAAACGCTTTGATCATCTCATCAAAGCGAATGTTCCAACTCCGAGATGCTTGCACCAGTCCATAAATGGATCGCTGGAGCTTGCATACTTTGTTAGCGTTCTGAGGAACGACAAAACCTTCCGGCTGCATCATATACAGCTCTTCCTTAAGATGTCCATTAAGGAATGCCGTTTTGACGTCCATCTGCCATATCTCATAATCATAGTATGCGGCAATTGCTAACATGATTCGGACGGACTTAAGCTTCGCCACGGGAGAGAATGTCTCGTCGTAGTCAATCCCTTGAACTTGTCGATAACCCTTAGCGACAAGTCGAGCTTTATAGATGGTAACATTACCATCCGCGTCCGTCTTCTTCTTAAAAATCCATTTATTTTCTATCGCTCGCCGATCATCGGGCAAGTCTGTCAAAGTCCATACTTTGTTTTCATACATGGATCCTATCTCGGATTTCATGGCCTCAAGCCATTTGTTGGAATCCGGGCCCGCCATTGCTTCTTCATAGTTCGAAGGTTCATTGTTGTCCAGCAACATGATTTCCATGACAGGGTTGCCGTACCACTCTGGTGCAGAACGTGTCCTTGTGGACCTTCGAAATTCAGTAGCAACTAGATCTGAAGTACCTTGATCATCATCAACATTTTCCTCTTCAGTTGGTGTGGGCATTACAGGAATGGTTTCCTGCGCTGCACCACTTTCCCGTTCGAGAGGTAGTACTTCATCGAGTTCTACTTTCCTCCCACTTACTTCTTTCGAGAGAAACTCTTTCTCCAGAAAGCATCCGTTCTTGGCAACAAAGATCTTGCCTTCGGATCTTAAGTAGAAGGTATACCCGACAGTTTCCTTAGGGTATCCTATGAATACGCATTTTTCCGACTTGGGTTCGAGCTTTTCAGGTTGAAGTTTCTTGACATAAGCATCGCATCCCCAAACTTTTAGAAACGACAGCTTAGGTTTCTTCCCAAACCATAATTCATACGGTGTCGTCTCAACGGATTTAAACGGTGCCCTATTTAAAGTGAATGTAGCTGTCTCTAGAGCGTATCCCCAAAATGATAGCGGTAAATCGGTAAGAGACATCATAGACCGCACCATATCCAATAGAGTGCGATTACGACGTTCGGACACACCGTTTCGCTGAGGTGTTCCAGGCGGCGTGAGTTGTGAAACGATTCCACATTTTCTTAAGTGTGTACCAAATTCGTGACTTAAGTATTCGCCCCCACGATCTGATCGTAGGAACTTTATCTTACGGTCACGTTGATTCTCTACCTCACTCTGAAATTCCTTGAACTTTTCAAAGGTCTCAGACTTGTGTTTCATTAAGTAGACATACCCATATCTACTCAAGTCGTCAGTGAGAGTGAGAACATAACGATATCCTCCGCGAGCCTCAACGCTCATTGGACCGCACACATCGGTATGTATGATTTCCAACAAGTTGGTTGCTCGCTCCATTGTTCCGGAGAACGGAGTCTTGGTCATTTTGCCTAAGAGGCAAGGTTCGCATGTGTCAAATGATTCATAATCAAGAGACTCTAAAAGTCCATCAGCATGGAGCTTCTTCATGCGCTTGACACCAATGTGACCAAGGCGGCAGTGCCACAAGTATGTGGGACTATCGTTATCAACTTTACATCTTTTGGCATCCACACTATGAACATGTGTAATATTACGCTCGAGATTCATCAAGAATAAACCATTGACCATCGGAGCATGACCATAAAACATATCTCTCATATAAATCGAACAACCATTATACTCAGACTTAAATGAGTAGCCATCTCGTATTAAACGAGATCCAGATACAATGTTCATGCTCAAACTTGGCACTAAATAACAATTATTGAGGTTTAAAACTAATCCCGTAGGTAAATGTAGAGGCAGCGTGCCGACGGCGATCACATCGACCCTGGAGCCATTCCCGACGCGCATCGTCACCTCGTCCTTCGCCAGTCTCCGTTTATTCCGCAGCTCCTGCTGTGAGTTACATATGTGAGCAACGGCACCGGTATCAAATACCCAGGAGTTACTTCGAGTACTGGTAAGGTACACATCAATTACATGTATATCAAATATACCTTTGGTGTTGCCGGCCTTCTTATCCGCTAAGTATTTGGGGCAGTTCCGCTTCCAGTGCCCCTTCCCCTTGCAATAAAAGCACTCAGTCTCAGGCTTGGGTCCATTCTTTGACTTCTTCCCGGCAACAGGCTTACCGGGCGCGGCAACATCTTTGCCGTCCTTCTTGAAGTTCTTCTTACCCTTGCCCTTCTTGAACTTAGTGGTCTTATTGACCATCAACACTTGATGTTCTTTCTTGATTTCAGCCTCTGCTGACTTCAGCATCGAGAACACTTCAGGAATGGTCTTTACCATCCCCTGCATGTTGTAGTTCATCACAAAGCTCTTGTAGCTTGGTGGGAGCGACTGGAGGATTCTGTCAATGACCGCCTCATCTGGGAGGTTAATGTTCAACTGGGTCATACGTGTGTGCAACCCAGACATCTTCAGGATGTGTTCACTGACAGAACTGTTCTCCTCCATCTTACAACTGTAGAACTTGTCGGAGACATCATATCTCTCGACCCGGGCATGAGCTTGGAAAACTAGTTTCAGCTCTTCGAACATCTCATATGCTCCGTGATGCTCAAAACGCTTTTGGAGCCCCGGTTCTAAGCTGTAAAGCATGCCGCACTGAACGAGGGAGTAATCATCAGCACGAGTTTGCCAAGCGTTCATAACGTCTTGGTTCTCTGGGACGGGAGCGGCACCTAGCGGTCCTTCTAGGACATATTGCTTCCTGGCAGCTATGAGGATGATCCTCAGGTTTCGGACCCAGTCCGTATAGTTGCTGCCATCATCTTTCAGCTTGGTTTTCTCTAGGAACGCGTTGAAGTTCATGTTGACATGAGCGTTGGCCATTGATCTACAATACATATTTGCAAAGGTTTTAGACTAAGTTCATGATAATAAAGTTCTTAATCAAAATTATGAACTCCCACTTAGATTAGACATCCCTCTAGTCATCTAAGTGTTACACGATCCGAGTCGACTAGCCCGTGTCCGATCATCACGTGAGACGGACTAGTCATCGTCGGTGAACATCTTTATGTTGATCGTATCTTCCATACGACTCGTGTTCGACCTTTCGGTCTCCGTGTTCCGAGGCCATGTCTGCACATGCTAGGCTCGTCAAGTTAACCCTAAGTGTTTTCGCTGTGTAAAACTGTCTTACACCCGTTGTATGTGAACGTAAGGATCCATCACACCCGATCATCACGTGGTGCTTAGAAACGACGAACTGTAGCAACGGTGCACAGTTAGGGGAGAACACTTCTTGAAATTTTGTAAGGGATCATCTTATTTACTACCGTCGTCCTAAGTAAACAAGATGCATAAACATAATAAACATCACATGCAATTATATGGTTGTGACATGATATGGCCAATATCATCAAGCTCCATTGATCTCCATTTTCGGGGCTCCATGATCATCTTGTCACCGGCTTGACACCATGATCTCCATCATCATGATCTCCATCATCGTGTCTTCATGAAGTTGTCACGCCAACGACTACTTCTACTTCTATGACTAACGCGTTTAGTAATGAAGTAAAGTAGTTTACATGGCGTTCTTCAATGACACGCAGGTCATACAAAAAAATAAAGACAACTCCTATGGCTCCTGCCGGTTGTCATACTCATCGACATGCAAGTCGTGAATCCTATTACAAGAACATGATCTCATACATCACAATTCAACATTCATCACAACTTCTGGCCATATCACATCACATGATCAATCGCTGCAAAAACAAGTTAGACGTTCTCTAGTTGTTGTTGCATCTTTTACGTGGCTGCGATTGGGTTCTAGCAAGAACGTTTTCTTACCTACGAATCACCACAACGTGATTTTGTCAACTTCTATTTACCCTTCATAAGGGCCTTGTTCATCGATTCCGCTCCAACTAAAGTGGGAGAGACAGACACCCGCCAGCCACCTTATGCAACTAGTGCATGTCAGTCGGTGGAACCGGTCTCACGTAAGCGTACGTGTAAGGTTGGTCCGGGCCGCTTCATCCCACAATACCGTTGAGCAAGAAAAGACTAGTAGAGGCAAGTAAGATGACAAGATCAACGCCCACAACAAATTGTGTTCTACTCGTGCATTAGAGAACTACGCATAGACCTAGCTCTGATACCACTGTTGGGGAACGTTGCAGAAAATTAAAATTTTTCCTACGGCTTCACCAAGATCCATCTATGAGTTCATCTAAGCAACGAGTCATGGGAGAGAGCTTGCATCTACATACCACTTGTAGATCGCGTGCGGAAGCTTGCAAGGTGATGATGGAGTCGTACTCGAACGTGATTCAGATCACCGATGCCAAGTGCTGAACGGACAGCACCTCCGTGTTCAACACACGTACGGGACGAGCGACGTCTCCTCCTTCTTGATCCAGCAAGGGGGAAGGAGAGGTTGAGGAAGACAGCTCCACCGGCAGCACGACGGCGTGGTGATGGTGGAGAAGCAGTACTACGACAGGGCTTCGCCGAGCACACACCGAAGGAGGTGAGGTGTTGGGGAGGGAGAAGGAGGCAACCAAAGGCCAAGGACTCAAAAAGTTATGTGGTCCCTCCTCTCCCCCACTATATATAGGAGGGCCAAGGGGGGGGTGGCCGGCCCTAGGAGATCCAATCTCCTAGGGGGGCGGCGGCCAAGGGGGGGTTTCCCTCCCCCCCAAGGCACCTAGGAGGTGCCTTCCCCTCCTAGGACTCTTCCCCCTTGAACCCTAGGCGCATGGGCCTATGTGGGGCTGGTGCCCTTGGCCCATGCAGGCCAAGGCGCACCCCCTACAGCCCATGTGGCCCCCCGGGGCAGGTGGCCCCACCCGGTGGGCCCCCGGGACCCCTCCGGTGGTCCCGGTACAATACCGATAACCCCGAAACTTGTCCCGATGCCCGAAACAGGACTTCCCATATATAAATCTTTACCTCCGGACCATTCCGGAACTCCTCGTGACGTCCGGGATCTCATCCGGGACTCCGAACAACATTCGGTAGTCACATACTTGACTTCCTACTAACCCTAGCGTCACCGAACCTTAAGTGTGTAGACCCTACGGGTTCGGGAGACACGCAGACATGACCGAGACGACTCTCGGGCAATAACCAACAGCGGGGTCTGGATATCCATGTTGGCTCCCACATGCTCCTCGATGATTTCATCGGTTGAACCACGATGTCGAGGATTCGATCAAACCCTGTATACAATTCCCTTTGTCAATCGGTACGTTACTTGCCCGAGACTCGATCGTCGGTATCCCAATACCTTGTTCAGTCTCGTTACCCGGCAAGTCACTTTACTCGTACCGTAATGCATGATCCCGTGGCCAACACCTTGGTCACATTGAGCTCATTATGATGATGCATTACCGAGTGGGCCCAGAGATACCTCTCCGTTATACGGAGTGACAAATCCCAGTCTCGATCCGTGTCAACCCAACAGATACTTTCGGAGATACCTGTAATGCACCTTTATAGTCACCCAGTTACGTTGTGACGTTTGATACACCCAAGGCACTCCTACGGTAACCGGGAGTTACACGATCTCATGGTCGAAGGAATAGATACTTGACATTGGCAAAGCTTCTAGCAAACGAACTATACGATCTTTTATGCTATGCTTATGATTGGGTCTTGTCCATCACATCATTCTCCTAATGATGTGATCCCGTTATCAACGACATCCTATGTCCATAGTCAGGAAACCATGACTATCTATTGATCATAACGAGCTAGTCAACTAGAGGCTCACTAGGGACTCATTGGGTCTAAGTGTTCACACGTGTATTACGATTTCCGGATAATACAGTTATAGCATGAACAAAAGACAATTATCATGAACATTGAAATATAATAATCCTTTTATTATTGCCTCTAGGGCATATTTCCAACAGATAGGCCGGGGTAGTCAGCCATAATGGCGACTAGAGCATTATCCATGCTGAGTTGATGAAACACCCCGTCGATTAGCTCCACCTTTATGTCCGGATCCTCTTTGGAGGACGGATCAAGGGATCTTTCTGGATCCTCGGGTTGTGGGGCCGGACTATGTATGCTCTCCACAGTCCGGCGCAGTTCCTGCGTCAAAACCATAAAGTAAGGTACTTAACTTTGAAAGCGCGGGTCGGATAAAAGAACATCCGCTTACCTAGCTCCGAGGGTTGTTCATGGAGAACCCATTCAATGGGCTCGTCTGGAGGAAGTCCTCCTTCTCCCCCTTGTACAGACCAGACAGAATCTTCACCAGATCTTTGGCCAATCCCGGCCCTTGGCGGCCATGACGAGTGGCATCATTCTCCCCGTTGAAATCCCACATGGGGTGGCCCCTGTATTACAGCGGCTGCACCCCCCGCATAATGCACGTGGCCATGACTCCGATCATGGTCAACCCGGAATGGGCCAGTAACCTTATCCGGCCCATCAAATAATGGACGCTCTTGTCTTCCTCCAGTTGAGGGCTCTGCGGGCGCCAGCTCAGGCGTTTCTTCAGAGGAGCATTGCTGAACTCCAGGAGGCCGATCCGAACAGGGTCCGGCAGTGGAGCATCTTCTACATAAAACCATTCTGAAGGCCAGTCTTCGGACGCCTTCTTGGGGGTTCCGGATGGATATCCGGTCCCGGTGATGCGCCATATTTCGGCACCGCCCACTTGATATATTGACCCCTCGTGAGAACGGGGTACGAGGCAGAATAACCTCTTCCACAGCGCGAAGTGGGGCTCGATGCCCAGGAACAGCTCGCAAAGAGCTACGAAACCCGCGATATGCAGAATAGAGGCGGGCATGAGGTGATGGAGCTGGAGTCCGTAGAACTCCAGAAGCCCGCGGAGGAACGGATGTACAGGAAATCCGAGCCCCCTTATCAGATAGGGGACGAAGCATACCCTCTCCCCTTTATTGGGACTTGGGGTGGCCTCCGCTTGCTTCCCACCTTTGTAGGTGGCCAGCCCGGCTCGAACCGGGACCATAAAGGCCGGAGGAAGATATCCCTCCGCTTGGAGCGTCACCAGCTCGTTGTGCGGGACTGAACATCTCCTCCAATCTCCTGGTAGAGGGCTGGGAGCGCGAGAGGAGGAGCCGCGTCGACGGTCCATGATGGAATGGATTTTTGGTCAGAAGCGCTCCGATGAGTACTCGCGGAAGGAAGATGGTGTAGTTTGGATCTGGATTCTTGCCTCTCTTATAGGAAGATTATTTGCGCAGCTATGGGGTAAAACATAAAAGATACCCTGGCCTTTCGCATTCGTGCGATGCGTGGAAGAAGGCCATTATTGGGCGTGGAAGCCAAGGAGCGCAACATTTCTAAGGGAGCCGGACACTATTCGGCAAGCACATGGAATCTGGAGGAGAACCCGCCTTGCAACGCCGAAGACTATATACGCGCTGGACTTATCGTCATTGAAGCCTGGTTCGGGGCTACTGAGGGAGTCCTGGACTAGGGGGTGTCTGGACAGCCGGACTATCATCGTCAGCCGGACTCCAAGACTATGAAGATACAAGATTGAAGACTTCGTCCCGTGTCCGGATGGGACTTTCCTTGGCGTGGAAGGCAAGCTTGGCGATACGGATATGTAGATCTCCTACCATTATAACCGACTCTGTGTAACCCTAGCCCTCTCCGGTGTCTATATAAACCGGAGGGTTTTAGTCCGTAGGACACACAACCATTACAACAATCATACCATAGGCTAGCTTCTAGGGTTTAGCCTCCTTGATCTCGTGGTAGATCTACTCTTGTACTACCCATATCATCAATATCAATCAAGCAGGAGTAGGGTTTTACCTCCATCGAGAGGGCCCGAACCTGGGTAAAAACATCGTGTCCCTTGTCTCCTGTTACCATCTGCCTAGACGCACAGTTCGGGACCCCCTACCCGAGATCCGCCGGTTTTGACACCGACAGCCGCCTTCTGGAAGCTGACTGGAGGAGTAGCCGGCTTCCCGTAGGCGGCCAAGTCCTGGATGCAAGGCCGAGTCAAGCCGACTCCCGTCGGGCGGCTTCCAGAGAAGCCGGCTTCAGGGAGTCGGCCCGCGACACCTGCAGAGCCTGTGCCCTCGTCAGGGGGACGGGACGGGGAGTGGCTACAGTATAGCCCATTCCCCCCTCTAGATCAGGCAAGTATGGCCATAGTGCACCGTACCGGCGGAGATCTCCGTCCGGCGCGGCAGTGTTGCCATGGCTTCCCTGACGCCCCCCGCATGGGCGGAGTCCTGCTCCCACGATGGCCTGTCTGCATGGCCCAAGGACGATGGGCCCCGCCAGTCAGCGAGAGTCCAGAAGACGGCAAAGAGCCCTACCAGTCGGAACCGATGGAGGTCGGCCCCTAGGAGTCGGCCGTCCCCTTCATCGGGACCCACGCGCCATCAACCAGACAAGATAGGGATTGGCTACAGTAATCGCCCGCCAGGCGGCGGGGCTGTAACCATGACCTCCCGATGAAGCCTGCGTCATTAGAGACGCGGCTACAGTGATCAGCCGCCGGCAAGCCCGGGAGCGGCGGGTACGGCCTGTCGGCCCGTACCTGTTGGGGAATGTTGCAGAAAACAAAAAAATTTCCTATGGTTTCACCAAGATCCATCTATCAGTTCATCTAGCAACGAGTGATCGGATGCATCTGGATACCTTTGTAGATCGCGAGCGGAAGCGTTCACTAGAACGTGGATGATGGAGTCGTACTCGCCGTGATCCAAATCACCGATGACCAAGTGCCGAATGGACGGCACCTCCGCGTTCAACACACGTACGGAGCGGATGATGTCTCCTCCTTCTTGATCCAGCAAGGGGGAAGGAGAGGTTGATGAAGATCCAGCAGCACGACGGCGTGGTGGTGGATGCAGCTGTCACCGCAGCAGGGCTTCGCCGAGCTTCTGCGAGAGGGAGAGGTGTAGCAGGGGAGAGGGAGGCGCCAAGGCTTTAGGGTGCGGCTGCCCCTCCCTCCCCCTTTATATAGGCCCCCTGGGGGGGGGCGCCGGCCCTGGAGATCCAATCTCCCAAGGGGGCGGCGGCCAGGGGGGTGGAGTACCCCCCAAGGCAAGTGAGGCCCCCCCACCCTAGGGTTTCAACCCTAGGCGCAGGGGGTGGGCCAAGGGGGGTGCACCAGCCCACTATGGGCTGGTTCCCCTCCCCACTTCAGCCCATGGGGCCCTCCGGGATGGGTGGCCCCACCCGGTGGACCCCCGGGACCCTTTCGGTGGTCCCGGTACAATACCGGTGACCCCCGAAACTTTCCCGATGGCCGAAACTGCACTTCCTATATATAATTCTTCACCTCCGGACCATTCCGGAACTCCTCGTGACGTCCGGGATCTCATCCGGGACTCCGAACAACTTTCGGTTTGCTGCATACTTATATTCATATAACCCTAGCGTCACCGAACCTTAAGTGTGTAGACCCTACGGGTTCGGGAGACATGTAGACATGACCGGGACGGCTCTCGGTCAATAACCAACAGCGGGATCTGGATACCCATGTTGGCTCCCACAAGCTCCTCGATGATCTCATCGGATGAACCACGATGTCGAGGATTCAAGCAACCCCGTATACAATTCCCTTTGTCAATCGATACATTACTTGCCCGAGACTCGATCGTCGGTATCCCAATACCCCGTTCAGTCTCGTTACCGGCAAGTCACTTTACTCGTACCGTAATGCATGATGATCCCGTGACCAAACACTTGGTCACTTTGAGCTCACTATGATGATGCATTACCGAGTGGGCCCAGAGATACCTCTCCGTCATACGGAGTGACAAATCCCAGTCTCGATCTGTGTCAACCCAACAGACACTTTCGGAGATACCTGTAGTGCACCTTTATAGTCACCCAGTTATGTTGTGACGTTTGGTACACCCAAAGCACTCCTACGGTATCCGGGAGTTACACGATCTCATGGTCTAAGGAAAAGATACTTGACATTGGAAAAGCTCTAGCAAACGAACTACACGATCTTGTACTATGCTTAGGATTGGGTCTTGTCCATCACATCATTCTCCTAATGATGTGATCCCGTTATCAACGACATCTGATGTCCATAGTCAGGAAACCATGACTATCTGTTGATCAACGAGCTAGTCAACTAGAGGCTCACTAGGGACATGTCGTAGTCTATATATTCACACGTGTATTACGATTTCCGGATAATATAATTATAGCATGAATAAAAGACAATTATCATGAACAAGGAAATATAATAATAATCCTTTTATTATTGCCTCTAGGGCATATTTCCAACAGTCTCCCACTTGCACTAGAGTTAATAATCTAGTTACATTATGATGAATCACACACCCATAGAGTTCTGGTGTTGATCATGTTTTGCTCGCGAAAGAGGTTTAGTCAACGGATCTGCGACATTCAGATCCGTATGTACTTTGCAAATTTCTATGTCTCCATCTTGAACATTTTCACGAATGGAGTTGAAGCGACGCTTGATGTGCCTGGTCTTCTTGTGAAACCTGGGCTCCTTGGCAAGTGCAATAGCTCTAGTGTTGTCACAGAAGAGTTTGATCGGCCACGACGCATTGGGTATGACTCCTAGGTCGGTGATGAACTCCTTCACCCAAATTGCTTCATGCGCTGCCTCCGAGGCTTCCATGTACTCCGCTTCACATGTAGATCCCACCATAACGCTTTGCTTGCAACTGCACCAGCTTACTGCTCCACCATTCAACATATACACGTATCCGCTTTGTGACTTAGAGTCATCCAGATCTGTGTCGAAGCTAGCATCGACGTAACCCTTTACGACGAGCTTTTCGTCACCTCCATAAACGAGAAACATGTCCTTTGTCCTTTTCAGGTACTTCAGGATATTCTTGACCGCTATCCAGTGTTCCTTGCCGGGATTACTTTGGTACCTTCCTACCAAACTTACAGCAAGGTTTACATCAGGTCTGGTACACAGCATGGCATACATAATAGATCATATGGCTGAAGCATAGGGGATGACACTCATCTCTTCTTTATCTTTTGCCGTGGTCGGGCATTGAGCCGAGCTCAATCTCACACCTTGCAATGCAGGCAAGAACCCTTTCTTGGACTGATCCATTTTGAACTTCTTCAAAATCTTATCAAGGTATGTGCTTTGTGAAAGACCTATGAGGCGTCTCGATCTATCTCTATAGATCTTGATGCCTAATATATAAGTAGCTTCTCCAAGGTCCTTCATTGAAAAACTCTTATTCAAGTAGGCCTTAATGCTGTACAAAAGTTCTATATCATTTCCCATCAAAAGTATGTCATCTACATATAATATGAGAAATGCTACAGAGCTCCCACTCACTTTCTTGTAAACGCAGGCTTCTCCATAAGTCTGCATAAACCCAAACACTTTGATCATCTCATCAAAGCGAATATTCCAACTCCGAGATGCTTGCACCAGCCCATAAATGGATCGCTGGAGCTTGCATACCTTGTTAGCAATCTTAGGGTCGACAAAACCTTCCGGCTGCATCATATACAGTTCTTCCTTAAGATAGCCGTTAAGGAATGCCGTTTTGACGTCCATTTGCCATATCTCATAATCATAGTATGCGGCAATTGCTAACATGATTCAGACGGACTTAAGCTTCGCTATGGGAGAGAAAGTCTCATCGTAGTCAACCCCTTGAACTTGCCGATAACCCTTAGCGACAAGTCGAGCTTTATAGATGGTAACATTACCATCCGCGTCCGTCTTCTTCTTAAAGATCCATTTGTTTTCTATCACTCGCCGATCATCGGGCAAGTCTGTCAAAGTCCATACTTTGTTTTCATACATGGATCCTATCTCGGATTGCATGGCTTCAAGCCATTTGTTGGAATCTGGGCCCACCATCGCTTCTTCATAGTTTGAAGGTTCACCATTGTCTAACAACATGATTTCTAAGACAGGGTTGCCGTACCACTCTGGTGCGGAACGTGTCCTTGTGGACCTACAAAGTTCAGTAGCAACTTGATCCGAAGTACCTTGATCATTATCATTAATTTCCTCTCCAGTCGGTGTAGGCACCACTGGAACATTTTCCTGAGCTGCACTACTTTCCGGTTCAAGAGGTAGTACTTCATCGAGTTCTACTTTCCTCCCACTTACTCCTTTCGAGAGAAACTCTTTTTCCAGAAAGGATCCATTCTTGGCAACAAAGATCTTGCCTTCGGATCTAAGGTAGAAGGTATACCCAATGGTTTCCTTAGGGTATCCTATGAAGACGCATTTTTCTGACTTGGGTTCGAGCTTTTCAGGTTGAAGTTTCTTGACATAAGCATCGCATCCCCAAACTTTTAGAAACGACAGCTTAGGTTTCTTCCCAAACCATAATTCATACGGTGTCGTCTCAACGGATTTAGACGGCGCCCTATTTAAAGTGAATGTAGCTGTCTCTAGAGCGTATCCCCAAAATGATAGCGGTAAATCGGTAAGAGACATCATAGACCGCACCATATCCAATAGAGTGCGATTACGACGTTCGGACACACCGTTATGCTGAGGTGTTCCAGGCGGCGTGAGTTGTGAAACGATTCCACATTTCCTTAAGTGTGTACCAAATTCGTGACTTAAATATTCTCCTCCACGATCTGATCGTAGGAACTTTATCTTTCGGTCACATTGATTCTCTACCTCATTCTGAAATCCCTTGAACCTTTCAAAGGTCTCAGACTTGTGTTTCATTAAGTAGACATACCCATATCTACTCAAGTCATCAGTGAGAGTGAGAACATAACGATATCCTCCGCGAGCCTCAACGCTCATTGGACCGCACACATCAGTATGTATGATTTCCAACAAGTTGGTTGCTCGCTCCATTGTTCCGGAGAACGGAGTCTTGGTCATCTTGCCCATGAGGCATGGCTCGCATGTGTCAAACGATTCATAATCTAGAGACTCTAAAAGTCCATCAGCATGGAGCCTCTTCATGCGCTTGACACCAATGTGACCAAGGCGGCAGTGCCACAAGTATGTGGGACTATCGTTATCAACTTTATATCTTTTGGTATTCACACTATGAATATGTGTAACATTACGTTCGAAATTCATCAAGAATAAACCATTGACCATTGGAGCATGACCATAAAACATATCGCTCATATAAATAGAACAACCATTATTCTCGGATTTAAATGAGTAGCCATCTCGTATTAAACGAGATCCTGATAAAATGTTCATGCTCAAACTTGGCACTAAATAACAATTATTGAGGTTTAAAACTAATCCCGTAGGTAAATGTAGAGGTAGCGTGCCGACGGCGATCACATCGACCTTGGAACCATTCCCGACGCGTATCATCACCTCGTCCTTCGCCAGTCTCCGCTTATTCCGCAGCTCCTGCTGTGAGTTACAAATATGAGCAACGGCACCGGTATCAAATACCCAGGAGTTACTACGAGTACTGGTAAGGTATACATCAATTACATGTATATCAAATATACCTTTAGTGTTACCGGCCTTCTTGTCCGCTAAGTATTTGGGGCAGTTTCGCTTCCAGTAACCCTTCCCTTTGCAATAAAAGCACTCAGTCTCAGGCTTGGGTCCATTCTTTGACTTCTTCCCGGCAACTGGCTTACCGGGCGCGGCAACATCCTTGCCGTCCTTCTTGAAGTTCTTCTTACCCTTGCCCTTCTTGAACTTAGTGGTTTTATTGACCATCAACACTTGATGTTCTTTCTTGATTTCTACCTCTGCTGACTTCAGCATTGAAAATACTTCAGGAATAGTTTTCACCATCCCCTGCATATTGTAGTTCATCACAAAGCTCTTGTAGCTTGGTGGGAGCGACTGAAGGATTCTGTCAATGACCGCCTTGTCCGGGAGGTTAATGTCCAGCTGGGACAGGCGGTTGTGCAACCCAGACATTTTGAGTATGTGCTCACTGCCAGAACTATTTTCCTCCATCTTACAACTATAGAACTTGTCGGAGACTTCATATATCTCGACCTGGGCATGAGCTTGGAAAACCAGTTTTAGCTCCTCGAACATCTCATATGCTCCGTGTTGCTCAAAACGCTTTTGGAGCCCCGGTTCTAAGCTGTAAAGCATGCCGCACTGAACGAGGGAGTAATCATCAGCACTAGACACTACTAGAAAAACCACTACTAATGGCGCACCTAATATGTCCATTAATGGCGCATCTGTGGTGCGCCATTAACAGCACGCCATTAGTAATTTTTACTAATGGCGCACCACCTGGTGCGCCATTAGTATCTGGTATACTAATGGCGCACCGCGGGTGCGCCATTAGTATAGGCCAGCGTGCGCCATTAGTATGCCTCCCAGGGGCCATGTATACCCAGGTGCTTTGGCATACTAATGGCGCACCACCACTGGATGCGCCATTAGTAACCGTGGCATACTAATGGCGCACTGCCCTGTGATGCGCCATTAGTATGCACTGTCATACTAATGGCGCACTGTCATGTGATGCGCCATTAGTATGAATATTAGGTTTTTTTTATTTTTTTATTTTCTGTTTTTTGCACAGGTTACAAAATGTATAATTTGACAAAATATAGACAGCACACATCAACAACAGATTCATCGAATACAATAGAAGATTAGTCTTTGAATACAATTCATCATATTAGTCTCCGAATACAATTCATCATATTAGTCTCCGAATTAAAAAGACCGAACAAAGATAGAACATTATATTACAAGTCTCGAGACCGCGAGTAGCGAGTTTGTCTTCACATTACAAGTCGATATCGATCATCTAAAGTACCATCACATAGAAGAGAGCTGCGGTCATCACGATGAGCATCATCACGATGAAACTCGTCTTCATCCGGTTCCTCCAACGCTCCCTCCCCTCTCCCGCTAGATAGCGGGCATATCTAGATTCGGCCTCGGCCCTAGTGGTGTACCCTTTGTAACTGTTACCGCTGAATCGGTGAACCTGTCTCCGACACTCCTCCCAGTCATCGTAGACTTCGGGAACCTTACCCTTGTACACGACATACGTCGGCATCGCTATGCACTAGCCAAACGAAACGTTAGTACCAATTCACAGACAATACATAAGCAATATATAATTATGCAACAGAACGATCGGAAGAGAAAAGCAAGACATTAATAGCATCGATTACATCTAAGTTGAACGACTCTCGAAACCAAAGAGACATACTACAAGTTCATTAAAGTTTAATTACAACATGAACCAATCGATGTTTCAGAACTAGACAACTCGACTCAAGGGACCGGAGCGTGGATGAAGCCGCCGTCTATCGTGGGAGTCATGAAAGAACGGGCGTTGTCATCCTGCATTTGTAGCATTGTGTCGATGTCACTATTGGACGGTTGATTTCTGAGGTAGAACTGCCCCGAGGTACGAAGGACATCTTGATGGATGATTTCCGCAAACTCCGACTGGATGCGAAAGAATTCTTGTCGGAGGTCTGCGTCCTGGATTGCCGACACGCTCGCGGCCCAATCTTTGAGTTTACTCGGTAGCAGAAGTTGATGATGGTCCCGTACGATCGCCCGCATGTGATGGATGGCGTAGTAGGCACCCTTCTGACCGCCAGGCGGCTGCTTGACGCAGCAGAACATCGTATTGTGGGAGAACACGTGCTTGCCATACTTACGAATAGGCCTGGTGAAGGTGCCTCCAGATTGGGCGTAGCCGGGGAGAACATCATCAAGAACCTTCTTGACATTTGTGTAGTCTACGTTCGACTGACGGTCCGGGTCGAAATACGTGGCCATGGAATATTTGGGGCTTAGGAGGATGAGCGTGCAATGTGTGTCACTGCAGAAAACACGGAATGTTAAAAGAAAAACGATCGAAATGTAAGAATTCATATGTTATGGGCCGGTTGAGGGGAGGACTTACTCGGGAAAGTAAGGCACGAGGAAGTTATCCTTATCTTGGTTTGCCAGAATGACGCCTTCGAGGTAAGAACTCGCGACTTGCCGGTCCCCAGCGCTGCCCAAGATCTTGGCACACATGTAGAAGGGGTCTACTATCACGATGTCCGGGGTCTTGTCGCGAATGATCCGCATCTCCATACTCAGCGAAAATAGCCGAACGAAGGTGTAGTGCAGCGGATGAAGGTTCACCATAGCGTGGATGTCATCAAAACGCAGGACGATCGTACGCCCGATGGAGTTATCCACAAAGCCCTTGCCCTCTGGCACCTTGGCCGCGAAAACCGGGTATGCCACATCCTTCTCCCTAAGACGCCGCTTCTCCAAAGCAAGAACACTGTCATGCAAACTCCGCATAGCACCGGTTGCAGCATTGAGCATATTTGTCGGTAGCATCGCCCTACCCACCACATGCACCCTCCTCGAGATATCCTGCGGTGAAGGTGGCCCGTCCTGAGCACAGATCATACTCGGTGCCGGCTGGCTCGCACCCTTCTTAGTCTTTCTTTTGCGTGCCTTCTTCTTCTCCTGTAATGGGACCGAGTTCTGCTCACAGACCGCCTTCTTGAGTGTGTTGGGGCTGATAATATTTCGCACCTCGCCTATCTGAGGCTCGGTGAAGTCGGCAGCTGGAGGCCTCTCCTGAGAGCTGAACGCCAGATGGCGCCTGTTGCAACTTGGCTTCTCCACGGTACGAGCTAGATCGCACATGTCTTTTGTTGGGTTTGGTTCTTGAGAAGGAGGCCCCATGAAGTCGCCATCGTACCCATGCTCGGCAAAGTACTGATCGACGTTGCCAAATGTATCATCGTCGTAGTCGTCGTCGTTCTGATCCTGTGCCATATGCATGTTTGGATCCAGTGGCATAGGGATGTCCGGCACCGTTACGGCGGTCTTGCCATGGGGCCGACTTGGCGCCGGCACGACTGGCGGTGTTGTCTTTGGGGTGGTGTCCCCCGCCCCCAAACGAATCTGGCTCTTCGGCCAAAGCAGGGGCCAGCTCAGGCAGGCGCTGAGGGTCATCACGTCTTCATCGTCGGCCCCGACGGGTCGAATCGGAGGTAACAAGTCGTCGCAGCCTGGCAGCACCCGAGCCAGTTGAACCCTAAACAAGTTGGGTGGCATCTGGGTACCGTGGAACAAGGGGTTGCCCGGTTGAACGATTTTGCCCTTGGCGACATCGACCAACTCGTTGTTCATGAAGTGGAGGAGAGTGCACGGAACGTCGGCGGCGCCCTGCAAAAACATTTAGGGCGTCAGGGATGCCCAGTCAAAGGCAAGGAGATGAAGTCCTCGGCCGAGAGAGGCTTAATTAGTTACCGTGATGATGGCGTCGAGCTCGGCTAATGTCGAGGCACCGCCAACGGCGGGCATGCAGTTGACGGAGGGGCCGCTTGCTGAAGAGGTGCCGGCCGGCGTACACCCGGGTGCATTAAGCTCCCGTGCCGGCGTCGGAGACACCAATGCCGCCTCCGCCGGAGGCACCAATGGCCCCGCCATCGCATTATGCGAGTTGCTGGCCGTGAAGCTAGGAATCGGGGGCGGCCCCTGTTGGCCGCCCGCAATCCACGCACTCAACCCCGAGATCAAGGTAGGCACAAGGGCGGTGATCGTCGCTCCGAGTCGTTGTTCCACTTGCTCTTGGACAATCTCCGGAATCCGCGCCACCTGTGCCTTGAGTTCTTGAACCTCTCGCGCCTAGCTTTCCGAGCTGGTCTTTTTCTCCTTCCGCACACCAGCGGTATAGTATGACCCCCATTTTGTCGACAAGCCTTTGCCGGCCACACGACCAGCTGACATCGGCTTACTGAGCTTATCCTTGTTCTTCATTACATTCAACCCCCTATTTAGAGTGGTGTCCCAAGGGTTGCTCTTAGTCGACCCCGCGCTACTGCTTTCAGTCGCCTGCGGAAGGAATGTGAACCATTTAGAAATTTGGCTTCATTAATTAGAATGCAACCATATGGAGCTAATTACGCGGGGGTGTATTCCTTACCAGAACAAGCTCAAGCTGCCTGGTCTTCGGATCCGTGGTAAGCTCCTTTGTTTTCGGGTCCTTCTTGTACCGGGCCCTAACAAAGTTCCTGGTCTGCTTGTCACCGTATTTATCGAAGAGGGGCGGTAGGCCTTGCTCGGCATGGTCCGCCTCGTCCTTGTCCCATATAGGCTCCGCCACTCTGTAACCGCCAGGACCGAGTGTGTGTTCCCCTATGTTCAGCTCCCGCATTTGTTTCCCCCACTCACTTGATTGGGAGCTTGCGGTGCTCGAGCAATTGATCTTGAAGTCGTTGTAGTCATCTTCGGTGATCGAAGGATTTTTCTCCTTGATCTTCTGATAACTCTCACCTTTCTCGATCATTCTCTTCACATTGCTTTTCCAAGTAGACAGGGCCGTGCTCATCTTCGTGAGGGCAGCATTGTTCACTTTATTCCCTTTGAGGCTTGTGTTTTCAAATTCAGCGGGGAACTTGTATCGTTCGTGCAGCTTCGTGAAGAGGAGGTTGCGCAAATTCCCTCGGTCCTTATGCCTAAGGTTCTCGGTGTTGATCAAGACGGTGCTCCGGACAATGCACCCGAGCTGAAGCGAGTACCCCTTGACTATTCGTTCGGGCGCCGTTGGATTCCCGTTGGAGTCCACTTCAGTAACTTCCTCCTTGAGGGTGCGGAGCACGATCGGGCGCCGGTCCTTCCGTTGCCTCTTCGGTTGGCTGCCATCTGTGCGTGCGCTGCCATCATCAGTGGTGGCATCCTCGGCGGCACCATCAGTGGTGGCATCAGTGTGGTCATCCTCGGCGGCACCATCCGTGGTCTCAGGATCGGTGGGGAAGGCGGCGGCCTCATACAAGTGAGGTTGTTCCTCCATCTCCTGGGACAGCTCCCAGAATGCCTTGCCGCCCGAACCCCCGGCCTCATCGTTGTGGGCCATGTTTCTCTCTAAATAGAAACAAAGTTTGGTCAAAAAGTTGGTTATTGTCAAGGAACAAGATCATGGTCTCATCATTTAGGGTTTGTCGACACTGAGGCATCCTAAAATCTAAGCTTTTATCATTGAGGGTTTTTCGACGCTGAGGCACCCTAAAAGCCTAACCTTTCATCATTTCGGTTTTTATCGACACCGAGGCACCCTAAAAGCCATGCATTAGTCACAAGTACGCCGGGGCACTTGATCCTACTTAATTAACTACTAAGATACCCCGGCCCATGCATTAGTCACAAGTACCCCATATGTCCTATTTTTAGCAAAGTCATGCTAAAATTCACGGAAAATTTCAGCATGACCTTTGCTGAAAATAGGACATATGGAGTACCCGAATTTGCCGGAACGGAAGTTAATCGACATTCCGGCAAACTCAAGGGCCTCTCGGGTGGACAAGGCAAAAAAGGCCTCCATCACAACATGGAAAAATATATATCAGCAAACTCAAGGGCTTTTGCTTTTGCTTTTCAGTGCCAAATTGTAGCTAGTACCAGCAAATTAACATCTAGTAGCAATCTTCCTAGTCTAAGCATCATCTGACCTGGTAACTGTACCAGTTTGGTTCAATTAAAAAAAGACCTGGGAACTGTACCAGCTACCACATTGTTCACGGACAACTACCAAACTGTTTCTGTATCAAAACAACATGGTAGCTGTAAATGTGGCAAAGAAGCACAATAAATCTGATAAGTTGGTATACAGCTTCAGGTTCCATACAAAGTCAAATGCCAATGGGCAAAAAAAGTAAGTAGCTAGTTAAATGCCAATGGATTCTAATTACAGTGAAACTCCGGTAAGAAAAACACTATAAATCCAGTAGAAATTACATGTACATCTACTTAGAATTGCAGTGGAACTCCACTAAGAAAAACATTGTAAATCCAGTAGGAATTATAGTGTGAATCCACTTAGAGTTACACTGTAAAAACATGAATTACACTACAAATCCAAACAATGAGAAGTACAGTGTAAATCTACTAGGAATTACACTATAGATACAGACAAAAATTACACAACAAACCCAAAAATGAAAAGTACAGTGCAAATCTACTAGGAATTACACTCTAAATCCAGACAGGAATTACACTGCAAATCCTACAAGGTTTACACTGTAAAATCCATTGAGAAATGCAATCACAATTCCCAAGGCGACCAGCATACCAACCCTGACAACAAACCATTGAGAATTACAATCCCCTTCTCATAGACTGATAGAACTCACAAATTACACGAGGGATATGATATTGATAGGTACAGAGAACAAGGGGGAAGGTTCAGACTAAAACTCACACATCACACACTACATAACTAGGATATGAAAGCACAAGTTACTAGCATTTTCCTAAAAACTAGATAACTAGTGGTGTATTGATTAATTGTGGTGTGGATTAATTCATCAACTTGAGCAGAGTGTAGTACGTAAGTAAATTAAAGTGTAAATCCACTTAGAATTACAGTGTAAATTAAATCCACTGGATTCTAATTACAGTGAAACTCCGGTAAGAAAAACACTATAAAATCAGAAATTTTGAAAATTAGTTATTCCCTAGAATAAACTTTTTTTTGCATCAGCCATCATATATATTTTTTCTCCACCCAACCAGTTTTCTTGTCTGGTTTGTTTTTAACACATGTACAGTGATGGTCCCTAGTCCAAGTGCAGCCCCTAGCTTTGCAAAACCTGTCATGTGCCGCACAATTATTGTGTGGGAGTGGGACAAGCCACAAGCCCATATGAAGTCACCAACTTGAAGCTCTCCCTCTTATGCTCTGCTCTGGGTGTCACCATGTTAATTAGGTCTGTGATAACTGAAACTTTCTTCCTTCAGAGAGGAGAGGATGCCAGGATGGCCACTAGGATTTGTTTGATGTTCATTTTCTTCTATGAATGAATATGCAGCAGCATTTTCTGGTTCAACCAAACCGAAAATAATTGGCGTGCCCTTGTTTGGCAGGGTTGCCTCGGGCAGAAACCAAACAGCCCCCAAAACATCATTTTATCTCTCTCTCCCTATCTTGTGATCATGTATATATGTGCCTATTGTATATAGTTGCATCTCTGGGTGTTGTTACCTGTTCCATGCAACATTCAGGCCCTGTTTTTACACTGCAAATTTCCCCGAATCTCGCTGGAATTTAACTTTGTAGTAGAGCGAAATGTAGGGAGTGGATGCTGGTTGTGTATAATGATATTTTGGTTGATGTTGTGGTGCTACCAGTACTAGTAGATGGCCTAGGTTTACCATTGTCCTTGCTGTAGGATTTAAAAATTTCAATGAAACTAACAAACACTATACAGATCAATGAAACTAACAAACCAACCAGAAAACCCTAATCAAAAATCGCCATGGCACACGGGGGCAGGAGGAGGGGGAGAGGGGGAGAGGAGGAGGGGGAGCTCACGGGGGCAGTGGGGCGCGGGGAGGATGTCGGGGACGACGACGACGCAGGGGAGGAGGCGACGAGGTCCGGGTGGTGGTGGTGCTCCGGCGACGGTGGTGTGGACGGGGCGGCGTCCGGGCCACCGGCGACGAGGGCGGCGGGGCGATGGCGTCCAACGAGGTGGGGCGACGGGGAGAGCGGCGCCGACGTCGGGGCCTCAGGCGGCGGTGGTTGGAGACGGGCGACAGGGACGACGGGGCGCCGGCGATGGGCGCAGGGGCAAGGCGGCGGGCGGCGTCGAGGCGGTGGGGCAGCGTCGAGGCGGCGGGGCAGCAGCGTCGGGAGAGGAGAGGGGAAGGGGATCGAGGGCGCGAGAGAGAGGGGATAGGTGTGGGCCCGGGAGGAAGTATGGATGGGGGACGGCACAATACTAATGGCGCACCACCCGTCGGTGCGCCATAAGTATATACATGCTAATGGCGCACCTCGACCTGGTGCGCCATTAGTATTTTTTTGTATTTCCGCTCGAGCCAACAGGTTATCTCCCACCTGACCTTATTCACATCAACTCCCCTCTACTAGCTCGACTGGTCAGGTGCCCGTTCTCACACCAGGAGGTCCTGGGTTCGATTCCCAGGCTCCACAAATTTTTTTATGCATTTAAAATGCTGTTTGATACTTATTTGTGTTTAAATATGTTCAAACTTGTTTAAATCATAACAGTAATTATTTTTATAAGACAGTAATAATTTTTTAAAAAATATCATCAAACAGTAATGCCGGTGGAGTAGGGGAGGGTGCGGGGGGTCAGTGGCGGCGGTTGAGTAGGGGAGGGGTGCGGGGGGTCGGCGGCGGCGGTTGAGTAGGGGAATCGAGGGTGCGGGGGGTCGGCGGCGGCGGCCGGTGGACCGGGGGGTGCTCGGCGGCGAGGGGGGCCGGATCTGGCGAGGTGGGATAGCGATCGAGATGGAGGGGGATCGAGATCGAGTGTCCATGAAATTTAAAAATATTCATGATAGTTCAAAAAGTGCCCATGAAATACAATCGAGAAATGAAGGCTACGATTTAAATACAATCGATCTTAGCTAGCTATCTGTTAACAATCTTCTTGCCCTTCTTTTTCGCAAATGGAGTTCTTCTGTGGAACGGACGTCCTTTAGGTAGGGTGGTCCTGCTTCTTCTTGTGGTGTATGCTGCTACTTCATCATCGTCGTCATGTTCGATCCTCGGTTCGCCGTACTTGTCGAAGTCTTGCTCATTGGCTACTCCATCCATTCCGATGATCTTCCTTTTGCCTCTCCTCACGACAACACGACTGGTCTTTGACGGGTCGGTAATGAAGAAGCATTGGTCCACTTGGGAAGCCAGTACCCATGGCTCATTTTTCGCGGTGACGTTTGCGCCCGCGGTCTTGGATTTGGCTTCGGGTATAACCATGGTGGTGAAATACCGGTCTTCTTTTAGGACGCTCTTGGCCCATCTGACACGGAACATCGGGACCTTCTCTCCAGCGTAGCTCAGCTCCCAGATCTCCTCGATCCTTCCGTAGTATCTGTCCTTGTCGTTACCGGTGTAGGATTCCATCGTTACCCCGGAGTTTTGATAACCATCGCTCTTCAGGTCCTTGGCCTCGGTGTAGAATGTGTAGCCGTTGATATCGTACGCCTCATAGGTCATCAGGTTGTGCTCGGCGCCCTGTGACAAGGCGAATATGAGTTGTTCTTCCGCGGAAGAATCCTCATGTAAAGGGTACGACAGAAGCTTCTGCTTGAACCAACGCGTGAAACATGAGTTGTGCTCTTTGAGTATATCTCCGTCCGTCCTCTGTTGGCCTCGGTCATTGTACGTCTTCTTAATAAAGGTTTTGTGCTCTACCACCCAAGGATCGACCACGTCTATGTGTTGTAGCGCGACTAGGTTTGCTCTTTCAAAGTCGGCGAGTCGACCCTCAAAGTCGACATGCATTTCGCGGCGACCCTCACGGTGACCCCATCCAGCGAGCCTGCCGAGGTGCCTGTTGACGGGCAGACCAACGGGGTTCTCGATGCCTAGATAATTCGTGCAGTAGGAGATGCACTCCTCGGTCAGAAAGCCCCTGGCTATGCTTCCCTCTGGACGTGACATGCTGCGAACGTATCCTTTGATGACACCATTCATCCTTTCGAACGGCATCATGCTGTGCAGGAACGTCGGCCCGAGTTGGATGATATCCTCCACTATATGGACCAGCAGATGCACCATAACGTCGAAGAATGCGGGCGGGAAGTACATCTCAAGCTCGCATAGTATCACCATGATCTCTTCCTGTAGCCTTCTGAGTTGCCTCACGCCAATCGACTTCCGAGAGATGACGTCGAAGAAGTTGCATAGGCCAAATAGCGTTTCACGGACGTGCGCGTCCATGATCCCACGGATTGCAACTGGAAGTATCTGCGTCATCAGCACGTGACAGTCGTGAGACTTCATCCCGCTGAACTTCTGCTTCGCTGGGTCTAGGTATCTGCTTATCTTCCCCGCGTAACCGTAAGGAAGTTTTACTCCTAGGAGGCAGGTGAAAAACTGCTCGATCTCCTCCTAACTTAGAGTGAAGCACGCGGGAGGGTAGTCATTTCCGGTCTTCTTGGCCTTTTTGCCTTTGCGACGCCTTTCTGTGTCCTGCTTCGCCTCATCATCATCATCATCATCATCATCATCATCATCATCATCATCATCATCATATATAGCGTGAAGCTCCTGCCTGATGCCCATTGATTTCAAGTCTGCCCTTGCTTTCGGCCCATCTTTGGTCCTCTCTGGCATGTTGAGCAGGGTACCAAGCAGACTCTCGCACACGTTCTTCGTGATATGCATGACATCAAGGCTGTGAGGCACACGGTGGATCTTCCAGTACGGCAAGTCCCAGAAAACAAACCTCGTTTTCCATACCTTCAGCAGCGGCTCTGGCGCCTTTTGCTTCTTTCCCGGCAGTGGGCAGTCTTTCCAATTTTTCAACAGCTTGTCTATTTCCTCGCCGCTCCTCGTACACGGGTGTTTTCGGGGTTCGGTTTCACCATCGAACAGATCCTTGCGTTTCCTCCACGGGTCATCGTCGCGAAGCCACCTTCGATGTCCCATGAACATAGTTTTCGAAGACCCGGGATCTCTAGCTAGCTGGCGATACGTTGTGTCATCCATGCACCTTACGCATCCAGAAAATCCGTGGACTACCTGCCCCGCAAGATATCCGTAACCGAGATAGTCGTGCACCGTCGTGAGCAGTGCGGCTCTCATAGGGAAATATTCTTTCTCTACGGCGTCCCACGTATTGGCTGGCGTTTTCCATAGCGTGTCAATCTCCTCTTTCAGCAGCCCCAGATACAGATTGATGTCGTTCCCTGGTTGTTTCGGCCCTTCAATTAGCATACTCATGTGAATGTACTTCCTCTTCATGCACAACTAGGGGGGAAGGTTGTACATCCACACGAACACAGGCCAGGTGCTATGTGTGCTTCTCTGGCTGCCAAACGGATTGACTCCATCGGTGCTCGCGCCCAGCATGATGTTCCTTGGATCGTTCCCAAATTCTGGGTATTCGAAGTTCAACGCTTGCCACTGGCTCGCATCCTTAGGGTGACTCAGCATCTTGTCTTTTTTATCTATCTTCGGATCATTTGCGTCATCTTCTCGCTTCTTCTCCTCCCTATCCGCGTGCCAACGCAAGAGCTTTGCTACCTTAGGGTCCGTGAAATACCGCTGCAGACGAGGAGTGATCGGAAAGTACCACACCACTTTTCGAGGAGCTTTCTTCCTCTTCTTGTATCGAGTGACACCGCACACCGGACATATGGTAGACTCCGCGTGCTCGTCCCGATAAATGATGCAATTGTTCATGCACACATGGTATTTCACGTGCGGTAAATCCAGAGGACACACGATTTTCTTCGCCTCCTCCAAACTGGTCGGGCACTTGTTCCCCTTGGGAAGACGTTCGTGCCAGAATGACATGTTCTCGTCGAAGCATGCGTCGGTCATTTTGTGTTTTACCTTCATCTCCAGAGCCATGAGCGTTACTTTCAGGCGGGTATCCTCGGGCCTGCATCCTTCATACAATGGAGTAACCGCGTCTAACTCAAGTTGATCCATCTTGGCTTTCTCTCGGGCGGCAGCTCTTGCGTTATCCGTCTGCTTGAGAAGCAGCTCTTGAATATGAGGGTCCTGCACCCAGCCCATCGATGGTCCAGCGTCGTCTGCTCCGCCGGCATCATCATCATGTCCTGCATCTTCTACATGATGACTGTGTACAGCATCACCGTCGTGATCATCTCCTGGGGATTCTTCGTCTTCTCGCCCCCCCGAGCCGTGGTGGTTGTCTTGCTTCCCTTCCTCATTTCTTTCCCGGCCCCCATGGACGACTTCGTAGTCATCTTCATCACCTTGCCACCGATAGCCATCCATGAAACCACGCAAGAGCAGGTGGTCCCGCACCTGCCCGGAATCCGGGTCCGCAATAAGGCTATTCAGCTTGCATCTTCGACACGGACATCTTATCTCTGTCTCGTTCTTTTGAAGCATCTCGGCCTTCGCGGACCTCAAAAACCTATTCACGATGCCTTCGGTCATCGTGCGGACCATGGTTGCCTGCGGGGTAGAGCAAAACGATATTTTAGAACAAAGAAAAAATTTGGCATGACTTTCCCTAAAAATAGGACCAAAAAGAATGCTTAATGCCAAAATTCTCGCCGAAACGGAAATGAATCAACATTCCGGCAAAATATTGGCAACTATCGCATTTCAAATACCAGTACACCTCCAAACACAAACACATATGCAACACCACAAACATATGCAACACCACGAACATACATAGATCTAGCTAGGCCATAAAAAGTGCATGTGCACATTGTTGTAGGGAGAACAACATAAATATAGCTTCCCCCCTTACTTACCTAGCAAAACAAGGTAACTTAACCACTTAATTTGAATGAATCTATGGTGGAAATGAGGTGAAAAAGAGGAGGCACCCGAGACAAGGAGGAGGCGGTGGAGAGAATGAAGTGGGGAGAAAGTGAGTGTGGGAGGAGAGGCTGTCCAAAATATCTTGTTGCTGCCCACTTACTAATGGCGCACCAGCAACAAATGCGCCATTAGTAATCCAGGTTACTAATGGCGCATTTTTTGCTGGTGCGCCATTAGAACTTTTGCAAAAAAAGGAATAAAAGCAATAATAAAAAAATAACATTAGTGGCGCACCTTCTGGCTGGTGCGCCATTACTAGTTACAACTAGTAATGGCGCACCACCAGGGGATGCGCCATTAGTATGTTTGGACAGGCGCACTAGTTCAAAAAAAAAATTGATACTAATGGCGCACCGTGGTCAAGGTGCGCCATTAGTAGTTTCAACACGAATGGCGCATCAGAAGGTCGTGCGCCATTAGTATATACTAATGGCGCACCACTTGTCTGGTGCGCCATTAGTGTCATTTCCATCTATAGCCCTTTTCCTAGTAGTGAGACTGCCAAGCGTTCATAACGTCTTGGTTCTCTAGGATGGGTGCATCACCTAGCGGTGCTTCTAGGACATATTTTTTCTTGGCAGCTATGAGGATGATACTCAGGTTCCGGACCCAGTCCGAGTAGTTGCTGCCATCATCTTTCAGCTTGGTTTTCTCTAGGAACGCGCTGCAGTTCATGGTGACATGAGCGTTGGCCATTTGATCTACAAGACATTTTGCAAAGATTTTAGACTAAAGTTCATGATAATTAAGTTCATCTAATCAAATTATTTAATGAACTCCCACTCAGATTTGACATCCCTCTAGTCATCTAAGGGTTACATGATCTGAGTCGACTAGGCCGTGTCCGATCATCACGTGAGACGGACTAGTCATCGTCGGTGAACATCTCCATGTTGATCGTATCTTCCATACGACTCATGTTCGACCTTTCGGTCTCTGTGTTGCGAGGCCATGTCTGTACATGCTAGGCTCGTCAAGTTAACCCTAAGTGTTTTTGCATGTGTAAAACTGTCTTACACCCGTTGTATGTGAACGTAAGAATCTATCACACCCGATCATCACGTGGTGCTTTGAAACGACGAACTTTAGCAACGGCACACAGTTAGGGGAGAACACTTTCTTGAAATTTTAATAAGGGATCATCTTATTTACTACCGTCGTTCTAAGTAAACAAGATGCATAAACATAATAAACATCACATGCAATTATATAGTAGTGACATGATATGGCCAATATCATATAGCTCCTTTGATCTCCATCTTCGGGGCTCCATGATCATCTTGTCACCGGCATGACACCATGATCTCCATCATCATGATCTCCATCATCGTGTCTCCATGCAGTTGCTCGCCAACTATTACTTCTACTACTATAGCTAACGGTTTAGCAATAAAGCAAAGTAATTACATGGTGTTGAATTAATGACACGCAGGTCATACAATAATTAAGACAACTCCTATGGCTCCTGCCGGTTGTCATACTCATCGACATGCAAGTCGTGATTCCTATTACAAGAACATGATCTCATACATCACAATATGTCATTCATCATTCATCACAACTTTTGGCCATATCACATCACAAGGCAATTGCTGCAAAAACAAGTTAGACGTCCTCTAATTGTTGTTGCATCTTTTACGTGGCTGCAATAGGGTTCTAGCAAGAACGTTTTCTTACCTATGAGAAAACCACAACATGATTTGTCAACTTCTATTAACCCTTCATAAGGACCCTTTTCGTCAAATCTGCTCCAACTAAAGTGGGAGAGACAGACACCCGCTAGCCACCTTATGGAACTAGTGCATGTCAGTCGGTGGAACCTGTCTCACGTAAGCGTACGTGTAAGGTCGGTCCGGGCCGCTTCATCCCACAATACCGCTGAAGCAAAATAAGACTAGTAGCGGCAAGAAAGTTGACAACATCTACGCCCACAACAAATTGTGTTCTACTCGTGCAATAGAGAACTACGCATAAACCTGGCTCATGATGCCACTGTTGGGGAACATTGCAGAAAACAAAAAAATTTCCTACGGTTTCACCAAGATCCATCTATGAGTTCATCTAGCAACGAGTGATCGGATGCATCTACATACCTTTGTAGATCGCGAGCGGAAGCGTTCACTAGAACATGGATGATGGAGTCGTACTCGCCGTGATCCAAATCACCGATGATCAAGTGCCGAACGGACGGCACCTCCGCGTTCAACACATGTACGGAGCGGATGACGTCTCCTCCTTCTTGATCCAGCAAGGGGGAAGGAGAGGTTGATGAAGATCCAGCAGCACGACGACGTGGTGGTGGATCCAGCAGTCACTGCAGCAGGGCTTCGCCGAGCTTCTGCGAGAGGGAGAGGTGTAGCAGGGGAGAGGGAGGCGCCAAGGCTTCAGGGTGCGGCTGCCCCTCCCTCCCCCCCTTTATATAGGCCCCCTGGGGGGGGGCGCCGGCCCTGGAGATCCAATCTCCCAAGGGGGCAGCGGCCAGGGGGGTGGAGTACCCCCCAAGGCAAGTGGGGCGCCCCGCCCCCCACCCTAGGGTTTCAACCCTAGGCGCAGGGGGTGGGCCAAGGGGGGCGCACCAGCCCACTATGGGCTGGTTCCCCTCCCCACTTCAGCCCATGGGGCCCTCCGGGATGGGTGGCCCCACCCGATGGACCCCCGGGACCCTTTCGCTGGTCCCGGTACAATACCGATGACCCCCGAAACTTTCCCGATGGCCGAAACTGCACTTCCTATATATAATTCTTCACCTCCGGACCATTCCGGAACTCCTCGTGACGTCCGGGATCTCATCCGGGACTCCGAACAACTTTTGTTTTGCTGCATACTTATATTCATATAACCCTAGCGTCACCGAACCTTAAGTGTGTAGACCCTACAGGTTCGGGAGACATGTAGTCATGACCGGGATGGCTCTCGGTCAATAACCAACAGTGGGATCTGGATACCCATGTTGGCTCCCACAAGCTCCTCGATGATCTCATCGGATGAACCACGATGTCGAGGATTCAAGCAACCCCGTATACAATTCCCTTTGTCAGTCGGTATGTTACTTGCCCGAGACTCGATCGTCGGTATCCCAATACCTCGTTCAGTCTCGTTACCGGCAAGTCACTTTACTCGTACCATAATGCATGATCCCGTGACCAAACACTTGGTCACTTTGAGCTCATTATGATGATGCATTACCGAGTGGGCCCAGAGATACCTCTCTGTCATACGGAGTGACAAATCCCAGTCTCGATCCGTGTCAACCCAACAGACACTTTCGGAGATACCTGTAGTGCACCTTTATAGTCACCCAGTTACGTTGTGACGTTTGGTACACCCAAAGCACTCCTACGGTATCTGGGAGTTACACGATCTCATGGTGTAAGGAAAAGATACTTGACATTGGAAAAGCTCTAGCAAACGAACTACATGATCTTGTGCTATGCTTAGGATTGGGTCTTGTCCATCACATCATTCTCCTAATGATGTGATCCCGTTATCAACGACATCTGATGTCCATAGTCAGGAAACCATGACTATCTGTTGATCAACGAGCTAGTCAACTAGAGACTCACTAGGGACATGTCTTAGTCTATATATTCACACGTGTATTACGATTTCCGGATAATACAATTATCGCATGAATAAAAGACAATTATCATGAACAAGGAAATATAATAATAATCCTTTTATTATTGCCTCTAGGGCATATTTCCAACAGTACCCTACCGGTCGGCGGGACCCACCAGTCAGCGGAGAAGCCGGCACCAGAGAGACTAACGGCCGGGCCCCACACACGACTGGATTACCAATGTACCCCTGGGGGGTAGGCCTATATAAACCCCCCAGGGCACCCATGCAAAGGGTTCCGGACCTGAGATAGTTAGACCATATCATAAGGGAAAGGGAAGAGCTAGCGTTGCCTTCTCCTACCTCTAGCATATAGCTCGAGGAGCACTTGTGTATTCACTTGAGCCTTAGTGATCATGCGGAGACCCCGCAGAGCAGGAGTAGGGGTGTTATCTCCTAGGAGAGCCCCGAACCTGGGTAAAGTCCGTCGGCGTTCGTGTCTATGCCTCATCCCGCTTCCGGGCACCGGCGACGTTCTACTCGCTCCCACCATGATAAGCCATCCTTTGGCATATGTCGCACCCAATCCCCGACATTTGGCGCCCACCGTGGGGCTCGGTGCACCGTCGTTCGGAGACCTATTCTGGACGGGAACCCTTTTCCTCCCTAGTGAGCGCAGCCAGCCCGGCACGTGCTACGTCTTGAGCTTGCTTTGGTTTTCCCCGAAGCGGAGAGGATGATGCAGCAGAGTAGCGTAAGTATTTCCCTCAGTTTTTGAGAACCAAGGTATCAATCCAGTAGGAGGCCACGCACAAGTCCCTCGTACCTACACAAAACAAATAGCTCCTCGCAACCAACGCGAATAGGGGTTGTCAATCCCTTCACGGTCACTTACGAGAGTGAGATCTGATAGAGATGATAGATAATATTTTCGGTAGTTTTGGTATAAAGATGCAAAGTAAAATAAAAAGGCAAAGTAAAGAGCAAAGCAATAATAAAGCATAGGAAGATTAATATGATGAAAATAGACTCGGGGGCCATAGATTTCACTAGTGTATTCTCTCAAGAGCATAAGTATTTTACGGTGGGTGAACGAATTACTGTTGAGCAATTGACAGAATTGAGCATAGTTATGAGAGTATCTAGGTATGATCATGTATATAGGCATCACGTCCGAGACGAGTAGACCGACTCCTGCCTGCATCTACTACTATTACTCCACTCATCGACCGCTATCCAGCATGCATCTAGAGTATTAAGTTAACGAAAACAGAGTAACACCTTAAGCAAGATGACATGATGTAGAGGAATAAATTCATGCAATATGATAAATACCCCATCTTGTTATCCTCGATGACAGCAATACAATACGTGCCCTGCAACCCTTTCTGTCACTGGGTAAGGAGACCGCAAGATTGAACCCAAAGCTAAACACTTCTCCCATTGCAAGAACTACCAATCTAGTTGGCCAAACCAAACTGATAATTCAAAGAGACTTGCAAAGATAACTCAATCATACATAAAAGAATTTAGAGAAGATTCAAATATTGCTCATAGATAATCTTGATCATAAACCCACAATTCATCGGTCTCAACAAACACACCGCAAAAAGAAGATTACATCGAATAGATCTCCACGAGAGAGGGGGAGAACATTGTATTGAGATCCAAAAAGAGAGAAGAAGCCATCTAGCTACTAACAACGGACCCGAAGGCCTGTGGTAAACTACTCACACTTCATCGGAGAGGCTATGATGTTGATGTAGAAGCCCTCCGTGGTGGAATCCCCTTCCGGCGGAGCTCCGGAATAGGCCCCAAGATGGGATCTCGTGGATACAGAAAGTTGCAGCGGTGGAATTAGGTTTTTGGCTCCGTATATGATCTGTTGGGGGTACGTAGGTATATATAGGAGGAACAAGTACGTCGGTGGAGCTCCGAGGGGCCCACGAGGCAGGGGGCGCACCCTAGGGGGGGCGCCCTCCACCCTCGTGACCGCCTCGTGGCTTTCTTGACGGAGGGTCCAAGTCTCCTGGGTCTTATCTGATGAGAAAATCACGTTCCCGAATATTTCATTCCGTTTGGACTCCGTTTGATATTCCGTTTCTTCGAAACACTGATATAGGCAAAAAACAGCAATTCTGGGCTGGGCCTCCGGTTAATAGGTTTGTCCCAAAAGTAATATAAAAGTGGAAAATAAAGCCCAATATAGTCCAAAACAATACATAATATAGCATGGAGCAATCAAACATTATAGATACGTTGGAGATGTATCAGGCATCCCCAAGCTTAGTTCCTGCTCGTCCTCGAGTAGGTAAATGATAAAAAGAGAATTTTTGATGCGCAGTGCTACTTGGCATAATTTCAATGTAACTCTTCTTATTGTGGTATGAATATTTAGATCCAAAAGATTCAAGACAAAAGTTCATATTGACATAAAAATAATAATACTTCAAGCATACTAACTAAGCAATTATGTCCTCTCAAAATAACATGGCCAAAGAAAGTTCATCCCTACAAAATCATATAGTTTAGTCATGCTCCATTTTCGTCACACAAGAATGCTCTCATCATGCACAACCCCGATGAAAAGCCAAGCAATTGTTTCATACTTTAGTAATCTCAAACCTATAAAATTTCACACAATACATGAGCGTGAGCCATGGACATAGCACTATGGGTGGAATAGAATATAACGATGGGGGTTATGTGGAGAAGACAAAAAGGATAAGGTCTCACATCAACGAGGCTAATCAACGGACTATGGAGATGCCCATCAATTGTTGTTAATGCAAGGAGTAGGGATTGCCATGCAACAGATGCACTAGAGCTATAAATGTATGAAAGCTCAACAAAAGAAACTAAGTGGGTGTGCATCCAACTTGCTTGCTCACGAAGACCTAGGGCATTTGAGGAAGCCCATCATTGGAATATACAAGCCAAGTTCTATAATGAAAAATTCCCACTAGTATATGAAAGTGACAACATATGGAACTCTCTATATGAAAAACATGGTGCTACTTTGAAGCACAATATATGAGACTCGCTATATGAAGAACATGGTGCTACTTTGAAGCACAAGTGTGGAAAAAGAGATAGTAACATTGCCCCTTTTTATTTCTTTTTTTGGGCCTTCCTTTTTTTTCTTTGGCCTTTTTTTGGGACAATGCTCTAGAAAATGATGATCATCACACTTCTATTTATTTACAACTCAATGATTACAACTCAATACTAGAACAAAGTATGACTCTATATGAATGCCTCCGGCGGTGTTCCGGGATATGCAATGAACCAAAAGTGACATGTATGAAAGAATTATGAACGGTGGCTTTGCCACAAATACTATGTCAACTACATGATCATGATAAGCAATATGACAATGATGAATGTGTCATGAAGAATGGTATGGTGGAAAGTTGCATGCAATATGTCTCGGAATGGCTATGGAAATGCCATAATAGGTAGGTATGGTGGCTGTTTTGAGGAAGATATAAGGAGGTTTATGTGTGAAAGAGCGTATCATATCACGGGGTTTGGATGCACCGGCGAAGTTTGCACCAACTGTCAATGTGAGAAAGGGCAATGCACGGTACCGAAGAGGCTAGCAATGATGGAAGGTAAGAGTGCGTATAATCCATTGACTCAACATTGGTCATAAAGAACTCACATACTTATTGCAAAAATCTACAAGCCATCAAAAACCAAAGCACTACACGCATGCTCCTAGGGGGATAGATTGGTAGGAAAAGACCACCGCTCATCCCCGACCGCCACTCATAAGGAGGACAGTCAAATAACACCTCATATTTCAAATTTGTTACATAATGTTTACCATACGTGCATGCTACGGGACTTGCAAACTTCAACACAAGCATTTCTCAAATTCACAACTACTCAACTAGCACGACTTTGATATTATCACCTCCATATCTCAAAACAATTATCAAGCATCAAACTTTTCTTAGTATTCAACACACTCAAAAGAAAGTTTTACAAATCTTGAATACCAAGCATATTATTATTAAGCAAATTACCATGCTATTTAAGACTCTCAAAATAATCTAAGTGAAGCATGAGAGATCAATAGTTTCTTTAAAAAAAAATCCACCACCGTGCTCTAAAAGATATAAGTGAAGCACTAGAGCAAAACTATCAAGCTTAAAAAGATATAAGTGAAGCACATAGAGCAAAACTATCAAGCTCAAAAGATATAAGTGAAGCACATAGAGTATTCTAACAAATTCCAATTCATGTATGGCTCTCTCAAAAGGTGTGTACATCAAGGATGATTGTGGTAAACTAACAATCAAAGACACAAATAATACAAGACGCTCCAAGCAAAACACATATCATGTGGTGAATAAAAATATAGCTCCAAGTAAAGTTACCGATGGAAGTGGACGAAAGAGGGGATGCCTTCCGAGGCATCCCCAAGCTTCGACTTTTTGGTGTCCTTGGATTATCTTGGGGGTGCCATGGGCATCCCCAAGCTTAGGCTCTTTCCACTCCTTGTTCCATAATCCACCAAAAAATTTCACCCAAAACTTGAAAACTTCACAACACAAAACTCAACAGAAATCTCGTAAGCTCTGTTAGCGAAAGAAAACAAAAGACCACTTCAAGGTACTGTAATGAACTCATTCTTTATTTATATTGGTGTTAAACCTACTGTATTCCAACTTCTCTATGGATCATAAACTATTTTACTAGCCATAGATTCATCAAAATAAGCAAACAACACACGAAAAACAGAATCTGTCAAAAACAGAACAGTCTGTAGTAATCTGTAACTAACGCAAACTTCTGGAACTCCAAAAATTCAGCAAACATAGGACGACCTAGGAAATTTGTTTATTGATGAGCATAAATTGGAATCACTATTTTATCACGTTCTGGTGTTTTTTAACAATTGTTTTCGTGAACCGAAAGTTTCTGGAAATTACAGCAAGATCAAATAACTATTATCCAAGAAGATCCTATAGGTTTAACTTGGCACAAACACTAATTAAAACATAAAACCACATCTAAACAGAAGGTAGATGGATTATTTATTGAATAACAGCAAGGAAAAATATTGGGTTGTCTCCCAACAAGTGCTTTTCTTTAAAGCCTTTTTAGCTAGGCATTGAGATTTCAATGATGCTCACAAGAAAGACAAGAATTGAGGCACAAAGAGAGCATCATAAAACATGTGAAAAACACACTTAAGTCTAACATACTTCCTATGCATAGGCATATTATGGGCAAACAAATTATCGTAGCAAGCAGAAACTAGCATATGCAAGGAGCGGAAAGGAAGAATAGCAATCTCAACATAACGAGAGGTAATTTAGTAACATGAAAATTTCTATAACCATATTTTCCTCTCTCATAATAATTACATGTAGGATCATAGGCAAATTCAACAAAATAGCTATCACAAAGTATATTCTCAACATGATCAACATGCATGCAAAGTTGATACTTTTCCAAAATAGTGGGATTATCATTAACTAAAGTCATGACCTTTCCAAACCCACTTTTATCAAAAACTTCATAAGATTGAACATTCTCCAAATATGTGGGATCTAAAGTTGATACTCTTCCGAACCCACTTTCAATATTATTGCAAACAATATTATCAATCTCATATTCATCATGGGGCTTAAATAAATTTTCAAGATCATAAGAAGAATCACCCCAATCATGATCATTGCAACAAGTAGTAGACATAGCAAAACTAGCATCCCCAAGCTTAGGGTTTTGCATATTATTAGCACAATTGACATCAAAAGAATTTATAATAAAATCATTGCAATCATGCTTTTTATTCAAAGATCTATCATGAAGCACTTCATCACAATTTTCAGATTTACGGATTTCAGGCAAAAGCTTATAAAGATAATCTAGTGCATCCAAATCACTAGGAATTGGTTCATCATAATTGGATCTCTTAAAAAGATTAGCAAGCGGATGAGGATCCATAGATATTGGATTCTTTGTTTAGGAATAAATACTCAACTATTTCGACCAAACGAGCAAACGAGCCAAGTAAGACATCAAGGCAAACGAAAAGAGAGGGCGAATAAAACGGCAAGGGTGAAGTGGGGGAGAGGAAAACGAGAGGCAAATGGCAAATAATGTAGTGCGAGAGATAAGGGATTGTGATGGGTACTTGGTATGTTGACTTTTGCGTAGACTCCCCGGCAACGGCGCCAGAAATCCTTCTTGCTACGTCTTGAGCTTGCGTTGGTTTTCCCTGAAGAGGAGAGGATGATGCAGCAGAGTAGCGTAAGTATTTCCCTCAGTTTTTTAGAACCAAGGTATCAATCCAGTAGGAGGCCACACACAAGTCCCTCGTACCTACACAAAACAAATAGCTCCTCGCAACCAACGCGAATAGGGGTTGTCAATCCCTTCACGGTCACTTACGAGAGTGAGATCTGATAGAGATGATAGATAATATTTTTGGTATTTTTGGTATAAAGATGCAAAGTAAAATAAAAAGGCAAAGTAAAGAGCAAAGCAATAATAAAGCGTAGGAAGATTAATATGATGAAAGTAGACCCGGGGGCCATAGATTTCACTAGTGGCTTCTCTCAAGAGCATAAGTATTTTACGGTGAGTGAACGAATTACTGTTGAGCAATTGACAGAATTGAGCATAGTTATGAGAGTATCTAGATATGATCATGTATATAGGCATCACGTCCGAGATGAGTAGACCGACTCCTGCCTGCATCTACTACTATTACTCCACTCATCGACCGCTATCCAGCATGCATCTAGAGTATTAAGTTAATGAAAACAGAGTAACGCCTTAAGCAAGATGACATGATGTAGAGGAATAAATTCATGCAATATGATAAATACCCCATCTTGTTATCCTCGATGGCAACAATACAATACGTGCCTTACAACCCTTTCGTTCACTAGGTAAGGACACCGCAAGATTGAACCCAAAGCAAAACACTTCTCCCATTGCAAGAACTACCAATCTAGTTGGCCAAACCAAACTGATAATTGAAAGAGACTTGCAAAGATAACTCAATCATACATAAAAGAATTCAGAGAAGATTCAAATATTGCTCATAGATAATCTTGATCATAAACCCACAATTCATCGGTCTCAACAAACACACGCAAAAAGAAGATTACATCGAATAGATCTCCACGAGAGAGGGGGAGACCATTGTATTGAGATCCAAAAAGAGAGAAGAAGCCATCTAGCTACTAACAATGGACCCGAAGGTCTGAGGTAAACTACTCACACTTCATCGGAGAGGCTATGATGTTGATGTAGAAGCCCTCCATGGTGGAATCCCCTTCTGGCGGAGCTCCGGAACAGGCCCCAAGATGGGATCTCGTGGATACAGAAAGTTGCAGCGGTGGAATTAGGTTTTTGGCTCCGTATCTGATCTGTTGGGGGTATGTAGGTATATATAGGAGGAAGAAGTACGTCGGTGGAGCTCCGAGGGGCCCACGAGGCAAGGGGGGCGCCCTAGGGGGGGCGCCCTCCACCCTCGTGACCGCCTCGTGGCTTTCTTGACGGAGGGTCCAAGTCTCCTGGGTCTTATCTGATGAGAAAATCACGTTCCCGAAGATTTCATTCCGTTTGGACTCCGTTTGATATTCCGTTTCTTCGAAACACTGAAATAGGCAAAAAAACAGCAATTCTGGGCTGGGCCTCCGGTTAATAGGTTAGTCCCAAAAGTAATATAAAAGTGCAAAATAAAGCCCAATATAGTCCAAGACAATAGATAATATAGCATGGAGCAATCAAAAATTATAGATACGTTGGAGACGTATCAGCACGCCAGACGACGTCTGTGCCAACGCGCTGCATGGCGCGGAGTTGGCCTGCGCGGCAAGCTGCCTCGCTGATCTCGTTGGCGGAGTCCGCCTCTCCGATGAGCCCGCATCCGACGCGGGCACCGATGGCCCCGAGAGCCTCCTCGCGGGCCTCCTCGATCAGCTCTACGTCTCCAGCGAGCCAGCTGCGGACTTGGAGTCTGTAGGCTCCACCGACCCGATGTTTGTTGACTCCAACAGCGCGTCGCTCGACGTGTTCCCCACCAACGTGGTGGTCTACGACGAGCCACTCCCTCGCGCGGAGAGTGGCGGAAGCACCATCACGGAGGTGCTAGTCATCGGACGCGGCGGGCACTCCGGCGGAGGTGCTCGCGACCCGCTCGACGCGGCGCTGCAAGACCTGTCAGCGCCCATTCCCGAAGATTCCGACGCCGAGACGTTGGAGTCACGCTGCCTCCAGCTCGTCGAAGGCGCCAAGAAACTGGCCGGCATGAGACGCCTGTCAGAAGCCTACTAGCGCGAGATGGACCGCGCTGTGGGCGGCACGCTGGCTCCCACTGGGCCCAGCCGCCTTGGCACGGGCCAGCAGCGCGGCGTGGCCATCACCAACCTGTTCGGGGCTGATCGCCCCGTCTACGCGACGCTTGCGGAGAACATCCGAGCCGCCCAGGCGACGGCAGAAGAGCTGGACAAGTTCGAGGGCGAGGAGCGTCGCCAGATGGCGGAACGCGTCCAGCGACTCCTCGACACGGCCGCTGAGCAGCACGAAGCCGGCTACCGCACCGAGGTGTCGCGCCAGCAAAACGACGATCTGCCTCACCGCCGAGATCAAGGTGCGACCTCTCGGACGCCGACTGGTGGCGTCCATGCTAGAAAGGACAAGGGGCCGGCTGCCAGCCGCAGTCGGACTCGGCTCTCTATAGAGCGCGACCAAGACGGCCGCCCAAGAGCAGTGGAACGGCGGGAGGACTGTCCGCCTCCTCCCCCTCGCAGGGAAAGGCACGTTTTCCCCGCCGCCTGTTGATCACCCATCACTCGGTGACCGCCTTGGCCGCCGAGAAGGAATCGGAGAAAACGATGCCCGCCACCGGATCGACCGCCTCAAACGATCCCTGGTGCTAGAAGAAGAAGATGAGTTGGGTCCGCCTTGTTTCGGTCCCCGCATATGAGACGAGCCCTTCCCCAAAGGGTTCACGCTCCCAAGAGACACTCCCAAATACACCGGCTCCGTGAAGCCGGAGGACTGGCTGGTCGACTACTCCACAACCGCTAGCATAGCAAACGGCAACAAGCGAGTTGCCGTGAAATACGTTCCGCTCATGCTCCAAGGCACAGCCCGGACATGGATGAACAACCTGAAGCCCCGAAGCATCAACAGTTGGGTCGACTTCACCGACGTATTCGTCCGCAACTTCACCAGCACGTACAAGCGGCCGCCCAAGCCTCGCTAGCTCTCCTTGTGCATGCAAGGCCCCGACGAGTCGACTCGCGACTACCTCACGCGCCGGGCCGAGCTCCGCAACTCTTGTGAGGGCATGCACGAGGTGCAGGCCATCGAGTACTTCACCGCCGGATGCCGAGAGGGCACTCTCTCAAGCACAAGCTTCTCTGTGATGAGCCAGAAACGCTCGACGAGCTGTTGATCATAGCAGACAAATACGTCACGGCCGACTCCTCCATGAAGGCGGAGATCCAAGTGAATGCATCTGGAAAGGTGGCCCCTCAGGCTCCTAGAACTCCGGCTGGAGACGCCAGTCGGCGTCAACAGCAAACAACCACAAGCGCAAGGCCCCGCAGCCGGCCTCCACCAGCCGACAGGTGGCGACAGTCGAGGACCAGCGGCCAGAGGGGCAGGCTCCTTCCAAGCGGCAGAAGGGTGGCAAGCCCAATTGGCTGCCGGCTTTCTCATATGAGTAGACTCTGGATGCACCATGCAAATTTCATAGCGGCGCGAAGCCGTCAAACCACACCACCCGGAAGTGCCATTGGCTCACCAGGATCGCCAAGGGAGACGGCCTCCTGCCTCCCCCGCCTGCTGGGCAGCAGCCTCCTCCTCCGCCCCAGCAGCCGGCGGCCAGACCCGTCGGAGCCATACAGGATGAGTTTCCAGAAGAGCACGAAGCATACATCATATTCACCAGCGTGGCTGATGACCGGCGCAGCAAGCGGTAGCAACAACAAGAGGTGAACGCAGTAGCAACTAAGGTCCCACAGTTCATGCATTGGTCGGAGAAACCCATCAGCTGGAGCAGAGCCGATCACCCAGAGGTGATGCCCAAACCCGGCTCCTTTGCACTGGTTTTGGATGCCACCTTTGCCACGAACAGGCGAGCTACTAGTTTCTCCCGAGTTCTGATAAACGGCGGCAGCAGCTTCAACATCCTGTACAAGGACACTATGGAGAAGTTGGGAATCAAGCAAAGACAGCTTCAGCCCAGCCGGACTGTCTTCAATGGCATAGTTCCTGGTCTTTCCTCCTCACCAATCGGCAAGATCCTGATAGACGACCTCTTCGGGGACAAAGATCACTTTCGCTGAGAGCAGGTATGGTTTGAGGTGGTGGACCTTGAAAGCCCCTACCATGCGCTGCTTGGCCGGCCTGCTCTAGCCAAGTTCATGGCAGTCCCCCACTACGCCTATCTCAACATGAAGATGCCGAGTTCCAAGGGGATTCTGACCATAGCCGGCGACTACAAGAAGTTGTCCGCCTGCGCAGCAGAAAGCAGTCGGTTGGCCGAGTCCCTCGTGATCGCAGCTGAGAAGCGGCTCCTTGACCGGGTTGTGGCGATGGCTGGGAAGCGGCCGGATATGTCGCCTGAACCCAAGGAGTCGGAAGCTGAGGGCTCGTTCAAGCCGGCCAAAGAGACAAAGAAGATACCCTTGGACCCAGAGCACCCGGAGAGGTACGCTGTCATAGGTACGGGCCTCGACAGCAAATAGGAAGGCGAGCTCGTCGATTTCCTCCATGAGAATCGGGACATCTTTGCATGGTCCCCCAAAGACATGCCAGGTGTTCCGACGGATTTCGCCGAGCACAAGTTGCACGTCCGGCCCAATGCCAAGACCGTCAGGCAGCCCTTGCGCCGCCTGACAAAAGAGAAGAGAAGAGTCGCTGGAAAAGAGATAGCTCGGCTGTTGGCAGCCAGCTTCATCATCGAGGTGTTCTTTCCAGAGTGGCTGGCCAACCCAGTCCTCGTACTGAAGAAAAACAAGCAGTGGCGTATGTGTATCGATTACACTAGCCTCAACACAGCATGCCCGAAAGACCCGTTTGCTTTGCCAAGAATTTACCAAGTGATAGACTCCACAGCCGGATGCGTGCTGTTGAGCTTTTTGGATGCATATTCAGGATACCACCAAATCAAGCTGAATCCGGCTGACAGACTGAAGACCGCCTTCATCACACCATTCGGAGCCTTCTGCTACCTGACCATGACGTTTGGCTTGAGGAATGCCGGCGCCACCTTTCAACGCTGCATGCAGAAGTGCCTCCTCAAGCAACTCGGCAGGAACACCCACGTTTATGTGGACGATGTGGTGGTGAAGACGGAGAAGCATGGAACGCTGCTAGAGGACCTCAAAGAGACCTTTGAGAACCTGCGCCGATTTCAAATCAAGCTCAACACAGAGAAATGCATCTTCGGAGTACCAGCTGGCCAGCTTCTCGGATTCCTAGTATCTGAACGCGGCATAGAGTGCAACCCTGTGAAGATCAAGGACATCGAGAGGATGGAAATCCCCCACCGACTGTTGGATGTGCAGAAGTTCACTGGCTGTTTGGCTTCCATCAGCCGGTTCATCAGTCGGCTGGGAGAGAAGGCTCTTCCTCTATACCGGCTCATGAAGAAAACCACATTCTTCGAGTGGAACGACAAGGCAGATGAAGCTTTTCTCCATCTCAAAAAGATGTTTGAATACTCCACCTGTCTTGGCGGCCCCGACTCCTAAAGACACTACAAAAAAAGACACATCCGTGACATTTTGGGCCGAACGAATTTTTTTTCTGTCATACATATGACACTTCTATGACGATAATTGTGACAAAACACGGTATCATCATAGATGTGGTGGGCTCCTACTTCTATGACAAAAAATCATGACAGAAAATGGGCTTTTCGTCCTGGGCGGGCCGGAGATGCAGCTGCATGACATTCTTTGGACCGTCCATGACGGAAAAAACCGTGGTAGAAGCGAGGGGGAGGAAAATTTTGGGGAGTTGCCGGTTACGGTGGGAGGTCGGGGGCCGAGTGTCACGGCCGGTTTTCTAGGATATATTTCCCAGAAAATGGTCCTTGTGCTCAACAGCCCCAGGATTACTGTTAGCTGATGAGGCACCAACTTGATACAGAAATTCCAAGCAAAATACATAATATGTAGTACAAGACTATTCTGGCCTACGAGTACAACAATTGGTTTCTAGTGGCTGATGGCGGAAGTGGTTTGTGGTTCATCTGCGTCTATGGGACTCCATTTCCCACAGGAACAGGTGACCAGGGTAACTCCTACCTTCGCGAGGTTGCTATCACCATTGCGTGGGTTCCGGGGCTGTCATCGCAACGCTCCTCTCCATGCAAGAAATCTGGTCAAGATAATAGCCAGGGACAAGCCAGTGAGTACTTTGAATGTACTCGCAAACATTATGAACATAGGTATAACATAATGAATGATAATCATGCTCTGAAATATTTCATGATCACAACGTCAGTCACGAAATAAAATCCATGATGCACGCAAGCAGGTTATTCATATACAACATGAATATGCGATAAGGGAGTAGAAATAGAATGCACGGATCGGGTGTCCGAAGCAACGCCTCGAAAGGATAATAATATAAAGCATGCCTCAGTCGGGCGTCTGAGCGACGCCACATAAAGGGCTTATAAATAAAAGAAATAACAAGCATGCCACAGTCGGGCGTCTGTGCGACACCACATAAAGGGCTTATAAATAATTTAAATAACAAGCATGCCACAGTCGGGCGTCTGAGCGACACAACATAAAGGGCTTATAAATAATTTAAATAACAAGCATGCCACAGTCGGGCGTCTGAGCGACACCACATAAATGTCTTATAAATAATAATCACAGTAAATGTTCGGAAGGTAGAACCGTCCCAGGGATACTCAATAATGCAATAATGTAAATGGTTAGTCCATAGTAATAATCATAATCATTATGAGTCACAAGTCATGAATCATGTTCTGGTTTAGCAATTTTTCCTCCGAAGACCGACACTAAGACCAACACCTGACCCATCCCAGACTGTGGTCCTTAACCATGGACATGGCTATTCGAATAGGTATAATCTCTGTAGAGGGTGTACTCTTTACGCACGAGTAACGGACTCCTTTAGTCCATCGGGACTAATTCCGTCCATGGTCTTTTAATTGAAAACACACCTGACCGCACACACCAGCCTAACTTACCGGTGTCTGGAATCACCCACGACACCCGTTAAGCAAAACTCTAAGTGGGGAGGCTACAACCTCGACTAGCATGGGATCACAAAATTTATAACGCGCGCTAACTAGGGGAGCTACCCCCTCGGCTCCAACCGGAAACACCCATGCCCCTGGACCAGGTGGCATGCCTACCGGATGCAGCCGGTATCTTCCACCATGGCTTCTCTGTACGGTGTGTGCTAGGAAGGGGTTGACAACTTACTGAACCGTACCCTACCTATGGCAAGGACAAGTAGTAGTACGAAACAAGTATGGGGGTTACTGGAACAAGACTCGATCTACGGTCGACTCATGAGGTTAAAGCATTTCCTGCATGATAAGCATAAGAAATATATTTCACACCAATCAGACAGAATCACCACTCATCATACCTCACCATGCCTTACCGGACATAACCGTCTCGACGAAGAAATAGAGACAAGCTCGTGTGTACCCAAGACAGAGACTTTCCCGGATTCCATCCGATAGGCATGAAAGGCATACGAGGGTGATTACTATCAGAAGCATGTCAAATTCCAATAGCAAGGAATCATTATTATGCACTCATGAATATGATCATAGCATCACATAAAATACCGAATACTTCACGTCAAGGTGGTGTCATATATGCATCGAATGACACACAACCAATATTATGCCGGGGTTCAGAATGCTTGCCTTCAAGAGTATGCAAGGGGGTGCACGTTTTGAAAGTTGCCTTCTTCTTCAAAATCCTATTTCACGAAAATTTGAATTAACACATAGTTTCAGAACAGTACAAAAAAGTTGTTTGGAAAATTTTCAAATAAATATGAAAATAAAAATTTGAGAAACAACACAAAAAGAATCAAATCAATTGGACTTATATTTAAAAAGTTACAGCCAGTCAAAGTTTAGTCAAAATCTGTTTTTAAATAAAACAGAAAAAGAAAAACGGTTCGGCAGCACTTACGTTTCCCTCTAGCGAAGGCACATTTGGTGGAATACGCTTCCACTTAAACCGGCGCAGGCCAGCTCAGGGTCACTGACAGTGGGTCCCTTGGGCCCACTGGTCAGGTTTGACCAGTCGCCCGCGCCTCCTTCTCCTCTGGCCGAGCGGTGGCGGGGCTCCGGCGATTGCCGTCGACGAATGGCGGCTCCCCGCGGGGTTCTGAGGGCAGGGATGGATCCACTGGTCCAGGGCGGTCCTCCCAGTGGTCGATAGGCTGGCGGGGGTGGAGGGGGTCGCCGGCGGCGAGCTCCGCGGCGGACGGTGGTTTCGGGAGGATTGGGGGCTCAAGCTAAGGTGGTTCTTGATCGGCTTTGAGAGGTGGGGTGGCTTCGTAAGGTCAAGGAGAGGAGGATGGTGGCACTGGATGGACTGGGGAGGCCTTGCTCGCGAAGAACGGGACCGGAGTGTGGCGGCGGCCGAACTGGCCGGAGACGAGGAAGACGGCCTCCCTCCGTCGATTGCTGGCTGTGGGCCTTCTATAGGGATGGTCTAAGGTTGCCTGAGGGTCTGGACGAGCTCGGGGTCTCCTATTTATAGGCGGTCGAGGTCGGTTTAACGGCGGCAGTGGATAGGAACGGCGAACCGCCATTCTTTAGCCAAGGGGGCGTGTGGCGATGGCTGGCGGGGTCTGGCAGGGAGAGAGGATGAGCTCGGGCGGTTCAGGGGCAAGCTGGCGCGCGGTTGTGGCTCGGGCGCCGCCGTCCATGGTAGGAGCATGCTGTGGATGACGGCGTGCCGCCAAGGAGGCTCTGACTGTGGCGCTGTAGGGCGCCAGGGTGGCTTAGAGGGTTCTAGCGAGTGGATGGGAACGAGGCGTGGCCCTGCGGGCGAGCGAAGGCCAGGGGCAAGACGCGGTGGCTCGGTGCGCGCGCGTGCAAAACGTGCGCTCTGGGCGCGCCCAGAGCACGCACACCAGGTGCTCGACTCAATGCCAATGCGTTCTAGGCCTCTCTGATGCCTCTGCAACTAAATAGAACTAGGCTATTGATCAGGAGAGAGCTAAAAGACATGCTGGTAAGGTCATTAGAGCAACTTCCTAATGCAAGTCTAAAAGCATGCCAAAACTGGCCATGCTCCTAACCTGCTTGATGAAATGCCAAGGGTATCTAGGCATCTCTTCTGCTGGCCAAAGTCTCCAATTTGGGGTCTCTTTAGGTACACGCGATGATGGCAAGGTTCTTAGGGCAAAACTAGAAACTTGTTAGTGCAAGTTTTTGAGAAAACCAAATCTGGACAGAAAGTGAAGGGCATTATTGCATGGACAAAAATATTCCAATGGGTCCAATCTCCTGGACTTAAGGGTTTGGTAGGGTGGACTATAAGCAGGAAAGATCTCATGGGCACTAGAGCAAAACAAAATAGGGTTGCAGTTGAAAATACCAAATTGGGCCAGAGAGCAAAAGAGGATGTTTTGCTCAATTTTTTCAACGAACACCAGTGGGTCTTTGCATATAAATGAATTATATACTCCTACTAACATCCCAAAATTTTGGTGGAATTTTCAAATAAATTTATCAAAGGGTTGTAGTGCAAAAGAGGCTCTAAGGCTTATGAGCAACCATTTTAAAAGAATTAAAGTTCAGGAAAAATAATTATAGAAATAAATCCACTGATAAAAGATATGTTTCTTGAGAGGGTATACAAGTCCAACAACACTTCTGAAAAGTTTCCACCTAGAAGGAAAAACTCAAAGATTCAGAGGGACGGAGTGATCTGAAATTAAAAGATAAAACCAGAAAATAAAAAATTTAATTTCCTGGCAAAATTTTAATTAATAAATCAAGGTCAAAATTTTGGGGTGTTACACCGAGCGATGCGCGTTTCTCCCGTACACGTACGCTTGTGTGTGCGAGGCGTTGGCTCTAACTGAACCCGAGCGAGGCGTTGGGCTCTAACTGAACCCGAGCAATTGCACTGCAGGCTACGCGTTACTGAACCCGAGCGATCGATCGATGGCTGTTAACTGAACCCGATGGAGCCATTCCTTCGCTATTGCTGCTAATTGAAGCCGATCGATTGGATGAACAGTGAGCATTGCATGGGGCGGGGGGAGGGGGGGGGGGTTGGAAGTGAGCGGTGGCGTTGCCTCTGGATGAACAGGACCCCGTGGTGTGGAGGGCTGGATGAACAGTAGACGATGGAGGGGTGCCCGTGGAGGGGTGGTTGAACAGTAGCCGGTGGAGTAGTGCGCGGTGGAGGCTAGATGAACAGGAGCCCGTGGAGGCTGGAGGAGCTCGACGGTAGCCCGTGGAGGCTGGAGGAGGTCGACGGTGGAGATGAACAGTATCCCGTGGAGTCCCGTTTTGCGGTACGCCACACCCCTCCCGATGAACAGGACGCCCATTTCGACCGTATAGCACTCCAACACAAGTCTGTTTCGTCCGTTTTGCGGTACGCCACACCCCTCCCGATCAACAGGACCCCCGTTTCGACCGTAGGAGGTCTGTTTCGTCCGTTTTGCGGTACGCCACACCCCTCCCGATCAACAGGACCCCCGTTTCGACCGTAGGAGGTCCGTTTCCTCCGCTTTGCGGTACGCCACACCCCTCCAGATCAACAGGACCCCGTTCCGAACGTAGGAGGTCCGTTTCCTCCGTTGTGCGGTACGCCAGGCCTCATTTCCATCGCCTGTTCCGTCCAAGCCGGTTGGCTCCCACGCGTTCCGTTGCCTCCCGATGAACACGACGCATTTCGTTGCCTCCCCATGAACACGACGCACTCCGGTGCCTCCCCATGAACACGATGACGACGCTGTTTCTCCGTTCCGACCCAGCCATGTACACGAGCCCTGGCCGTACGTATGCGTGAGTAGGCGTTCGAGACCCGCCCGTATGTACACATACGTGGCCGTATTTTCTTTCTTGCACCCTGGCCGCTGTAGGTACGTGTAGATGCTACGTGCGCGCCTCTACTACGACATGTGCGCGCCTCTACAACGACCAGTATGTACTTACATGTTCACGACCAGAATAACAACGCTACGTACGCTTCGACCAGGTGGGTCCCGACTGTCAGGCACTTCCTTGCGTGCGAAGATCTAGCTGATGGGTCCCAGCAGTCAGGGGGGCGAATCGTTTTTTTTGCCCGGACGCACTTCCTTGCGTGCGAAGATGTAGCTGGTGGGTCCCAGCAGTCAGGGGGGCGAATCGTTTTGTTATTTTTTGCCCGGACGCACTTCCTTGCGTGCGAAGGTGTAGCTGGTGGGTCTCAGCAGTCAGGGGGGAAACATTTTTTTCGTGAAATATGGTGGCCCGTCCGGTGGGTCCCCGCTGTCAGGTGGAGGAATAATTATTTTGCGCGTAATAAGGAGGCACTTCCTTGCTGCGGCCGTGGACCCAACTGTCAGCGTCTCCACGCATAGTACTCTTCCGATGGAAGTCGGTCGTTGACCACATTGACCACGCCGCGCCGAGAGCACCACGGCGGCGGACGACGGCGAGGCCTAGGAAGGGGACGACATGGAGGCAGGGAAGACTTGGCAGTTGTTTCCCACGCGGAGGGGAGTACGACTGTACGAGGGTTTACTGGTTCATCTGCCATCGCCGGAGAATAACAGCAGGTGTGGGTGAGTAGAGGGATGGCTAGGCCAACGATGGGAGTACGGTGGGGCGGTGAGGCCTGCGCGGCAGAATAGCCGGCCGCGGGGAGGAGGGAGCAGGTAGTCCCGCCGGTGCTTGTTTGGGCGGCTGGAGTAGGAAGAGCAGAGATTGAAGAAGCACGATGGCCATTGGATGGACATCCAACAGTCACTGCTTGTGCGTCAACCTTTTTTTAGGAAAGCCTCAAATCTGTGGAAAACAGCATACAACCCATCTGCCATTATTTCTAATAATTTATAGCCCATTTGCAAATTCTTAAGGTTTTTTTTGGAGCCCATATTCTTTTTGTTAGCATTACAGCCCATATTGTCGCCACGGTTAAAAATTATACGAAATTTTGCATATTTTGGTGCGGTCTGAACTGTTTTTAATCCCGAAGTTTCGACTCACATTCAAACTGATTTTAAAAATAAATGTATATCAATATAAAATCCAACAAATTCTCCACGCATAAAAATTAATGTAATTTAAAATCTTGAAATGAAAAAAAGATATTTGAAACTAATTGCCGGTTTGATGTGTTTTAAAAATGTACAGCCAATTTCTCATTACTGATGGGCCATTTTCTCAGCCACCCAAATGAAAGCTCTCCTCGTCTTGAAAGATTTGCAGCCCAACAGGCCTGATAAAGCGACTTACTTGGCAAATCACAAAACAACTGGGCTGTGGCCGTGGACCCAGCTGCCAGCCTCTCCACGTACAGTACTCTTCCGATGGAAGTCGTTCCTTGACCACGTAGACCACGCCGCGCGGAGAGCACCACGGCGGTGGACGATGGTGAGGCCTAGGAAGGGGAAGACGCGGAGCCGGGGAAGACGCGGCAGCGGAAGCCCGCGCGGAGAGGAGTACGAGGGTTCACTGGTTCGGCTGCGGTGTGAGGCTGCCGTCGCCGCAGGGCCTGGCCAGCGGTGAGAATAGTAGGGGGCGGTGAGGCCTCTGCGGTAGCAGAGCCGGCCACGGGAGGCAGGAGCATGCGGCACGACCGGCGCTGCTTTGGGCGGCTGGAGCAAGAAGACCAGAGGTTGAAGAAGCACTACGGCCGTTGGATGGACATCGTACGGTCACTGGAGCTAGAATTGTTCATATTGACTAAGTTGACAAAGCCCTTCGTCCCCGTCAACTTAGTAGGCCCACAAGCCATCCTCCCACCAAGGTGGGTCCCAGCTAGCCGGGGGAGTATTCATTTTTTGTGCGTAATAAGGAGGCACTTCTGGTGGGTCCGAGCTGACAGCGGGGGGAACGTTTTTTTTCGCGAAATACGGTGGCCCATCCGTTGGGTCCGAGCAATCAGGGGGAAACAATTTCTTTCGCACAATACTGGTGGCCCGTCCGGTGGTTCTCCGCTGTCAGGTGGAGGAATAATTATTTTCCGCGTAATAAGGAGGCACTTCCTTGCGGCTGCCGTGGACCCAGCTATCAGCCTCTCCACGTACAGTACTCTTCTGATGGAAGTCGGTCGTTAACCACATTGACCACGCCACACCGAGAGCACCACGGTGGTGGACGACGGCGAGGTCTAGGAAGGGGACGACGCGGAGCCGGGGAAGATGCGGCAGTGGATGCCCACGCAGAGAGGAGTACGAGCGTTCACTGGTTCGGCTGCGGTGTGAGGCTGCCGTCGCTGCAGAATAACAGGGGGTGTGGGTGAGTGGAGGGATGGCCTGGCCAGTGGTGGGAGTAGTATGGGGGCGGTGAGGCCTCCGCGGTAGCACAGCCGGCCACGGGAGGAAGGAGCAGGCGGCACGACCGATGCTGCTTTGGGCGGCTGGAGCAAGAAGACCAGAGGTTGAAGAAGCACTATGGCTGTTGGATGGACATCATACGGTCACTAGAGTATTAACTAAGTTGACAAAGCCCTCCGGCCCTATCAACTTAGTAGGCCCACAAGTCAGCGCAGCAATATGGTGGGTCCCAGCTAGCAGGGGGTATTCATTTTTTTGGGCATAATAAGGAGGCACTTCCTTGCGTGCGAAGATATAGCTGGTGGGTCCGACCTGTCAGTGGGGGTGACGGTGTCCTGGACTAGGGGGTACTCACCACGTCGTCTCCCGATCAGGTGGATTGGGCCGAGGATCCCCATGGCCGTATACTCATGGGCCAGTCCAGACAGTTGCCGCATACAAGGAAGATTCCACAAGACTTGGCGATCAAAACAAGGACTCCTCCCCCACCGGCGTATTCGGCTAGGACTCTTGTTATCCTAGGCCTCTGGTGCATTATATAAACCGGGGTCAGGCTAGTCGATAGACATATACAACAACAATCATACCATAGGCTAGCTTCTAGGGTTTAGCCTCCTGGATCTCGTGGTAGATCTACTCTTGTAATACTCACATCATCAATATCAATCAAGCAGGACGTAGGGTTTTACCTCCATCAAGAGGGCCCGAACCTGGGTAAAACATCGTGTCCCTTGTCTCCTGTTACCATTGATCCTAAGACGCACTGCTTGGGACCCACTACCCGAGATCCGCCGGTTTTGACACCGACATTGGTGCTTTCATTGAGAATTCCGTTGTGTGATCGGCGAAAGGATCAATGGCTCGACTGCAGGTCAACTGCGACGTTGGCTTCTTCGTCACCAGCTCAAATGGTCACCTTGGCTCGACCGAGGACTGTGGCCTACCTCTGATCATCATGTTCGGATGAAGGCCTTCATCAACACCAACTCTGATCTCTATCAAGATCATGGAGGAGTCATCCATGGAGCTCGGGGGCTCAACGTCAACATTGCCCTCAGGCGACCGTGCTGTTTTTCTGGACAACAAACTTGTATCCGCCGCCACCGCCTCCTCGAGTGTCGCCTAAACGATTACTTCGGTGGAATTATGCGGAATTAAGTCTAAAACAACCCTGCAAAAATTTCGTCGAGTTCTGATGGAGTAATCTCCGGCAATCTCCGATATGCCGGAGCCCTGTTGAATCTGGACGAGAATCCGGATGAGTTTAGGGCGTGGTATCCAGCGTCTAGCTCGGATGTCCTTTGGAGGATCCAACCGTTGATATGCTGCGGAATTCCCTTATCTACCACCTGCCAAAAATTCAGCTCGATCTGACCGTCCAAACTCCGGGAAACTTCCGATTAGTGCATCACTTTTTGGATCTGTTTTCTGCGTGAAAACGAATCCGACCCGAGTTTGTCTTTTTTATGAACGGGATTTCGGACATCCTTTTTGAAGGAAGTTTTGTATGTGGTATTGTGTTTTGTTCCCGAACACATCCCACTAACTTTAAGATCTTTTGAATATGATCTTCAACATCATGCTGGTGTCAAACCAGTCCGGCAATATTGCTCCATGGCTGCCGACCTGCGCTAGACACGTCGTCACTTTGTTGAGCCAAGCTCAACTTCTTCGGATCATCATCTTGGCAAGCCGAACAAGAGTCCGGCATCGCGAGGGATAAATCATCACCAACATCGCCGCCCCACGGGTTACACGGAGCGGGCATACCGGTATCACCGCACGGTCGCTTCGTCAAGCCGGCATCGACCACGTCACGACCTGCATCGGCAGGGCCGCACTATTGCTTCTTCAAGCTGGTGTCCATCACGCCGACCTACTTCGACATCTCGGCTGGACCGGGGGCTTCGCCATCTCTTCATCAACCTACTCCGGACACTTCGGCGTCACTAGCCGACCAGGCATGGGTGCGCGGATCGAATCTCAATTTTGGGAATCACCTTCCTTCGGATTGCTACAACAAATAAACCAGGTGCTATTAATCCTAGTATTTCTTTTTTGCTTGTTTGGGTTAAATTTTTCCCAAGAAATTATTACTCTGGTTAGTCCAGCATATGTACACAGGTCTATCAAATGGTGGCCACATTATCAACGGTCGCATGATGGTTCGGTCAGTTTCCGTACACAGTTCGGCGAACGCCGCATCCGGAACTCGGACCGACCTGTGAATCCAGGCTTTGCCACGCCTTTATTGCAGTACGCCGACGACCTGCATCGACGTCGACTTCAGCGCAAGGCCATATTTCTTTTACTACTCACTTTGCATAAATTATTTATTATGCAACATTTTTTAATTCCTATTATTACTATTATCCCCGGTCTGCACTATTTTTTGTGCACAGGAAAATGATCCAGCCGGACTACATCCTTTGACGTCCCCTCGGCTGGACGGAGGGCTTCGTCAACATTTCATTACCCCATGCCGGGGACTTCGGCATCACTCTGCCGTCCTGCATTGACCGTGCTATGTCACCACTTTGGAGTGCCGAGCTCCTTGCTCCGCCACCTTGAGACCGGCTTGGGGGGTGGAACCTTGTCCCGCATCAAGCTCGGACCGCATCGTCAATACCGAACACACTAACCAGCTAAGTTGCCTTCATGCTCAAAGTTTTAAATTTCTAACTTGTGTTCGGTTCGACCAAGAATTATACTTTTTTGTAAAAAAGTTGCTTGTAAAAATTTTCCTTGTCGAAACTTTGTTCGCACACACTTGACGCGCTACCCGTGCTCATTATACCTGGGGGCTTCTTTAACAGAAGCTTATTAATATGGACTTTATGCCCAACACATGTGTCACACTTTCGCATGTACCTTTTATTCACCATTATATGCATCGATATGACTTAAGTTTTGGCCAACTGGGTTGCCTGGCTCCTGTGCTTACCCCTAAGTTCCCGATTGTTCGACTAGGTGGTAAAGGGAGCACCTCTGCGATTGTTACTGCCGGGTCAGCCGGATGTGTACCTCAGACTGGGTGAAGCCGAAAGCTAGCGTTCTTAAGGGAATACTCGGTCGGTGAACTAAAAGATGATTTCTTACCTATTTATTTACCTGCCCCCAGATGTTTTTCTGCTCTTTTTGCAATCCGGACATGCACTTTAGGGCATGCCTCCCAGGGAAAGGAACCCCTAACGGAACTATTCTCCCTGGAAGATGTTTCTTACTAGCCATGTAATATAACATAACTAGTTGGGCACTTGTCTGATAAAGCACTAATGACCCCTACGCCTGGTCTCCACGCATGCCCCGGTTTTTATAACCGCGAGGGTATTCAGACACACTCCGGACTATTGGGTCCAGAGGTTGAAGCGAAAAGGTCCGCTACGACAAACGATCTACAATCCGGCTAGAAGGCATTCTACATGTCACCTTACATTATATAGTCAACTTTTACCCAAGTCACTTGGGGGCTCTTATGTTTATTTGAGCCATTTCATACTAAGTGTTTTTCTTCTTAGTCGTTGCAAAGTTAAAGCATGGCAGAAGCACTGTTTTTCTAAAGTCCAATTTTCGGATTGGCACCGAACACTTGATCTTGTTCGGACGTCATGTTTTTACTGACATTTTTTGGTTTTCCAAGCTTTTGGCACTTTTAACTATTTGTGTGTTTTTAGCACAAGTCTCGCAGTGCAACGCCGGACACCTTTTGAGATTCGGCAAAAACATTCTCGGATATTGCTATATATGCATCAGTTTCGACTTGTGTCTTCGGTTAATAGTTGGGTTGCCCGGCTCCCGCGCTTGCCTCCTACGTTCCGCTTTGTTCGGCTAGGTGTGCAAAGGGAGAACCACTGCGATTGTGCTTCCAGCTCGCATGGTCAAGCACCTTAGTGGAGAAAGCCGAAAACTGACTGTCACAATAGGTGTAAACTGGTCAGCGATCCGATGACTATATTAAATGACGGGCCATTCATAACATTGGCCGAAGTGTTTCCGGCTTGACCTCGACTGTCGCCGAACACTACCGGGGGCTATTAACTTGCCTCCCAAACTAAATCCTCGATCTTTTGCTCTTACATTGGAGCAGAGGTTTCATGATCATGCTTAGCATGACAACCCAAAGAAAGGAAGCGATAGCGGGACTATTTTCTCTGGAAGACATATCTTCTGTTAAACAGTAATATAACATGTCTCTCCGCGTACCTTTGTTTATAAAACCGTATGGCCAGATTGCCTTGTTTGTTGTAAATCTTTGCCCTCATAAAGGCTTTATAAAGTAAGACAAACACTCCTCGGCTATCGGCCGAGGAGGTGGAAGCCGATGGTCGGTCAACAAAGTTTTGTACAATGCGGATCCGAGCATTAATGACGTAAAGTACTTGGATACACAGAGTCATTACACATAATTTGTGATTTTACTATGGATATCGATCCTTAATTCGGCCTCCCGTGCCCGCATTAAGGCTCGGGGGCTACTGGGCTTCGGGCTTATTATTTACAAATATTAAAGGGGCACATCGATCCACTGATCTGGTGTTGCCACCCGACCAGTGTCTCGGGGGCTACTGCATTGCCTGTTCTATGCAGAAAATTTTAAGTGCAATATAGTTTCCGAGGAGATTTTGATCCTCAGGTTGGTCGGCCGCACCCAACCTGAGTCTCGAGGACTGAGCACGCCGCTTTTTGTGTCACGAAGTATTCTGCCGAGCTAGGACTTGATCCTCAGACCGATATTGCAAATCAACCTGAGTCTCAGCGGCTACGGGGATCAGCGGTCTTATGTCATCCTTCATGTGCATCTCGGGTTTTAGACCGATACCCACCTTGAGGGCTACTGGCTATATATCTCGTCAGAGAATAAATTGCATCAATAAAAAACATTGACCAAAAATCAGCCCATGACCGAGGTGCTTAACCACCTCGGAAGCAGTCCGGCATAAAGCTCGGGCGCTAGTGGCTGGCTCCATATAGGGCATTTCCGACATTAAGCTCGGCTAAACTCCTTCAAACTTCTTTGAACTAAGGTGATTTATGACACCTCGGATAAAGTCCGGTGTTGGAGCTCGGAAACATAGTCCGGCGTTAGAGCTAGGAAGCAGTCCGACATTGGTGCTCGGCTACAAAAGATACCTCGAATGCAGTCCGGCGTTGGAGCTCGGACGCAAGAGGACGTTGCCACCCGGGAACAACTTCAAACCCGAGGCATGGCATAAAAATAACAGGGCATTGATAAAGGCCGTAAACTTAAAGGGGCTCCTGGATACCCAACATGTAAACTTGTCGAATGCATTTCGGCGATCCTCAAGATAGAAGATGAGAAGATTTGTTGAACCAGTTTTCAAGACCGGCAACCGAAGATGAAGAACAGTTCGGAAGAATCGAGGAGCGTCCCCAACATGAAGACCGGTTCAGGGGGCTACTGACGGTGTCCTGGACTAGGGGGTACTCACCACGTCGTCTCCCGATCAGGTGGATTGGGCCGAGGATCCCCATGGCCGTATACTCATGGGCTAGTCCGCACAGTTGCCGCATACAAGGAAGATTCCACAAGACTTGGCGATCAAAACAAGGACTCCTCCCCCACCGGCGTATTCGGCTAGGACTCTTGTTATCCTAGTCCTCTGGTGCATTATATAAACCGGGGCCAGGCTAGTCGATAGACATATACAACAACAATCAAACCATAGGCTAGCTTCTAGGGTTTAGCCTCCTGGATCTCGTGGTAGATCTACTCTTGTAATACTCACATCATCAATATCAATCAAGCAGGACGTAGGGTTCTACCTCCATCAAGAGGGCCCGAACCTGGGTAAAACATCGTGTCCCTTGTCTCCTGTTACCATTGATCCTAAGACGCACTGCTTGGGACCCCCTACCCGAGATCCGCCGGTTTTGACACCGACAGGGGGGAACATTTTTTCGTGAAATACATAGGCCCTTCCTGTGTGTCCTAGCTGTCAGGTGGAGGAATCATTATTCTGCGCCTAATAAGGAGGCATTTCCTTGCGTGCGGCCGTGAACCCAGCTGTCAGCCTCTCCATGTACAGTCCACTTCCGATGAATGTCGGTCGTTGACCATGTTGACCAGGCCGCGCCGAGAGCAACTGGGCGGTGGACGACGGTGAGGCCTAGGAAGGGAATGACACGGAGCCAGGGAATACTTGGCAGTTGTTTCCCACGCGGAGGAGTACGAGGGTTTACTGGTTTGTCTGCCGTCGCCGAAGAATAACAGCATGTGTGGGTGAGTAGAGGGATGGCTAGGCCAGCAATGGGAGTACGGTGGGGCCTTGAGGCCTGCGCGGCAGCATAGCCGGCCACGGGAGGAGGGAGCAGGCAGTCCCGCCGACGCTTGTTTGAGCGGCTGGAGCATGAAGAGCAGAGATTGAAGAAGCACGACAGCCGTTGGATGGACATCCAACAGTCACTGCTCTCGTGTGTTCACTAAGTTGACAGGGCGTTGCGTGTGCGTCAACCTTTTTTTTATGAAAGCATACGCGTCAACCTGTAGTAGAGGCACAAGTCAGCCTCAAATGTATGGAAAACAACATACAACCCATCTGCCATTATTTCTAATAATGTACATCCCATTTGCTAATTCTTAAGAATTTTTTTGGAGCCCATCTTCTTTTTCTTAGCATTACACCCCATATTGTGGCCATGGTTAAAAAGTATACGAAATTTTGCATATTTCGGTGCGGTCAACTGTTTTTAATCCAGAAATATCGATTCACATTCAAACTATTTTGAAAAATAATTTATATAAATATAAAATCGAAATAATTGTCCACGCATAAAATCAATGGAATTTAAGATCTTGTAATGAAAAAAAATTGAAACTAATTCCCGGTTTGATGTGTTTTAAAAATGTATAGCCCATTTCTGGGCAAACCGAATGAAACTCTCCTCGTCTTGAAAGATTTGCAGTCCAGCAGGGCCGAGAAAGCAAGTAGGCCTTGTTTGGGTATTTCTTTAAAAAAATAGAACTGGGCTAGCCATTTTCAGCAAGAAAAAAACACAACTGGGCTCATGATGTGGTAAACATAAATAAAACCCTGGCTAGACGGGCCACAGCCCCCGCACAGCCCCGTTGTTACCCTGATCCGTCGCTAAAACTAGTAGAAAACAACTGCTTGTTCCTAAAAAAACTGCGCGACTTGCTGGGTCCCTGGTGTCAGCCGCTCATAGTGTAATTCTCTCGTTTATTGACTACGTTGACAATGGCGTGAGCCCCAGATGTCCAACCATTAGGAGGAACCATATTTTTGGGCTTGTACTATAGAGGCACTTGCTTGCGTACTGCCATGACGCTGGTGGGTCCCTACTGTCATCCTCTCCACGTACAGTCATCTCCTTGTTCCTCTCAGTTGTTGACGACGTTTACAATGCAAGAGGGCGGCGCACCGTGCACGGCGAGCGAACCAAGGCTGCAAGGCGGAGGACGACGACGAGGCCTCGGACGAAACGAACAGGAGCCGCTGAACATGCGCTGGTCCAGTTGCAGGCGGAGGGGAGTACGAGGGTTGACTGGTTCGGGCGCGGGTGCGTGTTGGGGCTGACGTCGCCGGAGAATAACAGGACGTGTGGGGGAGTAGAGGGAGGGACTGGCCAACATTGGAGGGTACGTATGGTAGGGCGGCGGAGGCGCAGCCAGCCATGGGAGGCGGGAGCAGGCGGAGCCGACGGGTTGGTTTGGTTTGGGCGACTGGAGGAAGAAGAAGACAAGAGATAGAAGATACACGACAGATGTTGGACGTCAATCCAACGGCTGGTAGGCAGAATCGTTTGTTGACTGGCTAGTAAGTCGACACCACCTTGGATAGGCTATCTCCTCGCGGGTCCCAACTGTCAGAATCCAAATCTGTCACAGTCATGCAGCCTTTCCTATGTAAATTTACAGCCCATTTGATGTGCTAGCTCGAAATAAGTTTGTGGGTGCTGGTGGGGGCTAATCACTTGGCTTCTGTAATGCACAGTGAGCTCAAGCAGCCGGCGAGAGTGATGTTATTTCCCTTGATTGGGATTCGTTACAACATTTCACTATAAATTAAACGAATGGCAAGCCATTTGCCTTGTTTCAAATAAAATATGACAGTCACAGCCGAGTTGAAAAGGGCAGGAACATCTAACTCCAGCTTACAAACTGTACAAAAGCAAGAGGGTTAATTGTTCATCAGGTTTACAAAAAAAACCAGATTGAAAAGGGCAACAACATCTAACTCCAGCACTGTTTTTGGCAGTCACAGTCAAATGGATCGGTCAGGTCCATAGAATAAACATCCTGGGTCATAAAATTTACTGGATTATGACCACAATATGTTGTAAATAGAAGCCCGACACGTTCAGAAGCTCTTTTGCCCACCTGAAACTCCTTTTTTTGCTCTTCGACATACCCATCCGTCAAAACCATGCTGTTGATAAACTTAAGCCTGATGGACAATAGTAACCTCGCATCGAGCAGGAAGAATGTTACAAATCTTGTGTTTGCACGGTTGGCTACATATCGTTCTAGCGTTATTGTGCAGCGGTCGGCAGCATTCTTCAACTTCACGGCCATCTCGGCCATTTCTTTTTTTCTTCGGCAGTGAGCAGCCTGTTCGGCTTTTAGCTCTTCGCACGCCTTTAAGGCAGCCGCATCACTTTTTCTAGCCTGCTCCTTGGCTCGGGCGAGCTCCGCCCGAAGGTTCTCCATGCCAGCGGCACCATCTGCATCATGCATACATGTTGTAAGGCACGGGCATCAAGCTCCCTTACCAGGTGTCCGCGGAGAAACTGCATACCTTGTGACTCGTCAAGTCGCTTATTGACAAGCGCGATGTCGGCATCCGCCACGTCAAGCTGCCGCTTTAGTTTGGCAAATTCGTCAGTCCGGCTAGCCACCGGACACTTCGCCACCTACATAGGAAGGGCGACATATTATACCTGAGATTATGATCCTCGGCGCTGTCATTTTTCACAACGCACCGAGTCTCAGGGGCTACTATCTATACAGGGCGCATTTTATATGCGGAACTGTCAGAAGGTACATCATTTTGCGTACCTCAAAACCTGTCAGTAAACTTCTGACGGCTTCGTGCAATCCGCTCTCAGCGGATGAAATCCTTTCAATCACCGTACCCATTAATGCACGGTGATCTTCTGAGATAGACGCTCGCCTGAGCAAATCCTTCAGCTCCTCCGACCGTGCACCAGGCGGTGCCGGACTCGTCCGCTGGCCCTTTTTGAAGGCCGGACGCGGAGGGCTTTGGGGGGACATACGACTACCTTTCGGCGCCGCCGGATTCGGAGAAACCCTCCGCGACGACACCTCAGGGTTGCCCGCCTCGCAAGGCGGTACGGCAGGGGAAGGCGTTCCACTCTCCATCATCTCCGGACGAAGATCCCCTAAAGATGAGCTCTGCTGAGAAGGGCTGAGATCCGAACTGCAAGGTAAAATTTCGGTTATCTTCATCAGAAATAGGAAAGGGATATCCTTTATTTAAAAACTCCCCTCTTTACTTATGGCTCGGTGGAGGGTTGATCCCCTTGGGGGCACAGTGCGGCCAAGGCATCTCTCGGCGCAGGGCCCTATGACGAAGATTTCTTCCCCCGCTTTGAGATCATGGTCTCCGGGTCTTCAGAGGCGGTCCTCTTATTCCCTTGGGTGGAGGGATTCTCGATTCCTCCTTTCCTGACAGCCTCCTTCGCGGAGGTGGTAGCTTCCTTGTTCCCCCCTTCACCTTCTTCCGAAGGCGCAACCTCAAGCATCCTGGTTAGCACGGGATCCGGCGTGGTCTCAGGGAGGGGGGCCGGACACCTGATTAACTTTGCTTTCGCCATCCACTCCTATTCAAGGGATAGCTCTTTTAAGGGCAAGTTCATGATAAATATGGGATAGCGTGTCCGGGTACAGTGCTACTTACTTGAGTATCCGGGCGATTGCAGCTCAGACCTGCGTCCTCGGTCAAGTCCGGACACATCGCTTGTGATCCGAAGAACAGTTTGTACATCTCCACGGGCGTCGTGCCCATAAAATGTTGGGGAGCTCGTGGTCCCTCCGGATTAAACTCCCACAGGCGGAGGGGGCGACGTTTGCAGGGCAGGGTGCGATGAATCAGCATGACCTGCGCTACTACGACCAGATTGATCTCCCTCTCTAGGAGGTCTCGAATACGGCCCTGTAACAAGGGCACGTCCTTGGACGGCCCCCAGTAGAGCCCTTTATTGACCCATGACGCCAGCCGCGATGGAGGACCCGAGCGAAAGGCAGGTGGCGCCACCCATTTGGTGCCCCTGGGAGCTGTGATATAAAACCACTCTTGTTGCCATAGGCTGAGCACCTCTTGAAAAGAGCCCTCGGGCCAGGGAGCGTTTGCATTCTTGCTTATAACAGCCCCTCCGCACTCCGCTTGCTGCCCCTTGATCATCTTCGGCTCCACTTTGAAGGTCTTAAGCCACAATCCGAAGTGAGGGGTAATGCGGTTCGCACACGAAAATGAACGATGAGATGTGGGGGATGGACTCCGGATCCAAGTCGTGAAATTCCAGCCCATAATAAAACATGAGCCCCCTCACGAAGGGGTCCGTCGGGAAGCCTAGCCCCCGAAGGAAGTGAGACGCGAACACCACGCTTTCACCGGGCTTGGGAGTGGGAATAACCTGCCCTTGGGCAGGCAGCCTATGCGAAATTTCGCCGGTTAGATACCTGGCATCTCTTAGCTTTAGCACGTCTTCCTCCGTAACGGAGGAAGGCATCCACCGGCCTTGCAGGTCGGAGCCGAACATCGTCGAAGGTCTGAAGCGCCTGAATCTGGAGCTTTGGGTGTTGGAACTCGAGGCGAGGGGCGGATTCGATTGAGATTGAAAGAAAGGAGTGGAGCCTTGGTCTCTTTATAAAGAGGTTGAATACCAAGAGCCTTCCCCGTGACCGTTCGGGACTCGCCTTCGATAGAGGAGACGTGCCAACGGGCACTATCCTTGTGTTCAAAATCTTCTATGAAGTATTCGGAGGAGGAACCCGCCTTGCAATGCCGAAGACAATATGCGCGCCGGACTCGTCGTCATTGAAGCCTGGTTCAGGGGCTATTGAGGGAGTCCTGGATTAGGGGGTGTCCGGATGGCCGGACTATAGCCTTTGGCCGGACTCCTGGACTATGAAGATACAAGATTGAAGACTTCGTCCCGTGTCCGGATGGGACTTCCCTTGGTGTGGAAGGCAAGCTTGGCGATACGGATATATTGATCTCCTACCATTGTAATCGACTCTGTGTAACCCTAACCCTCTTCGGTGCCTATATAAACCGGAGAGTTTTAGTCCATAGGACGAACAACAATCATACCATAGACTAGCTTCTAGGGTTTAGCCTCTCTGATCTCATGGTAGATCTACTCTTGTACTACCGATATCATCAATATTAATCAAGTAGGAGTAGGGTTTTACCTCCATCGAGAGGGCCCGAACCTGGGTAAAAACATCATGTCCCTTGTCTCCTGTTACCATCCGCCTAGACGCACAGTTCGGGACCCCCAACCCGAGATCCGCCGGTTTTGACACCGACAAAGTCCTTTATGTGGTGTCGCACAGAAGCCCGACGGTGGCATGCTTGTTATTTAAATTATTTATAAGCCCTTTATGTGGTGTCACTCAGACGCCCGACTGTGGCATGCTTGTTATTTAAATTATTTATAAGCCCTTTATGTGGTGTCGCACAGACGCTCGACTGTGGCATGCTTGTTATTTATTTTATTTATAAGCTCTTTATGTGGTGTCACTCAGACGCCCGACTGAGGTATGCTTTATATTATTATCCTTTCGAGGCGTCGCTTCAGACACCCGATCGGTGCATTCTATTTCTACTCCCTTATTGCATATTCATGTTTGTATATGAATAACCTGCTTGCGTGCATCATGGATTTTTATTTCGTGACTGACGTTGTGATCATGAAATATTTCAGAGCATGATTATCATTCATTATGTTATACCTGTGTTCATAATGGTTGTGAGTACATTCAAAGTACTCACTGGCTTGTCCCTGGCTATTGTCTTGGCCAGATTTCTTGCATGGAGAGGAGCGTTGCGATGACAGCCCCGGAACCTACGCAATGGTGATAGCAGCCTCGCGAAGATAGGAGTTATCCAGGTCAGCTGTTCCTGTGGGAAATGGAGTCTCATAGACATTGATGAACCACAAACCGCTTCCGTCATCAGCCACTAGAAACCATTTGTTGTACTCATAGGCCAGAATGGTCTTGTACTACATATTATGTATTTTGCTTGGAATTTCTGTATCAAGTTGGTGCCTCATCAGCTAACAGTAATCCTGGGGCTGGTGAGCACAAGGACCATTTTCTGCGAAATATATCCTGGAAAACCGGTCGCAACAACCTTGGTATCAGAGCCAGGCTGACCATTGGCTGCAGCGGCGACTGTGATGGCTGCAGCGGCCAGCGGAGCGGGCTGCGCGCGAGCACGCGCCAGCAGGGCTCGGCGCGACGAGCCGGCCAGCGGGACGGCGGCGGCGGCGGCGTTAGCAGGACGCGACGCTTCACGCACGATCAGTGGGGTCGCGGCCGGCGCGGCGTCATCTGGACGCCGGCCTCGGGATGCGATCTTCGTCGCGTTCATCCGAAAAAACGACGGCGCATGGCACATCTGGTGCTTTTGCGGCGGTACCACGATCATCTGGATCGCGATCTGTACCGACTCCCTATAGTGCAGTCAACAAGTTCCTCTTAGTCCAAGAACATCGACATTGGTCGGCGACGTGTTTGTCCGCTCGGTTCTTGGGAGGAAAATCCGCACCATAGGTAGATCAAATCCGAAAAATAATCTAATCGCAAAAACGGAATCGCAGTACCGTGAGGAATCCATTTTTGCAAAGAGTGGGGATCGGATCTTATACCTCCGCGGGATCGACGAAAGCCTGCGTGATGCAGGCTTGACGCAGGCTTGACGGAGAGTTGATGGAGCGAAGCATGCTGATAATGTGTTCCAAAACTCCGCCGGCGAGTCCGGTCTGGGATTGCGGAGTGAGAGCGAGCGTCGTAGATGAAGTAGTCGAACACGAAAGTAAATGACACAGAAAATTATGAAGGAGACCAGCTTTATTAATCAATGATCAGGTGTTACAATGATGTCTCCTCGTTGCTTTATATAGGGACTAAGAAGTCAAGAAATAAATACCCACTTCTATATCTATATCTATACTACTATTAAACAAGTAAACATATTCATCGCTAAGTGTACCCAGCCTAGCGTACACATAACAACACGGACAAATTACAGCCTCATGATCAGGGCCACTTAATTTGATCTAACCGTTAAGATTATACTAACTCTCAGTCAAATGTACTTTTAGCAATTTGTCTGGCGGACGAAAACTCTGCCGCTTCCCTAATCCAACGATGTAACGTCACCGCACCGCGCCCTGTTCCTTTTTTTTCGAGGAACCGCGTCCTGTTCCTATAAACTAGGAAACAAATATTGTGTGGAGAATAAATAACGCCGTTCAAAAAGGAAAAGTAAATGGGAAGTAAATAACAGCCATGCATGTGGAGGAGCAACCGGTGGTAGCATGCATCAGAATAGGTAATCAAGGTAGAAAACGAAGAAAAATAAAGCAAAATCATCTTGGATATTCCTCCCAAAAATCCTTTCCGCAAATACGACGCCGTAATACGAACAAAGGCCTGGCCTAGCGGCTCATCACGTTGCTCGCCGGCACAGCAAACGTACTCGCCGCCGACGTCCATGCTGCCATGGCCGGGAGCCCAGGCCGCCTGGGCTACTGGCACGCGTTCTCAACATGGACTGGGCTTCCACGGCCGACGCCGTCAAAAGCGACATCTTCATCCAATCGGACAAGAACCTCGTCGCCGCCGCTGAGGGCGTCTTCAAGCTGCACGACCATACGTGTGATGCCTTCTCTTCCGCCCCCTACGCTGCCGCCGCCGTCTCCCATCATGATTGGTTCCAATCACAGCACTCAAGATCCGCGATGCCGCTCGCACCCGAGGCGCCGCCGTCTGTCCGGCGAAAAGAATAGTAGGTGTCGGCCAACGCACATGCAGAGTAACCTGGACGGTCAGACGACTCGGACCACCACCGGAATCACCATAAACGTACGTGAGTACAGATCCTTCGAGGGCACGCGGAATTTTTCGTCGAGGGCAGGAGGTCGCCAGGTCGGCCATGCGGCACGCGCGCATCGTTGTCAAGATCGATACGCACCTTCAGGTTGTACTCTTCGTCTCTTCATCTTCTCTATCTTTATTGCACTGGAATGCTAGCGAGCTGCAAATCACGTGTCCCTAGCGGCCCTGCCTCCATGTCCGGTGAGAAGTATCCCTACAATATGCATGCATCTTGTCAATTCCCTCTTATAAGTATTATTCAAATCTCAGCCACATAGCCACGTTTGAGGCAGGAACTTCAATTACTTGTAGCCAGTGGGATCTATGATGCGAGGAACGGACTTGCAATAGGGCACATGTGAGTCCACTGGGTGCTCTTTGTATTACTATTCTTGTTTTTATGTTGGTTCTAATCTTCTTGATCCTTTTTCCATGATAGTTCCCTGCATGCTTGTGCTACTTCATGTTTCTTTTTGCACGTCATGTTTCTGTGTTTTGCATTTTTGTCGAAACTGCTATGACCAATAAAAGGTAGAAGTGTTTAAATTTCAGGGGAGTGGTGTGCTACTATGATGTTGCATAGGAGAATAGGCTATGCAAGTGGAATTGATACTCTGGTATTTTGTTAGTTGGTACGGCAGCCTTGATACTTTCATATAGCTTTTTTTACAAAACATAAACAATAGTATATACTATATTTTTCATTTCATCCTGATATTGTAGGAATATAATCTGAACTGAACTAATCACATTTGAATATATGCCATCCATTTCACAGATTTGTTTTGAGATTTTGAGAAGAGCTGCTCCTGTTGGAGAGCACAGTACGATGAAAGTTCTACTCACTTTATTGTTCGGCGTAGTTGAATTGTCCGTGTCCAAAATGCATATGATTTTATTTTGTACGCTCACCCGATGCCACCACACAATTACAACTTATAATAACCAGTTCTATTTAAATTAATTAAATATAAGTACATACTGATTTCAGCATTAGGGAAATGTTTGATAGATTCCTCTTCAATTTGAATCACAGGAAATGGAGAGCTCACCGAGAGTCCGTTGGAGAAATCTACATGCTATCATGTAGAAAGAGGGAACAACCCGGTATGCGATACCGAAGAGTGTAAATTGTAGTTCTATTTTCTTCTTCATACAAATATTCTTTTTGGGGACCAATTTATGTTGTATACTGAAATCATATTCTGTACTATAATCATGTTAAGAAGTATCAAGCTAGAATTAGCTTGTCCAGTGTTTCGATATGTTTACCAATGTGGGTTTCGAAGATTAATTAGCAGATTTAAGCACAGTGACTCAATATGTTTAACAATGGGGGTTTGAAGGATTAATTAGTAGATTTAAGCACAGTGACTCGATATCTTTAACAATGTGGCGTTCGGTTTACCTAAAAATACAAACTAAGTGATATCACAAACATTATATATATTTTAAAAATATATAAAAAATTCAGACGTGCGTTTGCACGTACAAGCTTACAAGTAACGTAAAAAGGGGAAACGGAAAAGGCTAGCCCGTGCGATTTGCACGCGGCCGCCGTCACCCTCCCGGGTGGCCCGGTTTCCACAGGCTACGAAAAATAGTTGCTGTTCATTTGCTACTACTACAACAACAACGACCCAGGAAAGGAAGTCGACCAACCAACCGCGACCCGTTCAGAGCCGCCTGGGCCTCAAACTGACATCTTTGCTGGTCTTTGTTGAGCCGCCCGTGCGACTCCGCCGCAGAGCCGCCGTTTCCAGGCTCCAATACGGACACACTTCAAGCCGCCGCTGCGACCTTTCACCGGCATTTTCCTTCGCTGTCGAGGTCTCCGCTTAACTCGCCTGCCTCCGTCACCGCTGCAGCGTGTTTTGTTTTAAGCCGCTCTCACCGTCGCGCACTGAGCCGCTGCAGGGGTCGACCTGTTGCTAGGGCTGGAAAAAAAGCTCAAGGCTCGTGAGCCGTTCGAGATCGACTCATTTTTTGACTCGACTCGAGATCGACTCAAAAAGAAACTAGCTGAGTTTGAACACTTTATGTAGCTCGACCGAAAAACGAGCCGATCTTAGCCAATGCTGGCTTGCTCGATTTCAGCTTGATAGCTCGACAAAATATTATTATGTTAAATGATCATGTCATATATTAAATGGAAATAAGATAATTTATTACCATATATGTCGTCCATAATTTTTCTTCATTTTATTTACCAACGAACATGAAAACTTAATTAATTGTAGAGAAGATTTAGGCCTAATTATGGCACGCGGTCGACTATGTGTTAAATATCCTATATTTTTGGCAAAGGTTCCCAGCATATTCACCTTGAATTTTTGTTTTTCATCCATACATTTATAATTTTTACCATCACATTTAGCTTGAAACTAGCTCGAGACCGACTCGAGATCATTACAAGATGAGCACGAGTCATGTTCTACAGCTCGATCATAAGCTTCACTCAGTTTGAGCTTGCTCGAACTTTCATATGAGTTGAGCTGAGCCAACTCCAAATTGCTCGAGCTCGAATCATTTGCAGCCATACCTGCTGCCCCCACTGCGCTGACCTCTGATGGCTTGCCGTGGCTGACTGCTGGCTCGCTGCGCCTGGATCTTTTGAGGTGCGTCCCGCGGGTGCGTTGACTGGCCAACAGTGGTAAGGGACAGCGGCGGCCTCGTTTTCTGATCTGCATTCATGTGGTGTGGAAGATATTGAACAACATACATACTGTTACACAAAGTGCGCCCGAAGGCATAGTGCAAGGCATTGGTGTTGCAAGTGCATTGCTACTAGTACCAAAAGTACCAGAACCACTATATCTTGAAAAGTTTATGCTGCGAGGTTTCACCACTTGGAGGAAAGCAACTCGAGAACATATGGGCTGCCGACACGTTTATTAATTTGGGTTCTTACGGATCAAACGGTGTAGAATCGCGCGATGGACGTAAATCGTCGCTAAATTTTTTCTTAACGTGTGTACGGGCTGTGTTGGTGTGCGTAGCGAATTCGATTGCCTGTGGGCCAGCGTATCCCGTTGACTTCGCCACCAGATGCGTACGTGCATGGGCTTCCTTTTCTGTTTGAGATGCGCTTTGCTGTCGCCGCCGCGTGACTGGTTGCCCACGTGTGCGTCTCCCCACGATCCACGTACAGTTGCGATCACGCCGCTTCGTTTAGTCTAGAAACGTTGCCGCCTCATGGGGCTTCATGCATGGTCGGTTGCATGCATGAACGGCCTGCGGTGTTCTTTCTGCTGATGGCGCGTGATGGTTTGTTCGGATGTTTTCAGAAGCATCGGGTGACTCCAACGCCACCGCTCTACCGTCGTACACGACTATAAAGCTCTCCTCCCCCTCCCAGCTCGCCTTGGCCAGCCCAGCCTTGCCCACCCTACCATCGAGCTCGGTTTCCTTGTCCGCCGTGGCCCTGTCTCGCTCTCCTGGAGCAATGGCGGCGGCGCCGTCTGGTCATCCCGGCCCAACGTCCTTTTCTGCCGTGACTCTTTCCATGCCGGCCTTGGACATGGTGACCATGTCCTTTGCACCGGCGGCGGCTGGAGCCCAAGAGGACATCTCAAGAGAGACGCAGCCTTGGAGCGGAGTAGCGTGTCGCAGGCTAATAGCGCCGTGGCTCGGAACGCGGCGACGATGGCGTGCTTGTGCTCGGTGGCGTTGAAGGTGAGATAGCACGCGAGCGGCTCCTCGAGGCCCCTCGCCGACGCCCGGACGTCGTCGTCCGCCGCGATCATCTCTGCCATGCTCGCCGGGAAGTCCGGGTCCCCGACTCCTTTACCACGATGAGGCTCTCCTGCAGCAAGCGTCGACGCCTCGCGCGTCACCTCGGCCCGATGGTCACCGCCGAACGGCCGGAGTATGTGGCTGACGTCCTCCTCTTCAGCCCGCCGCACGGCTTCACGTGTAGGTTGTAGTCGCCGCCGCTCCCTGGCCATCGGCGACGGGCTGCCGCTTTCCGAGGCCTCCTCCTCCCGGCTAAAATTCTCTGCGGCATCGGCCGTGGGCTCGGTGAGCATCAGCTGCAGCTTTTAGCTCCGGTGCCATTGGGCTGTGGGCTGCACCGGACGATCTCTGCTCGGGATGTAGTAGGACACCCTGTTCGGGGAGCACGGATGTGGCAGCAACACCCCCGATAATGACGACGATGACTGTATCGCCATCGCCGGAGCACGATCACTTCGACAGTGGCATTGCTTTTGTTAAGGATTAGATAACACTGCATATTTTCAGACATTGGCTGTTGTGCCTTCTTGCTTTTTGTTTCGGTCTGCATATGGATCATCTAGAAAGCGGAGAGCTTTGGTTCCATTCAAATAGAAAAGCTGACATAGATGTAAGTGGTGAGAATATCCATAAAGGAGCCGAATGAAATCAAAATTTCATGTTCGGTTTTGAATTAGAGACGTTAAAAATAATCAACCAACGTCGGGTTCGATTCCCGCTACCCGCTCCATTCTGTATAAAAGGAGTATTCTATTTGTCTAGACATGTTAGAGGCTTGTATTCAAGCCTTTTTTGTCCACCAGTTTCTGGTACTCCAGAGCGGAGTAGAGCAGTTTGGTAGGTCACGGGTTCGATTCCCGTCTCCGCACTTAGCAGTCTGTATAAAAGGACTATTCTATTTCTTTAGATATGGTAGAGGGGCGTATCCAATCCTTTTTTATTCATTAGCTCCCGGTCCTAGAGGGCAAAATTGAGCAGTTTGCGAAGTCACTTAGTCTAGATGGCCCGTCTATTCATATAATCATATATGATCCAACACTACTAGAATTTCACTGTACGCCATGCTCTTCGCGGAGAGCACATACACGTCTATCGTCGATGGTGATGATGCGTTATCCAGTTTTTGCCGATATTGATCATTGATCTTCTTATTTTGCTCTATGAAGAGAGCAGAACACATGTGTTACTTACAGGTAAGAGAGCTCCAGAGGAGAAGGAAATAAGCTTTGCCGGTCAAGTTAAAGGCAAGAACTTGTATCATATATGCTTGCCATAAACTTTTGACATTATTCAGTCGAAGCAACTCCGTGTATTGACAAAGCAAGAGCTCATGGACAAGATAACAACCGCAGGAATATAGCACAGGTAAGCGTCCTCTGTGCTTTTTTCTTTTGCGGGCGTGAGCTGTGCTTTCGATCTTTGTTGCTTCTGCTGTTGTCTGTGATGTGAATCCTGATGCTGAACAACTAATCTATAAATCGATATATGTGATTTCCAACTACTATAACTATTTGTATACACCTAGATAATTTTTACAACATTAAGCAAGCTGGGATTACACACACTGAACGAGTCCTTCAGGATGTAAACTAAATCATTACACTTTTACTGGTAATATTACTTGAAACCTATGTAGTGGGATAGCGGACATAATTAGTTAGTTTGAGCACCTGAAAATGGAACACAATTGTCCCTACTAATGCTTATCTATTTTTTTTGTGGAATACATGTACTCCCTCCGTTTCAAATTACTCGTCACTGAAATGGATGTATCTAGAGCTAAAATACATATAGATACATCCATACGTGAGACAAGTAATTCGGAACGGAGAGCTAAAATACATATAGATACATCCATTCGTGAGACAAGTAATTCGGAACGGAGGGAGTATATCTTTTTCACAAAACATGGTGTGCAATATTTTCTTGCAACTTGGAAGAATCCATCATACAAATGAAGCACGAGTTGTGTAGGAGTAAGATGGGCATATGCATGCTTGAGCTGTATATTTTGTTTTTTGTTTTGGATTAACTTAGTGCTAAAAAAATATGTTCAGAATGTTGCAAGAAATTATATTTTTCCATTTTAGCCATATTTCTGTTGTTAAGTTAATAGGTTGCATTCAATATTATATTTTGGTTGGCTCTATATATTTTTTAAATTTGAGTGTATACAATGATTATATCAGCGGCATTGAAACTGGTTGTCCTCTTCTTAGGCTTTTTCTCTTTAATTACCATTTGATGAAAATAATATGCATGCAAAATATTTCAACACATGCAATACCTCTATCTCATCAGGCGCGGCGTGCCGCCGCACAGGATTCGCTAGTACTACTTATACATGGAGATCAAGGGCCACTGCCGTTTCTTCATCACATCAAGACAAAGAAAAAGAAAGAGACAAAAGAGGAGAGGTCACGTGGAGCTGCGTCCGGTGTTATTCAGAATCAGCATCCATGTTCATCTGACAAAATATATCAGGTGCTATTTTTTCTGTCTACTTTTAGTACGTATTCTTTCATCAAAGAACAATTACTTTGGTCCGTATATTTTTATACGCAGGACAATTATCCACTACAAACGTGGTTTATGCTGCGGGGGCGCAACATGCGCTAGTAATATTCTGGACAAGTGTTTGTGACATACTGCCTGATGAACATGCGTATGAGCCGCCGCCCTTGCGGCCCGGTCTATATCAGCTTTCTGGGATTACGCTTTGTAACACCCCTGGTGTCATGCTACAGTAATCCCCTGTTAATGGTGTCATGTCATCATGACACTGTTGCTAATCTTCACTTGATCCAAATCACAATTCAAATTCAAATCCAATCTAAAGTCAAAAATTCATATTTGTCAGACATGAAATCAAAAATGTTCATCTTGTGCCAAATAATCCATAATTAATATTGGTGGTGAACCAACATTTTGCAAAATGTCTAAGTGCCCTAAACTGAATAAACAATGGCTAAAACAAATAGATTAAATGCCTTTTTAAATTATAAAAGTGGAAAACTATTTGAAAAGCCTCACAATCCTTCTTGTGGCAGTGCCAACTAGTGCAATGTAGTTATGTGGCCAAGTCCCACATTTTACATAATCCTTTTGGCAGCTCAAATATTGCAAAGCATTTTCTGTAAAAAGAAAAGAGCAAAAGAAAAAGAAAAAGGGGAAATGAGAGAGAGCCCCCTGCCTCCATGGGCCTCAGCCCACCCGATAAGGCCCAGCCCATCTTCTCCCCCTGGTCGTAGTCTTCTGTTCACGACCGCGCCCGACCAGGAGCTCGCTCCAGTCGAACCGCCTCGCCGGCACCGTCCCGGAGGGGATAAGGCCCTAACGCCTCGGGCTTCCCCGTCTCCCCTTCCCACTTGCCTCCTCGCCTCCCATATCTACCCCGCACTCCCCTCGTTTGCCCCTCTCCTCTTCCCTCTCCCTCTCGCACGAGCCGCCCGAGCTCGGCCGTCACCGCGTCGCCGTCGTTGACGTGCACCGAAGCTTCCCCGAGCTACAAGAAGGTGCCCAGGAGACTCGTCACCTCGTCTCCTTCGTCCTTGCCTGTGGATCGAGGCTAAAGCGCCGCGTAGCCTCGTCATCGGGTCGTCTTCCCCGCCACGGCCACCGCAACTCCGCCGCGTCAATCCGCTCCGTCTGCTGCTACTAAGCCTTTCGCCGAGCTCCCTTGTGCTCCTCGGTGAGCTTCGTTTCTTCCCCCTCTTACCGCTGTTCGAATCTGTTCATTGCGGCTGCTATCGACGCTCACTGTGCGCCCGAAGCCACCGACGCTTGCCCTCGCCCGCGCGCCCTGCCTAGCATGTGCCGCGTCCTGGCTGCCCCGAGGCACTCTCTGGTTGTGCCCACGCATGCGCCCACAGAGCCCCGCGCCGCCTGTGCCTCCTGCTCGCTTGGTCGCGCCCCCTCGCCCCCGCGCCCGCGCGTGGCCTCGCCTCCCTTTCCCGCTAGTGCCCGGGCTCACGACCTGCTCCTCCTCTTGCGTGATGTGCTGCTTGTTGCAGCTTACCGGGAGCTGCGCCGACCCGCCGCAGCCACCACCTATCTCCGCCACTCCCCGCTACCCCCCTGCTCGCCTCTCCCGGCGCAATCCCCTGCTCCGCCGCCGCCTCCCGCATGCTGCCGCCGCCGCGCTCCTCCCTCGCCGCGGTGCACGCTGCTGCAGCGCCGCTGACCGCCGCCGGCGCCTGGCAGCGCCCGCCTAGGCCACCCCTTGCCGCTGTCGCCGGCCATGGCCACGACCATGGCCGTGTGCCCGTGCGTGTGTGTGCGTGTTGTACGTGCGTGCAGTGTGTGTGCGCGGTGTACGCGTGTAGTGCGTGTGTGGCCGCGCCCACCTCCGTCCTTGCCAGCCTTTGGCCAGCCTCATCGTGCCGCCGCTGCCGCTCCCTGCTGCTCCTCTGCTACAGTAACGTTCGGTTACTGTAGCAGTAGTCAGGTTTGCAACTTCTACAGTAACTAGCCCTCTTCACAACCCTTAAACAACAGCTAAACAAAAGTTAATATGAGTAAAATTTATATGGGCATGTAGTACACTTGGCAGGGTTTAATTCTTTCCATTGGACCAAATTCAAAAGCCTCCTAGATTAATTCCTATAAAAATAACAATAGTCTATGTTCTGTTAACCGGAAGAACTGAAAAACAGATTCTGGAATTGACTTCCAGTAGCACTTTTCAAACAAAGATTTGAGCAAGCAAATGGACACTAATGTAGATGCACTTGATTCTGTCATTTAGATCACAGAAAATTGCTCACGATTGATATAAGGCATAACCCATTGGTTGAATAGAACAATAGTTATAGCCTTTGGAAAACAGCCAAGTGATGTTTAAAACTAAGGACTTAGCAGAATTTCAGTAATTCCAGAAAATGCTTTGAACTTCGATAAATCATAGAAAATAATTCATAACTCGGATGAAAATGTTTTCCACATGAAACTTTCTCAGAACGACAAGGCAAATCCGAATATACAACCCGTTCATCTGTCACATTCCCCTAGCATGCTGAACATGGAACCGTCCCCTCTCTTTCATCTGTCCGGAAGATGCCAAACACTTGGAAAACATTCCCGGATGTTTCCCCCCTTCGCCAGTAACTTGTAGTATTGCGTTAGAACACCCCTAGCTCTGCTTATTGCCATGTTATGCTTTGTGATGCTATGTTTGCTTTATACTTATTGTTTCTTCCCCCTCTTCTCTTCGGTAGACCCGAGACCGATGCCGCCCCTGTAATCGACTAAGTCGACGACGACACTTCTTCCTTTTCACTAGAGCTTCTAGGCAAGCCCTCCCTTTGATCATCCCGATATCGCCCATTCCATTCCCTCATGCTTGCATTAGATTTTGCTACTGTAATTGTTTGCTCCTATTCTGATGCATAGCCTGCTTTTGTAACATGCTTATTGTATTACTTACCTTCTTATCCTAAACTGCTTAGTATAGGTTGGTTAGTGATCCATCAGTGACCCCCACCTTGTCCTTGTTGCCCCTGCTTCATCATCGAAGACCCGATCAACGGGATCGAAGAACAGGCCCCGGCACCACACATCACTTCCCCTTAGTTGCTCGACACTACTGGGTTTTACTATCGAGTGCCGAGGGTGAGACCTCATCAGCACTTCTGATGTTAACCCTGTAGTGTAGTTATTCGGTCGTGGTCATCGAGGGTGATTCCACCTTAACCACTTCCGATACGACTCCGTCGTGCAACCCGTCAAGTGTGAAAGTCGAGGGTGGATCCTCTTACGTTCACCTTGATGATTACATCGAGTGGAATCTGTCGAGGGTGACTCCTCAGGTTTTTCTCCTTGATGTTTGGACACACGGATACTTGGACTTTACAACTATTACTTGGAAAGGCGGGTCGACCCTGAGGGGTACGTACCCGCGAGTGATGTGGAGACAGGCTGACCTGGAGGGTACCCGAGAGTTGAATACGAGGCATGGCCGGGCATTCTTAGCCCTTGCCGCAAGTCCTCGAGACGGAGCAACGGGGTCACATCTTTCATGAGTCTCTGCTTGTTACCGCGCATTCCTAATCCACTACGATTTGGATATTTCATCCGAGGGGCCTCTGGCCTGATAGCACTAACCATCACGTGGGCATAGTATGGGCGTTCTGCGTCGTATGCATCAGCCGAAGCTTAATAGACGTCAGCGACCGAGCGCCGTGCGTTGATGACCCACAAGTATAGGGGATCTATCGTAGTCCTTTTGATAAGTAAGAGTGTCGAACCCAACTAGGAGCAGAAGGAAATGATAAGCGGTTTTCAGCAAGGTATTCTCTGCAAGTACTGAAATAAGTGGTAACAGATAGTTTTGAGATAGGATAATTTGTAACGAGCAACAAGTAACAAAAGTAAATAAAGTGCAGCCAGGTGGCCCAATCCTTTTTGTAGCAAAGGACAAGCCTGGACAAACTCTTATAATAGGAAAAGCGCTCCCAAGGACACATGGGAATATCGTCAAGCTAGTTTTCATCACGTTCATATGATTCGCGTTCAGTACTTTGATAATTTGGTATATGGGTGGACCGGTGCTTGGGTGCTGTTCTTACTTGGACAAACATCCCACTTATGATTAACCTCTATTGCAAGCATCCGCAACTACAACAAAAGTATTAAGGTAAACCTAACCATAGCATGAAACATATGGATCCAAATCAGCCCCGTATGAAGCAGCGCATAAACTAGGGTTTAAGCTTCTGTCACTCTAGCAAACCATCATCTACTTATTACTTCCCAATGCCTTCCTCTAGGCCCAAATAATGGTGAAGTGTTATGTAGTCGACGTTCACATAACACCACTAGAGGATAGACAACATACATCTGATCAAAATATCGAACGAATAACAAATTCACATGACTACTAATAGCAAGACTTCTCCCATGTCCTCAGGAACAAACGTAACTACTCACAAAGCATATTCATGTTCATAATCAGAGGGGTATTAATATGCATATAGGATCTGAACATGTGATCTTCCACCAAATAAACCAACTAGCATCAACTACAAGGAGTAATCAACACTACTAGCAACCTACTAGTACCAATCCCGGACTTGGAGACAAGAATTGGATACAAGAGATGAACTAGGGTTTTGAGAGGAGATGGTGCTAGTGAAGATGTTGATGGAGATTGCCCTCTCCCGATGAGAGGAGCGTTGGTGATGATGATGACGATGATTTCCCCCTCCTGAGGGAAGTGTACCCGGCAGAACAGCTCTGCCGGAGCCCTAGATTGGTTCCGCCAAGGTTCCGCCTCGTGGTGGCGGAGTTTCGTCCTGAAAGGTTGCTTCTGATTTTTTTCTCGACGAAAGACCTCATATAGCAGAAGATGGGCATCGGAGAGCCACCAGGGGGCCCATGAGATAGGGGGGCGCGCCCTAGGAGGGGGGCGCGCCCCCCACCCTCGTGGACAAGGTGTGGGCCCCCTGGCCTTCATCTTTGGAGAGGATTTTTATTATTTATTGTAAGATATTCCGTGGAGTTTCAGGACTTTTGGAGTTGTGCAGAATAGGTCTCTAATATTTGCTCCTTTTCCAGCCCAGAATTCCAGCTGCCGGCATTCTCCCTCCTTATGTAAACCTTGTAAAATAAGAGAGAACAGGCATAAGTATTGTGACATAACGTGTAATAACAGCCCATAATGCAATAAATATCGATATAAAAGCATGATGCAAAATGGACGTATCAACTCCCCCAAGCTTAGACCTCGCTTGTCCTCATGCGGAAGCCGATAACGATAAATATATCCCCATGTTTAGAGGTAGAGGCGTCGATAAAAATAAAATACGGACTTGAAGGCATCATGATTATTCTCATAACAACAACATATATATATATATATATATATATATATATATATTGTCATATGATTTCTTATGTTCAAGTAACAATCCATTCACAATGTAGAGTATGAATCATAAACTTTATTGAGAACCAACAAACTATAATCTCAGTCATTGAAGCAATTGCAATTTATCATAACATCGGAAAGAGTCTATGTCAGAGCTTAATAGCAAGTCCACATACTCAACTATCATTTAGTCTTTCATAATTGCTAACACTCACGCGATACTTGTGGTTACGGAGTTTTAATCGGACACAGAGAAAGATAGGGGCTTATAGTTTCGCCTCCCAACCTTTTACCTCAAGGGTAATGTCAACAATAATAACTCATGCCTCCTACATCCAATTAGATATTAATCAGGATCTTTCCAACACATGGTGCTTGCCAAAGGATAAAATATAAAAAGGAAAGGTGAATATCACCATGACTCTTGCATAAGGTAGAGGATAATAATAAAACATAGACCCTTCGCAGAGGGAAGCAGACGTTGCCATGCACTTTTATGGTTGGATGAACAAAATCTTAATGCGAAAGAACGTCACTTTATATTGCCCCTTGTGATATGAACCTTTATTATGCAGTCCGTCGCTTTTATTTCTTCCACATCACAAGATCGTATAAAGCTTATTTCTCCCACACCAATCAATCATACATATTTAGAGAGCAATTTTTATTGCTTTGCACCGATGACAACTTACTTGAAGGATCTTACTCAATCCATAGGTAGATATGGTGGACTCTCATGGCAAAACTGGTTTAAGGGTTTATGGAAGCACAAGTAGTATCTCTACTTGGTGCTGAGAATTTGGCTAGCATGAGGGGGAAAGGCAAGCTCAACATGTTGGAAGATCCATGACAATATACTTTATCTCAGATATAAGAAAACATAACCCATTACGTTGTCTTCCTTGTCCAACATCAACTCTTTAGCATGTCATATTTTAATGAGTGCTTTCAATCATAAAAGATGTCAATAATAGTATATCTACATGTGAAACCTCTCTTTCCTTATTACTTCCTATTAATTGCAACGATGACCAAAGCTATGTTTGCCAACTACCAACAAATTTTAATCATCATACTCTTTCTATGTGAAGGCATTACTCTCAACAAGATCAATATGAACTCTTTGTTTCTTTTTATTCTTTTTCTTTCCTTTTTTATTCACTTAAGATCATGGCAAAACAATCAAGCCCTTGACTCAACACTAATCTTTATTATATAGCTTATGGACTCGATTACATAGAGAGATCATAAAGCAAAACTCAAAACTAGATCATGCCATAAACTTTATTCTACTAGATCAAGATACTACTAATAGGATCGAACTAAGAAAAACGGTAAAGATAGGAGATGTGGTTGTGATACGATACCGGAGCACCTCCCCCAAGCTTGGCAGTTGCCAAGGGAGTGCCCATACCCATGTGAGTATATCTCCTCCTTCGGGGTTGGTGAAACATTCTTGGCGATGATGCCCTTTAGGATACGATTCTCCTCCTCAAGCTTATTGACTTGCTGCTTGAGGTCCATTATTTCCTTGCGAAGCTTTCCTCTAACTGCTAAGGCTCCTTGCACCCAAGGGTGTTGCATAGCTGCGGGAGAACAAGTGACACTCCTCTTCATATTTTCATAAGAAAGAAATCTAACATTAGAAGGGATAACCGAGTTTGGAATAGCTGAGCTCTGTAGTTCCCCCATCGTGAACCCAGCTCGGAAGCGAGAAGTGGCTTCTTGATCCTCCATGGAATCTACTCTCATCAAGTCAGCCTCCATCTCCTCCTCCGTTGCTGGCCCAAAGAGGTCAGCTTCGCTGTTTGCCCTTGGTTCCGGTGCCAGATTAGATACCCGGGTCTCCCCGACTGACTCTTGAGAAGACATCTTGCTCTAATTTGCAGCAACAACAGCTCGAAACAAAAATAGAGGATATTTGCGTGATACGGGAATCAAAACCTTCAGGAGAATATATAATGAATTTTTACCGACCAAAATACGTATCGTGCAAGAAAACGGGGTCCGGAAGGCACACGAGGTGCCCACAGGTAGGGGGCGCGCCCAGGAGGGCAGGGCGTGCCCTCCACCCTCGTGGGGCCCTCGTGTCCTTCCCGGACTGCTACTTATTTTTCTATTTTTCTAAATATTCCAAAACGGAGAAATATTGCCTTAAAAATTGTTTTGGAGTCTGTTTACTTACCGTACCACATACCTATTCCTTTTCGGAGTCTGAAACATTTTGGAAAGTGTCCCTTATGTATTCCTCCGGGGTTACGGTTTCAATAACATTGGTTTCAACATTTATAGGATTACCTGAAATATAGTGTTTGATTCTTTGACCGTTTACCACCTTCGGATTTGTGCCTTCGAAGTTGTTCATTTTTATGGCACCAGAATGATAGACCTCCTCGATAACGTAAGGGCCTTCCCATTTAGAGAGAAGTTTTCCTGCAAAAAATCTTAAACGAGAGTTGTATAGCAATACATAATCACCTACATTAAACTCACGCTTTTGTATCCTTTTGTCATGCCATCTTTTAACTTTTTCCTTGAACAACTTGGATTTTCATAAGCTTGGGTCCATTCATCAAGTTAGCTAATATCAAATAACCTCTTCTCACCGGCAAGTTTGAAATCATAGTTGAGCTCTTTAATAGCCCAATAGGCCTTATGTTCTAGTTTGAGAGGTAAATGACATGCTTTTCCATAAACCATTTTATATGGAGACATACCCATAGGATTTTTATATGCAGTTCTATATGCCCATAATGCATCATCAAGTTTCTTGGACCAATTCTTTCTAGACCTATTGACAGTCTTTTGAAAAATTAATTTGAGTTCTCTATTACTCAATTCTACTTGACCACTAGACTGCGGGTGATATGGAGATGCAATTCTATGATTAACATCATATTTAGCAAGCATTTTACGAAAAGCACCATGAATAAAATGTGAACCACCATCAGTCATTAAATATCTAGGGACTCCAAACCTCGGAAAAATAACTTGTTTAAGCATTTTAATAGAGGTGTTATGATCAGCACTACTAGTTGGAATAGCTTCTACCCACTTAGTAACGTAATCAACAGCAACTAAAATATGTGCATATCCATTAGAGGCAGGAAAAGGTCCCATATAATCAAAGCCCCAAACATCAAATGGTTCAATAACAAGTGAATAATTCATAGGCATTTCTTGACGTCTACTAATATTACCAATTCTTTGATATTCATCACAAGACAACACAAACTTACGGACATCCTTGAAGAGAGTAGGCCAATAAAAACCAGATTGCAATACCTTATGTGCAGTTCTATCTCCAGCGTGGTGTCCTCCATAAGCTTCGGAGTGACACTTGCGTAGGATCTGTTCCTGTTCATGCTCAGGTACACAACGTCTAATAACACCATCTACTCCATCTTTATAGAGATGTGGGTCGTCCCAAAAGTAATGTCTCAAATCAAAGAAAAACTTTTTCTTTTGCTTGTATGTGAAACTAGGTGGTATAAATTTAGCAACGATGTAATTAGAATAATAAGCATACCATGGAGTACTACGAGAAGTATTTATGACATTTAGTTGCTCATCAGGAAAGCTATCATCAATAGGTAGTGGGTCATCAAGAACATTTTCTAACCTAGACAAGTTGTCTGCAACAGGGTTCTCAGCTCCCTTTCTATCAACAATATACAAATCAAATTCTTGTAGCAAGAGAACCCATCTAATAAGTCTAGGTTTAGCATCTTTCTTTTCCATAAGATATTTAATAGCAGCATGATCAGTGTGAATAGTTATTTTAGAATCAACAATATAAGGTCTGAACTTATCACAAGCAAATACAACCGCTAAGAATTCTTTTTCAGTAGTAGCATAATTTCTTTGAGCATTGTCTAAAGTTTTACTAGCATAATGGATAGCATTTAATTTCTTATCAACTCTTTGCCCTAGAACAGCACCTACAGCATAATCACTAGCATCACACATAATTTCAAAGGGTAAATTCCAATCAGGTGGCTGAACAGTAGGTGCAGAGATCAATGCTTTCTTAAGTATTTCAAATGCTTCTACACAATCATCGTCAAAGACAAATGGTATATCTTTTTGTAATAGATTAGTCAGAGGCCAAGAAATTTTTGAGAAGTCCTTAATGAACCTCCTATAAAATTCGGCGTGACCAAGGAAACTTCTTATACCTTTGATGTCCTTGGGACATGGCATCTTTTCAATAGCATCAACTTTGGCTTTATCAACTTCAATACCTCTTTCAGAAACTTTATGCCCCAAGACAATACCTTCATTAACCATAAAGTGGCACTTTTCCCAATTCAAGACAAGATTAGTTTCTTCACATCTCTGCAAAACTCGATCAAGATTGCTCAAGCAATCACAAAAGAGGATCCATAGACGGAAAAGTCGTCCATGAAAACCACACAAATCTTTTCACAAAAGTCAGAGAATATAGCCATCATGCATCTTTGAAAGGTAGTAGGTGCATTACATAAACCAAAAGGCATATGTCTATAAGAAAAAGTACCAAAAGGGCATGTAAAAGTAGTCTTTGATTGATCCTTAGCCGACACAGCTATTTGAGAGAAACCAGAATAACCATCTAGAAAGCAATAATGTGTATGTTTGCATAATCTTTCTAGCATTTGATCAATAAAAGGTAAGGGGTAATGGTCTTTCTTAGTAGCTTTATTTAATTCGCAGAAATCAATTACCATCCTATAACCTATAATAATTCTTTGCGGGATCAATTCATCTTTATCATTAGGAACAACAGTAACACCTCCCTTCTTAGGGACACAATGAACATGACTTACCCACTGACTATCAGCAACGGGATAAATTATACCTGCCTCCAGAAGTTTTAGTATTTCTTTTCTTACCACTTCTTTCATCTTAGGATTAAGCCTTCGTTGATGATCACGAACAGGTTTGGCATCTTCTTCCAAATTTATGTTGACATAGAGTGGGACTAATGCCCTTAAGATCATCAAGAGTATATCCAATAGCAGCACGGTGCTTCTTCAGAGTTTTCAATAATCTCTCTTCTTAATGCTCTGAAAGGTTAGCACTTGGATATATTTTCTTTTCATCAAGATAAGCATATTTAAGATTATCAGGCAACAGTTAAACTCAAACACGGGATCACCCTTGGGTGCAAGAGGATCCCCTAGGATTTCAACAGGCAAATTGTGTTTCAGAATAGGTTCCTGTTTAAAGAATACTTCATCTATTTCCCTCCTTTCATTCATAAACATATCATTTTCATGGTCTAGCAAATAATGTTCTAAAGGATCACTAGGAGGTACGGCAATAGAAGCAAGACCAATAATATCATCCTTACTAGGCAATTCTTCTTCACGGTGTTGTCTACTAAATTTAGAGAAATTAAACTCATGAGTCATATCATCCAAGCCAATAGTAACAACATTCTTTTCATAGTCTATCTTAGCATTAACAGTATTCAAGAAGGGTCTACCAAATATAATTGGACAAAAGCTATCTTGTGGGGAGCTTAGAACAAGAAAATCAGCAGGATATTTGATTTTCTCACACAAGACTTCAACATCTCTAACAATTCCCACTGGCGATATAATATCTCTATTAGCAAGTTTAATTGTGACATCAATATCTTCTAACTCAGCAGGTGCAATTTCATGCTTAATTTCTTTATATAAGTCATAAGGTATAACACTGGCACTAGCACACATATCACATAAGCCATGATAACAATGATCTCCTATTTTAACAGAAATAACAGGCACGCCTACCACAGGTCTATGTTTATCTTTAGCACCAGGTTTAGCAATTCTAGCAGATTCACCACAGAATTGAATAACATGCTCATCAGTATTATCAGACAAGAGATCTTTAACAATAGCAATATTAGGTTCTACTTTGACTTGATCAGGAGGTGTATAAGTTCTAATATTGCTTTTACGAACCACAGTTGAAGCTTTAGCATGATCCTTTATCCTAACAGGGAATGGTGGTTTCTCAACATAAGAGGTAGGAACAATAGGATCATTATAAGTGACAGTCTTTTCTTCAACTTTAATAGGTGCAGCTACTTTTACTTCTATGGGAGGATGATATTTAAACCACTTCTCCTTGGGGAGATCAACATAACTAGCAAAAGATTCACAGAAAGAGGCTACTATCTCAGAGTCAAGTCCATATTTAGTGCTAAATTTACGAAAAATATCGGTATCCATAAAAGATTTAACAGAATCAAACTTAGGTGTCATACCTGACTCCTTACCTTCGTCGAGGTCCCAATCTTCAGAGTTGCGTTTAATTCTATCCAATAAATTCCATCTGAATTCAATAGTCTTCATCATAAAAGAGCCAACACAAGAAGTATCGAGCATGGTTTGATTATTATGAGAAAGCCGAGCATAAAAACTTTGAATAATCATTTCTCTCAAGAGCTCATGATTGGGGCATGAATATAACATTGATTTAAGCCTCCCCCAAGCTTGAGCGATGCTTTCTCCTTCGTGAGGCCAAAAATTATATATATAATTGCGAACACGATGAACAAGATGCATAGGGTATTATTTTTGATGAAATTCCAATTTCAGTCTTTTGTAGTTCCATGATCTCGTATCATCACATAGCCTATACCATGTCAATGCATCTCCCTTCAAAGATAAAGGGAAGACCTTCTTCTTAACAACATCATCGGGTATACCTGCAAGCTTAAATAATCCACAAACCTCATCCACATATATTAAGTGTTCATCAGGATGCTTGGTTCCATCTCCTACAAAAGTATTAGCAAGCAGTTTTTCCATCATACCCGAAGGAACTTCAAAAGGAGTTTCATTTTCAATAGGTTCAGTAGGTTCATTAGGTTGAGGAGCAACTCTTTGCTCTACTGGTCGGGGTGAAGATACCCCGAACAAGCCCCTCAGAGGATTACTTTCCATAGTAACAAGTGACAGTAAAATTCAGCACACTATATAAATTTTTTCTTACCAAATTCCACCTACCAAAGGCACTTCACTCCCTGGCAACGGCGCCAGAAAAGAGTTTTGATGACCCACAAGTATAGGGGATCTATCTAGTCCTTTCGATAAGTAAGAGTGTCGAACCCAACGAAGAGCAGAAGGAAATGGTAAGCGGTTTTCAGCAAGGTATTCTCTGCAAGTACTGAAATAAGTGGTAACAGATAGTTTTGTGATAGGATAATTTGTAACGAGCAACAAGTAACAAAAGTAAATAAAGTGCAGCAAGGTGGCCCAATCCTTTTTGTAGCAAAGGACAAGCCTGGACAAACTCTTATAATAGGAAAAGCGCTCCCGAGGACACATGGGAATATCGTCAAGCTAGTTTTCATCACGTTCATATGATTCGCGTTCATTACTTTGATAATTTGGTATGTGGGTGGACCGGTGCTTGGGTGCTGTTCTTACTTGAACAAACATCCCACTTATGATTAACCTCTATTGCAAGCATCCGCAACTACAACAAAAGTATTAAGGTAAACCTAACCATAGCATGAAACATATGGATCCAAATCAGCCCCGTACGAAGCAACGCATAAACTAGGGTTTAAGCTTCTGTCACTCTAGCAACACATCATCTACTTACTACTTCCCAATGCCTTCCCATAATGGTGAAGTGTTATGTAGTCGACGTTCACATAACACCACTAGAGGCTAGACAACATACATCTGATCAAAATATCGAACGAATAACAAATTCACATGACTACTAATAGCAAGACTTCTCCCATGTCCTCAGGAACAAACGTAACTACTCACAAAGCATATTCATGTTCATAATCAGAGGGGTATTAATATGCATATAGGATCTGAACATATGATCTTCCACCAAATAAACCAACTAGCATCAACTACAAGGAGTAATCAACACTACTAGCAACCTACTAGTACCAATCCCGGACTTGGAGACAAGAATTGGATACAAGAGATGAACTAGGGTTTTGAGAGGAGATGGTGCTGGTGAAGATGTTGATGGAGATTGCCCTCTCCCGATGAGAGGAGCGTTGGTGATGATGATGACGATGATTTCCCCCTCCTGGAGGGAAGTGTCCCCGGCAGAACAGCTCTGCCGGAGCCCTAGATTGGTTCCGCCAAGGTTCCGCCTCGTGGCAGCGGAGTTTCGTCCCGAAAGGTTGCTTCTGATTTTTTTTCTCGACGAAAGACCTCGTATAGCAGAAGATGGGCATCGGAGAGCCACCAGGGGCCCACGAGGTAGGGGGGCGCGCCCTAGGAGGGGGGGGGGGGGGCGCGCCCCCCACCCTCGTGGACAGGGTGTGGGCCCCCTGGCCTTCATCTTTGGAGAGGATTTTTATTATTTACTGTAAGATATTCCGTGGAGTTTCAGGACTTTTGGAGTTGTGCAGAATAGGTCTCTAATATTTGCTCCTTTTCCAGCCCAGAATTCCAGCTGCCGACATTCTCCCTCCTTATGTAAACCTTGTAAAATAAGACAGAATAGGCATAAGTATTGTGACATAACGTGTAATAACAGCCCATAATGCAATAAATATCGATATAAAAGCATGATGCAAAATGGACGTATCATGCGCCAGGTTGGACTGGTAAGCACCTGCCTTTTTGAAGGAGGTAGCTAGGTCTGCTCACCGGCCGCGTACGCAACGTGCAGGAGTTCCCGAGGCGATGGCACATGACCCCGGGGGCATAGGTTTAGTCCGGCGTGCTGACCTCTCTATTAAGCCTAGGTCGGGTTGTGGCGTATTGTTTGGCCGAGGCCGGGCATGACCCAGGAAAGTGTGTCCGGCTAGAGTTAATCGAGCGTGGTGGGTAAGTTGGTGCACCCCTGCAGGGAAGAAAACATCTATCGATAGCCTGTCCTACGATAACGGACACTCGGAGTTGTATCCCGATTGATACAACTAGAACTGGATACTTGAGGTGATAACTAGATAGTATGGCTCTGCGATTGCTTTCTCACATGGAGTCGAGAAAGGATCTCTGGCCGAGGTTGATAACACTACTCCTACTTTACTTTATGCTACTCTTCTCTCTTCTGATGCTGCAAGATGCTTGAAGCTGTTGAAGATGCTAGTCTTCGATAGGACTAGGTTTTCCCCTTCTCTTCTGGCATTCTACAGTTCAGTCCACAGATACAGCCCATTTCATTGATACCGATGCATATGTAGTGTAGATCCTTGCTTGCTGAGTACTTCGGATGAGTACTCATGGTTGCTTTGCTTCCTCTTTTCCCCTTTTTCCATTCTTCTCGGATGTCGCAACCAGATGGTGGAGCCCAGGATTGAGACGACACCACCGACGACTGCTACTACCCCGAGGGTGCCTACTACCACATGATGAACGCCGACGACCAGGAGTAGTTAGGAGGCTCCCAGGTAGGAGGCCTTGCCTTTTCGATAGATGTTGCTTTTGTGCTACTTAAACAAGTTGATCATGTCTGTACTCAGATATTGTTGCTTCCGCTGACTCGTTTGTATTCGAGCTTATGTATTCGAGCCCTCGAGACCCTTGGCTTGTAATACAAAGCTTGTGTTATTTTAATTTGCGTCTAGAGTTGTGTTGTGATATCTTCCCGTGAGTCCCTGATCTTGATCGTACACATTTGCGTTTATGATTAGTGTACGATTGAACCGGGGGCGTCACAAGTTGGTCAGAGCCGACTGCCTGTAGGTAGCCTCCTTTCCAACTCCTTGGCCAAAGTTGAGTCTAGTCTTTGCAAAACTTTTACTAACATGGCTGTGCGGCTTATGGGCCCACGTCGCCATTGGGTGGTATTAGGATCTTTTATTCCTCGTCTATACTCTGGGACTCTGATCTCTCCTCTATTCGGGTTAAATGATTTTGTTAACTCTAACATTAGGATCTCGTAACAAATTCCTCCCAGAAAGCTCCTTATTACAGATGATCGCCTGTTGCACCAGAAGATTCCGAAGATACTCTATGATGTTCTCTTGAGATTTTGTGCCCGTCACTTTTGCAATTCCCTAGCACCGATATCCTTATGTATAACTACGTACACTTGCCATTCATACAGTCATTCCCTATTGCTCTTGTTATTACAAGATGCCCCGAAATACTCACTGTTGCCCCGAGAATCCTTTGAGCTTACTGCCTTGCAGTTCTTTACCACATGAATACCCCTACGGATATTTCCTCGCACTTATCGAGTATTCGCTCATCCCTAGTTGTTCTTGTGTTTCACAAAATTCTTCAAAGTACCATTCGATCTTTTGAAGATCCTTAGTAGCCTATTGCTCTTGTTCTTCCTTACCTGCTTGCATTTTGGTTAATTCCATATGTCTACCAATATTCATTAAAATCCTTTGCGATTATCGTCCTTACCCTGTCGATTCAACATGTGTGTGAATGCACGCAATCATCAGTTGTTCTCTGGAAATTGTTCTTCCAGCTCAGACGTCATTCCAGACATGAGCTGGTTCTTGGCAAATCAAACCTTGATTGATTGCCCATCTAATCCTATTCAACATACTCGTACCTAATCATAGCATCTGATTTTGATACACCGATATGGGTATCGTAATTCCTTTGTATTGAAGCTTTGAAATTATCCTAAATTTTTATAATTTGATGCCTTTGCATTCTTCCTTCTTCTCGTTGAGTATCGTTACTCACATCAGATCCTTGTGGACCGGCAGATCCTTTGGTAGATTATTATCCGAAAGTGTCCTTCATATCCACTAATCTTATGAGCTCTTCCCCTGATACGTAATGCCTTTGGTAAATTTGTATCCTCTGCTTGTCCTTGGGAATAATATACTCCTGATATTTGTGTTTAAACACATTTTCCTTTCCATTGTTCTGATTAAATTAATAATCACATTTTCCTTTCCCTTGTTCTGTTTAAACCTTTCTTGTGATATATACGATCTAAGTGGTAATATTCTTCTGCTTAAATAAACATCTTGATGTACAACTCTTACAGTAAGACCTTATTACTATTGTTGTTGATATTCTGGTAACCCCCGATGGACGAGAACTTTGTCAATTGCACTACAAGAAATATGTCAACTTGTGACCACCACTATTGGTCACTGAAAGGTCATGGTTCTTCATTTGCGACCTTTTGTGACCAAAAACAGAAGGTCAAAAGCTGGCGGTCGTAAACTGACTATAGCGACCTTTCTTCTGGAATGGTCGAAGATGTTTATGACCAAAATATGTCCACTGTGGCGTTTTGGTCACTAGCAACCTCTCCAGGCCACGTAGGCATCCAGCGTGGCAAGCTGATGTGGCACAAGATTTAGCCCGGTTTGATTTGGTGTTTTACATGGGCCGAGCCCAACAATTCGACCTTTTTACTATATATTTTCTCTATTAATTTTCTCTAGCTACATGGGCCTGGCCCATTTTATTTTCTAGGACGTGGCCTTCTATAATTCATTTCTTTTTTTGGGCCTCAGCCCTTTTACAATCCAATTTATTTTGGGCCTCCACAACATACATTTAGAAGCTTGACATCACAAGGGCAGCTATTCCAGCTTGACATATCAGCATGTACGCATGTATCCAAACCATTTTATTTCTTTCAACAGCCATAGCCACAAAGTAGATAGTAGATACATTCAACAGACTAAATTAACATAGAAATGAAGCAACAAAGGGCAGCCCGAGTAGAGGAACTACATGGTACTACAACTACCATTTCTATTTCTACCAGCAGCAGTAGGGACTACCAAGGAGCTAAACGAACATCGACCGAGCTAAACTAACAGCGATCATCCATCATCAATCAGTGACAGTAGCAATGAGTGGCAGCGGCAACGTTCGAGAGAGCCCCTCCCCCTGCTGCTTCTTGGTTGCCTGCTACTGCTTGGTGTGTTGCATCACTAGTCACCCTGCACAGCAAGAATTTTAGCTTTACATAAGGTTTACAAGAACAGGACCCTGATACATGAGATTGACATTCACAAGCTATTTTTCTACAAGATATATTTTTCTACAAGATATGCATCTGTAGATGACCATACATACAAATAAAGTAAATTCAGTAACAGATTGCTATCCACAATAACTACAGATTTTGACCATACAGATTTTGTAGATAAACACATAGTAGAAGCTACAGCAGAACATGGGTGTAGAGGATACCACTCACGAATTAATTAATCTGCTTGCTGATTGGTGGTGGAGGAGGAGGTTTAGCCACTTCAGGGGCCTAGAAGGCAGGTTTTGTTGTACCTTGAGAGACAGGAAAGAAGTGGACAAAGCAGCCACCTGCTGCTCCAGCCTGGTGTTCCTCTCAAGCACAGCCTCATACTTCCCCTGCACAACACATTCAGTGCCAGCTCCACATCAGGCACATGATTAACTCATCACGAAATGTGGTGCAGCAACTAATTATAGCTAAATGGGTTGTCCAAATACATAGATTATCATTAGATGGATGAAACCAACAAGATCTGATCATACAAATATTCCAGGGTATCCGACTTTGTTATCCAGAAATATCGCATGAGTGTAGTGCGCACCAGGATAAATTGCAAGACGGAAACACTGGGAGCAAGCAACTGATGTAGTAATAAGCTTTCATGGAATTTTATTTTATGTCATGCTAAATGCAGCAGGCATGCATAACTTGATTCACAAGGCTGCACACAACATACACAGTGAACTCTCATGAACAAACACACCACAGCTTTAAAAACGAAATTTCAAGCATCACAGTGCACCATACGAATCAACAATGAACACTACAGTTCATCAACAGTGCAAGCCTGGCCAACTATACATTAGCCTTGTAAAGTTGCAAGTCAATAAGACCACAAACATACTATTGTGTTCACAATTATTAGTAAAGCAGCAATCAAAACTAGTGATAATGCACAAGCAACTTTTGCATGTCTACACGATCAAACGTTACAGAATTATAATTGTTATTCTCATCTCACTCCACAAGTGGCTCTATGAACATGCCAGACACACAACACTGAACATGCGAGACAAAAATATAAAGAAGCTATTTTATAGATTTACAGTGACAAATTTCCCTACTTGTTCACCGATAGAATCACTACCAATTTTGCGCAGTAGCTACTAAACCTTAACAAACAATGGAGCATACACGTAAATTTGCTAACTGATTGTGACTTAATAATAGTATGCATTTGGACAGAAAGCAGCTTATCAAGAAATATTTTTCAATGAAGGAACTCGTCAAAGAGGACATGACACAACAGACACCAGCTACACCATAGAAATGATTACCAACTCAGAGACGTAACAGACACCAGCTTCTTCCTTTGCTGCACTGATTGCATCAGCATCATCAGCCGACCCATCGAACGTGGCCAAGTACTTGTTCAGAAACTTGAAGTACTCCTTGGTCATGCTGTCAATCATCATCATAACAAGAACAGATCGCATCAGTATACAACAATCTTGCCATGTTACTTATATACAGTGGTTAAAAATGCAAGGAACTTGCAAGCAAAGGGTAATGCGTGTCGCACTCCTTCTGGTCTTTAAGAATCCTGGTGACGGCAAGGAACAGCTCCCTCTGCTCCAGCTTGCCAATGCCCCAGTAGGCGACAAAGGCGTCGATGTTCTTGAAGGTGGGGATGATGCAGTCGGCGGCGGCCTTCCCGGCGGTGGCGACGAGCTCGAGCGCCGCCGGCCGCCGTGACGGCCTTGACTTGCTGGCCATTGCCTGATTTCGCTCCCTAACCCGCTGCCCCGCCTGCAGGTAATATATACCAATAAAACGAGGTAAAATGAGAACCAACAGAGCACTTTCTGTATTACCAGAACAAAACTGAAATTCAAGCAATAACATGGCCCTTGGTATGGAAACAATTCTGCAGGTATATACCAATAAAATGAGGTGAATTGAGAACTAACGGCACAATGTCAAAAAAAGGCCAGCAGGATGAAGCTATAGCCAGCTAGCTATGCACCATATATGTCTGTACGGCCAGCTCAGAAGCATAACACGGCTAACATAAGGAGCGACACAACAGTTGTTGTGCTACCACAGAAAAATTGGGATTCAAACCTACCGTAGCCCTTGTATCGAAATAAAAACGCTAGCAGAGTGATGCTTGCTGCTCGATCCTTGTTACTACATGGCCATTCGGTGTCGTCACCTAGTCCTAGATCCTGAGTGCAAAGAGGACCCCCTGCTCTAGTGAGTGGACTAACGGAAAAGAGATGATTAAGGTTCTCATTACTACCACAAAACCCACAATGCTTTATTTCGGGTGGAGATGCTCTAATCATCCTTTTCCTCCTTCTACTAATGCTCTTGACCATGTACAACGCACGCATTCTACCATCAAAATGAAAATATAGCACCAACAAACATATTGCTAACCACCGAACACATATTGGACAAGAAAAAACAGCAACCAAATAATCCACTCTCTTGCACGTAGCCGCTAAACTGAAACATGAGCCCGAAAATAACAGAGAACCGGAGAACTCTGCCTTTGCCAAGACGGTGCACGTTAAACTGCCTTGGATGCAATGAACCGGAGAAAATCTAACTAAAACAAGCATATGCTAGCAGGGCCATGGTCAAGTGCGAGCAGAGGAAGATGAGAGGGGGAGGGAGATGCTACCTGCCGTGGTGGGTCGTCGTGGACGAGCTTGAGCTCGGCAGGACCTCTTGGTCACCCTATGAGCAGAGGAGCAAACCCCAGATCAGTGTTCATCCACGGCTGCCAGATCGGATCGAATCGAAGAGAGAAGGGGAAGGGAAGGGATACCTTGAGGATCGAATCGAATCGGCGGCGGCGCCTTCCTGGTAGCCGGAGACCTGCGGCTGGTGTGTAGCGCCGCCACTGCAAACCCTATGCAGGCCACGTGCGCGCCGCGGTCCGGCCAGCTCGACGAAGCGCCGCGCACCGAAGCACGCACCCGCGCGCTGGTGATCAAGCCAGCCGCGATGCCGTGGTTGTTGGGCGGCATCTCCTCTCTCTCCGGCGAGACTAACGCGGGCCGTGGTCGATAGGGGCCGGTGGAAGGGAGGAAGTGCCTGGGCGGCAGAAGGGAGGAGGTGCCTGGGCGGTGGAAGGGAGGAGGTGCCTGGGAGGCGGAGGTGCGATCTGAATGGGGGGATCGATGGGAGTGGGAGTTAGGGTTTGGGGTGATGGGAGGAAGGAGCGGAGGGAGGGGGCACCGTGGTGTGGGATGGATGGATGGATGTGGATAGATGGATGGATGGATGGATGGATGGATGTGTGCCATGTCATTGATCCGTGGCACACACCTTTCCACCAATTAGAATTAAGTTTATTTCCTGAGTGTAAAATGGTTTTTCTAAGAGGATATGAAATCTTTGATGGAATATTGGACCATATTTTGTGAAAATGATCCAATATTGTCCACATGTGTGTATATTGGGATGGGGGTTTTATTTCTTTGCACGAAAATTTCATTTTTCAATGTTCGAGTGTCAAAAATGAATTTTTTTGTGAAGGACCTAGCAAACATTTGTTGCAAAATTCTCCCAAATTAATTTTCTAAAATATTAGGACATATTTAATGTGCAATTAACCAAATGGTTGGGTGTCAAAAGTTTTGATCCACCTCTCGTGAAAATGACAAATTTATGCCGATTCAGCTAGAAGCAGGTCAAATTTGAACTTCAACTGCCTCATAGTTTGCTATTTATTTTTTCCAAAAATCATTTGTAGGTACATAAGTATCTATTTAATCAGAGAAACACCAAAAAAATTCCAAAATTCAACCACTAGCTAGGAACGGTCATTCCCGCCGTTTTGACCGCATTTTGAAACGGGCATAAAAAATTCAAAAAAATTCAAAAAATTGGGAAACCTTCACATTGTGTCATTATATGTGGCGAAGTTCCCAGGAAAAATAATAAACTTGTAATACGGTAATTATTTTAAAAAAGTGTTCTCGGAAACGAGCTATCACGTGTGGAGATCAATGGCTTTCAAGCCAAATGATCAATCTTATGGCCACATTCATGGCATAGTTTGTTCAAATGATCTCATATTATGCACAAGGGTGCAAATTGGAATGGCAAACAATGTTGCCTAAGGAAGTTTTCTTTTTCTTTGGACGAAACAACCATTTTCCATTTTTCGAGTGCCCAAAAGGAGGTTTTTTTGTGAAGGACCTCCCAAATAATTGTTGCAAAATTGGACCAAATCATTTTTCTAAAATATTAGGACATATTTAATACACAATGGACCAAATGGTTGGGTGTAAAAAGTTTTTATCCACCTCTGGTGAAAAAGACAAATTCCCGCCGATTCAGCTGGAAGCGGGTCAAATTTGAACTGTAGCTACCTCGTAGTTTGCTCTTTATTTTTTCCAAAAATCATTTATAGGTACATTAGTATCTATTTAATCAGAGAAACACAAAAATTCCAAGATTCAACCACTAGCTAGGAACGGTCATTCCCGCCGTTTTGACCGCATTTTGAAACGGGCATAAAAAATTCAAAAAAAATCAAAAAATTGGGAAACCTTCGCATTGTGTCCTTATATGTGGCCAAGTTCCCAGGAAAAATAATAAACTTGTAATACGACAATTATTTTTAGAAAGTGTTCTCAGAAACAAGCTATCATTCGTGAAGATTCATGGCTTTCAAGCCAAATAATCAATCTTATGGCCACATTCATGGCATAGTTTGTTCAAATGATCTCATATCGTGCACAAGGGTGCATATTGGAATGGCAAACAATGTTGCCTAAGGAAGTTTTCATTTTCTTTGCACGGAAAATTAATTTTCCATTTTCCGAGTTCCTGAAATGAGTTTTTTTTGTGAAGGACCTACCATATATTTGTTGCAAAATTGGACCTAATCAATTTTATAAAATACTAGGCCATATTTAATGCACAATTGACCAAATGGTTGGGTGTAAATTTTTTTGATCCACCTCTCGTAAAAAAGCCAATTTCACGCCGATTCAGCTGGAAGCGGGTCAAATTTGAACTGAAGCTGCCTCGTAGTTTGCTCCTTATTTTTTCCAAAAATCATTTCTAGTTACATAAGTACCTATTTAATCAGAGAAACATAAAAAAATTCCAAGATTCAACTACTAGCTAGGAACGGTCATTCCCGCCGTTTTGACCGCATTTTGAAACGGGCATAAAAAATTCAAAAAAATCAAAAAATTGGAAAACCTTCGCATTGTGTCATTATATGTGACCAAGTTTCCAGGAAAAATAATAAACTTGTAATACGGTAATTATTTTATAAAAGTGTTCTCAGAAATGAGCTATCAAGTGTGAAGATTCATGGCTTTCAAGCCAAATGATCAATCTTATGGCCACATTCATTGCATAGTTTGTTCAAATTATCTCATATTGTGCACAAGGGTGCATATTGGAATGGCAAACAATGTTGCCTAAGGAAGTTTTCATTTTCTTTGGACGAAAAACCATTTTCCATTTTCCGAGTGCATGAAATGATTTTTTTTGTGAAGGACCTACCATATATTTGTTGCAAAATTGGACCTAATAATTTTTATTAAATACTAGGCCATATTTAATGCACAATTGACAAAATGGTTGGGTGTCAAAATTTTTGATCCACCTCTGGTGAAAAAGACAAATTCCCGTCGATTCAGTTGGAAGCGGGTCAAATTTGAACTGCAGTTGCCTCATAGTTTGCTCTTTATTTTTTCCAAAAATCATTTCTAGGTAAATAAGTATCTATTTAATCAGAAATACATGGTTTGATGGCGAGACATCAAGGTTTGGACGGTGGCCGAGGGCCCCAACACTAGAGCGCGTAAGCTCGCATGCCCGCCGCGTGGTCACCGTGTGACCGTGGTGTTGCCATGTGTTCTGGGCAACCTAGGCATGTCTAGTGGGTTGGGCACTCCCCAGGTAGGTGCTAGGAAGAAAATCACAACATAAGATTCTCACGAGGAGACCGATCGATGCTCAAACATGAATAAGCAGCCAAGTGTTTGATTTGCGGTACGGGAAATGCACATGGCTAATGGGCGTGAGTTTTGGCTGAGGATGATCAGTTACTAAGAAGACCGTCTTCACAAATTTTCACCTCAAAAGGAGGAGCCTAGGTGGTACTTGCTTTACAAAGTACCACACTGGACATAAATACGAATGTTGAAGCTGGGCTCAAAATAATGAATGGATTGAGCTGGCATTTGGTGGAGGATGTTTATTTGGACATAGGAAAGCACTGTAGAAAATGGATACCATTTGGACATGCCAAAGTGGTACTTCCTTCACAAAGTGCTGCTCTAAACAGAATAGGAAAATGAATATTTTCGAATTATTTTTGAACTAGTCAAGGAATGTTTTTGACATATTTGATGAAGATATGATCCAAAACATTTATGAGATTTTTTTGGAAATTTTTGGAATAACAGAAATATAGGTTGCTTCACAACCTAGGGCAAAAACTGCCACATGGACATGACACATAGGCAAAACTGATGAGATGGCGCCTAGTCATCACAACCCACAACAATCTACAAGGCTATGACCATCTATATTGGTCGTTAACAACTAGAAATAAGGCAGTGGACTAGCACTGTTTGCTTTGTGACCATTTCGTGTAAGGAAATTACGACCTTTCTGACCAAAATGGTCGCAATGGTTTAGGGTTTGGAGCCCCCCGAACAGCTTTTGACCAATTGGTCTGAAATGGTCATAGTCTATGACCAATTCTTCCAGGGTCACTGACAGAAGGTCACTAGTTGACATATTTCTTGTAGTGTTGGTCCGCCTCGTTTCAACGAGCAGGAAAATGGTTCTCTTCGTCCCTCGCCCTTGGTATCAACGTTGTTGCCAACATAATTGGCAGGCTATCCTCTAACCTGCCTTGCTATCATGACCATGGAAAATGTTAGCGCCTTCCTGCTTTTAAACCACATGGTGGGCCCATAACCCACAGTTCCACACGATCGTAACCTGACTCTCCTATATATCTCTGATTCCGAAATATTCTTGCATATGGCTCCTTATCATGTCATGAGCCACCTTCCGAGAGATGATCTATTCCCGATGCTCTGAACCCCTTTCTCTCACTCTGTTCAAGTATCAATCGTTTGTCCATTCGGCTGAAACTTCCTATTGTACCTTCATACTTTTCTCTCGAAGTTTTATTAAGTTTCAACTCGAGAGATACCTCTACCTCATTCCCTGAATTGTTCACCAGATAATTAAACCTATAAGGGTCAGTTCTCCCAGAGTTATTCTTTACTTCCCCACTTAAATCTTGGGATGAGATTTCTTGTAGAGGAGGAGATTCGTAACACCCCTGGTGTCATGCTACAGTAATCCCTTGTTAATGGTGCCATGTCATCATGATACTGTTGCTAATCTTCACTTGATCCAAATCACAATTCAAATTCAAATCCAATCTAAAGTAAAAAATTCATATTTGTCAGACATGAAATCTAAAATGTTCATCTTGTGCCAAATTATCCATAACTAATATTGGTGGTGAACCAACATTTTGCAAAATGTCTAAGTGCCCTAAACTGAATAAACAATGGCTAAAACAAATAGATTAAATGCCTTTTTAAATTATAAAAGTGGCAAACTATTTGAAAAGCCTCACAATCCTTATTGTGGCAGTGCCAACTAGTGCAATTTAGTTATGTGGCCAAGTCCCACATTTTACATAATCCTTTTGGCAGCTCAAATATTGCAAAGCATTTTCTGTAAAAAGAAAAGAGCAAAAGAAAAAGAAAAAGGGGAAATGAGAGAGAGCCCCCTGCCTCCATGGGCCTCAGCCCACCCGGTCAGGCCCAGCCCATCTTCTCCCCCCGGTTGTATTCTTCTGTTCACGATCGCGCCCGACCAGGAGCTCGCTCCCGTCAAACCGCCTCGCCGGCACCGTCCCGGAGGGGATAAGGCCCTGACGCCTCGGGCTTCCCTGTCTCCCCTCCCCACTTGCCTCCTCGCCTCCCAAATCTACCCCGCACTCCCCACGTTTGCCCCTCTCCTCTTCCCTCTCCCTCTCACACGAGCCGCTTGAGCTCGGCCGTCACCGCGTCGCCGTCGTTGACGTGCACCGGAGCTTCCCCGAGCTACAAGAAGGCCCTCGCCTGTGGATCGAGGCTAAAGCTCCGCGTAACCTCGTCATTGGGTCATCTTCCCCGCCACGGCCACCACAACTCTGCCGCGTCGATCCGCTCCGTCTGCTGCTACTAAGTCTTTCGCCGAGCTCCCTTGTGCTCCTCGGTGAGCTTCGTTTTTTCCCCCTCTTACCGCTGCTCGAATTGTTGTTCGTTGCGACTTCTATCGACGCTCACTGTGCGCCCAAAGCCACCGGTGCTTGCCCTCGCCCGAACGCCCTGCCTAGCATGTGCCGCATCCTGGCTGCCCCAAGGCACTCTCTGCTCATGCCAACGTGTGCGCCCGCACAGCCCTGCCCCTCCTGTGCCTCTTGCTCACTTGGTCGCGCCCCCTCGCGCGCGCGCCCGCGCGTGGCCTTGCCTCCCTTTCCCGCTACTGCTCGAGGTCGCGACCTGCTCCTCCTCTCGCGCGTTGTGCTGCTTGCTGCAGCTCGCCGAGAGCTGCGCCGGCCCTCCGCAGCCACCGCCTATCTCCACCACTCCCCGCTACCCCCCTGCTCGCCTCTCCCGTCGCAGTCCCTTGCTCCGCCGCCGCCTCCCGCATGCTGCTGCCGCCGCGCTCCTCCCTCGCCGAGGTGCTCGCTGCTGCAGCGCCGCTGACCGCCGCCGGCGCCTGGCAGGGCCCGCCTAGGCCACCCCTTGCCACTGTCGCTGGCCATGGCCACGACCATGGTCGTGTGCCCGTGCGTGTGTGTGCGTGTTGTACGTGCGTGCAGTGTGTGTGCGCGGTGTATGCGTGCAGTGTGTGTGTGGCCGCGCCCACCTCCGTCCTTCCCCGCCTTCGACCGGCCTCGTCGCGCCGCCGCTGCCGCTCCCTGCTGCTGCTCTGCCCGCTGCACTCGGCTGCTGCTCCTCTGCTACAGTAACATTCGGTTACTGTAGCAGTAGTCAGCTTTGCAACTTTTACACTAACTAGCCCTCTTCACAGCCCTTAAACAGCAGCTAAACAAAAGTTAATATGAGTAAAATTTATATGGGCATGTAGTACACTTGGCAGGGTTCAATTCTTTCCATTGGACCAAATTCAAAAGCCGCCTAGATTAATTCCTATAAAAATAACAATAGTCTATGTTCTGTTAACTGGAAGAACTGAAAAACAGATTCTGGAATTGACTTCCAGTAGCACTTTTCAAACAAAGATTTGAGCAAGCAAATGGACACTAATGTAGATGCACTTGATTCTGTCATTTAGATCACAGAAAATTGCTCAAGATTGATATAAGGCACTAACCCATTGGTTGAACAGAACAATAGTTATAGCCTTTTGAAAACAGTCAAGTGATGTTTAAAACTAAGGACTTAGCAGAATTTCAGTAATTCCAGAAAATGCTTTGAACTTCGATAAATCATAGAAAATAATCTGTAACTCGGATGAAAATGTTTTCTACATGAAAGTTGCTCAGAACGATGAGGCAAATCCGAATATACAATCCGTTCATCTATCACATTCCCCTAGCATGCTGAACATGGAACCGTCCCCTCTCTTTCATCTGTCCGGAAGATGCCAAACACCGGGAAAACATTCCCGGATGTTTCCCCCCTTCACCGGTAACGTGTATTATTGCGTTAGAACACCCCTAGTTCTGCTTATTGCAACGTTATGCTTTGTGATGCTATGTTTGCTTTTATATTTATTGTTTCTTCCCCCTCTTCTCTTCGGTAGACCCGAGACCGATGCCGCCCCTGTGATCGACTACGTTGATGACGACACTTCTTCCTTTTCACTAGAGCTTCCAGGAAAGCCCTCCCTTTTATCATCCCGATATCGCCCATTCCATTCCCTCATGCTTTTTTTGACTGTACACAGTAGGGCAAAACCCCACTGCAAATTTTTTTTATTTTTATGGTAGAAAAGACCAAAAGGTTCCACTGTACAAAAGGCTTGAGATAAGCCAAGCAAAAAGAAAAAACAAAGGGGAAAAAACTAGCAACTAAGAACTAGGATTACAACACAAGATTATCCAGCCAATAACAGTAAGCTCCAGCATAACTCTTCTTAATTCTTAATCTTAGAAGATTGAGCTCCTCCAGGAAGATGGCTTTCCACCTTTGAATGCTAGGCTGAATTGCTTGGAAGATCAGATTGTTCCTGGAGATCTAGATAGCCCAAGGAGCAAGGATGATTATCTCCATGGAAAAAGGCACATGAAGCTTCTGCTTGAGGTCAAGAAAAGCTTCCAGGATTGAGACATTTGCCTGCCTTGAAGGGCAGATCAGGTCCAAGCACTGAGCTGCAAAAGGACAGGTCCAGAAAAGGTGGTGAAGAGTTTCTTCCTGTGGACAATTGTTGACAGCACAATTATAGTTGCCCAGCTAAAAAGATTTCCTTCTCAGAAGATTTCTAGTATTGAGCCTGTCATGAAGTAGTCTCCAAAAAAACACCTTGTGTTTTGGTTGACATGAGCTGTTCCAGATCCAGTTGAACTGTTGTGGCACAATTTTAACTCCCATCATAACTTTATATGCCTTAGCAACTGAGAATTGTTCATTTCCCCAAATGTAACTCCAAGTGTCAGTATAATCTAATGTACCAGAGGCCCTTAAAGCAATGCAAATGTCCTCCATAGCCTCAAATTCCTGGAAAGCTTGCACAGTCAGGGGTAGATGAAATAGGTCCTCTAAGTATTCAGTTTGGAGAATGGTGTGGACAGTAGCATCCTTGTTTTTCACAAAAGAGTATAAATGAGGGAACATGTCTTGCAAACAAGCTGACTGCCAAAGATCAGTCCAGAAAAAAGCACTCTTGCCATCACCTATGTTGCATCAGGCCAAAGACTTATAGTTATCAATCAACTTAAGATTTGCCTTCCACCAAAATGATCCAATCCAGCTATTACCAGGCAGTGAATCATTGTTGTAATATGATTCCCAAATCAAGTTGACCCAGGGAATACTGTATCTGTTATAGAACTTCGGTAGGTTCTTAAGAAGCAGGGCCTTATTCTGAACAAAAATATCCATCACTCCCAAGCCACCCTGATTTTTAGGTCTACACACAGTGCTCCATGCCACCATGGCAGGTCTATGGTCTTCCAGATCAGGGCCTCTCCAAAGGCAATGTCACAAGTACTTTATGGCTTGCGTTTTGATGGTGACAGGCACATCAAGGCATCCCATGAGATAGATCAACAAAGAGTTTAGGATAGATTTCACTAGCAGCAATCTCCCAGCCATTGTCATAAAGGAGGACAAACCCACAAGCTTCTTCTGCAGTCTTGTGACAAGAGGAAAACATTGCTCAACAGTAGGCTTATGAAGGCCTAAGGGTGCTCCCAAATATTGAATTGGAAATGATTCCTTCTTGCAATGAAAAGTATTTATCAAAATCTCCACCTTCTCTTCTGGCACATTTATTGGAATCATACTTGATTTATTGTAGTTTACTTTAAGGCCAGTGGCATCCGCAAAAGTATTGAGAAGGGCTTTGAGGCAATGTAGTTGCTTTGCATCTGCTTGAAGAATAACCACGGTGTCATCAGCATACTGGACAATTGTAAAGTCAGGGCATGACTCCACTTGCAAGGGAGAAGTTATCAAGCCCAGGTGCATTGCCTTGTTTAGAACTGACTGAAGTAGGTCTGCAGCAAGCACAAAAAGGAGAGGGGATAGTGGGTCCCCCTGCCTGACACCTCTAATGCAATAAATCTTTTTTCCAGGAACACCATTTAGCAATATAGCAGATGAAGCAGAAGTAAACAGTAATTTGATCCATGTAATCCATCTGTCCCAAAACCTTTGGCCTTTAAAATATCCAACATTGCCTGGTGTTCAATGGTGTCAAAAGCATTTTCAAAGTCCAATTTAAGTACAATGATTTCCTCCTTTGACTTATGACATCGATGCAGATATTCATATGCCCACCCCAAACAATCATGAATAGATCTTTCTTTAAGAAAACCATATTGGTTGATGTGAACCAACTTCAGAATCACCTTCTGCAACCTGTTTGCCAGCAGCTTAGTTACAAGCTTCAGACAGCAGTTTAGTAAGGAGATGGGCCTAAAATCATTTGTTGTCAAGGGAGTACTCCCCTTTGGAATGATTGTTATGTATGAAGTGTTCAAACTCTCAAGAGAGATTTGCCCTGCATGAAAGTCATATATGAATTTGAGCACATCTCCTTTAATAATTTCCCAGCAAGACTTTAGGAACTCATTGTTAAAACCATCAGGGCCTGGTGACTTGTCTGTTGGAAGATCATTAACCACAGCATCAATTTCCTCTTCAGTAAAAGGTAATTCCAGTTTGTCCAAAATATCTGAATGTTGTCTCTGCCCAAACAAGGAAACCACATCAAAATGCATTGTGGTTTTTTGAGATGTGCCCATTCTTTTTCTGTAAGTATCCAAGAGAATTGCAGCTTTTCCAACATGATCTGATATCTCAACTTGATCATCAGTTTGAAGTATAGCAATATGATTATGCCTGTAATTAGTTGAGGCTTTAGTGTGAAAGAATTTTGTATTTTCATCTCCAAACTTCACCCCCTTGATTTTTCCTCTCTGCTTCCAATAAATCTTTTGATTCCTCAACAAAATAAGCAGATGTTCTTTAAGAATAGCCATGCAATTCCATTCATGAATATCCAACTCTCTAAATTCCTCAAAGAAATTCCATAGGAAGATGAGCTCATTTAGCTTTGCAATTTGGGTTTTCAGACAGGACAGAGATTTAGCCCACAACTTCAAAGCTCTTCTTAAGTTTTTAAACTTAGCATTCAAAGTTTTGACAGCATCAAGATTCCCCACTGGAATATTCCAAGCAGTAGAAACTACCTGTTTAAAGTCAGAATGTTGTAGCCAATCATTTTCAAATATGAACACTCTTGCCTTTGGGATAGAAGTACGAACTTTTATTACACAGGGTAAATGATCTGATATAGGCTTTGCAAGAGGTAGCACAATTGTTTTTGGAAATGAAGTCATCCAGGAAGCAGAAGTGAAAAACCAATCAAGTTTTACCAACAAAGGATCATGCTGCATGTTACTCCAGCTGAACTTTCTGCCATGCAAAGGTAATTCAACTAAACCTTGATTACTAATTGCCTCATTGAACATAAGCGTGTCATTAACATCTCCCCTAGGTCTGTTCCTATCTGATGGTGCCCTCATAAGGTTGAAATGTCCCATTAGGATCCAATCAACATCATCAGGCGTGTGAATATTCAGGAACTAGTTAATAAACTCCATTTTGTCTTGTGGATCACATGGCCCATAAATATTAGAAAGAATCCAAGACTGATTAGAGAGCAGACTGGTGAATTGCATTGAAAGTGAGAACCTGTTTTGTGCAATGACTTCTCCAGAGAACTGAGAGCCATTCCAAGCCACCGGAGCCCCCCAGAAGCTCCAACAGAGGGAAGGAAAGCAAATTTATTAATTCTAGAGGGGTAAAAAAAATTTAAGTAAGTTGTGTCAAAAGTCTCTCTCTTGGTTTCTTGAAGACACAAAATATTGCAGTCACTCTCATCAATCTTCTGCCTTAAAGCCAACCATTTGTCCTCAGAATTCATTCCTTTAATGTTCCAATTTAGAATATTCCAGCTTCTGTTTGTGTTATTCATGGAAACATATGGAGGTTTTGTACCAGAGATCAAGCACCAGCACTTGATCATCATCCAAACATAAAAGAAACTGGCACAATGCCCTGATCCACAGCATATCATAATTCCAGCAGAGCATCCAATTATAAAGCATTGAAGTACTAATAAGAGAGAACATCACCAGACATACATGGTTCATAAAGTGCCAACAGCCAAGTCTTACATCATTCAAAAGCAGTTCCAAACTAGGTGGTGGGGGACTACACACACAATCCCTCAACACAACACTCCAAATAAGGGTCCTAAACATTATGAAGAGTTGGATGTATGTCCTTCTCCTTTGGCCAAGGGCACCTTGTCCAAAACTTCCTGTTGCCTTCTCTTGGGCTTCTTGGCCAACTTGTCCTCCAGCTCCCCCTCAGCAACCTTACAGAAAGAGGCAGTGAGGTTTTTAACAACTGATTTTTGTATGGTGGGAGGGACAACATTGCAAGGTAGACAATTATTATTTGAGCAGGAGTTTCTCTTGTAACCAGCATTGTCTTTCTTAATTCTATCACTTCTCCTTACCTCTGATTCCACTAGTGGAGTTTTTCCACTTCTTCTCTTCCTCAAGTTGTCTTGACCAAAAGGCTGCAGCAGGGCCTGTGACTCCACATCTTGCATATTGGCAGCCACTCCAGTATTTTCTTTGCCCTTGTCCTGAGCACCTTCCTCCATGGCCTGACAAATTGGTGCATCAGAGGTAGGACACTTGTCAGGTATATGAAACAAAATGGCTTGATCCATATTCTCCACAGCAGTGAACAGTTCCCACATTCCATATTTTAACATATTGACAGTCCATGTAAATTTATCAGATGACAGAAGCAGGTGAACAATAAAGTTAAACCAACTTACAGGAATGTTGGTAGAGAAAGAGTTCCTGCTTTCCAAAGATTGCTCTTTAAAGTGTTGTTTCCACAGTAACATGCCTTCTTCAGAAACAGAATGTTCATTGTTAGCAGCAGCAGCCATCTGAATACATTTCAAACCAAGAAAAGAAGGTGCCATGCTAAAGTGTTCATTTATTTGGTTAACCCAATTACCTTGGAGCCCTGACTGAAGATCCTCTAGGTTCTCCACTAGCTGCAAGCTTCCTCTAGCAGTATTAACATGCTCAGTACTGCAATCCAAGACTTCATTTGATGATCCAGTAGCAAGTGAAGGTTGAGTTTGTTCATCAATTGACACAGCTGCCAAAGGTAAATAAGAAATCAGAGTAGGCTCCAAAGCTGCTTCCAGTAGTACAGGTGGGATAGGAGCCACATCCATAGATGCAGAAACATCAGCAGTAACATGTCCTTCATGAGAATTGGAAGCAACATGTTGCAGTTGGTCTGCAACAACTTGATCATGCAGAACAGCCTCAACCAAAGCCACATCCTAGATCTGCTCTTGCAATAAAGGAAGTTCCTCATCATCTGACTGATATGCTTGAATTATGTTCTGCAGCCCATTAGCAATCACAATGGCAGGAGGATGAAGAATAGCAGGTATTGCCGCCCTAGGATGAATAACTTCCACAGCAACAGGGGGCAAAAGCATATTTGAGTTGTCTCCTTCGGAGAAAGACATGTCTGAAGATAGACTACTATTGCTAGGTGCTGGAAGCAGTTCTTCTCCATCTGCCCAGGCCATTTCTTCCTGCTGCACAGCATCCAGCAGATCCTCAAGATCAGCATTCTGGTTGTTCTGCTGATTCTCTTCCCAGTTATCCCAATTCTCTGCAACCTGAACATCCATATCATTGTTGTTGAATACATCATCATGAAAACCCTCAGCAGGCTCAACATTTTCAGGCAAAGGATGTGGGTCCTCATTGGCAGGAGGAAAAGGATCCTCATCTGCAGGGCCTCCACCAAGGAGCTCACTTGCCAGCACTTCAATGGAGGAAGACCATCCATCTTCCTCAAATTCATCCCCTTCAGACCAGCGCATACTTTTTGGGATGATATCCAAGTTCATAGCTCTTTTTCTGACTACAATGTGCCCCATATGATCATCCTCCTTGTCCCAGGAGATCATGTGGGCAAACTTACTGATAGCACAAGCTAAATCTTTAGTGTTGTGGAAATCAAACGGAACTCCCATCAGAAGCAACCACACAATTCTATTGAAGTGAACCCTCCTGTGATTTCTTCCCTCATTGTGCCTCACAAAACTAATAAACACATCACCAAATTCATGGGGACTATCGAGCACCAACTTATCCCTGTCTCTAACCCTCGTGAGCCGAACATATGCCTCTCCGAACGGGCAGCGCTGAATGTCTTGCAACCCCAACTGTCTATGCTCAACAATAAACTCCTCAAGAACATCTCTTACATTGGGGAATGGAGCATTGGCGGGGAGAGGATGGATGGTCGCAATCGCCCAATCTTCATGGCGATGAGGACGATGTGGCAGCACCACCCGAGCCACACCATTGTGCCCAGGGACCTACTGAATGTCGAAGCCATGGGGCATGAATGGGCGCGGGTCGATCGGAATGTTGGCCATCGGAGCCGCAGAAGAACGAGCAGTCGCCCGCGATGTCAAGCTCAAGGCGACGGGAGCAGAGTTTGAGCTTTGTGGTGAAACAGAGGAGCAGTGCAGAGAAGTGGAGAAGGCAAGTGCAAAATGAGGCTAGAAATTAGGAAAAGATCCCAAACAGAGCTCGCTAAAAGAGGAAACTAGCGAGGGGTCGCGGGCCGGGCCAGTGGACTTGAACCAGTCGTGGCCGCATCCAAGTCCCAGGCCTCATTTGGCAGGCTGGGGAAATTAGCAAACCGCAGAGAAGGAAAAGCCTAGGAAGGTGAGTGCCGTGACACTCCCGAGCAAAGTGGCCCAACTTGCCACATGCGTAGCATTGTAACGAGTTATTTGAACGACCCAGATTCCCGCCCGACATAGCCGCTGCGTGATCCTCTCCTAAGGAATTAATATTGGGCATTAAGGGCACATTATTGTCTGTGGCCACATTATTGCTGGTGGTCGGAATATTCGCCAACCGGGCAAAAGCTGACTGCCGGGGTTGATCGCCGGAGACTCTGCCGGCGGCAGATCGCGGGCGAGGTCCACTAGTAACCAAAGTCCGAGAAGCTTCTTCCTCACGATAAAAAAGCTGCTCTTCACATAGCCAGTTAGGTCCTCCAAAGCCCCAAAGATTGAAAACTAACTCAAAATCCTTATCAACCACCCGGCCATGATTATAGATTTCAAAACCCATTGCTTTTGAGGCAACAGAAAACTTGAATGTTCTGTCCTTAAGATGAAGCACACGAAAGCCTTGGGGATAACCACCAAAACATGATTGCAACGTGATACTAACCGTGTGACAATCCAACCAGAAACGAGCACGGCAGAAGGAAACCACCAAAGTGAACTCTCGTTGACGAAAACTAGGCGAAAACACCACTGGATGACCAAACTTTTGCCTCATTGAATGTTGAAAATCTTTACCTCGAGCAAAGTTGAGTGAAGGAGGATCCATGGCCATCCTAGCAGCACCTCTTTCCACAAAGAGACCAGAGACTGGTTGATGGCTGCCACCCTCGGAGTGACAAGTGGCAGGAGGGCAGTGGCCGCCGGCGCCGGAGTGGCAACCAGCGGTAGGAAAGGTGGCCGCCGGGGCCGGAGTGGCCACCGGCAGTGATCGCCTAGAGGGAGCCTAGGAGAGGGAGTTTGCTAGCATTTTTATTCCCTCATGCTTGCATTAGATTACCTGCTTATTGTTACTTACCTGCTTATCCTAAACTGCTTAGTATAGGCTGGTTAGTGATCCATCAGTGACCCCCACCTTGTCCTTGTTGCCCCTGCTTAATCATCTAAGACCCAATCAACGGGATCGAAGACCAGGCCCCGGCACCGCACATCACTTCCCCTTAGTTGCTCGACACTACTGGGTTACTATCGAGTGCCGAGGGTGAGACCTCATCAGCACTTCTGATGTTAACCCTGTAGTGTAGTTATTCAGTCGTGGTCATCGAGGGTGATTCCGCCTTAACCACTTCCGATACGACTCTGTCGTGCAACGCATCAAGTGTGAACCTCGAGGGTGGATCCTCTTATGTTCACCTTGATGATTACATCAAGTGGAATCCGTCGAGGGTGACTCCTCAGGTTTTTCCCTTGATGTTTGGACACACGGATACTTGGACTTTACAACTGTTACTTGGAAAGGCGGGTCGACCCTGAGGGGTACCCGCGTGTGATGTGGAGACGGGTTGACCTGGAGGGTACCCGAGAGTTGAATACGAGGCCTGGCCGGGCATTCTTAGCCCTTGCCGCAAGTCCTCGAGACGGGGCAACGGGGTCACATCTTTCATGAGTCTCTGCTTGTTACCGCGCATTCCTAATCCACTATGATTTGGATATTTGATCAGAGGGGTCTCTGGCCTGATAGTACTAACCATCACGTCGACATAGTATGGGCGTTTTGCGTCGTATGCATCAGCCGAAGCTTAATAGACGTCAGCGACTGAGCGGCGCGCGCCGGGTTGGACTGGTAAGCACCTGCCTTTTTGAAGGAGGTAGCTAGGTATGCTCACCGGCCGCGTACGCAACGTGCAGGAGTTTCCGGGGCGATGGCCCATGACCCCTGGGGGCATAGGTTTAGTCCAGCGTGCTGACCTCTCTATTAAGCCTAGGTCGGGTTGCGGTGTATTGTCTGGCGGAGGCCGGGCATGATGCAGGAAAGTGTGTCCGGCCGGAGTTAATCGAGCGTGGTGGGTAAGTTGGTGCACCCCTGCAGGGAAGAAAACATCTATCGATAGCCTGTCCTACGGTAACAGACACTCGGATTTGTATCCTGATCGATACAACTAGAACTGGATACTTAAGGTGATAACTGGATAGTATGGCTCTAGGATGCTTTCTCGCATGGAGTCGAGAAAGGATCTCTGGCCGAGGTTGATAACACTACTGCTACTTTACTTTATGCTACTCTTATCTCTTCTGATGCTGCAAGATGCTTGAAGCTGTTGAAGATGCTAGTCTTCGATAGGACTAGGTTTTCCCCTTCTCTTCTGGCATTCTACAGTTCAGTCCATAGATACACCCCATTTCATTGATACCGATGCATATGTAGTGTAGATCCTTGCTTGCCGAGTACTTCAAATGAGTATTCACGGTTGCTTTGCTTCCTATTTACCCCCTTTTTCCATTCTTCTCGGATGTCGCAACCAGATGGTGGAGCCCAGGATCCAGATGACACCACCGACGACTGCTACTACCCCAAGGGTGACTACTACCACGCGACGAACGCCGACGACCAGGAGTAGTTAGGAGGCTCCCAGGTAGGAGGCCTTGCCTTTTCGATCGATGTTGCTTTTGTGCTAGCCTTCTTAAGGCAAACTTGTTTAAATCATGTCTGTACTCAGAGATTGTTGCTTCCGCTGTCTCGTTTGTATTCGAGCTTATGTATTCAAGCCCTCGAGGCCCCTGGCTTGTAATATAAAGCTTGAGTTATTTTAATTTGCGTCTAGAGTTGTGTTGTAATATCTTCCCGTGAGTCCCTGATCTTGATCGTACACATTTGCATGTATGATTAGTGTATGATTGAATCGGGGGCGTCACACGCTTGCTCGCTATTCAATGGACATGCGTAAGTCGCTGCCCCTGCGGCTCGATTTACATCAACTCGCTGGGACGACCGTGCTCGTGATTGATTCGCCGCACGCCCCGGCTTACTGTGCCTGTGATTGACTCTCCCGCCCGCAGCTGCTTACAATGCCGCGGGCGACTCATCTGTTTGCTCCCACGGCCGACTCGGCCGTGATTAATTTCAGCTTCACCATGGTGACAATCAACCTCGCGGTGGATAATTTCTGGCCTAACCTATCAGGTGAAATCCATCCAGTATATTTTTATATTACACATTGCTTTCTTTAAATGAGCAATTACTCTGTATTTTAGGTTTTTTGGTTCAGACAGTTGTTTTACTGCAAGAGCGATGGACGTTCATGGATATATAGAACGCACCACCATTATTATGCGCCAGCATTTGACCACATAATGCTCAATGAATAATTCATCATTACAAAAGAGACCATCAAGCTATGGCCCTTGCCTACACCAGATGGATCAATGGACAGGATCATTATAACCCGCCGAGATTCAACATATTTCAGCAATCCGCTATTCAACTATATGCCTGTTATACATCACGGTTAAATATGAAGAATCTCAAGCCAACTCCTCGGGTCGTCTTGAGACTCAGGGGCTACAATGACATGACTCGGCAGAATTGGCCGGTATCAGTGAATTCAAGAACTCTGGGTCATTGGAGGAAAAAATAACCCGACCCCGGAGACTACTGCTATATTGATGAAAATCTAAAGGCCGTCAGAAAGATTCTGGCTCAAAATGAAGAACTCCAGTTTAAAATCCAGCTCAAGGGACATCTATTTACTCACAAAGCTTTGAAGCTCTCAATTTCTGGTTTAAAATTCCGGTTGAAAAGAATCCATCTCTCGCAAGTTTGAGTTCTCAGGAAAAATTAAAGGTTGCCAAAGAGAATTTGCTGTCATGATGCACGGTTCAAACATGGGCATCCTGCCTTATGGGTTTATCTTGTTACAAATTACATGGGGGCTTCTTGCTCACCGAGCATATATGTGATTACCCTTTTGATCCGGCTTATACGCCTTGTTGCAAATGACTTGGGGGCTTTCTGCCCAAAGTTTAAAGGTTACCAAAGAGAATTTGCTACAATGTGCAGTTCAAACATAGGTAACCTGCATTAATGACTTATGATAGGTCACTTGGGGGCTTCCTACTCATTGAGCATAGATATAACTACCCTACTGATCCGGCTTATACGGCTTGATTGAAATATTACTTGGGGGCTCCCTGTTAATGAACATAGCTTTGTTTACCCTTTTAATAGGCTTGGACACCAGGTGTATTCACCAAAAATCTGGGTTATCCTGCCTTTGTATGCCTGCCACTCCGACCAGGTAATCCTGGAATTACTCACCGTACTCTTGACAGTTAAAACGGTGATTGGCCATACGAGGCCCGGTTTACAGGTTAGAATTAAGGATTAACTCAGTGGCTATGCGGCCCTTGAATAGCACTTGGTATTGAGGTTTGCCAGCCTATGAAAGCCTTGTTTTTCTGGTATTGATATTTTATTATTTGGGTTCATCTTTTGTACCATACTGACATCTGGTTTAAAACGATTCAGGCCATGTAGCCTTAATCTCTATGGCTCATATTTGAGCATGTTCGAGGTTTCTTGATAACCCGGCTTGGGCTTTGGACGATAAGTCACTGCAGTATGAACCGATTTCACAGGCTATGTAGCTTGATTATATGACTCATCATTGAGAATTTTTGGGTTTGATAACCCGCCCTGATAGCGGACGTTAAGTCGCCAGGATATCTTTGCCTTGAGCAATCAAAATTATGATATTGCATGCTTATGGGTCAATACCAGCGACTGATTATAATTTTTGAGGTATCACCAGGATGTTAATCTCCAGGTATGTTTTTCAATAATGGTATGAATATTTTGGGTTTGGTAACCCGCCCTGTCTATGGACTATAAGTCGCTAGAATACTTTCGATTACACAATTGGGATTATGCGCATATGAATACTTGGGTTGTCACAATCACTGGATGTGGCGCTGTAAGCCGGCAATTTGAGCCAATTCTCTAGGTATGTTCTAAATTGTTGGATAAATATGCAAGGTTTGATAATCCGCCCTGGTTTTTGACGTTAAGTCGCCAGCATATTTTGGATTGCGCCATTGAAATCATGCGCTTATAAATCATTGGATTGTTACCTTCACTGCATATGGTGATGTAAGCCGGAAGTATGAGTCAATTCTATAGGTATGTTTTCCTCGTTATATAAATATGCGAGTTTTGATAACCCTCCCTCACTTTTGACTTTGATTGCCCAGTATGTTTAGGCTTGAATGGCCTTGCTTAGCCTTTTCAGTAATTACATAAGACTATATTGGGTTGTTACCCACCCTGGCTTTTGATGATAAGTCATCAGGGCATATGTTGTTTAAACTTTGTGCACACCATGCAGAGCTATGGCTTACACAAATGATTAAGTTCAAGCCCATCAACAAAATTGATGTTTCAAATTGATGTTATCACTTCTTGATTGTTAAAGGCTATATGCCGCCGGGTTACAAAAATCCCGGATTACAATGGATGCGTATTAAGTCGCCATCGGCCAAGAGCCGCCGGGTATTTAAACTCTGAATTTACTTGTCAACCGATAAGGTATTGAAATCTTTAATAGCCAAACTTGGCAGGATTTTCATGATGATATTGAATGATTGAGGTTTTCATATCGTATTATATTATTCAAATTTTGAATAGCCAACATGGCTAGATTATTTTATGGTTATAAATAACCAGTATTATGATTGAGGTTTCAAAGTTGCTTCAGCGCAATGGCTATTATTTCTTTATCAATGGATATGATTTATTCTGCAATGGAAGGAATAGTCCCGAGTCACTGCGGGCTTACGACCCGACACTTGGGGCCTACATTATTCAGATTGAGATTACATCAAATACGCAAGTCACATGTCATTGCCAGCATGCACCATGGCACTTGGGGGCTAATGCAAGGTCATTCTTAACTCGCCTAAGTGAAGACCCGACCCATCACATAGTGATGAGCCGGCCCTTGGGGGCTACTAATTGCTCCTGTCAAAATTTCAAAGTACACAAGCCTTAATCCATTATATTGAAGGGTCCACTGCTCAGTTGGTAAAGCACAAGGCTCTTAACCTTATGGTTGTGGGTTCGAGCCCCATGGTGGGGGCTACATCATATGATGTTATTTTTAATGAAGTATATATAAAGTCCCAGCTCAGTATTATCTTGCTGAGCCGGCCCTTAGGGGCTACACATGATCATATCTACAAAGTCCCTGCTCATTATTACGTAATGACCCGGCACTTGGGGGCTACACATGGGAAGTTCAAAATGTGCAGTTTATGATTGGCGGCTTACATGAACAACCCAAATTTCTCCATGTTCCGGCATTTATATTAAAGCATGTCTTAAACTATCACTATGTTCTCCTCTTAAGAATTGGGGGCTACAAGTGATATGCATATAAGGAAGGTTCACTTTCAAGCTTGATGTTAGCAACAATTATGACCCGGTGCTACCAATATTTACAAAACCAGATATTTTGGCAATGATAAACCGACAAGTTCTACATCTTCAAGTCGATTGAAAATCAGATGAGTATTTCAAGACCAATATTTTTTTTAAACATTGGGAGCTGAATCAAATGAATTATTCTTCATAATATTTTTTTTGTGAGAAACCAATGTCAGCAAATTGATTATGAAGCTAGCCTTTGACCCGGATTTTCTAGAAGAAGGAAACGACAAGGACTTAAGGATGATCAGGTGCCGGCTTACAAGAATTTTAAACCGGATCACAACCTGTCAAATTTGTTCTTGTACTTATGTTGTAGGATCAGTTTAACATGGATAAATCCAAATTAAACAGGGGCCTAATGTCGGGGATATACCCCGTGATATGACCTAGCCAGAAATATGACCCGGCCGGACTTGGCGACTCACCAGAGACCCGGCTGACACTTGGCAACTCACTGGAGACCCGCCCGAGCCTCAACAACCTATTAGTGACTCGGCGGGCAGGTCAGATGATCGAAAAGACCCAACGGCCCAGAAGGCAACTCGTGGAAAGGTCGTCTTATGTTCTGGTGAACCGTCTTAAGAGGAAAGACATGAGGAATATTTTACTTACAAGGAAGCAAGACCCGGACTTGTATCTGGCTTGTATTAGAAGATAGACTAGTCATAATCCTGGTAGGACTCCACATGTAACCCGCCCCTCCAACTTATATAAGGAGGGGCAGGGCACCCAAGGGGGAGAAGTTTTAGAGACACAAGTCAATAACTCTCGAAGGAGAGGTAGCGAAAGAGCACCCTTGTAATCGTGAGCATCACCATTATCAATATCAATGAAGTAGGATGTAGGCTTTTACCTCCACCGTGAGGGGACGAACCTGGGTAAAAACCTCGCGTCTCTCATCCCACTCAACCCCTCTCATGCTACCACATAGATGCGTTAGCCTCACGACTAAGTCCTCACACTAGGACATCTAGCGTGACAAATCCACGACAATAGCAGAACTCCTCGTGGCATTCGTTATCTCATCCGGGATTCTAAACAACCTTCAGTCACCAACATGCATATCGCAATACTACTCTAGCGTCATCGAACGTTAAGCGTGCAGACCCTGCGGGTTCGAGAATCGTGTAGACATGACCGAGACACCTCTCCGGTCAATGACCAATAGCGGGACCTGGATGCCCATATTGGTTCCTACATATTCCACGAAAATCTTATCGGTTGAACCACGATGTCAAGGATTCGGTTAATCCCATATGCAATTCCATTTGTCCGGTGGTATGTTACTTGCCTGAGATTCGATCGTCGGTATCCCCATACCTAGTTCAATCTCGTTACCAGCAAGTCTCTTTACTCGTTTCGTAATACAAGATCCTGTGACTAACCCCTTAGTCACATTACTTGCAAGCTCTTTACTATGTTGTATTACCGAGTGGGCCCAGAGATATCTCTCCATCATACGGAGTTACAAATCTCAGTCTTGATTCGTGCCAACCCTACAAACACTTTCGGAGATACCTATAGAGCACCTTTATAATCACCCAGTTACGAAGTGGCGTTTGGATACACACTAAGTATTCCTCCTGTGTAGGGAGTTGCACAATCTCATGGTGTAAGGAACAGATACTTGACATGAAGAAAGCTGTAGCAGATGAACTAGAAGATCTTGTGCTAAGCTTACGGGTGGGTCTTGTCCATCACATCATTCTCCTAATGATGTGATCACGTTATCAAATGACAACTCATGTCTATGGTTAGAAAACCATAACCATCTTTGATCAACGAGCTAGTCTTGTAGAGGCTTACTAGGGACTCAGTGCGGTCTATGTATTCACACATGCATTGAGGTTTCCGATCAATAGAATTCTAGCATGAATAATAGATATTTATGATGAACGAGGAAATATGATAATAGCTATTTTATTATTGTGTGTAGAGCATATTTCCAACAATTTTGATTAGCATGCACACGCGGCATCAGACCCACTTACAACACATGCCATTTTTTAATAAATGTATCTATGACTATCGGGCCCATATGTCAGCATAGAGGGAAAATAAACCAGGTGTTTTTTTAATAAATGTATCTGTGAACAGCGGGCCCATATGTTAGCATATAGGGAAAATAAAACAGATGCCTTTTTTATAAATGTATCTATGACCAGCGGGCCCATATGTCAGCATAGAGGGAAAATTAAGGACAGTAAAACTGAGCCACTTCCCTGCCCTCTCACGCCTCCATCCTCCTGGTCCGTTGGATCTTGATTTCTGGTCGTCATCTACCATTGAATCCTCGTTTCAGTCGAAGCTTTCGCAACCTGGGCCGGCTGTCCGTTAAACCGCTACTCCCGTAGAAAAATCGAAGGTTTCTGGTTAACTGGGCCATCTATCCAGCCCATTTAGCCTCGAGCCGTCGGAAAAAGACACCTCAACCACTCGCCGCAGAAAAAAAGAGAGGACAAATTGCTCGCTCCCCTCCCCGACCTCTCCTCTCCCTCACGACCTGGAAGAAAAAGGAAATCGCCGCATCGCCTCTCCATCACCATCTGCACCCCCCTGTTTCATATTTATCTCATGATCTTTGGGGCGAGACCCTAGACATACTTTTGCGGCGGCGCCGCCCTTGCAACGCGCGTCCGTGCAACCGCAGCAGCCATGCCCGACGAGCCCAATCTCGGCAAGTACATCGCCTGCATCATGTACCTGAAGTCGCGGGACGGCAGGAGCCATCGCAGGCCGGGTTGAGGGGGCTGAAGAGCGGCTGACCCGCGCTCATCATGTACCTCTTCCAATCTCTCTCCTCTCATGAGCCCTGGGCGGAGGAGGGATTCGTCGCTGCAGGAGGGGATCGATAGGAAGTAATCACTCTTCATGGCGGATGATGTGCGCTCCACGCAGGTGGGGCTTATTGTCTGGTTTCCATCCTTCGCTGCCTCGGTACAGGTACGAGATTATGTACCACAAATCTTTCATGGATTCGATGATTTTAAGGTCTGGTCTCCCAATTTTCCCTGGAATTTCTTAGAAAGAATGGCGATGTGTACCACGAATCTGATGTATTGTTGATTATGTTTATTTTTGGGTTCACGAGAATAAGGTTGGGAACATAATCTTCACATTTCACATGAAGGAAATTGAAGCCTTAGCAGGTTGATAAAGATCATGCGAAGAGCTTCTCCTGATGTGGCGGCCTTGTGTGATTATTGATTGCCAATCATTGTTTGTGGCCCAATATGACTGGTTTCAATCCTTTATTCTTTGTTTTTCTACAGCCCTAGGTTCCCAACTCTTGCTCATCTGCTCCTTCCGGCTCAGCGTCCTTGGCGCAAACAGGAATCGGCAATGATTATATTGTTAGCTCGACCACCAGGTAGTCATGGTAGTTAAATCAAGTGCTTCGCAAAACCCCTGTAAGGAGATGGTGCTTTGCAAAATTCAAGTTTGTCTTTCTGATGCTACACTTCCAATGATACTAATTTTTTTGTCACACTATATTACAGAGGTGCAGCAAAAGCATCCATCTACTCAACGTGTGATACAAGATGATCTAAGATGCTTGCACTGCCAATTTATTATGCATATTGTGGTGAAAGTTTGTTTCTCTGAACTCCTTATATGTCAAATAAACTACTAGGGAAGGTGATGTTCTCTTACGGAGCAACTCTAAATTGTGTTATCTAGACCCTGTTTCTGTATTGATTACCTTGGCTGACTGCTTTACCATTTAAGACATTATGTTGCTTCACTGTGAGCAAGTTGTCTTGCATGTTCTACTTGAGTGATTAATTCACTACCTACTACAATTTGATAGTGTGTTGGACATGATTTTTCTCTTAATAAATGTCCTTATTGTAGATCATATGTAATTAAACAGAGAAGAGCACCTCAAATCTGAGTTAGCACACATTTAATGCAACTGATTTGATTGTGCATTCTATGATGATTTTTAGCTTAAGAAACTTTTGCTTCTTATTATAGATCATATGGAATTATTCAACCGTAGAATAACACCTCAAATATGAGATAGCATACATTCAATCTGGCAGGCAAACAAATCTGAAGAAAGCAAGAAACGGTCAATGATAAGTGATACTGACTTTTTATAGTCAGTCAGGAATCTTTGGAATTGTTCATCTCCAGTTTCTATAAATAAGGCGGCATGTTTTATTAAAAACATTCCTTTGGACCATCCAGATATGAAGTATTTTTATCGAATTGATCAGATTACTGCTTTCTTTAATCAAACTCATGTAACCTCTATTTTTGCATGTTCATGGCGAATACTATAGGCATGTTGAGAACTAATGCTACTCTGCTAAGTGATGCCTCATTTTTTTAATTGATACAGTTTTGAGATGGAAAATTGTGGCACTGGTAAACATAACATTTCTTTCTAATTCAGTCATCAAGTACTTGATATACTTATGGACTCTTGCTACCAGTGGCGGAGCTTGCACAAAATGGTTGGGCGGGCCAAGCTGTTATGATTACTACTAGCTGTTATTTTGTGGGCTGTCTATAATAGGAGGAGAAGCTCCAGAACTGGGCGGGCCATGGCCCATTCGGCCTTGCCTAAGCTCCGCCAGCGCTTGCTACCATTATATTACAAAACAGATACGTGCAACAACACACCATCTTGGGTAAGTGCCTATGCTAATTTCTGTCAGTTTGATTTGTATTTTGTTATTTTGTTTAGTTAGAGCTTGAATCAAAAAATGATAGTAGATTATGTGAATGATTTCCTTCAGATATAGTCCTTTTTAAGATTCAACATGTTACACATGTTACCAGCTAGCACATCGACCATTTTGGTACATCAACTGTTGGATGAGAAATCTACGCTATATATATCTGGTTTGCACTGCTTATATTTTATTCCAAATATTACCAGACACGTATGTTCCCAAATAATGACATTGTTCTTCAAAACTAAATAATTGTTATGTTCTTTAAAATGAAATAGACACGTGGAAATATTTGTTGAAACCACTACCATCCCATTGGAACAAACTGGATGGCTACCATTGTGCATCATTAGGTTCCTCATGGAGAAAATGTGTACATGACAAGAAATCAGATAATATCGGTTTTTTTTCTAGGTAAGGGTAAATCAAAGAACATCTAAAAAATAAAGATAAGATATCAGGGAAGAGATAAGATTTGAGCTGGGGTCCATGGGACAATACAAAAAACCATGTTCCATAATAAGCCCAATGAATATGATGGGACATTCATACTGCACTCTCACGTTGAAAAGAAACTTGAACTCCATGTTTTAGAAAATATTCTAACAGTATAATAAAACATTCAAAATCGACGGGCGCGGCAACGCGCGCCATCGATGATCTAGTAAACTATAAAAAGTGCAGCCTAACACGGATTCGAACTCGCGATGCTGCGCCTACAAGCAGACTGCGCTATCCACTAGGCCTCTCAATTTGCAATGTCTAGAGCCTATAAGAGCATCCCCACCCGCCCCCCAAAAGCCCCCCAGGCCCTTTTTCATCACCGGCACAAAAACATCGGCTCAGTCGCGCCTCCAAGAGCCCAAATTTCACTGGTTAGAGCCGAAATTGACGTCGGCGGACCCAGGCCAAACACAACGTGCTGGGGGCGCTTGGGGCGCCGGTGGAAACATTTTTGACGTGAAAAAACCTGCGTCGAAAACCTCCCACCTGGCCCCGCCGAGTCAGTGATTGGGAGCCGCGTCGAGAAGGTTTGTCGTCTCATCGTCCTCATCGCCTTGGCTGCCGCGCCGTTCGCCTGGGCTCCCGCGCCGCTTGAATGTGCCGCTTCACGAACGCTCCATCCCGGCAATAAAAGCCGGGCCTCGCCGCCGTTGGCCGCACACTCATTCGCATTTTGCGCATGTTAGTTTTTTTGAACTTTGTAAAAAGTTTTTCAACTGTGATCACTGTAATAATTTTTTTTCAAATGTTCGTGTGTCGTAAATACTATAGGTACTAATAAAATATACTTTTATATGAAATTTCCACGTAAATTTTTAAAAAAGTTCAAAATTTTATTTATGTTCGCTTGTAATAACTTTCACTCATAGCACATATTCATAATTTCTATATACCGAAATATTGTCAGATGTAAATGTTAGAAAAAACAATTTTAAGTTTTGCATAGTTATGAATATTTTTTAAATATACAAAAAAAATCTTAGACAACAAACTTTTGAATTATTAAAATGAGCATATAACTATTCAAATCCTTCTATATTAAATTAATATTTATGAATTGTAATTTAACAAATATTTGAGATACTCTAAACTATACAAACATGTTTATTACCATAAACACAATTTAGTTTATGTTATTTCAAAAATAATAAGGCAATACTATTTGAAATTACTTGAACATTTTCCTAAATAAGTTATATTTTTATGTGCAATATTTATAACACAATAATATTTAAAATTTATATTTATCACTATCATTATAATTTACATACTTTTTACAAATTCTAACAATAAATAAAAGAAAGTTGACATGGGCTACTCTTGTCTATTTACAATAGATAGGACTTTACACGTGGTTAACACCAAATTTTAAGTGGCGGGGTGGGTTGCACAGCTAGTTCGCTATCTGCTGGAATGCTAGTTCTCGAATTCTAGTCACTACAAATTTTAACTGGTATTTTTTCCTTTGTGCTCACATGTGGGGCCCGTTGGTAATAGATGCATATATAAAGCAAGCCCTCTATTAGAAGTGGGTTCACGCCACGTGTGCATGCCAATGAAAATACGGTGCCGCATAAGCGCATTATACGTCTACACATAGCATTACCACTGTATTCCTCAGCTGCCGCCGCCGCCACGGCTGCTCGTACCTCCCGCAAGGGCGCCCAGACCGTTGGTGGGCGTTTAGCCCGCGCTGGTTGCCCCCCGAGGCCCATTGGGGCCGCATCTCCGATGACGCAAGCGGGCATGCGCTCCCTGCCGAGCTCCCGGCCTCCCCCGGCCGTCGTCGCCGCGATGTCCAACCATGACGCTGCATGCGCTGCTCCAACCCCGCGCGACGCTGGCCAGGTTGATGGTGGGCTTGGGGCCCGTCGCAGCCATTGCCTGGGTGTCCCTCGTCCATGACTACTGTTGGCGTCGTGCCGTCCACGACTCCCGTTGCCTCCGTGCCGTCGCCCTCGATTTCTGCTGTCGACACGCAATCCCCGTCTTCTGTTGGTGCCGCTTCGTTGTCTTCCACTCCTGTTAAAGCTGCACCATCCCCGACTCCTATCGGCACCGCATCGGGTTTGAACACGGAGCCACCTGCTTTGTGGAGCTCCCTTGCCGACAATGAAGAAGATGAGGACGATGATGAGCTGGCCCCATGGACGCCACGGTCGGCTACTAAATCCTTCCATTCTGGTTGCTCGGTTTGGCCTGGCGTCTGAGATGGATACGTGCGGAGGTTAGCAGAAGGTCCTGCCGCGAGGCAGTACACGACGCACGACGTCGCCGGCCCCTGCATGGGTTCTCCGTCTAGTCCCGGCTTGGCTTCATGTGAGATGTTGCAGATTCCTCTATCCTGGACACCGTGCGCCGGATTGCATAGATCCATTTAGGTTTTCTTGGTGCCTGCAGAATGGTCATCGAGCGCGTGGGTGTTGTAATGCCTGGCGTCCCCTCTGCTTATTGGGAAGCACTACTGTGTCACTGTTACCCCGCCTCCCCATTGGGTACCATGAAGCTCCATCTCCTCGCAAGATCCAGATAGAAGCCTCGCTCCCCTTGAAGACGTCTTGCTGTCATTCTTGGGCATCGATCATTTCTGCTCCTGCTGACTCTGTGGCCTCAATGGATACGCTGCTGCGGTCTACCTTGGAGGGGCAGGTCGAGCTGCTGCGCTCTGAGCTCCTTGGCATGGCTTCCTTCCAGCTTGAGAAGACAGTCCAACCTCTACGTGATGTCGTTGACTCCATGCAAGCTTGGATGTTCTAGATGGAGAGCTTTTTGGAGCGAGCTGAGGCTGCACTGGAGGGCGTCTCCCTAGCACCACTTGCGTTGCAGACTGCTCATGTGTCATGCCCTTTGGTTGTGCCTGATGTCAGCTTCGAGCTCGAGAGGGGAGCCAGGCTTCACGGTCGTTTCTCCCCTCGTGCTAGAACCAGCTCGTCATCGTCAGCCTTTCAGGGACTGGACATTGATGTGGCTGTGACTACGGTGCGACAAATCATGCCTGAGCTTCGAGACCTGTGTGGGGCTCCGGTTTTTCCTCTATCTGTCGAACAACTGAAGGCTACTCAGTTCAATAAAGCAAAATCCCGCACTGGTGTTACAATATAGCAAATCGATGCCACGTTGTAGCACTCGCGAGTTGTGGCGCTGCATATGGCAAAGCCACCGATGCCTCGATGCAACACCCGATGACGGTTGTCGGTGCTTCGATGCATCTCTTGCTGGCGTTGTAAGCTGGGAGGGGCATGGTGCTGCAGGGTCCGCGGCACTGATGTGCAACCCTCGTTGGCGTTGCCATTGCTGTGATGCAGCACTCGCCGAGGGCTGCGACGACTGATGGTTGCATCTGTCGACGCTCCCAGAAGCGTCCTCACTGGCGACGGCTGCCACAACGCAACATGGGGCAAATTTGCATGCTCCGAGGGGGTGCGCTGTTGCAATCATCGGACGGGGGCGGTGCTCCAAGCCCGGCCACGACCAGTCATCGGGGAGCTGTCAGTGTTGTGATGCTGCACCTGTGATGCTGCTGAGAGGCACTGGCGCTGCACTGTCGGTGCTGCGATGCAGCACTCCTCGGCAGCTCCCGTCACTCCGTTGCAGCACTCTTCGCCGGCCGCAAGTCGGATGAGGTGCGATGAAGGTCCCCAGTGGTGCAATGGAGCGCTCCTTGAAATCCGTCGGCGCCGCAATGTAGCTCTCCTCTGCGGCTACTAGCGCTGCGATGCAACAATCTTGACGGCTACAAGTCGGTGACGCCGCATGTCAACGGTGTTGCGATGCGACATGCGGCGGCCGAACCGCCGGAGTTGTGCTCGTCGGGGGTCGCAACATCACCGCTGCTGCAAGGTCGGCGGCGCCGGTGTCGCGGTAGGGGTCTTTGTGCTGCAGTCGCCGTTTCGCATCGTCGCCGTCGTTGTAGATGTGGCGCTATGGCGTGATGTCTACTACACAACCTTCTTCTTGTAGACGTTGTTGGGCCTGCAAGTGCACAGGTTTGTAGGACAGTAGCAAATTTCCCTCAAGTGGATGACCTAAGGTTTATCAATCCGTGGAAGGCGTAGGATGAAGATAGTCTCTCTCAAACAACCCTGCAACCAAATAACAAAGAGTCTCTTGTGTCCCCAACACACCCAATATAATGGTAAATTGTATAGGTGCACTAGTTCGGCGAAGAGATGGTGATACAAGTGCAATATGGATGGTAGATGAAGGTTTTTGTAATCTGAAAATATAAAAACAGCAAGGTAGCTAATGATAAAAGTGAGCGTAAACGGTATTGCAATGATAGGAAACAAGGCATAGGGTTCATACTTTCATTAGTGCAAGTTCTCTCAACAATAATAACATAGATAGATCATATAATTAACAATCCCTCAACATGCAACAAAGAGTCACTCCAAAGCCACTAATAGCGGAGAACAAACGAAAAGATTATGGTAGGGTACGAAACCACCTCAAAGTTATTCTTTCGGATCGATCTATTCAAGAGTTCGTACTAGAATAACACCTTAAGACACAAATCAACCAAAACCCTAATGTCACCTAGATACTCCATTGTCATCTCAAGTATCCGTGGGCATGATTATACGATATGCATCACACAATCTCAGATTCATCTATTCAACCAACACAAAGTACTTCAAAGAGTGCCCCAAAGTTTCTACCGGAGAGTCAAGACGAAAACGTGTGCCAACCCCTATGCATAGGTTCATGGGCGGAACCCGCAAGTTGATCACCAAAACATACATCAAGTGGCACATGATATCCCATTGTCACCACAGATAAACACGACAATACATACATCAAGTCTTCTCAAATCATTAAAGACTCAATCCGATAAGATAACTTCAAAGGGAAAACTCAATTCATCACAAGGGAGTAGAGGGGGGGGGGGAAACATCATAAGATCCAACTATAATAGCGAAGCTCGCGATACATCAAGATCGTGCCATAGAGAGAACATGAGAGAGAGAGATCAAACACATAGCTACTGGTACATACCCTCAGCCCCGAGGGTGAACTACTCCCTCCTCGTCATGGAGAGCGCCGGGATGATGAAGATGGCCACCAGTGATGGGTTCCCCCTCCGGCAGGGTGCCGGAACGGGCTCCCGAGAGGTTTTTGCTGGCTACAGAGGCTTGTGGCGGCGAAACTCCCGATCTATCTTCTGTTTCGATGTTTTTAGGGTATATGAGAATATATAAGCGAAAGAAGTCGGTCGGGGGAGCCACGAGGGGCCAACGAGAGTGGAGGGCGCGCCCAGGGGGGTGGGCGCCCCCCTATCTCGTGGCTTCCTCAAAGCTTCCTTGGCTTGTACTCCAAGCTCCCTGGATTGCTTCCGTTCCAAAAATAACGCTCCCGAAGGTTTCATTCCATTTGGACTCCATTTGATATTCCTTTTCTTCGAAATACTGAAATAGGCAATAAAACAGCAATATGGGATGGGCCTCTGGTTAATAGGTTAGTCCCAAAAGTAATATAAATGTGTATAATAAAGCCCGTAATCATTCAAAACAGATAATAAAATAGCATGAATGCTTCATAAATTATAGATACGTTGGAGACGTATCATGGCGCATCGCTGCATGTGGTGGACACGACACAAGAGGGGAATGGTGATGCGCTATGTTGCTTATGATCGAACGGCCATGTGCGTTTTTATTGGAGGGCTGGCCAGGCGGCTGATCTTCCGGTAAGATCAGTTGGATGATTCGTAGCAGGCACCTTATTATTTTGGCAATCTGGTAAACATCCAGTGCATGAAAAAGTCTTGCATCGTGGAAAAAACTAAAATCCAAAAGGGTGACTAAACCAAACAAATTAATGTCCAAATATGTTTACAACCCAACAGGCACGCTGACCTGACTCCACATCCAAGCATGGAGCCAAACGAGAGGAGTCCAAACAGAATCACCCAGCTGAAGAGGATATGTGGAGAAAACTGAAACAGAGCGAGAATCCGTCAACACAACAAAGCCAAATTGTGATTAATTATAATCTCCAAATGTAGCTTCCTTCTATACAATACCAAATTCATCAATGTGAAAAAGACATGATAACGCGACGTCCATTCATCACGAAAACAAAACTAAAACCAACTAACTCAGGCCAGCGGCATTACCTTTCGATCCTCTTGCCCTTACAATACCTAGGGATGTACTTGACAATGTCCAGCGTGTTGTTAACATCGACAATGGTTCTTATCCCAGCATTTATGAGTCTCCCACCACCATACTGTGCCTCCGTGATTACTTCATCCCCAAGACAATGTGCTACTGGGACGTCCTTCCATAGAGGAAATAGTTGAACAATCTCCGGTTTAAGCTTGTTAGGGTTGACCACCTATGTTTCACTATGTCCCCGACAGGCTTCAGTCTCGCGGACTCGGAGATGATTATTCTAAATTGAATGGATTTCCTTCCTAATTCCTTATCGAACACACTCTCCCCATACTCTGCGAGCACCTCTCTTACTTCCAATGCGGCTTCCTAGCCTATATATACTTCCAAAAGTACATTAATACCCCCCTTAAGCGTATTAGTGAGACCACTCTAATCACTGATAAACTCTAAGTCCTTACATATATGTTTATATTAAACTTTTTTATTCTTCTAAACATATTATTTCGTCATAGTACAAACTAAAAGAACATGATGTTCTGCACTTAGTTGACATAGTTAATCACATGGCAATATTGCTAAATATTAATTATTTTATTCCTTGTCATACGCTTGTAATGTACATCAACAAAAAAAGCTAAATTTAAGTTATGTTTCTTAACAAAAGTTCATTTTATTCATATTTTTATGATTTGCATAAATTATATAGAGTACACTATGTACATTTGTGTGGGTGTGTGCGCTTATGTTTATTTAAATATCATGATAGAGATTCCTAAAGCATATTTTCTAACAAAAATCTTAAAAGTGGTTTCTAGTGTACTGTTGGGTAAGTATATTTGTACAAATTTATAGAGTATAAACGGATTAGTTGGCAACTGATTTTTGCAAATTAAGATTAGATGGTTAGGAGGACAGTGGTATCCCCAGTCCAACAGGGTTCAAATTATGGTGCTCGCATGATCCTTGATTTATTTCATGATTTCTGGCGATGCGCGTTTAGTGACGTTATCGTTGACTATGAGGCGCCTGTGGTGACTTCATCAATCTCAAGATAACATATCGGCCTAGTCCCTCGAAGGTGCTTTGTAACAGCCCGAGATCGAGGCTCCAGATGCCTTACCTTTTTTCGTTATTGCCGTGTGATCTTTTGTTTGTTGCATTCATCATCGCATCATTTGCACTGCATAGGCACTTCGGTGTCATCATTTTTTGAAACTTGCATCCGTTCATAGTTGCCGGTTCTCCCCCTTGTCTACGTTGACCGTTTCGAGACAAAGCACACTTGCACGCGCCCGTGGCATCAGTACGATATTGTTTTTAAAAGTGGGAATAAAACATTCTCGGAATGTGATGACCCACAAGTATAGGGGATTGCAACAACTTTTGAGAGTGGAGTATTCAGCCCAAATTTATTGATTCGACACAAGGGGAGCCAGAGAATATTTGTAAATATTAACAGTTGAGTTGTCAAGTCAACCATACCTGGAGACTAAATATCTGCAACAGAGTGATCAATAGCACAGTCGTCGTGGTTTTGTCACGGCAGATGTCCTCGTGAAAGGACTTAGGTGTGAGGCCACACTACTAGGTGGTAGCTTGAATGGGGTTGGTCGGAATCGAGAGACGCAAGTTTTACCCAGGTTCGGCCCCTCGCGGTGGAGGTAAAAGCGTACATCCTGCTTCATTTATATTGATGATGATGATCTCGATTACAAGGGTGCTGTCTCGCCACCTCTATCTCGAGAGTTGTTGATTTGTCTATCTCTAATGACTTGTAACCTGTTCCTCTTGGGGTGCCCTGCCCCTCCTTATAAAGAGTTGAAGGGGTGGCTTACATGTAGAGTCCTAGTAGGACTAGGACCAGACTCTTCCCTACTCCAAGTAGGATACTAGTCTGTGCCTTCCGAGTTAGATGGACTCCTTCTAGTATTGGGACTCCGGGCCTTGTCGGGTCAACTCTTCATCGGCCGGGTCAGGTTCCTCCTGTCCAAGTCTACCCTAGGCCGGGTCTTCTCCTCTTGGGCCTCGCCATGAGTCGGCCCGCTGGGTCCTCCTGTAAGACGGTTTTAGCAGCCATAAGGCCAAGCCGTCTCTTGTCCTCTTGGGCTCATCGGCGGGTCTTGATCTTTGGGCTTACTTACCTGGTCATCCTCCACGGGGTATATCCCTGACATTAGCCCCCAGGTTGGCGCAAATTTATTCATGTCAAGCTCCTAAAATAAGTATAATTAGTACATTTAAATGACCGACTCACTCAAATAGCCGTCTTATTCAATAGACTGTTTCCTGGAAAGTCCGAGTCTTTTTGCCATATCAACATGCCAGCTTCAGAATCACCTTGCTGACGCTGGTTCCTTGTAGAAAAATGTTGGAAAAATAACCCATCTGAAATTAAGTCTGCTTCCAGTACTTCGGCCTGGTAAAAATATTAGAAACCAGAAATCCGTATGATATTGACACTAGTGCAGAACCGGGCATTAGCACCGGTTCGTAAGGCCCTGTAGTGCCGGTTACATAACCGGCACTAAATTGTGGTCACTAAAGGCCCCCACCCTTTAGTACCGGTTCAGCACGAACCGACGCTAAAGGGCAACCACGTGGCACGAGCCAGCTCCGGGGGCCTGGAGCCCTTTAGTACCGGTTGGTAATACCAACCGGTACTATAAGGTTTGTTTTTTTTTTTTAGTTTTATGATTTCTTTTTCATTTAATTTTGTGTTTCCATTTTAATTCTTTTTCGTTTGCTGGTATTTTACGATACTGATATATATATATATATATATATATATATATATATATATAATTTCTAGTAGAACCAATCATGCATATATATATCATCAATGTCTCACAAACCACCATATTAATTAATTCACACATACACACATGTATAGCTATATACAATTTCCCCTACATATGAATGTTGCCTTCGGAGCCAGTGGCATTAGCCTAATTGGTGCCTTCGGAGCACGATGACAACTGGAAGTGGTTTTCATGGGGGCGGTAGCGGGTAATAGAATTCTCCCTTCGGATTTATGACCTGGTCGAGCAAAAATCACGCTATTTCCTCTTGAAGTGCTTGTACGCGCTCCGTTTCTATGAGCTTCTCCCGCACCTCTTTGAACTGTTAAGAAGGAGATCAATATGCATGTGTATTAGTTGTGTGACTAGATATCGATAATGGTGTAAAAATTGTGAATAGTGTTCTGACAAGCGTACCCATTCCTGTCTTTGAGATCTGCTCCTTTCGGACGTCATCATGCGAATGTTCTCGCAAACGCAGAATGCACACAGATCAATCCCCTGTGCCTGCTTCAGGGCCTTTACGAGAATGGAATTTGATTAGATAAAAATTAATCAAGCATGATAATTAAAGAGATGGCAGCTAGCTAGCTAGCTAGTACTACTTAATTGCTTACCTTGGGTCGAAACCATTTAAACTTTTTTTCCATTCGTCGGGCGTGATGGCGATGAACCTTGCCCAAGCCCTGCCCGCCGACAAAGAAAATGAATAAAGGGGTTATTAAATAGTTCATATCATGAAATGACGAACTAAATAGGCCGAGATATATAGTTAATAATGATTGAAATTACCTGTTGACTATCCCATACAAGATGTTATAGTCAGTTTTTTCTGAGATTAGTGAGTTCAGTACTTCAACTGTTCCGGCGTCAACTTTAATGATACACAAGATCCAGTGAAATCTGCATGCACACACGTTTGCATGTCTTAATTAAGCGGGCATATGTAAGCAAAAACATGTAGCTAGCTAGTAGGCAAAAACAGAGAATTTGTAGTACAAGACATTGTGACTCACTGGAAGTTGTAACGAAGTAGTATATCTTCATTGTATTTGAGGCGCTTCAAGAACTCTAGCATGCTGTCCTCTACGTTCTTTTTCTGACGTTCATTTATCTTCCATGTGTATTCATTAACGGTGTTTGGGTCAATGAACCCAATGCCAAAGCGTCCACCTTTTCTCATTTCATATATCTTCATCCTGCATAATACCACAAAAAAGAATATAGTGAGGATAATTACAGGTAATGATTGATCAAAAGGATCACTACAGCTAGCTTGAGACTTAAATTATAGAAAGAAATCACTTACAGACAATAGCAACTGACGATAGATTTGTCGAGTGCGTCTTGATTGTATAACTAAAACAGTTCTAAATACTCAACGGACACAACTTTCTCATGAAAGTAATGGTCCTGCTTGACATTCACCATGAGGGACAATCGATCTGAAATCTTGGTAATGTTCATGTACCATTGATGCAATTCATACATTCTCGTTGGGAGGTTCTTGACCTTGTCTGGCGCGACCAAAGGTTGGCTTCGGACATATTTCCATTTTATTTCATCCTCTCTAAGCAAAGGCATGGGCTCGATCTCGAGGAGTTGTCCAACAGTGATGTTGAGAACTTCAGCCTACATTATATGCTCCTGCGTTATTACCACATTGCCCACCTCGGGAACGTGCACTGTTTGCCCACAATAATATTGGGCGCGCGTACTATCACCTGTTGTTGGCACAACAAGCGAGGGGATCGATTGCGCCGCCTGTTCTCCCAGCCGGGGAATGGTTTTCCCGCATTTTTTGGCAGCTGCTTCTTGTTTGCTCGATCCCGATGTAGACGTGCTCGCCTCCCTTTGTAGACATGCTCGATTTAGCTTCCTGATGTGGCGCTCATAGTCTGTGTCAACAGGCTTGGGAGCTGGTGGTTGAGCCATACGAATGAAGTGGTCAATCGTTTCCTCAGGCACTTTCTCCCTTAGCAGCGGTGGCGGTTTCGGTGCAAAATGGGCTTCCACCTCGGCCTTCGATATGGCTGTGATTTCCTCCTCGGACCTGTCATAAGACCTCTGCGGAAGAGGCTTGAGGCTTGGACCATATTTATATCACTTGCCTCCGCCTGTACTTCCTATACTACCTCGACTCGTACCGCTACGCACCATAGCTGCGGGGTGTATCTTCTGCGATTGCTAAGGCGGCGGAGATGGCTGACGGGGTTGAGTTGGACGAGGAGGAGTGGCCTGAGGTTGTGCCGGACTTGGAGGAGGAGTGGACATCTGATGTTGTGGCGGACTTGGAGGAGGAGGATTGTCCTGACACTTTGCCGGACATGGAGGAGGAGGAGTGGCCTGACACTTTGCCGGACTTGCAGGAGCGGGAGTCTGCTGATTCGGTGGCAGACTTCGACGAGGACTCGGCTGACGCGGTGTCGGTGGCCTTCGAAAGATGATGCAATCCTTTTTCCATAGGATGATACGATGTTTTGCCTCTCCGAGAAAGCGCTCGCCGTCACCTCCAGCAATGTCAAGCTGTAGCCCCGAATATGGTGGGTCCACCACCTCATCAACCAAGACACGAGCATAGCCCGCTGGAATCGGGTTGCAATGGAAGGTTGCCTCGGGGGGATTTGTGAAAGCACAGCCGTCCGCCACCTTCATGGATATGTTCTTCATTTTGACGTGTAGCTCGCAGTTAGTGTTCTCCGTGATGTCATCCACGGGGTATCTACCCAGCATTGCGTCGTCCGGGACGGAACCCACGCTGCTTCTCGGCATGGATGGGCCGGTGCTATCCAATGCTGGATCATCCGCTAGCTGCTGCAGCTGCTGAGACCCCCTTTGATGGGTAAGTGAGACCCGCTGGAATTTGACTGCCAATTCCGCTTGACTTTCTTCTAGGCCTTGAAGGCGTTCATAGTCCCGCTTCCTCTGCTCCTCCTCCATCTTCCTCTTCTTCTCCTCCACAATCTTCTTTCTCGCACGGGTTCTGTAGTCGGTGTTCCAGTCTGAAAACCCCTCATACCACGGAATAGCGCCCTTGCCTCGTGTTCTTCCCGGGTGTTCAGGATTTCCCAGGGCACGCGTAAGCTCGTCGTTCTCTCTGTTGGGCTGGAACACCCCCGTTCGTGCCTCTTCTATTGCAACAAGTATCGCATCGTCGGCTCCCTTCAGACTTGCCCTCGTCGAAACATTGCCTGTCTCCGGGTCCAACTCCCCCCCATGCACATAGAACCAAGTCCTGACCCTGGGGGGCCAGCTCTTAGTAGCCGGAGTGACACCTGCATCCTCCATCTCTTTCTCAGACTTATCCCACTTAGGCATAGCCACCGCATAGCCACCTGGCCCCAGCTTATGGAACTTATCCTTTTTTCGGCATTCTTCTTGTTTATTCTCGACCGTTCCTTAGCTAATTCCGAATCCTTGAATTTCACGAAATCGTCCCAATGATCACGGTCGTTCTCTAGTGTTCCCTTGAATACTGGAGTCTTCCTTCCTCCCTTGACGTACTTCTTCCATTCACGATTCTTGTGGTTCTTGAATGCAATCGCCATCATCCTAAGAGCAGCCTCCTTGACTTTCTGCACATCTGCTTCTGTGAAATGATCTGGTAGGGTGAAATGTTCCATGAGAGTATCCCAAAGCAGATCTTTTTGATTCTTGTCGACAAAAGTAACATCTGGACGTAGCTTTGCTGGCTCTCTCCATTCTTGAAGTTTGATCGGGAGTTGGTCCTTCACAAGAACTCCGCACTGACGAACGAACTTGTCCGCAATCTTCTTAGGCACTAATGGTTTGCCAGTAGGGCTGCATGCCTCGATATTGTACTTTACGCCCGGCTTCAACTTTTTGTTCGGGCCTCGTTTCGTCATTTTGCCTGAAGATTTGCTCGATCCGGATGGCTGAAAGAACAAAGATCGATTCGTTAGTATATCTTCAAGTCATTTAAAACATGTGATGATCACCAGATGCCTGCTTATATAAATATATATACCTCGCCGGTCTTTGTTGTTTCAGGATCAACATGTTCTTCGTCATCGTCATAATCGTAGTTCATGACTTCATCAATTCCGTCGTCGCGATCGAATATCATATCACCCTCTCCGGTGTTGTTTAGAAATTCGGAGCCGTCATAATATTCTTCATTATGATTATCATCTGGCCCGCGTATCATATCGAACATGGTCTGTTCTCCCTCTCTGTCGGTATTGTCTGCCATAGCTTTTGTTTAACTAATCCAAAAGAAATATAAAACAATTTAGTATTCAAATTACATCGTCTCGAATAATAGATATAATCTTGAATACATCGTCTAGAATAATAGATATAATCTCGAATACATCGTCTCAAATAATATATAATATTGAATAGTACATCACTGGCTATTAGCTAATAAAGATCGAATAGTACAGAAGAATCTAGGACACTCGCGGTTCCTCCGGCGCGGGCGGTGGACACCCAAAGAGAAGGAACCCTCACAGGATCATAGCTGAAGTGAGATCCCCGAAGAAACTGCCACGTATTGGAGAACCTGCTGCCCTCTAACGCAACCATGTAGCGATGGACGTGCTCGTCCTCCTCCCTGACACGGCGACGTACCACCTCCGGCGGGGCCGGGTCCCTCCGCACCGAAACTGGCCCACGCGAACGCCACCAAACGAGATCAGGGTCGACGACGGGACCCGGGGCTGGGTTCCTCATCAAGCGGCGCGCCCCTCCAGGCAGCACCTCCCAGTGCCAGCCCGGCGGAGCCCAGTCCCGGACATGGGTCGGCTGGACGTCGTCGCGGATGGGTCGACGGCGAGGATGCGGGCCGGACATCATCGAGAACAAATACTAGCTATATGCCCGCAAAAAGTAACATTTTTTTAATGATTGGATTTTGATAACTAAAATTTCTAACATTTCTATATAACACTAATTATGCTAATCTAAATAATCTAAATAACACTAAAATTTCTAACATTTCTAACAATTCTATATAACACTAATTTCTAACATTTCTATATAACACTAATTTCTAACTGATTAAGCACTAATTAAACATACAAAATAATAATCTAAATAATATAAACTAATTAAAGACTAATTATCTAAACTAATTAAACATGCTTGTGTGTGTGTGTGTACGGGCTCAGGGAGGGCTCACAGTGGGCGACAACGACGGCGAGGCGACGGCGAGGCGACGGCCGGGGCGGCGACGGCGGGGACGGCGCAACGGGGACGGGCCCGGGGCGGCGACGGAGACGAGGGCGGCGACGGGGACGGGGGCGGCGACGGAGACGATCGGCGACGGAGACGAGCGGCGACGGAGACGATCGAGGGCGGCAGCGACGGCGACGGAGACGGAAACAGAGGAACGAACAGAGAGGGAAAACGAAATTTTCGCACTCTAGCATATATAGAGGGCACCTTTAGTACCGGTTGGAGCCACCAACCGGTACTAAAGGCCTGTTTTGGCCAGGCTAAGCGGCGGGAAGCGACCCCCTTTAGTACCGGGTGGTGGCACAAAACCGGTACTAAAGGCCCCCCCTTTAGTACCGGTTTGTTCCATGACCCGGTACTAAAGGGGGTGCGCTGGCGCAGGTGCGGTGCGGCATGTTTAGTCCCACCTTGCTAGTCGAGGGGCTACCGCACTGGTTTATAAGCCCCAGTGCGGTAGCTCTCTCGAGCTCCTCTCCTAACCAGGCCTACTGGGCCTACCTGTCCTCTTCGCCTAGTTGGCCTAGTGGGCCTTCACGGGCCTGCATCCTGGCCCAACGAAAGGTTGTGTCGCTAGTTGTATGCAGGCCGCTTTGGCCCAGTAGGCGGGCTTTTTTTCCTTATTTTTTTTGCTTTATTTTTTTTGTTTTATTTATTTTTGAGTTGTTTTTTGCTGTATTTAGAGTTTCTTTGTGAATATTTTTGCTTTAGGTACAAAAAATTACAAACTTTCTGTTAGTGCCGGTAGATTTCAAATTTGAATAGTTCAAATTTTGAATTATTTGAAATTTGTGCGAATCACTAGTTTGTGAATAACTTAACTTTGAAAAAAGTTTTTTCAGTGATTCTTTTTTCTTATGTTTAATATTAGTGTGTTTTATCATTATATTCAATTTAGTAATGCTTAGGTTATTTAAAAAATGAAATGCCTTTGTAACAGTTTAGTTTTTGTCGGAAACCCTGATACTTCGAATGAGATTGTCCATTTTGTACACGAAGTGCATCCAGTTTTTGCCGTAACCCTCTCTACTTTCTTGCACATGTTATTTGTATGAAATTATGATACCATGCCAACTTTCAACCTTTTCTGAGTTCATTTGAATTGCTTTTCAATTTTAGGGTCATTTAGCTGGAAAAAAAACAGTAAATGCATGAAAAGAATTTGTTTGCACATAAAATTTCTTCGTGTTTCAAATGCCAAAACACATAACTACGCTAATTATTACAGACATTCCCTCCTGGGTGTGAAACACAGAAGAAAGTGATGATAGTGAAGCCGATCACATCCCAGATCTTTGGGTGTGAAACTTTTTCTTCGCGTGTGTCCCTTTGCGCCGTAACCATGGAAAATCTTCATCATTTAACGGGATGCTCGGGTCAATATTCACTGTGAATGGAGCAATTTCATCAAACTTTTCATAATCTTCTGACTTGTCTGTCTTGTCATCCACTCCCACGATGTTTCTCTTCCCAGAAAGAACTATGTGCCGCTTTGGCTCATCGTACGATGCATTCGCTTCCTTGTCTTTTCTTTTTCTTGGCTTGGTAGACATGTCCTTCACATAGAAAACCTGTGCCACATCATTGGCTAGGACGAATGGTTCGTCTGCATACGCAAGATTGTTGAGATCCACTGTTGTCATTCCGTACTGCGGGTCTTCCTTTACCTCGCCTCGTGTCATATTGACCCATTTGCACCGAAACAAAGGGACCTTTAAACCACGTCGATAGTCAAGTTCCCATATGTCCTGTATATAACCATAATATGTTTCCTTTCCCGTCTTGGTTTCTGCATCAAAGCGGACACCACTGTTTTGGTTGGTGCTCTTCTTATCTTGGGCGATCGTGTAAAATGTATTACCATTTATCTCGTACCCTTTGAAAGTCATTATATTCGAAGATGGTAACTGGGACAACAAGTACAGGTCATCTTCAATAGAGGTGTCATGCATGGTACGTGTCTGCAACCAGTTGGCGAAACTCCTGGTTTGTTCACGTGTAATCCAGTCATCAGACCGCTCCGGGTGTTTGGAGCGTAGCAAATTCTTGTGTTCATCCATATACGGAGCCACCAAGGTGGAATTCTGTAGAACTGTGTAGTGTGCTTCAGTGAGAGAATGTCCGTCCATACATATTATTTGTTCCCCTCCTAGCGTGCCTTTTCCATCCAGTCTGCCCTTATGCCGCGATTCAGGAACACCAATCGGCTTAAGGTCAGGAATAAAGTCAATACAAAACTCAATGACCTCCTCATTTTGATGGCCCTTGGAGATGCTTCCTTCTGGCCTAGCACGGTTATGAACATATTTCTTTAAGACTCCCATGAACCTCTCAAAGGGGAACATATTGTGTAGAAATACAGGACCCAAAACGTTAATCTCTTCGCATAGGTGAACTAGGACGTGCGTCATGATGTTGAAGAAGGATGGTGGGAACACCAACTCGAAACTGACAAGACATTGCACCAAATCATTCTGTAACCTTGGTATGATTTCTGGATCGATTACCTTCCGAGAGATTGCATTGAGAAATGCACATAGCTTCACAATGGCTAATCGAACGTTTTCTGGTAGAAGCCCCCTCAATGCAACCGGAAGCAGTTGCGTCATAATCACGTGGCAGTCATGAGACTTTAGGTTCTGGAACTTTTTCTCTGCCATGTTTATTATTCCCTTTATATTCGACGAGAAGCCAGACGGTACCTTAATACTGAGCAGGCATTCAAAGAAGATTTCCTTCTCTTCTTTGGTAAGAGCGTAGCTTGCATGGCCCTGATGTATGCCGTCTTCTCCGTGCATACGTTGCTGGTCCTCCCGTGCCTCAGGTGTATCTTTTGTCTTCCCATACACGCCCAAGAAGCCAAGCAGGGTCACGCAAAGATTCTTCGTCACGTGCATCACGTCGATTGCGGAGCGGACCTCTAGGTCTTTCCAATATGGCAGGTCCCAAAATATAGATTTCTTCTTCCACATGGGTGCGCGTCCGTCCGCGTCCTTCGGAACAGGTTGTCCGCCAGGACCCTTTCCAAATATCACCTTCAAATCCTTGACCATATCATGTACATCAGCACCAGTACGGTGGCAAGGCTTCGTCCGGTGATCCGCCTCACCTTTGAAATGCTTGCCTTTCTTTCTTACGGGATGCCTGCTCGGAAGAAATCGACGATGTCCCAGGTACACATTCTTCTTACAACTATTCAAATATATATTGTCGGTATCATCCAAACAGTGCGTGCATCCGCGGTATCCCTTGTTTGTCTGTCCTGAAAGGTTACTGAAAGCAGGCCAATCATTGATGGTCACGAACAGCAACGCCTTTAGGTCAAATTCTTCCCCCATGTGCTCATCCCACGCACGTACACCTGTTCCATTCCACAGTTGTAAGAGTTCTTCAACTAATGGCCTTAGGTACACATCAATGTCGTTGCCGGGTTGCTTAGGGCCTTGGATGAGCACTGACATCATAATGAACTTCCGCTTCATGCCCAACCAAGGAGGAAGGTTATACAAACATAGAGTCACAGGCCAGGTGCTATGGTTGCTGCTCTGCTCCCCAAAAGGATTAATGCCATCTGCGCTTAGACCAAACCATACGCTCCTTGCGTCATCTGCAAACTCCTTCCCGTACTTTCTTTCGATTTTTCTCCACTGCGACCCGTCAGCGGGTACTCTCAACTTTCCGTCTTTCTTACGGTCTTCTCTGTGCCATCGCATCGCCTTGGCATGCTCTTTGTTTTGGAACAAACGTTTCAACTGTGGTATTATAGGAGAATACCACATCACCTTGGCAAGAATCTTCTTCCTGGGGCGCTCGCCCTCGACATCACCAGGCTCATCGCGGCTGATCTTATAATGCAATGCACCACATACCGGGCAAGCGTTCAAATCCTCGTACTCACCGCGGTAGAGGATGCAATCATTAGGGCATGCATGTATCTTCTGCACCTCTAACCCTAGAGGGCAGACAGCCTTCTTTGCTTCGTACGTACTCTCGGGCAATTCGTTGTCCTTTGGAAGCATATCCTTTATCATTACCAGCAATTTTCCAAATCCCTTGTCAGATACACTATTCTCTGCCTTCCATTGCAGCAATTCCAGTGTGGTGCCCAGCTTTTTCTTGTCACCTACGCAATTCGGGTACAACAATTTTTTGTGATCCTCTAACATGCGCTGCAACTTCTTCTTCTCCAAATCACTTGCGCAGTTTCTCTTTGCATCAGCAATGGCCCGACCTAGATCATCAACGGGCTCATCTGATGCCTCTTCTTCAGCTTCTTCCCGCATTGGCGGCTCAGCTTCTTCCCGCATTACCGGCTCAGTTTCTTCCCCCATTGTTGTATCATCGTATGCAGGGAACCCATGGCCAGGATAGCTGTCGTCGTCCTCTTCTTCTTCATTGTCTTCCATCATAACCCCTCTTTCTCCGTGCTTGGTCCAAACATTATAGTGGGGCATGAAACCGGACTCAAACAGGTGGACGTGAATGGTTCTTGACGTAGAGTAATTGTGACCATTCTTACAGCCAGCACATGGACAAGGCATAAAACCATCCACCCGCTTGTTTGCCTCAGCCGCAAGCAGAAAAGTATGCACGCCCTCAACGAACTGGGGAGAGCATCGGTCATCGTACATCCATTGCCGGCTCATCTTCATTACACAACACCGAATAGACCAAATTAATACAAGTTCATACATAAAGTTCATACAACACTTAAATGCAACAAACAAATAACTCTCTAGCTAAAGCATTTAAATGCAACAACAAATGCGATCAAGATCGCAACTAAGGTAACAATTGATCCAACAGCATAATGATACCAAGCCTCACTATCGATGGCATATTTTCTAATCTTTCTAATCTTCAAGCGCATTTTCTCCATCTTGATCTTGTGATCATCGACGACATCGGCAACATGCAACTCCAATTCCATCTTGGCCCCCTCAATTATTTTCAATTTTTCTTTGAAGTACTCGTTTTCTCTTTCAACTAAATTTGACCTCTCGACAATAGGGTCGGTTGGAATTTCCGGTTCACATACCTCCTAGATAAAAATATCTATGTCAACTTGATGGGCATAATTTGTCATAAACACGAAATGCAACAAATAGTTTTAAAAGAGAATATACCACATCCGAATCATAACAAGGACGAGGGCCGACGGGGACGGATATCAAAACCATGGCACTATGTATAACAAACAACGTACGGGTAAGATAATTATTACATGATTAACTATATATCCAAATCACACAAACATCAATTTTTTATATAAAATTTCATGAACAAGAGGCTCACCACAAGGTGGTGCCGGCAACGGGACGGTGCGGGCGATCGACGGTGGTTACGACGGAGATTTAGAAGGCACTAAGTAAACCACACCTACATATGCAAACTAAGTGTTATTTTTGACCTCAAATTGCATATAAATCAAATACTAGCACATATATATATTTCCTACCAAATTACTAAACTCACAAATTAATAACTATATAAAGAATTGCAAGAGCTAATCTAGCAATTAGAGATGAAAGGACAAAGTTGCTAACCTTTGTGATCACTTGAATGGATGGGGGCCTTCAAATCTTGACAAATTTTGGGCAAAATGTGTGATGAGCTCGAGGGGAAGAGGAAGAACAGAGAGGAGAGGAGAGGGGAAAGGGGGAAGAACAGAGCGAGCTGGACGAAGGGTTTATATGCAGGAGGACCTATAGTACCGGTTCGTGGCACGAACCGGTACTAAAAGTGCTGGAGGGGGCCCAGACTGACAACATCCTGCCACCACCCTCATTAGTACCGGTTCGTGGCACGAACCGGTGCTAAAGGTTAGCCACGAACCGGTATTAATGAGAGCGGCCCGGCTAGCCGTTGGAACCGGCACTAATGTATACATTTGTGCCGGCTCTAATACAAACCGGCACTAATGTGCTTCACGTTTGACCCTTTTTCTACTAGTGTGAGCCTCCTTTCAATGTTGCTGCCCTTCCCTCGTCTGCGAACATCGAGAAGGTGATGCCTGTGAGTAGCATGACCATTGATCCAAATGTGTTGGCACCTACTCCAAATTCAGATGCTTTCTTTGTGAAGGAACTTTGTGACTTGCTCGCCAGTGTGGAGACTGCTCGACCTGGTTTGGGCGGGTCGATTGCTTGCCTCTTGACGAGAACGCCAATAAGGGGCAAACAAAAGAAGGTGGGCAAAGGAGAAAATGGCGCCACAGGCAAGGCGTCTCTTGCTGCTTGATGGATGACCTTCGATCTCTCGTCCCGTCCTCTTGCATTGGGTTGTCGTTGTGGGTAGAGAGGTGTCAGATGTCTTGTGTCCAGGTGTTCTTGTCGGGGGTCTCTTGGCGTAGTAGCGATGTCAGGTTTTGTAGATGTTGTGTTTTCTAAGAGACTGGCGGGGTCGCCTGTGCGGTTGTGGGTTTTCTTGTCATGTGAGTAGTTAGTATGTGTTTCATTTGTATTGGTTTTAACCCGGTTTTCCATAAATTAGCTGGGCAATTCTTTTCTTTTTAATTAATCGATGAGCCAAAACATTTGCCTCCGTTCGAGAAAAAGAGTATTTGAATGGTGGATGATCCTAAAGCGTTTGATCCTCGACTGCGCTGGGCTTGTTTATTGTGTTCGACTCGAGTCGAATATATGAAGTCATCACGCAGCTTTCGCCTACTACCACGTACGCATGACCTGAAAAAAAAAGGAAATCTCTTAAAAACAGCCGGATGATTTGCGGAAGAAATCATCCACCTCGCCCGCTTGCCATGTCTTGGTGGGACCACGCGCCATCCCATCTACTCCAGTACTCCTCCGTTTCTTTTTAGTCTTCATATAAGATATGGTCAAAGTCAAACTTTGTTAACTTTGACTAAGTTTACAGAAAAGAATATCAAGATTCATATGAAATCAATACTCTTAGATGCATTTTATATCGTTGTGCAACGTCATATATAAATTGATCTCCAAGGCTCTCGCAAATCGGCTGAAAGTGTTACTGCCCGATATAATTTCACCAACGCAGTCTGCATTCGTGCCTGGTCGATTGATAACTGACAATGTCTTGCTTGCGTACGAGTTAGCCCATTTTATGCAAACAAGGAAGGGGGGTAGGGATGGTGTGGTTGCAGTCAAGCTCGACATGAGCAAAGCGTATGATCGTGTAGAATGGAATTTTTTGGGGAGCATGATGCTAAAGATGGGATTTGCTGCTCAATGGGTTGAGATGGTGATGAGATGTGTGAGATCAGTCACTTATAGGGTCAGAGTTAATGGAGTATTAACGGACGAATTTTCGCCACAAAGGGGCTTACGGCAGGGAGACCCTTTGTCTCCCTATCTATTTATCTTATGTGCTGAGGCATTCTCTGTTTTGCTCGCTAAAGCAGATCTAGATGGTTCGTTGGAAGGTGTGCAAATATGTGAAGGGGCACCGAGAATAAACCATCTTTTTTTCGCGGATGATTCTCTTATTGTGATGAGGGCAAATATACAATCAGCAAATAAATTGAAGGAAATTTTAGCTCTGTATGAGCGTCACTCGGGACAGGTGATAAATACTTCCAAGTCGTCAGCTATGTTTAGTAAGGGGACATTGAGTGGTAGGAAAACATCTGTGCTTGCAGCTCTTGGGATTGCTCGAGAGTCCCCAAACCAGAGGTACCTGGGTCTCCCGGTGCATCTTGGCCAGTCAAAGAAACAGGAATTTGAGTACTTAAAAGAGCGTATTTGGCAGAGGATTCAGGGGTGGAAGGAGAAGCTCTTATCCAAGGCAGGAAAGGAGATCTTGATCAAAGCGGTAGCCCAAGCCATCCCTACTTACGCCATGTCTTGTTTTGATCTGACAAAATCTTTGTGTGAGGAAATTAGCAAGCTTATATGCAGATATTGGTGGAGTCAACAGCAGGATGAGAATAAATGTCACTGGATTAGTTGGGAACATATGACTAAGGCAAAGTGTGAGGGAGGTATGGGATTTAGAGACCTGCACATTTTCAATCTAGCAATGTTAGCAAGACAAAGTTGGCACTTGTTACAATCCCCAGATTCTCTTTGTGGTGCTGTCCTAAAAGCGAAGTACTTCCCAAACTGCTCTATATTGGAGGCTGTACCGCAAAAGGGTATGTCATATACATGGAGGAGTATATTGAGGGGACTTGATCTGATGAGAGAAGGTGTTATATGGCGAGTTGGGGGTGGTGAATCTATACAGGTATGGAGAGATCCATGGATACCAAGAGGAGGTACAAGGAGGCCGACCTTCGGTCGAGGTCAAGTAATATTGGATAAAGTTGCAGAGCTCATTAATCCTACCACGGAGCAGTGGGACGCGGAGCTAGTTAACGATTTATTCTGTCCGGAAGATGCTAAAGAGATACTTGCTATACCTCTTAGAAGTGGGATGGAAGATCATGTAGCTTGGCATTTTGATAGCAAGGGTGTTTTTTCAGTAAAATCTGCATATAGACTAGGAGTTACTCTAAGAGATGTGAGGAGCCAGGCAGATGCGAGTTCATCAATAGGAACGAGTGCGGGGAGATCACAATGGACGAAACTTTGGTCCATCCAATTTCCAGCAAAAGTACCTATTTTTCTTTGGAGACTGGCTTATGATAGCTTGCCGACGCGTATGAATATTAAAAGGAAGCATGTAGACCTTGATACTCGATGTCCAGTTTGCTCGAGGCTGGATGAAGATGGGGGTCACATCTTTCTCAAGTGTAAGTTTGTGAAGAGGCTATGGAGAGCTTTGAATCTGGATGCCGTGAGGTTACAACTGCTAAATTATGGGTCTGCTCGGGCTGCTGTGGAGGCGATTTGTTCTCTTAAAACTGAGGAGAAAAATATTGTCTGCGTATTATTATGGGACTGGTGGACAGCCCGCAACAAGATAAACGCAGGGGAACATGCCAAAACTACAGAGGAGTTATGTTACCTTATTCGTAAGCACATCGGGGAATTTACTAGTGCAGCTGAAACTAATGTTATAAATCGAGAGCCAGCTCAAAATTGGAGGTGTCCTCCTGAGAATTTTGTGAAGATAAATTTTGATGCGGCGTTCCATGAGCAGCAGAATGAGGGGGCGTTTGGCTACGTTGTTCGAACTAATACAGGCGATACAATTGCGGCCGGTGCGGGTAAACTGAAGCATGTGAAAAGTGCGCTACACGCTGAAGCTTTAGCATGCATTGCAGCCATTGAGGGGTCTTCAGATATTGGTATTCATAGGGTGTTGCTAGAGTCTGATTCCCAGCAGCTTGTCTACGCGCTGAAGCGGGGAGATGCGGATTTATCGGATATTGGGGTTCTATTCCGAGAAGCTAGGAGTTTATGTGTTTTGGCTTTTGAAAGTTATGATTTTATGCATTGTAAGCGTAGTTGTAATGCCGTAGCTCATGCTTTGGCGAAGTATGGTTTTGGTTCGGCTGAATCCTCACTAGTTTGGGGGAAACTTATGCCAAGTTTTGTTATAGATTTGGTAGCCAGCGATGTTGCTGAGCCCAGTGGTTAATGAAATTGTTTTCCACCGTCAAAAAAAAATACTCTTAGATGCATTTTGAAATTAATTTTCATACCTTACAGCTTTAGTATTGTAGATGTTGATATTTTTTTTTATAAAATTGGTCAAACTTTACAATGTTTGATTTTGACCAAAGTCTAATATGCGAACTAAAAAGAAACGGAGGGAGTACTTATCTCCAGTTCCAACGCGCGTGCCACTCATAAATGCGTATAGCAGCAGAGTCCGAGAGTACAAGTTTTATCCGGTTTCGTGTGGTAATATAATAGGTCTAGATTTAAACGGGCGGTCAAGGTAGCCGGGTCATAGCAAAGTTCTCATGCCAACACGCTGGACCTAGCTATAACTAATCCATCATCGTTCCTCCCCCTCACGAAAACAAGTCGTCCTCGATCTCGATCGGAAGTAGCTCGGCCTACTCAACCTAGCTACGTCTACGTAACGGTGGGACATCATGGACATGGTGCACATCGACCTTCTGCTGGACATACTCCGCCGCCTGCCCCCCCGCAGCCTCGCCGTCTCCCGCTGTGCCTGCACGGCCTGGCGCGCCGCCATCGACCACCACCGTCTCCTGCGCGCCGACCTTCTTCCGCTCTCCGTTGACGCCGCCGTCTACGACGAACGCAGCAGCGAAGAGCCAGCGAGGCTCTTCGGGCGCCCCTCCACCGCACGCCACATCACCAGCAACCTTGACTACCTCGCGGACAACCGGTTAGACGTTCTCGGCGTACAGGATCACTGCAACGGCCTCTTCTTGACCCACGGCTGGATGGATGAATTTAGGGTCAAGGTTGTCAATATCGCCACGCGGCAGTGGGCGCCGCTGCCCCTACTGCCGTGCGCGTGCTCATGGCCACCGGCCATGTGCGGGCGCTGCCGCAACAACCGCTACCTCGTCTATGACCCCACCATCTCACCACACTACAAGGTGTTGTACATCCCTCGTATTCTCGCTGACACCACCTGCGCCGAGTGGCCGCCTACGCCGTATGTCATGTATGTCTTCTCGTCAAGGACAGACCATTGGAAGGAGACGTCATTTGTTCGAGAAGGTGCTGCCGCTGGAACCGCTGACGATGTAAACTCCTGTAGCTATGATCCTGATGAGCACATGCACTACGCCGCTTATTGGCAAGGGTCCCTCTACGTTCCTTCCCCGCGCATAAAGGATGATTTTCTTTTGAGGTATGTATGTAATGTGTTACTCTCACGCTCACACACTCGACAATGCATGGTTACTTTAGTTTTATTTTTGTCAATATAATTTGATTAATTCGTTTGAGGTAGTATTACTCACACTCAGGCACTTTGATTTATTCTTCTTATATAGTATATTATGTAAAAAGAAATAATAATTCTGGCAATTAATCTTAAGCGGTGATTATCTTCTTACAGAATAAACTTGTCGAGTGACAAGTACCAGCTAATTAAGTTGCCAAAAGGACGAGTAGAATCACATTTTCGTCTAGGCAAATCGAAGAAAGGGGTCTATTGTGTTGTGAATACCAATGTGCGATGGACGTTTCGAGTTTGGTTTCTTCATGAATCGTGTGGTCTGACAGACTGGATTTTGAAGAATGAAATCAACCTTGAGCCGGCATTTACTAAACAAGATTGGCACTGTGGACCATGGATCCCACAGCCGCCTGAGCATATCCAGTTGTTGTTGAAGAGTAATATCAACCTTAAGCTTGCAGATGAATACAACGAAGCAGTAGCGAAAGATGGTTTTGATTGGGACTCTGACGACGAAGATCTTGTTAGCATTACAGACTGGCCTAAAAAGTGTGATGCTTACATTGAGGGCCCTTATTGTCTTGGTTTTCATCCCTATAAAGAAATTGTCTTCTTTAATGAAAGAGGGGTGTCCCCTTGTTCAATGGTAGCCTACCATTTAAACAGCTCAAGGATACGGTACCTGGGAAATATGAGGTCCCGCTGCCACTATTCAATGGAAGAGGTTTCTTTTGCGTACACACCATGTTGGATGATGGATTTACCTGGAAGCAACTAATAGGCGCCATGTGGTTGAAGTATTTCATTTTTAGATAATCTAAATATTTTTCAGCGAGGATCAATGTGAGCGACAATATAATGTCTTATTTAGTTTTTCATGGTACACTTTTTTGTAGTGGTGCTCGTATGTGATTGATTTGTGGTGCTGGTGCAATCAAGTCAATTCTGTTATGCCACTATTTTATTTGTTTCTCCGTGCATCTTTTCTACATACCTCGATCTGTTATTCTCTTTTTCATTTGTCTGTCTATGCACCGTTTCTAGGTAGCCTGGTTTTATTCAATGTTAAGGAGGCGCTCACATGTTTCCGTTTGGTTCATTAAAAATTCTTTTTTCAATGCAAGTTGCACCTCATTTTTTGATCCATGATGTTAACTATTTCAGAAATAATCGTTTTGAAATCATCGTGGATATTCAATATGATGTCTTATTTCAGAAATAATCGTTCTGAAATCAAGCAACACCTTCACACATGATGCATCACAATAATGCACAGAACAACTACATAAATTCCATGAGTAGTACAAGTGCATAATAAAAGAAAAAAACAAAGAACAGGACAGAACATATACTTCTAGAGTACATTTGATCAGCAAAGCATTGAGAAATATAAGGCAGGAACTTAGTTTTGTAACAGAACTGCATATATAAAAGAACCAAAAACTACAGGTTGTGTACACCTAGTTCCAGAGAAGAAAAAGACAGTGCATTAGAAGGCAGTGAGTACCTTAAGGTAGTGGGCTTTACGGTGAACACTGGTGCGCTATCACCACCAGCACGCTCTCAAGGTCACCGATGTTCTCTTTGCAGCTGCAGATCGTCCTTTGTACTGACAGAAGCCTTGCTTTATCACCTGGTTTACCTTCTTACCTGAGAGATCACAAAAAGGAAAGATAAATAAAGTTATTATGGATAATTTCTTAGCACAATGTATTATATTATTGGTCGATTAGTTTCCCATATTCATACTATGCCTAATACAACAAAGCAAAATATGAGTGATGCTTCTTTAGAAGCAAACCACTCAACAAGTTTATATGGAAAATTAGAGATCATTGTATCTATGTATATAAAAATTTCAAAATATATGAGTATAATAGACAATGACCTATGGAGGATAATCACAAAAACAACTTTTATTATTATTTAGTATTTAAAATTATTTTAACAAGTGAGGGAAGTTGGTGAACAAAAACCAAATTTTAGAACCACTACTTCCAATTTGTTGATATTAATACCCCCAAGACTAGGGTAAAAAATGATTCTACAACTAAAAGAGGTTTGACTAGGAAAAACCAGATTGTTAATTTGGGCTACTACTTTAAATTGTTGATGGGCATGTATATCATCCATAACCAAAACGATTGTCACTAGAATTAGATTTATAATTATGGTGTGGAGATGCCATTGGCATGCTTACCACAAAGAAATCAATAGAGCACAAACATGAAGCATTTTAAAAATATATATGAGATTGAAGTCCTTCAGTGTCAATTTACATAGAAATTTTGAAAATTCAAATTCCAACATCAATTTGCATGTTAAAATTCGTTTAATGTCGAAAAAATTCAAGATCACCCCATAGAGAGAAACCTTAATTACCTCAAATATTAATCAAGAACTTTTTGGAGAAAGTAAAAAAAATGATGATTATAACTTGCAATTTGGCATGAAGAAAAGTTTACTCTCTATATATATAGAACAAAAACTATTCTGATCCCAGGATCAGAATAGTTATTTGGATCACGGCGTGCCCTGTATAGACGCGATTAGTTGTTCCCGAACTGCCGAAAAAACAAAAGAAGCAGCCCACCCGGCCGTCTTCCACCTTACGATCCCCACATCTCCCACCGCCGCGCCCCCACCGCTGGCCCGCCGGCGAATCACCGCCCCGGCCCAGCATGCCTCCCACGCCCCGGCCGCCGCGCGCCTCGCGGCCGACGCAGGCCCCCCAGCTGCCGCGGGACACGCCCACACACCCTGAGCATCGCCACAAGATGCAGGTCTCCCCCGAGCGCCTCCACGCACAGATTGATACACCACGGCTCAAGTTCTCTGTTATTTTCTGTTGAAGGTCATCAGCAGGGCACAAGGCGCACAAGAACGGTTGCCCGGACCTGACCTGTATCCATTCTGCCTCCGTCCGAACCGTGTGGGCCATGCGTCCGTCGACTTCGTCCATCCCTGAGACCAACTCCAACGGGCCGACCCAAACGGACGGCGATTTCATCCGTTTTTTATCCGTTTGGGTCGGTCAGGCGGACACAAACGTCCGTTTCCGCGTTTTGGTCGGCGTAGGCGCCCAATGCACGTCCGACTCATTTTGACGGCGCCGACAAAAAAAAATTGTGCATGCATATTTCAACTGAAAATAACATAATTAAACATTAAAGCCGGCCAGGAAGGCCGGCGAGAGTCCACGCATCCACATTAACATTAAAAAGAAATTAAAAACAACCTAACCACGAGGCGGCGCGTTGCCCAGCACACCTTAGGCGTCGTCGTCGTCGTCGTCCTCAGGGTCGGTGAGGTCGATGAGCGTCGGCGGAGGGCCGGCCCAGGGGAACGCCGTGGCCCATGCGGCGGCGACGTAGTCCGGGGGCAGCTGTTCCGGCGGGGGTAGTGCCGGCGCGGGGGGCTGTGCTGCCGCTTGTGCAGCTGCGGCCTGGCGCGCCTCCTCCTCAGCCTCGCGCGCCTCCTCCTCGAGGTCGCGCTCGAGCATCTCCTCGTACTCACCTTGACGCCGCTCCTCGGCCAGCCGTCGCTCGCGCCAGTGCTCGAGGTAGGCCGCCTCCTGCGCCGGGGTCGCCTCCATCCAAACCGGTGGCGCAGACACCCACTCGCGTACCACTCCCGTCCAGGAGAAGCTCGCGATGGAGCACGGCTCCGGCTCCGGATGCGGCTCCGGGTCGGCCTTGACAAGGCGTCAGGGAGGGGACGGCGGGGCCACCGGCGGCACCACGCAATCGCCGACCGCCAAGAGGGCCATGGCCTGCGCCATGGCTGCCTCGTACCGAGCTTCTTCTTCTTCTGCCGCATCCGCCCTGCGCCGCTCGTCCTCCTCGCTCTCCCGGTAGACGGCCGCAAGGGCCGCCTGGTAGGCGTCCTCTGCCGCCTGGTCTTCCTCCCTAACGATGAGCGGCGGCGGTGGCACGCTGTGGTCGACCTCCCGCATGCCGCGCCACCTGGCCTCCTCGTGCTCGAAGGCGAACTAGCGCGCCTAGTTGGGCGAGTCGAAGGCGTACGCCTCGTCGCGGCGCTGCTCCGACGTCAGGAGCGCCCATCGGCGATGCACCTCCTCCGCATGCGCCCTAGCCGACCGCGGCGCCGCCGGCACTGGGATCCTTTACGGATCCAGATGCCAGTCGTGCGGCAGCGTCACGTCGGGGTACGGCAGCAGCATGCGGTGGCGCCAGTGCCACTCCGCCTGGTGCACGGGCACGTTCACCCGCTGCCTCTGCCGATGAGCCGGTGCAGGTGGAGGCGGGGTGAACTCCACGGGGAAGGGGACGACGGGGGCCTTGCCCTTCGACTTGCTGCTGCCGGAGAAGAGCCCCATTTGGACGGCTAGGGTGGCTAGGGTTTGCTTGCCGGCGACGGGGGAGCGAGCGTGGCCGAGTTGGGGACGGGAAGTGGATGAGGACGGCCCCGCCACACGGTCGTCTTAAAAAAAGTGACCTCCGTCGCTGATGCGTGGGCCCGGTGTCATAAATTAAGCTGACCGGCGAGGGGGCGGGTGGTTGGGCGACCGCGAGTTGGGGCTGCGACGGACGTCGCGTGGCGTCTGTTCCGCGTCCGCGCCGACGCATTTGAGGCGCAAATTTGGGCCGCAAATGCGTCGGCGCGGACGCGAAGCGGACACGTTTTGGGTTTGGGTCGGCGCCTTGGGCCTCCACTTTTGTCCGCGCCGACCCAAACGGACGGCGGCGGACGAAATGGGTCGTCCCGTTGAAGTTGCTCTGAGCACCTCTTCCACACAATCAACCGCACATACTCAGATACACATGTACTCGTATACTTGTACTTCATAGCTTCTGAACTCTCTGAATTTGTATGCATGTTTTGTGCTGCATGTCATTGCATAGCTCCACCACTGAATTTAGAATTTCAGTCAATGCTTAAACTTGATAAAAAAAGAGCAAGAAACAATGACAAATGATGTGTGTTTTCAGGGAAGTGAGCTGAGAATTTAGATGTTCCTTTCATAATATTGAGGGCATCGATCAAGCTAGTATGGTCGTTAAAAACTAGTATGATGTTATGTATTTATGGTTGTAGGAAGGATGGTTTCTACGTCAAAAGTATGTGGTAGTTGTGTGTGCGTGTGCGCACGCGTGTTTCTGTGTGTGCTTGTGTGATGGGTGTGTCCTTTTATATTATTCATATGTAAAAAGGAAAAAAGGTCTCATATATGAGATAAGCAATAAGTTAAAAAATGTTATAATGAAAAAATGTTTGTCCATGAAAATTCTCATATTCTTAAAATAAAGACCAAGAAATTCAAGTAAAAAGAGAAAAAATTGATGTCTATCCAAAAGTTAAGATTTTTCATGTGTCAAAAAGATTTTCAGCCAAGAATTTCAAATTATAATAATCAAGGAGTTCAATGTTTATAGAAAAAATTTAACTTCCCCGGTTCTTAAAAAACAGGAACTTTAAATTGTGTATTACTATCAAATGTGCACGTATAATTTCTACGTGTATGTGTTTATACGCCATGGGCAGGCTATGTTCTTATTCAGTAGGTTCCCAAAATAATAAAAACCAAGTAATATATATGTAAGTCCAAAAGAATAAAAAAATATCAACAAACAAACCCATGGGTATTGCAAAAGAAAAACTTTGAGTTAAGATGACGAGAAACGAAAAGTTCAAGGATGAAACCTTGGGAGGTTCAGAAAAGAAGTTAAAAAAAGGTTTGATGTTTATTGTAAAATTATGATTTTCCCCATTACTAAAGAATAAACCAAGTAATTCAAATTAAGAAATAGAGTAATTCAAATTACAAAATAGTGATGTTCAAATTGAAATAACGCAGTGGTTTGATGTTTATTACAAACCTAGGATATTTCCTATTACAAATTATTAACACCAAGAAGTCCAAATTAAAAAAACCAAGAAGTTCAACTTTTAAAAAATAGAGTAGTTCAGTGTATATGAAAAAGTCAGGTTTTCCTCGTTATTAAAAAATAAACCAAGAAATTCAATTTCAAAAAATGGTGTAGTTTGATATTTATTACAAAAAACTTGATTTCCATTACTAACGAATAAACCAAGACGTTCAATTCTAAATAATGAAGAAGTTCGACATTTACTAAAAAAACTACAATTTTGATTATTTATAAAAACAATGTAGAAAGTGTAAGTGAACAGTATTATGCTCACCAATGGGAATTGTAATTTGATTATTTGTTCATGTGAATAATGCCTTTTGTGTATCAAACAAAAATTATGTGGTGGTTATCATGTGTCATAGCAACTTATTTTTTGGAATCTTTGGATGTACAATGTATCATTCAGGAAAGTACATGTTGCAAAAAAATCCTCTCTAGTTATAAACAAACATGCACTTTGTATAAGCCCATTCACAAAAATAAATCATTGCGAGAAAAGAAGTGCACCGATAAAAAAAAGATGTTAGTCTTCAAAAAACATAATAAGTTGAAACTAATATGACAGCTCAATTTGATGTTTATGAAAAAACAAGAAGTTCAAGTTAAAATAACTAAATGGTTCAACGTTTATAAAAAATGTTTTTTCTAGTCTCTAAAAATAAAAACAAAGAAGGTCAAATTGAAATAATAGAGAAGTTTAATTTTTTATATAAAAAACAGAATTTTCCATTTCTAGCAAGACTCCTAGAAGTTCAAAATTAAGTAACGAAGTGGTTCAATATTTCTTCTTAGTGGCCACATATTGTGTTTCTTTTTGTAAAAAATGTGTATTCCATCTTTTAAAAAAGAGAGGAGTTTGATATAAAAACTTGGAATTCCCTAATTATTAAAGAATAAATCCAACACGTTCAAATTGAAAAACGGGAGTAATTTGATGTTATTTAAAAAATAACAAAAATATTTTTCACAAATTAAAACAAAGAAGTTCAAATTAAAATAAGCTAGGTGTTCGAAATATGTAAAAACCTAAGATTTACATGTTCAAAAAACAAGGTGATATTTCAAAAACCGGGTAGTTCAAAAAATTCATAAAAATGGATTTCCCCTCTTTTCAAGAAATACCTATAAGTTCAATTTCCAATTACTATGGATTTTCTAGTTACTAATGAACAACACCAAGAAGTCCTAATTAAAAAGAAGAAGATTTTTTACGTTTATAAAAAACTAAGATTTTCCCGAATACTAAAGATTAAAAGCAAGAAGTTTAATATAAAAAATGGTGTATTTCAATGTGTATAAAAACACAGGTTTTCTTGTCACTTTAATGAATAAAATCAAGAAGCTCAATTGGCAAAAACAGAGCAGATTGATATTTATTTGAAAAAAAATCAGATTTTCCAGTTACTAAAGAATGAAACCAATAATTTCAATTTGAAATTACGAAGAAGTTCGATGTTTCTAAAAACCCTCCAATTTTCGCATTTCTAAAAATACACAATGAAGATCAAATAGAAAGGTAGAGCCGTTCAATATCTATAAAAAAACCCTGTTATTTTCACGTAACCGAGAGAAGTTCAGATTGAAAACTATCAGAAGTTCACGTACTACACGGTGTGCATTTTATATTAAAAAAGAATGAAAAGGCAAAGGCTAAAAGTTTTATTGGTAGAAGTTCAAGTGCTTGCCCCGAGAAAGTTCAAAAATTAAAGAGTGGAAATGAGGAAGTAGGATTATTTTCCTGCTTATTGTTACTTATCTGCTTATCCTAAACTGCTTAGTATAGGTTGGTTAGTGATCCATCAGTGACCCCCACCTTGTCCTTGTTGCCCCTGCTTAATCATCTAAGACCCGATCAACGGGATCAAAGACCAGGCCCTGGCACCGCACATCACTTCCCCTTAGTTGCTCGACACTACTGGGTTACTATCGAGTGCCGAGGGTGAGACCTCATCAGCACTTCTGATGTTAACCCTGTAGTGTAGTTATTCAGTCGTGGTCATCGAGGGTGATTCCGCCTTAACCACTTCCGATACGACTCTGTCGTGCAACGCATCAAGTGTAAACCTCGAGGGTGGATCCTCTTATGTTCACCTTGATGATTACATCAAGTGGAATCCGTCGAGGGTGACTCCTCAGGTTTTTCCCCTTGATGTTTGGGCACACGAATACTTGGACTTTACAACTGTTACTTGGAAAGGCGGATCGACCCTGAGGGGTACCCGCGTGTGATGTGGAGACGGGTTGACCTGGAGGGTACCCGAGAGTTGAATACGAGGCCTGGCTGGGCATTCTTAGCCCTTGCCGCAAGTCCTCGAGACGGGGCAACGGGGTCACATCTTTCGTGAGTCTCTGCTTGTTACCGCGCATTCCTAATCCACTACGATTTGGATATTTGATCTGAGGGGTCTCTGGCCTGATAGTACTAACCATCACGTCGGGATAGTATGGGCGTTTTGCGTCGTATGCATCAGCCGAAGCTTAATAGACGTCAGCGACTGAGCGGCGCGCGCCGGGTTGGACTTGTAAGCACCTGCCTTTTTGAAGGAGGTAGCTAGGTATGCTCACCGGCCGCGTACGCAACGTGCAGGAGTTCCCGGGGCGATGGCCCATGACCCCTGGGGGCATAGGTTTAGTCCAGCGTGCTGACCTCTCTATTAAGCCTAGGTCGGGTTGCGGTGTATTGTCTGGCGGAGGCCGGGCATGATGCAGGAAAGTGTGTCCGGCCGGAGTTAATCGAGCGTGGTGGGTAAGTTGGTGCACCCCTGCAGGGAAGGAAACATCTATCGATAGCCTGTCCTACGGTAACGGACACTCGGATTTGTATCCTGATCGATACAACTAGAACTGGATACTTGAGGTGATAACTGGATAGTATGGCTCTAGGATGCTTTCTCGCATGGAGTCGAGAAAGGATCTCTGGCCGAGGTTGATAACACTACTGCTACTTTACTTTATGCTACTCTTATCTCTTCTGATGCTGCAAGATGCTTGAAGCTGTTGAAGATGCTAGTCTTCGATAGGACTAGGTTTCCCCCTTCTCTTCTGGCATTCTACAGTTCAGTCCACAGATACATCCCATTTCATTGATACCGATGCATATGTAGTGTAGATCCTTGCTTGCCGAGTACTTCAAATGAGTACTCACGGTTGCTTTGCTTCCTATTTACCCCCTTTTTCTATTCTTCTCAGATGTCGCAACCAGATGGTGGAGCCCAGGATCCAGACGACACCACCGACGACTGCTACTACCCCAAGGGTGCCTACTACCACGTGACGAACGCCGACGACCAGGAGTAGTTAGGAGGCTCCCAGGCAGGAGGCCTTGCCTTTTCGATCGATGTTGCTTTTGTGCTAGCCTTCTTAAGGCAAACTTGTTTAAATCATGTCTGTACTCAGATATTGTTGCTTCCGCTGTCTCGTTTGTATTCGAGCTTATGTATTCAAGCCCTCGAGGCCCCTGACTTGTAATATAAAGCTTGAGTTATTTTAATTTGCGTCTAGAGATGTGTTGTAATATCTTCCCGTGAGTCCCTGATCTTGATCGTACACATTTGCATGTATGATTAGTGTACGATTGAATCGGGGGCGTCACACGCTTGCTCGCTATTCAATGGACATGCGTAAGTCGCTGCCCCTGCGGCTCAATTTACATCAACTCGCTGGGACGACCGCGCTCGTGATTGATTCGCCGCCCGCCCCGGCTTACTGTGCCTGTGATTGACTCTCCCGCCTGCACCTGCTTACAATGCCGCGGGCGACTCATCTGTTTGCTCCCGCGGCCGACTCGGCCGTGATTAATTTCAGCTTCACCATGGTGACAATCAACTTCGCGGTGGATAATTTCTGGCCTAACCTATCAGGTGAAATCCATCCAGTATATTTTTATATTACACATTGCTTTCTTTAAAAGAGCAATTACTCTGTATTTTAGGTTTTTTTGGTGCAGACAGTTGTTTTACTGCAAGAGCGATGGACGTTCATGGATATATAGAACGCACCACCATTATTATGCGCCAGCATTTGACCACATAATGCTCAATGAATAATTCATCATTACAAAAGAGACCATCAAGCTATGGCCCTTGCCTACACCAGATGGATCAATGGACAGGGTCATTATAACCCGCCGAGATTCAACATATTTCAGCAATCCGCTATTCAACTATATGCCTGTTATACATCACGGTTAAATATGAAGAATCTCAAGCCAACTCCTTGAGTCGTCTTGAGACTCAGGGGCTACAATGACATGACTCGGCAGAATTGGCCGGTATCAGTGAATTCAAGAACTCTGGGTCATTGGAGGAAAAAATAACCCGACCCCGGAGACTACTGCTATATTGATGAAAATCTAAAGGCCGTCAGAAAGATTCTGGCTCAAAATGAAGAACTCCAGTTCAAAATCCAGCTCAAGGGAAATCTGTTTACTCACAAAGCTTTGAAGCTCTCAATTTCTGGTTTAAAATTCCGGTTGAAAAGAATCAATCTCTCGCAAGTTTGAGTTCTCAGGGAAAATTAAAGGTTGCCAAAGAGAATTTGCTGTCATGATGCACGGTTCAAACATGGGCATCCTGCCTTATGGGTTTATCTTGTTACAAATTACATGGGGGCTTCTTGCTCACCGAGCATATATGTGATTACCCTTTTGATCCGGCTTATACGCTTGTTGCAAATGACTTGGGGGCTTTCTGCCCAAAGTTTAAAGGTTACCAAAGAGAATTTGCTACAATGTGCAGTTCAAACATAGGTAACCTGCATTAATGACTTATGATAGGTCACTTGGGGGCTTCCTGCTCATTGAGCATAGCTATAACTACCCTACTGATCCGACTTATACGGCTTGATTGAAATATTACTTGGGGGCTCCCTGTTAATGAACATAGCTTTGTTTACCCTTTTAATAGGCTTGGACACCAGGTGTATTCACCAAAAATCTGGGTTATCCTGCCTTTGTATGCCTGCCACTCCGACCAGGTAATCCTGGAATTACTCACCGTATTCTTGACAGTCAATCTTACAAAGACCGTGAACTTGTCAAAGTTAAAACGGTGATTGGCCATATGAGGCCCGGTTTACAGGTTAGAATTAAGGATTAACTCAGTGGCTATGCGGCCCTTGAATAGCACTTGGTATTGAGGTTTGGCAGCCTATGAAAGCCTTGTTTTTCTGTATTGATATTTTATTATTTGGGTTCATCTTTTGTACCATACTGACATCTGGTTTAAAACGACTCAGGCCATGTAGCCTTAATCTCTATGGCTCATATTTGAGCATGTCCGAGGTTTCTTGATAACCCGGCTTGGCTTTGGACGATAAGTCACTGCAGTATGAACCGATTTCACAGGCTATGTAGCTTGATTATATGACTCATCATTGAGCATTTTTGGGTTTGATAACCCGCCCTGATAGCGGATGTTAAGTCGCCAGGATATCTTTGCCTTGAGCAATCAAAATTATGATATTGCATGCTTATGGGTCAATACCAGCGACTGATTATAATTTTTGAGGTATCACCAGGATGTTAATCTCCAGGTATGTTTTTCAATAATGGTATGAATATTTTGGGTTTGGTAACCCGCCCTGTCTATGGACTATAAGTCGCTAGAATACTTTCGATTACGCAATTGGGATTATGCGCATATGAATACTTGGGTTGTCACAATCACTGGATGTGGCGCTGTAAGCCGGCAATTTGAGCCAATTCTCTAGGTATGTTCTAAATTGTTGGATAAATATGCAAGGTTTGATAATCCGCACTGGTTTTTGACGTTAAGTCGCCAGCATATTTTGGATTGCGCCATTGAAATCATGCGCTTATAAATCATTGGATTGTTACCTTCACTGCATATGGTGATGTAAGCCGGAAGTATGAGTCAATTCTACAGGTATGTTTTCCTGGTTATATAAATATGTGAGTTTTGATAACCCTCCCTCACTTTTGACTTTGATTGCCCAGTATGTTTAGGCTTGAATGGCCTTGCTTAGCCTTTTCAGTAATTACATAAGACTATATTGGGTTGTTACCCTCCCTGGCTTTTGATGATAAGTCGTCAGGGCATATGTTGTTTAAACTTTGTGCACACCATGCAGAGCTATGGCTTACATAAATGATTAAGTTCAAGCCCATCAACAAAATTGATGTTTCAAATTGATGTTATCACTTCTTGATTGTTAAAGGCTATATGCCGCCGGGTTACAAAAATCCCGGATTACAATGGATGCGTATTAAGTCGCCATCGGCCAAGAGCCGCCGGGTATTTAAACTCTGAATTTACTTGTCAACCGATAAGGTATTGAAATCTTTAATAGCCAAACTTGGCTGGATTTTCATGATGATATTGAATGATTGAGGTTTTCATATCGTATTATATTATTCAAATTTTGAATATCCAACATGGCTGGATTTTTTCATGGTTATAAATAACCAGTATTATGATTGAGGTTTCAAAGTTGCTTCAGCGCAATGGCTATTATTTCTTTATCAATGGATATGATTTATTCTGCAATGGAAGGAATAGTCCCGAGTCACTGCAGGCTTACGACCCGACACTTGGGGCCTACATTATTCAGATTGAGATTACATCAAATACGCAAGTCACATGTCATTGCCAGCATGCACCATGGCACTTGGGGGCTAATGCAAGGTCATTCTTAACTCGCCTAAGTGAAGACCTGGCCCATCACATAGTGATGAGCCGGCCCTTGGGGGCTACTAATTGCTCCTGTCAAAATTTCAAAGTACACAAGCCTTAATCCATTATATTGAAGGGTCCACTGCTCAGTTGGTAAAGCACAAGGCTCTTAACCTTATGGTTATGGGTTCGAGTCCCATGGTGGGGGCTACATCATATGATGTTATTTTTAATGAAGTATATATAAAGTCCCAGCTCAGTATTATCTTGCTGAGTCGGCCCTTAGGGGCTACACATGATCATATCTACAAAGTCCCTGCTCATTATTACGTAATGACCCGACACTTGGGGGCTACACATGGGAAGTTCAAAATGTGCAGTTTATGATTGGCGGCCTACATGAACAACCCGAATTTCTCCAAGTTCCGGCATTTATATTAAAGCAAGTCTTAAACTATCACTATGTTCTCCTCTTAAGACTTGGGGTCTACAAGTGATATGCATATAAGGAAGGTTCACTTTCAAGCTTGATGTCAGCAACAATTATGACCCGGTGCTATCAATATTTACAAAACCAGATATTTTGGCAATGATAAACCGGCAAGTTCTACATCTTCAAGTCGGTTGAAAATCAGATGAGTATTTCAAGACCAATATTTTTTTAAACATTGGGAGCTGAATCAAATGAATTATTCTTCATAATATTTTTTGTGAGAAACCAATGTCAGCAAATTGATTATGAAGCTAGCCTTTGACCCGGATTTTCTAGAAGAAGGAAACGACAAGGACTTAAGGATGATCAGGTGCCGGCTTACAAGAATTTTAAACCGGATCACAACCTGTCAAATTTGTTCTTGTACTTATGTTGTAGGATCGGTTTAACATGGATAAATCCAAATTAAACTGGGGCCTAATGTCGGGGATATACCCCGTGATATGACCTAGCCAGAAATATGACCCGGCCGGACTTGGCGACTCACCAGAGACCCGGCTGACACTTGGCAACTCACTGGAGACCCGCCCGAGCCTCAACAACCTATTAGTGACCCGGCGGGCGGGTCAAATGATCGAAAAGACCCAACGGCCCAGAAGGCAACTCGTGGAAAGGTCGTCTTATGTTCTGGTGAGCCGGCTTAAGAGGAAAGACATGAGGAATATTTTACTTACAAGGAAGCAAGACCCGGACTTGTATCTGGCTTGTATTAGAAGATAGACTAGTCATAATCCTGGTAGGACTCCACATGTAACCCGCCCCTCCAACTTATATAAGGAGGGGCAGGGCACCCAAGGGGGAGAAGTTTTAGAGACACAAGTCAATAGCTCTCGAAGGAGAGGTAGCGAAAGAGCACCCTTGTAATCATGAGCATCACCATGATCAATATCAATGAAGTAGGATGTAGGCTCTTACCTCCACCGTGAGGGGCCGAACCTGGGTAATAACCTCGCGTCTCTCATCCCACTCAACCCCTCTCATGCTACCACATAGATGCGTTAGCCTCACGACTAAGTCCTCACACTAGGACATCTAGCGTGACAAATCCACGACAATAGCAGAACTCCTCGTGACATTCATTATCTCATCCGGGATGCTAAACAACCTTCAGTCACCAACATGCATATCGCAATACTACTCTAGCGTCATCGAACGTTAAGCGTGCAGACCCTGCGGGTTCGAGAATCATGTAGACATGACCGAGACACCTCTCCGGTCAATGACCAATAGCGGGACCTGGATGCCCATATTGGTTCCTACATATTCCACGAAGATCTTATCGGTTGAACCACGATGTCAAGGATTCGGTTAATCCCGTATGCAATTCCATTTGTCCGGTGGTATGTTACTTGCCTGAGATTCGATCGTCGGTATCCCCATACCTAGTTCAATCTCGTTACCAGCAAGTCTCTTTACTCGTTTCGTAATACAAGATCCTATGACTAACCCCTTAGTCACATTACTTGCAAGCTCTTTACTATGTTGTATTACCGAGTGGGCCCAGAGATATCTCTCCATCATACGGAGTGACAAATCTCAGTCCTGATTCGTGCCAACCCTACAAACACTTTCGGATTTACTTGTAGAGCACCTTTATAATCACCCAGTTACGAAGTGGCTTTGGATACACACTAAGTATTCCTCCTGTGTAGGGAGTTGCACAATCTCATGGTGTAAGGAACAGATACTTGACATGAAGAAATCTGTAGCAGATGAACTAGAAGATCTTGTGCTAAGCTTACGGTTGGGTCTTGTCCATCACATCATTCTCCTAATGATGTGATCACGTTATCAAATGACAACTCATGTCTATGGTTAGGAAACCGTAACCATCTTTGATCAACGAGCTAGTCTTGTAGAGGCTTACTAGGGACACAGTGCGGTCTATGTATTCACACATGCATTGAGGTTTCCGATCAATACAATTCTAGCATGAATAATAGATATTTATGATGAACGAGGAAATATGATAATAGCTATTTTATTATTGTGTGTAGAGCATATTTCCAACAATTTTGATTAGCATGCACACGCGGCATCAGACCCACTTACAACACATGCCATTTTTTAATAAATGTATCTATGACTATCGGGCCCATATGTCAGCATAGAGGGAAAATAAACCAGGTGTTTTTTTAATAAATGTATCTGTGAACAGCGGGCCCATATGTTAGCATATAGGGAAAATAAAACAGATGCCTTTTTTATAAATGTATCTATGACCAGCGGGCCCATATGTCAGCATAGAGAGAAAATTAAGGACAGTAAAACTGAGCCACTTCCCTGCCCTCTCACGCCTCCATCCTCCTGGTCCGTTGGATCTTGATTTCTGGTCGTCATCTACCATTGAATCCTCGTTTCAGTCGAAGCTTTCGCAACCTGGGCCGGCTGTCCGTTAAACCGCTACTCCCGTAGAAAAATTGAAGGTTTCTGGTTAACTGGGCCATCTATCCAGCCCATTTAGCCTCGAGCCGTCGGAAAAAGACACCTCAACCACTCGCCGCAGAAAAAAAGAGAGGACAAATTGCTCGCTCCCCTCCCCGACCTCTCCTCTCCCTCGCGACCTGGAAGAAAAAGGAAATCGCCGCATCGCCTCTCCATCACCATCTGCACCCCCCTGTTTCATATTTATCTCATGATCTTTGGGGCGAGACCCTAGACATACTTTTGCGGCGGCGCCGCCCTTGCAACGCGCGTCCGTGCAACCACAACAGCCATGCCCGACGAGCCCAATCTCGTCAAGTACATCGCCTGCATCATGTACCTGAAGTCGCGGGACGGCAGGAGCCATCGCAGGCCGGGTTGAGGGGGCTGAAGAGCGGCTGACCCACGCTCATCGTGTACCTCTTCCAATCTCTCTCCTCTCGTGAGCCCTGGGCGGAGGAGGGATCCGTCGCTGCAGGAGGGGATCGATAGGAAGTAATCACTCTTCATGGCGGATGATGTGCGCCCCACGTAGGTGGGGCTTATTGTCTGGTTTCCATCCTTCGCTGCCTCGGTACAGGTATGAGATTATGTACCACAAATCTTTCATGGATTCAATGATTTCAAGGTCTGGTCTCCCAATTTTCCCTGGAATTTCTTAGAAAGAATGGCGATGTGTACCACGAATCTGATGTATTGTTGATTATGTTTATTTTTGGGTTCACGAGAATAAGGTTGGGAACATAATCTTCACATTTCACATGAAGGAAATTGAAGCCTTAGCAGGTTGATAAAGATCATGCGAAGAGCTTCTCCTGATGTGGCGGCCTTGTGTGATTATTGATTGCCAATCATTGTTTGTGGCCCAATATAACTGGTTTCAATCCTTTATTCTTTGTTTTTCTACAGCCCTAGGTTCCCAACTCTTGCTCATCTGCTCCTTCCGGCTCAGCGTCCTTGGCGCAAACAGGAATCGGCAATGATTATATTGTTAGCTCGACCACCAGGTAGTCATGGTAGTTAAATCAAGTGCTTCGCAAAACCCCTGTAAGGAGATGGTGCTTTGCAAAATTCAAGTTTGTCTTTCTGATGCTACACTTCCAATGATACTAATTTTTTTTGTCACACTATATTACAGAGGTGCAGCAAAAGCATCCATCTACTCAACGTGTGATACAAGATGATCTAAGATGGTTGCACTGCCAATTTATTATGCATATTGTGGTGAAAGTTTGTTTCTCTGAACTCCTTATATGTCAAACAAACTACTAGGGAAGGTGATGTTCTCTTACGGAGCAACTCTAAATTGTGTTATCTGGACCCTGTTTCTGTATTGATTACCTTGGCTGACTGCTTTACCATTTAAGACATTATGTTGCTTCACTGTGAGCAAGTTGTCTTTCATGTTCTACTTGAGCGATTATTTCACTACCTACTACAATTTGATAGTGTGTTGGACATGATTTTTCTCTTAATAAATGTCCTTATTGTAGATCATATGTAATTAAACAGAGAAGAGCACCTCAAATCTGAGTTAGCACACATTTAATGCAACTGATTTGATTGTGCATTCTATGATGATTTTTAGCTTAAGAAACTTTTGCTTCTTATTATAGATCATATGGAATTCTTCAACCGTAGAATAACACCTCAAATCTGAGATAGCATACATTCAATCTGGCAGGCAAACAAATCTGAAGAAAGCAAGAAACGGTCAATGATAAGTGATACTGACTTTTTATAGTCAGTCAGGAATCTTTGGAATTGTTCATCTCCAGTTTCTGTAAATAAGGCGGCATGTTTTATTAAAATCATTCCTTTGGACCATCCAGATATGAAGTATTTTTATCGAATTGATCAAATTACTGCTTTCTTTAATCAAACTCATGTAACCTCTATTTTTGCATGTTCATGGCGAATACTATAGGCATGTTGAGAACTAATGCTACTCTGCTAAGTGATGCCTCATTTTTTTAATTGATACAGTTTTGAGATGGAAAATTGTGGCACTGGTAAACATAACATTTCTTTCTAATTCAGTCATCAAGTACTTGATATACTTATGGACTCTTGCTACCAGTGGCAGAGCTTGCACAAAATGGTTGGGCGGGCCAAGCTGTTATGATTACTACTAGCTGTTATTTTGTGGGCTGTCTATAATAGGAGGAGAAGCTCCAGAACTGGGCGGGCCATGGCCCATTCGGCCTTGCCTAAGCTCCGCCAGCGCTTGCTACCATTACATTACAAAACAGATACGTGCAACAACACACCATCTTGGGTAAGTGCCTATGCTAATTTCTGTCAGTTTGATTTGTATTTTGTTATTTTGTTTAGTTAGAGCTTGAATCAAAAAATGATAGTAGATTATGTGAATGATTTCCTTCAGATATAGTCCTTTTTAAGATTCAACATGTTACACATGTTACCAGCTAGCACATCGACCATTTTGGTACATCAACTGTTGGATGAGAAATCTACGCTATATATATCTGGTTTGCACTGCTTATATTTTATTCCAAATATTACCAGACACGTATGTTCCCAAATAATGACATTGTTCTTCAAAACTAAATAATTGTTATGTTCTTTAAAATGAAATAGACACGTGGAAATATTTGTTGAAACCACTACCATCCCATTGGAACAAACTGGATGGCTACCATTGTGCATCATTAGGTTTCTCATGGAGAAAATGTGTACATGACAAGAAATCAGATAATATCGGTTTTTTTTCTAGGTAAGGGTAAATCAAAGAACATCTAAAAAATAAAGATAAGATATCAGGGAAGAGATAAGATTTGAGCTGGCGTCCATGGGACAATACAAAAAACCATGTTCCATAATAAGCCCAATGAATATGATGGGACATTCATACTGCACTCTCACGTTGAAAAGAAACTTGAACTCCATGTTTTAGAAAATATTCTAACACTATAATAAAACATTCAAAATCGACGGGCGCGGCAACGCGCGCCATCGATGATCTAGTAAACTATAAAAAGTGCAGCCTAACACGGATTCGAACTCGCGATGCTGCGCCTACAAGCAGACTGCGCAATCCACTAGGCCTCTCAATTTGCAATGTCTAGAGCCTATAAGAGCATCCCCACCCACCCCCCAAAAGCCCCCCAGGCCCTTTTTCATCGCCGGCACAAAAAAATCGGCTCAGCCGCACCTCCAAGAGCCCAAATTTCACCGGTTAGAGCCGAAATTGACGTCGGCGGACCCAGGCCAAACACAACGTGCTGGGGGCGCCAGTGGAAACATTTTTGACGTGAAAAAACCTGCGTCGAAAACCTCCCGCCTGGCCCCGCCGAGTCAGTGATTGGGAGCCGCGTCGAGAAGGTTTGTCGTCTCATCGTCCTCATCGCCTTGGCTGCCGCGCCGTTCGCCTGGGCTCCCGCGCCGCTTGAATGTGCCGCTTCACGAACGCTCCATCCCGGCTATAAAAGCCGGGCCTCGCCGCCGTTGGCTGCACACTCATTTGCATTTTGCGCATGTTAGTTTTTTTTGAACTTTGTAAAAAGTTTTTCAACTGTGATCACTGTAATAATTTTTTTTCAAATGTTCGTGTGTCGTAAATACTATAGGTACTAATAAAATATACTTTTATATGAAATTTCCACGTAAATTTTTAAAAAAGTTCAAAATTTTATTTATGTTCGCTTGTAATAACTTTCACTCATAGCACATATTCATAATTTCTATATACCGAAATATTGTCAGATGTAAATGTTAGAAAAAACAATTTTAAGTTTTGCATATTTATGAATATTTTTTAAATATACAAAAAAAAATCTTAAACAACAAACTTTTGAATTATTAAAATGAGCATATAACTATTCAAATCCTTCTATATTAAATTAATATTTATGAATTGTAATTTAATAAATATTTCAGATACTCTAAACTATACAAACATGTTTATTACCATAAACACAATTTAGTTTATGTTATTTCAAAAATAATAAGGCAATACTATTTGAAATTACTTGAACATTTTCCTAAATAAGTTATATTTTTATGTGCAATATTTATAACACAATAATATTTAAAATTTATATTTATCACTATCATTATAATTTACATACTTTTTACAAATTCTAACAATAAATAAAAGAAAGTTGACATGGGCTACTCTTGTCTATTTACAATAGATAGGACTTTACACGTGGTTAACACCAAATTTTAAGTGGCGGGGTGGGTTGCACAGCTAGTTCGCTATCTGCTGGAATGCTAGTTCTCGAATTCTAGTCACTACAAATTTTAACTGGTATTTTTTCCTTTGTGCTCACATGTGGGGCCCGTTGGTAATAGATGCATATATAAAGCAACCCCTCTATTAGAAGTGGGTTCACGCCACGTGTGCATGCCAATGAAAATACGGTGCCGCATAAGCGCATTATACGTCTACACATAGCATTACCACTGTATTTGCACGCTTGTATCAAGTTCTGTAACCAGTTCGATGTATTTTTCAAGTTCAGACACCAAAATAAACATCAATAGCAAGTTTGAGCAGTATCAGTGATATTACCTCTTGAGGAGAGATAAAAGAGATGAGTTGCCACAATACATGATTACGCATATGAATGTGCCCTACTTAGACATAGATCCTAAAGTATGTGAATGGATCTATCTCCTTGGCACGAGCAGGGCGCCATGGCTCCCGCGACCCTGCGCCCGGCCGGCGGCTCAAAACTGATCTACTCCCTCGGGCAGCCATTTCTTCCACCAAGATCAGATCCGTCCTCTCTCGACTGCACTTCTTCTCCCTTCAGAGCTCTCGTTGTTCTGCCAAAGGCGCTCGCGTCCGCGTCGTCAACTCCGGATCCATCGGCCGCCTCAGCTGCCGCCGCCGCCACGGCTGCTCGTACCTCCCGCAAGGGCGCCCAGACCGTTGGTGGGCGTTTAGCCCGCGCTGGTTGCCCCCCGAGGCCCATTGGGGCCGCATCTCCGACGACGCAAGCGGGCATGCGCTCCCTGCCGAGCTCCCGGCCTCCCCCGGCCGTCGTCGCCGCGATGTCCAACCATGACGCTGCATGCGCTGCTCCAACCCCGCGCGACGCTGGCCAGGTTGATGGTGGGCTTGGGGCCCGTCGCAGCCATTGCCTGGGCGTCCCTCGTCCATGACTACTGTTGGCGTCGTGCCGTCCATGACTCCCGTTGCCTCCGTGCCGTCGCCCTCGACTTCTGCTGTCGACACGCAATCCCCGTCTTCTGCCGGTGCCGCTTCGTTGTCTTCCACTCCTGTTAAAGCTGCACCATCCCCGACTCCTATCGGCACCGCATCGGGTTTGAACACGGAGCCACCTGTTTTGTGGAGCTCCCTTGCCGACAATGAAGAAAACGAGGACGATGATGAGCTGGCCCCATGGACGCCACGGTCGGCTACTAAATCCTTCCATTCTGGTTGCTTGGTTTGGCCTGGCGTCTGAGATGGATACGTGCGGAGGTTAGCAGAAGGTCCTGCCGCGAGGCAGTACACGACGCCCGACGTCGCCGGCCCCTGCATGGGTTCTCTGTCTAGTCCCGGCTTGGCTTCATGTGAGATGTTGCAGATTCCTCTATCCTGGACACCGTGCGGCGGATTGCATAGATCCGTTTAGGTTTTCTTGGTGCCTGCAGAATGGTCATCGAGCGCGTGGGTGTTGTAATGCCTGGCGTCCCCTCTGCTTATTGGGAAGCACTATTGTGTCACTGTTACCCCGCCTCCCCATTGGGTACCATGAAGCTCCATCTCCTCGCAAGATCCAGATAGAAGCCTCGCTCCCCTTGAAGACGTCTTGCTGTCATTCTTGGGCATCGATCATTTCTGCTCCTGCTGACTCTGTGGCCTCGACGGATACGCTGCTGCGGTCTACCTTGGAGGGGCAGGTCGAGCTGCTGCGCTCTGAGCTCCTTGGCATGGCTTCCTTCCAGCTTGAGAAGACAGTCCAACCTCTACGTGATGTCGTTGACTCCATGCAAGCTTGGATGTTCTAGATGCAGAGCTTTTTGGAGCGAGCTGAGGCTGCACTGGAGGGCGTCTCCCTAGCACCACTTGCGTTGCAGACTGCTCATGTGTCATGCCCTTTGGTTGTGCCTGATGTCAGCTTCGAGCTCGAGAGGGGAGCCGGGCTTCACGGTCGTTTCTCCCCTCGTGCTAGAACCAGCTCGTCATCGTCAGCCTTTCAGGGACTGGACATTGATGTGGCTGTGACTACGGTGCGACAAATCATGCCTGAGCTTCGAGACCTGTGTGGGGCTCCGGTTTTGCCTCTATCTGTCGAACAACTGAAGGCTACTCAGTTCAATAAAGCAAAATCCCGCACTGGTGTTACAATATAGCAAATTGATGCCATGTTGTAGCACTCGCGAGTTGTGGCGCTGCGTATGGCAAAGCCACCAATGCCTCGATGCAACACCCGATGACGGTTGTCGGTGCTTCGATGCATCTCTTGCTGGCGTTGTAAGCTGGGAGGGGCATGGTCCTGCAGGGTCCGCGGCACTGATGTGCAACCCTCGTTGGCGTTGCCATTGCTGTGATGCAGCACTCGCCGAGGGCTGCGACGACTGACGGTTGCATCTGTCGACGCTCCCAGAAGCGTCCTCACTGGCGACGGCTGCCACAACGCAACATGGGACAAATATGCATGCTCCGAGGGGGTGCGCTGTTGCAATCATCGGACGGGGGCGGTGCTCCAAGCCCGGCCACGACCAGTCATCGGGGAGCTGTCAGTGTTGTGATGCTGCACTTGTGATGCTGCTGAGAGGCACTGGCGCTGCACTGCCGGCGCTGCGATGCAGCACTCCTCGGCAGCTCCCATCACTCCGTTGCAGCACTCTTCGCCGGCCGCAAGTCGGATGAGGTGCGATGAAGGTCCCTAGTGGTGCAATGGAGCGCTCCTTGAAGTCCGTCGGCGCCGCAATGTAGCTCTCCTCTGCGGCTACTAGCGCTGCGATGCAACAATCTTGACGGCTACAAGTCGGTGACGCCGCATGTCAACGGTGTTGCGATGCGACATGCGGCGGCCGAATCGCCGGAGTTGTGCTCGTCGGGGGTCGCAGCATCACCGCTGCTGCAAGGTCGGCGGCACCGGTGTCGCGGTAGGGGTCTTTGTGCTGCAGTCGCCGTTTCGCATCATCGCCGTCGTTGTAGATGTGGCGCTGTGGCGTGATGTCTACTACACAACCTTCTTCTTGTAGACGTTGTTGGGCCTGCAAGTGCACAGGTTTGTAGGACAGTAGCAAATTTCCCTCAAGTGGATGACCTAAGGTTTATCAATCCGTGGAAGGCGTAGGATGAAGATAGTCTCTCTCAAACAACCCTGCAACCAAATAACAAAGAGTCTCTTGTGTCCCCAACACACCCAATATAACGGTAAATTGTATAGGTGCACTAGTTCGGCGAAGAGATGGTGATACAAGTGCAATATGGATGGTAGATAAAGGTTTTTGTAATCTGAAAATATAAAAACAGCAAGGTAGGTAATGATAAAAGTGAGCGTAAACGGTATTGCAATGATAGGAAACAAGGCATAGGGTTCATACTTTCACTAGTGCAAGTTCTCTCAACAATAATAACATAGATAGATCATATAATTAACAATCCCTCAACATGCAACAAAGAGTCACTCCAAAGCCACTAATAGCGGAGAACAAACGAAAAGATTATGGTAGGGTACGAAACCACCTCAAAGTTATTCTTTCGGATCGATCTATTCAAGAGTTTGTACTAGAATAACACCTTAAGACACAAATCAACCAAAACCCTAATGTCACCTAGATACTCCATTGTCATCTCAAGTATCCGTGGGCATGATTATACGATATGCATCACACAATCTCAGATTCATCTATTCAACCAACACAAAGTACTTCAAAGAGTGCCCCAAAGTTTCTACCGGAGAGTCAAGATGAAAACGTGTGCCAACCCCTATGCATAGGTTCATGGGCGGAACCCGCAAGTTGATCACCAAAACATACATCAAGTGGCACGTGATATCCCATTGTCACCACAGATAAACACGACAATACATACATCAAGTCTTCTCAAATCATTAAAGACTCAATCCGATATGATAACTTCAAAGGGAAAACTCAATCCATCACAAGGGAGTAGAGGGGGGGGAGAAACATCATAAGATCCAACTATAATAGCGAAGCTCGCGATACATCAAGATCGTGCCATAGAGAGAACATGAGAGAGAGAGATCAAACACATAGCTACTGGTACGTACCCTCAGCCCCGAGGGTGAACTACTCCCTCCTCGTCATGGAGAGCGCCGGGATGATGAAGATGGCCACCGGTGATCGGTTCCCCCTCCGGCAGGGTGCCGGAACGGGCTCCCGAGAGGTTTTTGCTGGCTACAGAGGCTTGTGGCGGCGAAACTCCCGATCTATCTTCTGTTTCGATGTTTTTAGGGTATATGGGAATATATAAGCGAAAGAAGTCGGTCGGGGGAGCCACGAGGGGCCAACGAGAGTGGAGGGCGCGCCCAGGGGGGTGGGCACCCCCCCTATCTCGTGGCTTCCTCAAAGCTTCCTTGGCTTGTACTCCAAGCTCCCTGGATTGCTTCCGTTCCAAAAATAACGCTTCCGAAGGTTTCATTCCATTTGGACTCCGTTTGATATTCTTTTTCTTCGAAATACTGAAATAGGCAATAAAACAGCAATATGGGCTGGGCCTCTGGTTAATAGGTTAGTCCCAAAAGTAATATAAAAGTGTATAATAAAGCCCGTAATCATTCAAAACAGATAATAAAATAGCATGAATGCTTCATAAATTATAGATACATTGGAGACGTATCATGGCGCATCGCTGCATGTGGTGGACACGACACAAGAGGGGAATGGTGATGCACTATGTTGCTTATGATCGAACGGCCATGTGCGTTTTTATTGGAGGGCTGGCCAGGCGGCTGATCTTCCGGTAAGATCAGTTGGATGATTCGTAGCAGGCACCTTATTATTTTGGCAATCTGGTAAACATCCAGTGCATGAAAAAGTCTTGCATCGTGGAAAAAACTAAAATCCAAAAGGGTGACTAAACCAAACAAATTAATGTCCAAATATGTTTACAACCCAACAGGCACGCTGACATGACTCCATATCCAAGCATGGAGCCAAACGAGAGGAGTCCAAACAGAATCACCCAGCTGAAGAGGATATGTGGAGAAAACTGAAACAGAGCGAGAATCCGTCAACACAACAAAGCCAAATTGTGATTAATTATAATCTCCAAATGTAGCTTCCTTTTGTACAATACCAAATTCATCAATGTGAAAAGACATGATAACGCGACGTCCATTCATCACGAAAACAAAACTAAAACCAACTAACTCAGGCCAGCGGCATTACCTTTCGATCCTCTTGCCCTTACAATACCTAGGGATGTACTTGACAATGTCCAGCGTGTTGTTAACATCGACAATGGTTCTTATCCCAGCATTTATGAGTCTCCCACTGCCATACTGTGCCTCCGTGATTACTTCATCCCCAAGACAATGTGCTACTGGGACGTCCTTCCATAGAGGAAATAGTTGAACAATCTCCGGTTTAAGCTTGTTAGGGTTGACCACCTATGTTTCACTATGTCCCCGACAGGCTTCAGTCTCGCGGACTCGGAGATGATTCTTCTAAATTGAATGGACTTCCTTCCTAATTCCTTATCGAACACACTCTCCCCATACTCTGCGAGCACCTCTCTTACTTCCAATGCGGCTTCCTAGCCTATATATACTTCCAAAAGTACATTAATACCCCCCTTAAGCGTATTAGTGAGGCCACTCTAATCACTGATAAACTCTAAGTCCTTACATATATGTTTATATTAAACTTTTTTATTGTTCTAAACATATTATTTCGTCATAGTATAAACTAAAAGAATATGATGTTCTGCACTTAGTTGACATAGTTAATCACATGGCAATATTGCTAAATATTAATTATTTTATTCCTTGTCATACGCTTGTAATGTACATCAACAAAAAAAGCTAAATTTAAGTTATGTTTCTTAACAAAAGTTCATTTTATTCATATTTTTATGATTTGCATAAATTATATAGAGTACACTATGTACATTTGTGTGGGTGTGTGCGCTTATGTTTATTTAAATATCATGATAGAGATTCCTAAAGCATATTTTCTAACAAAAATCTTAAAAGTGGTTTCTAGTGTACTGTTGGGTAAGTATATTTGTACAAATTTATAGAGTATAAACGGATTAGTTGGCAACTGATTTTTGCAAATTAAGATTAGATGGTTAGGAGGACAGTGGTATCCCCAGTCCAACAGGGTTCAAATTATGGTGCTCGCATGATCCTTGATTTATTTCATGATTTCTGGCGATGCGCGTTTAGTGACGTTATCGTTGACTATGAGGCGCCTGTGGTGACTTCATCAATCTCAAGATAACATATCGGCCCAGTCCCTCGAAGGTGCTTTGTAACAGCCCGAGATCGAGGCTCCAGATGCCTTACCTTTTTTCGTTATTGCCGTGTGATCTTTTGTTTGTTGCATTCATCATCTCATCATTTGCACTGCATAGGCACTTCGGTGTCATCATTTTTTGAAACTTGCATCCGTTCGTAGTTGCCGGTTCTCCCCCTTGTCTACGTTGACCGTTTCGAGACAAAGCACACTTGCACGCGCCCGTGGCATCGGTACGATATTGTTTTTAAAAGTGGGAATAAAACATTCTCGGAATGTGATGACCCACAAGTATAGGGGATTGCAACAGCTTTTGAGAGTGGAGTATTCAGCCCAAATTTATTGATTCGACACAAGGGGAGCCAGAGAATATTTGTAAATATTAACAGTTGAGTTGTCAAGTCAACCATACCTGGAGACTAAATATCTGCAACAGAGTGATCAATAGCACAGTCGTCGTGGTTTTGTCACGGCAGATGTCCTCGTGAAAGGACTTAGGTGTGAGGCCACACTACTAGGTGGTAGCTTGAACGGGGTTGGTCGGAATCGAGAGACGCAAGTTTTACCCAGGTTCGGCCCCTCGCGGTGGAGGTAAAAGCGTACATCCTGCTTCATTTATATTGATGATGATGATCTCGATTACAAGGGTGCTGTCTCGCCACCTCTATCTCGAGAGTTGTTGATTTGTCTATCTCTAATGACTTGTAACCTGTTCCTCTTGGGGTGCCCTGCCCCTCCTTATAAAGAGTTGAAGGGGTGGCTTACATGTAGAGTCCTAGTAGGACTAGGACCAGACTCTTCCCTACTCCAAGTAGGATACTAGTCTGTGCCTTCCGAGTTAGATGGACTCCTTCTAGTATTGGGACTCCGGGCCTTGTCGGGTCAACTCTTCATCGGCCGGGTCAGGTTCCTCCGGTCCAAGTCTACCCTAGGCCGGGTCTTCTCCTCTTGGGCCTCGCCATGAGTCAGCCCGCCGGGTCCTCCTGTAAGACGGTTTTAGCAGCCATAAGGCCAAGCCGTCTCTTGTCCTCTTGGGCTCATCGGCGGGTCTTGATCTTTGGGCTTACTTACCTGGTCATCCTCCACGGGGTATATCCCCGACATTAGCCCCCAGGTTGGCGCAAATTTATTCATGTCAAGCTCCTAAAATAAGTATAATTAGTACATTTAAATGACCGACTCACTCAAATAGCCGTTTTATTCAATAGACCGTTTCCTGGAAAGTCCGAGTCTTTTTGCCATATCAACATGCCAGCTTCAAAATCACCTTGCTGACGCTGGTTCCTTGTAGAAAAATGTTGGAAAAATAACCCATCTGAAATTAAGTCTGCTTCCAGTACTTCGGCTTGGTAAAAATATTAGAAACCAGAAATCCGTATGATATTGACACTAGTGCAGAACCGGGCATTAGCACCGGTTCGTAAGGCCCTGTAGTGTCGGTTACATAACTGGCACTAAATTGTGGTCACTAAAGGCCCCCACCCTTTAGTACCGGTTCAGCATGAACCGGTGCTAAAGGGCAACCACGTGGCACGAGCCAGCTCCGGGGGCCTGGAGCCCTTTAGTACCGGTTGGTAATACCAACCGGTACTATAAGGTTTGGGGGGTTTTTAGTTTTATGATTTCTTTTTCATTTAATTTTGTGTTTCCATTTTAATTCTTTTTCGTTTGCTGGTATTTTACGATACTGATATATATATATATATAAATAGAATTTCTAGTAGAACCAATCATGCATATATATATCATCAATGTCTCACAAACCACCATATTAATTAATTCACACATACACACATGTATAGCTATATACAATTTCTCCTACATATGAATGTTGCCTTCGGAGCCAGTGGCATTAGCCTAATTGGTGCCTTCGGAGCACGATGACAATTGGAAATGGTTTTCATGGGGGCGGTAGCGGGTAATAGAATTCTCCCTTCGGATTTATGACCTGGTCGAGCAAAAATCCTGCTATTTCCTCTTGAAGTGCTTCTACGCGCTCCGTTTCTATGAGCTTCTCCCGCACCTCTTTGAACTGTTAAGGAGATCAATATGCATGTGTATTAGTTGTGTGACTAGATATCGATAATGGTGTAAAAATTGTGAATAGTGTTCTGACAAGCGAACCCATTCCTGTCTTTGAGATCTGCTCCTCTCGGACGCCATCATGCGAATGTTCTCGCAAACGCAGAATGCACACAGATCAGTCCCCTGCGCCTGCTTTAGGGCCTTTACGAGAATGGAATTTGATTAGATAAAAATTAATCAAGCATGATAATTAAAGAGATGGCAGCTAGCTAGCTAGCTAGTACTACTTAATTGCTTACCTTGGGTCGAAACCATTTAAGCTTTTTTTTCCATTCGCCGGGCGTGACGGCGATGAACCTTGCCCAAGCCCTGCCCGCCGACAAAGAAAATGAATAAAGGGGTTATTAAATAGTTCATATCATGAAATGATGAACTAAATAGGCCGAGATATATAGTTAATAATGATTGAAATTACCTGTTGACTATCCCATACAAGATGTTATAGTTAGTTTTTTCTGAGATTAGTGAGTCCAGTACTTCAACTATTCTGGCGTCAACTTTAATGATACACAAGATCCAGTGAAATCTGCATGCACACACGTTTGCATGTCTTAATTAAGCGGGCATATGTAAGCAAAAACATGTAGCTAGCTAGTAGGCAAAAACAGAGAATTTGTAGTACAAGACAGTGTGACTCACTGGAAGTTGTAAGGAAGTAGTATATCTTCATTGTATTTGAGGCGCTTCAAGAACTCTAGCATGCTGTCCTCTACGTTCTTTTTCTGACGTTCATTTATCTTCCATGTGTATTCATTAACGGTGTTTGGGTCAATGAACCCAATGCCAAAGCGTCCACCTTTTCTCATTTCATATATCTTCATCCTGCATAATACCACAGAAAAGAATATAATGAGGATAATTACAGGTAATGATTGATCAAAAGGATCACTACAGCTAGCTTGAGACTTAAATTATAGAAAGAAATCACTTACATACAATAGCAACTGACGATAGATTTGTCGAGTGCGTCTTGATTGTATAACTAAAATAGTTCTAAATACTCAACGGACACAGCATTCTCATGGAAGTAATGGTCCTGCTTGACATTCACCATGAGGGACAGTCGATCTGAAATCTTGGTAATGTTCATGTACCATTGATGCAATTCATACATTCTCGTTGGGAGGTTCTTGACCTTGTCTGGCGCGACCAAAGGTTGGCCCCGGACATATTTCCGTTTTATTTCATCCTCTCTAAGCAAAGGCATGGGCTCGATCTCGAGGAGTTGTCCAACAGTGATGTTGAGAACTTCAGCCTGCATTATATGCTCCTGCGTTATTACCACATTGCCCACCTCGGGATCGTGCACTGTTTGCCCACAATAATATTGGGCGCACGTACTGTCACCTGTTGTTGGCACAACAAGCGAGGGGATCGATTGCGCCGCCTGTTCTCCCAGCCGGGGAATGGTTTTCCCGCATTTTTTGGCAGCTGCTTCTTGTTTGCTCGATCCCGATGTAGACGTGCTCGCCTCCCTTTGTAGACGTGCTCGATTTAACTTCCTGATGTGGCGCTCATAGTCTGTGTCAACAGGCTTGGGAGCTGGTGGTTGAGCCATACGAATGAAGTGGTCAATCATTTCCTCAGGCACTTTCTCCCTTAGCGGCGGTGGCGGTTTCGGTGCAAAATGGGCTTCCACCTCGACCTTCGATATGGCTGTGATTTCCTCCTCGGACCTGTCATAAGACCTTTGCGGAAGAGGCTTGAGGCTTGGACCATATTTATATCACTTGCCTCCGCCTGTACTTCCTGTACTACCTCGACTCGTACTGCTATGCACCATAGCTGCGGGGTGTCTCTTCTGCGATTGCTGAGGCGGCGGAGACGGCTGACGGGGCTGAGTTGGACGAGGAGGAGTGGCCTGAGGTTGTGCCGGACTTGGAGGAGGAGTGGACGTCTGACGCTGTGGCGGACTTGGAGGAGGAGGATTGTCCTGACACTTTGCCGGACTTGGAGGAGGAGGAGTGGCCTAACACTTTGCCGGACTTGCAGGAGCGGGAGTTTGCTGACTCGGTGGCAGACTTTGACGAGGACTCGGCTGACGCGGTGTCGGTGGCCTTCGAAAGATGATGCAATCCTTTTTCCATAGGATGATACGATGTTTGGCCTTTCCGAGAAAGCGCTCGCCGTCACCACCAGCAATGTCAAGCTGTAGCCCCGAATATGGTGGGTCCACCACCTCATCAACCAAGACACGAGCATAGCCCGCTGGAATCGGGTTGCAATGGAAGGTTGCCTCGGGGGGATTTGTGAAAGAACAGCCGTCCGCCACCTTCATGGATATGTTCTTCATTTTGACGTGTAGCTCGCAGTTAGTGTTCTCCGTGATGTCATCCACGGGGTATCTACCCAGCATTGCATCGTCCGGGACGGAACCCACGCTGCTTCTCGGCATGGATGGGCCGGTGCTATCCAATGCTGGATCATCCGCTAGCTGCTGAGACCCCCTTTGATGGGTAAGTGAGTCGATCTGCTCCTGCTGCCGCTGGAATTTGACTGCCAATTCCGCTTGACTTTCTTCTAGGCCTTGAAGGCGTTCATAGCCCCGCTTCCTCTGCTCCTCCTCCATCTTCCTCTTCTTCTCCTCCACAATCTTCTTTCTCGCACGGGTTCTGTAGTCGGTGTTCCAGTCTGAAAACCCCTCATACCACGGAATAGCGCCCTTGCCTTGTGTTCTTCCCGGGTGTTCAGGATTTCCCAGGGCACGCGTAAGCTCGTCGTTCTCTCTGTTGGGCTGGAACACCCCCGTTCGTGCCTCTTCTATTGCAACAAGTATCGCATCGTCGGCTCCCTTCAGACTTTCCCTCGTCGAAACATTGCCTGTCTCCGGGTCCAACTCCCCCCCATGCGCATAGAACCAAGTCCTGACCCTGGGGGGCCAGCTCTTAGTAGCCGGAGTGACACCTGCATCCTCAATCTCTTTCTCAAACTTATCGCACTTAGGCATTGCCACCTCATAGCCACCTGGCCCCAGCTTATGGAACTTATCCTTTTTTTTCGGCATTCTTCTTGTTTATTCTCGACCGTTCCTTAGCTAATTCCGAATCCTTGAATTTCACGAAATCGTCCCAATGATCACGTTGGTTCTCTAGTGTTCCCTTGAATACTGGAGTCTTCCTTCCTCCCTTGACGTACTTCTTCCATTCACGATTCTTGTGGTTCTTGAATGCAATCGCCATCATCCTAAGAGAAGCCTCCTTGAATTTCTGCACATCTGCTTCTGTGAAATGATCTGGTAGGGTGAAATGTTCCATGAGAGTATCCCAAAGCAGATCTTTTTGATTCTTGTCGACAAAAGTAACATCTGGACGTGGCTTTGCTGGCTCTCTCCATTCTTGAAGTTTGATCGGGAGTTGGTCCTTCACAGGAACTCCGCACTGACGAACGAACTTGTCCGCAATCTTCTTAGGCGCTAATGGTTTGCCAGTAGGGCTGCATGCCTCGATATTGTACTTTACGCCCGGCTTCAACTTTTTGTTCGGGCCTTGTTTCGTCATTTTGCCTGAACATTTGCTCGATCCGGATGGCTGAAAGAACAAAGATCGATTCGTTAATATATCTTCAAGTCATTTAAAACATGTGATGATCACCAGATGCCTGCTTATATAAATATATATACCTCGCCGGTCTTTGTTGTTTCAGGATCAACATGTTCTTCGTCATCGTCATAATCGTAGTTCATGACTTCATCAATTTCGTCGTCGCGATCGAATATCATATCACCCTCTCCGGTGTTGTTTAGAAATTCGGAGCCGTCATAATCTTCTTCATTCTGATTATCATCTGGCCCGCGTATCATATCGAACATGGTCTGTTCTCCCTCTCTGTCGGTATTGTCTGCCATAGCTTTTGTTTAACTAATCCAAAAGAAATATAAAACAATTTAGTATTCAAATTACATCGTCTCAAATAATAGATATAATCTCGAATACATCGTCTAGAATAATAGATATAATCTCGAATACATCGTCTCGAATAATATATAATATTGAATAGTACATCACTGGCTATTACCTAATAAAGATCGAATACTACAGAAGAATCTAGGACACTCGCGGTTCCTCCGGCGCGGGCGGTGGACACCCAAAGAGAAGGAACCCTCACAGGATCATAGCTGAAGTGAGATCCCCGATGAAACTGCCACGTATTGGAGAACCTGCCGCCCTCTAATGCAACCATGTAGCGACGGACGTGCTCGTCCTCCTCCCTGACACGGCGACGTACCACCTCTGGCGGGGCCGGGTCCCTCCGCACCGAAACTGGCCCACGCGAACGCCACCAAACGAGATCAGGGTCGACGACGGGACCCGGGGCCGGGTTCCTCATCAAGCGGCGCGCCCCTCCAGGCAGCACCTCCCAGTGCCAGCCCGGCAGAGCCCAGTCCCGGACATGGGTCGGCTGGACGTCATCGCGGACGGGTTGACGGCGAGGATGCGGGCCGGACATCGTCGAGAACAAATACTAGCTATATGCCCGCAAAAAGTAACATTTTTTTAATGATTGGATTTTGATAACTAAAATTTCTAACATTTCTATATAACACTAATTATGCTAATCTAAATAATCTAAATAACACTAAAATTTCTAACATTTCTAACATTTCTATATAACACTAATTTCTAACATTTCTATATAACACTAATTTCTAACTGATTAAGCACTAATTATATCCATCTAACATGCATTCATACATATATAATAGTGAAAAAATAATAATCTAAACTAATTAAACATACAAAATACGTGTGTGTGTGTGTACTAATTAAACACTAATTATCTAAACTAATTAAATATACAAAATAATAATCTAAATAATATAAACTAATTAAAGACTAATTATCTAAACTAATTAAACATGCGTGTGTGTGTGTACGGGCTCGGGGAGGGCTCACAGCGGGCGACGGCGACGGCGAGGCGACGGCGAGGCAAGGCGACGGCTAGGCGACGGCCGGGGCGGCGTCGGCGGGGACGGCGCGACGGGGACGGGGACGGCGCGAGGGGACGGGCCCGGGGCGGCGACGGAGACGAGGGCGGCGACGGGGACGGGGCGGCGACGGGGACGAGGGCGGCGACGGAGACGAGCGGCGACGGAGACGATCGAGGGCGGCAGCGACGGCGACGGAGACGGAAACAGAGGAACGAACAGAGAGGGAAAACGAAATTTTCGCACTCTAGCATATATAGAGGGCACCTTTAGTACCGGTTGGAGCCACCAACCGGTACTAAAGGTCTGTTTTGGCCAGGCCAAGCGGCGGGAAGCGACCCCCTTTAGTACCGGGTGATGGCACAAACCGGTACTAAAGGCCCCTCCTTTAGTACCGGTTTGTGCCACGACCCGGTACTAAAGGGGGTGCGCTGGCGCAGGTGCGGTGCAGCAAGTTTAGTCCCACCTTGCTAGTCGAGGGGCTACCGCACTGGTTTATAAGCCCCAGTGCGGTAGCTCTCTCGAGCTCCTCTCCTAACCAGACCTACTGGGCCTACCTGTCCTCTTCGCCTAGTGGGCCTACTGGGCCTTCGCGGGCCTGCATCCTGGCCCAACGAAAGGTTGTGTCGCTAGTCGTATGCAGGCCGCTTTGGCCCAGTAGGCGGGCTTTTTTTTCCTTAATTTTTTTTGCTTTATTTTTTTTGTTTTATTTATTTTTGAGTTGTTTTTTTTCTGTATTTAGAGTTTCTTTGTGAATATTTTTGCTTTAGGTACAAAAAATAACAAACTTTCTGTTAGTGCCGGTAGATTTCAAATTTTGAATTATTTGAAATTTGTGCGAATCACTAGTTTGTGAATAACTTAACTTTGAAAAAAGTTTTTTCAGTGATTCTTTTTTCTTATGTTTTATATTAGTGTGTTTTATCATTATATTCAATTTAGTAATGCTTAGGTTATTTAAAAAATGAAATGCCTTTGTAACAGTTTAGTTTTCGTCGGAAACCCTGATACTTCGAAAGAGATTGTCCATTTTGTACACGAAGTGCATCCAATTTTTGCCGTAACCCTCTCTACTTTCTTGCACATGCTATTTGTATGAAATTATGATACCATGCCAACTTTCAATATTTTCTGAGTTCATTTGAATTGCTTTTCAATTTCAGGGTCATTTAGCTGGAAAAAAAATCAGTAAATGCATGAAAAGAATTTGTTTGCACATAAAATTTCTTCGCGTTTCAAATGCCAAAACACATAACTACCCTAACTATTACAGACATTCCCTCCTGGGTGTGAAACACAGAAGAAAGTGATGATAGTGAAGCCGATCACATCCCAGATCTTTGGGTGTGAAACTTTTTCTTCGCGTGTGTCCCTTTGCGCCGTAACCATGGAAAATCTTCATCATTTAACGGGATGCTCGGGTCAATATTCACTGTGAATGGAGCAATTTCATCAAACTTTTCATAATCTTCTGACTTGTCTGTCTTGTCATCCACCCCCACGATGTTTCTCTTCCCAGAAAGAACTATGTGCCGCTTTGGCTCATCGTACGATGCATTCGCTTCCTTATCTTTTCTTTTTCTTGGCTTGGTAGACATGTCCTTCACATAGAAAACCTGTGCCACATCATTGGCTAGGACGAATGGTTCGTCTGCATACGCAAGATTGTTGAGATCCACTGTTGTCATTCCGTACTGCGGGTCTTCCTTTACCCCGCCTCGTGTCATATTGACCCATTTGCACCGAAACAAAGGGACCTTTAAACCACGTCGATAGTCAAGTTCCCATATGTCCTGTATATAACCATAATATGTTTCCTTTCCCGTCTTGGTTTCTGCATTAAAGCGGACACCACTGTTTTGGTTGGTGCTCTTCTTATCTTGGGCGATCGTGTAAAATGTATTACCATTTATCTCGTACCCTTTGAAAGTCATTATATTCGAAGATGGTAACTGGGACAGCAAGTATAGGTCATCTTCAATAGAGGTGTCATGCATGGTACGTGTTTGCAACCAGTTGGCGAAACTCCTGGTTTGTTCACGTGTAATTCAGTCATCAGACCGCTCCGGGTGTTTGGAGCGTAGCAAATTCTTGTGTTCATCCATATACGGAGCCACCAAGGTGGAATTCTGTAGAACTGTGTAGTGTGCTTCAGTGAGAGAATGTCCGTCCATACATATTATTTGTTCCCCTCCTAGCGTGCCTTTTCCATCCAGTCTGCCCTTATGCCGCGATTCAGGAACACCAATCGGCTTAAGGTCAGGAATAAAGTCAATACAAAACTCAATGACCTCCTCATTTTGATGGCCCTTGGAGATGCTTCCTTCTGGCCTAGCACGGTTATGAACATATTTCTTTAAGACTCCCATGAACCTCTCAAAGGGGAACATATTGTGTAGAAATACAGGACCCAAAACGTTAATCTCTTCGCATAGGTGAACTAGGACGTGCGTCATGATGTTGAAGAAGGATGGTGGGAACACCAACTCGAAACTGACAAGACATTGCACCAAATCATTCTGTAACCTTGGTATGATTTCTGGATCGATTACCTTCTGAGAGATTGCATTGAGAAATGCACATAGCTTCACAATGGCTAATCGAACGTTTTCTGGTAGAAGCCCCCTCAATGCAATCAGAAGCAGTTGCGTCATAATCACGTGGCAGTCATGAGACTTTAGGTTCTGGAACTTTTTCTCTGCCATGTTTATTATTCCCTTTATATTCGACGAGAAGCCAGACGGTACCTTAATACTGAGCATGCATTCAAAGAAGATTTCCTTCTCTTCTTTGGTAAGAGCGTAGCTTGCATGACCCTGATGTATGCCGTCTTCTCCGTGCATACGTTGCTGGTCCTCCCGTGCCTTAGGTGTATCTTTTGTCTTCCCATACACGCCCAAGAAGCCAAGCAGGGTCACGCAAAGATTCTTCGTAACGTGCATCACGTCGATTGCGGAGCGGACCTCTAGGTCTTTCCAATATGGAAGGTCCCAAAATATAGATTTCTTCTTCCACATGGGTGCGCGTCCGTCCGCGTCCTTCGGAACAGGTTGTCCGCCAGGACCCTTTCCAAATATCACCTTCAAATCCTTGACCATATCATGTACATAAGCACCAGTACGGTGGCGAGGCTTCGTCCGGTGATCCGCCTCACCTTTGAAATGCTTGCCTTTCTTTCTTACGGGATGCCTACTCGAAAGAAATCGACGATGTCCCAGGTACACATTCTTCTTACAACTATTCAAATATATACTGTCGGTATCATCCAAACAGTGCGTGCATCCGCGGTATCCCTTGTTTGTCTGTCCTGAAAGGTTACTGAAAGCAGGCCAATCATTGATGGTCACGAACAGCAACGCCTTTAGGTCAAATTCTTCCCCCATGTGCTCATCCCACGCACGTACACCTGTTCCATTCCACAGTTGTAAGAGTTCTTCAACTAATGGCCTTAGGTACACATCAATGTCGTTGCCGGGTTGCTTAGGGCCTTGGATGAGCACTGACATCATAATGAACTTCCGCTTCATGCACAACCAAGGAGGAAGGTTATACAAACATAGAGTCATAGGCCAGGTGCTATGGTTGCTGCTCTGCTCCCCAAAAGGATTAATGCCATCCGCGCTTAGACCAAACCATACGCTCCTTGCATCATCTGCAAACTCCTTCCCATACTTTCTTTCGATTTTTCTCCACTGCGACCCGTCAGCGGGTACTCTCAACTTTCCGTCTTTCTTACGGTCTTCTCTGTGCCATCGCATCGCCTTGGCATGCTCTTTGTTTTGGAACAAACGTTTCAACTGTGGTATTATAGGAGAATACCACATCACCTTGGCAGGAATCTTCTTCCTGGGGCGCTCGCCCTCGACATCACCAGGCTCATCGCGGCTGATCTTATAATGCAATGCACCACATACCAGGCAAGCGTTCAAATCCTCGTACTCACCGCGGTAGAGGATGCAATCATTAGGGCATGCATGTATCTTCTGCACCTCTAACCCTAGAGGGCAGACAGCCTTCTTTGCTTCGTACGTACTCTCGAGCAATTCGTTGTCCTTTGGAAGCATATCCTTTACCATTACCAGCAACTTTCCAAATCCCTTGTCAGATACACCATTCTCTGCCTTCCATTGCAGCAATTCCAGTGTGGTGCCCAGCTTTTTCTTGTCACCTATGCAATTCGGGTACAACAATTTTTTGTGATCCTCTAACATGCGCTGCAACTTCTTCTTCTCCAAATCACTTGCGCAGTTTCTCTTTGCATCGGCAATGGCCCGACCTAGATCATCAACGGGCTCATCTGACGCCTCTTCTTCAGCTTCTTCCCGCATTGGCGGCTCAGCTTCTTCCCGCATTACCGGCTCAGCTTCTTCCCCCATTGTTGTATCATCGTATTCAGGGAACCCATGGCCAGGATAGCTGTCGTCGTCCTCTTCTTCTTCATTGTCTTCCATCATAACCCCTCTTTCTCCGTGCTTGGTCCAAACATTATAGTGGGGCATGAAACCGGACTCAAACAGGTGGACGTGAATGGTTCTTGACGTAGAGTAATTGTGACCATTCTTACAGCCAGCACATGGACAAGGCATAAAACCATCCGCCCGCTTGTTTGCCTCAGCCGCAAGCAGAAAAGTATGCACGCCCTCAACGAACTGGGGAGAGCATCGGTCATCGTACATCCATTGCCGGCTCATCTTCATTACACAACACCGAATAGACCAAATTAATACAAGTTCATACATAAAGTTCATACAACACTTAAATGCAACAAACAAATAACTCTCTAGCTAAAGCATTTAAATGCAACAACAAATGCGATCAAGATCGCAACTAAGGTAACAATTGATCCAACAGCATAATGATACCAAGCCTCACTATCGATGTCATATTTTCTAATCTTTCTAATCTTCAAGCGCATTTTCTCCATCTTGATCATGTGATCATCGACGACATCGGCAACATGCAACTCCAATTCCATCTTCTCCCCCTCAATTCTTTTCAATTTTTCTTTCAAGTACTCGTTTTCTCTTTCAACTAAATTTGACCTCTCGACAATAGGGTCGGTTGGAATTTCCGGTTCACATACCTCCTAGATAAAAATATCTATGTCAACTTGATGGGCATAATTTGTCATAAACACGAAATGCAACAAATAGTTTTAAAAGAGAATATACCACATCTGAATCATAACAAGGACGAGGGCCGACGGGGACGGATATCAAAACCATGGCACTATGTATAACAAACAACGTACGGGTAATATAATTATTACATGATTAACTATATATCCAAATCACACAAACATCAATTTTTTATATAAAATTTCATGAACAAGAGGCTCACCACAAGGTGGTGCCGGCGACGGGACGGTGCGGGCGATCGACGGTGGTTACGACGGAGATTTAGAAGGCACTAAGTAAACCACACCTACATATGCAAACTAAGTGTTATTTTTGACCTCAAATTGCATATAAATCAAATACTAGCACATATATATATTTACTCCCAAATTACTAAACTCACAAATTAATAACTATATAAAGCATTGCAAGAGCTAATCTAGCAATTAGAGATGAAAGGACAAAGTTGCTAACCTTTGTGATCACTTGAATGGATGGGGGCCTTCAAATCTTGACAAATTTTGGGCAAAATGTGTGATGAGCTCGAGAGGAAGAGGAAGAACAGAGAGGAGAGGAGAGGGGAAAGGGGGAAGAACAGAGCGAGCTGGACGAAGGGTTTATATGCAGGAGGACCTATAGTACCGGTTCGTGGCACGAACCGGTACTAAAGGTGCTGGAGGGGGCCCAGACTGACAACATCCTGCCACCACCCTCATTAGTACCGGTTCGTGGCACGAACCGGTGCTAAAGGTTAGCCACGAACCGGTACTAATGAGAGCGGCCCGGCTAGCCGTTGGAACCGGCACTAATGTATACATTTGTGCCGGCTCTAATACAAACCGGCACTTATGTGCTTCACGTTTGACCCTTTTTCTACTAGTGTGAACCTCCTTTCAATGTTGCTGCCCTTCCCTCGTCTGCGAACATCGAGAAGGTGATGCCTATGAGTAGCATGACCATTGATCCAATTGTGTTGGCACCTACTCCAAACCCAGATGCTTTCTTCATGAAGGAACTTTGTGACTTGCTCGCCAGTGTGGAGACTGCTCGACCTAGTTTGGGCGGGTCGATTGCTTGCCTCTTGACGAGAACGCCAATAAGGGGCAAACAAAAGAAGGTGGGCAAAGGAGAAAATGGCGCCACAGGCAAGGCGTCTCTTGCTGCTTGATGGATGACCTTCGATCTCTCGTCCCGTCCTCTTGCATTGGGTTGTCGTTGTGGGTAGAGAGGTGTCAGATGTCTTGTGTCCAGGTGTTCTTGTCGGGGGTCTCTTGGCGTAGTAGCGATGTCAGGTTTTGTAGATGTTGTGTTTTCTAAGAGACTGGCGGGGTCGCCTGTGCGGTTGTGGGTTTTCTTGTCATGTGAGTAGTTAGTATGTGTTTCATTTGTATTGGTTTTAATCCGGTTTTTCATAAATTAGCTGGGCAATTCTTTTCTTTTTAATTAATCGATGAGCCAAAACATTTGCCTCCGTTCGAGAAAAAGAGTATTTGAATGGTGGATGATCCTAAAGCATTTGATCCTCGACTGCGCCGGGCTTGTTTATTGTGTTCGACTCGAGTCGAATATATGAAGTCATCACGCAGCTTTCGCCTACTACCACGTACGCATGACCTGGAAAAAAAAGGAAATCTCTTAAAAACCGCCGGATGATTTGCGGAAGAAATCATCCACCTCGCCCGCTTGCCATGTCTTGGTGGGACCACGCGCCATCCCATCTACTCCAGTACTCCTCTGTTTCTTTTTAGTCTTCATATAAGATATGGTCAAAGTCAAATTTTGTTAACTTTGACTAAGTTTATAGAAAAAAATATCAAGATTCATATGAAATCAATACTCTTAGATGCATTTTGAAATTAATTTTCATACCTTACAGCTTTAGTATTGTAGATGTTGATATATTTTTTTATAAAGTTGGTCAAACTGTACAATGTTTGATTTTGACCAAAGTCTAATATGCGAACTAAAAAGAAACGGAGGGAGTACTTATCTCCAGTTCCAACGCGCGTGCCACTCATAAATGCGTATAGCAGCAGAGTCGGAGAGTACAAGTTTTATCCGGTTTCGTGTGGTAATATAATAGGTCTAGATTTAAACGGGCGGTCAAGGTAGCCGGGTCATAGCAAAGTTCTCATGCCAACACGCTGGACCTAGCTATAACTAATCCATCATCGTTCCTCCCCCTCACGAAAACAAGTCGTCCTCGATCTCGATCGGAAGTAGCTCGGCCTACTCAACCTAGCTACGTCTACGTAACGGTGGGACATCATGGACATGGTGCACATCGACCTTCTGCTGGACATACTCCGCCGCCTGCCCCCCCGCAGCCTCGCCGTCTCCCGCTGTGCCTGCACGGCCTGGCGCGCCGCCATCGACCACCACCGTCTCCTGCGCGCCGACCTTCTTCCGCTCTCCGTTGACGCCGCCGTCTACGACGAACGCAGCAGCGAAGAGCCAGCGAGGCTCTTCGGGCGCCCCTCCACCGCACGCCACATCACCAGCAACCTTGACTACCTCGCGGACAACCGGTTAGACGTTCTCGGCGTACAGGATCACTGCAACGGCCTCTTCTTGACCCACGGCTGGATGGATGAATTTAGGGTCAAGGTTGTCAATATCGCCACGCGGCAGTGGGCGCCGCTGCCCCTACTGCCGTGCGCGTGCTCATGGCCACCGGCCATGTGCGGGCGCTGCCGCAACAACCGCTACCTCGTCTATGACCCCACCATCTCACCACACTACAAGGTGTTGTACATCCCTCGTATTCTCGCTGACACCACCTGCGCCGAGTGGCCGCCTACGCCGTATGTCATGTATGTCTTCTCGTCAAGGACAGACCATTGGAAGGAGACGTCATTTGTTCGAGAAGGTGCTGCCGCTGGAACCGCTGACGATGTAAACTCCTGTAGCTATGATCCTGATGAGCACATGCACTACGCCGCTTATTGGCAAGGGTCCCTCTACGTTCCTTCCCCGCGCATAAAGGATGATTTTCTTTTGAGGTATGTATGTAATGTGTTACTCTCACGCTCACACACTCGACAATGCATGGTTACTTTAGTTTTATTTTTGTCAATATAATTTGATTAATTCGTTTGAGGTAGTATTACTCACACTCAGGCACTTTAATTTATTCTTCTTATATAGTATATTATGTAAAAAGAAATAATAATTCTGGCAATTAATCTTAAGCGGTGATTATCTTCTTACAGAATAAACTTGTCGAGTGACAAGTACCAGCTAATTAAGTTGCCAAAAGGACGAGTAGAATCACATTTTCGTCTAGGCAAATCGAAGAAAGGGGTCTATTGTGTTGTGAATACCAATGTGCGATGGACGTTTCGAGTTTGGTTTCTTCATGAATCGTGTGGTCTGACAGACTGGATTTTGAAGAATGAAATCAACCTTGAGCCGGCATTTACTAAACAAGATTGGCACTGTGGACCATGGATCCCACAGCCGCCTGAGCATATCCAGTTGTTGTTGAAGAGTAATATCAACCTTAAGCTTGCAGATGAATACAACGAAGCAGTAGCGAAAGATGGTTTTGATTGGGACTCTGACGACGAAGATCTTGTTAGCATTACAGACTGGCCTAAAAAGTGTGATGCTTACATTGAGGGCCCTTATTGTCTTGGTTTTCATCCCTATAAAGAAATTGTCTTCTTTAATGAAAGAGGGGTGTCCCCTTGTTCAATGGTAGCCTACCATTTAAACAGCTCAAGGATACGGTACCTGGGAAATATGAGGTCCCGCTGCCACTATTCAATGGAAGAGGTTTCTTTTGCGTACACACCATGTTGGATGATGGATTTACCTGGAAGCAACTAATAGGCGCCATGTGGTTGAAGTATTTCATTTTTAGATAATCTAAATATTTTTCAGCGAGGATCAATGTGAGCGACAATATAATGTCTTATTTAGTTTTTCATGGTACACTTTTTTGTAGTGGTGCTCGTATGTGATTGATTTGTGGTGCTGGTGCAATCAAGTCAATTCTGTTATGCCACTATTTTATTTGTTTCTCCGTGCATCTTTTCTACATACCTCGATCTGTTATTCTCTTTTTCATTTGTCTGTCTATGCACCGTTTCTAGGTAGCCTGGTTTTATTCAATGTTAAGGAGGCGCTCACATGTTTCCGTTTGGTTCATTAAAAATTCTTTTTTCAATGCAAGTTGCACCTCATTTTTTGATCCATGATGTTAACTATTTCAGAAATAATCGTTTTGAAATCATCGTGGATATTCAATATGATGTCTTATTTCAGAAATAATCGTTCTGAAATCAAGCAACACCTTCACACATGATGCATCACAATAATGCACAGAACAACTACATAAATTCCATGAGTAGTACAAGTGCATAATAAAAGAAAAAAACAAAGAACAGGACAGAGCATATACTTCTAGAGTACATTTGATCAGCAAAGCATTGAGAAATATAAGGCAGGAACTTAGTTTTGTAACAGAACTGCATATATAAAAGAACCAAAAACTACAGGTTGTGTACACCTAGTTCCAGAGAACAAAAAGACAGTGCATTAGAAGGCAGTGAGTACCTTAAGGTAGTGGGCTTTACGGTGAACACTGGTGCGCTATCACCACCAGCACGCTCTCAAGGTCACCGATGTTCTCTTTGCAGCTGCAGATCGTCCTTTGTACTGACAGAAGCCTTGCTTTATCACCTGGTTTACCTTCTTACCTGAGAGATCACAAAAAGGAAAGATAAATAAAGTTATTATGGATAATTTCTTAGCACAATGTATTATATTATTGGTCGATTAGTTTCCCATATTCATACTATGCCTAACACAACAAAGCAAAATATGAGTGATGCTTCTTTAGAAGCAAACCACTCAACAAGTTTATATGGAAAATTAGAGATCATTGTATCTATGTATTTAAAAATTTCAAAATATATGAGTATAATAGACAATGACCTATGGAGGATAATCACAAAAACAACTTTTATTATTATTTAGTATTTAAAATTATTTTAACAAGTGAGGGAAGTTGGTGAACAAAAACCAAATTTTAGAACTACTACTTCCAATTTGTTGATATTAATACCCCCAAGACTAGGGTAAAAAATGATTCTACAACTAAAAGAGGTTTGACTAGGAAAAACCAGATTGTTAATTTGGGCTACTACTTTAAATTGTTGATGGGCATGTATATCATCCATAACAAAAATGATTGTCACTAGAATTAGATTTATAATTATGGTGTGGAGATGCCATTGGCATGCTTACCACAAAGAAATCAATAGAGCACAAACATGGAGCATTTTAAAAATATATATGAGATTGAAGTCCTTCAGTGTCAATTTACATAGAAATTTTGAAAATTCAAATTCCAACATCAATTTGCATGTTAAAATTCGTTTAATGTCGAAAAAATTCAAGATCACCCCATAGAGAGAAACCTTAATTACCTCAAATATTAATCAAGAACTTTTTGGAGAAAGTAAAAAAATGATGATTATAACTTGAAATTTGGCATGAAGAAAAGTTTGCTCTCTCTATATATAGAACAAAAACTATTCTGATCCCAGGATCAGAATAGTTATTTGGATCACGGCGTGCCCTGTATAGACGCGATTAGCTGTTCCCGAACTGCCGAAAAAACAAAAGAAGCAGCCCACCCGGCCGTCTTCCACCTTACGATCCTCACATCTCCCACCGCCGCGCCCCCACCGCTGGCCCGCCGGCGAATCACCGCCCCGGCCCAGCGTGCCTCCCAGGCCCCGGCCGCCGCGCGCCTCGCGGCCGACGCAGGCCCCCCAGCCGCCGCGGGACACGCCCACACACCCTGAGCATCGCCACAAGATGCAGGTCTCCCCCGAGCGCCTCCACGCACGGATTGATACACCACGGCTCAAGTTCTCTGTTATTTTCTGTTGAAGGTCATCAGCAGGGCACAAGGCACACAAGGACGATTGCCCGGACCTGACCTGTATCCATTCTGCCTCCGTCCGAACCGTGTCGGCCATGCGTCCGTCGACTTCGTCCATCCCTGAGACCAAATCCAATGGGCCGACCCAAACGGACGGCGATTTCATCCGTTTTTTATCCGTTTGGGTCGGTCAGGCGGACACAAACGTCCGTTTCCGCGTTTGGGTCGGCGTAGGCGCCCAATGCACGTCCGACTCATTTTGTCGGCGCCAACAAAAAAAAACCGTGCATGCATATTTCAACTGAAAATAACATAATTAAACATTAAAGCCGGCCAGGAAGGCCGGCGAGAGTCCACGCGTCCACATTAACATTAAAAAGAAATTAGAAACAACCTAACCACGAGGCGGCGCGTTGCCCAGCGCACCCTAGGTGTCGTCGTCGTCGTCGTCCTCAGGGTCGGTGAGGTCGATGAGCGTCGACGGAGGGCCGACCCAGGGGAACGCCGTGGCCCATGCGGCGGCGACGTAGTCCGGGGGCAGCTGTTCCGGCGGGGGTAGTGCCGGCGCGGGGGGCTGTGCCGCCGCCTGTGCAGCTGCGGCCTGGCGAGCCTCCTCCTCAGCCTCGCGCGCCTCCTCCTCGAGGTCGCGCTCGAGCATCTCCTCGTACTCGCCTTGACGCCGCTCCTCGGCCAGCCATCACTGGCACCAGTGCTCGAGGTAGGCCGCCTCCTGCTCCGGGGTCGCCTCCATCCAAACCGGTGGCGCAGACACCCACTCGCGTACCACTCCCGTCCAGGAGAAGCTCGCGATGGAGCACGGCTCCGGCTCCGGATGCGGCTCCGGGTCGGCCTTGACAAGGCGTCGGGGAGGGGACGGCGGGGCCACCGGCGGCACCACGCAGTCGCCGACCGCCAAGAGGGCCATGGCCTGCGCCATGGCTGCCTCGTACCGAGCTTCTTCTTCTTCTGCCGCCTCCGCCCTGCGCTGCTCGTCCTCCTCGCTCTCCCGGTAGACGGCCGCAAGGGCCGCCTGGTCTTCCTCCCTAACGATGAGCGGCGGCGGTGGCACGCTGTGGTCGACCTCCCGCATGCCGCGCCACCTGGCCTCCTCGTGCTCGAAGGCGAACCAGCGCGCCCAGTTGGGCGAGTCGAAGGCGTACGCCTCGTCGCGGCGCTGCTCCGACGTCAGGAGCGCCCGCCGGTGATGCACCTCCTCCGCATGCGCCCTAGCCGACCGCGGCGCCGCCGGCACTGGGATCCTTTATGGATCCAGATGCCAGTCGTGCGGCAGCGTCACGTCGGGGTACGGCAGCAGCATGGGTGGCGCCAGTGCCACTCCGCCTGGTGCACGGGCATGTTCACCCGCTGCCTCTGCCGATGAGCTGGTGCAGGCGGAGGCGGGGTGAACTCCACGGGGAAGGGGACGACGGGGGCCTTGCCCTTCGACTTGCTGCTGCCGAAGAAGAGCCCCATTTGGACGGCTAGGGTGGCTAGGGTTTGCTTGGCGGTGACGGGGGAGCGAGCGTGGCCGAGATGGGGACGGGAAGTGGATGAGGACGGCCCCGCCACACGGTCGTCTTAAAAAAAGTGACCTCCGTCGCTGATGCGTGGGCCCGGGGTCATAAATTAAGCTGACCGGCGAGGGGGCGGGTGGTTAGGCGACCGCGAGGTGGGGCTGCGACGGACGTCGTGTGGCGTCTGTTCCGCGTCCGCGCCGACGCATTTGAGGCGCAAATTTGGGCCGCAAATGCGTCGGCGCGGACGCGAAGCGGACACGTTTTGGGTTTGGGTCGGCGCGTTGGGCCTCCACTTTTTTCCGCGCCGACCCAAACGGACGGCGGCGGACGAAATGGGTCGTCCCGTTGGAGTTGCTCTGAGCACCTCTTCCACACAATCAACCGCACATACTCAGATACACATGTACTCGTATACTTGTACTTCATAGCTTCTGAACTCTCTGAATTTGTATGCATGTTTTCTGCTGCATGTCAGTGCATAGCTCCACCACTGAAGTTAGAATTTCAGTCAATGCTTAAACTTGATAAAAAAAAGAGCAAGAAACAATGACAAATGATGTGTGTTTTTCAGGGAAGTGAGCTTAGAATTTAGATGTTCCTTTCATAATATTGAGGGCATCGATCAAGCTAGTATGGTCGTTAAAAACTAGTACGATGTTATGTATTTATGGTTGTAGGAAGGATGGTTTCTACGTCAAAAGTATGTGGTAGTTGTGTGTGCGTGTGCGCGCGCGTGTTTCTGTGTGTGCTTGTGTGATGGGTGTGTCCTTTTATATTATTCATATGTGAAAAGGAAAAAAGGTCTCATATATGAGATAAGCAATAAGTTAAAAAATGTTATAATGAAAAAATGTGTGTCCATGAAAATTCTCATATTCTTAAAATAAAGACCAAGAAATTCAAGTAAAAAGAGAAAAAATTGATGTCTATTCAAAAGTTAAGATTTTTCATGTGTCAAAAAGATTTTCAGCCAAGAATTTCAAATTATAATAATCAAGGAGTTCAATGTTTATAGAAAAAATTTAACTTCCCCGGTTCTTAAAAAACAGGAACTTTAAATTGTGTATTACTATCAAATGTGCACGTATAATTTCTACGTGTATGTGTTTATACGCCATGGGCAGGCTATGTTCTTATTCAGTAGGTTCCCAAAATAATAAAAACCAAGTAATATATATGTAAGTCCAAAAGAATAAAAAAATATCAACAAACAAACCCATGGGTATTGCAAAAGAAAAACTTTGAGTTAAGATGACGAGAAACGAAAAGTTCAAGGATGAAACCTTGGGAGGTTCAGAAAAGAAGTTAAAAAAGGTTTGATGTTTATTGTAAAATTATGATTTTCCCCATTACTAAAGAATAAACCAAGTAATTCAAATTAAGAAATAGAGTAATTCAAATTACAAAATAGTGAAGTTCAAATTGAAATAACGCAGTGGTTTGATGTTTATTACAAACCTAGGATATTCCCTATTACAAATTATTAACACCAAGAAGTCCAAATTAAAAAAACCAAGAAGTTCAATTTTTAAAAAATAGAGTAGTTCAGTGTATATGAAAAAGTCAGGTTTTCCTCGTTATTAAAAAATAAACCAAGAAATTCAATTTTAAAAAATGGTGTAGTTTTATATTTATTACAAAAAACTTGATTTCCATTACTAACGAATAAGCCAAGACGTTCAGTTCTAAATAATGAAGAAGTTTGACATTTACTAAAAAAAACTACAATTTTGATTATTTATAAAAACAATGTAGAAAGTGTAAGTGAACAGTATTATGCTCACAAATGGGAATTGTGATTTGATTATTTATTCATGTGAATAATGCCTTTTGTGTATCAAACAAAAATTATGTGGTGGTTATCATGTGTCATAGCAACTTATTTTTTGGAATCTTTGGATGTACAATGTATCATTCAGGAAAGTACATGTTGCAAAAAAAATCCTCTCTAGTTATAAACAAACATGCACTTTGTATAAGCCTATTCACAAAAATAAATCATTGCGAGAAAAGAAGTGCACCGATAAAAAAAAGATGTTAGTCTTCAAAAAACATAATAAGTTGAAACTAATATGACAGCTCAATTTGATGTTTATGAAAAAACAAGAAGTTCAAGTTAAAATAACTAAATGGTTCAACGTTTATAAAAAATGTTTTTTCTAGTCTCTAAAAATAAAAACAAAGAAGGTCAAATTGAAATAATAGAGAAGTTTAATTTTTTATATAAAAAACAGATTTTTCCATTTCTAGCAAGACTCCTAGAAGTTCAAAATTAAGTAACGAAGTGGTTCAATATTTCTTCTTAGTGGCCACATATTGTGTTTCTTTTTGTAAAAAATGTGTATTCCATCTTTTAAAAAATAGAGGAGTTTGATATAAAAACTTGGAATTCCCTAATTATTAAAGAATAAATCCAACACGCTCAAATTGAAAAACGGGAGTAATTTGATGTTATTTAAAAAATAACAAAAATATTTTTCACAAATTAAAACAAAGAAGTTCAAATTAAAATAAGCTAGGTGTTCGAAATATGTAAAAACCTAAGATTTACATGTTCAAAAAAGAAGGTGATATTTCGAAAACCGGGTAGTTCAAAAAATTCATAAGAATGGATTTCCCCTCTTTTCAAGAAATACCTATAAGTTCAATTTCCAATTACTATGGCTTTTCTAGTTACTAATGAACAACACCAAGAAGTCCTAATTAAAAAGAAGAAGATTTTTTACGTTTATAAAAAACTAAGATTTTCCCGAATACTAAAGATTAAAAGCAAGAAGTTTAATATAAAAAATGGTGTATTTCAATGTGTATAAAAACACAGGTTTTCTTGTCACTTTAATGAATAAAACCAAGAAGCTCAATTGGCAAAAACAGAGCAGATTGATATTATTTGAAAAAAAATCAGATTTTCCAGTTACTAAAGAATGAAAGCAATAATTTCAATTTGAAATTACGAAGAAGTTCGATGTTTCTAAAAACCCTCCAATTTTCACATTTCTAAAAATACACAATGAAGTTCAAATAGAAAGGTAGAGCCGTTCAATATCTATAAAAAACCCTGTTATTTTCACGTAACCGAGAGAAGTTCAGATTGAAAACTATCAGAAGTTCACGTACTACATGGTGTGCATTTTATATTAAAAAAGAATGAAAAGGCAAAGGCTAAAAGTTTTATTGGTAGAATTTCAAGTTATTGCCCCGAGAAAGTTCGATGATTATAGAAAACTCAGATTTTTCCTCGTTATTAAAGAAATGGAAATAAGAAGTTCAAAAAAATAACAAGAAGTTCAATTTTAAAAAATAGAGCGCTTAAAAATTCATAAAAAAAGGATTGAGAAATTCAGATTAAAATTCATAAAAAAGTTCGGATATTTTCACGTAACCGAGAGAAGTTCAGATTGATAACTGTCAGAAGTTCGCGTATTACACGGTGTGCATTTTGTATTAAAAAAGAATAAAAAAATAAAGACTAAAAGTTTTGTTGTTATAAGTTCAAGTCCTCGGTCGGAGAAAGTTAAAAAAATTATTGTGAGAGAGGTTTGTACAAAAGGTATATCAATTCTATAACACTGACGAATGGATGAGAAAATTACAAACAAAAATACGTCACAGAAGTTCAACGTGAAAACAGTAGGAAGTTCAACTACTACACTGAATGAATTTCAGATGAAAAACTTTAAAACCATCGCGAGTATGAAAAAATGATCTACACGGGAAAATTGCGTGTTTACAGCAGCTTTCCATCTTGATATCAATTGCTCAATTCCGGTGAGTGGATGGAGAGCTACGAGAAAAAGAAGTACGTGAAAAATAGTGTGAAGTTCAGGTAGACATACCAAGAAGTTCAAATTCTTTACGCGGTGCATTTTCGGAGAAACTGTTTTGTGACAAAGGCACAACGCATGATCTCGCTATTTTCAAAATTACTTGAAAACGGCTCGGAATCAGAGAAAACAATCAACATGAAAAAGTTTCGCATTTTCCGTAGCTTTTGAAGGGTATATTATTTGCCCCATTCCGATAAAGTTTGTAGAAATTACGGCCAAAAAATGTTTTTAGCCATTTTCCAAATTGATTTAAAACCATAAGGAATTGGGAGAAAAAATAGATACGTAAAAGTTTCGCATTTCCTCAAGCTTTTCAACACCATATCATTTGCTGCATTCGGACGTACGGTTCAAAAAATTAGCTCAAAATAGAAATTCGGTGGAATTTGTATCGTTTTGTAAAATTCTTTTAAACCGTTCAAAATTAGAAAACACTTTCAACATGAAATAGTAGCTCATTTTCATAGCCGTTTAGAAATGCCATCAAAAATACGAACTCGGCTGTTTGGTTTGCGAAATTTTACGATTTTCCAAATTATTCTTTAACCACGGAGAATTACAGAAAAGTATCAACATGTGGAAGGAGCGGTTTTGCAACAGCTTTCCAACGCCATATTATTTGCCTCATTCTAATAAACGGTTTAGAAATGCAATCGAAAATACAATTCATGTTTTTTGTATGAAGAAAAAGCGGTTTTTAAAACTGCTCTTAAACCGCTTACATTTTGCCAAAAATTCAACTTGGGTCATGATAGTCGTGTCCATAGATTTCGTAGCCTATATCGCAAGCCCCATTTAGACACGTTTTAGCTGAAGTTCAACCTAGTACTCGCGGAAGGTGAGGTTGGATAACTCAGGAAGTTCAGGTTGTGATCAAAATATTATTCTGATCCCGTTATCAGAATATTGTTTATATATGACAAATTTTTTCTATATATATACACACACAATGTAGGATGCATTTATAACCCAGTAGTAGGATGCATTTTCCCTATATATATATATACACAATGTTACAGATCCATTTATAACCCAATTTATCATGGCACCACAAATGGAACAAAGTCCACTTAGACACTGGCATTTCTATGTACTTGATTGAGGTTTCTAGGTGACTAGGGAGCTTAGCAATGAATTTATTTTGACTCTATGGCAGAAAAGATTGGCTTGGATCATGCTTGAACATATCAGACTTCAAAGAGAGAACGTTGGTCTTACCAGCATTTGAGGTGGCGGCGCCGATGGTGGTATTGACTTTGATGTAGACGGCGGTGTGTGCGAAGTCGACCACGACCCTCATGGCCACCGTCCACTTCACCGGCTCGGTTATGGCGGTGGCCGGGTCGTAGGCCGAGAGCACCCAGGCGGCTTGCACCATGACGTCCCGCCCCAGAAGCATGCCGGGCATGTTGGCGAGGTCGCTGATGAGGTCATGGTAGCTGCTGCCATACGGGAGGGTCGTGGACGTGGGGGCAAGTGCTCGGAGAAGGAGAAGGCCTGACAATAATGGCTGCTCCCATTCTGCACGGCCACAAATGTCTTATCGCCGGCAGGGCCGTGTCCTTGCAACTGGATGACAATAAGGGTAGAGGTGGCGACTGCTCTGTGCTTGCTGTTGCTGGCGACGATGGCGAGAACAAGTATGAGGAATCCCGCCATGGTGAAGCGATCAGTGATGGATGATGACCCACAAGTATAGGGGATCTATCGTATTCCTTTCGATAAGTAAGAGTGTCGAACCCAACGAGGAGCAGAAGGAAATGATAAGCAGTTTTCAGCAAGGTATTCTCTTGCAAGTACTGAAATAAGTGGTAACAGATAGTTTTGTGATAAGATAAATTGTAACGAGCAACAAGTAACAAGAGTAAATAAAGTGCAGCAAGGTGGCCCAATCCTTTTTGTAGCAAAGGACAAGCCTGGACAAACTCTTATAATAGGAAAAGCGTTCCCGAGGACACATGGGAATATCATCAAGCTAGTTTTCATCACGTTCATATGATTCGCGTTCGGTACTTTGATAATTTGATATGTGGGTGGACCGGTGCTTGGGTGCTGTTCTTACTTGAACAAGCATCCCACTTATGATTAACCTCTATTGCAAGCATCTGCAACTACAACAAAAGTATTAAGGTAAACCTAACCATAGCAAGAAACATATGGATCCAAATCAGCCCCTTACGAAGCAACGCATAAACTAGGGTTTAAGCTTCTGTCACTCTAGCAATCCATCATCTACTTATTACTTCCCAATGCCTTCCTCTAGGCCCAAATAATGGTGAAGTGTTATGTAGTCGACGTTCACATAACACCGCTAGAGGCTAGACAACATACATCTCATCAAAATATCGAACGAATACCAAATTCACATGACTACTAATAGCAAGACTTCTCCCTTGTCCTCAGGAACAACTACTCACAAAGCATATTCATGTTCATAATCAGAGGGGTAATGCATAAAGGATCTGAACATATAATCTTCCACCAAATAAACCAACTAGCATCAACTACAAGGGGTAATCAACACTACGAGCAACCTACTAGCACCAATCCCAGACTTGGAGACAAGAATTGGATACAAGAGATGAACTAGGGTTTGGAGATGAGATGGTGCTGGTGAAGATGTTGATGGAGATTGCCCTCTCCCGATGAGAGGAGCGTTGGTGATGACGATGGTGATGATTTCCCCCTCCCGGAGGGAAGTGTCCCCGGCAGAACAGCTCTGCCGGAGCCCTAGATTGGTTACGCCAAGGTTCCGCCTCATGGCGGCGGAGTTTCGTCCCGAAAGGTTGCTTGCTATTTTTTTCTCATCGAAAGACTTCATATAGGATAAGATGGGTGTCGGAGAGCCACCAGGGGGCCCATGAGGAAGGGGGCGCGCCCCCGGGGGGGGGGGGGGGGGGGCGCCCCCACCCTCGTGAGCAGGGTGTGGGCCCCCTGGCCTTCATCTTTGGCTATGATTTTTCTTTATTTATTTTAAGCTATTCCGTGGAGTTTCAGGACTTTTGGAGTTGCGTAAAATAGGTCTCCAATATTTGCTCCTTTTCCAGCCCAGAATTCCAGCCGTCATTCTCCCTCTTCATGTAAATCTAATAAAATAAGAGAGAATAGGCATAAGTATTGTGACATAATGTGAAATAACAGCCCATAATGCGATAAATATCGATATAAAAGCATGATGCAGAATGGACGTATCAACTCCCCCAAGCTTAGACCTTGCTTGTCCTCAAGCGAAAAGCCGATAACAATAAATATGTCCTCATGTTTAGAGGTAGAGGCGTCGATAAAAATAAAATACAGACATGAAGGCATCATGATTATTCTCATAACAACAACATATATAGATTTTGTCATATGATTACTTATGTTCAAGTGATGATCTTTTCGCAATGCAAAAGTATGAATCAGAAACCTTATTGAGCACCAACAAATTATAACCTCAGTCATTGAAGCAATTGCAATTTATCATAACATCGGAAAGAGTCTATGTCAGAGCTTAAAAGCAAGTCCACATACTCAACTATCATTTAGTCCTTCATAACTGCTAGCACTCACGCAATACTTGTGGTTACGGAGTTTTAATCGGACACAGAGAAAGATAGGGGCTTATAGTTTTGCCCCACAACCTTTTACCTCAAGGGTAACGTCAAAAATAATAATTCATGCTCCCCTACATCCAATTATATATATATATATATATATATATATATATATATATATATATATATATATATATATATCATGTTCTTTCCAACATGCTGGGCTTGCCGAAATATAAAATGAAAAAGGAAAGGTGAAGATCACCGTGACTCTTGCATAAGGTAGAGGATAATAATAAAAGATAGGCCCTTTGCAGAGGAAAGCAGAGGTTGCCATGCGCTTTTATGGTTGGATGCACAAAATCTCAATGTGAAAGAACGTCACTTTATATTGCCCCTTGTGATATGAACCTTTATTATGCAGTCCGTCGCTTTTATTACTTCCACATCACAAGATCGTATAAAGCTTATTTCCCCACATCAATCAATCATACATATTTAGAGAGCAATTTTTATTGCTTTGCACCGATGACAACTTACTTGAAGGATCTTACTCAATCCATAGGTAGATATGGTGGACTCTCATGGCTAAACTAGTTTCAGGGTATTTGGAAGCACAAGTAGTATCTGTACTTAGTGGTGAGAATTTGGCTAGCATGAGGGGGAAAGGCAAGCTCAACATGATAGAGGATCCATGACAACATACTTTATCTCAGATATAAGAAAACATAACTCATCACGTTGTCTTCCTTGTCCAACATCAACTCTTTAGCATGTTATATTTTAATGAGTGCTCCCAATCATAAAAGATGTCAATGATAATATATCTATATGTGAAACCTCTCTTTCCTTATTACTTCCTATTAATTGCAACAATGACCAAAGCTATATTTGCCAACTCCCAACAACTTTTAATCATCATACTCTTTCTATGTGAAGTCATTACTCTCAATAAGATCAATATGAACTCTTTGTTTCTTTTTATTCTTTTTCTTCATTCTATTCTTTTATTCACCCAAGATCATGGCAAAACAATCAAGCCCCTGACTCAGCACTAATCTTTATTATATATATAGCTCACGAACTCGAATACTTAGAGAGATCATAAAGCAAAACTCAAAACTAGATCATGCCATGACTTTATTCTACTAAATCAAGACACTACTAAAAGGATCGAACTAAGAAAAACGGTAAAGATAGGAGTTGTGATGGTGATACGATACCGGGGAACCTCCCCCAAGCTTGGCAGTTGCCAAGGGGAGTGCCCATACCCATGTGATTATGTCTCCTTCATTGTTGGTGAAGGTGGAGGTGATGGATAGTCGCACATCGAGCGTAAGGGGTCCTCCAGCTTGCGGATGATGCCCTTGAGTGCAACAATATGCTCCTTCAACAAAATATTTTCACTCGTGAGATACTTGTTTTGAATATGAGCTAACTCAATCATCTTGAAAGCTTCGATCTCAGTTGGGGTAAGAAGATTGTGATCAAGTTGAAGGGTGTCTTCTGCTGCTAGAGCTTGGTTCTCCGTGGCCTTCTTGATCCCTTCATCCTTGTTGATCTCCATGGGTTCTTCCCTCTTCAGCTCTATCTTCATTAGCCAAGCATCTTTGTCACCCTTGTTGGAGGAGGGGGACGACATGATGCCTGGCCTTGAAAAATCCTGACAGAAAACAGCTCGAAACAAGAACAGAGGAGATTTGCGTGATACGGGAGTCAAAACCTTCGGGAGAATATATAATGAATTTTTACCGACCAAAATACGTATCGTGCAAGAAAACGGAGTCCGGAGGGCACACGAGGTGCTCACGAGGTAGGGGGGGGGGCGCCCAGGGGGTAGGGCGCGCCCACCACCCTCGTGGGGCCCTCGTGTCCTTCCCGGACTGCTACTTATTTTTCTATTTTTCTAAATATTCCAAAATGGAGAAATATTGCCTTAAAAATTGTTTTGGAGTCGGTTTACTTACCGTACCACATACCTATTCCTTTTCGGAGTCTGAAACGGTCTGGAAAGTGTCCCTTATGTATTCCTCCGGGGTTACAGTTAATATTAGTTTCAACATTTATGGGATTACCTGAGATATAATGTTTGATCCTTTGACCGTTTACTACCTTTGGATTTGTGCCTTCGAAGTTGTTGATTTTTATGGCACCGGAACGATAGACCTCCTCGATAATGTAGGGACCTTCCCATTTAGAGAGAAGTTTTCCTGCAAAAAATCTTAAACGAGAGTTGTATAGCAATACATAATCACCTACATTACACTCACACTTTTGTATCCTTTTGTCATGCCATCTTTTAACTTTTTCTTTAAACAACTTAGCATTTTCATAAGCTTGGGTTCACCATTCATCAAGTGAGCTAATATCAAATAACCATTTCTCACCGGCAAGTTTGAAATCATAGTTGAGCTCTTTAATAGCCCAATATGCCTTATGTTCTAGTTCGAGAGGTAAGTGACATGCTTTTCCATAAACCATTTTATATGGAGACATACCCATAGGATTCTTATATGCAGTTCTATAGGCCCATAATGCATCGTCATGTTTCTTGGACCAATTCTTCCTAGACCTATTAACAGTCTTTTGCAAAATTAATTTGAGCTCTCTATTGCTCAATTCTACTTGACCACTAGACTGCGGGTGATAAGGAGATGCAATTCTATGATTAACATCATATTTAGCAAGCATCTTACGGAAAGCACCATGAATAAAGTGTGAACCACCATCAGTCATTAAATATCTAGGGACTCCAAACCTCGGAAAAATAAATTCCTTAAGCATTTTAATAGAAGTGTTATGATCAGCACTACTAGTTGGAATAGCTTCTACCCACTTAGTAACGTAATCAACAGAAACTAAAATATGTGTATATCCATTAGAGGTAGGAAAAGGTCCCATATAATCAAAGCCCCAATCATCAAATGGTTCAATAACAAGTGAATAATTCATAGGCATTTCTTGACGTCTACTAATATTACCAATTCTTTGACATTCATCACAAGATAGGACAAACTTACGGGCATCCTTGAAGAGACTGGGCCAATAAAAGCTGGATTGCAATACCTTATGTGTTGTTCTATCTCCAGCATGGTGTCCTCCATAAGCTTCGGAATGACACTTGCATAGGATCTGTTCCTGTTCATGCTCAGGTACTCAACGTCTAATAACACCATCTACTCCTTCTTTATAAAGATGTGGGTCATCCCAAAAGTAATGTCGCAAATCATAGAAAAACCTTTTCTTTTGTTGGTATATGAAGATAGGTGGTATAAATTTAGCAACAAAATAATTAGCATAATCAACATACCATGGAGTGCTACGAGAAGTGCTTATGACATTTAATTGTTCATCAGGAAAGCTATCATCAATAGGTAGTGGGTCATCAAGAACATTCTCTAACCTAGATAAGTTGTCTGCAATGGGGTTCTCAACTCCTTTTCTATCAACAATATGCAAATCAAATTCTTGAAGCAAGAGAACCCATCTAATAAGTCTAGGTTTAGCATCTTTCTTTTCCATAAGATATTTAATAGCAGCATGATCAGTGTGAATAGTTACTTTAGAATCAACAATATAGGGTCTGAATTTATCACAAGCAAATACAACTGCTAAAAGTTCCTTTTCGGTAGTAGCATAATTTCTTTGAGCATTGTCTAGAGTCTTACTAGCATAATGGATAACATTTAATTTCTTATCAACTCTTTGCCCTAGAACAACACCTACAGCATAATCACTAGCATCACACATAATTTCAAAGGGTAAATTCCAATCAGGTGGCTGAACAACAGGTGCAGAGACTAATGCTTTCTTAAGTATTTCAAATGCTTCTACACAATCATCATCAAAGACAAATGGTACATCTTTTTGTAATAAATTAGTCAGAGGCCGAGAAATTTTTGAGAAGTCCTTAATGAAACTCCTATAAAATCCGGCGTGGCCAAGGAAACTTCTTATACCTTTGATGTCCTTGGGACATGGCATCTTTTCAATAGCATCAACCTTGGCTTTATCAACTTCAATACCTCTTTCAGAAACTTTGTGCCCCAAGACAATACCTTCATTAACCATAAAGTGGCACTTTTCCCAATTCAAGATAAGATTAGTTTCTTCACATCTCTCCAAAACTCGATCAAGATTGCTCAAGCAATCATCAAAAGAGGAACCATAGACGGAAAAATCGTCCATGAAGACCTCACAATTTTTTTCACAAAAATCATTGAATATAGCCATCATGCATCTTTGAAAGGTAGCAGGTGCATTACATAAACCAAAAGGCATACGTCTGTAAGCAAAAGTACCAAAAGGGCAAGTAAAAGTAGTCTTTGATTGATCTTTAGCCGACACAGGTATTTGAGAGAAACCAGAATAACCATCTAGAAAACAATAATGTGTATGTTTGCATAATCTTTCTAGCATTTGATCAATAAAAGGTAAGGGTTAATGATCTTTCTTAGTAGCTTTATTTAATTTGCGGAAATCAATTTCCATCCTATAACCTGTGATAATTCTTTGCGGAATCAATTCATCTTTATCATTAGGGACAACAGTAATACCTCCCTTCTTAGGGACACAATAGACAGGACTTACCCACTGACTATCAGCAACGGGATAAATTATACCTGTCTCCAGAAGCTTGAGTATTTCCTCTCTTACCACTTCTTTCATTTTAGGATTCAAATGTTGTTGAGGATCACGAACTGGTTTGGCATCCACTTCCAAATTTATTTTATGTTGACATAGAGTGGGACTAATGCCCTTAAGATAATCAAGAGTATATCCAATAGCAGCACGGTGCTTCTTCAGAGTTTTCAATAATCTTACTTCTTCATGCTCCGAAAGGTTAGCACTAATAATAATAGGATATATTTTCTTTTCATCAAGATAAGCATATTTAAGATTATCAGGAAACGGTTTAAGCTCAAACACGGGATCACCCTTGGGTGGAGGGGGATCCCCTAGGATTTCAACAGGAAAATTGTGTTGCAGAATAGGTTCCTGTTTAAAGAATACTTCATCTATTTCCCTTCTTTCATTCATGAACATATCATTTTCATGGTCTAGCAAATAGTGTTCTAAAGGATCACTAGGAGGCACGGCACTGAAAGCAAGACCAATAATTTCATCCTTACTAGGAAATTCTTCCTCACGATGTTGTTTACTAAATTTAGAGAAATTAAACTCATGAACCATATCATCCAAGTCAATAGTAACAACATTCTTTTTGCAGTCTATCTTAGCATTAACAATGTTCAAGAAGGGTCTACCAAATATAATGGGACAAAAGCTATCTTGTGGAGAACTAAGAACAAGAAAATCAGCAGGATATTTAGTTTTCCCACACAAGACTTCAACATCTCTAACAATTCCCATAGCAGATATAGTATCTCTATTGGCAAGTTTAATTGTAACATCAATATCTTCTAACTCAACAGGTGCAATTTCATGCTTAATTTCTTTATATAAATCATAAGGTATAACACTAGCACTAGCACCCATATCACATAAGCCATGATAACAATGATCTCCTATTTTAACAGAAATAACAGGCACGCCTACCACAGGTCTATGTTTATCTTTAGCACACAGTTGAGCAATTCTAGCAGTTTCACCACAAAATTGAATAACATGCCCATCAATATTATCAAACAAGAGATCTTTAACAATAGCAATATTAGGTTCTACTTTAACTTGCTCAGGAGGTCTATAAGTTCTAATATTGCTTTTACGAACAACAGTTGAAGTTTTAGCACGATCCTTTACTCTAACGGGGAAAGGTGGTTTCTCAACATAAGAAGTGGAACAATAGGATCATTATAAGTGATAGTCCTTTCTTCAACTTTAATAGGTGCATCTACTTTTACTTCTATGGGAGGATGATATTTAAACCACTTCTCCTTGGGGAGATCAACATAAGTAGAAAAAGATTCACAGAAAGAAGCTACTATCTCAGAGTCAAGTCCATATTTAGTGGTAAACTTACAGAAAATATTGGTTCCATAAAAGATTTAACACAATCAAAGTTAGGTGTCATACCTGACTCCATACCTTCGTCGAGGTCCCAATCTTCAGAGTTGCGTTTAATTTATCAAATAAATTCCATTTAAATTCAATAGTCTTCATCATAAAAGAGCCAACACAAGAAGTATCAAGCATGGTGCGATTGTTTTCAGAAAGCCGAGCATAAATATTCCGAAGAATTGTCACTCTTGAGAGCTCATGATTAGGGCATGAATATAACATTGATTTAAGCCTCCCCCAAGCTTGAGTGATGCTTTCTCCTTCGCGAGGCCAAAAATTATATATATAATTGCGATCACGATGAACAAGATGCATAGGGTAATATTTTTGATGAAATTCCAATTTCAATCTCTTATAGTTTCATGATCTCGTATCATCACATAGCCTATACCATGTCAATGTGTCTCCTTCAAAGATAAAGGGAAGACCTTCTTCTTAACAACATCATCGGGTATACCTGCAAGCTTAAATAGTCCACAAACTTCATCCACATAGAGTAGATGTTCATCAGGATGCTTTGTTCCATCTCCTGTAAAAGTGTTAGCTAGAAGTTTTTCCATCATACCCGAAGGAAATTCAAAAGGAGCTTCATTTTCAATAGGTTCAGTAGGTTGAGGAGCAACTCTTTGCTCTATTAGACGGGGTGAAGATACCCCGAACAAGCCCCTCAGAGAATTACTTTCCATAGTAACAAGTGACAGTAAATTTCAGCACACTATATAAATTTTTCCTTACCAAATTCCACCTACCAAAGGCGCTACACTCCCCGGCAACGGCGCCAGAAAAGAGTCTTGATGACCCACAAGTATAGGGGATCTATCATAGTCCTTTCGATAAGTAAGAGTGTCGAACGCAACTAGGAGCAGAAGGAAATGATAAGCGGTTTTTAGCAAGGTATTCTCTGCAAGTACTGAAATAAGTGGTAACAGATAGTTTTGTGATAAGATAATTGTAACGAGCAACAAGTAACAAGAGTAAATAAAGTGCAGCAAGGTGGCCCATTCCTTTTTGTAGCAAAGGACAAGCCTTGACAAACTCTTATAATAGGAAAAGCGCTCCCGAGGACACATGGGAATATCATCAAGCTAGTTTTCATCACGTTCATATGATTCGTGTTTGATACTTTGATAATTTGATATGTGGGTGGACCAGTGCTTGGGTGCTATTCTTACTTGAACAAGCATCCCACTTATGATTAACCTCTATTGCAAGCATCCACAACTACAACAAAAGTATTAAGGTAAACCTAACCATAGCATGAAACATATGGATCCAAATCATCCCCTTACGAAGCAACGCATAAACTAGGGTTTAAGCTTCTGTCACTCTAGCAACCCATCATCTACTTATTACTTCCCAATGCCTTCCTCTAGGCCCAAATAATGGTGAAGTGTTATGTAGTTGATGTTCACATAACACCACTAGAAGCTAGACAACATACATCTCATCAAAATATCGAATGAATACCAAATTCACATGACTACTAATAGCAAGACTTCTCCCTTGTCCTCAGGAACAAACGTAACTACTCACAAAGCATATTCATGTTCATAATCAGAGGGGTAATAATATGCATAAAGGATCTGTACATATAATCTTCCACCAAATAAACCAACTAGCATCAACTACAAGGGGTAATCAACACTACTAGCAACCTACTAGCACCAATCCCGGACTTGGAGACAAGAATTGGATACAAGAGATGAACTAGGGTTTGGAGATGAGATGGTGCCGGTGAAGATATTGATGGAGATTGCCCTCTCCCGATGAGAGGAGCGTTGGTGATGACGATGGTGATGATTTCCCCCTCTCGGAGGGAAGTGTCCCCGACAGAACAGGTCTGCCGGAGCCCTAGGTTGGTTCCGCCAAGGTTCCGCCTCGTGGCGGCGGCGTTTCGTCCCGAAAGGTTGCTTGCTATTTTTTTCTCATCGAAAGACTTCATATAGGAGAAGATGGGCGTCGGAGAGCCACCAGGGGCCCACGAGGTAGGGGGGCGCGCCCAGGGGGGGCGCCCCCCACCCTCGTGAGCAAGGTGTGGGCCCCCTGGCCTTCATCTTTGGTGATGATTTTTCTTTATTTATTTTAAGCTATTCCGTGGAGTTTCAGGACTTTTAGAGTTGCGCAGAATAGGTCTTCAATATTTGCTCCTTTTCCAGCCCAGAATTCCAGCTGCCGGCATTCTCCCTCTTCATGTAAACCTTATAAAATAAGAGAGAATAGGCATAAGTATTGTGACATAATGTGAAATAACAACCCATAATGCGATAAATATCGATATAAAAGCATAATGCAGAATGGACATATCAATGGACCAGCCCATCCCGTGTTATCTTTCCCTAATAATAAAGCACGGATTGACTCTGTGGGTTCACCGTCACAATACGCTTCTTCCCGTGAATTTACGTTTTTAGTTTTTTTCTTCAACACGTCTATATTTATTTTTTATATCTAAGATGGTACTAATCTATCTATATATCCCCTGCTACGTTGTCGTTTTCGTCCGCCCTGTTCATGCACTTTTTACAAAACAACCCCTATGGTTTTGAATATTTAACCCGCAATCCATAAATGAAACTAAAGCGGTACATGGGACGGAAATTAACATCAAGGCAGCCACCCGCACGCCCGCTGCCTCCCAGTCCCCATCTTCACCTCCAGCGCGCTGCCACCTCCCGCCACGCCCGACTCGCCTCACCACGCGCCGCTGGTCCACCCCCACATCGATGCGCGCCGCTACCGCCATCCCCGTCGGCGCTCCTGCCCGGATCCAAATAAACAGCATGCGTGATATGCTCAGCTCGGGAGCAGAAGAACATCAAGGAGGAAATAAAAAAAAGGGACAACAGAGAGAGGAACAGAGAGGGGTTCTTGGAACCTCGCCAGCACACGCTGCCTCCACTCGAGTTCGACATAGAGATGGACGAGATGGCTCCGCGGGCAAGCTTGGCTGAGGCAGCTGCGTGGCCCAGCTGCGAACGAACGGGCGATTCTCCAGCGTGGATCCGGCGGCGGCGGACGGAATCACGGCGGAGGAGAATGAAGCTGACGGAGAGGTGGTGGCAATTCTCTCGGTCATCCTGCTCCCTACGGTAGGCGAGGCAGGAGGCGGCGGATCCGGCTGCTCCAGCGTGGATCTAGTGGCAGCAGACGGAATCGAGGCGGAGAAGAACGAAGCCGACGGAGAGGTGGGCGGAGGCGGCGAGCTCCAAGGAAGGGTGGCGGCTACCTGGCCTACTAGAGGCGGCTCGGGGTAGAGGAGCTCCTCTCCCGACGAGGTTGGAGATGGCATGGAGGCAGCACGCGATGGCCGCTCCCAATGAGGTGAAGAGAAAAGGGGGATTTTGCTGCGAGTACGAGAGAAAGGGGATAAGAACAAGTGTGGAGCCTGCGTCACTTAAGCCGCCATGTACAGTTATACAATTGTGTATTCCCTCAAAGAAAAAAAGATAGACTGTGTAGTGCGTAGCTATGGCGACATGCTGATGGCTAATATCAACTTAAACCGTACCCCTAAATGGCTGCGCAATTTAAAAAACTGATTGCGAAGAAGAAATAAGACATTATTGTACAAATAACAACACCTCTCCGTTCTAGAAAACATGAGTACCTCACATGCTCTATTTTATGATGCATCTAATCATTTTTTTATATTGTGATATCTGCACAATTTTGATGTTTATATATATTGTAATTAAATAAATATATGAGTACCCCACATGCTCTATTTATGATGCAAAGTCTATCATTTTTTTATCAATAACAAATTTCTATATTCTAGAAAACTCTCATGGATGCCAAGGAACAAAGAAGGAAAAGAGATAGAGAGCGATATACACAGATGACCGAAGAAGAAAAAACATGAAAACTGAAAAGGATAGTGAAGTCTATCAGCAAAACAAAAGAATTGAAGATTCGATCAAGTTGTAAAAAAATGTACACAAGGGAGAAAAAAGTATGCAAATATGGAGTCAACACAAAAAGGCAAAAAATACACACGAGAAAGGCAAAAATATGCAAATATGCATCGAAAACAAAAGGAAGCTAGAATAGAGCAAATTAGATCTAACAGTGAATTGAGGCGCAACGGACTAAGCAGAAGATTCAATTCGATGGAGAATCCTGCATATGTCGCAGCAGAACTGGAACAAATAGACAAAACAAAAAACCCTATAGTTTTTGGCAATTAACCCGCAATACTACTTTAAGTGACATGAAGAAAATATTTCAATTTTTACACAAAGCCCCCTGCAGTTTCGAAAATCAACCCACAGTCCATATCATATGTTTTTAAAAAATGTTCACATCTTTTAAATCGTAACTTCAATTTTAACATGTTATATATTAAACTTGATTAAAAAATGTGTAGAATCTGAACATTATGTTATTTTGCCCATTAAATATTGTGAAAATGTTGTTTTGAGTGCAATCATCTATAATCACGCATGCACACAACGACAAAACCTCGCAGAGGTGCGTTATTTTTTCTCTCGTTGCAAAGCACAGACTCTTTTGCTAGTACCACTTATATTCAAAAAGTTTCCATTATATTATACCACTTATATTCAAAATATTTTTCGGCTACACAATAATCAAATAAAATCTATAATATTTTTTAAATTTAGTGCATATATTATTAATTCATCTATGCATGTTTCATATGATCAAATCTATTGCGATCGATTCTAGCAGCTATGCGTGGGGTATTCTCTAGTTAACATAACTATTATGTACGAGCCTAATTGCTCATGCTACACTTTGGAGTATGCTTTCCACCTCCTATTGCCACTAGGCTATGCCTTAGTATGCTTGGGGTATACACGTTGCTGCTCAAGTCTACATGATCTTACTTACAAAGTCCTTGCTCATTATTTCATAATGACCCGGCACTTGGGGGCTACAAGTGATATGAATATAAGGGAGGTACACTTTCAAACTTGGTGTGAGCAATAGTTGTGACCCGGTGCTCTCAATATTTACAAGCCGACAATTTTGCCAATTATAACTCGCCAGCCTCTATATCCTTAAACCGACGGATCACCAGATGAATCTTGAGTCCAATATGTTTATTAAGACGGAGCTTTAGAAACCGACTCAAATGGATTATTTCTTATAATATTTCCCTACAAGAAACCAATGTCAGCAAATTGATTATGAAGCTGGCCTATTGACCCGGATTTTTCAGAAGAAGTACCCAGATTTTTTGCATTGGTAATGTTTGAACACATCTGCTAAAGGAGATTTTCTATGAGATCATGAACACGCATCCAGGAGGAAATTACAAGGACTTGAAGATGACCAGGTGTCGGCTTACAAGAATTAACCCGGAGCACAACCTGTCAAAGTTGTTCTGGTGTTTATTTTGCAGGATTAGTTTAGCATGGATAAATCCAAATTAAAATGGGGACTAATGTCGGGGATATACCCCGCAGTATGACCTGTCTAGAAGTATGACCAGGCCAGACTTGGCGCTTCATCGATGACCCGCCGGTGGACTAGCGACTCACGGGTCTGGCGGCTCACTGGTCCGGAGACTCACTAGGCTGGCGACTCGCGGATGGCACCGACGACTGGTCAGATAGAAGACTAGGCCCAAGGCCCAGAAGGTTGGCTCATGTTATGGTGGGCCGGCTTAAGAGGAAAGCGTAAGGAATATTCCCTTACAAAGGAAGCAAGACTAGGATTCCACTTGTAATAGACTAGTCCTAATAGGACTCCACATGTAACCCGCCTCTTCAACTTATATAAGGAGGGGCAGGGCACCCCAAGAGGGACAAGCAAGAAGAAGCAATCTCTAGGGCTAGACACAAAGATCCGGCTTACTAGCGACTCCCTCAGGATCATAATGAGACCTAGCCACAAACATCATGTAGGGTTATTACCGGATGATGTTTCCTGGGCCCGAAGCTGTCTAAATCCTTGTGTTTTGTTGCGTCTCTCGATTCCGCCCAACCCCTCTCAAGTTACCACAAAGATGCGTTGGCCTCGCGAGTAAGTCCTCACACTAAGGACATCTGCCATGAGAATTCCACGACAATTATGGATATAAATAATTAGTGGAGTTATTTTCTTGCATGAGTAAAATGGTAAAATTTGCTAGAAATGATTATGTTTAAAGTGAGGTTTAATCTTAACCAGAGAAGTGCCATGAGTTGTTGATGTTTATGCTTAGTGTGGATATAGTTGACTCAGTCATTTCCGTTGATATGTGATGCATATGTTAGTGTTGCATGTCATGGCATTATGACACCGGTTATTTTAACTTTAAGTTGAACCTGATAATAACTCAACTTGAATATATCGTTGACCGGGTCATGGTGCCACTGAAACGAGTCTTTCCCAGTGCAACCACATTTGCCTTTATGGGAAGGCCTTTATTCGGTCCGTTGTCATGCCTTTGGTCGGTGCCTCCAATGAGGGAAGGTTATGGGCGTGCGGTATCCTGGCCCGATAAGCAGACATAACCTTGTGTGCCCGTTGTTGAGTTTATGGTACCGGGTCCCCGTGTGGGGTCGTTTATGTTTTGGTCACGACGGTGGTCGTTGTGTCTTTGGTAGACACGGGGCCACCCAGGACTAGCCCGATGGGGAGTGAGTCGGATTGGCTGGGAGAGTGTCATGGCAATGGAGGGGTTTCGTCGGAATGCCGTTGGTCCACCCGAATGGGAGTGCGAGTCCATGGGTTCCATGGTGTGGGTACAGTGCGCTACCTCTGCAGAGTGTATTAATTTATCGATAGCCGAGTCCACGGTTACGGACACGCTCGAAAGTAGGTCACACCATGGGTCAACATTTAATAAATTTTGCACACTAAGTTATGAACTTTGCACTGTTAATGATGGCAGGAAGGTCATCTTGTTGTTTTAGACCAAGTGTTAGTCGTGGTTGTGATCGCCTGAAGGATCACCGTTTAAGACCAAATATTGGTCGTGGTTGTGATCGCCGGAAAGATCACGAGATATCTCTAGTTTATACCTTGAGGTTGGTACGTTTGTGATCCAAGAGCGATCACCATTGGCAAGCCAGTCCGAGGGACTTTTATCACAAGAGCATGATCACAGCATGTGGATATATTGTTGCATTATTAATAATTGGTTAATTATCATGATATTGTTTGTCATTATGTTTTTGTTTGTTGTGAGCTTGCAAATACATTCAATGTACTGACCTGGCGTGTCATGCCAGATTTCAGGAAAGTCTCGTTGGAAAGGAGTGCTGTCCGAGTCTAGATCGTGTCCACATCGGTGTCCCGGTGCTATGGAGTTTCCGCTATGACTTTGTTCCGCTGCCGCGTAGTTGTTATGATCGAGGCCCCTTTATGTTCACTAAATAATGTACATATTATTCGGCCGCGCCATGTGTGCCGCTTGGCCTCGCCACTTGTTGTTATATAAACTTTGATCCGCTAGCATCAATAAAGCGGTTGTTTTCTGCACCAAGATGTTGTGTGTTGCCTGAAGACATGGTCTCTGGGCTGCCAATGCATGGTAAACCAGTTGCTCTGAACCAGGGTGCCACAACGCTTAGTATCAGAGCCGCGCTGACTGTAGGCCAGGCTAGACTACGACGTGTTAACTGGCTGTTAGATACGAGTTAAGTTGAGTGCCGGTAGCATTTGTAGCTGGTTGTTGCATTAAATGCACTTGTTTTATTTTTATGCTAACCTAGTAATGGTTGTGAGTGTAGATGGCTCCGGTGCCGTATTCGTGCCAGTTGCAGCTGATGCCGTACATGTCACTGCATCTCCTTCGTAACGTGTGGCGTCGGCTGTACCCCCTCGGTGACGATCCAGCCTATCGTGTGTACCGGGAGCGTCTAGCAGACTCGGTGTATGAGTATCACACAGTGGTTACTCTGCGCACCAGTTCCGATTCCAGCACTTAGACTCGTACCTCACAGAGTGGTTACGCTTCTACCGCTTCTCAGGCTATCCAGTTTCCTGCATTCGAGGTCTTTGTCGAGCTTCGTTACAACGAGGTCCGGATGCAGAACAACTCAGGTTTCTACTACTATCCTTCTCTGCACGACAATGGTCCTATCCGTTTCCCTATCATTGATCCGGAGTCTGATAGTGTTGCTAGCCACCTTTCTCGTTATATCACTGCTAGCTATCTTATGATCCACCAGCTGGCTCGAGAGCTGACTCATGCTCGTACTGCTTTAGACTCTACTAGATCTGTCACTACTCCATCCTCCCTGGGATTTACTCCTTATATTCCAGCCAGTTCTAGTTCCCCTGTTTCATCGGTTACTCCCCCGAGTAGCTCGGGCACCTCGACCGTGAATCCTATCAGTGCTCCTGCTGAGTGGGTTTCACTTCTCTCTACTCCTATAGCCCCGATCCTTCACCCTACACATGCCCTGGAGGGAGAGCCGTCGAGGCAGCGTCGTCGTGTTACCTTTAACCCGGAGGTCTCATTTAACCTTGTTAGTTCAGGATCCGAGTCCGCTTGAGGAGAGGACCCCGCAGCACCATCAGAGCAGTAGAGCTTCTGAGTATTCGCAGTCGTCAGGATGGTGTACGAGTCATGAGGTTTCGTTTCATGTATGCGAGTAGTTGAACCTGGCATGTTGTTTATCTTTCATGTATGAGTCTATGTATAATTATGTTGCAACCCTATTTTATTCGCCGTATTTTCTTCGTCATTTCAGTTTTTCTCGGGCTTTTATTGTTGGCTCTCCCTAATTTATTTTGAATGCTTCTCATCTCGGTTGCATTGTCTTGGGAAAAATCACAATAGGATGATGCGGGGAGGCAGGAGTAGCAACGTTCGCGAGGGTACTCCTGTTCGTCGTTCCGCACGACAGGCAGGACACTCCCCCGAGCCGTACGTTCCACCACCGCCTCCACCGCCAAATCCGCCCTCCACCGAGCAAATTCTGCATACGTTTCAGGAAAGACGCAATAATGATCTGATTGAAATATTAAGAAGTGCGCAAGCTATGGTTGGACAGAATGGGAATCAGAACGGTCATCACTCCAAGCTGTCAGATTTTCAAAGGACCAAGCCTCCCAGTTTTAGTCAGGTTATTGACCCCTTGGATGCAAACGATTGGTTGCGAACCATTGAGAGGAAAAAGCCATGTGGCCTGCTGATGAAGAAATCACCTGGTCAAAATTCAAGGACCATTTCCGGAAATATCATATCCCTACTGGAATTATGAAGACTAAACAGCGTGAATTTCTCGCGCTCCTCCAAGGAAATCAGTCTGTGGGTGAATATTTGCAAAAATTGAATCATCTGTCACGTTACTCCCTATATGACATGGCCACTGAAGAAAGAAAAATTGAAAGATTTCTTGGTGGATTAAACCCGCAACTCCGGTGTACTCTTAGTATGTTTGATTTCCCAGATTTCCAAACTCTGGTGAACAAGGCTTTCATTGCTGAAAGGGAGCACAAGCTTGTATCGGATAATAGGCCTGCTAATAACGATCACAAGCGCAATTTTGAGCCAAGGAAGGAAGGGCAACCAGTGCAAAAGGCTCGTACCTGGCAGCAGACTCAGGTGGAATACAAGCCCAATTGGCAACAGAATGTTAACAAGACCACCACTCATGTCAAGAATGTCATGACCAACCCAGTGCACGAGGAGCACCAGCGCAACAATTCTTGCTTCAGTTGTGGGCAAACTGGACATTATGCCAGACAGTGTCCCAAGAACAGCAAGGCGAATGCTCTATTCAGGCCACAAGTCAATTTTATGGAGTCATGCCCGAACCAGCAAAACATCACTGGGCATGTTCGTCACCTCTCAGCCGATGAAGCCCAAGAGAACCCAGAAGTCACCATTGGTATGTTTTCTGTTAATAACATACATGCAGTGATTTTATGTGACTCTGGGCTTCCCACTCTTTTATTTCTCGGAGTTTTGTTGCCCAAAACAAATTTCCTTGTTCGCTTTTGGGCAAGAATATGCTGGTACAAACCCCGGGATCCTTAATCAAGAGCAATCTTGTCTGCCGTAATCTGGAAGTCAATATCAACGGAGTCTGTTTTCCAACTTCTTTGATAATTATTGAGTCTGCTAAGTTGGATGTTATCTTGGATATGAATTGGCTGACTCAATATCAAGTATGCATAAATTGTGCGACCCGAGAAGTCACTTTGACCAGTCAGAAGGGGCAGCCTACCAAATTCTATGCTCGCAGAAGCATACCAAAGAAAGAAATGGTCTTCACCGCTGTGGCTGACTTGGAATTAATTCCTATGGTCAGTGAGTTTCCTGATGTATTTCCAGAAGAGCTGCCAGGCATGCCACCAGATTGAGAGCTTGAGTTTGCAATAGATCTTGTGCCCGGAACCACACCATTATACAAGAAATATTACTGGATGCCCTCATCAGAATTAGTGGAGCTAAAGAAACAACTTGATGAAATGCTCCAGAAAGGATATATCCGTCCCAACTTTTCACCATGGGGGTCACCTGCTATCTTTGTGGACAAAAAGGATAGCAGCATCCGCATGTGTGTGGATTACCGTCAGCTGAATGATGTCACAATCAAAAACAAATATACACTTTCAAGGATTGATGACTTTTTTATTCAGCTCAGTGGGGCCTAGGTATTCTTGAAGATTGATTTACGGACTGGATATCATCAGCTCAATGTTAAAAAGGAAGATATTCCTAAGACCGCATTCACCACTTGATACGGTCTTTATGAATATATAGTTATTTCCTTTGGTCTCACCAACGCCCCTGCCTTCTTCATGCATATGATGAACAAAGTATTCATGGACTTCCTCGATAAGTTCGTGGTAGTCTTCATCGATGACATACTTATTTACTCAAGAAGTGAAGAAGAGCACAAACAACACCTCCGAGCAGTGTTACAACGACCCTGTGAACATCAACTATGCGCCAAATTTAGTAAATGTGAGTTTTGGCTCAAGCAAGTTTGATTTCTTGGACATGTGCTATCTGCTGAAGGTATAGCCGTGGACCCGAGCAAATTAAAGGATGTGCTCGATTGGTTGCCGCCCCGTATCACAGATCTGGAGTTTCTTGGATTATCCGGATATTATCGTCATTTCATTGAAGGTTTTTCCAAGATTGCTAAACCCATGACAGAGCTTCTCAAAAAGGATAAGAAGTTTGAATGGACTCAGGACTATGAGAAAAGTTTCAATGAGCTAAAGATACGGCCAACGACTGCACCTGTGTTGACTCTTCCAGATATCTACCGCAGTTTTGATGTGTACTGCGACGCCTCCAGACAAGGACTTGGGTGCGTACTTATGCAAGACAGCAAGGTAGTAGCATATGCATCACGACAGCTACGACCCCACGAGGGAAATTATCCTACTCATGATTTGCAGTTGGCCGCGGTGGTTCATTCTCGAAAAATTTGGAGACACTATCTCATCGAGAAGAGGTGCCAAATTTTTACCGATCACAAAAGTCTCAAGTATATATTTACTCAGCCAGATTTAAATCTCTGTCAACGAAGATGGCTTGAGTTAGTCAAGGATTATGACCTTGGAATAATTACCACCCGGGTAAGGCCAATGTGGTTGCCGATGCACTCAGTGGAAAGCCTGTCAGCCTAAATGTCATATTGAAGTCTTTGCCTCCTAAACTTCAAGAGGAGATTGCTCAGCTCAACCTAGTCATAGTTGATGCTAGCCTTGCTAATATTTTGGAAGTTACCCCCAGACTTGAGGAAGAGATCCGCAAGGCCCAGCCAGCTGACACCGTTTTGCAGAAACGTGCCAAGAATATGGTAGCAGGACAGACTTCAGATTACTCGAAGGATCAATTCGGTACCCTCCAATTCCGTGGAAGGATTTGTGTACCCAATCAAGCGGATTTGAAGCAGAAAATCCAATCAGAAGCACACGAATCCTCGTATTCTATTCACCCTGGAGGTACAAAAATGTATGAAGACCTTTGACAAATATTCTGGTGGGATGGAATGAAGAAAGACATTGCCTATTTTGTGGCCTGTTGCGACATATGCAACAAGGTGAAGGCAGAGCATCAGAAGCCAGCCAAACTTCTTCAACTGCTGCCAGTGTCACAATGGAAATGGGATGATGTCTGCATGGATTTCATCACAGGACTACCTAAGACTCAGTGAGGCAATGATGCAATCTGGGTCATAGTGGACACCTTAACCAAGATAGCTCACTTTATTCCGATCAGAACCACATATCGAGCAGATCAACTTGCACAGCTGTATGTATCCAGAATAGTCAGTCTGCATGGAGTACCCCGGACCATTACTTTTGACCGAGGTTCACTTTTTACCTCTGCTTTTTGGTCACGTCTCCATCAAGCCTTGGGGATGGCACTGAAATATAGTACCGCTTATCATCCTCAGACTGATGGATAGACAGAGTGGGTAAACCAAATACTCAAAGATATGCTGCGAGCCTGTGCTTTGGCCCAAGGACCTAAATGGGAAGACTGCATGCCGTATGTCGAGTTCTCTTACAACAATAGCTTCTAGACCAGTCTAAAGATGTATTCATATGAGGCGTTGTATGGCCGTAAGTGCCGCACTCCGTTAAATTGGTCTCAAACTAGAGATAGCCGCATCTTCGGAACCGATCTCATGATGTAAGCTGAGAAGCAAGTTAAGGAAATCAGAGATAGATTGCAATTGGCCAAATCTCGACAGAAGAGTTATTATGATGCAAAGCACCGACAAATCAGTTTTGAACCTGGAGAACACGTATACCTCCGAGTCACTCCTATGAAAGGAATCAAGAGATTCTAGACTCGTGGAAAGTTGGCACCCAGATTTATTGGTCCATTTCCTGTTATGTCACGAGTGGGTACTGTTGCCTATCAGTTGGAACTACCCCCTGAATTCTCGGACGTGCACAACGTGTTTCATGTTTCACAGTTGAGGCGATGCATATCGCCGCCTAAGAAAAAGACTGCTATAACTGAAATAGAGCTGGCAAAGGACTTAACATATGAGGAGAGACCGGTTAGAATTTTGGATCAGATGGAAAGGGTCACTCGTAGTAAAGCAAGGAAGTTCCACAAAGTCCAGTGGGAGAATCACCCAGAATGGTTTTCCCAAGCAACGAGATTCATTCTAAGTGAGGGAGATTTGTGACGGCCTGATTTTTGCCCTCTTCTTTTTTGCTTGAATTTCAGTTGGTTTGAATTTGAATTTGGAGTTTTGAATCTTTTCATATGGACTTAAATACTTGGGTACCCCTTGGCTTTCACCCAAGTGTCCCATTTCCCTCTTTAACCATCATTCCCTCTCTAGTTCAACTCAAAATAATATTTGGAACATTTTTCTTTAATGAAAAATATTCATTTCCCTCTCTTAAACCCTAGCTAGCTCAGTGTGCTCCAAAGCAACCCAAATTTTTCTTGCCCATAAAAATCTGAGAAAAATCCCAATTATTCTTTGAAACCTAGGGCACCTTTCTGAGCAAAAATATTTCCTCACTTTTTGGAATATTTTTGCTACAGAAAATATTTTCTGTTTTTGACAAAAATGGTAGTTTCTACAGCAACTACCATTTTACTTGCTCTATTGTGGCTGGTTTTTCTTGTGCATCATCACCTTAGTAGATGATTGCTGACCTCCAAAGCCTAGATCCCAACTCCCAGTAGTTTGACCATAGTAAGCTCTCAAAGTTACTGATCAGAAACTTACTAGGTGTGTGAAATCTTTTCTACTGCACCTGAGACCAAACCCAAGCGTGGTAACCTTCAAAACTACCACGAACAACAAGCCATACATGAAGTTTGGGCCTAGGTCGGCCTGAGGTCAGAGTCGACGCCGTGACCGCGTTCGTCCAGGCATGCTGGCATGCGGCCGACACGCTCTGAGTGCCACCCGAGCCTCTGTTTCGCGCGTGCTCGCTTTCCCGCCTGCCTAAGCGTGCCAAACTGCGCCACAATCATCGTCTCGACCTTCTTAACTCCCTCCTGGTGCTTGCCGACGCCGGAGCTCACCGCAACAAGCACGGGCGCGGTCCGGCCAACGTAACAGTGCGGTGCGCACTGTGCTCGTCGTCACCCCAGTGCCCCTGTGCTCGTCCCCGTTCGCCCACAGTCCCCGCGTGAGCTGCGTCTTCTTCTCCCCCTCTTACTGATGTTGTTCATCGTCGGGCGCCGTGTCCAGGTGTCTATCGATGGAGCCCAATCCCCCCTCGACGCTCGGCTATAAATAGAGCCCTCCCCAGCCTCCTCGAGCACCATCCACCACTCCCACACACTCCACAATCGCGTAGATAGCCGTAGCCCGGCCGGGCAGGCCGCGGGCCGTCGTCCCCTAGCTCGAGCTCACCAGCGATCCCCTCGAGTCGTCTCCGTAGCTCCAACCCCTCCCAGGCCTGGGCAACCCTTCTAGGGCCTCCGCCACTCTCCGGTGGTGCTGGTCCGCCTGGTCGGAGCCCCTAGAGTCACCTCCATTCGTCGTCGTCTTTGTCTTCGGCGACCTCCGCTCTCTGCCTCTGCTAGATCGGCTGATTCCGACGCTGTCCGACCACCCTTGCTACTCTACGGGTACGGGCAGGTGCGCCTCCATCTCCTCTCTCGATCCCTCCCTCTCGTTTTGGCCACGAAACCCTCGCCGTCGGCGTGTGCTCCGGCGACGCCATGCCGTCCTCTGTTTCCTTCTCCCCTCCACCTCACCTAACTAGCAGGGCCCGCTAGTCAGCCACTCAGTATGTGCGCAAAGCGGTATGAGTGGTGGCGCCCCGAGGCTTTATGCCTTCGACGTCACCCCCCCAGTCTGTTTTATCTAAATTCAAATTTTAATTTATCCAGAGAGCTTCAAACAGCCAAAACTCTTTAACAATAAGTCCAAATGAATTGATTCTTTTTGCATTGTGTTCTTTGTACAGAAATCTAACAGCTAACCAAAGATGGGATTTTTCCATGCTGTCTAGATTTTTTGTTGAATTTCAGAAGTGTTCTTGATATTTTCTTCTTGTGTTTAAATTTATTTTCAGAGGGTGAGGCTTGTCTTGAGGATCACCAGGAGGCTTGTGAATCTCATCTGCACTAAGGCAAGCCACAACAACATTTTCATGGTGCCATTTCAATATTTGTGATTTTCCTACTTGAATGAATGATTTAATCCATGCATTTAAATCATTATTATGTTATTTATATTCTGTTAATTGCTTGTTTTAGTTAATATGCTTGAATCACAGAAAGTTTGAAGTGAACTTAGTTGGTAAAGAAACTAGGATTTATTTTTGGTGATGAAAGAATAATATGGTTATGGATATAAATAATTAGTGCAGTTATTTTCTTGCATGAGTAAAAATGGTAAAATTTGCTAGAAAAGATTCTGTTTAAAGTGAGGTTTATCTTAACCAAAGAAGTGTCATGAGTTGTTGATGTTTATGCTTAGTGTGGATATAGTTGACTCAGTCATTTCCATTGATATGTGATGCATATGTTAGTGTTGCATGTCATGGCATTATGACACTGGTTATTTTCACTTTAAGTTGAACCTGATAATAATTCAACTTGAATATATCGTTGACCGGGTCATGGTGCCACTGAAACGAGTCTTTCCCAGTGCAACCACATTTGCCTTTATGGGAAGGCCTTTATTCGATCCTTTGTCATGCCTCTGGTCATTGCCTTCAACGAGGGAAGGTTATGGGCGTGCGGTACCCTGGCCCGGTAAGCAGACATAACCTTGTGTGCCCGTTGTTGAGTTTATGGTACCGGGTCCCCGTGTGGGATCGTTTATGTTTTGGCCACGACGGTGGTCGTTGTGTCTTTGGTACACACGGGGCCACCCAGGACTAGCTCGATGGGGAGTGAGTCAGAGTGGCCGGGAGAGTGTCATGGGAATGGAGGGGTGTCATCAGAATGTCGTTGGTCCACCCGAATGGGAGTGCGAGGCCATGGGTTCCGTTGTGTGGGTACAATGCGCTACCTCTGCAGAGTGTATTAATCTATCGATAGCCGAGTCCACGGTTACGGACATGCTCGAAAGTAGGTCACACCATGGGTCAACATTTAATAAATTTTGCACACTAAGTTATGAACTTTGCAATTTTAATGATGGCGGGATGGTCATCTTGTTGTTTTAGACCAAGTGTTTGTCCTGGTTGTGATCACCGGAAGGATCACCGTTTAAGACAAAATATTGGTCGTGGTTGTGATCGCCGGAAAGATCACGAGATATCTCTAGTTCATACCTTGAAGTTGGTACGTTTGTGATCCAAGAGCGATCACCGTTGGTAAGCCAGTCCGAGGGACTTTTATCACAAGAGCATGATCACAACATGTGGATATATTGTTGCATTATTAATAATTGTTTAATTATCATGATATTGTATTTCATTATGTTTATGATTGTTGTGAGCTTGCAAGTACATTAAATGTACTGACCTGGCATGTCATGCCAGATTTCAGGAAAGTCTCGTTGGAAAGGAGTGTTGTCCGAGTCTAGATCGTGTCCACATCGGTGTCCCTGTGTTATGGAGTTTTCGCTATGACGTTGTTTCGCTGCTGCATAGTTGTTATGATCGAGGCCCCTTTATGTTCACTAAATAATGTACATATTGTTCGGTTGCGCCATGTGTGCCGCTTGGCCTCGCCACTTGTTGTAATATAAACTTTGATCTGCTAGTATCAATAAAGCGGTTGTTTTCTGTACCAAGATGTTGTGTGTTGCCAGAAGACATGGTCTCTGGGCTGGCAATGCATGTAAACCGGTTGCTCTGAGCCGGGGTGCCACACATGTCATACATAGTCATCACTTAGCACTCATACTACAACAAGGTTAGCTATAAGGTTGGCTATAAGTGTATTTTTTACTTCTCTCTATCTCTTTCTTCGTAGTAGTATTTATTGCATTTGCCAAGGAGTGACCTCTTCCAATGAAATGGTACTTAGATGAGGTGGTAAGGGCATTAAATGGCTTAGCAATCAAGTCCCAAATGCATAGGTTCTTATTAGGTTTTTGTTGCTAAGTTTGCTTCATTTAAATAGCTATAGACTCAAAATTGTCTTTTCACCTAGCTACACGCGCTTAGCACCGTTTCTTCCTTGAGTCACCAAACTAGTATCTCTCTTCTTAATTAACTTGCCACATCAGACTTTATGCCTATGTGGCAAGCTTAGCACCTGTAGGAGCAAGTAAGTAGTACAATAGTGGGCTATAAGCCCGCTTTACATGGCATTTTTGCATATGTGAAGGAAAGAGAGGCAAGGAAAAAGTGGAGAAGTGGGCTCTCTCTACATGGTGGAGCATTGGGAGAGGCACCTGTATGGAGGTGGTCAGGAATCGGGAGACTCACGCCGGTCGTAGCGCCGCTGTTAAAATGATAATGGCAAGTCAAATCATGGGGCCCCACCTGTCCAGCAGTAACTCACTGTAAAATCACACAGCCCTACGTTTGCAGCAGCCTACTCCTTCATCTTCTCGCATCTCTATCGAACCGACTAGGCGGAACTGCCCGCCTACCGCGCAGGAAAAGCCCCGCCCTTGAATTTTAAATAGTACAATATACTAATTTTGTATCCATGGATTGCGCCATGGAGCAAAGCCTCAAGAAAACGGAGGTACACATGTACGGAGTATACAGCACGTCCGTCGCGTTCGCGTCGCACCCCAGATGGTCGGTCAATCTGGCACGCTGCTCTCTAAATGGAACACGCGTCATATTGGTTTGCACACACATGTGGGACCGCAATTGAGAACCGACCATAGGCACACTCCCCGGCCCCGCAAGTTGGGTGACTTAATAGAAGAGAAAGACGAGCGATAGTACTAGAGAAGTGTTGTACCTACGTTGGTGCCTGGACGATCCCTGCAAGACACGGAAGATCAGTTCATCCATGCATGTGACCAGACTCCAGCAGACATGCCTGGATTGGCTATCGTCTACATATTGTGCAGGTTGTGTTGTACAGGGCTGTAGTTCTGGTGAGAAATCTAAAAAAAGGTTTCTTGTCATCTCGCAAAATTAGGTGTCATGTGCTTCGGATTACTGCGAGGGTTAAACAGTGACAACTGAGTTGGGCTAGTCATTGGGGGCACACGCACAAAGACTACTCGCCTGCCATCTAGGTCAAGCCGGCTATGTCAATTAGGACATCTATCAATAGACCACTTTTCTATGAGTTTATCTTTAATTTGAGCTTTGATCCTCGTCTAGTTTGTCCGCCGGGATTCATGTTGTCGCCTTTGGGCAGTGAGGTTATGATTTCTTGTCATGTGGCATTTTTTCGTGTTATATGTTATAATCCGGTGCTTTAGATCAAAATGACGACAACTGCGCCCCGGTCCACGTGCATGAAGACTTCTCGACAGTCATTGACGAGGTCAAGCCGGCTCCGGTAGACAAAAGAAAACTACTACTCCAATATATAGGCAGGAGTGATACGTCTCCAACGTATCTATAATTTATGAAGCATTCATGCTATTTTATTATCTGTTTTGAATGATTGTGGGCTTTATTATACACTTTTATACTACTTTTGGGACTAACCTACTAACCGGAGGCCCAGCCCATATTGCTGTTTTATTGCCTGTTTCAGTATTTCGAAGAAAAGGAATATCAAACAGAGTCCAAACGGAATGAAACCTTCGGCATCGTGATTTTTTGGAAGATTATCATCCGGGAGGCTTGGAGATCAAGTCAGAAGAACCTCGAGGAGCCCAGGAGATAGGGGCGCGCCCCCACTACAGGATGCGCCCCCCTGTCTCATGGACCCCTCGAGCACCCCGCGACCGACTTCTTTCGCCTATATAGTCCCACGTACCCTAAAAACATCCACGGAGAAGATAGATCGGGAGTTCCGCCGTCGCAAGCCTCTGTAGCCACCAAAAACCTCTCGGGAGCCCGTTTCCGGCACCCTGCCGGAGGGGGAATCCATCACCGGTGGCCATCTTCATCATCCCGCGCTCTCCATGACGAGGAGGGAGTAGTTCACCCTCAGGGCTGAGGGTATGTACCAGTATCTATGTGTTTGATCTCTCTCTCTCTCGTGTTCTCTCTCGTATTCCCTCTATGGCACGATCTTGATGTATCCCGAGCTTTGCTATTGTAGTTGGATCTTATGATGTTTCTCCCCCTCTACTCTCTTGTGATGAATTGAGTTTCCCCTTTGAAGTTATCTTATCGGATTGAGTCTTTATTTGAGAACACTTGATGTATGTCTTGCCGTGTTTATCTGTGGTGACAATGGGATATCACGTGCCTCTTGATGTATGTTTTGGTGACCAACTTGCGGGTTCCGCTCATGAACCTATGCATAGGGGTTGGCACACGTTTTCTTGACTCTCTGGTAGAAACTTTGGGGCACTCTTTGAAGTACTTTGTGTTGGTTGGATGAATCTGAGATTATGTGATGCATATCGTATAATCATGCCCACGGATACTTGAGGTGACAATGGAGTATCTAGGTGACATTAGGGTTTTGGTTGATTTGTGTCTTAAGGTGTTATTCTAGTACGAACTCTTTTATAGATCGATCCGAAAGAATAGCTTTGAGGTGGTTTCGTACCCTACCATAATCTCTATGTTTGTTCTCCGCTAATAGTGGCTTTGGAGTGACCCTTTGTTGCATAGAGGGATTGTTATATGATCTATCTATGTTATTATTGTTGAGAGAACTTGCACTAGTGAAAGTATGAACCCTAGGCCTTGTTTCCTATCATTGGAATACCGTTTACGATTACTTTTATCGTTAGTTACCTTGCTGTTTTTATTATTTCAGATTACAAAAACCCATATCTACCATCCATATTGCACTTGTATCACCATCTCTTCGCCGAACTAGTGCACCTATACAATTTGCCATTGTATTGGGTGTGTTGGGGACACAAGAGACTTTTTGTTATTTGGTTGCAGGGTTGTTTGAGAGAGACCATCTTCATCCTACGCCTCCCACGGATTGTTAAACCTTAGGTCATCCACTTGAGGGAAATTTGCTACGGTCCTACAAACCTGTGCACTTGCAGGCCCAACAACGTCTACAAGAAGAATGTTGTGTAGTAGACATCAAGCTCTTTTCTGGCGCCGTTGCCGGGGAGGTGAGTTCTTGAAGGTATATCTTTAGATCTTGCAATTGAATCTTTTTGTTTCTTGTTTTATCCCTAGTTTAGTTTATAAAAGAAAACTACAAAAAATGGAGTTAAGTTTGTCTCATACACTTTGTCTTTTTAATATCATTCGTGAGTATGATGGAAAGGAAAATTGTGCTCAAGTGCTAGAAGAAGAATGCATTAAAATGCTTGGTACTAAATCTTTGAATGATGAGCATGTTTGCAATGTTTTTAGTATGAACTCTTTGAATAACCATAGTACTAATGATGATTGCACTAGTTATGATGAAAATGTCTCCTATAAGCATGTTGATTTTTGTGGAGTAGATTGGATTTGCATGGACACACCAAATAGAGAAAATATATATTGCAAGAGCCATAAGTATTTAAAAACTAAAAGTTTGCAAGAAAGTCAGGATGAGTGTGCTAGAAGATTCAATATTTTTTGCGCTCCTTGTGAACTTTGCAATGAACATGGTCATTTAAATCTCCAATGCAAATTGTTTTATGATCGAATCGTGTCCAAAAATTGTGATAGCTTGATTACCCTTGGGCATCATAAAGAGCTTAGTCTTCTTTTGGGGTATGAAGAAATGAAACGTATAACTGATGGTATTCCAAAGTTTAATCTTGATAGATTTCTTGATTTTGATCTAGAGGATATTTATATGTTTTGTGCGGAGAATTGCCTTGAAAATCCTTATATTGCCAATTTCCTAAAGAAAAGAAAGCAAATAGAAGATGAAGAGAATACTAATGAAAGGGAAGAGACTTCCCAATCTCCTCCTATTATTTCTTATGATGAATCAGGTAACGAGGAGGAGCTTTCTATTCAACCAATCTCATCAATAAGGAGCTCAAAGGGGAAGGTTGATGTCGGTGTCAAAACCGGCGGATCTCGGGTAGGGGGTCCCGAACTGTGCGTCTAGGCGGATGGTAACAGGAGACAAGGGACACGATCGAGAGGGCCCGAACCTGGGTAAAAACATCGTGTCCCTTGTCTCCTGTTACCATCCGCCTAGACGCACAGTTCGGGACCCCCTACCCGAGATCCGCCGGTTTTGACACCGACATTGGTGCTTTCATTGAGAGTTCCTCTGTGCCGTCATGATCAGGAAGGATGTTTCTTCCCATCTTTAAAGATGGTGCCATTGCAAAAGGAGCTTTGGCCGCCGGCCAAACTATCCGGCTAGGTGGTTTTCTCATGACCGCCTGTTCGGCCGCCGCTTCGACGATGACCTCTCAGGTCATCGAAAGCAATCTTCACGTCAACTCGGAATTTGCCGAGCAGCTGGATCCGATGGAGCTCTCTTCCGTAAACGAGCTCTTGGATCGCATCGCCTCCCTGGGAGTCGCTACAGACTACGATCAGATTGGGCTTAAAACCGATCTGAGAGAGATTAACTCTCCCCAGGTTACCCACCACGTTGCGGTGGTAGAGGAACAGCGCGGCGACTCTTCTTCTGTATTAAAAACTAGTTATGTCCGGACTCCTAATCCCTCCATGCCGGATTCTCGCGGAGGGACGGACGCCAATCAAGTATTGAACCTAAAGTCAGGCAGCGGACCAGATTCGTTGGACGACGTCCAGCAATCCAAGCTTCCAGATTCGGAAACTTTTCGGCCTTTGAGCCTCAAGTTGGGCAGGGTTCCGGACTTAATTCCACCCGCCCACCCAAACATAAGCGACCTATCTCAAATCCGGCAAGAGCCCACGGAGACAGTACATCATTACTGGGCGAGATTCCTCCTGGTTATGGACAGGATAAAGGACTGCCGTGAGGAGAGCGCAATCTCAATTTTCTGCAATAATTGCACGGACATAGGAATCGCTAACGCCGTAAGTCGCCGCGAAATCACACGCTTCGCTGACCTGGCGTCCATAGTATGAAAGTACTGCGCGATGGAGAGTATCTAGAAAACCGAAACTAAGTTTTGGGACAATCCGGCTCCGAACACATCCCTAGTCCGAAACAAAAGGGTGCATCATGCTCAAGCACCCGGGGCAAAAACCAAAAAGCAAAAACCCCATAAAGGGCACGGAACCGTACTGGAGGGATGGCTCAGCGGACCCTGTAAAATTCATAGTACAGAGGGCGCCACTCCAACACATAGCCTTCGAGCATGTTGGATACTGCGGCAGGTGGCCAAAAGTGGCGAAGAGCTTCTAGCCCCGGAAAACCACCCCAACAGTACCAGTACGGTATTAACAGTCTTCGAGACTTTCGCATCAAATAATATGCGGAAACAAACAATCCGCAGCCTCGCCGAAGTCTACCAAGTAGCAACAGCAAATCCATGGAGCGACACGGCTATCACCTTCAACGCCAGCGACGAACCTAAATTCCGAACAGCCCGAGCACCAGCCGCATTGGTCCTCAGTCCAATAGTGGATGGCTTTCGTCTTACCAAGGTACTCATGGATGGCGGCAGCGGATTAAACCTCATATATGAGGAAACACTTCGAAAAATTGAAATAGACTGGAGCCGCATTGAGCTAAGAAGCACAACCTTCAGAGGAATAATCCCTAGTCGGGAAGCACGCTGCACAGGAAAAATTACACTGGACGTAGTGTTCGGCACACCGGACAATTACAGGTCCGAGGAAGTCACGTTCCAAGTGGCCCCGTTCAGCAGCGGATATCACGCTTTATTAGGATGAGAGGCATTCACAATTTTTCAAGCTACACCCCATTATGGATACATGAAGCTTAAAATGCCCGGGCCCAATGGAACCATCACTCTTGTCAGTGATCCGGACATAGCACTCCGTGCCGAAAACAAGACAGCCGCATTAGCCCTAGAGGCACTATCCAAAGCCCTCGCGGCAGAGGAACTCACCGCGCTGCACTCCACGGTGAACAGGGACGACGTGATACTGAGATAAGAGGTCCAAGTCCACCTTTTTTAAACCAGCGGACGAAATAGTCAAATTCCAGGTCCATCCAACGGACCCCACAAAGACGGCCTCCATTGGGACACAACTAAACCCCGATGTAGACGCCGCACTACGAGAATTCCTTTGGGAAAATTGGGACATTTTTGCCTAGCACCCTTCAGACATGCCAGGAATCCCACGCAGGCTGGCAGAACATAGCCTAAACATCCTAAAAGGATTCAAGCCAGTCAAACAGACTCTTCGGCGATTTTCCGAACCCAAAAGACAGGCAATGGGAGAGGAGCTAGCCAAACTATTAGAAGCCGGATTCATCAGAGACATCAAACATCCGGACTGGCTAGCAAACCTGGTAATGGTACCAAAAAAGGACAAATCCTGGTGCCTGTGTGTCGATTTTAAAGACCTTAACAAGGCTTGTCCAATGGATCCTTTCCCCCTTCCCCGCATCAATCAAATCATCGACGCTATCGCAGGGCACGATTAGTTGTGCTTCCTCGACGCATACTCCGGCTACAATCAAATCAAGATGGCAGAGACAGACCAAGCCGCAACGACATTCATTACTCCATACGGACCATTCTGCTTCAACACAATGCCCTTCGGACCCAAAAATGCCGGCGCAACATATCAGCGCATGATTCAGACATGTCTGGCTACCCAGATAGGCAAAACAGTAGAGGCATACGTAGACGACGTGGTTGTCAAAACCAAACACGTCGAAACTCTAGTGGACGACTTGAGGATCACATTCGACAACCTCCGAGCATATGACATTAAGCTCAACCCGGAAAAATGCGTTTTTGGCGTTCCAGCCGGAAAGCTCTTGGGCTTCATTGTATCCGGTAGAGGAATTGAAGCAAACCCAGCCAAGATTCGAGCTCTGTCACAGTTAGATATTCCAAAAGACCTCAAACAAATACAAAAATTGACTGGATGCATGGCGGCTCTAAGCCGCTTCATCTCCCGTTTGGGAGAAAAGGCATTGCCCCTCTATCGCCTTCTCAGGCGCACCGAACACTTCGAATGGACGGATGCTGCCACGGCCGGACTCGAAGAAATAAAGGCCATATTGGCAACAAATCCGGTCCTGGCCGCGCCCAACTTGGGCGAACCGATGTTGTTATATATCGCGGCAACACATCAAGTGGTAAGCGCGGTGCTCGTCGTCGAACGAGAAACAGAAGGGCACAATTTCCCTCTTCAAAAACTAGTGTACTACATATCCACTCTCTTAACTCCATGCAAGTCCCGGTACCCGCATTATCAAAAGATAGCGTATGCAGTGTTCATGTCATCCCGGAAGCTGCGACACTACTTTCAAGAGTGTTCGATAACAGTGGCCTCCGAAGTACCCCTCAACGACATTATAAACAACCGCGACGCGATGGGCAGGATTGCAAAATGGACCATGAAGCTCTTACCATTCGACATAACCTACAAACCATGGCGATCTATAAAGTCGCAAGTCATGGCCGACTTCATCGCTGAATGGACCGAAGCCGAACTACCTAAAGAGTACGGCGCATACTCCAATTGGATCATGCATTTCGACGGCTCTAAAATGTTGGCCGGCTTGGGGGCTGGCGTCGTATTGACGTCCCCAACCGGAGACACGGTCCAATACGTACTTCAGATAATGTACACGGACTCCAACAATGCAGCCGAATACGAGGCCCTCCTACATGGTCTCCGGATGGCAATCTCCATGTGTATTCAACGCCTAGAGGTGCGCGGGGATTCAAACCTCGCAATATCTCAAGTAAATGGAGACTTCGATGCCAAGGATCCGAAAATGGCAGCCTATCGTAATGCCGTCTTAAAAATGTCAGCTCGGTTCGAAGGACTCGAATTCCATCATGTAGCCCGGGATAATAACCAGGCAGCCGACGTGTTGGCATGCATCGGGGCAAAACGCGACGCCGTACCTCCAAACATCTTCCTAGAACGGCTCTTTAAGCCATTCGTATTATGGGAAGAGGAGTCCGGAAGTAACAACTCGGAAGCAACCGCACCACCCAACACAGAGCAATCTGACATAATCGGTGGCTCAGCCAATGAAATAACACCTTCAGCCCATGAAATAATGGCAGTAATTGCCCCGTGGACAGAACCATTCCTAGCCTACTTAATTAGGTAGGAACTTCCCGAAGACCAAAATGACGCCCGCTGCATAGTCCGGCGATCTAAAGCCTACAAGGTCCATGAGGGAGAACTTTATAAGAAAAGCACAACCGGAGTCCTTCAAAGGTGCATCTCCGAAGAGGAAGGGCGAAATCTACTGGCTGAAATTCACGCTGGACTAGGCGGGCACCACGCTGCAGCTCGGGCCCTTGTAGGCAAGGCCTTCCATACAGGATTTTACTGGCCGATGGCCCGGGCAGATGCTCAGGACTTAGTCCAGCGATGCGTCGGTTGCCAGCTCTTTGCTAATCAGAGCCACATGCCACCCACCGCCCTCAAAACTATACCCATTACCTGGCCGTTCACGGTCTGGGGGCTTGACATGGTCGGACCCCTTCAAGGGGGAACCCACAAGAAAAAGTACCTATTGGTCATGGTGGACAAATTCACCAAATGGATAGAGGCCAAGCCAGTTAAAACGACCGAATCTGGACCTGTGATAGACTTCATATCCGGGATAGTACACCGTTATGGCGTCCCCCACAGCATGATCACTGAAAACGGCATGAACTTCACGGCCGATGAGGTTAAACTCTGGTTCAAAAACATGGGCATCAAGCTCGACTACGCTTCAGTCTATCACCCTCAAACTAACGGTCAAGTCGAATGAGAAAATGGTCTAATTATGAGCGGCATTAAACCCAGGTTTAGTGCGGTCCATTACAGAATCCAACACGCACTGGGTAGAGGAGCTAGACTCCGTACTCTGGGGGCTGCACACCACGCCAAATCGTACTACCGAATTTACACCATTCTTTATGGTATACGGCGCAGAGGCCGTTTTGCCCTGCGATATAATTCATGACTCACCTCGAGTGCGCATGTACGAAGTAAGAGAAGCCGAGTTGGATCGGCAGGACAGTTTGGACGCATTAGAGGAGGAGCGCGATGTGGAAAAAGCTCGTTCCGCATTCTATCAGCAGCAGGCTCGAAGATATCAAAGCAGAGAAGTATGGGCCAAAACTACAATGTTGGCGAACTAGTTCTATGCCTGCCGGACAAGAAAAAGGACAAACTCAAGCCCAAGTGGGAAGGTCCCTTCATCATCGACCAAGTCCTGACCGGCGGAGCATACCGTCTATGAAAGGCATCGGACAACCGACTCGAGCCGAACCCATGGAACGCAGCCCGCCTCCGAAGATTCTATGCCTAGCGCCGGACTTAGAGTTCGTCTCCTTCCTCCGCCCAAATTTTATACTTCAGTTGTCTTTTGTTTCTCTTTCTCCTCGTCCCTCTTTTCATAAGGCCTTTGAGGGCTGATCTGCGCATTGTTCGCACACACTTGACGTGCTACCTGCACTCATTATACCTGGGGGCTTCCTTAACAGAATCTTGTCTATACGGGCTTTATGCCTCACACATGTGTCAAACTTCCGCATGTACCTTTTATTCACCATTATATGCATCGATATGACTTAAGTTTTGGCCAAGCTGGGTTGCCTGGCTCCTGTGCTTACCCCTACGTTCCCAATTGTTCGGCTAGGAGGTAAAGGGAGCACCTCTGCGATTGTTACTGCCTGGTCAGCCGGATGTGTACCTCAGACTGGGTGAAGCCGAAAGCTAGCGTTCTTAAGAGAATATTCGGTCGGTGAATTGGAAGATGATTTCTTACTTATTTATTTATTTATCTGCCCCCAGATGCTTTTCTGCTCTTTTCATAGTCCGGACATGCACTTTAGGGCATGCCTCCCAGGGAAAGGAACCCCTAACGGAACTATTCTCGCTGGAAGATGTTTCTTACTACCCATGTAATATAACATAACGAGTTGGGCACTTGTCTGATAAAGCACTAATGACCCCTACGCCTGGTCTCCATGCATGCCCTGGTTTTTTCATAACCGTGAGGGCATTCGGACACACTCCAGACTCTAGGGTGCCGAGGCTGAAGCAAAAATGTCCGCAAAGACAAACGATCTACAATCCGGCTAGAAGGCATTATACATGTCATTTTAAAATACATCGTCAAATTGGCTGACTATACTCCTCCTCAATCCCTTCTAACAGGCTGTCTAATTTACAGTCCTGTTGGGAATACTTAGCGGCCAACTCTACTTGGACGTATATCAAGCTCACAGGGATCTCCTTCCCATCGGGTCCCACAAGTCCGACCTCGGCCATGTGGTTCGGATCCGCCTTTGTGTACCGCGTCTTCACCATGGCCCAGGCCTCTCGGGCGCCTTGACGGCAGGCCGATATCTTCCACAGACGGAAGCGCTGCTGTGCTCCCTGAAGCTTCTCCGCAAGCCCTCCAAGACCCTCGGTAGGGAAATGGACGGCCATAAGGCCTGGACAACGCCACTCATCGCCTGCCGAACACGATCGTGTAGTTGAACCAGCTCGGGAAGTTGATCACCCGTTGAACCGGGCATTTCCTCCGCAGGGCGACCTGTGAGCACACCTACAGACACATTTCTGTCAATCTACTTCCTCGTCGAATTCTTCCTTTCAAAAGAGTTTGCTCAAGCACTTACTATAGATGCCGCGACGAAGCCGCCAATTCTCCTTTACGGAGTCAGACAGCTGGACCTGAACATCTTTTAGTTCTTCGCCCAGCTGGGTGTTGGCATCTCGGAGTTTGTTTTTCTCCTGTTGCACCCTTGTAAGCACGTTTTCGCCGGCCTTCAGCTGGCGCAGCAGATGTTGCTTGTCTGGATCTAATCCGGCGCCCTCTACAATATTATTGTCATATTTATCCGCACATCGCACGTCATACATCGCTTATATGTTGAAATATGTGTTACTAGCGGGGGTCTCTGTGCCTCCTCCTGCGGCGGATAGTGCGGCCTCAAGTTGGGCTTTGCACTCTTCAAGCTCCTGGGACAATTGGGTATTCTTCTCCGTAAGATCCTGTATACCAAATGATCCTTAAATCAGTTATTCTAACTACTTTAAGTCTCGGGGGCTACTGGCACATATAACTATTAAAATTTCTTACCCGTATGTCCTTTACATACTGCTCCGTGGCTCTAGTTAAACCATCTTGAGCGGCACGGAGGTGCGCGTCTCCCGCATTAAAGGCATCTAACGCCTCCGGGGAGAAACACGCGTCACGAAGAACTGTCTGGCGGCGCCTGTGATTCATGGCGCTCTCCACCTCAGACCTGGTGGCGGACAGCCTGCCGGCATCCTCCGTTGGAGGAGCATCCGGCTTGCGCCTTGCGCTCGCCTCCCCCTCCGGACCGGGTGCTGGAACCTGGCGGAGGTCTGGTTAGCAGCCTCTCCGGACACAGTCCGGCGAGCGCTCTTTTTCCTGGAAAGGACATGAGCATTAATATGTCTCCTAGCAATCTTTCCCTTACAAGTGGCGGTGTGTCATACCGTTGCGGCGACGTTTCGATTCGCACTGCACCCCTCTTCCGCCTCCTGGGCCGAGCTGGCCCTCGTTGGTCATCCGCCGCGGGTTCGGCTTCCCGCCTTGAAGGCGCTTCCTGCGAGACACCGTTGGTATACGGTGGTCAGGAATAAGCCCGGATGAAGTAATGGTGTCAGGGCTCCGGTCATAGTTACCAGGAAGCCTAAGATAAACCGGGGTAGTCGGCCGTAATGGCGACTAGAGCATTGTCTATGCTAAGTTGGTGGAACACCCCGTCAATCAGCTCCACCTTTATGTCCGGATCCTCTTCGGAGGCCGGATCAAGGGATCTTCCCGGATCCTCGGGTTGTGGAGCCGGACTGTGTATGCCCTCCACATCCCGGCGCAGTCCCTGCGTCGAAATCATAAAGTAAGACATCTAACTTTGAGAGTACGGATCGGATGGGTAAACGTCCGCTTACCCAGCTCCGACGATTATTCATGGAGAATCCATCCAATGGACTCGTTTGGAGGAAGTCCTCCTTCTCCCCCTTGTACAAGCTGGACAGGATCTTCACCAGATCCCCGGCCAATCCCGGCCCCTTGCGGCCATGACGGGTGGCATCATCCTCCCCGTTGAAATCCCACATGGGGTGGCCTCTATATTGGAGCGGCTGCACCCCTCGCATAATGCACGTGGCCATGACTCCAATCATGGTCAGTCCGGAATGAGACAACAACCTTATCCGGCCCATCAGATAATGGACGCTCCTGTCATCCTCCTGTTCAGGCGTTTCTTCAGAGGAGCGTTGCTGAACTCCGGGAGGCCGATCCGAACTGGGTCCGGCAGTGGAGCATCTTCCACATAAAACTATTCCGAAGGCCAGTCTTTGGACGCCTTCTTTGGGGTTCCGGATGGATATCCGGTCTCGGCGATGCGCCATATTTCGGCTCCGCCCACTTGATATATCGACCCCTCATGAGAACGGGGTACGAGGCAAAACAATTTCTTCCACAGCGCAAAATGGGGCTCGATGCCCAAGAACAGCTCGCAAAGAGCTACGAAGCCCGTTATGTGCAGAATGGAGGCGGGCGTGAGGTGATGAAGCTGGAGTCCGTAAAACTCCAGAAGCCCCCGGAGAAACGGATGTATGGGAAATCCGAGCCCCCTTATTAGATAAGGGATGAAGCACACCCGCTCTCCTTTGGAGGGACTAGGGGTATTCTCCGCCTGTTTTCCACCCTTGTAGGTGGCCAGCCCGGCTCGAACCGGGACCACGAAGGCCGGAGGGAGGTATCCCTCCGCTTGGAGCGTCACCAGCTCGTTGTGCGGGACTGAACATCTCCTCCAATCTCCTGGCTGAGGGTTGGGAGCGCGAGAAGAGGAGCCGCGTCGACGGTCCATGATGGAGTGGATTTTTTGGTCAGAGGTGCTCCGATGAGTACTCGCGGAAGGAGGATGGTGTGGTTTGGATCTGGATTCTTGCCTCTCTTATAGGCAGCCTATTCGCACGATTTGGGGGTAAAATGTAAAAATACCCTGGCCTTTCGCATTCGTACAACACGTGGAAGAAGGCCATTATTGGGCGTGGAAGCCAAGGAGCGCAACATTTATAAGGAAGCCGGAGACTATTCGGCAATCACATGGAATTTGGAGGAGAACCCGCCTTGCAACGCCGAAGACGATATATGCGCCGGACTCGTCGTCATTGAAGCCTGGTTCGGGGGCTACTGAGGGAGTCCTGGACTAGGGGGTGTCCGGATAGCCGGACTATCATCATCGGCCGGACTCCAAGACTATAAAGATACAAGATTGAAGACTTCGTCCCGTGTCCAGATGGGACTTTCCTTGGCATGGAAGGCAAGCTTGGCGACACGGATATGTAGATCTCCTACCATTGTAACCGACTCTGTGTAACCCTAGCCCTCTTCGCTGTCTATATAAACCGGAGGGCTTTAGTCCGTAGGACATAACAACAATCATATCATAGGCTAGCTTCTAGGGTTTAGCCTCCTTGATCTCGTGGTAGATCCACTCTTGTACTACCCATATCATCAGTATCAATCAAGCAGGAGTAGGGTTTTACCTCCATCGAGAGGGCCCGAACCTGGGTAAAAACATCGTGTCCCTTGTCTCCTGTTACCATCCGCCTAGACGCACAGTTCGGCCTCCCAAGAGGATCCGGACATAAAGGTGGAGCTAATCGATGGGGTATTTCACCAGCTTAGCATCGACAATGCTTTGATCGCCATTACGGCCGACTACCCCGGAATATTTCTGGCCTCCCAGGTAACTATGAACAAGTCCCGATACCATGACCCATCCGTGCTTATTTCTGATCACCGCATAACAATGGTGTCTTGCAGGGGGTGCCTTTGAGGCGGGAAGCCGAGCCCGCGGCGACTGTCCAACAAGGGGCAGCTCGGCCCAACAGGCTGAAAAGAAGTGCGGCCCGGATTGAAACGTTGCCACAATGGTATGGTGCGCCACCGTGTTTCAAGTAAAGATTCCTGGAAGGCATACTAACGCTCGTGATCTTTTCAGGAAAAAGAGCGCTTGCCGGACTGTGTCCGGAGAGGTTGCCAATCGAGCCTCCGCCAGCCAGACTCCAAAGCCAGGTCCGGAAGGGGAGGCTAACACAAGGCGCGCGTCGGATGCTCCTCCAACGGAGGATGCCGACAGATTGTCCGCCACCAAATCTGAGGTGGAGAGTGCCATGAATCATAGGCACCGTCGGACAGTTCTTCGTGACACATGTTTCTCCCAAGAGGCATTGAATGCCTTTAATTCGGGAGATGCGCACCTCCGTGCCGCTCAAGATGGTCTAGCCAGAGCCACGGAGAAGTATGTGAAAGACATACGGGTGAGGAATTTTGACAGTTATATATGCCAGTAGCCCCCGAGACTTAAAATGGTTAGAATAACTAATTTAAGGATAATTTGTTATGCAGGATCTTACAGAAAAGAATACCCAACTGTCCCAGGAGCTTAAAGAGTGCAAGGCCCAACTTGAGGCCGCACTAGCCGTGACAGGGGAAGCCACAGAGACCCCCTCTGGTAATATATGCTTTAAAAGAGAAGTAGTTTGCGAAGTGCGGCGTGTGTATAAAGTCTGACAATAACATTGCAGATGGCGCCGGGGTAGATTCGGACAAGCAACAACTACTGCGCTGGTTAAAGGCTGGCGAGAATGTGCTTACAAGGGTGCGGCAAGAGAAAAATAACCTCCAAGATGCCAACACCCAGCTGGGTGAGGAACTTAAGGATGTTCGTGCCCAGCTGTCTGACTCCGTTAAGGAGAATCGGCGGCTTCGTCGCGGCATTTTCAGTAAGTGCTTGAACGAACTTTGAAAAGAGTTCGGCGAGGAAGTCAGCTAACAGAGATATGTATGTAGGTATGCTCACAGGTCGTCCTGCAGAGGAAATGCCCGGTTCTACAGGTGATCTTCTTCACGAGCTGCTGCAACTGCACGAACGAGTTCGGCAGGTGATGAAAGGTGTCGCCCAGGCCTTATGGCCATCTGTCTCCCTGCCCGAAGGCCTTGGAGATCTTGCAGAGAGGCTTCAAGGAGCACAGCGGCGCTTCCGACTATGGAAGATATCGGCCTGCCATCAAGGCGCCAGGGAGGCCTGGGCCATGGTGAAGACATGGTACACAAAGGCTGACCCAAACCACATGGCCGAGGTCGGACCTGTGGGGCCCGATGGGAAGGAAATCCCTGTGAGCTTAGTGTACGGCCAGGTAGAATTGGCCGCAAAGTATTCCCAGCAAGATTGTAAACTAGACAGCCTATTAGATGGCATTGAGGAGGAATACAATCAGTCAAGTTGACTATGTGATTTAAAATGACATGTAAAATGCCTTCTAGCCGGATTGTAAATCGTATGTCATAGCGGACCTTTTCGCTTCGACCTCGGGACCCAATAGTCCGGAGTGTGTCCGAATACCCTCACGGTTATATAAGAACCGGGGTATGTGTGGATACCAGGCGTAGGGGTCATTAGTGCTGTATCAGACAAGTGCCCAACTAGTTATGTTATATTACATGGTTAGTAAGAAACATCTTCCAGGGAGAATAGTCCCGTTAAGGGTTCCTTTCCCTGGGAGGCATGCCCTAAAGTGCATGTCCGAACTGCAAAAAAAGTAGAAAAGCATCTGGGGGCAGATAAATAAATAGGTAAGAAATCATCTTTTAGTTCACCGACCGAATATTCCCTTAAGAACGCTAGCTTTCGGCTTCACCCAGTCTGAGGTACACATCCGGCTGACCAGGCAGTAACAATCGCAGAGGTGCTCCCTTTACCACCTAGCCGAACAATCGGGAACGTAGGGGTAAGCACAGGAGCCAGGCAACCCAGCTTGGCCAAAACTTAAGTCATATTGATGCATATAATGGTGAATAAAAGGTACATGCAGAAGTGTGAAACATGTGTTGGGCATAAAGCCCGTATAAATAAGCTTCTGTTAAAGAAACCCCCAGGTATAATGAGTGCGGGTAGTGCGTCAAGTGTGTGCGAACAATTGCGCAAACGAGCCTCCAAAGGCTTCAAGAAAAAGGAAGGAGAAGGAGAGAAATAAAAGACAGCTAAAGTATAAAATGTAGACGGAGGAAGGAGATGAACTCAGAATCCGGCGCTAGGCGTAGAATCTTCGGAGACGGGCTGCGTTCCGTGGGTTCGGCTCGAGTCGGTTATCTGATGCGTTTCGCAGACGGTACGCTCCGCCGGTCAGGACTTGGTCGATGATGAAGGGGCCTTCCCATTTGGGCTTGAGTTTGTCCTTTTCCTTGTCCGGCAGGCGTAGAACTAATTCGCGAACATTGTAAGTTTTGGCCCGTACTTCTCTGCTTTGATATCTTCGAGCCAGCTGTTGATAGAATGCGGAATGAGCTTTTGCCATGTCGCGCTCCTCCTCCAAGGCGTCCAAACTGTCCTGCCGATCGAGCTCGGCTTCTCTTTCTTCGTACATGCGCACGCGAGGTGAGTCATGAATTATGTCGCAGGGCAAAACTGCTTCTGCGCCGTACACCGTAAAACATGGTGTGAATCCGGTAGTGCGATTCGGCGTGGTCCGCAGCCCCCAGAGTACGGAGTCGAGCTCCTCTACCCAGTGCATATTAGATTCCTTGAGGGACCGCACTAGTCTGGGTTTAATGCCGCTCATAATTAGACCATTTGCTCGCTCGACTTGACCGTTAGTTTGAGGGTGATAGACTGAAGCATAATCGAGCTTGATGCCCATGTTTTTGCACCAGAGTTTGACATCGTCGGCCGTGAAGTTGGTGCCATTATCAGTGATGATGCTATGGGGGACGCCGTAACGGTGTACTACCCCTGATATAAAGCCTATCACCGGTCCGGATTCGGCCGTCTTGACAGGCTTTGCCTCTATCCATTTGGTGAATTTATCCACCATGACCAATAGGTATTTTTGCTTGTGGGTTCCTCCTTTAAGGGGTCCAACCATGTCAACCCCCAGACCGCGAACGGCCAGGTGATGGGTATAGTTTTGAGGGTGGTGGGTGGCATGTGGCTTTGATTAGCAAAGAGCTGGCAACCGACACATCGTTGGACTAAGTCCTGAGCATCTGCCCTGGCCGTCGACAAATAAAATCCTTTACGGAAGGCCTTGCCTACAAGGGCCCGGGCTACGACGTGGTGCCCACCGAGTCCGGCATGAATTTCAGCCAGAAGATTTTGCCCTTCCTCTTCGGAGATACACCTTTGAAGGACTCCGGTTGTGCTTTTCTTATAAAGCTCTCCGTCATGGACCTTATAGGCTTTAGATCGCCGTACTATGCAGCGGGCCTCGTTTTGGTCCTCGGGAAGTTCCTGCCTAGTTAGGTAGGCTAGGAATGGTTCCGTCCACGGGGCAATGACTGCCATTATTTCGTGGGCTGAAGGTGTTATTTCATTGGCAGAACCACCAATTGTGTCAGAATGTTCGGTGTCGGGCGGTGCGGTTGGGTGCGGATTGTTGTTTCCGGACTCCCCTTCCCATAGTACGGATATCTTGAACAGCCGCTCTAGGAAGATGTTGAGAGGGACGGCATCGCGCTTTGCGCCAATGCGTGCCATTACGTCCGCCGCCTGGTTATTATCCCGGGCTATATGGTGAAAATCGAGCCCTTCAAACCCAGCTGACATTTTTAGCATGACGTTACGGTAAGCTGCCATTTTCGGATCTTTGGCATCGAAGTCTCCATTTATTTGGGATATCACGAGGTTCGAATCCCCGCGCACCCCTAGGTGTTTAATGCCCATGGAGACCGCCATCCGGAGGCCATGTAGAAGGGCCTCGAATTCGGCTGCGTTGTTGGAGTCTGTGTACATTATCTGGAGTACGTATTGGACTGTGTCTCCGGTTGGGGACGTCAAGACGACGCCAGCCCCCAGGCCAGCCAACATTTTGGAGCCGTCGAAGTGCATGATCCAATTGGAATATGCGCCGTACTCTTTAGGGAGTTCGGCTTCAGTCCATTCAGCGACAAAGTCGGCCAAAACTTGCGACTTGATTGCTCGCCGTGGCTTATAGGTTATGTCGAATGGGAGGAGATCGATGGCCCATTTGGCAATCCAGCCAGTCGCGTCGCGGTTGTTTATAATGTCATTAAGAGGTACTTCGGAGGCTACTGTTATCGAACACTCTTGAAAGTAGTGTCCCAGCTTCCGGGATGCCATGAACACCGCGTATGCTATCTTTTGATAATGCGGATACCGGGACTTGCATGGAGTTAAGACAGTGGACACGTAGTAAACTGGTTTTTGAAGAGGGAACCTACGTCCGTCCGTTTCTCGTTTGACGATGAGCACCGCGCTTACAACTTGATGTGTTGCCGCGATATATAATAGCATTGGTTCGCCCATGTTGGGCGCGGCCAGGACCGGATTTTTTGCCAGTATGGCTTTGATTTCTTCGAGTCCGGCCGTGGCGGCATCCGTCCACTCGAAGTGTTCGATGCGCCGGAGGAGGCGATAAAGGGGTAATGCCTTTTCTCCCAAACGGGAGATAAAGCGGCTTAAAGCCGCCAAGCATCCAGTCAATTTTTGTATTTGTTTGAGGTCTTTTGGGATATCCAATTGTGATAGAGCTCGAATCTTGGCTGGGTTTGCTTCAATTCCTCTACCGGATACAATGAAGCCCAAGAGCTTTCTGGCTGGTACGCCGAAGACGCATTTTTCCGGATTGAGCTTAATGTCATATGTTCGGAGATTGTCGAATGTGAGCCTCAAGTCGTCTACTAGAGTTTCGATATGCTTGGATTTGACGACCACATCATCTATGTATGCCTCCACCGTTTTGCCGATTTGGTTTGCCAGACATGTCTGGATCATGCGCTGATATGTTGCGCCGACGTTTTTGAGCCCGATGGGCATTGTGTTAAAGCAGAATGGGCCGTATGGAGTGATGAATGCCGTTGCGGCTTGGTCTAGCTCTGCCATCTTAATTTGGTGGTAGCCGGAGTATGCATCGAGGAAGCATAATGAATCGTGTCCTGCGGTAGCGTTGATAATTTGATCGATGCGGGGGAGGGGGAAGGGGTCCTTTGGGCAAGCCTTGTTAAGGTCCTTAAAGTCGACACATAGGCGCCAGGATTTATCCTTCTTTGGTACCATCACCAGGTTTGCTAGTCAGTCCGGATGTTTTATATCTCTGATGAATCCGGCCTCCAATAGTTTGGCTAGCTCCTCTCCCATGGCCTGTCTCTTGGGTTCGGAAAATCGCCGAAGAGCCTGTTTGACTGGCTTGAATCCTTTAAGGATATTCAGGCTGTGCTTGGCCAACCGGCGTGGGATTCCTGGCATGTCTGAAGGGTGCCAGGCAAAAAAGTCCCAATTTTCGCGTAGGAATTATCGTAGTGCGGCGTCTACATCAGGGTTTAATTGTGCCCTGATGGAGGCCGTTTTTGTAGGGTCCGTTGGATGGACTTGGAATTTGACTCTTTCATCCGCTGGCTTAAAAGAGGTGGACTTGGATCTCTTATCGAGTATCACATCGTCCCTGTTCACCGTGGAGCGCAGCGCAGTGAGTTCCTCGGCCGCTAGGGCTTCGGATAGTGCCTCGAGGGCCAGTGCGGCTATCTTATTTTCGGCGCGGAGTGCTATGTCCGGATCACTGGTAAGAGTGATGATTCCGTTGGGCCCGGGCATTTTGAGCTTCATGTACCCTTAATGGGGTATAGCTTGGAAAATTGTGAATGCCTCTCGCCCTAACAAAGCGTGATATCCGCTGCTGAACGGGGCCACTTGGAACGTGACCTCCTCGGACCTGTAATTATCCGGCGAGCCGAACACCACATCCAGTGTGATTTTTCCTGTACAGCATGCTTCCCGACTGGGGATTATTCCTCTAAAGGTTGTGCTGCTTCGCTCAATGCGGCTCCAGTCTATTTCCATTTTTCGTAGGGTTTCCTCGTAAATGAGGTTCAATCCGCTGCCGCCGTCCATGAGTACCTTAGTAAGGCGAAAGCCGTCCACAATTGGACTGAGGACCAATGCGGCTGGTGCTCGGGCTGTTCGAAATTTAGGTTCGTCGCTGGCATTAAAGGTAATAGCCGTGTCACTCCATGGATTTATTGTTGCTACCTGGTAGACTTTGGCAAGGCTGCGGAGTGTTCGTTTTCGCATATTATTTGATGCAAAAGTCTCGAAGACTGTTAATACCGTACTGGTATTGCTGGGCTGGTGCTCTGGAACTAGGATTTCTTCGCCACTTTTGGCCACCTGCCGTAGTATCCAACATGCTCTAAGGCTATGAGTTGGAGTGGCGCCTTCTGTACTATGAATTTTACAGGGTCCATTGAGCCATCCCTCCAGTACGATTCCATGCCCTTTAGGGGATTTTTACTTTTTGGTATTTAACCCACGTGCCTGGCAATGATGCAACCTTTTGTTTCAGACTAGGGTTGTATTCGGGGCCGGATTATCCCAAAATTTGATTTCGGTTTTCTAGGCGCTCACCATCGCACAGTACTTCCGTACTATGGACGCCAAGTCGGCAAAGCGTGTAATTTCACGACGATTTATGGTGTTTAGGATTCCCTTGTCCGTGCAATTATTGCAGAAAAATGAAATTGCATCTTCCTCGCGGCAGTCCTTTATCCTCTCCATAACCAGGAGGAATCTGGCCCAGTAATGGTGTACTGTTTTAGAGGGCTCTTGCCGGATTCGGGATAGATCTGGTATGACTGTTTTTCGTCCTATGGACTAAAACCCTCCAATTTATATAGACACCAAAGAGGGTTAGGGTTACCCAGAGTCGGTTACAATGGTAGGATATCTACATATCCGTATCGCCAAGCTTGCCTTCCACGCCAAGGAAAGTCCCATCCGGACACGGGACGAAGTCTTCAATCTTGTATCTTCATAGTCCAGGAGTCCGGCCAAATATGATAGTTCGGCTATCCGGACACCCCCTAATCCAGGACTCCCTCAGTTGAACCTACACATAATGTGAAGAAGAAAAAGAAAAGAAAGGGCAACAAAGGTAGAAAGGTATCCCTCCCAAATGATGTTGCTCCTACTACTCATTGTGATGATGATAATTTCTTTACTATTTGTGCTATCCATATTTTTAATGATGAGAGTGATTATGCTTATGATATGAAAGGTCCCAAGCTTGGGGATGCTATGTTTAATGAAGATGATATTTTTAGCATCCCAAGTTTTGATATGCAAAGTTGTTATGATGATAGCATGCCTCCTACGTATGATGATTATATTGTTGAAAGTGGGTTTGGAAGAGTGTCAACTTTAGGAATTAGTGATCCCACTATTTTGGAGGATGTTGAATCTTATTATGATGAATATGAAAGTGGATTTGGAAGAGTGTCAACTTTATTTAGTGATTCCACTATCTTGGGAGAGGTTTCAATCGATTATGATGAGAACGAAGTTGCTACTTATGATGATTATTATGATGAAACTTATGCTATGAAAAGTAGTGATGATTATATTTACAAATCTTGTCATGATTATGATTACCCTTTTTCTGAACGTTACTCTTTTAATGTGGAAACAATATTTAGTGTTCAAGTCTCTTATGATACTCCTACTATTCATGAGAAGAATTTTGCTTATGTGGAGAGTAGTAAATTTTCTATGCTTGTAGATCATGAAAAGAATGCTTTAGGTGCTGGTTATATTGTTGAATTCATTGATGATGTGTCACGCCCAATATGCGACCCTATCCAAAAGGAACTCGACGGTCCCACCAAGGATAGACCCGCATATTGAAACGCTTTTGCAAGGTGGATATCATTACATCAACATTACATAATAGTGGGATACATACATAAGGCACAAATGCCACAAGAATACATCAACAGCATACAACATCAACATCCTACTACGGATGAAACATAAACAGAAGCTCAAACGACATCCACCCTGCTAGCCCAGGCTGCCGACCTGGAGCCTATCCCCTGATCGAAGAAGGAGAAGAGGAACTCAAAAACAAGCAAACATCGCTCTCGCGTCATGATCATCGCATAACCTGTACCTGCAACTGTTGTTGTAGTAATCTGTGAGCCACGAGGACTCAGCAATCCCATTACCATGGGTATCAAGACTAGCAAAGCTTAAGTAGGAAAGGAAGGGATAAAGTGGTGAGGTTGCAGCAGCGGCTAAGCATATATGGTGGTAACATACGCAAAAGAGAGCAAGAAGAGAAACAAAGGAACGGTCGTCAACTAGTAATGATCAAGAAGTGATCCTGAACTCCTACTTACGTCAGACATAACCCAAAAACCGTGTTCTCCTCTCGATCCACCCCGAAAAGAGACACTCACGGTTACACACACAGTTGGTGTATTTTAGAAGAGTTTACTTCAAGTTTACTACAACCAGATATTAACAAATTCCCATCTGCCACATAACCGCGGGCACGACTCTCGAAAGTTTATACCCTGCAGGGGTGTCCCAACTTAGCCCATGATAAGCTCTCGCGATCAACGAAGGATATTCCTTCTCCCCGGGAAGACCCGATCAGTCTCGGAATCCCGGCTACAAGACATTTCGACAGCAATAAAACAAGACCAGCAAGACCTCCCGGCGTGCCGACATCCTGATAGTAGCCGCGTGTATCTCGTCTCAGGCCACGACCGGATGAGCAGTACGTACGGCAACCGACGATACCCCAAGTTGCCTAGGGGCGGCAGCGCAAGTGGCTCTAGTTTGGACCAACACTTAGACAAGCATTGCCCCGGGGGGGGCTAAAATGAAGATGACCCTTGAGAGCGCGACTCCCAAGGGAAAAGTAGGTGGTGGTGAGGCAAATGGTAAAACCAATGTTGGGCCTTGCTGGAGGAGTCTTATTCAAACGGAACTGTCAAGGGGGTCCCATAAATCACCCGACCACGTTAGGGACGCAAAATCCGGGAACATAATACCGATATGACGGAAACTAGGGCGGCAAGAGTGGAACAAAACACCAGGCATAAGGCCGAGCCTTCCACCCTTTACCAAGTATATAGATGCATTAATAATATAAGATATATTGTGATATCCAAACAAGTAAACATGTTCCAACAAGGAACAACATCTCCATGTTCCAACAAGGAACAAACTTCATCTTCACCTGCAACTAACAACGCTAGGGGCTGAGCAAAGCGGTAACATAGCCAAACAACGGTTTGCTAGGAAGGGGAAAAAGGTTAGAGGCTGACATGGCAATTTGGGATGGCTTGATAAAGAGGTAATAGGTAGCGCAGCATAGCGATAGAACGAAGCAACTAGCATAGCAATGATAGTAGTGAGATCCAGGGTAGCGGTCATCTTGCCTGAAATCCCGCAAGGAAGAAGAACGAGTCCATGAATAAGACGAAGCCACGAAGACGAACCAAGCATGGACAAACGAATCCTCACGATCGCAACGAAACAGGAACTAACAAGAAGTAGCACACAACATGGTAAACACACCACACATAGACACGACATGATGCACAACAAGCATGATGCATGACAAATCTAGATGAGGCTACTCATGGCAAGAGATGATGCAAACAAGAGCAACATATCAAAGCAAGTTTAAATGAGGCCGGGAACAACATAGAACAATTCCGGTAAGTCCTCATATGCAAATTTCGAAATTGGTCCATATCTGAATAAACCTTATGTTCAAGTTGTTAAACAGCAAGTTAAGATGCACCAGGATGATCTACACGAAATTCTAGTCAAGTTACATATAAAGTTCATTTAATTCGGAGCTACGGCCTAGAAGATATGAGCAAAACAAGTTAAACATGGCATTGATGCAAAATGGATACAAACTTCAAGCAAACACCTCAAAACAAGGATGCAACATGATAATATGAAACTACATGCAAAATCAAGCAAGTTTCATATAGAGCACACTCAAAACGGAGCAATGGTGCAACACATACACTCTATACAAGGCATAACAACAATCTGTCCAAAACAGCAACTAGGCATATTGCGAGCATCAAAACAATATGCTACAGCAACTCAACGTAATAACAAAAGGCATGGGCATGATGTACAGGTAAAGCATTACAAAACATGAACACTAAGCTATCTCCAGAAATTATTAGAACATGGTCAAAATGACATGGAAAGATTGCAATTAATAACAGTTTCAGACTTTAGCAGAAATAACATCAGGTTGCAATGTTTAGTGCTATCAAACAACATGTTACAGGAACTCAACATGGCAAAAAAAGGCATGGAATGAATCTAATAATTGCATATAACAAAAGTCCCTTACTGACCATGAGCCAAACAGGATCAGAAAATATGATGGCACCCATGTAAACATGGCAAGTTATATTACAGATTCATACATGGCAAGAACAACGATAAGTAGGCATGTTGGTGAGCTTGAACCACTCACCACAGAGCAATACATGGCATGGCAAGGCAACCAACAGTAAGAAGACATGTTTATGAAGCTAAGTATGGCAAGATCAAGTTAATAGAGTGCACGGATCACCAGCAACAATCATGGCAACATTGAACTTAAAGTTAACAGGCTGATAGCAACATTATTTAGCAATTTGAGGGGAAGATTACAACAAGTTACAGAAGACTATAATTGCAAAAAGGGGCATGGATAGATAGAGCATGACATGTAGAACAAAACACCCTTAGTGAACATCTCCAGATTATGCATAGAATGACTTGTAGCAGCAGGTTAACATAGTATCATGATATAGCAGATTCAGACATGCAAAACAGCAACAACAAGTACCCTACTTAACAAGCTTGATGCACTCACTACAGGAATCACAAAAATACACGGATAGCACCACTGTAAAGATGGCATGACATAGATCAAAACACATGTAGACATCAACCTCATAGGATGCACACATCAATCATGGCAAAAATGACAAATCATCAAGTTATAACAGTTTCAGCAGATTAACATCATATAGCACTCTTGCAACGATGATTCAGGCATCAAGATGAACTCAAATGAACATGGTGCAATGAATGAAATGATGTACTCATCGAGGCGAACAGTTTGACATATTACACGCATGAAACAGAGCAATATGCAGAGAGTTATGGCACGACGAACATGGCATGATAATATCAAAAACACTCGGGACTTAGTGGAAAATTTGGAGGTCAACCTTGCAAACGGATCTGGATCTGGGCACGGACCCCGAGGCGGCGGCGCGAGCCGAGGCGGGCTGGGCTCGCCGGAGTGAGGGCCGGCGGGGTTGAGGAGGGGGCCGGCCGGCCGGAGGGAGGCCGAGGCGGCGGGGACGGGGCGCCGGCGCGGAGGAGATCCGGCGGGCCGGCGGACATCGGCCGGCGGGGACGCGGGAGGCGGCCGGCGCCGGAGCAGGCGGCGGCGGGCGGCGGCGCCCAGGCCAGCGCGGGAGGAGGCAGGCGGAGGCGCCGGCGAGCGCCGAGGGCGGCGCGGGGAGCGGCCGGCGGCGGCGGCGGGATGCCCCGCGGCGGCGCGCGGGCTGTGCGGGCCCCGCCTGGGCCCGGCGGGCCGGCGGCGCGGGGGCGCGGCGGAGGCCACGTGTTGGCGAGGGATTGGCCGCGGCGGCCGGGGCGGACGTGTCCGGCACGGGCGGACACGTCCGGCGCGGCGCGGAGGGGAAAAATTAGGGTTTCGGGGGGGATTTGACCGCGAATTTCGGGGGAGGGGCTAGTTTTATAGGTAGAGGGAGCTAGGAGAGTCCAAATGAGGAGCGGTTTTCGCCCACACGATCGTGATCGAACGACCGAGAGCATAGAGGGGAGTTTGCTGGGTTTTGGGCCACTTTGGAGGGGGTGTTGGGCTGCACACAAAAGAGGCTTTTGCAGTTACCCGGTTAACCGTTGGAGTATCAAACGACCTCCAAATGGCACGAAACTTGACAGGCGGTCTACCGGTGCTATACCAAGGCCGCTTGGCAAACCTCGGGCCATTCCGAGAAACTTTAACACCCGCACATGAAAAGAGGCAAAAGGGGGACGCCGGGAGACATAGGAGTGCCAGATTGCAAAACGGACAACGGGGAAAATGCTCAGATGCATTAGACAAACACGTATGCAAATGCGATGCACATGATGACATGATAAAAATGCAGATGATGACATGGCAAAGTCCAACACGCAAGCACATGACCTGGCAACGACGGCGAATAACTGGAAGACACCTGGCGCATCGGATCCGGGGCGTTACATGATGCTACTGAAAATTATTATGAGGGAGGAATATATGCTTGTAGGAATTGCAATAATATCAAGTTTCCTCTGTATATGCTTAAAGTTTTGAAGTTATGCTTGTTTTGCTTTCCTATGCTAGTTGATTGTTGTTCCCATAAGTTGTTTGCTCACAAAATCCCTATGCATAGGAAGTGGGTTAGACTTAAATGTGCTAGTCATATTCTTCATGATGCTCTCTTTATGTTTCAATTCTTATCTTTTATGTGAGCATCATTGAAATCATCGTGCCTAGCTAGGGGCGTTAAATGTTAGCGCTTGTTGGGATGCAACCCAATTTTATTTTAGTTTCTTGCTTTTTGGTTCTGTTTAGTAATAAATAATCCATCTAGATTCTGTTGAGATGTGGTTTTTTGTTTTAACTAGTGTTTGTGCCAAGTAGAACCTTTGGGGAGACTTGGGTGAAGTCTTTATGATCATTCTGTAAAAAACAGAAACTTTAGGGCTCACGAGATTAGCTAGAACTTTTTACTGGAGAGTGCTATTTAGTTGATTATTTTTGCAGATAATTACTAGAAAAATTCCTCAGGACCACCAATTTATTTTGGAATTTTTGGAGTTTCAGAAGTTTGCGTTAGTTACAGATTACTACAGACTGTTCTGTTTTTGACAGATTCTGTTTTCATTGTGTTGTTTGCTTATTTTGATGAATCTATGGCTAGTAAAATAGTTTATAAACCATAGAGATGTTGGAATACAGTAGGTTTAACACCAATATAAATAAAGAATGAGTTCATTACAGTACCTTGAAGTGGTGTTTTGTTTTCTTTCGCTAATGGAGCTTACGAGTTTTCTGTTAAGTTTTGTGTTGTGAAGTTTTCAAGTTTTGGGTAAAGATTCGATGGACTATGGAATAAGGAGTGGAAAGAGCCTAAGATTGGGGATGCCCAAGGCACCCCAAGGTAATATTCAAGGACAACCAAGAGCCTAAGCTTGGGGATGCCCCGGATGGCATCCCCTCTTTCGTCTTCGTTCATCGGTAACATTACTTGGAGCTATATTTTTATTCACCACATGACATGTGTTTTGCTTGGAGCGTCATTTTCTCTTGTTAGTATTTGCTTTCTGTTATTTAGAATAATGTTTTTCATCTTTAGTTTCAATAAAAAAATGTCAAGGATAGCCTTTGCCATGCTTATTTTGCTAGTATACATGTTGCTGTTTGAAAACAGAAAGTTTACCGCTGTTGCAAAAATTCCCTAGAAAAGTCAGAGAATGATATATGATGAAACCTTTTGCATAATGAGCTCTGATAAATTTACTACAGTGGAAATTTTAGTTCATAATTGTTGGAGTCAGGGAAGTATTTATAATCTTGCATTCTTTACAGACTATACTGTTTTGACAGATTGCTGTTATGTTTGCATTGTTTGCATATGTTTGCTTGTTTAATGATTCGATTTGAGGATAGGAGTATTAAATATGTAGAGGCATTTAGTATGCAATGTTGAATAATAATGTTAGTGATTTGTTACAGTAGAAAATGATAAGGTTTTGTATTGGTTTATACTAACCTATCTCACGAGTTCTTGTTGAGTTTGTTGTGAATGAAGCTTTTGATAAAAAGAGAAACCATGATATGAGAGGAATTAAGGAGACACAAAAGTCCAAGCTTGGGGCTGCCCAAGGCACACCAAGATAATATTTCAAGAAGTCTCAAGCATCTAAGCTTGGGGATGCCTCGGTAGGCATCCCACCTTTCTTCTTCAACAACTATCAGTTAGTATCGGTTGAGCCTAAGTTTTTGCTTCTTCACATGAGTTGTGCTATCCTTGCAATGTCATTTTGTTTTGTTTTGCTTGCTGTTTGAATAAAATACCAAGATCTGAAATTCTTAAATGACAAAGAGTCTTCGCATAGTTACATAATTATTTAGCTACTCATTGATCTTCACTTATTTCTTTTTGGAGTAGTTTTTCATTTACTCGTGTGCTTCACTTATATCCTATGAGTAAATTGTTGAATGATTTGATTGTCATAAATCTGAAATTATATATGTCTCATTTGCTTATCCCATGGGGAGTAATGACTTCACGTCTAAGAAGTAGAGGTTGTAAATTTATTGAAGGTTAGCAAGCGTTGTATTGGTAATTTGAACAATTCATGAAAGAATATTGAAGGAAGAGAAATTTCACATATAAATATACTATTGTAGACATCTTTTATAGTTGGGAGCACTCATTAGGTATGACATGCTAAAGAGTTGATGTTGGACAAGGAAGATAACGTAATGGTTTATGTTTTCCGACATCTCAGTTAAAGTATATTGTCATGGATCATTCAAATATGTTGAGCTTGCCTCATGCTAGCCAAAATTCCTTGCACTAAGTAGAGATACTACTTGTGCTTCCAAATATCCTTAAACCCAGTTTTTGCCATAAGAGTCCACCATACCTACCTATGGATTGAGTAAGATCCTTCAAGTAAGTTGTCAACAGTGCAAGCAATAAAAATTTCTCTATAAATATGCATGACTTATTAGTGCGGAAAAAATAAGCTTTGTACGAACTTGTTATGGAAGAAATAAAAGCGACGGACTGCATAATAAAGGTCCATATACAAGGGGCAATATAAAGTGATGTTCTTTCGCATTAAGATCTTGTGTATCCAACCCTCAAAGCGCATGACAACCTCTGCTTCCCTCTGCGAAGGGCCTATCTTTTACTTTATGTCTTTTTCTTTTATGCAAGAGTCAAGGTGATCTTCACCTTTCCCTTTTTCATTTTATCCTTTGGCAAGCTCCTCCTGTTGTGGAGATCCTGATATAGATATCCAATTGGATGTAAATTAGCATGAACTATTATTGTTGACATCACCCAAAGGTGAATACGTTGGGAGGCAACACTATAAGCCCCTATCTTTCTCAGTGTCCGATTGAAACTCCATAACCATTAGTATTGCGTGAGTGTTAGCAATTGTAGAAGACTATATGATAGTTGAGTATGTGGAGTTTGTTATTCCTGAAAATAAGATGAATTGAAATTGTTTGAATGGCTGAGAATGAAGTTTTCTAGTTTTCAAGAAAGTTTATGGTCTATGCTTTGACATGTGAATTGCTTGTTACTTTATCGTGAGAAGTTTTATGAGATGAACTACTGTTATGACATATTATCATGCTAGAAAAGGTGATTGAAATTATCATTGATCAAACTTGTGCACCTTCTAGCATTCACACTTCATAAATTCTTTCTTTTATCATTTACCTACTCGAGGACGAGTAGGAATTAAGCTTGGGGATGCTGATACGTCTCCACCGTATCTATAATTTATGAAGCATTCATGCTATTTTATTATCTGTTTTGAATGATTGTGGTCTTTATTATACACTTTTATATTACTTTTGGGACTAACCTACTAACCGGAGGCCTAGCCAATATTGCTGTTTTATTACCTGTTTCAGTATTTCGAAGAAAGGAATATCAAACGGAGTCCAAACGGAATGAAACCTTCGACATCGTGATTTTTTGGAAGATTATCATCCGGGAGGCTTGGAGATCAAGTTAGAAGACCCTCGAGGAGCCCAGGAGATAGGGGGGCGCCCCCCCCCCCACAGGGTGCGGCCCCCTGTCTCATGGACCCCTCGAGCACCCCCCGACCGACTTCTTTCGCCTATATAGTCCCACGTCCCTAAAAACATCCACGGAGAAGATAGATCGGGAGTTCCACCGCCGCAAGCCTCTGTAGCCACCAAAAACCTCTCGGGAGCCCATTCCGGCACCTTGCCAGAGGGGGAATCCATCACCGGTGGCCATCTTCATCATCCCGGCGCTCTCCATGACGAGGAGGGAGTAGTTCACCCTCGGGGCTGAAGGTATGTACCAGTAGCTATGTGTTTGATCTATCTCTCTCTCTCGTGTTCTCTCTCGTGTTCCCTCTATGGCACGATCTTGATGTATCCCGAGCTTTTCTATTGTAGTTGGATCTTATGATGTTTCTCCCCCTCTACTCTCTTGTGATGAATTGAGTTTCCCCTTTGAAGTTATCTTATCGGATTGAGTCTTTATTTGAGAACACTTGATGTATGTCTTGCCGTGTTTATCTGTGGTGACAATGGGATATCACGTGCCTCTTGATGTATGTTTTGGTGACCAACTTGCGGGTTCCGCTCATGAACCTATGCATAGGGGTTGGCACACGTTTTCTTGACTCTCTGGTAGAAACTTTGGGGCACTCTTTGATGTACTTTGTGTTGGTTGGATGAATCTGAGATTATGTGATGCATATCGTATAATCATGCCCACGGATACTTGAGGTGACAATGGAGTATCTAGGTGACATTAGGGTTTTGGTTGATTTGTGTCTTAAGGTGTTATTCTAGTACAAACTCTTTTATAGATCAATCCGAAAGAATAGCTTTGAGGTGGTTTCGTACGCTACCATAATCTCTACGTTTGTTCTCCGCTAATAGTGGCTTTGGAGTGACTCTTTGTTGCATATTGAGGGACTGTTATATGATCTATCTATGTTATTATTGTTGAGAGAACTTGCACTAGTGAAAGTATGAACCCTAGGCCTTGTTTCCTATCATTGCAATACCGTTTACGCTCACTTTTATCATTAGTTACCTTGCTGTTTTTATTATTTCAGATTACAAAAACCCATATCTACCATCCATATTGCACTTGTATCACCATCTCTTCGCCGAACTAGTGCACCTATACAATTTGCCATTGTATTGGGTGTGTTGGGGACACAAGAGACTTTTTGTTATTTGGTTGCAGGGTTGTTTGAGAGAGACCACCTTCATCCTACGCCTCCCATGGATTGATAAACCTTAGGTCATCCACTTGAGGGAAATTTGCTACTGTCCTACAAACATGTGCACTTGCAGGCCAACAACGTCTACAAGAAGAAGGTTGTGTAGTAGACATCAAGGAGCCTCCGTGCTTGCTTGCTAGTGTTGCTCTCTTCACACTGTCTCGTCCTTTGCAGATCTAAACACGGCAGCGGTGGCCACACTCTCTCTCTCTCTCTGCTCACCACTGGTCACAGATCCAGCTGGATCCTCTCCGCTGGGAAAGGTGAGAACGCTAGTCGACAAAGGGGCAAATTTGAGACACATTAGTGCCGGTTTGATTTTGAGCCGGCACTAATGTGTCCATTAGTGCCGGTTCCAACGGCTAGCCGGCCGCTCTCATTAGTACCGGTTCGTGGCGAAACTTTAGCACCGATTCGTGCCATGAACCGGTACTAAAGAGAGTGGTGGCAGGATGTTATCAGTCTGGGGCCCCTCCAGCACCTATAGTACCGGTTCGTGGCACGAACCGGTACTAAAGGTCGTCGTACATAAACCCTTCATCCACCCGAGCTCTCTCTGTTCTTCCACTTTCCCCTCACTTCCTCTGTTCTTCCCCTCTCTTCCTCGAGCTCATCACAAATTTTGCCCAAAATTTGTCAAGATTTGAAGGCCCCCATCCATTCAAATGATCACAAAGGTTAGCAACTTTGTCCTTTCATCTCTCATTGCTAGATTAGCTCTTGCAATGCTTTGTATAGTGATTAATTAATTTGTGAGTTTAGTAATCTGGGAGGAATTATATGTGCTAGTATTTGATTTATATGCTATTTGAGGTCGAAAATAACACTTAGTTTGCATATGTAGGTGTGGTCTACTTAGTGCCTTCTAAATCTCCGTCGTAACCACCGTCGATCGCCCGCACCGTCCCGTTGCCGGCACCGACTTGTGGTGAGGCTCTTGTTCATGAATGTTTCACATTACCAAATTGATGTTTGTGTGATTTGGATATATAGTTACTCGTATAATTATCTTACCCGTACGTTGTTTGTTATACATAGTGCCATGGTTTTGATATCCGTCCCCATCGGCCCTCGTCCTTCTTCTGATTCAGATGTGGTATATTCTCTTTTAAAACTAGTTGTTGCATTTTGTGTTTATGACAAATTATGCCCATCAAGTTCACATAGATATTTTTATCTAGGAGGTATGTGAACCGGAAATTCCAACCAACCCTATTGTCGAGAGATTAAATTTAGTTGAAAGAGAAAACGAGTATTTGAAAGAAAAATTGAAAAGAATTGAGGGGGAGAAGATGGAATTGGAGTTGCATGTTGCCGATGTCATCGATGATCACAAGATCAAGATGGAGAAAATGCGGTTGAAGATTAGAAAGATTAGAAAATATGCCATTGATAGTGTGGCTTGGTATCATTATGCTGTTGGATCAATTGTTACCTTAGTTGCGATCTTGATCGCATTTGTTGTTGCATTTAAATTCTTTAGCTAGAGAGTTATTTGTATGTTGCATTTAATTAAGTCTTGTATATGAACTTTATGTATGAACTTTATATATGAACTTGTATTAATTTGGTCTATTCGGTGTTGTGTAATGAAGATGAGCCGACAATGGATGTATGATGACCGATGCTCTCCCGAGTTCATTAATGGCGTGCATACTTTTCTGCTTGCCGCTGAGGCAAACAAGCGGGCGGATGGTTTTATGCCTTGTCCATGTGCTGGCTATAAGAATGGTCATAGTTACTCTACGTCAAGAACCATTCACGTCCACCTATTTGAGTCTGATTTCATGCCCCACTATAATGTTTGGACCAAGCATGGAGAAAGAGGGGTTATGATGGAAGACAATGAATAAGAAGAGGATGACGACATCTATCCTGGCCATGGGTTCCCTGAATACGATGATACAACAATGGGGGAAGAAGCTGAGCCGGCAATGCAGGAAGAAGCTGAAGAAGAGGCATCAGATGAGCCCGCTGATGATCTAGGTCGGGCCATTGCCGATACAAAGAGAAACTGCGCAAGTGATCTGGAGAGGACGAAGTTGCAGCGCATGTTAGAGGATCACAAGAAATTGTTGTACCCGAATTGCGAAGCTGACAAAAAAAAGTTGGGCACCACAGTGGAATTGCTGCAATGGAAGGCAGAGAATGGTGTATCTGACAAGGGATTTGGAAAGTTGCTGGTAATGATAAAGAATATGCTTCAAAAGGACAACGAATTGCCCGAGAGTACGTATGAAGCAAAGAGGGTTGTCTGCCCTCTAGGGTTAGAGGTGCAGAAGATACATGCATGCCCTAATGACTGCATCCTCTACCGCGGTGAGTACAAGGATTTGAACGCTTGCCCGGTATGCGGTGCATTGCGTTATAAGATCAGTCGCGATGACCCTGGTGATGTCGAGGGCGAGCGCCCGAGGAAGAAGATTCCTGCCAAGGTGATGTGGTATGCTCCTATAATACCATGGTTGAAACGTTTGTTCCAAAACAAAGAGCATGCGAAGGTGATGCGGTGGCACGGAGAAGACCATAAGAAAGACAGAAAGTTGAGAGTACCCGCTGACGGTTCGCAGTGGAGAAAAATTGAGAGAAAGTACAGGGAGGAGTTTGCAGGTGACCCAAGGAACATATGGTTTGGTCTAAGCGCAGATGGCATTAATCCTTTTGCGGAGCAGAGCAGCAACCATAACACCTGGCCTGTGACTCTATGTTTGTATAACCTTCCTCCTTGGTTGTGCATGAAGCAGAAGTTCATTATGATGCTAGTGCTCATCCAAGGCCCTAAGCAACCCGGCAACAACATTGATGTGTACCTAAGGCCATTAGTTGAAGAACTATTACAACTGTGGAATTGAACAGGTGTACGTGCGTGGGATGAGCACGGACAGGAAGAATTTGACCTAAAGGCATTGCTGTTCGTGACCATCAATGACTCGCCTGCTCTCAGTAACCTTTCAGGACAGACAAACAAGGGATACCGCGGATGCACACATTGTTTGGATGATACCGACAGTATATATTTGGAGAGTTGTAGGAAGAATGTGTACCTGGGACATCGTCGATTACTTCCGAGCAGGCATCCCGTAAGAAAGAAAGGCAAGCATTTCAAAGGTGAGGCGGATCACTGGACGAAGCCTCGCCACCGTACTGGTGCTGATTTGAAGGTAATCTTTGGAAAGGGTCTTGGCGGACAACCTGTTCCGAAGGACGTTGACGGACGCGCACCCATGTGGAAGAAGAAATCTATATTTTGGGACCTGCCATATTGGAAAGACCTAGAGGTCCGCTCCGCAATCGACATGATGCACGTGACGAAGAATCTTTGCGTGACCCTGCTTGGCTTCTTGGGCGTGTATGGGAAGACAAAAGATACACCAGAGGCACGGGAGGACCAACAACATATGCACGGAAAAGACGTCATACATCAGGGTCAGGCCAGCTACACTCTTACCAAAGAAGAGAAGGACATCTTCATTGAATGCCTGCTCAGCATGAAGGTACCATCTCGCTTCTCGTCGAATATAAATGGAATAATAAATATGGCGGAGAAAAAGTTCCAGAACCTAAAGTCTCATGACTGCCACATGATTATGACGCAACTGCTTCCGGTTGCATTGAGGGGGCTTCTACCGGAAAATGTTCGATTAGCCATTGTGAGGCTATGTGCATTCCTCAATGCAATCTCTCAGAAGGTAATCGATCCTGAAATCATACCAAGGTTACAGAATGATTTGGTGCAATGTCTTGTCAGTTTCAAGTTGGTGTTCCCACCATCCTTCTTCAACATCATGACGCACGTCCTAGTTCACCTTTGCGAAGAGATTAACGTTTTGGGTCTTGTATTTCTACACAATATGTTCCCCTTTGAGAGGTTCATGGGAGTCTTGAAGAAATATGTTCATAACCGTGCCAGGCCAGAAGGAAGCATCTCGAAGGGCCATGAAAATGAGGAGGTCACTGAGTTTTGTATTGACTTTATTCCTGACCTTAAGCCGATTGGTGTTCCTGAATCGCGGCAGAAGGGCATACCGGATGGAAAAGGCACGCTAGGAGGGGATCAAATAATATGTATGGACGTGCATTCTCTCACTGAAGCACACTACACAGTTCTACAGAATTCCGCCTTGGTGGCTCCGTATATGGAGGAACACAAGAATTTTCTACACTCCAAACACCCGGAGAAGTTTTACAACTGGATTACACGTGAACAAACGAGGACTTTCGCCGGTTGGTTGCAGAAATGTGCCATGAATGATGGCGATATTCAAAATGACATGTACTCACTGTCCCAGTTACCATCTTCGAATATAATGACTTTCAAAGGGTACCAGATAAATGGGAATAGATTTTACACGATCGCCCAAGATAAGAAGAGCACCAACCAAAACAGTGGTGTCCGGTTTGATGCAACAACCAACACGGGAAAGGAAACATATTATGGTTACATAGAGGATATATGGGAACTTAACTATGGAGGTGATTTGAAGGTCCCTTTGTTTCGGTGCAAATGGGTCAATATGACACGAGGCGGGGTAACGGAAGACCCGCAGTACGGAATGACAACAGTGGATCTCAACAATCTTGCGTATGCAGACGAACCATTCGTCCTAGCCAATGATGTGGCACAGGTTTTTTATGTGAAAGACATGTCTACCAGGCCGAGAAAAAGAAAATATAAGGAAGCGAATGGATCATACGATGAGCCAAAGTGCCACATAGTTCTTTTTGGAAAAAGAAACATCGTGGGAGTGGATGACAAGACATACATGTCAGAAGATTATGAAAAGTTTGATGAAATTGCTCCATTCACAGTGAATATTGACCCGAGCATCCAGTTAAATGATGAAGATTTTCCATGGCTACGGTGCAAAGGGACACAGGCGAAGAAAAAAGTGTCACACCCAAAGATCTGGGATGTGATCGGCTTCACCATCATCACTTTCTTCTATGTTTCACACCCAGGAGGGAATCTCTGTAATAGTTAGGGTAGTTATGTGTTTTGGCATTTGAAACGCGAAGAAATTTTATGTGCAAACAAATTCTTTCATGCATTTACTGATTTTTTTAGCTAAATGACCCTAAAATTGAAAAGCATTTCAAATGAACTCAGAAAAGGTTGAAAGTTGGCATGGTATCATAATTTCACCCACATAGCATGTGCAAAAAAGTAGAGAGGGTTACGGCAAAAACTGGATGCACTTCGTGTACAAAATGGACAATCTCTTTCGAAGTATCAGGGTTTCCGACGAAATCTCATCTGTTACAAAGGCATTTCATTTTTTAAATAACCTAAGCATTACCAAATTGAATATAATGATAAAACACACTAATATTAAACATAAGAAAAAACAATCACTGAAAAATCTTTTTTCAAAGTTAAGTTACTCACAAACTAGTGATTCACACAAACTTCAAATAATTCAAAATTTAAACTATTCAAATTTGAGAACTACCGGCACTAACAGAAAGTTTGTAATTTTTTGTACATAAAGCAAAAATATTCACAAAGAAACTCTAAATACAGCAAAAAAACAATTAGAAAATAAATGAAACAAAAATAAATAAAGCAAAAAAAATTAAGAAAATAAAAAAGCCCGCCACCTGGGCCAAAGCGGCCTGCATACGACTAGAAACACAACATTTTGTTGGGCCAGGATGCAGGCCCGCAAAGGCCCAGTAGGCCCACAGGGCAGAACAGAACAGGTAGGCCCAGTAGGCATGCTTAGGAGAGGATCTCGAGAGAGCTACCGCACTGGGGCTTATAAACCAGTGCGGTAGCCCCTCGACTAGCGAGGTGGGACTAAACATGCCGCACTGCACTGCGCCAGCGCACCCCCTTTAGTACCGGGTGGTGGCTACAACCGGTACTAAAGAGGGGTCTTTAGTACCGGTTGGTGCCACCACCTGGTACTAAAGGGGTGCGCTTCCCGCCGCTTGGCCTGGCCAAAACAGACCTTTAGTACCGGTTGGTGGCACCAACCGGTACTAAAGGTCCATCCTATATATACAACAGTTGAAAAAAATTCAGTTTCCCTCTCTGTTTCTTCCCTCAATCGCGCCGCCCTGCCCTGATCGACGCTGTCGCCACCCCGGCCGTCCCCGCCCCTCGTCGCTGCCCCCGTCAACGTCGCCGCCCCGGCCGTCCCCGTCCCCGTCATCCCCATCGCCGCGCCGCACCCCGTCGCCGCGCCCCGGCCGCCCCGTCGCCGCTCCCCGTCCCGTCGCCGCCGCCCCGTCCCGTCGCCCCATCGTCGCCTCGCCGGTGAGCTCGCCCCGGCCGCCATGTCCACACACACACTACACACACAAAGTACACACACACACATTAGTTTGTTTGTGTAGCGACCCGACCTCAGATGGTCAAGTCTCTGTGCTCAGGTGTCATCCCTGGATCAGTAATGCTGACACCACACAGTACTTCGAAGGATTTATAATAGAGTAGCAATCACACACTTATTACATCGAATGTCTCAAAAGAGAACTTATTACAATAATATGGCTTAAGGCCATCTAATTCGATAACAGCGGAAGGCTTGGAAGATAAAGTGAGTCCATCAACTCCAACGGCATAACTGAGCTGCATGACAACGACCTACGAACCTTACACCTCGTTTGAAAAATCTAGAACATAATACGTTGCAGCCCGAGAACGGGTCAGCACATGGAATATGCTGGCAATGTAACACAAAAGAGCAATAACAGAATAATGCTACCACTACATGCATATTTGGCTGGTGGAAAGCTCTATGGTTACAGTTTTGCGAAAAGCCAATTTTTCCCTACTACAAAGGAATAAATTTTAATTTAACTATCATGGTAGTTGAAACATCATTTGAGAAGGTAACCCCAACTCAATGATCCCAATTAAAAATAGTTAACAACCCAGCAAGATTAATTAAGAGTGTTGAGATACATGCGAATACTCAAGTACTAGATACTCAGAATTGTCCTTAACCGGGGACACGGCTAACCATGATTAGATTGTACACTCTGTAGAGGTTTGCGCACTTTTCCCCGCAAGACTCGATCGCCTCCGTTGATTCTCGCACTGCATGGTGTTTGAGAGATGGATGACCGAGACACAATCTTTCAGAAGCATTAACTCTCTACTCCGGGCAGACCATACCAAACCTACAAACCCACTACCTGCTGATCCACCTCTTCAAGAGCTTCACGCAACTTACTCAACTATGCTAGAGCCCATAATAGCTTGCGGCTGCACACGGAAGTTTCTAGCATGAATAAACTCAGTTCCCTTTGAGCCTGGGTGGCGGTCCATAGGAGAATCACACGGTAACCCCGGGATTTCTAAAAATAAAACAAGCAATCACTGGATACCCCAGGTGCCTCAATCCACCCAGATGTGTATTAAAGTTGCCACCTTAAGTAAACCATTAATTAACAATCTCACATCTGTCATGGATATCACTCAAACCCAATCCACGTCTACGAGCATAGCATGACAATATAAGCATAGCATAGAAGTAACTCCCAAGGGTTTGATAATAAAACAGGACAATAGGTTCTACCTCATCAACTACTCCCCAATACCCACATGTTCAAGGCATCCTAGTCATGCAATGTTTGAGGATTGAAACTAATGCATAAAAACTGGGTATGAAAAGAGTATGATCAATGTGTTACTTGCCTTGCTGACGATCCGGGAATCCTAGTGACTCGTAGTAACACGCTTCGCACTCCGAGAATTCTATCGCAAGCAAACAATAACATACATAAGCAACAATCAAAGATGCACAAGTAGAACTCCAAATAAAAGAGTTTGACCGGAGAGTTCAACTTAAGAACTCCGGTTTGCAAAAAGAATCAAATCAAACGAAGCAACGAAACTCAAACGGCAAAAGAAACGAATTCGTTTTGCTAATCTGGATCTAAGTCAAATTTTACAGAAGAAAAATCTTGTTTGAGTTGATTATTCGGAAATAGGGTTTCGAGATGAAACTCCAGGCGCTTGAATCGCCTGATTCTGATAAACGAGCGAAAAGATGAACAGGTTTGAAAATCGGATCAGAAATCGCGATCAGAATAATCGCGGAATAAATCCGATAAAAAGAAAAAACAATGAACGGCTAAACGAACGAACATTCGTTAGCAGAAACTAAACGGTGAACACGTTCATTAAAACGAACGGACGAACGGACGTTTGCTAATTAAATAAACCGAAGAAATAAACCGATCTATAAAAAAATGAACTAGGGTTTAAAAAAAACCGAAAGGTTATTTTAAAAAAAACCGGCGGCGAGGGTCGGGTACCTCTGGCGAGGCTCGTCCGACGGGGCGGCAGCTCCGGCGGGGCTCGGCGACGGGCGGCGGGGCTCGGGGTGGCTGCGGGGTGGCGCTGGGAGGTGGCGGCGGCGCGAGGGCTCCGGCGGCGCCTCGGGCGGCGGCGGATCGGGCTCCGGCGGCGGCGGCGAGTGGCGGGTGGTGGCGGGGTGGTGGTGTGGCGGCGGGGGCGGTGGCATATATAGGAGGGCGGGGCGGGGCGGATTGGGGAAGGGGGCGCCCGGGTGGAGTCCCGCTCGGACTCCCTCGGCGTCCGTGCCAAGCACGGCGGCGCGCGCGGGGAAGGCGGTGGCGCCGGCTGGGCCGGCCTGCTCGGCTGGGCCTTCGGCCCAGTCGGGCGCGAGGTTGCTTTTTTTTAAACATTCCGCCGAAAGAAAAATTCCTAGAAAAATAAATAAAAATCTAAAAATTCCAAAACAAGTTTTCTCCGTCTAAATAAAATATTTATAACAAGATGAACTTTTCTTGGCCCCTAAAATGCAATTTTAAAACATGCAACATTTTTTTAGGGCAAATAAAAATCCCGAATAAACTCAAATAAAATCCCAAAAATGATTTTAACATTCTTCCTCCGATATTTCAATTATTTTGGAGAAGTCATATTATCTCCCCTCATTTAATATTTTAAAATGAAATATTTTCTAGAGAGAAAATAATTAAAATCAAATCCTCGTCTTCACCATTTGATAAAAATTTCAAATATGAAAATTAGAAAATCCCCAACTCTCTCCGAAGGTCCTTGAGTTGCTTAGGATCTCGAGGATTGCAAACGAAAAGCAGTAAAATATGATATGCATGGATGACCTATGTATAACATGGCAAATTGGAAATTTGGGATGTTACAAACCTACCCCCCTTAAGATGAATCTCGCCCTCGAGATTCGGGTTGGCTAGAAAATAGGTGTGGATGGTTCTTGCGAATATCCTCCTCTCACTCCCAGGTGGCTTCCTCCTCAGTATGATGACTCCACTGAACTTTGCAAAACTTGATCACCTTGTTGCGAGTGACTCGGCTATCAAACTCAAGAATCTTAACTGGCTTTTCCTCATAGGTCAGATTATTATCCAGCTGATTCGCCTCCAAAGGTACTGTATCATTCAACGGTATATCGGCCATCTCAGCATGACACTTTTTCAGCTGCGATACGTGGAACACATCGTGAACTCCTGACAATCCTTCTGGTAACTCCAGCTTGTAGGCAACTTCTCCCATCCGTTCCAAAATACGATACGGTCCTACAAATCTCGGGGCTAACTTTCCCTTAACTCCAAAACGTTTTACTCCCCTCAAGGGTGATACTCGTAGATAAGCTTTGTCTCCAATTTCATAGGTGACTTCCTTGCGTTTTGAATCTGCGTAACTCTTCTGTCTGGACTGAGCAATTTTTAGTCTATCTCTAATCAGTTTAACCTTTTCCTCTGATTCCTTGATCAAATCTGGTCCAAACAACTGACGGTCTCCTACCTCGTGCCACATCAATGGTGTTCTACATCTGCGTCCATACAGAGCTTCGAATGGTGCCATCTTCAAACTGGCCTGGTAACTGTTGTTATAAGAAAACTCTGCGTACGGCAAATTGTCATCCCAACTAGATCCATAATCTAGCGCACAGGCTCTCAGTCCTCCAAAATCTGATTGACTCTCTCTGTCTGCCCATCTGTCTGCGGGTGAAAAGCTATACTGAACTCCAATCGGGTTCCCAAAGTCTGGTGTAACTGATGCCAAAACTTTGAAGTAAACTGGGTTCATCTATCTGATACGATGCTCCTCGGAACTCCATGTAAACATATGATCCTGGTCATATATATCTTGGCCAGCTTTGCACTTGTATACGTTGTTTTCACGGGATTAAGTGAGCTACCTTCGTCAATCGATCCACAACTACCCATATAGAATCATATCCTGCCTTGGTTCTGGGTAATCCGGTAATAAATTCCATACCAAGTTTGTCCCACTTCCACTCGGGTATTGGCATAGGCTGTAACAGTCCTGCTGGCTTCTGATGTTCTGCCTTCACTCTCTGACATACGTCACATACGGCTACATACTCGATAATATCCTTCTTCATTCCAGTCCACCAGAAACGTTCCTTCAAGTCCAGATACATCTTGGTGTTTCCGAGGTGAATCGAGTATGGTGAGTCATGGGCTTCCTGAAGTATCAACTTCCTGATCTCCGAATTGTTGGGCACATAAATTCGGTCCTCAAACCTCAAGGTATCGTGCTCATCCTCGCGGAATCCTTTGGCTTTACCTTCGCCCATCCTCTCTCTTATCTTAGCAATCTCTTTGTCTTCCTTCTGAGCTTCTCGAATCTTGTCCAATAGTGTCGACTGAACTTCCATTGTTGCAAGAAAACCTCTTGGAACAATCTCCAATCGAAGTTCCATGATCTCTTCAACTAACTCCTTTGGCATTCCCTTGCTCGCAAGAACATTAGCATAACTCTTCCGGCTCAAAGCGTCTGCTACGACATTGGCTTTTCTTGGATGATAGTGTAGCTTCATATCGTAATCCTTTATAAGTTCCAACCATCTCCTCTGTCTGAGGTTCAACTCCTTCTGTGTGAAAATGTACTTCAAGCTCTTGTGATCTGTGTACACATCACAATAGTTTCCAATAAGATAATGTCTCCAGGTCTTTAATGCATGCACTACAGCTGCTAACTCCAAATCATGCGTGGCATAGTTCAACTAGTGTGGCTTCAGTTGTCGTGAGGCATACGAAACAACCTTTCCTTCCTGCATAAGCACACAACCAAGTCCCAAGCGAGAGGCATCACAATACACTTGAAACTCCTTATGTATATCTGGCAAGGTCAGCACTGGGGCTGTAGTCAATCGCTCCTTCAGCTCTTGAAAACTTGTCTCGCACTCATCCATCCATTTGAACTTAGTATCCTTCTTTAACAATTCCGTCATTGGTTTAGCAATCTTGGAAAAATTCTCAATGAACCTCCGATAATATCCTGCCAGTCCAAGAAAACTGCAGATCTCGCCAACTGAAGTGGGTGCCAACCATTCAGTGACCGACTGAACCTTACTGGGATCCACTGCTATACCCTCTCCAGATATAACATGCCCAAGAAATCCAACTTCCTTCAACCAAAACTCGCACTTGCTGAATTTGGCGTATAACTGGTGTTCCCTGAGTTTCTCAAGAACCAAACGCAAGTGTTCCGCGTGCTCCTCTTCGTTCTTCGAGTATATCATAATATCATCAATTAATACGACAACAAACTTGTCCAAATACTCCATGAACACCTTGTTCATCATACTCATGAAATAGGCAGGGGCGTTAGTCAGTCCAAATGACATGACCGTATACTCATATAATCCATACCGAGTGGTAAACGCGGTCTTGGGTATATCCTTCTCTCGGATCTTCAACTGATGGTATCCCGATCGCAGATCAATCTTTGAAAACACCTTAGCTCCTTGTAACTGATCAAACAGATCATTGATCATCGGTAAGGGATACTTGTTCTTTATCGTTACTTCATTCAGAGCTCGGTAATCAACAACCATCCTCAGGGATTTATCCTTCTTCTCCACCAAAAGTACTGGGGCTCCCCAAGGTGACGAACTTCTACGGATGTAACCTTTCTCCAACAACTCCTTAATCTGCTTCTTAATTTCCTCCAGATCATTTGCTGGCATCCGATAGGGTCTCTTGGATATCGGTCCTGTTCCTGGCAATAGCTCTATCAAAAACTCGATGTCTCTATCCGGTGGCATACGTGGTAACTCTTCGCGGAAAACATCTGGAAAATCCTTTACTACAGGTACTTCCTCCTGTACAACTCTCGTGAGGGCATTTACTTGGCTCCACCTAGGCACATGCCTAGATACATACTTAACCATTTTTCCCTCTGGGGTGGTAAGATAAATTGACTTACTAGCACAGTCAATACTTCCTCCATACTTTGACATCCAGTCCATACCTAATATCACATCCAATCCTTGCGACTCCAAGATAATTAGGTCAGACGGAAATACATGTGTGCCAACGATTAGGGGTATCCGGGTGCACCATCTGCTAGCCATGTACTCTGATCCTGGCGAGCTCACTAAGTGGGGTGTCCTAAGGGTTTGGGTTGGTAACTTAAACTTTTCCACAAATCCCCTTGATATGTATGAATGCGATGCACTAGCATCGAAAAGAACAATAGCTGTAAATGACTGATCCAAAAACTTACCTATTACCGCGTCCGGCTGCTCTTCAACCTCCTCCACGTTAACGTGGTTCACTTGTCCTTTGTTGAATGGATTGGGCTTCTTCCCTGTGCTCCCGTTTCCATTCCCATTCTTTCCTTCAGAGCAGTCATTGGCATAGTGCCCTGTCTTCCCGCACTGGTAGCAAACAACTTGGCTTAAGTCCCTCTTTGCGGTTCTGGTTATTGTTGGCTCCATTCCCATTCCCGTTCTTCGCACCATTATGGTTATGCGATCCTCCTCCAGCATGGTAATGTCCTCCATGGTTATGAACAAGTCCTCCCGAGTTCGGGGTCAAGCGGGGCTTCTGGTGAGCTCCTGAATTGTATTTCCCTTGTCCATACTTCCTCTTACGATTATCAATCTGCTGCTGCTTTCCTTCAATCATTAGGGCCTTATCTACCAACTCTTGGTAGTTGTTGAAGGTTGCTACCATCAACTGCATACTCATCTCATCATTCAGCCATTCCATAAACTTCTCCTGCTTCGCGGCAATTTGTGGCCACATCATCAGGGGCATAACGTGATAACTTGCTAAACTCATCCACGTACTGGCCAACAGTACGATTCCCCTAGCGTAGGTTGCGAAACTCACACTTCTTCATCTGCATAGCTCCAGTCGAGACATGGACAGTGCGGAAAGCCTGCTGAAACTAAGCCCATGTGACCGTGTCGATAGGATAGGTGGCTGTGAAATTCTCCCACCATGCTGCTGCAGGTCCATCCAGTTGGTGTGCGGCAAAACGCACCTTCTCAGCATCTGTGCATCCTGCGGTGGTTACTCCCTTCCAATACGACATAGCCAATCATCTGCAACTATTGGCTCGATGCTACTGGAGAACACCGGTGGCTGTAACCTTAAGAAACAGGCGAGGCTATCCACTGGCGGCGGGTTGTTGTTGTTGGCATTGTTGTTATTAGCATTGCCCTGGTTCTGAACTAGCAATTGCATCGAAGCATTCTGCTGCTGGATCAACTGGGTGATCTCCGGTGGGAAGACAAACTCGGGGTCTCTCCTCGGAGGCATCTGATGGGTTTAGATGGAAGATATTAGAATAGAAAAAGATCTAGGGGAGAAACACTACCCATATGTATATGAGGCAAACACAAGCATTCATTCAATCAAGCAAGGGCATACAAAACGGTCTAGGACTATCGCAAAAGTGCTCACTACTACTAGTTACATGGGGAAATGCTATTATCATATGGTGGTCATCTAGAAATTTTGATCGGTGGAAGACTCCATGATGTCTGCTCCAGCTTCATCTTCGTAATCATCATCACTTGAATCCGAATCAGTGTCGTCGATGATGATGTAGTTGTCCGGACGAATGGGGTCTTCTCTCGGAACTGGTCCTCCCATAAAGATTCCGATCTTCTCAACTAGGTCGTCATTCTTCTCCAATAGGGTCTTGATTTCCTCCTCATATCCATCGCATGTGAACTTAAGTTCTTCCTCCAGCTCGATGATCCTGGTCTTCGCCTTCTTCAACTCGATCATGTCTGCGCACTCTGGTTCTCCTGACATCGAATGTGCTGGTTTTGCTCCTGGATAAAGGCTGCTACAGATCTATCCTTCCTGGTGCTGATCATCTCCCATTGTTCATCTCAGCGCCCACATATTTGATAGTTGGTATTGTCGGCGGCGGTGGGCACGGTCTACTTCCGTGGCCGCCGGGCACCTATGGGGCACGGGGGGCCCCTTTTCTGGTTCGGAGAGGGGGTGCGGAGGCCGCGCGCAGAGCGGATCGAGGTCCCGGGCGCGCGGTGGAGTGAGAGAGACGGGCGATTTTTACCCAGCTTTGGAGCTCTCCGGAGAGATAAAACTCCTACTGCTGCCTTGTGTTGTTATTTGATCTTGCTCGAATACGAGCGCACGGTGGTGCGATGTGTATGTGTTGGACCGGCCCTAGATCCCGTGTCCTCAGATGAACCCTAAAAATCCACCGTGCCGAACCCCTTCTACGTGCGCATGGGCCTCCCTTTTATAGTCTAAAGGGGGCACCAACAGGTGGCAACGTAAGAAGAGGGGGTAGAGAGGTAAAAACGCAGGTTGGTGTAACAGTGACCAACAGTGCCCCTACCTAACCGACGGCAGGGGACAAGGGCATTTAATGCCCGTCCGGTCGCCCCAACAGTGCGAGAAGGCGATCGTCGAGTGAGCCACCGGTTGCCACGATGGCATCTCTTTCAGCTCCGCTTGCCACCTCGCTCCGCATGGCTGTGTAGTGCCTCGCCACGTGCCTTTGGGACGGTCTTGTGATGACACGTCGCTGGATGTGCTGGAGTTTGGTTGGCAGTCTTGCCGCGGCAAGCGCCCTGCCGCGGTTCTCCTCTCGTCGAGCCGGCAATCTTGCCGGCCCTCGAGCCTTGCCGGGGCGCGCGGGGCGCCGCGGCAAGCCCCCCCTGGAGGTGCCTCGATTGGCCTTCCCGGCAAGCTCCTCTTGCCGGGGCCTTTGTTTTCTTCCCGGCGAGCTCTCCTTGCCGGGCCTTGTTTGGCCTTCCCGGCAAGCTCCTCTTGCCGGGGGCTTGGTTGGTCTTCCCGGCAAGCTCCTCTTGCCGGGGGCTTTAGCTTGAGTACTCTGTCCCTGAACGGCATCAGCGTAGCCGTGGAGGACCTTGGCGGACGCCCGGCAAGCCCTGCCGTGGGTTGCCGCGACTGCCCGTGCACAAGTTCGGGGTACTAAGGTACCCTCCTACTTTAGTACACCGACAGTAGCCCCCGGGCCTGGGCCATACACGGTGCCGAGCGTTGTTGGGCCAGGCCCAAAACAGTGCACGGGCACGAGTGGCCTGGGCCCACACAGGATCGGACTTCGCTTCCACCGCGCACGCTCGGAGTGGCACGCGTCAAACGCGGCATCGTGGGCGACGTGGGCGGTGTGTGCGGGGCTGAGTTCCTGCGAGCGCGCGTCAGTCCATGACGGAGGGGACGGCCCACACCCTCCCTCCTAAATGGAGGTAGGTGTGGGGGCGTGGTGCATTTACTGGACGGGGCCAGCGCGCGCGGCTTTTGAGGCGTCGGCTCCCATGCTCACGGGGTGGGGCGAGACTGCCTCACCCGTCCACTCGGCGCTGCATCCCTGCCACGCGGCTCTCATGCGCTTGGGGTCACGGACGGTGGGATTGGGGAATCCGGGCCGGCGTGAGCAGAGGCAGCGGGTCGGCCCCAATTCCCTGCTCTCCCGTGCCTTGATTCGCCGAGCGGGGCGGCCGGGCTCCCACCCTGGTCCTTTATAAGGGGCAGGGGGAGGGCACAGAAGCCCACACTCCTTCATCTCCTTCTTTCCTTTGTAACTCCCCCCCCCCTTCCTCACATTCGTCATGGAGAAAGGGAATCATGGCCCCTCGTCGGTGGCGGCGAGGGTTGCCGCCAGACAGCGCATCCCTCCCTCTTTCGCTCCTGCGGCGGTGGAGCCGGTCGAGAGGGGAAGAGGGAGGGGGCGAGGCCGAGGGCGAGGTCGAGGGCGTGGCCGAGGCGCTCGGGGGAGAGGCGGCCGGGGTGGTGCGCCACCCCCGTCTCCGCCGACGGCTCCTCTCCTCGAGGCGGTCCATATTGGGGACGACCCCTGGGAGTTCTTCGTCAAGCTGCGCCGGGCACCTCGTCGACGCCTCCGTCTTCCGGCTCCATTTGCGAGCGCGATGGAGCCGGACCCGCCCGAGATGCTGGAGTTGCGCATGAGGGGCTGCGGGATCAGCGGCACTCGAGTTAGTGTCGTATCCCCAGCCCCCGGCGTGATGTACTTCGACCGAGGGTGGAAGACGTTCGCCCGCATCCATAGCTTGACGGCGGGGTTTACCCTCCATTTTAAGTTAATGGAGGGCAACCCTCTCGCCGTCAAGGTCTTCGGGGACTCCGGCACCCGGGCGAGATGCTGCGTGGACAGCTCCTCCGATAGCGAAGGTCCCTCCTCGAGCGAGAGTGACGAGGAGGGGAGCGAGAGCGACGACGAGGGCGGCGGGTCCGACTAGGCATCGGACGCTACCTCGCGCGCGCCACCGGCGACCCCATCATCCGGGTCGCCGGCCTTCTGAACTCCCCGGGGCCGTCTCCTTGGGCGGCTGGCGTAGGGAGGCGGCGGAAGAGGAAGAGGGGTGGCGGCAAGGCCATCAAATCGGAGTACGAGGGCGAGGTGCCCTCGACAGCGTGCTGACGTCCTGCCGCCCCGTCTTTGAGCTCTGCCTCCGGCGCCTCCGTCTCCGCCAAGCTCCTGGCCGGGCCCCGGGAAGTTCTCTTGGTGTCTTCTGGCACCCGTAGCTCGCCTAGGCGTTTCTTTTTCCCTCCCCGGCAAGCTTCTCTTCCCGGGGCCTCCTTGACCTACTTCCTGAAGAGAAAACAGGAGAGAGATTACGGGCACCTTATCTTTTAATTTGTAAGCCTTCGGGCCTTAGCTGTATTTAAAGCTTGTAATCCTCTCTACCATGTTTTTCATCCTCCATGGACTCACACTAAATTGGGATGTTTTTTAATGAAAAAGAGGGGAAAGCTTGCCGGATTAAGTATTTTACTTGACTGCGTGCCTTGTACGTTTTCACCCTACGCTTTTAGGGAACTTGCCGGCGCGGGTACCTTGCCGTGGGCGCCGAGTGCGGAACGTCGGCAACGGAACTGCAACCGACAGGAAACCTTGTCGCGGAGCTAGTCGCGGCTTACTTAAGTCGTTGAGCGGACTCGAAACGACAGTAAGGCAACTAGCTACGAGTTGGTTCCCTGCCGGCGGTGTCGCGGCCGACAAGAAACCTTGTCGTTGGGCTAGCCGCAGTTCACCTAAATTGTCGAGCGGACTCGAGGCAACAGTCGGTGCGCGACTAGCTATGAGTCGGTTCCTCCGTGCACAGGTTCTTTTCGTACAAGGCATGATTGTTCAGAGACGCGGTCTCGCTTTCCCCAGCCCACAAGAGGATGCATGATGAGGGATGGCAAACTTATCTGGTATTACAGCCCCCGGCGACTCTGGCTTGCCGGGGCTGAATCTTGATATTTGCAGCCCCCGGCAACTTTGGCTCCGCCGAGACCTAGGCGCTGGTGTGCCTTGCTCCGTCCTTGCCGCCAGTGTTGTAGCCCCCGGGGACCCTGACTTGCCGCGTAGGGATCTTGGCGGCCGCAGCCCCCAGTGAAATCGGCTTGCCGGGGCCTCTTCGCCAGTGCGCCCTTCTGGTTTCTCCTTGTCGCTGTTATTACAGTCACAAAAATAACTAAGACAGCGCTGTAATAGGTTACTCTTTGCAACATAATCTCAAGTTGGGCAATGCGATGCCATGTTTCACCCCTTTGCATGTTTACACTCTACGCTTCTAGGGAACTTGCCGGTGCTAACACACTTGCTGAGTGCGGAACGTCAGCAGCCTGCTGGCGGTGTTGTACCCGGCAAGAAACCTCCTCGGGCCAGTTGCAGCGCACTTGCATTGTTGAGCGGACTCGAAAACAAAGCAAGGGCGCAACTTAACCACGAGTTAGCTCCTCTGCGTACAAGTTTCTCATACAAAGGACGTCCCATGGCAAGGCTTGCTACGTTACGTCCTCGATTTCATTATACCCCTTGTACGTTTTTGCCCTACGCTTCTAGGGAACTTGCCGGTGCTAACACACTTGCTGAGTGCGGAACGTCAGCAGCCTACTGGCGGTGTTGTACCCGGCAAGAAACCTTCTCGGGCCAGTTGCAGCACGCTTGCATTGTTGAGCGGACTCGAAAACAAAGCAAGGGCGCAACTTAACCATGAGTTGGCTCCTCAGCGCACGGGTTTTTCGTACAAGGGGCGAACGTACGAGGAACATAACATAAGCGCTTAAAACTAAAGAAAAGAGCTGCGCGCTCGAGCTCGGGTGACTTAGCTTTTCTGTCTTTCGCGGTCCGGCGAAGCCGCGCTCCTCCCTTGACTCCCTCCCTTGTACGTTTTCACCCTCCCCGCGCTTTCAGGGAACCTGCCGGTGTAAACACACTTGCTGAGTGCGGGACATCAGCAGCCCGCTGGCGGTGTTGCTTCCAGCAAGAAGAACTCGTCGGGCTAGTTGCGGCGCGCTTTCGTCGTTGAGCGGACTCGAAACGGATCAAGGGCGCAACTTAGCCGCGATTCGACCCTTCTGCGCGCAGGTTCTTGATACAAGGTACGGGTTCTCAGGGAGTACAATCCAAAAGCTTAAAGCTGGACGCTTTCTTCGCCCTACTGGCTAGTGGAGCTCGATGGTGCATCCTCGACGGCAGCGCGGCACTCCGGGGAGGCGTGCTTGCCGGAGCAGATACCAGAGTTGTTCTCGCCGGGCTTGATCTTTGGCGGGTTTGCCTTTGCTTTCTTGCACTTGCCGGTGGAGCTCGATGGTGCGCTCTCGACGGCAGCGCAGCACTCCGAGGAGGTGCGCTTGCCGGAGTGGGCATCAGGGCTGCACTTGCCGGACTTGAGCTTCTCCTTCCCCCGAGGAGCTTCAGCGGCAAGTGGCTCGCGCCTTGCTGCGGTTGCTGCTTCCCGGTAAATCTTGTCGGCGCAGATGAGTGCATCCCTCTTGTCACCTTGGACAGAAATGATACTCATCGGGCCAGGCATCTTGAGCACGTTGTATGCGTAGTGAGAGGCTGCCATGAACTTGGCAAGAGCTGGTCGGCCGAGTATCCCATTGTAGGGTAATGGGATATCAGCAACATCGAAGGTGACCCTCTCTGTCCTGAAATTCAGCTCACTGCCAAATGTCACTAGTAATGTGATCTTCCCCTTGGGCTTGCTCCTTCCCGGATTTATCCCTTGAAAGGTACCAGTCTCTTCGAGCTCGCTGTCGGGGATCTGAAGCTTCTTGAGCACTGTGGAGGAAATCAGGTTCAGGCCGGCCCCGCCGTCAACCAACATCTTCGTGACCTTGAGGTTGCGGATTGTTGGTGAGACCAACATCGGCAAGCACCCGACCGCAATGATGCGATCAGGGTGGTCTTCTACATCGAAAATGATGGGCGTGCCAGACCATTTCAGAGGCCTGCACGCCTTGACGGATGGCTCCGTTGCGTTCACCTCTCGCACCCACTGCTTGAGTTGGCGGTGCGAGGCGTGCAGAGAGGCGCCGCCGTCGATGCACAGCACCTCTATCGCCTTCTGAAACTCTTGGTCATCGGTCTCATCTTCCTCCATCTCATCTTCATCTTCGTCCTTGTCGTGGCCGCGGGGAGGCCTATCTCCTTGCCGCGGCTTGGGCTTGCCGCGGTGTCCCCCCCGGGCGGGAAGCTTCTTGCCGGATCCTCCGCCACCTCCCTGGGCTCTCTCCTTATCGCGGCGCTCGTACTCTGCCTTCTGTAGCTCCGCCATCTCTTCGACTTTCTTGCAGGTTTGGAGATCGTGGCCCTTGGTGCGGTGGATCTTGCAATACTGCTTGCCGGAGCCATCCTGCTTGTCGGCGGCTGCCACAGCCTCGCCAGAGTCATCGGCCTTGGCCTTGTCGGAGCCGCCTCCGTTGCCGGAATGCTCAACAGCTAGCACATCCTTGGACTTTCTCTTCCTGTTGTTCTGTCTCCGGTTCTTCCTTGCCGGGGCGGTATCCTCACTGTCAGATCCTTCTGCTCCCGCAACCTCTCCGGGGATTTTCCTTCCCTCCTCAGCCCGTGCACACTTGTCGGCCAAAGCATAGAGCTCGCTGACGTCTTTGATCTTGCACATCGCCATCTCCTCCCTCATCCTGCGGTTACGCACGTTCTGATGAAAGGCGCTGATAACTGCGGCAGGGTGGACGTCTGGGATGTTGCATTGCACCTGGCTGAATCTATGTATGTACTTGCGCAGGGGCTCCCCCTCCTTCTGAACGAGCAAGTGGAGGTCACTTTCCTGGCCATGAGGCTTGTGGCCGCCCGTGAAGGCGCCGACAAACTGATGACACAGGTCAGCCCATGAAGAGATGGAACCGTCCGGCAAGTGCATGAGCCAAGATCTGACATTGGGCTTGAGTACCAGTGGGAAGTAGATGGCGAGGATCTTCTCATCGCGCCCTCCGGCAGCCTGCACCGCGATGGTGTAGATGCTGAGGAACTCCGATGGATGTATCCTGCCATCGTACTTCTCGGGCACGTCTGGCTTGAAGTTCTTGGTTTTGGGCCACTGGACTTGCCGCAGCTCGCAGGTGAACGCAGGGCAACCTGCCGCGTACGGCAAGTCGCCTGGCTCCCCTAGCGCATGCATGTCGACAGTGGGCCCAGCACGCTGGTTCGATTGACGTCGCGTCTCCCTTCTGCGCTCGATGCGAGTGCGAGCGTCTTCGTGCCGCCGTTCTTGGAGAACGTGGCGCTGGTCGCGTCTAATTCGCGGGTCCGACGACGCGGTGGAGTCGCCGTCGGGGTTGGTCCGGCGAGCCGGCGATCTTGGCCTTCGGGGCTGGGAGTGCACGGAGGTGGCTCCCCCAGCGGTCTTGTCGGCGTCGGCTCGCGCTTGGACGCCTTGCCGGGGCCTCGATGCGCTCGGTTGCCGGGGCTCGTCACCGTTGGCAAAGGCGATGAGGCTGTATATGGTCATCCTCCAGTCGTCGATCTTGTGTGGCGCCGGAGGGTAGTCTAGGAGCAGCTGGGCTCGGGCCAGCGCTTCCTCTGCTGTATTGGGTGGTGGCGGCGACGAGCGGCGCGAGGAGCGGGATGTGCTCGGGCTCCCAACTGGGTTGGGAGGTGCATCACCCCGCCCTGGCGACCGTACCTCGTTCGCGCCAGCATGCGGGCGTGCATGCTGACCTTGAGCGTCTCGCGACCCACCAGCTTGGCCTTGCTCCAACGCGAGCACGGTGCTAGGAGCACCGGGGCGTTGTCGGCCTTGCACCTCCTGGGAAGGGTGCGGTGTATGCATGGTCGCCGACGCTTGCGGGGCCTTGTTTTTGGATTTGGTGATGACGTGAGTCCCACCGTCGGCACCCGCTCCTCCGCCGCGCCCACCCTACCGCCCGTTTGCTCCGGCGGTGGTGGCGGAATCGATGTAGACGGAGCGGCTACCTCCGAAGGCTTCTTCTTCGGTGGCATGTTGATGAAGGCGTTGATGCAGCGCACGCGGAGACCGGATCGAATGCTCACGACCTCGACGCGCCCCCTACCTGGCGCGCCAAAGATGTCGGCGGCGGTGGGCACGGTCTACTTCCATGGCCGCCGGGCACCTATGGGGCACGGGGGGCCCCTTTTCTGGTTCGGAGAGGGGGTGCGGAGGCTGCGCGCAGAGCGGATCGAGGTCCCGGGCGCGCGGTGGAGTGAGAGAGACGGGCGATTTTTACCCAGCTTCGGAGCTCTCCGAAGAGATAAAACTCCTACTGCTGCCTTGTGTTGTTATTTGATCTTGCTCGAATACGAGCGCACGGTGGTGCGATGTGTATGTGTTGGACCGGCCCTGGATCCCGTGTCCTCAGATGAACCCTAAAAATCCACCGTGCTGAACCCCTTCTACGTGCGCATGGGCCTCCCTTTTATAGTCTAAAGGGGGCACCAATAGGTGGCAACGTAAGAAGAGGGGGTAGAGAGGTAAAAACGCAGGTTGGTGTAACAGTGACCAACAGTGCCCCTACCTAACCGACGGCAGGGGACAAGGGCATTTAATGCCCGTCCGGTCGCCCCAACAGTGCGAGGAGGTGATCGTCGAGTGAGCCACCGGTTGCCACGATGGCGTCTCTTTCAGCTCCGCTTGCCACCTCGCTCCGCATGGCTGTGTAGTGCCTCGCCACGTGCCTTTGGGACGGTCTTGTGATGACACGTCGCTGGATGTGCTGGAGTTTGGTTGGCAGTCTTGCCGCGGCAAGCGCCCTGCCGCAGTTCTCCTCTCGTCGTGCCGGCAATCTTGCCGGCCCTCGGGCCTTGCCAGGGCGCGCGGGGCGCCGCGGCAAGCCCCCCCTGGAGGTGCCTCGATCGGCCTTCCCGGCAAGCTCCTCTTGCCGGGGCCTTTGTTTTCTTCCCGGCGAGCTCTCCTTGCCGGGCCTTGTTTGGCCTTCCCGGCAAGCTCCTCTTGCCGGGGGCTTGGTTGGTCTTCCCGGCAAGCTCCTCTTGCCGGGGGCTTTAGCTTGAGTACTCTGTCCCTGAACGGCATCAGCGTAGCCGTGGAGGACCTTGGCGGACGCCCGGCAAGCCCTGCCGTGGGTTGCCGCGACTGCCCGTGCACAAGTTCGGGGTACTAAGGTACCCTCCTACTTTAGTACACCGACAGGTATCCACTAGTTCCTTGTTGTAGATTTCTCCAATGCGTCCCATGGTAATATGAGCTGCCATACTCTTGCCAAGGCTCCAAGTGGGTGCTTCGAAAGAAAACTCTATGGGTTTAGAATTTGGCGAGAACGTTCCTCCTGGAACTCGTACTTGAATCATCCAGCGCTCTTCTTCCGGTAGGGTGGCGTTGTTCGTCCCAGTGAAACTTGGTATTCCAATATTCAAGTACCTAGTGACTTCCTTCAAGTGACGTCCAAAAGGTGTGTCCTCATCCGGCTGTGCAAACTTGGTCTTCATCTCCTTCATCCTAAAGAGTGGAAAAGGAGAGGAGTCAAAAATGAGAAGAGAAGTGTGACCTATGTTTTATATTAGTGGTCGTGTCCTACACTCAGCGTGTGCTCTGATACCATCTTGTACCGACCCGACCTCAGATGGTCAAGTCTCTGTGCTCAGGTGTCATCCCTGGATCAGTAATGCTGACACCACACAGTACTTCGAAGGATTTATAATAGAGTAGCAATCACACACTTATTACATCGAATGTCTCAAAAGAGAACTTATTACAATAATATGGCTTAAGGCCATCTAATGCGATAACAGCGGAAGGCTTGGAAGATAAAGTGAGTCCATCAACTCCAACGGCATAACTGAGCTGCACGGCAACGACCTACGAACCTTACTCCTCGTCTGAAAAGTCTGCAACATAATACATTGCAGCCCGAGAACGGGTCAGCACATGGAATATGCTGGCAATGTAACACAAAAGAGAAATAATAGAATAATGCTACCACTACATGCATATTTGGCTGGTGGAAAGCTCTAAGGTTACAGTTTTGCGAAAAGCCAATTTTTCCCTACTACAAAGGAATAAATTTTAATTTAACTATCATGGTAGTTGAAACATCATTTGAGAAGGTAACCCCAACTCAATGATCCCAATTAAAAGTAGTTAACAACCCAGCAAGATTAATTAAGAGTGTTGAGATACATGCGAATACTCAAGTACTAGATACTCAGAATTGTCCATAACCGGGGACACGGCTAACCATGATTAGATTGTACACTCTGCAGAGATTTGCGCACTTTTCCCCGCAAGACTCGATCGCCTCCGTTGATTCTCGCACTGCATGGTGTTTGAGAGACGGATGACCGAGACACAATCTTTCAGAAGCATTAACTCTCTACTCCGGGCAGACCATACCAAACCTACAAACCCACTACCTGCTGATCCACCTCTTCAAGAGCTTCACGCAACTTACTCAACTATGCTAGAGCCCATAATAGCTTGCGGCTGCACACGGAAGTTTCTAGCATGAATAAACTCAGCTCCCTTTGAGCCTGGGTGGCGGTCCATAGGAGAATCACACGGTAACCCCGGGATTTCCAAAAATAAAACAGGCAATCACTGGATACCCCAGGTGCCTCAATCCACCCAGATGTGTATTAAAGTTGCCGCCTTAAGTAAACCGTTAATTAACAATCTCACATCTGTCATGGATATCACTCAAACCCAATCCACGTCTACGAGCATAGCATGGCAATATAAGCATAACGTAGAAGTAACTCCCAAGGGTTTGATAATAAAACAGGACAATAAGTTCTACCTCATCAACTACTTCCCAATACCCACATGTTCAAGGCATCCTAGTCATGCAATGTTTGGGGATTGAAACTAATGCATAAAAACTGGGTACGAAAAGAGTATGATCAATGTGTTACTTGCCTTGCTGACGATCCGGGAATCCTAGTGACTCGTAGTAACACGCTTCGCACTCCGGGAATTCTATCGCAAGCAAACAATAACATACATAAGCAACAATCAAAGATGCACAAGTAGAACTCCAAATAAAAGAGTTTGACCGGAGAGTTCAACTTAAGAACTCCGGTTTGCAAAAAGAATCAAATCAAACGAAGCAACGAAACTCAAACGGCAAAAGAAACGACTTCGTTGTGCTAATCTGTATCTAAGTCAAATTTTACAGAAGAAAAATCTTCTTTGAGTTGATTATTCAGGAAGAGCGTTTCGAGATGAAACTCCAGGCGCTTGAATCGCCTGCTTCCGATAAACGAGCGGAAAGATAAACAGGTTTGAAAATCGGATCAGAAATCGCGATCAGAATAATCGCGGAATAAATCCGATAAAAAGAAAAAACAACGAACGGCTAAACGAACGAACATTCATTAGCAGAAACTAAACGGTGAACACGTTCGTTAAAACGAACGAACGAACGGACGTTCACTAATTAAATAAACCGAAGAAATAAAACGATCTATAAAAAAACGAACTAGGGTTTTCAAAAAAAACCCGAAGGGTTATTTTAAAAAAAAACCGGCGGCGAGGTTCGGGTACCTCCGGCGAGGCTCGTCCGGCGGGGCGGCGGCTCTGGCGGGGCTCGGCGACGGGTGGCGGGGGTCGGGGTGGCTGTGGGGTGGCGGCGGCGGCGCGAGGGCGACGGCGGCGGCTCGGGCGGCGGCGGATCGGGCTCCGACGGGCTCGGGCGGCGGCGGATCGGGCTCCGGCGGCGGCGGCGAGTGGCGGGTGGTGGCGGGGTGGTGGTGTGGCGGCGGGGGCGGCGGCATATATAGGAGGGCGGGGCGGGGCGACTTGGGGAAGGCGGCGCCCGGGTGGAGTCCGGCTCGGACTCCCTCGGCGTCCGTGCCAAGCACGGCGGCGCGCGCGGGGAAGGCGGCGGCGGGGAAGGCGGCGGCGGGGAAGGCGGCGCGCGCGGGGAAGGCGGCGCGCGCGAGGTTTTTTTTTTAAAAACATTCCGCCGAAAGAAAAATTCCTAGAAAAATAAATAAAAATCTAAAAATTCCAAAACAAGTTTTCTCCGTCTAAATAAAATATTTAGAACAAGATGAACTTTTCTTGGCCCCTAAAACGCAATTTTAAAACATGCAACATTTTTTCTAGGGCAAATAAAAATCCCGAATAAACTCAAATAAAATCCCAAAAATGATTTTAACATTCTTCCTCCGATATTTCAATTATTTTGGAGAAGTCATATTATCTCCCCTCACTTAATATTTTAAAATGAAATATTTTCCGGAGAGAAAATAATTAAAATCAAATCCTCGTCTTCACCATTTGATAAAAATTTCAAATATGAAAATTAGAAAATCCCCAACTCTCTCCGAAGGTCCTTGAGTTGCTTAGGATCTCGAGGATTGCAAACGAAAAGCAGTAAAATATGATATGCATGGATGACCTATGTATAACATGCCAAATTGGAAATTTGGGATCTTACAGTTTGTTATAAATTTTTCTGTTTTTTAGTTATAGAAATGTTAGAAATTATTCTGTTTATTAGTTATAGAAATATTAGAATTGTTAGTTATATAGAAATGTTATAAAAATTTTCTGTTTTTTGGTTGTAGAAATTATTCTGTTTTTTAGTTATAGAAATTATTCTGTTTTTAGTTAGATGAATTAGATTAATGGCAAATTGTTAGAATTTGCATATATATAAAATTTTAGTTATCACAATCCAATCATTTAAAAAATGTTACTTTTTGCGGGCATATATTATTTGTTCTCGACGATATGCCTGGCCCGCATCCTCGCCGTCGACCCGTTCGCGACGACGTCCTGCTTCAGAGGACCCATGTCCGGGACTGGGCTCTGTCGGGCTGGCACTGGGAGGTGCTACCTGGAGGGGCGCGCCGCTTGGTGAGGAACCCGGCCTCGGGTCCCGTCGTCGACCCTGATGTCCTTTGGTGGCGTTCGCGTGGGCCACATTCGGTGCAGAGGGAGCCGGCGCCATCGGAGGTGGTGCGTCACCGTGTCAGGGAGGAGGACGAGCACGTCCATCGCTACATGGCTGCTATGGACGTCATGTTCTCCAATACATGGAAGGTTCTTTCGGCAGATGACCGGAGATATGATCCTGTGACGGTTCCTTCTCTTTGGGTGTCCACCGCCCGCGCCCCAGGAACCGCGACTGGCCTAGATTCTTCTGTAGTACTCGATCTTTATTAGGTACCTAGCCAGTGATGTATTCGATATATAATATTCGAGATGATGTATTCGAGATTATATATATTAAGACGATGATGTATTCGAGATTATATATTAATCGAGACGATGCATATATTATGTACTATATATATGATTCAGTTTTTCCTTATTGATTGCATCCATGCATTGTAATTTGAATACTAAATTGTTTTATATTTCTTCTGTATTAGTTAAGTAAAAGCTATGGCGGACAATACCGGCAGAGAGAGAGAAGAGGAATTGTTCGACATCATACGCGGCCCTCAGAGGCTAGATGATCTGAATGAAGCAGATAACGGCTTCCAATATCTGAACAATACCGGAGAGGGTGATGAAAAGATATTCGATCTCGACGACCGAGCTGATGAAGTCATGAACTATGATTATGATTATGATGACACAGACAATGTTTGTGATGACACAGACAATGCTGATCTTCAAATAACAAAGACTACCAGCGAGGTATATTTATATAAGCAGGCATCATGGTGATCATCACATGTTTTTTATTGAAGATATATTAACGAATTGATCTTTCTTATTTTAGCCCTCCGGATCGAGCAAATCTGCTTCTACAGACAGCAGGACAAAGCAAGGCCTGGGCAGATTGTTGAAGGATGGTGTAAAGTACAACATCGAATCCATCAAACCTAGTGGTGAACCCCTCACGCCTAAGAACATTGCGAATAAGTGGATTCGTCAGTGCGGAGTTCTTGTGAAGGACAAACTCCCGACCTCCATTCAAGAATGGAAAGAGCCAAAGACTAAACGTCCAGGTGTTACTTGGGTCGATGACAGAGCCAAAAAAGTCCTTTGGGAATCTCTGATGGAACATTTCACCCTACCAGATCATTTCACTAAAGCAGATGTGGAGAAAGTCAAGGGCGCTGCTCTTAAGAAGATGGCAATTGCATTCAACACCCACAAGAAAACTGTATGGGCCAACTACCTCGCTGCAGAAAGGAAGACTCCAGAATTCACGTGAACACTGGAGAAGCAAAGAGAACACTAGGACGATTTCATGACCTTCAAGGATTCAGAATTATCAAAGGAACGGTCGATAAAAAACAAGGCAAATGTCGCAAAAAAAGACGCAGTTCCATAGGCTGGGTCCAAGTGGCTATGCGGTGGGAATGCCTAAGTGGGATAAGTCTGAGCAAGAGATGGAGGATGCAGGGGTCACTCCGGTTACTAGGAGCTGGCCCCCCAGGTGCAGAACTTGGTTCTATGCGCATGGGGGGGCGTTGGACCCGAAGACAGTCCTGGTTTCGAGGAAGGCAACTCTAAAAGGAGCCGAACAAAAGATACTTGACGCAATAGAAGATGCTCGAAGGGGGGTGTTCACGCCCAATAGAGAGAACGACGAGCTTACGCGCGCCTTGGGAAATCCTGAACACCCGGGAAGAACATGAGGCAAGGGCGTTATTCCCTGGTATGAGGGCTTTTCATAATGGAACGAGGACTACAGGACCCGTGCAAGAGGAAGATGGAGGAAGAGAAGAAGAGGAAGCTGGAGGAGGAGCAGAGGAAGCAGGACGCAGAACGCCTTCAAGGCCTAGAAGCAAGGCACGCGGACTTGGCACTCAAATTCCAGCAGCAGCAGCAGATCGACTCACTTAGCCAGGAAAGGGGGTCTCAGCAGCGGCAGTAGCAAGCGGATGATCGTCCAGCATTGGTTAGCACCGTCCCATCCATGCCGAGAAGTAGCGTTGGTTGTGCCCCGGGCGACACACTGCTGGATACATACCCTGTGGATGACATCATAGAGAACACTAACTGTGAGCTACACTCCAAAATGAAGAACATATCCATGAAGGTAGCGGACGGCGTTGCTTTTACAATTACCCCCGAAGCAACCTTCCATTGCATCCCGATTCCAGAGGGCTATGCTCGTGTCTTGGTTGATGAGGTGGTGGACCCATATTCGGGGCTACAGCTTGACATTCCTGGAGGTGAAGATGAGCACACACTGGGAGAGGCCATTCATCGTATCATCCTATGGAGAAAGGATTGCATCATCTTTCAAAGTCCACCGACACTGCGTCGTCTGCCGACTCCTCCTCGAAGTCCACCACCGAGTCAGCAGACTCCCGCTCCTCCAAGTCCACGAACACGTGAGCTGACTCCTCGAAGTCCGCCACCTCGTCCAAGTCCCCGAACGCGTGAGCTGACTCCTCCGGTTTCAAGTCCGGCACAGCGTCATGCCACTTCTCCGGTCTCAAGTCCGGCATCATGTCAGGCCACACCTCCTGCTTCAAGTCCGGCACATCATCTGGCCACTTCTCCTGCGCCAACACAGCCACGTCAGCCGTCTTCGCCGTCTCAGCAATCGCAGAAGAGACACGCCGCAGCTATGGTGTGTAGCGGTACGAGTCGAGTTAGTTCAGGAAGTACAGGCGGAGACAAGCGATATAAATAAGGTCAAAGCCTCGCTCCTCTTCCTCAGAGGCCTTACGACATGACTAAGGAGCAAAACGCAGCCATAATGCAGGCCTAAGTGGACGCCCATTTTGGACTATAACCGGCACCACCGCCAAAGGAAAAAGTGCCTGAGAAAATGATTGACCACTTCATTCGTATGGCTAGAGAACCAGCTCCCAAGACTGTTGACTCGGACTATGAGCGCCAAATCAGGAAACTACATTGAGAACGGCTAAAGAAGGAAGCGAGCTCGAGCTCGAGCCAACAAGCAGTGGGCAGAAAATGCAGGAAAACCGTTCCCCAGCTGGGAGAACAGGTGGCGCAATCGATCCCCCCGCTTGTTGTGCCAACAACACATGAGAGGAGGCCGCGCGCCCAATATTATTGTGGGCAAACCGTTAAAGTTCCCCAGCTAGGCGATGTGGTAATAATGGAGGAGCATATAATGCAGGCTAAAATGCTCAAGATCTCTGTTGGACAACTCCTCGAAATTGAGCCCATGTCTCCGCTTAGAGAGGAGGAAATAAAACGGAAATATGTCCGGGGCCAACCTTTGGTCGAGCCAGACAAGGTCAAGAACCTCCCAACGAGAATGTATGAATTGCATCAATGGTACATGAACATTACAAAGATTTCCAATCGAGAGTCCCTCATGGTGAATGTCAAGAAGGAGCATTACTTCCATGAGAAAGCTCTGTGCGTTGAGTATTCAGAATTATTTCAGTTATACAATCAAGACGCACTCGACAAATCTATCGTCAACTGCTATTGTCTGTAAGTGATTTCTTTCTATAATATTTGATCAATCATTACATGTAATTATCCTCACTATATATTCTTTTCCGTGGTATTATATGCAGGATGAAGATGTATGAAATGAAAAAATCTGGACGCTATGGCATTGGGTTCATTGACCCAAATACCATTAATGAGTACACATGGAATCTTCCAACTTCTCAAGCAAGTGTAGAGGAAAGCATGCTAGAGTTCTAGAAGCGCCTCAATACCAATGAAGATATACTACTTCCTTACAACTTCCTGTGAGTTAATACAAATTCTGTTTTTGCCTACTAGCTAGCTAGATGTTAATAATTAAGTGTATACGGTTTATGATAGTTGATTAATTTTATGCACATGCCCGCTTAATTAAGACATGCAAACGTGTGCGCATGAAGTTTCCACTAGATCTTGTTAGACATTAAAGTTGACAAAGCAACAGTTGAAGTACTGGACTCACTACTTACAGAAGATAAAGACTACACCATCATGAAGGGGATAGTCAACATGTATTTTCAATCATTATTAACTATATCTCGGCCTATTATTAGTTCGTCATTTCCTGATATGAACTATTTAATAACCCCTTTATTAATTTTCTTTGCCGGCGGGTAGGGCTTGGGCAAAGTTCATCAAGGTGACTCTAGGCAAATGGCCAAAAAAGTTGTTTTAGCGTCGACCAAAGGTAAGTAATTAAGTAGTACTAGCTAGCTACCATCTCTTTAAATCTTGTTTCAATACCATTAATTAATTATCATGCTTGATTAATCATTATCTGATTCAATTCCATTCTCGTAAAGGCCATGAAGCAGGCGTCTGGGAATGATCTGTGTGCATTCTACGTTTGCGAGAACATTGGCATGATGGCGTCCAAAAGGAGCAGATCTCAAAGACAGGACTGGGTACGTTTGTCAAAACACTATTCACACCATTATCGATATCTTGTCACACAACTAATACACATGCATATTGATCTCCTTCTTAACAGTTCAGAGAGGTGCGGGATAAGCTCCTACCAGCGGATCGCGTACTAGCACTTCAAGAGGAAATAGCCGGATTTTTGCTCGACCAGGTCATAGATCCCATAGGAGAATACTATTACCCGCTACGGCCCCCATGAACCACTTGTCATCGTGCTCCGAAGGCACCAAGGCAACATGTAGGAGAAATTGTATATGTATATACATGTGTATGTGTGAATAGTTAGTGGTGTTGGTTGTGAGACATTTGATGATATATATTATATATATATGCGATTCTACGTACGAGAAAATCTATTTATATATATGCATAACGTGTACAATTTGTAGTACCTTGAAATACCAGCAAATAAAAAAGAATTAAATGGAAAATAAAGCCAAAACCCCCCCCCCCAAACATTTAGTTACCAACCAGTACTAATGTCCTACACGCACCCGCGCCTGGCTCGTGCCACGTGGTGACACTTTAGCACCGGTTCGTGACGAACCGGTACTAAAGGATGGGGGACCTTTAGTCCCGACTCTTTAGTGCCGGTTGCCAAACCGGCACTAAAGCCCGTTACGAACCGGAACTAAAGGTCAGTTCTGCACTAGTGGAAGGTGCAACGTTCACGCGGTCGTCCTCGGCGACGGCTCTTACCCACTACCGGCGCGTCCCGATCAGCGTGCCTTGCCGTTCTCTCCCAAGCACCACTGGTGAGGGAGGGCCTCCGACCCCTTCTTCCTCATTGTCGTAGTGTGGGCAGATCTGGCCTCCCGCCGCCCACCTAGCGACATCCCGGAGACCATCAGGTATAACTTCCTTCGAAACCGGCCTTGCTCTACTTCCCGAACTCTTGACGTCGCTGCATTTGTATCTTTTACTATTTCTCAAGCCCCCTCGTAGATAGGATCGATCTGTTGTTCGAAAACCTCCTAAATTTTTACGGTTAAGAGGTAAAACTAGTTCATGCACTCGAAAACTACTTGGTTCAAACAAGGAAGAAAGGGGGTGGGGGAAGATTTGTTACCTGAATCTAGGACTTGGTCGAAAGAGGAAATAATGGGGGCGAAAAGTAGCAGAGACTAGCTATCCAACTGGTCTCTAGGTCTAATAGGGAAATAAAGGGAAACATAGTACAAACTTAATATAAACCCGATCTATTGGTTGAAAAAGGAAAGAAAGTGGGGACTGGGGGACAAGTCAACAGAGTAAGTCCAGCACTAGATTTTCTAGCCTCACACAGTATAAGGTGGCTATACCGAACAAAAATGGGACCAACCCAGATATCTTGTTCTGATGTTTGTTGCCTCGAGCCACTCTTATGTAATGCCACTGGTAAAATGTAGCAGTCGCACTGTTAAAAGTAAGGACACGTTAAACCAATGTTATTTTCAATGTAATGCCTCCAGTAATATGAATCAATGGCACTTTTTTACATGTCCTGCTAAATTTCCCATTAATATAAGTTGCTTCTTTTCGTTAGAAATGCAACTGTCCTGGTTCGCCTACTCTCCCGTGCCCAAAGTAATGTCGTATTTAACGGTTGTCATAGTTAATCCTAATGCCCAGACTAATATCTAGCAATGCCACTGCTTTAGAAATTGCTACTGTCCTTGTAGGATTGCCATTTAGATAAGGAACATGCTTCTTTCCATTTGATGCATGTTTCATCACTTGTTAATCACCCTCCTTTCCACCTTTTTTTGCAAACAGAGATATACATTTCACGCTCGATCTTAGTTGAACTGCACAAATGATATCCAAATTATAGTTGAACATTCTAGGAACTTCACAACCAACCTTGATGTTGCTCAATTTTATTGCAACTAATGAAGAAGAAGCTCTGTGGGTTTTGTTTTCTAATGGAAATGGAACCGGGGCTGGAGCCCTTTTCTTAAAAAAATGAAGAAGAACCTGCTAGCTCAGGGACATTGCTTCATTTTAGGTGAACTGCACCAAAAGGTCCCATGAATTGAATCATCCATGTTGGTGACTGAAAGAGTCAGCTTCAGCATCCCAGTCTAAGCACCCCCCTCCATCCTTGCCACGCACGGTACACCTCGTTTGCCACCTGCTCGACCCTAGTGTCACTAATAAAATGAAGTAATAATACAGTTAAAATAGAGCGAGTGTCCTCTCTATCATTTCATATCCAATGTAGGTAAAGAAAGTGCTTCTCTTTGTTAATGTATGTTTCATCAACTAGTCCCACTGTTAATGTTTAAGCGTTTCTGCAAACTGGGGTGCTTAATTTTAGTTGATCTGTACAAAAATAGAGATTTGAATATCTCAAGGCGCCTCCTTGTACTACCGTTGTACAGTGATGTTCATCACTGGCAGAAGGTGTATCTGGGAGACTTGGGATGATTTCCAGTATGAGGCGTACCGTATGAGGCATCGCAGGGCCCATCTCGCCCTCGCAGCATGGCATACTATGATACTATCGCAATATTTTATTCTATTTATTTTGTGTTTCATCAACTAGTGCCACTATAATGTAATCACACTTTTTCATTATCTGTGCAAACAGTGTTATTCAGCTGCATTTTGGTGGAACTGCACAAATGTACGTATTGAACCGGCATATATGCAGAGTGCGAGGTGTGCTAAGTAAAAATTACCGACACCAACCATGCCCCATGCACGCATTGGCATCCACCACCATCAGTGGGATGTGTGGCGCTCTCTGTGGACGGATCTTTCTCGGCAGCAAAACCTCTAACCAAATACTAGTAGCTTATATTGGCAGTTTTCTAGGGAGTACTCTTTTCTGAAAGAAGCACCAATCTATTTTTCTTTATTTGTACACGGTGTCACAACTTTGACCCAAAGGTCCAGAGCTATTTTAGGGAGATTGGCGTTGTACTCAGAGACTGATTGTACGCATGATTTTCATTAGCTGTCACACTGATTGTAAGCATGAGCAGGTGGAAGATTAGGTTAGTGCGAAGCTTACCTTAAACCCTACTACCGCCGTTGAAACGAGGCGAGCATCAAGGGAACCATGGAGAACAACAGGGAAGCGATGTTGTCTATGTGAAAACCGGTGGATCTCAGGTAGGGGGTCCCGATCTATGCGTCTAAGGCTAATGGTAACAGGAGGCAAGGGACACGATGTTTTACCCAGGTTCGGGCCCTCTCGATGGAGGTAAAACCCTACTTCCTGCTTGATTGATCTTGATGATATGAGTATTACAAGAGTTGATTTACCACGAGATCATAGAGGCTAAACCCTAGAAGCTAGCCTATGATGATTATGATTGTCCCTCTAAGGACTAAACCCTCCGGTTTATATGGAAACCGGAGGGGGCTAGGGTTTATAGAGAGTCGGTTACAAAGAAGGAAATCTATTATCCGGATCGCCAAGCTTGTCTTACACACAAAGGAGAGTCCCATCCGGACACGGGACGAAGTCTTGAGTCTTGTATCTTCACGGTCCAACAGTCCAGCCAAAGTATATAATCCGGCTGTCCGGATACCCCCTAATCCAGGACTCCCTCAGTAGCCCCTGAACCAGGCTTCAATGACGATGAGTCCGACGCGTAGATTGTCCTCGGCATTTCAAGGCGGGTTCCATCTCTGAATACTCCAACACGGATTGAGGATTCTGTCCAGCTTTGCGAGATAATTTCCGCACACCACCGTAGAGAGCATAGCACTTCATAAACCTGATCTGCTGACAATTTTTTGTACGGTGTGTTCTTACACCGTGGCCTGGCCCAACACGAACCCGTTCTTCTTGGCCTTCCTCGATACGCGTTGCGAGGCGGTTTTATTGGCACACCTTGCCAAAGCAGAGATCATGTTCCCCTTATCGCGGGATCTTCCATCAATACGGGCGCGTGCAACCCCACGAAGCCTGTTGGTATGACTCCGTGTTTTTAGGTAAGTCCCAAGCGGTTATGCTGAGGACGCTTGATATTCACCCCCTTTATAGAGGGGCCGAGGCCTATCCCTCTTTTCTACCACACTTGCGCCTTTTCGCATCTCGAGTCCCAACACCCGAAACCCAAGCTTAAGCACTTTGGATCTTCAATCATGTCCGGATCCAACCTTCAAGGCCGGTGGATGGCCTCCTCTATCACAGAGGAGAAAATTGCGAAGCTCAGGGAGGTCAGATATCTGACAGCCGACATCAAAGACAGGCTCCCTGCTCCAGGGCAGGTCATCCCTACTCTCGAGCCCAACGAGAGCGTCGTATTTGTTTCTCACTTCCTCCGCGGCTTAGGCTTCACCCTTCATCCCTTTGTGAGAGGGCTCATGTTCTATTACGGGCTAGATTTTCATGATCTAGCTCCGGACGCCATCCTTCACATCTCGTCGTCCATCGTCGTGTGAGAAGCTCTTCTCCACATCACCCCGCACTTCCTCTTATGGCTCAAGACCTTGAGTGTGAAGCCGAAGATGATTGAGGGGCGACTCGCGGAGTGCGGAGGTGTGATACGTCTCCAACGTATCTATACTTTTTGATTGTTCCATGCTATTATATTACCCCTTTTGGATGTTTATGGGCTTTATTTTACACATTAATATCATTTTTGGGACTAACCACTAACCGAAGGCCCAGCCCGTATTGCTGTTATTTTGCCTATTTCAGTATTTCAAAGAAAAGGAATATCAAACGGAGTCCCAACGGAATGAAACCTTCGGGAGTGTGATTTTTGGAACGAACGTGATCCAGAGGACTTGGACTGCAAGTCAAGAAGTAGCCGAGGCGGCCACAAGAGGGTAGGGCGCCCCCCCTATAGGGCGCGCCCCCTGTCTCGTGGGCCCCACGGGCGGCCACCGACGTACTTCTTCCTCCTATATAAGCCTACGTAGCCCGAAAACATCCCGGAAGCCAACGAAACACAATTTCCACTGCATAACCTTCTGTATCCACGAGATCCCATCTTGGAGCCTTCGCCAGCGCTCTCCCGGAGGGGGGATCGACCATGCAGGGCTTCTACATCAACACCATAGCCCCTCCGATGAGTTGTGAGTAGTTTACCACCAACCTACGGGTCCATAGTTATTAGCTAGATGGCTTCTTCTCTATTTTTGGATCTCAATACAATGTACTCCCCCTCTCTTGTGGAGATTTATTCAATGTAAACTCTTTTTGCGGTGTGTTTGTCGAGATCCGATGAATTGCGGGTTTGTGATCAAGTTTATCTATGAGAAATATTTGAATCTTCTCTGAATTCTTTTATGTATGATTGAGTTATCTTTGCAAGTCTCTTCGAATTATCAGTTTGGTTTCGCCTACTAGATTGATCTTTCTTGCCATGGGAAAAGTGCTTAGCTTTGGGTTCAATCTTGTAGGGTCCTTACCCAGTGACAGCAAGGGTTGCAAGGCACGTATTGTATTGTTGCCATCGAGGATAAAAAGATGGGGTTTATATCATATTGCATGAGTTTATCCCTCTACATCATGTCATCTTGCTTAATGCGTTACTCTGTTCTTATGAACTTAATACTCTAGATGCAGGCAGGAGTCGGTTGATGTGTGGAATAATAGTAGTAGATGCAGGCAGGAGTCAGTCTACTTGTTTCGGACGTGATGCCTATATACATGATCATGCCTAGATAATCTCATAATTATTCGCTTTTCTATCAATTGCTCGACAGTAATTTGTTCACCACCATAATACTTATGCTATCTTGAGAGAAGCCTCTAGTGAAACCTATGGCCCCCGGGTCTATCCCTTATCATATTTGCTTCCAATCTACTTTTATTTGCATCTTTACTTTTTGCATCTATATTATAAAATACCAAAAATCTATATCTTATCATACTTTCTCTATTAGATCTCACTTTCGCAAGTGGCCGTGAAGGGATTGACAACCCCTTTATTGCGTTGGTTGCGAGTTGTTTGTTTGTTTGTGTATGTGCATGGGACTTTTGAGGAGCCTCCTACTGAATTAATACCTTGGTTCTCAAAAACTGAGGGAAATACTTACGCTACTATTGCTGCATCACCCTTTCCTCTTCAAGGAAAACCAACGCAAGCTCAAGACGTAGCAAGAAGGATTTCTGGCGCCGTTGCCAGGGAGGTCTTCGCTTAGGTCAAGACATACCAAGTACCCATCGCAAACCCATCTCCCTCGCATTTACATTATTTGCGATTTGCCTCTCGTTTTCCTCTCCCCCACTTCACCCTTGCCGTTTTATTCTCCCTCTTCTTCCCAATCTCCTCCTTCTTTTCTCTTGCCTTTTTCTGTTTGCTTGTGTGTTGGATTACTTATTGCCATGGCGCAAGATAATACAAAATTGTGTGATTTCTCGAATACCAATAATAATGATTTCTTTAGTACTCCGATTGCTCCTCTTAATGATGTTGAGTCTTGTGAAATCAATACTGCTTTGCGGAATCTTGTTATGAAAGATCAATTCGCTAGCCTTCCTAGTGAAGATGTCGATACTCATCTAAACAACATTGTTGATTTGCGTGATATGCAAAAGAAGAAAGATACAGATAATAATATTGTTAAATTGAAGTTATTTCTTTTTTCACTTAGAGATCATGCTAAAGTTTGGTTTTCGTCTTTTCCTAAAAATAGTATTGATTCTTGGAACAAGTGCAAAGATGCTTTTATCTCTAAGTAGTTTCTTCCCGCTAAGATTATCATTCTTAGGAACGATATTATGAATTTTAAACAACTTGATCATGAGCATGTTGCCCAATCTTGGGAAAGAATGAAATTAATGATTCGCAATTGCCCTACTCATGGTTTGAATTTATGGATGATCATACAAAAATTTTATGCCGGTTTGAACTTTGCTTCTAGAAATCTCTTAGACTCGGCCGCAGGAGGAATGTTTATGGAAATCACATTAGCAGATGCTACAAAACTTCTTGATAATATTGTGAGGACCCCGATTCCAAGTCACATCGATCTAGCCGGTAACACCTCATATCACTTTGCGGCCTCACGCACGGTATTACCACGGGTGTCGCCTTACCATGGCCCGGGACCATTTGCGTCTTTTGGCTCACGTATATGATAGTGTCGCTAGCATCCATATGACAGAGAACCCGGGTCGGCATGACTAGTCGTGAACCCAAGGTGGCACCAACGTATAGGGACAGGCATACATGAATCAACATCGAGCATGTCGGTCAGCAGTTTGTGAATCTGGGTTGTAGCACCGGGCTAACAGGACTCGGGAACCCGGGCTATAGTAGGCTAGGCAGGACTCCGGATGTCACCGCGTGATATTTCCCCGAAGGGACAGACAGAGGAACGAAGTGACTCACATGCCGGCCAGTCAAGTGTTCCGGAGCAGTAGTGCTGGGCTAGCAGGATTCCGGTGAACCGGGCTGTAGCGGACTACTATGGCTCATGGAAGCACAAGACTACATTTCCCCATAAGGGAGGCTACCAAGGATAAACAACTAGGTTGCCGGATCCCACACATACCAAGCATTTCAATCATACACACAATATGCTCGATATGTGTAAATACAACATGGCATCACAACATAACTCTACGACTCAAGTATTTATTCAATAGGCTCCGAGGAGCGAGGTATTACAAACATGGGTCTCCTGACCCAACATTCAGAGCATACAAATCAAAGCACATGCGGAAGCTTAACATATCTGAGTACAGACATTTACAAATGAAAAAGGCTGAGAAGCCTGACTAACTACCAGATCCTGCCGAGGGCACAAGATCGTAGCTGAGGTAACAAGCTAAACGGCGAAGTCCACACGGAAGTACTAGCGAGACTGAAGTCTCTCTGCAAAACATAAATTAAGCAAACGTGAGTACAAATGTACCTAGCAAGACTTACATCAGAACTAACTACATATGCCTCTTTGTCAACACAGGGGGTGGTGGAGTTTGACTGCAGCAAGCCAGCTTTGACTCGGTGGCTATCCTGAACTATGACTGCAAGTAACTCTTTTGAGGTGGCGCACATGAGTCCACATATTCACCAACCAATACACCACTATGGATCCGCTCCCGTCTCCCTACGAGAAAGCCATCCATAGGACTCACGCTTATCTTGCGCATTTTAGAGTATCCACTTTCACTTGTCTATGAACCGTACAGGCAACCCAGAAGTCCTTTACCGCGAACACGGCTATTAGAATAGATCATATTAACCCTGCAGGGGTGTACTTCTTCACACACGTTCTCACCACTTAACGCCGTTTACACGACATGTACTTGTCAACCTTCAAGCGGAAGCCCCGCGAGGGTGTCGGCCATGACCTAACTAACCATACCAGTCTCTCGTCCAGGTTTATCGCCTATTCGGGTTTCATCCGCAAGGAGATCCGGCCGGGGTGTCGCTCACGGCCCCAAATGATGTGAGCAGGGTTCCCAAGCCCACCATCCGGGTGCCACTTGGTACACCGTGCCACTGTGCCTAGTCTGTCCCAAGCCCACCTGTAGCGGGTGCCACTTGGTAGACTACTAACACTACCTACAAACACCATAAACTAATTGCAACTCCTGGACAGAGATCAGGTTGATTAATAAGTCGAGAGGGTCCGAGTTACCGGAACCCAATGTGTGGTAGTAACTGTTCATGGATCACAAACACAGAACTCAGTTCCTAAGGACGACTTCAATGAGATAACCCGCCATGTACTCCTACATGGCCTCTCACTGCTACCTTTACCAAATCGTGTTCACACACTTAGCTCTCAATAGTAGGACATGTTCACACACCTCCAATTCATCCCCGATGAATCAGACCTGGCACAACTCTAAGCAATAGCAGGCATGACAAACAAGCATGAATGTGTAGGCACATCAGGGCTAAAACAACTCCTACTCATGCTAGTGGGTTTCATCTATTTACTGTGGCAATGACAGGTCATGCAGAGGATAAAGGGGTTCATCTACCGCAGCAAGTAAGAGTTGAATCATTTTTTCCTAATGCAGTAAAAGAGAGCAGGAGCGAGAGAGTGGGATTGTATCGGAATGAGCAAGGGGGTTTTGCTTGCCTGGCACTTCTGAAGATAATATAGTTCTTCATCGGTGTCATCGAACACGTCGTCGGAACGTCGTCTACCGGGAGGGGATAACACCGGCAAATAAGAAAGAACACAATCAATGCAATGCAACAATATGATGAATTAATGTGACATGGCAGTATGCTGTGATTTGGGCTAATGCAACAGCAAGTCATTTTCATTGAAGTGGAATTCAAAACTACATCAAATCCCAACTCCAAAACTATTATCAAAGTTGCCCTATTCATGTTTCATCCTAAACAGTGAAGTTACCTTGATCAAACATGCATGAGAATAGTACAGATGGATAGATTGGATTTTTCTGATCATTTTTCATATAGAAATTATTTCATTCTGAGTTACGGTTTAATTTATATGAATTTTAGAAGTATAGGACATTTTCTGAAATTTATAAATCATTCCTGATTTATTTTAATTCCAGGAAATGTTTACTACGTCAGCATTAGGTCATGCTGACCTCAGCAGGTCAACAGGCGTCGACCAGGTCAAACCTGACGCTGGGACCCACTAGTCAGTGATTAGGCTAATTAACAGGGAGTGTTAGTGCTAATTTAATCCTAAACCTAGATTAATTATGGCCCTGGGCCCACGTCAGTAAGTCATGGGAGTCAAACCCCCGGTCAAAAGGCAGTCAACCCGCCGGCGTTTAGCCGCCGGCGGCAGCAGACGCGGCAGAGCGGCACGGGTTTCGCGCTCCGGCGACCAAATGGGCGGCGGAGGCCATCTACAGGGAGCTGGAGGTGCGCCACTTCCATTGGTGGTGGTGGTTGGTCCGGAGGTGGCGGAATCGTCGCCGGCGATGATGTTGGCGGCTGCCGGAGCTCGGGTGAGCTCGGGGTCGTCGCTACAACGAGCGTGGAGACAGGTCGTTGTGTGGCCGGAATCACGTCGGCGGCGAGCACAAGCGGCGGTGGGTGCGGGTGAGCAAGGTGCGGTGGCTACGGTGCACGTGAGCGAGAAAGGTGAGGGGGAAGAGGATCAGTGGCTCACGGCAAGTGCAGGGAAACGAACGGCAAGCTTGGGGGGAGAACCGGAGCGGTCGGGGCGGCGGAGGCGATCTCGTCGTCGGGAGGTTGGGGACGAGATCGGTGAGGATGTTCGGGGGCTTCCGGCGGGGGGTGGCTCGATGAGGGGGTGGAGGACGAAGTGGCGGAGCTTCTGTGCGCATCGGCGAGGCGTGGGGTGGCCGGTGGCCATGGCTACGGCGAGCGGGGGCTGCAGCTGCGCTCAGGTTCGGGAGGGAGAGCGAAAGAGGCAAGGCAGGGAGAGAGGGGAGCGGTCGAGGGGGTCCAGGGGGGCTGCGTGGCTACGTTGGAGGCGTCCAGGCGTCGGCGGCAAGCAGGAGCTGGCGAGGCGCCTGCTCGCGTGCGGCGGCCACGCGCGCTGCGTCCTCCTGGCAAGAGGAGAATGATGACTGGCCACTAGACCAGTCGGGCCGGTTGGGCTGTCACAGAGTTGGGCAGGTTGGGCGCTAGGTGGGCTGCGCCAGGTACGGTTGCTCTGTTTTATTTTTCTGTTGTGTTTTCATTTTTTTAAATATTCTGCCACTGTTCAAAATTCAAAACAATTTCAAAACAGTGACAAAACCCTTTGAATAATTTTATGTTGCAAAATGGACATTTCCAAATGCACATAAAATGTTTCAAAGATATTTGAAATTATATTCTAGTTATATGAATATAACTCAAATTCAAATAGCTATTGATTTAAATTCAGAGTCCCAGAAATAAATCCTTAAAAATGTTCCTAAATTCTGGTTTGATATATAGCTCTTACCAAAATTCTCAAACATTGCAAAGGGACATCTTGGAAACAAAGAATGAGATTTCCAGGGTTCTTTGCCCTTCTTTTATTTAAGTTTATGAGGCTTCCACTTTCCTCAATTTCATGTTTCAGAAATTTAGACATGATGCACACATGACTAGCTAGTCTAGGTCATACCAGAACTAGGGATGTGACAACTCGCCCCCACTAAACAAGAATCTCGTCCCGAGATTCAAGACGTGAGGTAAGAAGACAGAGGGGATACAAAGCTATCACAATCTTTATGATCCAACCGCCCTCATCGTTGATATTGATTCATTGCTCCAAATTGATCTTGACATCTTGCTTTGAGAACTTCATCCAAAATGACAACGAGAAGAAAATGAGAATTTTGGAAGAACCAATCTTCTTGAGGTTCGAGCAACTTAGGATCATATTAATGATCACAAGATCAACTCACGAAATGAGACGTAGAAACATATCTGGAGCTGATAGGCAAAACATGTAACAGGAGGGACGGCAGAAACAATTTGACGAGGGTTTCAAAGTAGCAAGGAAACAATTACCATGATCCCATATCGGGGCACCTTGGAAGAGGTGACTCGTAGATTTATTCCCTTTGGTGTCAAAAAGAATTATTTTTTATATAGAGATCATTAACACTGTCTATACCAGCCCAAGGAAATTCACAATGATCATTTGAAGGAGTTCGAAGGAATGGCATACTCAGATCAGAAAGGAAACTATGGTTATAGACAACTCGGCAAACGGGGGGCACATTCCAGTGGATACCGAGGATATAACCTAGAGACTGAGTGTGCTCTCAAGAACTTGAGCCTTTCCATACTCATCAAGGTCTTACCAACATCCGTGCCGAGGATCCTGGCAACACATCTTACTACCATGATGAATAGTGATGGTCAATGCAGATGCAAAGGAAGACAACACTTTCTCAGATTTCACCTTAGCGGGGCCAAGGGGACAATATCTGGATGATCGACCGAGAGACATTTAGCACTCCGCTTCTAATGTTCTCGTTGATGTGCTGGTGCAACCCATTAATTAAAATGGTTTGGTACCCAGAACATCAAGTAAAAGGTCGGACTTCGGGAGCATAAGAATCCATAAGGAATAACTATGGAGTAAATCCTACGAAATCCTCATGGGGAGGTGGCCAACTTCCTCAATCAGGATACTACAATAATAGGTCTTCCAGCTAGGTGTGTTGGCCACGACATCCACGTTACCGGTTTGTAGAGAGACCAATATAATAGTTCTTGGGAATTGTTCCAACCATCATATCTGCCTGAGATTCAGATCTGATTGGGGTCAGGACATTTCAGATGGCATGACTGAAAAGGAAAGGTTGCAACTCAAACCGACGAGATGATGTTGCGAGATTCTCAGAAAATGAACTACGATAGCAAGCCCCAAAATATGAGCTGGTTCTGCTACACACATGTGAACACGCTGTCCCAGACAATCATGACCACACAATAGTCTTACAATAAAACACTACCGAGTTCTAGTTGGGAACCATCATCGAGGATATCGAAGCCCTTGCATAAGTCATATGATTAGCTCTTATGAAGAAACTTCTTTTCCCTGAACAAATCAGCCAGTGGCTTGGTGTGCTAGGGAATACATATGGAATGGAGGTAATTAATCTACCAAACCACAGAATACTTCGCACATGCATGACCGACTTGGGATGGTACCAGGGGGAACAAAAACAATCTTTCCCGAACTCACGGCGGCAACTTGCACCAAACGCACGTGAATCAGAGAAAGTCACTTCTTTCATCCAACATATTCTTCACGAATGGGACAAGAAGATAATGCTGAATAAAGTTTCCAACACTAGGTTGATGTTCAACATGAATCATGGGGGAGACAAAATGCTACTGATGGGCTCAATAGCAACTCATCGGAATTTCCATATCACTGGACTTCCACCATCATGTGAAAACGGTGATAGTATTGGTCAGACCAAAGATGTAATAGTGTATGCTCGAGGGATCAACCACGAGTAAGACAACATTACGAACATCGTTGGTTATGATTTGACTGGATGATAGCCCATACTCTAATCAAAGTTTTGACAAGGCAATAGATCCAACAACTGATCACGAGGACCAATCGATGAAGATATCATCTTTCTTCAACACACACTCAAAAGGATATCCCTTAAAATGAACTGAGTCGTACAAGATTTTATCTTCCAACTCTCCAAGTTGTTGTTTGGCTCAACCAACTAGCTCAGGGGTATCCAACACAGATTCTTGGAGAATGGGTGGTTTGGAGAAAAACCAGCACGATCACGAACTCAACATAGCGGTCAGGTGACAACCTAGTAACACTTCCGAGAAGATATTCGGAACATCACGACCCACCGATATGTTACTAAGCTCGAGAACAACCTTGCTTTTCAGGGCAAGACGATGTGACCAAACAAGAGAGGGATTGATGAAATCCTAACTCTTGATCGAAGGGTGCACCAGGAAAAATGGACTAGGTAGCATGATCAGTCTTAGAATGATAATTCAATAACCAGCACGCTAAGAATGAGAGTATTGTCCATTAACTACCAAGAAACAGAGTTGCTAGGGGTATTGATTTCACACATCACGGTACAATTGTCGGCATTCCGGTTACAATAACATGGAAACCGAGGAATGAACAATGATGGCAAGAAGTATTACTGCATCAAGAGTTCATAAGAGGTGGTGCAATTCTCTTGACACTCTTGACATAAAGATGGTAACACTCCAAGGTACAATAGAGCAAAAGCTGGTTTGGCATTTTGATCCGCGGAATACAATTGCTTTGACCCAATCCTAGATATGGATGAGGTACTGGAGTTTGTTTCTCCTAGTCATTCTAGAATAGAATGGCTTGAGGGCCACAAGAATAGTAGGAATCGATGAACACGATTGCACACATACTCTTGACTACCAATTGATAGACAAGGGTCAGAAGACAACTAAAGAGGGACAACTCAAAGGAACATACGATTTTCTGAGTTGTGGATGCATAGATTAGTATGTCGAGAAGTTCAACATTTCTTCCGGTTAACCCATGCGGAGAAGGTAGAACTGGCAGATTCACAATATAGAATGGAGAACTCATCAAGAGCACTCTGGTTGTGATCTTTTGGTTCAAAAGAACTTCTGCCATAAGCAGTTCATGGTATTTGGAAGAAGGAAATACCACAGACCTCAAGGACTATCACAAAGGTTGCTAATATCCTAAAGGAACTAGCAAACACTACCAACATGAGGTGAGTAGGGTGGATTTTGGGCTCAAAACCCAGGAGTAGAATACCTACTACTAGGTAGCATCACGGGATGCTTTCGGGAATGACGGCCAGAATCATCACACCGGGAACACAAAACATGGCTGGATTACTAGGTGACTCCCTAAAACACCTAGGTTCATAATAATAGCTCCAACATAAATGCCGAGGCAGCGGAGTACCTCAACACACTAATTTGTGTGATTAATCTGGCCCAAACGAACATTAGCAACGGAGGGAAGGGATTTGCAAAATGCCTCACACTATTTAGAAATCTGGGATGACTCGGACAACATAACGGCTGTAAATGCTCAAAAGATTTGAGACATGCTACAAAAATGGTGGCATAACCACTCAGAAGCACAATATCAAGGGTTCGAGATCAACAGTTAACATACGGAGGTAGTAGGAACTGAAATGAAGCTTAAATCCAACAGTATTATGAGTCTACGGATTAGTAACACGTGATCCTGATAGATAGATGAGAAGGCCTAGTTCTTAATGCCCGTAGAAGAGAAGAGGATGACTCAGATCAGAAGGGCATATGATAAAGGAGTAAAAAGAGCCTTACGTTCCCTTCCACAATCAATTCCCTTATATAACTAAAGCATTTCTAGACTCAACTTCGACCAGTTTGGCTTGGTAATCCTACAGGCAGTCATGCTATGATACCAAAGCTGTCAGGACCCCGATTCCAAGTCACATCGATCTAGTCGGTAACACCTCATATCACTTTGCGGCCTCACGCACGGTATTCCCACTGGTGTCGCCTTACCATGGCCCGGGACCGTTTGCGCCTTTTGGCTCACGTATATGATAGTGTCGCTAGCATCCATATGACAGAGAACCCGGGTCGACATGACTAGTCGTGAACCCAAGGTGGCACCAATGTATAGGGACAAGCATACATGAATCAACATCGAGCATGTCGGTCAGCAGTGTGTCAATCCGGGCTGTAGCACCGGGCTAACAGGACTCCGGGAACCCGGGCTGTAGCAGCCTAGGCAGGACTCCGGATGTCACCGCGTGACATTTCCCCGAAGGGACAGACACAGGAACGAAGTGACTCACATGCCAGCCAGTCAAGTGTTCCGAAGCAGTAGTGCTGGGCTAGCAGGACTCCGGTGAACCGGGCTGTAGCGGACTACTATGGCTCATGGAAGCACAAGACTACATTTCCCCATAAGAGAGGCTACCAAGGATAAACAACTAGGTTGTCGGATCCCACACATACCAAGCATTTCAATCATACACACAATATGCTCGATATGTGTAAATACAACATGGCATCACAACATAACTCTACGACTCAAGTATTTATTCAATAGGCTCCGAGGAGCGAGGTATTACAAACATGGGTCTCCTGACCCAACATTCAGAGCATACAAATCAAAGCACATGCGGAAGCTTAACATATCTGAGTACAGACATTTACAAATGAAAAAGGCTGAGAAGCCTGACTAACTACCAGATCCTGCCGAGGGCACAAGATCGTAGCTGAGGTAACAAGCTAAACGGCGAAGTCCACACGGAAGTACTAGCGAGACTGAAGTCTCTCTGCAAAACATAAATTAAGCAAACGTGAGTACAAATGTACCTAGCAAGACTTACATCAGAACTAACTACATATGCCTCTTTGTCAACACAGGGGGTGGTGGAGTTTGACTGCAGCAAGCCAGCTTTGACTCGGTGGCTATCCTGAACTATAACTGCAAGTAACTCTTTTGAGGTGGCGCACATGAGTCCACATATTCACCAACCAATACACCACTATGGATCCGCTCCCGTCTCCCTACGAGAAAGCCATCCATAGGACTCACGCTTATCTTGCGCATTTTAGAGTATCCACTTTCACTTGTCTATGAACCGTACAGGCAACCCAGAAGTCCTTTACCGCGAACACGGCTATTAGAATAGATCATATTAACCCTGCAGGGGTGTACTTCTTCACACACGTTCTCACCACTTAACGCCGTTTACACGACATGTACTTGTCAACCTTCAAGCGGAAGCCCCGCGAGGGTGTCGGCCATGACCTGACTAACCACACCAGTCTCTCGTCCAGGTTTATCGCCTATTCGGGTTTCATCCGCAAGGAGATCCGGCCGGGGTGTCGCTCACGGCCCCAAATGATGTGAGCAGGGTTCCCAAGCCCACCATCCGGGTGCCACTTGGTACACCGTGCCACTATGCCTAGTCTGTCCCAAGCCCACCTGTAGCGGGTGCCACTTGGTAGACTACTAACACTACCTACAAACACCAGAAACTAGTTGCAACTCCTGGACAGAGATCAGGTTGATTAATAAGTCGAGAGGGGCCGAGTTACCGGAACCCAATGTGTGGTAGAAATTGTTCATGGATCACAAACACAGAACTCAGTTCCTAAGGACGGCTTCAATGAGACAACCCACCATGTACTCCTACATGGCCTCTCACCGCTACCTTTACCAAATCGTGTTCGCACACTTAGCTCTCAACAGTAGGACATGTTCACACACCTCCAATTCATCCCCAATGAATCAAACCTGACACAACTCTAAGCAATAGCAGGCATGACAAACAAGCATGAATGAGTAGGCACATCAGGGCTCAAACAACTCCTACTCATGCTAGTGGGTTTCATCTATTTACTGTGGCAATGACAGGTCATGCAGAGGATAAAGGGGTTCAGCTACCGCAGCAAGTAACAGTTGTATCGTTGTTGTCCTAATGCAGTAAAAGAGAGCAGTAGCGAGAGAGTGGAATTGTATCAGAATGAGCAAGGGGGTTTTGCTTTCCTGGCACTTCTGAAGATAATATAGTTCTTCATCGGTGTCATCGAACACGTCGTCGGAACGTCGTCTACCGGGAGGGGATAACACCGGCAAACAAGAAAGAACACAATCAATGCAATGCAACAATATGATGCATGAATGTGACATGGCAATATGCTGTGATTTGGGCTAATGCAACAGCAAGTCATTTTGATTGAAGTGGGATTCAAAACTACATCAAATCCCAACTCCAAAACTATTATCAAAGTTGCCCTATTCATGTTTCATCCTAAACAGTGAAGTTAACTTGATCAAACATGCATGAAAATGGTACAGGTGGATAGATTCGAGTTTTCTGATCATTTTTCATATATAAATTATTTCATTCTGAGTTACGGTTGAATTTATATGAATTTTAGAAGTTTAGGACATTTTCTGAAATTTATAAATCATTTCTGATTTATTTTAATTCCAGGAAATGTTTACTACTCAGCTGGTCAACAGGCGTCGACCAGGTCAAACCTGACGCTAGGACCCACTGGTCAGTGATTAGGCTAATTAACAGGGAGTGTTAGTGCTAATTTAATCCTAAATCTAGATTAATTAGGGGCCTGGGCCCACGTCAGTAAGTCATGGGAGTCAAACCCTCGGTCAAAAGGCAGTCAACCCACCGGCGTTTAGCCGCTGGCGGCAATAGACGCGGCAGAGCGGCGCGGGTTTCACGCTCCGGCGACCAAATGGGCGGCGGAGGCCATCTATGGGGAGCTGGAGGTGCACCGCTTCCATTGGTGGTGGTGGTTGGTCCGGAGGTGGCCGGAATCGTCGCCGGTGACGACGTTGGCGGCTGCCGGAGGTCGAGTGAGCTCGGGGTCGTCGCTACAACGAGCGTGGAGACGCGGGGTTAGAACCTATGTGCTCTATGAGGTGCGGCGAGCAAGGTGGACATGACGGCCAGGCCGTTGCGTGGCCGGAATCACGCCGGCGGCGAGCACAAGCGGCGGCGGGTGTGGGTGAGAAAGGTGCGGTGGCTACGGTGCACGTGAGCGAGAACGGTGAGGGGGAAGAGGATCAGTGGCTCATGCCGAGTGCAGGGAAACAAACGGCGAGCTCGGGGGTGAACCGGAGCGGTCGGGGCGGTGGAGGCGATCTCGTCGTCGGGAGGTTGGGGACGAGCCCGGTGAGGATGTTCGGGGGCTTCCGGCGGGGCGTGGCTCGGTGACGGGGTGGAGGACGAAGTGGCGGAGCTTCTGGGTGCGTCGGCGAGGCGTGGGGTGGCCGATGGCCATGGCTACGGTGAGCGGCGGCTGCGGCTGCGCTCGAGTTCGGGCGGGAGAGCGAAAGAGGCGAGGCAGGGAGAGAGGGGAGCGGTCGAGGGGGTCCAGGGGGGCTGCGTGGCTACGTTGGAGGCGTCCAGGCGTCGGCGGCAAGCAGGAGCTAGCGAGGCGCGTGCTCGCGTGCGGCGGCCACGCGCGCTCCATCCTCCTGGCAAGAGGAGAACGATGACTGGCCACTGGGCCAGTCGGGCCGGTTGGGCTGTCATAGAGCTGGGCCGATTGGGCGCTAGGTGGGCTGCACCAGGTAAGGTTGCTCTGTTTTATTTTTCTTTTATGTTTTCTTTTTTTAATATTCTGCCACTGTTCAAAATTCACTGTTCAAAATTCAAAACAATTTCAAAACAGTGACAAAACCCTTTGAATAATTTTATGTTGCAAAATGGACATTTCCAAATGCACATAAAATGTTTCAAAGATATTTGAAATTATATTCTAGTTATATGAATATAACTCAAATTCAAATAGCTATTGATTTAAATTCAGAGTCCCAGAAATAAATCCTTAAAAATGTTCCTAAATTCTGGTTTGATATATAGCTCTTACCAAAATTCTCAAACATTGCAAAAGGACATCTTGGAAACAAAGAATGAGATTTCCAGGGTTCTTTGCCCTACTTTTATTTAAGTTTATGAGGCTTCCACTTTCCTCAATTCCATGTTTCAGAAATTTAGACATGATGCACACATGACTAGCTAGTCTAGGTCATACCAGAACTAGGGATGTGACAAATAATATGGCTAATTATTCTCAATGGCACACCGAAAGATCTTCTAGTAAAAAAGTGCATGCTATAAAAGAAATAAATATTTTGAGTGGAAAGATGGATGAACTTATGAAATTTTTTGCTACTAAAAATACTCCTCTTGATCCCAATAATATGTCTTTGTCTACTTTGATTGAGAATAATAATGAATCTATGGATGTGAATTTTGTTGGTAGGAATAGTTTTGGAAACAATGCTTATAGAGGAAACTTTAATGCTAGACCGTTCCCTAGTAATTCCTCTAATAATTATGGAAATTCCTACAATAATTCTATAGTAATTTTAATAAGATGCCCTCTGATTTTGAGAATAGTGTGAAAGAATTTATGATTTCTCAAAAGAATTTTAATGCTTTGCGTGAAGAAAAATTGCTCAAAGTTGATGATTTGGCTAGGAACGTTGATAGACTTTCGCTTGATGTTGATTCTCTTAAACTTAGATCTTCTTCTCCTAAGCATGATATCAATGAGTCTCTCAAAGCCATGAGAATTTCCATTGATGAGTGCAAGGAAAGAACAGCTAGATTGCGTGCAAAGAAAGATTGCTTTATAAAAGCGTGTTCTTCTAGTTTCCATGAAAATAATGATGAAGATCTTAAAGTTATTGATGCGTCTCCTATTAGATCTTTGTTTTGCAATATGAATCTTGATAATTATGGGACTGAAGATGAGTCAACTTTACCTAGAAGGCGTCCCAAGAATCGGAGTTTTTAGATCTTGATGCTAAATTTGGTAAAAGTGGGATTGGAGAGGTCATCACTTTAAATAGTATTGAACCCACTATCTCAGATTTCAAGGAATTTGATTCTGATATGTATAATTTTTTATTGTTCCATGCTATTATATTACACCTTTTGGATGTTTATGGGCTTTATTTTACACATTTATATCATTTTTGGGACTAACCTACTAACCGGAGGCCCAGCCGGTATTGCTGTTTTTTTGCCTATTTCAGTATTTCGAAGAAAATGAATATCAAACGGAGTCCAAACGGAATGAAACCTTCGGGAGCGTGATTTTTGGAACGAACCTGATCCAGAGGACTTGGAGTGCAAGTCAATAAGTAACCGAGGCGGCCACGAGAGGGTAGGGCGCCCCCCCTATAGGGCGCGCCCCCTGTCTCGTGGGCCCCACGAGCGGCCACCGACGTACTTCTTCCTCCCATATAAGCCTACGTACCCCGAAAACATCCAGGAAGCCAATGAAACACAATTTCCACCGCCGTAACCTTCTGTATCCGCGAGATCCCATCTTGGAGCCTTCGCCGGTGATGTAGACATAAACATAGGGTAGGGTAATATGCCTGACCTACACATCCTACCCAAGGTCCTAGTCCTAAGGACAAAGAAGTTCAAGTATCAGAAGAAGGGATCCAGCAAAGGTGTCGCGTGAAGTCCGCTCGAACTACCATCCACTCGGAGGTCTCACTTTATCCAGGTCACTCGACGATAAGAAGACCTAAAGCCGTCCTGCACGGCAACGGTCGAGCATTCACTCAGATATTTAATGATCATTTACAGCATTTCTATACAGACCTTACCTGTAATCCCACCTCTTTATGTACATTGAATCCTATGTAACGGAGGGGAGCTGGGGTCCTGGCGCACTCTATATAAGCCACCCCCTCCTCTGGGACAAGGGTTCGCACCCCCTCTAACTTGCACGCGTATAATCCGGTCGACTGCCTCCGGGCTCCGAGACGTAGGGCTGTTACTTCCTCTGAGAAGGGCCTAAACTCGTAAAACCAGCGTGTACAACTCCTCCATAGCTAAGTTCTTACCTCTACATTCCTACCCTCGTATTCTACTGTTAGAGTCAGAACCACGACAGTTGGCGCCCACCGTGGGGCAGGTGTCTTAGCGACTTGTGGGAGAAGTTGCAATTTTTCCGATCCCGTTCATCATGGTTTAAGGCAGAGGTTTGGCTGAGGGCCGCGAGATCCGTCTCGGCGCGCTCGTTTTCGTCGCCGATGACTCCTCTTGGCTTCAAAAGGCTCCACTCGACGTCGATGCACTCCCCGTCCACGGGGCAACGCACTTTCGCGCGTGCGTCTGCGGCGTCCTCCTGAGGCAACCGTCGACCTAGTATCGGTCGGCACTTGTGGCGTCCTCCCTCCCCGTCGCCCACCGACGCAAGCGCTCCGGTCGGTCAAGGCTTCAACGATGGGTGAGGCACGCAGTGGCTCGCCAAACGGCCACCCCTCAAGTCGCGGCGATCGAGCCCGACGAATCTCTCTACGGCCTATTCGACCTATCGAATGGCTCCGAAGAGACCGCATCCGAGTGCGACAGCAGTGATCCAGCGGCGGAGGTCCTGATGGTCGATGGACTTTGCAGTCCTCCCGGCTTCCCTCGCACCGACGGTGGCGACGGCAGAGGCGATCCGTCGCATGCTCATGAGGAGTACCGCCTCGAGCCCCTCTCTTCGGAGCAGAGGGATGAGCTTCGCCGCCGGAACATGGATGCTCTTCACACTCCTATCGTTGGAGAAACCCCCGAGGCCTGGGCCTTGGAGGACGCACGCCTGGCCAATCTGGCTGAGCGCACTCGACTAGAAAATCTCCAGCGAGTACTCGACGAGCGTGCGCGACAAAGGGTTCAAGAATCCGGTCGACGCCAACTTTTTCCACCTCCGACTCAGGTATATCGAACTCCGATCCAAAATCTTACAGCTGCAGCTCATATAGCAGAGTCAATTCAGCCCTCCCAGTCAGAAGCCGGCAGGGGTTTAATGCAGATCAGAGCTTTACTCCGGGCAGCGGGGGAGCAGAATACGGCTGTATCACAGTGGCGGAATAGGATCCATAGCAGGTCCGTTGTTGCAGATACAGTCCAGTCGGCACATAGTCCAAGATCGCCCCCGAGGCGTGAGGGACGTGACGACTGGCGTGATCAGTACAGAAATCGTGGCAGTATGATCACCGACTCAATCATGACGATCGTCATCGAGTGCCCACTCCTCCCCCAAGGAGTGGATCATATGTGCCTCGACAGCAGGATGACAGGCGCCCTCACAGCGCTGGGCGAAGGGTTCCAGTCGACCCCATGGATCACACTGCATCACACAGTTGAGAACGTGTCTGGTCACCAAGCAGTCTGCGCCTTCAAGGAGGGCGTCAAATATCGAGAGTTGAACTTGAAGTTCGGTCGGACCGGAGACATGTCTCTGAGTCGAATGATGGAGATTGCCACCAAATATGCTAATGGTGAAGAAGAGGATCGGCTCCGGAGTGACAAGAACAAATCAGTCGCCCATGAAACCGGAGGAGGAAACTCCAGTCGGAAGCAGAAGCGCAAAGCCGAGCCAGCTGCTCCTGGGGAAACCTTAGCCATGGCTCAAGGAAAACCCAAAGGGAAGCCCAAGGGGCCATGGAACCCTAAGAAGATAAAAGATCAAGATGGAAATGATGTGCTAGATTTTCCATGCCACATCCACACAAAGAAAGATGAGGAGGGTAAAATCATTTACCCGAAGCATACCACTCGGCAGTGCCGGCTCCTGATCCAGTAGTTCAGGGATAAACAGCCCAAAGACAAGGAAAAAGAGTCCGACCAGGTTGAGGACAAGGAGGAGAGTGATTATGGTTACCCTCACGTCAATTCCACTCTGATGATTTTTGTTGATGTTGAGAGTAAGAGTCGATTAAAAGTGATCAACAGAGAAGTGAATTTGGTCGCTCCGGCGACGCCCAGTTATTTGAAATGGTCCCAGACTGCCATCACATTCGACCAGTCCGATCACCCGACAGACATAGCCACCCCTGGGAGGCAAGCTTTGGTGGTCGACCCAGTTGTTGAAGGCACTCGACTGACTAAAGTTCTGATGGATGGTGGCAGTGGCCTGAACATTCTGTATGCAGAAACATTGAAAGGGATGGGCATTCTGATGTCCAGACTCAGTGAAAGCAGCATGAGTTTCCATGGAGTCATTCCGGGCAAAAAGGCTGAATCACTCGGCCAGATTGCTCTTGACGTGGTTTTCGGTGATCACAAGAATTACCGCAAAGAAAAGTTGACATTTGAAGTGGTGGATTTCCAGAGTGCTTATCACGCCATTCTGGGCAGGCCGGCTTACGCGTGTTTTATGGCTTGGCCATGCTATGTGTACCTCAAATTGAAAATGCCTGGTCCCAAGGGAGTGATCACCATCACTGGCAATCGAAAGAAGACAGAAGAGTGCTTCTAGAAGGGCTCAAAAATCGCTGATGCGCAGATGGCAGTGGTGGAATTGTAGGAGTATCAGAAAAATGCAGATCCGAGTGATTTGCTACGAGCTAAGAAGCCTGCAACGGATTCAGCATTTCAGTTGTCCGGTGAAACGAAACTGGTTCATATCCACCCGACTGATCCCAATGCTACTCCGACCCACATTTCAACAACTCTCGACTCCAAATAGGAAGAAGCGCTCATCCAGTTCCTCCATGAGAACTGGGACATCTGTGCATGGAAACCTTCTGACATGCTGGGTGTTCCCAGGGGACTGGTTGTGCATCATTTGCGAGTCGACCCAAAGATAAAACCGGTCATGGAACATCTTCGACGGTCCGCCGTACAGAAGAGAAAAGCAAATGGTGAAGAAGTGGCTCGGCTCCTGGCAGCTGAGTTTATCCGGGAGATTTACCACTCCGAGTGGTTAGCTAACATTGTCATGGCCCGTAAGAAGGACAATTCACTCCGCATGTGCCTCGACTTCAAGCATATCAATCGGGACTACCTGAAGGATCACTTTCCTCTCCCTCGCATTGATCAGATAGTCAACTTGACTGCGGGATGTGAGCGTATGTCCTTTTTGGACGCTTATTCCGGGTATCATCAGATCCGTCTGTTTGGACCCGATGAAATCAAAACAGCTTTCATCACCTCATTCGGGTGCTTCTGTTATGTCACTATGCCATTCGGCTTGAAGAACGCTGGAGCCACATTCATGCGAATGATTCAAAAGTGTTTACTCACTCAAATCAGTCGGAATGTGGAAGCGTACATGGATGACATTGTGGTCAAGTAACACAAAGGTTCCGACCTACTGACTAACCTTTGCCAACCTCAGAAGGTACGACATGAAGCTTAATCCATCAAAGTGCATGTTCGGAGTTCCAGGTGGAAAGTTGCTCGGTTTTCTTGTTTCCGAACGAGGGATCGATGCTAACCCCGAGAAAGTTGGTGCCATACTCCGAATGAAACGCCCAGTGCGTGTGCATGATGTTCAGAAGCTTACTGGTTGTTTGGCCGCCCTAAGTCGATTCATTTCCAGACTCGGTGAGAAGGTCCTAGTCCTACACATCCTACCCAAGGTCCTAGTCCTAAGGACAAAGAAGTTCAAGTATCAGAAGAAGGGATCCAACAAAGGTGTCGAGTGAACTCCACTCGACCTACCATCCACTCGGAGGTCTCACTTTATCCAGGTCACTCGACCATCAAACCACTCGACAATAAGAAGACCTAAAGCCGTCCTGCACGGCAACGGTCGAGCATTCACTCAGATATTTAATGATCATTTACAACATTTCAATACAGACGTTACCTGTAACGCCACCTCTTTATGTACATTGAATCCTATGTAACGGAGGGGAGCTGGGGTCCTGGCGCACTCTATAAAAGCCACCCCCCTTCTCTGGGACAAGGGTTCGCACCCCCTGTAACTCACACGCGTATAATCCAGTCGACCGCCTCCGGGCTTCGAGACGTAGGGCTGTTACTTCCTCCGAGAAGGGCATGAACTCGTAAAACCAGCGTGTACAACTCCTCCATAGATAAGATCTTGCCTCTACATTCCTACCCCCCTATTCTACTGTCAGACTCAGAACCACGACAGTCGGTGCTCTGCCGGAGGGGGAATCGACCATGGAGGGCTTCTACATCAACACCATAGCTCCTCCGATGAGTTGTGAGTAGTTTACCACCGACATACGGGTCCATAGTTATTAGCTAGATGGCTTCTTCTCTCTTTTTGGATCTCAATACAATGTTCTCCCCCTCTCTTGTGGAGATCTATTCGATGTAAACTCTTTTTGCGATGTGTTTGTCGAGATCCGATGAATTGCGGGTTTATGATCAAGTTTATCTATGAGAAATATTTGAATCTTCTCTGAATTCTTTTATGTATGATTGAGTTATCTTTGCAAGTCTCTTTGAATTATCAGTTTGGTTTGGCCTACTAGATTGATCTTTCTTGCCATGGGAGAAGTGCTTCGCTTTGGGTTCAATCTTGCGGTGTCCTTACCTAGTGACAGCAGGGGCTGCAAGGCACGTATTGTATTGTTGCCATCGAGGATAAAAAGATGGGCTTTATATCATATTGCATGAGTTTATCCCTCTACATCATGTCATCTTGCTTAATGCATTACTCTGTTCAATACTCTATATGCAGGCAGGAGTCGGTCGATGTGTAGAGTAATAGTAGTAGATGCAGGCAGGAGTCGGTCTACTTGTTGCGGACGTGATGCCTATATACATGATCATGCCTAGATAATCTTATAATTATTCGCTTTTCTATCAATTGCTCGACAGTAATTTGTTCACCCACCGTAATACTTATGCTATCTTGAGAGAAGCCTCTAGTGAAACCTATGGCCCTCGGGTCTATCTCTTATCATATTTGCTTCCAATCTACTTTTATTTGCATCTTTACTTTTTGCATCTATATTATAAAATACCAAAAATATATTTATCTTATCATACTATCTCTATTAGATCTCACTTTCGCAAGTGGCCGTGAAGGGATTGACAACCCCTTTATTGCATTGATTGCGAGTTCTTTGTTTGTTTGTGTAGGTGCGTGGGACTTTTGAGGAGCCTCCTACTGGATTGGTACCTTGGTTCTCAAAAACTGAGGGAAATACTTACGCCACTATTGCTGCATCACCCTTTCCTCTTCAAGGAAAACCAACGCAAGCTCAAGACGTAGCAAGATGCTGTAATAAGCAGGAACGCCGACGCCCCATGGCCAGAGGCCTCCTTCCGGAGGTGTCCGATCTATGGCAGCGGAGGTGGTTTTACGTCACGGCTCCCAGAGGTACAAAGTGGGTGGCTGGCCCCGACTTCCGTTCGGGCCCTCCACATCAACTGGCGTCATGGGCCAATGTGGGACTGGATTGGGGGCCTACTAACGATGTACCAACATTGCAGAGCCGCATTCGGGAGCTTCTTGAGAGGGACATTAGCCTTGTCAGCGTAATTCAGGTAATGCTAGTCCGACGGATCTTGCCATGCAAACGCCGGCCTCTCCGGATGTGGGAATTCAATCCGGAAGGTCCGCGGACTATTCTGCACTTCTTCGGCATGACGCTCGAAGGGATGTGTAAGTTATTCTTCGGACCACAAGTAAAGTGTCCGGACACCACTGAGGATGCGGGTCTGAGCTGCAACTGCCCAGATACCCGAGTAAGTAACCCAGAAACCGAACACTTCATTTATATTTATCATAACATTATTCTGAAAACCATCCGCGGCCAGGAATGGCTCAGCAAGGCAGAGAGAATCAGGTGTCCGACGCCTCTTCCCGAAGGCTCACCTAGTCCTGCCATAGCCAAGATGCTTAGTCGTGTGCTAAGTCAAGTGCCTTCGGGGAAAGACAAAGGGGAGAACAGAGAAGTAGAACTTCACACATTGCACATCCAAACCGGGGGAATTGCTACCTCCACAAAGGAGGATAGCCGGGTGATACGTCTCCAACGTATCTATAAATTTTGATTGCTCCATGCTACTTTATTTACTGTTTTGGACTATATTGGGCTTTATTTTCCACTTTTATATTATTTTTGGGACTAACCTATTAACCGGAGGCCCAGCCCAGAATTGCTATTTTTTTGCCTATTTCAGTGTTTCGAAGAAACTGAATATCAAACGGAGTCCAAACGGAATGAAACCTTCAGAAACGTGATTTTCTCACCGAACGTGATCCAGGGGACTTGGACCCTACTCCAAGGAACGAAAGAGGCGGTCATGAGGGTGGGGTGCGCCCCCCCCCCCCTAGGGCGCGCCCCCCTGCCTCGTGGGCCCCCTGTCGCTCCACCGACATACTCCTTCCTCCTATATATACCTACGTACCCCCAAACGATCAGAACAGGAGCCAAAAACCTAATTCCACCGCCGCAACTTCCTGTATCCATGAGATCCCATCTTGGGGCCTGTTATGGAGCTCCGCCGGAGGGGGCATCCACCACGGAGGGCTTCTATATCATCACCATAGCCCCTCCGATGAAGTGTGAGTAGTTTACTTCAGACCTTCGGGTCCATAGATAGTAGCTAGATGGCTTCTTCTCTCTTTTTGGATCTCAATACAATGTTCTCCCCTCTCTCGTGGAGATCTATTCGATGTAATCTTCTTTTTGCGGTGTGTTTGTTGAGACCGATGAATTGTGGGTTTATGATCCAGCTTATCTATGAATAATATTTGATTCTTCTCTGAATTCTTTTATGTATGATTGAGTTATCTTTGCAAGTCTCTTTGAATTATCCGTTTGGTTTGGCCATCTAGATTGGTAGTTCTTGCAATGGGAGAGGTGCTTAGCTTTGGGTTCAATCTTGCGGTGTCCTTTCCCAGTGATAGAAGGGGAAGCAAGGCACGTATTGTATTGTTGCCATCGAGGATAACAAGATGGGGTTTTTATCATATTGCATGAATTTATCCCTCTACATCATGTCATCTTGCTTAAGGCGTTACTCTGTTTTTAACTTAATACTCTAGATGCATGCTGGATAGTGGTCGATGAGTGGAGTAATAGTAGTAGATGCAGAATCGTTTCGGTCTACTTGTCTCGGACGTGATGCCTATATACATGATCATACCTAGATATACTCATAACTATGCTCAATTCTATCAATTGCTCAACAGTAATTTGTTCACCCACCGTAGAATACTTATGCTCTTGAGAGAAGCCACTAGTGAAACCTATGCCCCCCGGGTCTATTCTCATCATATCAATCTCCATCACTTTAATACTTTCTTTGTTTTTACTTTGCCTTTTACTTTTCACTTTGCATCTATATACCAAAAATACCAAAAATATTATTTATCATCTCTATCAGATCTCACTCTCGTAAGTGACCGTGAAGGGATTGACAACCCCTAATCGCGTTGGTTGTGAGGAGCTATCGTTTTGTGTAGGTACGAGGGACTTGTGCGTGGCCTCCTACTGGATTGATACCTTGGTTCTCAAAAACTGAGGTAAATACTTACGCTACTTTGCTGCATCATCCTCTCCTCTTCGGGGAAATCCAACGCAGTGGTCAAGAGGTAGCAAGAAGAATTTCTGGCGCCGTTGCCGGGGAGGCTCACGCAAGAGCAAGTCAAGACATACCAAGTACCCATCACAATCCCTATCTCTCGCATTACATTATTTGCCATTTGCCTCTCGTTTTCCTCTCCCCCACTTCACCCTTGCCATTTTATTTGCCCTCTCTTTCACAATCTCCTCCTCTCTTTCCGTTGCCTTTTCCTCGTCCGCTTGTTTGCTCGTGTTTTAGTTTGCTTGCTCGTCGTCATGACTAGTCTTATATCTTCTCCGTTATCTCCCGAGAATGAAGTTCTAAATTTCAAGCAAAGGGAGGGAGAAAATCTAAAAGATGCTTGGTATAGAATTTGCAATGCTCAAAATAGATCTACCAGGAAGCAATCTACTTCAGTTCTTCTTCGTAATTTTTACGTAGGTGCTAATCCTTGGTATAGATATATCCTTGATACCATTACCGGAGGGAATTTCTTGGGTAGCCATACTTTTGATTCTTATAATGCTTTAATAGATTTATTTGGCTCACCACCTCTTTTGGTTGATGGAACTATGTTAACTTTGGAGCATGTTATGCAAAGGCTTGAAATTATCGAGAATAAAGTTGCTACCATTGAATCAATCACTAGTAGAAAAAGGGTCAAACGTGAAGCACCTTAGTGCCGGTTTGAATTAGAGCCGGCACTAATGTGTACATTAGTGCCGGTTCCAATGGCTAGCCGGGCTGCTCTCATTAGTACCGGTTCGTGGCAAACCTTTAGCACCGTTTCGTGCCATGAACCGGTACTAAAGAAAGTGGTGGCAGGATGTTGTGAGAGTGGGGCCCTTCCAGCACCTTTAGTACCGGTTCGTGGCACGAACCGGTACTAAAGGTCGTCCTATATAAACCCTTCGTCCACCCGCACTCTGTTCTTCCCCCTTTCCCCTCTCCCTCTCCTCTGTTCTTCCCTTCTTCCTCTCGAGTTCATCACAAAATTTGCCCCAAATTTGTCAAGATTTGCAGGCCCCCATCCATTCAAATGATCACCAAGGTTAGCAACTTTGTCCTTTCATCTCTCATTGCTAGATTAGCTCTTGCATTGGTTTATATAGTGATTAATTGTGGGTTTTAGTAATTTGGGAGGAATTATATGTGGTAGTATTTGATTTATATGCAATTTGAGGTCAAAATAACACTTAGTTTGCATATGTAGGTGTGGTTTACTTAGTGCCTTCTAAATCTCCGTCGTAACCACCGTCGATCGCCCGAACCGTCCTGTCGCCGGCACCACCTTGTGGTGAGCCTCTTGTTCATGAAATTTTATATAAAAAATTGATGTTTGTGTGATTTGGATATATAGTTACTCGTATAATTATCTTACCCGTACGTTATTTGTTATACATAGTGCCATGGTTTTGATATCCGTCCCCATTGGCCCTCGTCCTTGTTATGATTCGGATGTGGTATATTCTCTTTTAAAACTATTTGTTGCATTTCGTGTTTATGACAAATTATGACCATCAAGTTGACATAGATATTTTTATCTAGGAGGTATGTGAACCGGAAATTCCAACCGACCCTATTGTCGAGAGGTTAAATTTAGTTGAAAGAGAAAACGAGTACTTGAAAGAAAAATTGAAAAGAATTGAGGGGGAGAAGATGGAATTGGAGTTGCATGTTGCCGATGTCGTCGATGATCACAAGATCAAGATGGAGAAAATGCGCTTGAAGATTAGAAAGATTAGAAAATATGCCATCGATAGTGAGGCTTGGTATCATTATGCTGTTGGATCAATTGTTACCTTAGTTGCGATCTTGATCGCATTTGTTGTTGCATTTAAATGCTTTAGCTAGAGAGTTATTTGTTTGTTGCATTTAAGTGTTGTATGAACTTTATGTATGAACTTGTATTAATTTGGTCTATTCGGTGTTGTGTAATGAAGTATGAGCCGGCAATGGATGTATGATGACCGATGCTCTCCCCAGTTCGTTGAGGGCATGCATACTTTTCTGCTTGCGGCTGAGGCAGACAAGCGGGCGGATGGTTTTATGCCTTGTCCATGTGCTGGCTGTGAGAATGGTCGCAATTACTCTACGTCAAGAACCATTCACATCCACCTGTTTGAGTCCGGTTTCATGCCCCACTATAATGTTTGGACCAAGCACGGAGAAAGAGGGGTTATGATGGAAGACAATGAAGAAGAAGAGGGCGACGACAGCTATCCTGGCCATGGGTTCCCTGAATACGATGATACAACAATGGGGGAAGAAGCTGAGCCGGTAATGCGGGAAGAAGCTGAGCTGGCAATGCGGGAAGAAGCTGAAGAAGAGGCATCAGATGAGCCCGTTGATGATCTAGGTCGGGCCATTGCCGATGCAAAGAGAAACTGCGCAAGTGATTTGGAGAAGAAGAAATTGCAGCGCATGTTAGAGGATCACAAAAAATTGTTGTACCCGAATTGCGTAGGTGACAAGAAAAAGCTGGGCACCACACTAGAATTGCTGCAATGGAAGGCAGAGAATGGTGTATCTGACAAGGGATTTGGAAAGTTGCTGGTAATGATAAAGGATATGCTTCCAAAGGACAACGAATTGCCCGAGAGTACGTACGAAGAAAAGAAGGTTGTTTGCCCTCTAGGGTTAGAGGTGTAGAAGGTACATGCATGCCCTAATGATTGCATCCTCTACCGCGGTGAGTACGAGGATTTGAACGCTTGCCCGGTATGTGGTGCATTGCGCTATAAGATCAGCCGCGATGACCCTGGTGATGTCGAGGGCGAGCGCCCCAGGAAGAAGATTCCTGCCAAGGTGATGTGGTATTCTCCTATAATACCACGGTTGAAACGTTTGTTCCAAAACAAAGAGCATGCCAAGGCGATGCGATGGCACAGAGAAGACCGTAAGAAAGACGGAAAGTTGAGAGTACCCGCTGACGGGTCGCAGTGGAGAAAAATTGAAAGAAAGTACGGGAAGGAGTTTGCAGATGATGCAAGGAGCGTATGGTTTGGTCTAATCACAAATGGCATTAATCCTTTTGGGGAGCAGAGCAGCAACCATAGCACCTGTCCTGTGACTCTATGTTTATATAACCTTCCTCCTTGGTTGTGCATGAAACGGAAGTTCATTATGATGCCAGTGCTCATCCAAGGCCCTAAGCAACCCGACAACGACATTGATGTGTACCTAAGGCCATTAGTTGAAGAACTCTTACAACTGTGGAATGGAACAGGTGTGTGTGCGTGGGATGAGCACATGGGAGAAGAATTTGATCTAAAGGCGTTGTTGTTCGTGACCATCAATGATTGGCCTGCTCTCAGTAACCTTTCAGGACAGACAAACAAGGGATACCGCGGATGCACGCACTGTTTGGATGATACCGACAGTATATATTTGAATAGTTGTAAGAAGAATGTGTACCTGGGACATCGTCGATTTCTTCCGAGCAGGCATCCTGTAAGAAAGAAAGGCAAGTATTTCAAAGGTGAGGCGGATCACCGGACGAAGCCTCGCCACCGTACTGGTGCTGATGTACATGATATGGTCAAGGATTTGAAGGTGATATTTGGAAAGGGTCCTGGCGGACAACCTGTTCCGAAGGACGCTGACGGACGCGCACCCATGTGGAAGAAGAAATCTATATTTTGGGACCTCCCATATTGGAAAGACCTAGAGGTCCGCTCCGCAATCGACGTGATGCATGTGACGAAGAATCTTTGCGTGACCCTGCTTGGCTTCTTGGGCGTGTATGGGAAGACAAAAGATACATTTGAGGCACGGGAGGACCAGCAACGTATGCATGGAGAAGACGGCATACATCAGGGTCATGCAAGCTACGCTCTTACCAAAGAAGAGAAGGAAATCTTCTTTGAATGCCTGCTCAGTATTAAGGTACCGTCTGGCTTCTCGTTGAATATAAAGGGAATAATAAACATGGCAGAGAAAAAGTTCCAGAACCTAAAGTCTCATGACTGCCACGTGATTATGACGCAACTGCTTCCGGTTGCATTGAGGGGGCTTCTACTGGAAAACGTTCGATTAGCCATTGTGAAGCTATGTGCATTTCTCAATGCAATCTCTCAGAAGGTAATCGATCCAGAAATCATACCAAGGTTACAGAATGATTTGGTGCAATGTCTTGTCAGTTTCAAGTTGGTGTTCCCACCATCCTTCTTCAACATCATGAGGCATGTCCTAGTTCACCTATGCGAAGAGATTAACGTTTTGGGTCCTGTATTTCTACACAATATGTTCCCCTTTGAGAGGTTCATGGGAGTCTTAAAGAAATATGTTCATAACCGTGCTAGGCCCAGAAGGAAGCATCTCCAAGGGCCATCAAAATGAGGAGGTCATTGAGTTTTGTATTGACTTTATTCCTGACCTTAAGCCGATTGGTGTTCCTGAATCGCGGCATAAGGGCAGACTGGATGGAAAAGGCACGCTAGGAGGGGAACAAATAATATGTATGGACGGGCATTCTCTCACTGAAGCACACTACACAGTTCTATAGAATTCCGCCTTGGTGGCTCCGTATATGGATGAACACAAGAATTTGCTACGCTCCAAACACCCAGAGCGGTCTGATGACTGGATTACACGTGAACAAACCAGGAGTTTCGCCAGCTGGTTGCAGACACGTACCATGCATGACACCTCTATTGAAGATGACCTGTACTTGCTGTCCCAGTTACCATCTTCGAATATAATGACTTTCAAAGGGTACGAGATAAATGGTAATACATTTTACACGATCGCCCAAGATAAGAAGAGCACCAACCAAAACAGTGGTGTCCGCTTTGATGCAGAAACCAAGACGGGAAAGGAAACATATTATGGTTATATACAGGACATATGGGAACTTGACTATCGACATGGTTTAAAGGTCCCTTTGTTTCGGTGCAAATGGGTCAATATGACACGAGGCGGGGTAACGGAAGACCCGCAGTATGGAATGACAACAGTGGATCTCAACAATCTTGCGTATGCAGACGAACCATTCGTCTTAGCCAATGATGTGGCACAGGTTTTCTATGTGAAGGACATGTCTACCAAGCCAAGAAAAAGAAAAGATAAGGAAGCGAATGCATCGTACGATGAGCCAAAGCGGCTCATAGTTCTTTCTGAGAAGAGAAACATCGTGGGAGTGGATGACAAGACAGACAAGTCAGAAGATTATGAAAAGTTTGATGAAATTGCTCCATTCACAGTGAATATTGACCCGAGCATCCCGTTAAATGATGAAGATTTTCCATGGTTACGGCGCAAAGGGACACACGCGAAGAAAAAGTTTCACACCCAAAGATCTGGGATGTGATCGGCTTCACTATCATCACTTTCTTCTGTGTTTCACACCCAGAGGGGAATCTCTGTAATAGTTAGGGTACTTATGTGTTTTGGCATTTGAAACGCGAAGAAATTTTATATGCAAACAAATTCTTTCATGCCTTTACTGATTTTTAAAGTTAAGTTATTCACAAACTAGTGATTCACACTAATTCAAATAATTCAAAATTTAAACTATTCAAATTTGAAAACTACGGGCACTAACAGAAAGTTTGTAATTTTTCTTCTGTAGTATTCGATCTTTATTAGCTACCTAGCCAGTGATGTATTCGATATTATATCTATTATTCGAGACGATGTATTCGAGATTATATCTATTATTCGAGACGATGTATTCGAGATTATATCTATTATTCGAGACGATGTTTTCGAGATTATATCTATTATTCAAGACGATGTATTCGAGATTATATCTATTATTCGAGACGATGTAATTTGAATACTAAATTGTTTTATATTTCTTTTGGATTAGTTAAATAAAAGCTATGGCAGACAATACCGGCAGAGAGGGAGAACAGGCCATGTTGGATATGATACGCCATCCTCACGGGCCAGATGATGATCAGAATGAAGAAGATTATGACGGCTCCGAATTTCTAAACAACACCAGAGAGGGTGATATGATATTCGATCACGACGACCGAATTGATGAAGTCGTGAACTATGATTATGATGATGACGAAGAAAATGTTGATCTTGAAACAACAAAGACCGGCGAGGTATATATATTTATATAAGCAGGCATCTGGTGATCATCACATGTTTTAAATGACTTGAAGATATATTAACGAATCGATCTTTGTTCTTTCAGCCATCCGGATCGAGCAAATCTTCAGACAAAAGGACGAAACGAGGCCCGAACAAAAAGTTGAAGGAGGGCGTAAAGTACAATATCGAGGCAATCAGACCTAATGACGAACCATTAGCGCCTAAGAAGATTGCGGACAAGTTCGTTCGTCAGTGCGGAGTTCTTGTGAAGGACCAACTCCCGATCTCCCTTCAAGAATGGAGAGAGCCAGCAAAAGACAAAAGACAAAAAGACAAAGAGGACGCTACTCCACGTCCAGATGTTACTTTTGTCGACAAAAACAAAAAGATCTGCTTTGGGATACTCTCATGGAACATTTCACCCTACCAGATCATTTCACAGAAGCAGATGTGCAGAAAGTCAAGGACGCTGCTCTTAGGAAGATGGCGGTTGCATTCAAGAACCACAAGAATCGTGAATGGGACAAGTACGTCAAGGGAGGAAGGAAGACTCCAGTATTCGAGGGAACACTAGAGAACCAACGTGCTCATTGGGACGATTTCGTGAAATTCAAGGATTCGGAATTAGCTAAGGAACGGTCGAGAATAAACAAGAAGATTGCCGAAAAAAGGATAAGTTCCATAAGATGGGGCCAGGTCGCTATGCGGTGGCAATGCCTAAGTGGGATAAGTCTGAGAAAGAGATAGAGGATGCAGGGGACACTCCGGTTACTAAGAGCTGGCCCCCAGGGTCAGGACTTGGTTCTATGCGCATGGGGGGGAGTTGGACCCGAAGACAGGCAATGTTTCGATGAGGGCAAGTCTGAAGGGAGCCGATGATGCGATACTTGTTGCAATAGAAGAGGCACGATCGGGGGTGTTCCAGCCCAACAGAGAGAACGACGAGCTTACGCGTGCCCTGGGAAATCCTGAACACCCGGGAAGAACACGAGGCAAGGGCGCTATTCCGTGGTATGAGGGGTTTTCAGAATGGAACACCGACTACAGAACCCGTGCGAGAAAGAAGATTGCGGAGCAGAAGAAGAGGAAGATGGAGGAGGAGCAGAGGAAGCGGGACTATGAACGCCTTCAAGGCCTAGAAGCAAGTCAAGCGGAATTGGCAGTCAAATTCCAGAGGCAGTTGGAGCAGATCGACTCACTTACCCAGCAAAGGGGGTCTCAGCAGCTGCAACAACCAGCGAATGATCTAGCATTGGATAGCACCGCCCCATCCATGCCGAGAAGCAGCATGGGTTCCGCCCCGGACTCAGCAATGCTAGATAGATACCCCGTGGATGACATCACAGAGAACACTAACTGCGAGCTACATGTCAAAATGAAGAACATACCCATTAAGGTGGCGGACGCCGTTGCTTTTAAAAATCCCCCCGAGGCAACCTTCCATTGCAACCCGATTCCAGCGGGCTATGCTCGTGTCTTGGTTGATGAGGTGCTGGACCCATATTCGGAGCTAGAGCTTGACATTCCTGGAGGTGACGGCGAGCACTTTCTCGGAGAGGCCAAACATCGTATCATCCTATGCAAAAAGGATTGCATCATCTTTCGAAGGCCACCGACACCGCGTCAGCCGACTCCTCGTCGAAGTCCGCCACTGAGTCAGCAGACTCCCACTCCTGCAAGTCCACCAAGTCCGGCAAAGTGTCAGACCACTCCTCCTCCAAGTCCGGCAAAGTGTCAGGCCACTCCTCCTCCTCCAAGTCCGCCACAGCGTCAGACGTCCACTCCTCCTCCAAGTCCGGCACAACCTCAGGCCACTCCTCCTCCAAGTCCGGCACAGCTTTAGGCCACTCCTCAGCCCCGTCAGCCGTCTCCGCCGCCTCAGCAATCGCAGAAGAGACACCCCGCAGCTATGGTGCGTAGCGGTACGAGTTGAGGTAGTACAGGAAGTACAGGCGGAGGCAAGCGATATAAATATGGTCCAAGCCTCACGCCTCTTCCGCAGAGGCCTTATGACAAGTCCGAGGAGGAAATCGCAGCCATATCGAAGGCCGAGGTGGAAGCCCATTTTGCACCGAAACCGCCAACGTCGCCAAGGGAGAAAGTGCCCGAGGAAACGATTGACCACTTCATTCGTATGGCTCAACCACCAGCTCCCAAGCCTGTTGACACAGACTATGAGCGCCACATCAGCAGGTTAAATCGAGCACGTCTACGTAAGGAGGCAAGCTCGGGATCGAGCAAACAACAAGCAGCTGTCAAAAAATGCGGGAAAACCATTCCCCAGCTGGGAGAACAGGTGGCGCAATTGATCCCCTCGCTTGTTGTGCCAACAACACGTGACAGTACACGCGCCCAATATTATTGTGGGCAAACAGTTTACGTTCCCGAGGTGGGCAATGTGGTAATAACCGAGGACCATATAATGCAGGCTGAAGTTCTCAACATCACTGTTGGACAACTCCTCGTGATCGAGCCCATGCCTGTGCTTAGAGAGGATGAAATAAAATGGAAATATGTCCGGGGCCAACCTTTGGTCGAGCCAGACAAGGTCAAGAACCTCCCAACGAGAACGTATGAATTGCATCAATGGTACATGAACATTACCAAGATTTCCAATCGATTGTCCCTCATGGTGAATCTCAAGGAGGAGCATTACTTCCATGAGAAAGCTCTGTCCGTTGAGTATTCCGAACTGTTTCAGTTATACAATCAAGAAGCACTCGACAAATCTATCATCAGTTGCTATTGTCTGTAAGTGATTTCTTTCTGTAATTTAAGTCTCAAGCTAGCTGTAGTGATCCTTTTGATCAATCATTACCTGTAATTATCCTCACTATATTCTTTTCTATGGTATTATGCAGGATGAAGATGTATGAAATGAGAAAAGGTGGACGCTTTGGCATTGGGTTCATTGACCCAAACACCGTTAATGAATACACATGGCTAATAAATCCACATCATGAAAAGGCCGTAGAGGACAACATGCTAGAGTTCTTGAAGCGCCTCAAATACAATGAAGATATACTACTTCCTTACAACTTCCAGTGAGTCACACTGTCTTGTACTATGAATTCTCTGTTTTTGCCTACTAGCTAGCTACATGTTTTTGCTTACATATGCCCGCTTAATTAAGACATGCAAACATGTGTGCATGCAGATTTGACTGGATCTTGTGTATCATTAAAGTTGACGCCGGAACAGTTGAAATACTGGACTCACTACTCAAAGCAAATGCTGACTATAACATCTTGTTTGGGATAGTCAACAGGTAATTTCAATCATTATTAACTATATATCTCGGCCTATTTAGTTCGTCATCTCATGATATGAACTATTTATTTGTCGGTGGGCAGGGCTTGGGCAAGGTTCATCAGCGTCACGGAAGGCAAATGGAAAAAAAAGCTTAAATGGTTTCGACCCCTGGTAAGTAATTAAGTAGTACTAGCTAGCTAGCTAGCTGCCATGTCTTTAATTATCATGCTTGATTAATTATTATCTGATCAAATTCCATTCTCGTAAAGGCCCTGAAGCAGGCGCAGGGGACTGATCTGTGTGCATTCTGCGTTTGCGAGAACATTCGCAAGATGGCGTCCGAAAGGAGCAGATCTCAAAGACAGGAATGGGTACGCTTGTCAGAACACTATTCACAATTTTTACACCATTATCGATATCTAGTCACACAACTAATACACATGCATATTGATCTCCTTCTTAACAGTTCAAAGAGGTGCGGGACAAGCTCCTAGAAACGGAGCGCGTAGAAGCACTTCAAGAGGAAATAGCGGGATTTTTGCTCGACCAGGTCATAAATCCGAAGGGAGAATACTATTACCCGCTACCGCCCCCATGAAAACCACTTCCAATTGTCATCGTGCTCCGAAGGCACCAATTAAGCTAATGCCACTGGCTCCGAAGGCAACATGCATATGTAGGAGAAATTGTATATAGCTATACATGTGTGTATGTGTGAATTAATTAATATGGTGGTTTGTGAGACATTGATGATATATATATGCATGATTGGTTCTACTAGAAATTCTATTTATATATGCACGTGTACAATGTGTAGTATCGTAAAATACCAGCAAACGAAAAAGAATTAAAATGGAAACACAAAATTAAATGAAAAAGAAATCATAAAACTAAAACCCCCCAAACCTTATAGTACCGTACTAAAGGGCTCCAGGCCCCCGAAGCTGGCTCGTGCCACGTGGTTGCCCTTTAGCACCGGTTCGTGCTGAACCGGTACTAAAGGGGGGGCCTTTAGTGCCCACACTTTAGTGCCGGTTACGAAACCGGCACTAAAGGGCCTTACGAACCGGGGCTATTGCCCGGTTCTGCACTAGTGAATTGAAAATCTTGACAAAAGGATCCACAATCAAATTACCCAATATGGATCTAAGGTAGGAATGACTTTGAAATATATTAAAGAAAAGGAACCCATAGTTAATGAGAAAATGAATTTATATTCCTCTAGAATCGATAAACTTGAGGGTATTATTGCCAACTTGGGAACCGCTTTTTCTTCCGTAAAAAACACTCCAAGTTCATCTACTAAAAATACTAAGCTTATTTATGTTCCTAAGAATAAGGGTGAATCATCCAGTAAGGAAACTGCGGATCTTAAATCTATAAGTGTTCATCCCAATCTTTTTGCCATCATTAAGGAACCATTTGCTATGAATGAATTTTTCGGTCTTTTGCCTAAAACTTTGATAATTACTAGAAAGAAAGAAAATTCTAAAGAAGTTAGATGCCTCATTGAAGAATTTCCTACCAAAGAATGCAATACCTAGATCTATCCTTGCTTTTATGCCTAGCTAGGGGCGTTAAACGATAGCGCTTGTTGCGAGGCAACCCAATTTTATTTTTAGTTTTTTGCTTTTTGTTTATGTTTAGGAATAAATAATCCATATAGCCTCTGTTTAGATGTGGTTTTATGTTTTAATTAGTGTTTGTGCCAAGCTAGACCTATTGGATCTTCTTGGATGATAGTTATTTGATCTTGCTGTAATTTCCAGAAACTTTGAGCTCAGTGCCCGAATTATTAAAAATCACCAGAATGCGATAAAATACTAGTTCCAATTGATGCTGATCAATAAACAAATTTTATAGGTCTTATAATTTTGGTAGATTTTTTGGAGTTCCATAAGTTTGCGTTAGTTACAGATTACTATAGACTGTTCTGTTTTTGACAGATTCTGTTTTTCGTGTGTTGTTTGCTTATTTTGATGAATCTATGGCTAGTAAAATAGTTTATAATCCATAGAGAAGTTGGAATACAGTAGGTTTAACACCAATATAAATAAATAATGAGTTCATTACAGTACCTTAAAGTAGTCTTTTGTCTTCTTTCTCTAACGGAGCTCACGAGATTTCTATTGAGTTTTGTGTTGTGAAGTTTTCAAGTTTTGGGTAAATTCTTTTGATGGATTATGGAACAAGGGGTGGCAAGAGCCTAATCTTGGGGATGCCCATGGCACCCCCAAGATAATCCAAGGACACCAAAAAGTCAAAGCTTTGGGATGCCCCGGAAGGCATCCCCTCTTTTGTCTACTTCCATCGGTAATTTACTTGGAGCTATATTTTTATTCACCAACATGATATGTGTTTTGCTTGGAGCGTCTTGTATTATTTGCGTCTTTGCTTGTTTGTCTACCACAATCATCCTTGCTGTACATACCTTTTGATAGAGCCATACATAAATTGGAATTTTATAGAATACTCTATGTGCTTCACTTATATCTTTTGAGCTTGATAGTTTTGCTCATAGTGCTTCACTTATATCTTTTGAGCGTGATAATTTTTGCTCTAGTACTTCACTTAGATCTTTTAGAGTACGGTGGTGGATTTGTTTTAAAGAAACTATTGATCTCTCATGCTTCACTTAGATTATTTTGAGAGTCGTTAATAGCATGGTAATTTGCTTAATGTTAATATACTTGGTATTCAAGATATGTGAAACTTTCTTTTGAGTGCGTTGAATACTAAGAAAAGTTTGATGCTTGATAATTGTTTCGAGATATGGAGGTGATAATATCAAAGTCATGCTAGTTTAGTAGTTGTGAATTTGAGAAATGCTTGTGTTGAAGTTTGCAAGTCCCGTAGCATGCACGTATGGTTAAAGTTGTGTAACAAATTTGAAACATGAAGTGTACCTGGCTTGTGCATCCTTATGAGTGGCGGTCGGGGACGAGCGATGGTCTTTTGCTACCAATCTATCCCCCTAGGAGCATGCACGTAGTACTTGATTTTTGATGACTTCTAAATTTTTAGAATAAGTATATGAGTTCTTTTGACTAATGTTGAGTCCATGGATTATACGCACTTTTACCTTTCCGCCTTTGGTAGCCTCTTCGGTACCGTGCATTGCCCTTTCTCACCTTGAGAGTTGGTGCAAACTTCGCCGGTGCATCCAAACCCCGTGATATGATACGCTCTATCACACATAAACCTCCTTATATCTTCCTCAAAACAGCCACCATAACTACGTATTATGGCATTTCCATAGCCATTCCGAGATATATTGCCATGCAACTTTCCACCGTTCCGTTCATCATCATCATGACATACTTTACTTTTGTCATATTGCCATTGCATGATCATATAGTTGACATCGTATTTGTGGCAAAGCCACCATGCATTATTTTTCATACATGTCACACTTGATTCATTGCACCATCCCGGTACACCGCCGGAGGCATTCATATAGAGTCATATCTTGTTCTAGTATCGAGTTGTAATCCTTATGTTGTAATCAATAGAAGTGTGATGATCATCATTATTAGAGCATTGCCCAATAAAAAAAGAGAGAAAGGCCAAAAAGAAAAAAAAAATAAAGGCCCAAAAAAAGAAAAGAAATAAAAAGGGCAATGTTACTATCTCTTTTTCCACACTTGTGCTTCAAAGTAGCACCTTGTTCTTCATGTAGTGAGTCTCATATATTGTGCTTCAAAGTAGCACCATGTTTTTCATATAGTGAGTCTCATAAGTTGTCTTTTTCATCCTAGTGGGAATTTTTCATTATAGAACTTGGCTTGTATGTTCCTACGATGGGCTTCCTCAAATTCCCTAAGTCTTCATGAGCAAGCAAGTTGGATGCACACCCACTAGTTTTATTTTGTTGAGCATTCATAGCTCTAGTGCATCCGTTGCATGGCAATCCCTACTCCTCATGTTGACATCAATTGATGGGCATCTCCATAGCCCGTTGATTATCCTCGTCAATGTGAGACTTTATCCTTTTTTGTCTTCTCCACACAATCCCCATCATCATATTCTATTCCACCCATAGTGCTATATCCATGGCTCATGCTCATGTATTGCGTGAAGGTTGAAAAAGTTTGAGATTATTTAAGTATGAAACAATTGCTTGGCTTGTCATCGGGGGTATAGAAGTTGGGAACATCTTTGTTTGACGAAAATGAAGCATAGCCTAACTATATGATTTTGTAGGGATGAACTTTCTTTCGCCATGCTATTTTGAGAAGACATGATTACTTTGATTAGTATGCTTGAAGTATTATTATTTTTATGTCAATATGAACTTTTGTCTTGAATCTTTCGGATCTGAATATTCATACCACAATTAAGAAGTCTTACATTAAAATTATGCCAAAGTATCACTCCGCATCAAAAATTCTCTTTTTATCATTTACCTACTCGAGGACGAGCAGGAATTAAGCTTGGGGATGCCTGATACGTCTCCAACGTATCTATAATTTTTTATTGCTCCATGCTACTTTATTTACTGTTTTGGACTATACTGGGCTTTATTTTCCACATTTATATTATTTTTGGGACTAACCTATTAACCGGAGGCCCAGCCCAGAATTGCTGTTTTTTGCCTATTTCAGTATTTCGAAGAAACAGAATATCAAATGGAGTCCAAGCGGAATGAAACCTTCGGAAACGTGATTTTCTCACCGAACGTGATCCAGGGGACTTGGACCCTACTCCAAGGAACGAAAGAGGCGGTCACAAGGGTGGGGGGCGCCCCCCCTAGGGCGCGCCCCCTGCCTCGTGGGCCCCCTGTCGCTCCACCAACGTACTCCTTCCTCTTATATATACCTACGTGCCCCCAAACGATCAGAACAGGAGCCAAAAACCTAATTCCACCGCAGCAACTTCCTGTATCCACGAGATCCTATCTTGGGGCCTTTTCCGGAGCTCTGCCAGAGGGGGCATCCACCACGGAGGGCTTGTACATCATCACCATAGCCCCTCCGATGAAGTGTGAGTAGTTTACTTTAGACCTTCGGGTCCATAGATAGTAGCTAGATGGCTTCTTCTCTCTTTTTGGATCTCAATACAATGTTCTCCCCATCTCTCGTGGAGATCTATTCGATGTAATCTTCTTTTTTCGGTGTGTTTGTTGAGACCGATGAATTGTGGGTTTATGTTCCAAGTTATCTATGAATAATATTTGATTCTTCTCTGAATTCTTTTATGTATCACTACTAGGGAAAACCCTAGCAGTAGCGCTGGTTTTGTGCTCACTAGTAGCGCGGGTAGGCGCGCTATTAATAAGGCGCTACAGCTACTGCTTAGCAGTAACGCGTGCCCACACACGCTACTGCTAGGACAAATAGCTGCAGCGTTGTTTCACTCCCACGCTACTGCTAGTGTAACTACTGGCAGCGTGTTTTCTCTCCATCACTACTAGTATTCTTTCTTTACTTTTCAGTTTTCAGTTTATTTATTCGCCATCGTACAAATATTGATACAATACCAGTTATGAGGTTTACATCACTATGTCCATAATAGTGTCAAATGAAGGTGGATTAGGTTCAAGTGGAGGCAATACGTGGTGCATGTCAAAAGTATACTACTAATGCAAACTTGATCTAGTTTGGACTAGTAGTACTTTCGATGTGCACCACATGTTGCCTCCACTTGAATCTAATCCGCCAGCACAAGATATTTAATCATCATCATGGTCATTACCACCAACAGTATTTATTTAATCACCACTAACACTAGCTAATAATAATCATCATAGTCATTACCACCAACACTAGCTATTTTATCATCATAGTAATAGTGTAGCACATCATCATCCTGAAACTCATTTCTAGCTAGCTAATCACTCCTGCTGCTCTCTCTTAGGTAAAACAACATAAAACATGTGTAGCTCTCCTCCTTGATCAAGTTGGAGCATGCAGATGAGCCTGTCTCCTAATCATGGAAGGCGCCTCTGTTTGCTGCCCCCTAGTACTTGTCTGCGCTCCCCCAACACATATTTGGTCCAGTCTTGCACTATTAAGCATCCGTCGCTAATCTTGAATGCACTAAAGTAATATGTAGGATATCTTGGCCGTAAGCTGATAATACTCATGATACCTTTAGTCTCGATCCCATAAGGCACAACATTCATCGGGAGTCCCTGTTGAAGAACATCGTATGGTAACATACTTAGCAATGAAGTTTAGCTTCAAAAATAATGTATGGAAAAGATGCAATGAGGACAAAAAGTAAAAATCTTACCATCCTTCCTAAATGGATGTGACGTAGTTCATTATGAACACTATTGGTCGCACATTTTCAGTACTAACATTTCTAAATCCAGGAAGAAAATGTCTTGACAGTATCAAGATCCTCAAGCCATGAAACATAATGACTTATCTCCTCGCAGTTTAGTTCAGCCTCGGGACAATAGTAGGTCCTGTCTACCAAGCGCTGGACATGTTTGCTTGCACCAAAATAAGCTGACAATACAACTTAGTTGTCAACTATTTTTGAATAAACAATATCAAAGACATTAATATGGTTGAGAAACTTACATAATGGTATAACTGGAGGCGTCTGCATATTGACCCAGATGTCGGTATTACCTTCAATATCATCTTCCGGATGAATATCAAAGGTGATAACCATATCAGGCTCAAATGCATAAGTCTTGCATAGTGCTCGCCATGTTTTGCATCCAAAATAGGTGTAGTCGTCTGAATTGTATAATTTTGCATGGAAAATATAACCATGCTCGGTCTTCAAATAAACTTTCTTTACCTCCGCAGAATGACTGAAACCTATCTTATCCAATACAAAAACTCTTGCATGGCAGGGGATACGCTAGTAGAATAGTAAAGAAAATATAAGTTCAAGCAAATGAAGCAGATGTCATGCTTAGCTACGAAAAAAGACTTCTCGTTATGACTTACTGTATCCACTTCGAAGTTCTCGTCCAGCTTGATGCTGAAGCGCCTATCATCATCTAGGAAGATTCCGTCGCACAGGCCACGCTCGTCTTCGCAGTATTTGCAAATACCGAAATCCTTTTTGTCGTCAGACATTTCCTATGTTCATAGTTAAAACATTAATTGAAAATCGATCGAAGACAACTACCAGGATACTCAACACACAAATCCGGGGCACTCGATATTTCCTACATATTCTGGCACAAGTCATGCCAAAATTCATAGAAATATCCGGCATGACCTTTGCTAAAATAGGACATATCGAGCGCCTGAAATTTGCCGGAACGGAAATGAATCAACACTCCGGCAAAACATAGGCCACTCGGAGGTGTAACCTGCAAACATGACCGGCCACTTGGATATTGAGCAACACAAGATATACATTTCAAAATATCTTATAGGACTCAAATTAGCATGCAATTAATAAGTAAAAGTAAATCATCTCATGCGTCCCTACATCGTCGAATATTATCACTAATACATCACGAATAGTGTCATACATATAGCATCACTAATAAAACTAAAACCCTAGCACACGACGGGTATCGGCGCGGGTGGTGGACACCCACAGAGAAGGAACCATCACGGGATCATACCTCCAATGAGATCCCTGGAGAACCTGCCAGGTGTTGGAGAACGACCTGTGCTCCAACGCAAACAAGTAGCGACGGACGTGCGCGTCCTCCTCACTGACACAGTGATGCACCACCTCCGCGGAGTGCTCGAGCCTCTGGATCGTCACTGGCCCACGCGACCGCCACCAAAGAAGGTTCGGGTGAACGACAGGCTGGCTCCTCACCAACCTGCGCCCTCGGTAGGTAGCGCCTCCCAGTAGCACCCTGGCGGAGCCCAGTCCCGGACATGGCCAAGCAGGTGTCGTCCTCCGCCGACTCGACGACGAGGATGCGGGATAGGCATTGTTCACGTCGAGGAGGGAAAATTGCTTTAACTAAAAAATAGCAACAAGTTCTTACTAACTAGTTCTATTAATTCAACTAGTTCTTACTAAAAATAAACTTACTATAAATAAAAATATTCTAGTACCTAATTAGTACCTAGTTCTTACTAACTAATTAGTACCTAGGAACTACTGCCCTAATTACCATCTAATTTGATGAACCTATAGGGGTGAAAGTGGTAGCGGATATTTCAATTTTCCAACTATAAAGTGAAATAAGTGGTCAAATTTTACTCGTTTTATGATTCATCTTAGAAATTTGATTCGTTTTCACCCTTACATGAACCCTAACTCATTTGAGCCGCATCCGATTTGTTTCCACTCGTACATGAACCCTAACTAATTTGATGCAACTAAAATATAAACAAACCCTAGGCAGAGGTAGGGGAGAGGGAGGAGCGGGCGTGCTCACCTCGGGTGCCTGCGATGAGGGAGGGGCAAGGCTGCGTTGAGGTCAGGGTCGGGGCTCGGGCGTGCGGCGGATGGCGTCCGGCGTCAAGGTCAGGGTCGGGGGTGGCGTTCGGGGCGGCGTTGAGGTCGGGGTGGGGGCGGCGTTGAATCTAGGGTCGGGGCGGCGTAGAGGGTGCGGAGAGCGCGCGGCGGCCGACGGGCGACGGCGGCGGCGACAGTGTGGAGAGAGTTCGATTTGGGGGAAGTGGCCGCGTGGGGAAGGACGAAGCCCGTGGTTAAGTCAGCAGTAGCAGTAGCGCGTTCCAGGAAACGCGCTGCTGCAATCTTAGCTACAGCGCGTTCGGCTATACACGCTACTGCTACTCCTTTCTCTTTTTTTCCCTTTTTCATATAGTATTCTTCGCATTTTATTTTTTTACTTTCACCTTATTCTATTTCTTTCAGTTTCAGTTACCTTTCTATTTTCTTTCCATTTAATTTTATAACCTTTAGCAGCAGCGAGTTTTTATTAAAACGCGCTGCTACAAATGACGTAGCGGCAGCGCGGTTCGTCGTAGGTCGCTTCTACTATGTGTAGCCTATCGGCTAAGCCGTGTGAACTTTAGTAGCAACGTGTTTAAAGGCAGACGCGCTACTGCTAGATCTTTATCTGCAGCGAGGTTTCCACGGGCACGCTGCTGCTAATTAGCACCAGCGTGCTTTTTTGACCCACGCTACTGCTAAGGTTCTGTGTATAAGGTTTTCCCTAGTAGTGTATGATTGAGTTATCTTTGCAAGTCTCTTCGAATTATCCGTTTGGTTTGGCCAACTAGATTGGTAGTTCTTGCAATGGGAGAAGTGCTTAGCTTTGGTTTCAATCTTGCGGTGTCCTTTCCCAGTGACAGAAGGGGCAGCAAGGCACGTATTGTATTGTTGCCATCGAGGATAACAAGATGGTGTTTTTATCATATTGCATGAATTTATCCCTCTACATCATGTCATCTTGCTTAAGGCGTTACTCTGTTTTTAACTTAATACTCTAGATGCATGCTGGATAGCGGTCGATGAGTGGAGTAATAGTAGTGGATGCAGAATCGTTTCGGTCTACTTGTCTCGGACGTGATGCCTATATACATGATCATACCTAGATATACTCATAACTATGCTCAATTCTATCAATTGCTCAACAGTAATTTGTTCACCCACGTAGAATACTTATGCTCTTGAGAGAAGCCACTAGTGAAACCTATGGCCCCCGGGTCTATTCTCATCATATCAATCTCCATCACTTTAATACTTGCTTTGTTTTTACTTTGCCTTTTACTTTTCACTTTGCATCTATATACCAAAAATACCAAAAATATTATTTATCATCTCTATCAGATCTCACTCTCGTAAGTGACCGTGAAGGGATTGACAACCCCTAATCGCGTTGGTTGCGAGGAGCTATCGTTTTGTGTAGGTACGAGGGATTTGTGCGTGGCCTCCTACTGGATTGATACCTTGGTTCTCAAAAACTGAGGGAAATACTTATGCTACTTTGCTGCATCATCCTCTCCTCTTCGGGGAAATCCAACGCAGTGCTCAAGAGGTAGCATCGGGGAGGGGAATCTAAGGTCTCCTCCCCTCGCGGGAAGAAAAGGGCCGCCTCTGAAGACTTGGAGATGGAGGTGCCTCAACAAGGGAAGAAAATTTTACCAGGGGGCCCTGCCCCGAAGGGCGTCCTTACCGCGCCATTACCGTAAATACGAAGCTACTGCTTCCTCCTCCGAGAAAAATAACCAGGATCCATTCTTTGCAGTCCGGCTAGCAGCTCTTCTCGATAGAGTTCGTCTTCGGGGGATCTCCTTCTGGAGATGATGGAGAGTGAAACCCCACCAACCTCTCCGCCTCATGGAGCGGGTGATCCCGAGGTGTCGTCACGGAGGAGTCCAGATTTGCCGAGGCCAGAAGCTAATACTTTGGCCGCCCTGAGCCCGGAGCGTTCGGCTCCCACTGGGGGCGATAAGAAGGGTCCAGCACAGTTCGGCGACCTGCCGGACACGCTGACGGGCCTTCTGGAGCTAGCTGCTCTCTCGGAGGATCACCATTCATTGATGAGCACGGTGCTTGGGAAGGTTTCATCTGCCACAAGCAGGCTGCATGAAGCTTTTACGAGCCTGCTTAGAGGCTTTGAGGTATGTAATGAAATACGTAATTTTTTTATTATGGCGCACGTGCTAGGTGTGCTCCATGTGGATAGTAGCCCCTGAGACTCTGGTTGCCAGCCCTAGGCGGCAAACGGAGGATCACATTGTTGAATAATGATCGTGTTGTATTCATGCGCAGGTGGCGAAGGATTCGGCAGCCGACCGTTCCGTTGAAGTCGCCGAACTGAGGAGGCATATTGGAGTTGTGGATGCCGATATCACACTTGTGAGCGAGCGGCTTAACGAGTCGCAGAGTATGTGCTCTGCTTTCCTTATTTATAGGAAATATTAAGAGGAGCATAATGTTAACGTGATACGCTTGGACTGCAGGCGGAGCTACTGCCGTGGAGGCCCTAAGGGCGGAACTTGCCCGTGCCAAGGAACAAGTCCAGGCGAGCAATGCGGCTGCCCTAAAGGCGCCGAAGAGTTGAGAGCCGAAAAGGCTGCTCATCGCTGAAGCGAAAATAAAATAGCCGAGATGGTTGTGGAGCTGCAAAACACCGCCAACCGGTATGAGCTTCTTGAAAAAGAGAATCAGGCGAATTCGCCTGACCGGAAGAAGGCCCTTGATGCGGCCAAGGAGATGCATTCCCAAATTAGGGATGCGTGGGAGGAGCTTCGATAGGCCGGAGAAGTCGCGGCTGGAAACCCCTATTTGTTGCGGATGAAGTTTCTAGATCCAAAGTCGCTCCTCTGGATCGACGCTGGAGCCCTGCAGACGCGTATGCGGATTTGGTGAAGAGTACGGCTGATGCGGCCTAGTTTTTCGAGGATCAAAAAGATAATGAAGTTGAAAAGCTGTTCTGGTCGCAATTCAGTGCTCCAACGCACCCATTGCCATTGAGTGAGAGGATGGCTGCTGTGGCCGAGCTCCATAGGCTGTCCGGTCTTGCAATGCGGTCTGTAATAGACCATCTATGGCCGAAGGGGCCTAAGCCGGATAGTTATTTTGGTTTAGTGAAACAATTCCTTGGTGCCGTATCGCGGATCGATTCCGTGAAGAGGTCGGCGTGCATAGAGGGTGCACGGATGCCTCTTGCCCCCGTTAAAGCATATTGGATAGACATGGAGGCCACCATCATTGTGACCCAGAATCCGGCGGGAACCCAGGATCCGGCCGAGCACTACTTGGAGCAGGTAACAGAAGGTGCTCTCTTAATAGAGGCTCAGTGCTCGAAGAATGTCATGTTCGAGTGACAAATCGTTTCATTGTAAAAACAATTTTATTGTAATTATGGAGGCTATGTTTATACTTTTCGCCCGAAAGTGCTATTGTGCCTCCTGTGCGGCCGTTTTATGTATATATGTAATCTGAAAGTCAGCAGTCGTTGGCTTCAGCCCCCACGCATACAATGCGGGGGTGTTCGAGAAAATATGCGTAATAACACTTGATCCAACGTGTTGGTCCATTAAGGAGGTGATCGGACGTCGAACTAGGCAACCGGACTATATAGCTTTAACACTTTCACTTAGCCATAGGAGTTTGACGGTGGGGCTACTATGTAGCCCCTGGTACCTTTGCGTGCATCCGAATACGGGCGCGTGTGTACATGATCGGGAAACGGTCCTTCTTTAATGCGAAGGAATCCTAAAGATTCCGATAAGTCTTCGAGTGGTTGAACAGTCTCTCGCTATATCATGACAGTCAGTTTTTGGCTTTCTCTACTGAGGTGCTCATCCGGAATAACCAGGGCACAATCGCAGTAGTTCTCCTTTGGCCGCCTTAGCCGATAAGAACGGAACGTAAGGCGGCAAACCCAGGAGCCGGGCAAACCCAACATTTGACCAAAGACATGATTCGGAGCTGATGCATATAAGGCCAAACTCGCGACGCCGAACACTCCCGAAGGTATTCGGACTTTATAACATATACTAGGCTGAGTAACGCCCTTTATTATGAACCCTGTATTTTGAGGTACGTGCATTAGTCTGTCGTGGCGAAATGCCAATAACGGCAGTATCCTCTGTGGATGTGGTACCCATGGGATGTGTAAGCAACAAGAGACAATAAAGAAGGTTTACACAGGGGCTTAATCTACAGAGTAACCTTTGAGCGGGGCCCTGCTGCACGTCTGCGCCTTTGTCTCCGTTGTGCCGTGTCCTGGGAGGGTATCCCACGAATGGTGTCTGTAAAAAGGAAAACTCATTTAGAGGAGTATGACATAAGCGTGCGAAGAGTTGGCTATCATCAATGGATAGTAAAAGTGTAAGACATTGGCCTGTTAATAAGGTCGAGCCAAGAGTTGGGCTTTATTAAATATCTATAGCCCATGGTGTCCTCTATGGGATTACATGTATGGCGCCTAGCTCAGGTTTATCTGGGCTGTCGGACTTGTCTAACCGTATCCGTGGTCTTAACGACCAATCATGCATTCTGATATTAGAGGCCGCTTAGAGTCCAGCTGCTAGAGTCGTCGCGTACTCTTCCGCGCATAAGGAACGCTCTGTATTTCCGTTAACGGCGATGACGCCATGTGGACCGGGCATCTTGAGTTTAAGGTAGGTGTAGTGCGGTACTACATTGAAGCGGGCGAAGGCCGTTCTCCTGAGCAATGCATGATAACCACTTTGGAGGGGGGCTATGGTGAAGAGTAGTTCTTCGCTTCTGAAGTTGCCTGGGGAACCGAATGTCACCTCTAGTACGAGGGAGCCCCTGCAGCGGGCTTCAACGCCTGGTGTCACCCCTTCAAAGGTGTGTTACTTTGGCTTATTCTGGATGGGTCTATCCCCATCCTGCGGACAGTGTCCTGGTATATTAGATTAAGACTACTGCCACCGTCCATGAGGACGCGAGTGAGATGGTATCCGTTGATTATTGGGTCGAGCACTAAGGCAGCTGATCCTCCGTGCCGCATACTAGTCGGGTAGTCCCTGTGATCGAAGGTGATCGGGCAGGCCGACCAGTGGTTAAGTTTGGGGGCGACGGGCTCTATAGTGTATGCGTCTCTGAGCGCGCGTTCGCGCCTTCTCTTGGGTATGTGAGCCGCGTGGATCATGTTTACTGTTTTTACCTCTGGTGGGAATTTTTTCTGTCCCCCAGTGTTCGGCTGGCGAGGCTCATCCTCGTCTTCACTTGGTGTTTCCCTTCCCTTATGTTCGGCATTTAATTTGGCGGCCTGCTTAAAGACCCAGCATTCTCTGTCAGTGTGGTTCACAGGTTTTTCAAGGGTGCCATGAATTTGGCACAGTCTGTCCAGGACTTTGTTCAGGACGGACGGTCCCTCTTTGCTGCCTTTAAATGGCTTCTTTGTTGACCGGGTCGAGAGCCCCTGAATCCGGCGTTGACCGTTGTGTTGTCTGGACTTTCTTCCTTGTTTCGATGTTTTTTTTTACGCCGTGGCTTCCCATTGCCATCCCTGATTTCGGATGTGCCTGGTTCGCTGGTGCCTCTATGGGCCAACCAGCTGTCTTCACCCATGCAAAAGCGGGTCATAAGGCTTGTTAAGGCTGCCATTGTCCTCGGCTTTTCTTGGCCGAGGTGTCTGGCGAGCCACTCATCCCGGATACTGTGCTTGAAGGCCGCTAGGGCTTCGGCATCCGGACAATCAACAATTTGATTCTTCTTAGTGAGGAATCTATTCCTAAGCTTGTGGGCGGACTCTCCGGGCTATTGAGTTATGTGACTTAAATCGTCAGCGTCTGGAGGTCGGACATAGGTTCCTTGAAAATTGGCCCTGAAAGCATCCTCAAGTTCCTCCCAACTTCCGATTGAGTTTTTGGGGAGGCTTTTCAACCAGTGCCGAGCTGGTCCCTTCAACTTGAGGGGAAGGTATTTGATGGCATGGAGGTCGTCCCCACGAGCCATGTGGATGCGAAGGATAAAATCCTCAATCTAGACCCCGGGGTCTGTCGTTCCGTCACATGCCTCTATGTTCACGGGTTTGAAACCCTGTGGAAATTCGTGGTCCAGTACCTCTTCGGTGAAGCACAGAGGGTGAGCGGCCCCTCTGTATCTGGACATGTTGTGGTGTGCAGTTGACCGTTGTTGTGTCTGGTGATGATTCTGAACTAGTACTCGATCAGACTGATTGTTTTGGTGACAGTAATCCTGCACCGGAGCGTGTCCTCTAGATCCATAGATGGACCTGGTCGCGCCGGCCTTTTTATCCAGGAGCTCACGTAAATCATGTGTGGCGTCAGTAGCTGCTCTATTGCAGTTATGAAGTGGTTGTTCCGGCCTACTGGCCGTATTGTTCTTTGGTGGAATAGCCTCATCGTCAAATTCTGGCAGCAGGTTGCGCTTTGGATAGCTCTTTGTGGCGATCGTCGCCGTATTTTTCTTCAGTGTCTAGCACTTTATTCAATTTGCGGTTGAGCATTTCCTGTGCGGCCTTAAGCCTTTGCTTCTGCTTCTTTAGACTTCTCGCAGTGGCCATAAGCCTTCTGTGGAGGTTATCTCATTCCAAACGTGTTTCTGGGATGATGAATGCGTCGTCGTCCGGATTGTGCTCCTGTCCCGGGGCAGTTTGATGAGTTTGGCCCTCGGGATCACTGTGATCGGGTGTCTGCTCCGGGCTGTGTTCGGCGTGACCTGGCTCATCCCACTCCATCGCTGGGTCCATATGGTCGTTGTTGCCTTCAGAGTTGACTGGGGTGTCGATCTTTCTACCGCTGTTATCACTGTTTTTACTGTGGCTGGACTTAGAGCGGCACCTGCGCCATCGTTTTGGCTTTTGTCCGAGGGTTTTATCCTCCGTTTTCTCGCCATTGTCCTCCTTAGGCGTGTCCACCATTTATATATCATATGATGAGGTGGCAGTCCAGCGCCCCGTGGGCGGTGGTTCAGAATCGTCCACTGCCCCAATGTCTGTATCGTTGGTGTCATCGGAGTCGAAGTCAAGCATGTATGTTACGTCGTCGACATTGGCTACGAAGTGGGTGGTTGGTGGGAAACAAATTTCTTCGTCGCCTTTTTCCCCCTCAAGCCGGACATAGTCCGGCCAAGCATCTCCTGACAAAGAGAGAGACCTTAATGAATTCAGCATGTCACCGAGGGGCGAGTGCTGGAAGATATTTGCGGCGGTAAATTCCATTACCGGAGCCCAACCAGAATCGGCAGGCTCGGGGGCGCGCGGGCTGGAACCTACAGCCGGACACAAGTCCGGGGCTCCGGAGACACAGGCTTCCTTGGGGGTGAATTCTGTGCTTGGCTCTACTGCCGATGAGTGTGTGGCCTCCGTGGCGGGGTCCATCCACCCATCCTTGGATGACGCAATCTGCCCCGAATTTAGGTCCGGAGCTCTTGCAGGTGCGATATCCTGAGTATTGTCCGACAACAGGTCTAAGCCGTGCTCGTCATGACTGTTCAACGCTCCTGGCGTAGGCCCGAATCTGTCGAAGATGAAGTCTCCGCGGATATCGGCTATGTAGTTCAAGTTTCCAAACCTGACCTGAAGGTCAGGGGCGTAGCTGTCGATCTGCTCCAGATGGCCAAGCGAATTGGCCCGCGGTGCGAAGCCGCCGAACACGAAGATCTGTCCGGGGAGAAAAGTCTCACCCCGGACCGCGTTGTTGTTAATGATTGAAGGAGCCATCAAGCCTTGCAGCGACGACATAGAGGAACTCTCAATGAAAGCACCAATGTCAGTGTGAAAACCGGCGGATCTCGGGTAGGGGGTCCCGATCTGTGCGTCTAAGGCTAATGGTAAGAGGAGGCAAGGGACACGATGTTTTACCCAGGTTCGAGCCCTCTTGATGGACGTAAAACCCTACTTCCTGCTTGATTGATCTTGATGATATGAGTATTACAAGAGTTGATCTACCACGAGATCATAGAGGCTAAACCCTAGAAGCTAGCCTATGATGATTATGATTGTCCCTCTAAGGACTAAACCCTCCGGTTTATATAGACATCGGAGGGGGCTAGGGTTTACACAGAGTCGGTTACAAAGAAGGAAATCTATTATCCGGATCGCCAAGCTTGTCTTCCACGCAAAGGAGAGTCCTATCCGGACATGGGACAAGTCTTGAGTCTTGTATCTTCACGGTCCAACGGTCCTGCCAAAGTATATAGTCCGGCTGTCCGGATACCCCCTAATCCAGGACTCCCTCAGACATCGCGCCATCCAGCCTCCTCTTGCGGTGGGAGAACGAATACTCCTGTGGCTCCGGCTGGCTCTGCACCCTCACGAACGACACACCATACTCGATCGATTCGTTATCCTCTGGGTGCTCAACCTTCGACCTGTATGCCCACCACCTCCGCCTGACTGTCTCCTCGGGCGAATCTGTATGCTCAATCGCCCAGAGGAGATACTCGATGAACTCGGAAGACTGCGGCGTGACTACCACCGAGGAGTACATGTACATCGCCGCCCTCATCGCCGCCATCTCGCTCTTTCGCATATATTGCCACCTGGCCCTCACCGTACTCAAAATCTCCCACTCATTGTCAAACCAAGTAAGGGTCTCCTTCAACCTGGCTAACTTTGCCTGGTCGCCGCCGATGATCTGCTTGATTCGCTGCTGCATCCTCTCCATATATGTCCTTTTGAGTGGTCCGATGCTAGCTTTGGAAGATGGGAGGAGAGACGGTGGTCTTGCAATAGAGAAGAGGGAGAGACGAGACGGTGGTTTTGGAATGGAGATGATGGAGAGGAGAGGAGGTGGCTTTTTCAATGGAGAAGAGGGAGAGGCGAGACGGTGGTTCTGGAATGGAGATGATGGAGAGGAGAGGAGGTGGTTTTGCAATGGAGAAGAGGGAGTGGAGCGTGCGGCTGCGATTTAGGATTGGACGAGAGGGCCGCCGCGCTGTGACTGGATCAAAATCAAAATCAATTTACCCTTCAATTAAGAAAGCGACCCCACATTTACTAGTCTCCCTTTTATTCTGGGTCATAATTGGCCATGATTTTCGCAAATAAAATATATGTTATATGTTGCAAAAATAATATAATTTGAAAGTACATTCAGATACAAACCAAACGATACAATTTTTGGTGACATGCATTCACATTTTGCTTGTCCAATACAGTACGTGGTCAAACTTTGACCCAAAATACGCAAAACAAAAAAAATACTTCCAAGATCTGCACCGCTCTTCCGCTCTTTTCCTCTTAAACCACCGCCGCTCCTCTCCTGTTCCAATCTAAATCCAGCGCCGCTCCTCTCCTCTTCCATTTCAAAACCACCGCCCCTCCTCTCCTGTCACAGTCCAAAACCAGCGTCGCTCCTCTCCCGTTCCAATCCAAAACCAACGCTGCTCCTCTCCTCTTCCATTCAAAAACCACCACCGGTGAGTGAAGCTGCTATGGAGAAGTAGATCGATGGAGGAGTACAACCGATACTTGAGGATCACAGACGGCGACCCTGTGAAGCTAGCTAGGATGTTGGAGATACAGTCTTGGTTTGACAACAAGGACCAACTAGCGGCGACGACGACATCCATGGCCAAATATCTGCAACAGAGCGGAAAGGTGGCGATACTGATGACCCACAAGTGTAGGGGATCTATCGTAGTCCTTTCGATAAGTAAGAGTTTCGAACCCAACGAGGTGCAGAAGGAAATGATAAGCGGTTTTCAGTAAGGTTTTCTCTGCAAGCACTGAAATTATAGGTAATAGAGAGTTTTGTGATAAGATAAGATAAAATAGTAACGAGTAACAAGTAAATAAAGTAATAAAGTGCAGCAAGGTGGCCCAATCCTTTGTGTAGAAAAGGATAAGCCTGGACAATTTGTAATAAGGAGAAAGGAGCTAGTTTTCATCACGTTCATATGATTCACGTTCGGTACTTTGATAACTTGATATGTGGGTGGACCGGTGCTTGGGTACTGCCCTTACTTGGACAAGCATCCCACTTATGATTAACCCCTATTGCAAGTGTCCACAACTACGAAAGAAGTATTAAGGTAAACCTAACCACAACATTAAACGTATGGATCCAAATCAGCCCCTAACGAAGCAACGCATAAACTAGGGTTTAAGCTTCCATCACTCTAGCAACCCATCATCTACTTATTACTTCTCCATGCCTTCCTCTAGGCCCAAATAATGGTGAAGTGTCATGTAGTCGACGTTCAGATAACACCACTAGAGGAAAAGACAGCATACATCTCATCAAAATATCAAACGAATACAAAATTCACATGACTACTAATAGCAAGACTTAACCCATGTCCTCAGGAACAAACGTAACTAATCACAAAGCATATTCATGTTCATAATCAGAGGAGTAATAATATGCATTAAGGATATGAAAATATGATCTTCCACCAAGTAAACCAATTAGCATCAACTACAAGGAGCAATCAACACTACTAGCAACCCACAGGTACCAATTTGTGGTTTTGATACAAGATTGGATACAAGAGATGAAAAACTCGGGTTTTGAGAGGAGATGTTGCTGGTGAAGATGTTGATGGAGATGGACCCCCTCCCGATGAGAGGATCGCTGGTGATGACGTTAGTGATGATTTCCCCCTCCCGGAGGGAAGTGTCCCCGGCAGAACAGCTGTGCCGGAGCTCTAGATTGGTTCCGCCAAGGTTCCGCCTCGTGGCGGCGGAGTTTTGTCCCGTAAGCTTGCCCCCGATTTTTTCCAGGGTAAAAGCCCTCATATAGCAGAAGATGAACACCGGGGGCCCACCAGGGGGCCCAGGAGACAGGGGGCGCGCCCAGTAGGGGTGGGCGCGCCAACACCCTCCTGGCCAGGGTGTGGGCCCCTGATGTATTTCTTCCACTCAATAATTCTTATTAATTCCAAAAATAGGTTTCGTGGAGTTTGAGGATTTTTGGAGTAGTGCGGAATAGGTTTCCAATGTTTGCTCCTTTTCCAGCCAGAATTCCGGCTGCCGGCATTCCCTCTCTTCATGGTAAATGAGGGAGTCCTGGATTAGTGGGTGTCCGGATGGCCGGACTATAACCTTTGGCCGGACTCCTAGACTATGAAGATACAAGATTGAAGACTTCGTCCCGTGTCCGGATGGGACTTTCCTTGGAGTGGAAGGCAAGTTTGGCGAAACGGATATGTAGATCTCCTCCCATTGTAACCGACTCTGTGTAACCCTAGCCCTCTCCGGTGTCTATATAAACCGGAGGGTTTTAGTCCGTAGGACGAACAACAATCATACCATAGGCTAGCTACTAGGGTTTAGCCTCTCTGATCTTGTGGTAGATCTACTCTTGTACTACCCATATCATCAATATTAATCAAGCAGGAGTAGGGTTTTACCTCCATCGAGAGGGCCCGAACCTGGGTAAAAACATCGTGTCCCTTGTCTCCTATTACCATCCGCCTAGACGCACAGTTCGAGACCCCCTACCCGAGATCCGTCGGTTTTGACACCGACATTGGTGCTTTTATTGAGAGTTCCTCTGTGTCGTCATCTTTAGGCCTGATGGCTCCTCCGATCATCAACAACGATGCGGTCCAGGGTGAGACTTTTCTCCCCGGATAGATCTTCGTATTCGGCGGCTTTGCACTGCGGACCAATTCGCTTGGCCATCTGGAGAAGATCGAAAGCTACGCCCCTGGCCATCAGGTCGGATTTGGAAGTTTGAACTACACGGCTGACGTCCGCGGAGACTTGATCTTCGACGGGTTCGAGCCACAGCCAAGCGCACCGCACTGTCACGATGGGCATGATCTAGCTCTGCCGTCGAACAGTGCCCTGGAGGCCGCACCCGTGTCCGCTCCAACCCTTAGCTCGGAGCCGACTGCACCAATCGAGGACGGGTGGCTGGACACCGCCTCGGGTGCTGCAATCTCTACGGCGATCGAGCCGAACACCAGCCTTGTCCTCTGCGAAGCTCGTGACTCCAAGGTGCCGGACTCGTCTCTGGACTCCGAACCTTCCGCGCCCCTGCCGATCGAATCCGATTGGGCGCCGATCATGGAGTTCGCCGCCGCGGACATCTTTCAGCACTCGCCCTTCGGTGACATTCTGAATTCACTAAAGTCTCTCTCTTTATCAGGAGAGCCCTGGCCGAACTATGGTCAGCAAGGTTGGGATGCGGACGACGAAGAAATTCAAAGCCCACCCACCACCCACTTCATAGCCACTGTCGATGATTTAACCGACATGCTCGACTTCGACTCTGAAGACATCGACGGTATGGACGCCGATGCAGGAGACGACCAAGAACCAGCGCCTATAGGGCACTGGAAGGCCACCTCGTCGTATGACATATACATGGTGGACACCCCAAAAGAAGGGAAGGGCGATGGAACAATGGAGGATGACCCCTCCAAGAAGTAGCCTAAGCGCCGGCGTCAGCGGCGCCGCTCTAAATCTCACCAAAGCAAAAACGGCGATTCCGGCACGGGAGATAATAACACCCCGGACAGTGCGGAAGACAACCCCCTCCAGCAGGATTCAGCACAGGAGGATGGAGAAGCCAGCCCTCATGAGAGAGCGGCAGATAGAGAGGTAGAGGACGATAATTACATGCCTCCCTCCGAGGACGAGGCAAGCCTCGATGACGACGAATTTGTCGTGCCTGAGGATCCCGTCGAACAAGAGCGTTTCAAACACAGGCTTATGGCCACGGCGAGCAGCCTCAAGAAAAAACAGCAACAGCTTAGAGCTGACCAAGACTCGCTAGCCGACAGATGGACTAAAGTCCTTGCGGCCGAAGAGTACGAACTTGAACGCCCCTCCAAGAGCTACCCAAAGCGCAGGCTACTACCCCGATTAGAGGAGGAAGCACCTAAACCTACATCACCAGCGCACGACGCGGCCGACCGGCCACCTCGTGGCCGCGACAGAGAGGCCTCTCGGCCCTCCACTCAAGCCGCACCCCGGCGTCGCTCAAAAAATACCAAGGCATGAGGAAATGTGCCAGACCTGCGAGATATATTGGAGGACAAGGCAAGGCAAACAAGATCGATCTACAGATCGCGTGGGCGCCCCATGACATGTGACGATAACCGTCATGCCGGATTTGGCAAATCCGGCCGGGCCGATCACAGTAGACAAATCTCATTTGAGCTATGTCGTGATATAGCCCAGTACATAGGCGCCTTACACCCACTATGCTTCACAGATGAAGTAATGGATCATCAAATCCCCGAGGGTTTCAAACCCGTAAACATCGAATCATACGATGGCACAACAGATCCTGCGGTATGGATCGAGGATTATCTCCTTCATATCCACATGGCCCGCGGTGATGATCTACACGCCATCAAATACCTCCCACTCAAGCTTAAAGGACCAGCTCGGCATTGGCTTAACAGCTTGGCAGCAGAGTCAATTGGTTGTTGGGAGGACCTAGAAGCCGCATTCCTCGACAATTTCCAGGGCACCTATGTGCGACCACCAGACGCCGATGACCTAAGCCACATAATCCAGCAGCCAGAGGAATCGGCCAGACAATTCTGGACATGGTTCCTAACCAAGAAAAATCAAATAGTCGACTGTCCGGACGCAGAGGCCCTCGTAGCCTTGAAACATAACATCCGCGACGAGTGGCTTGCCCGGCACCTAGGGCAGGAAAAGCCGAAATCCATGGCAGCCCTCACAACACTCATGACCCGCTTTTGCGCGGGAGAAGACAGCTGGCTAGCTCGTAGTAATAACATGACCAAGAGCCCTGGTAACTCGGATACCAAGGACAGCAATGGCAGGTCACGTCGCAACAAGCACAAGCGTCGCATTAACAGTGACAATACTGAGGATACAACAGTTAATGCCGGATTCAGAGGCTCTAAACCCGGTCAGCGGAAAAAGCCATTTAAAAGAAATACTCCGGGCCCGTCCAGTTTGGACCGAATACTCGATCGCTCGTGCCAGATACACGGCACCCCCGAAAAACCAGCCAATCACACAAACAGGGATTGTTGGGTGTTCAAGCAGGCAGGCAAGTTAAATGCCGAAAACAAAGACAAGGGGATGCATAGCGATGACGAGGAGGAGCCCCGGCCGCCGAACAATAGGGGACAGAAGGGCTTCCCCCCACAAGTGCGGACGGTGAACATGATATACGCAACCCACATACCCAAAAGGGAGCGGAAGCATGCACTCAGGGACGTATATGCGTTGGAGCCAGTCGCCCCAAAGTTCAACCCGTGGTCCTCCTGCCCGATCACTTTTGATCGAAGGGACCACCCCACTAGCATCCGCCATGGCGGATTCGCCGCATTGGTTCTAGACCCAATCATTGACGGATTTCACGTCACTAGAGTCCTTATGGACGGCGGCAGCAGCCTGAACCTCCTTTATCAGGATACAGTGCGAAAAATGGGCATAGATCCCTCAAGGATTAAACCCACAAAGACGACCTTTAAAGGCGTCATACCAGGTGTAGAGGCAAACTGTACAGGCTCAGTTACACTTGAGGTGGTCTTCGGATCCCCGGATAATTTCCTAAGCGAGGAGTTAATCTTCGACATAGTCCCCTTCCACAGTGGCTATCACGCACTGCTCGGACGAACCGCATTTGCAAAGTTCAATGCGGTGCCGCACTACGCATACCTCAAGCTCAAGATGCCAGGCCCTCGAGGAGTCATTACGGTCAATGGAAACACCGAACGCTCTCTCGAAACGGAGGAGCATACGACGGCCCTCGCGGCGGAAGTACAAAGTAGCCTCTCAAGGCAATTCTCTAGTCCGGCTATTAAACGTCCGGACACCGTCAAGCGCGCCCGGAGTAACCTACAACAAGACCTCCTGGCACGTTCCAAGCAAGCGTAGCAATGCGGCCCCAATCCCAGCCCTCGCGAAATTGCGAAACCAGTACTACACGTACATAATTACGCTCTAGAAATACCATGGGCATAGGGGGAGGGGAACGACCATGGCAGGCCCAAAATGCGGCTCAACCTCACTAGGGGCTCCCGATTTTGTTATTCTTTTTTCTTAGTTTCAGGACTCCACTCTCCGGAAGGCCTGTCCGGCAGTACAATCGCCGAACACACGATGCAACAGCCAGGGAGGCAGAAAGCTACGTCGAATGTCCAGGTGGTCTCTATAACGAGCTAAATACCTGTCTTACATACCGTCTCACAGCTTGCCCCTGGAGGGGGGCATGTCAAATAGTCCCATCTCTTGCTTATCGCACTATTTGTATCGTTCTGCTTTCACAGCAGCCTTTTAATAAACAATGGTCAGCTTCAGCTTATTATTGCATTTTTTATTTATTTCTTTTTCAATACATATGTTCAGTTATGACATTTAGCACCCGTACACTTTGGTACGGCCAAATACGCAAGGGCTCAAGTACCCCATAATACGGCGTGAGAAGTCCGAACACTTTAACAAGTGTGGCACCCCGAACTTATAGCATTATATGCATCAGCTCTGAATCATGTCTTGGGTCAATAGTTGGGTTTGCCCGGCTCCTATGTTTTGGTACCTTCGTTCCGTTATATCGGCTAAGGTAGCGCTAGGAGAACTACTACGATTGTGCCCCGGTTGAGCTGGGTTCAGCACCTCAGTAGAGAAAGCTAAAACTGACCGTCATGATAGGGCGATAGCTGGTCGCTATTCGAGAGGTTTCGAGTCCCTAAAGACTTATGCCGCTTAGAGCGAGGAGTCCACTTTGTCCAGCCTAGGCGTGGATAGCGCCCCGAACTCGGTCTTCTGAATACTAGGGGCTTCGCCAAAATTTAAAATTATAGAATTCTATGGCTAAGTGAGAGTGATAAAGCATTATAGTCCGATTGCCTTGTTCGTTTTGCTGAGCGCCTCCCTCAAAGGACCCAAGAATGGGAACAAGAGCGCTCTGGTTTATCCTGAACACCCCAGCACTCGTGCATGGGGGCAGAAGCCGACGACTCGCCATCTCTCAGATTTAATAAACGGCCGCACAGAAGGTAATATTTTAAATTCAAAAAGCGTTTCTTAGCGCATATGAACAAGTTTTCAGCGCACATGATAACATGAGCGAGTTTACTCAAAAATTACATCCTTGGAACATTCATCCGCCATAAGGCGGGCACCCTTTAGGACACCCTCATAATACATCTCGGGCTTGCGATGCGCCTTGCCCTCCGGTGGCCCATCTATCACCAGCTTCTCAGCATCCATCTTGCCCCAGTGTACTTTAACATGGGCAAGGGCCCTACGGGCGCCTTCGATGCATACGGAGCGCTTGATGACTTCAAGGCGTGGACAGGCATCCGCCAGCCGCCTCACCAGCCCAAAGTAGCTCCCAGGCATGACCTCCCCAGGCCATAGCCGGACTATAAGTCCCTTCATGGCCTGTTCGGCCACCTTATGGAGCTCGACCAGCTGCTTCAGCTGGTCGCTCAAGGGCACCGGGTGTCCGGCCTCAGCATACTGAGACCAGAACACCTTCTCAGTCGAGCTCCCCTCCTCGGCCCGGTAGTATGCGGCAGCGTCGGACACACTGTGGGGCAGATCTGCGAATGCTCCTGGAGAGCTCCGGACTCGGGTAAGTAACAAGTAATTCACTTTCACGTGCTTGCTTTGCATAAAGAATGCGTTACCCACCGCTATCTTCTTAATCGCCTCAATTTTCTGGAAGGCTTTTTGGGCTTCGGCCTTGGCAGATTTGGCGCTCTCAAGGGCCGAGGCAAGCTCGGACTCTCGAGTCTTTGAGTCAAGCTCCAAACTCTCGTGGTTTTTCACGAGAGCCTGGAGCTCTTGCTGCACCTGCGCCACCCGCGCCTCCTGCTTTTCTCGCTCGATGCGCTCCACGGCCGCATTGGCTTCGGCGTTGGACAGCGCTTTCTTCAGGGTTGCCACCTGGGTTGTGGCCCCTGTAATACTCACGTTGGTCCTGTCATTTTTCACAACTGCATCTTTTTTATATACTTACATAAGGTATTACTTACCTTCCTTGTCCTCGAGCTGCTTCTTGGCAAGGCCAAGCTCGTTCTCGGACTGCTCGAGGCTCTGCTTCAATGCATCGACCTCCGCAGTCAGTGCGGCAGAGGTCAGCAGCGCAACCTGCATTCCCATATTGACATACTTATGTTAGACTCCTGTGTATATCTTTTAGATCCTCAGTTCGGCTTTTCTTTTCGAACACCAAACTGAGCATCAGGGGCTACTGTCTATGCAGTAATATTTTTACATATCTTAAATACATACCTCAAAGCCTGTTAGAAGGCTAGCACATGCTTCAGTCAGCCCGCTCTTGGCGGACTGAACCTTCTGGATCGCCGCACTCATAATAGTGCGGTGCTCCTCGTCGATGGAGGCGCCGTTAAGCACCTCCAGCAAATTATCCAGTGCCTCCGGTTGGACGGAGGTCACCGGCATCACAGGCTTGCCCTTCTTACTACGGGGCCGCCTGCCGGACTCCGGAACCATTGAAGGTTCTGGTGCGGTGTCCGGCCCGGGGCCGGACTTGGAGCCCTTGGGGGTTTTGTCCCCTTTGCGCCTGGAGTCCGGGAGGTCGCCTTGCGGTGCCTCCAGGACCACCTCCTCCTGGCTTGGACCCTTTTGGGACTCCACCTCGGCATCGTCCGTAGGGCGAGGGGAGGTAGCGGTCGGAAGCGAATTCACATCCGACGAATCCAGGGAGCAGTTCAAGGAAGCATCGAGCCGGGCCTTGGGCGGACTGCATGATTATATCCGGCGTCAGGGAAAGCTGTGCAATAAAAGAACACTATGAATCACTCTGGTGTCCGAACACTTATGACTTCGCCAGGGGCTTGGCCCTGGGCGGCAACTCGTCCTCGCTGTCGGCGATGTTGGTGGAGTAATTCGGGGGAAGAGTTCTTCACTTCTTGGACCATCCGGCCTCCCCAGTTAGGGCGGCTTTCCTTTTCTTTTCTTCCCCTGCTGGAGAATAAACCTCTCTTTCCTCCTCCTCGTTTTCATGGGAGGAGTGCGCCTCAGAGTCATCAGACAACGAGTCCGGCTCCACCGGGTGCCGGGAGCTCTTCCGGGTTCCCGCGGCCTTCTTCTTGGTCTTCTTCTCCGGCACCACGTAAGGTGCCGGAACTAGCAGCTTCGCCAAGCGGGCATCTGCTGGGCCTTCAGGCAAAGGAGCCGGACAGTCGATCTGTCCGGTCTTATTCTGCCAGTCCTGTCAAAGGAACGGGAGCTAAGATCCCGCATAGAGTCAAACTATGAAAAACAAGTATCCCGTAAAGGGTAAAACAAGCTTACTACGCTGGCTTGGCGCTTCGCGCAGAATCAGCGATCCTCGGTAATGGGAGGGGGAACCTCGGCGCCCTTGAATAGCACCTTCCAGGCATCCTCGTGCATTGTGTCAAAGAGCCTGGTCAGAGTTTGGTGTTGGGCCGGGTCGAACTCCCACAAGTTAAAAGCTCGTCGTTGACACGGGAGGATCCGGCGGATGAGCATGATCTGGACTACGTTGACAAGTTTAACCTTCTTGTCCACCAGGTTTTGGAGGCAGGTTTGGAGTCCGGTCAGCTCTCCTGAATTACCCCACGACAGGCCCTTCTCTTGCTAGGAGGTGAGCCATGTGGGGACGCCAGATCGGAATTCAGGGGCCGCTGCCCATTCAGGGTCACGCGGATCGTTAATTTAGAACCACCCCGATTGCCACCCCTTGATGGTTTCCATAAAGGAGCCCTCGAGCCATATAACGTTGGGCATCTTGCCCACCATGGCGCCTCCGCACTCCGCTTGCTGGCTGTGCACCACCTTCAGTTTGACGTTGAAGGTCTTCAGCCATAAGCCAAAGTGGGGCTTGATGCGGAGGAAAGCCTCGCACACGATGATAAACGCCGAGATATTGAGGATGAAGTTCGGGGCCAGATCGTGGAAATCCAGGCCGTAGTAGAACATGACCCCCCGAACAAATGGGTGGAGTGGGAAGCCTAGTCCGCGGAGGAAATGGGTGAGGAACACCACCCTCTCATGGGGCCTAGGGGTGGGGATGAGCTGCCCCTCGTCTGGGAGCTGGTGCACGATGCATTGGACAAGTATCCGGCTTTCCTCAGCTTCTTGATGTGTCCCTCCGTGACGGAGGAGACCATCCACTTGCCTCCCGCTCCGGACATGGCTGGAGAAGGTTGAGGTGGGGTGTGCGGACTTGGGCGCTGGAGCTCGAGTGCGAGAAAATGGATAAGCAAAGGAGGAAGAAGGCGTAGATGAAAAAGGTGGATCCTTATCCCCTTATATGGGTGGACGAAACTATGTGCCCCCACCAGCCTGGTAAAACTCGCTTATCTCCCAAGCGCCGTAATTAATGGCATGGTTGGGTTACCCACGCCCGTATTGATGAGAATCTCGGAATAAGGGGACACGATCTCTGCTTCGCCAAGACGTGCCAAGGAAACCACCTCGCTAAGTGCGCTGAGGTGAGACAGTAAAAATGATTCGAATAAAGGCTTGGCCATGGTGTGATGTCACGCTACGGAATACGTCAGCAGGTTGGATTTGTGTGAATATTATTCTCTCTATGTTGGTATATGGAACTTATTTTGCAGAGCCGGACACTATCCTTGTGTTCAAAATCTTCTATGAAGTATTAGGAGGAGGAACCCGCCTTGCAATGCCGAAGACAATCTGCGCGCCGGACTCGTTGTCATTGAAGCCTGGTTCAGGGGCTACTGAGGGAGTCCTGGATTAGGGGGTATCCGGATGGCCGGACTATAACCTTTGGCCGGACTCCTGGACTATGAAGATACAAGATTGAAGACTTCGTCCCGTGTTTGGATGGGACTTTCCTTGGCGTGGAAGGCAAGCTTGGCGATACGGATATGTAGATCTCCTCCCATTGTAACCGACTCTGTGTAACCCTAGCCCTCTCCGGTGTCTATATAAAGCGGAGGGTTTTAGTCCGTAGGACGAACAACAATCATACCATAGGCTAGCTTCTAGGGTTTAGCCTCTCTGATCTCGTGGTAGATCTACTCTTGTACTACTGTAGCGACCAGACCTCAAACGGTCTGATCTCTATGCTCAGTGTCATCCCTGGATCAGTAATGCTGACACCACATAGTACTCGGAGGATTTATAACAGAGTAGCAATCACACACTTATTACAATCGAATGTCTCAAGAGAGAACTGAATAAAATAAATATGGCTTAAGGCCATCTAAATACGATAACAGCGGAAGGCTTGGAAGATAAGCGAGTCCATCAACTCCAACGGCATCACTGAGTCTAGAACCACGACCTAATCACCTTACTCGTCGTCTGAAAAGTCTGCAACATGAAACGTTGCAGCCCGAAAACAGGTCAGCACATGGAATATGCTGGCAATGTAACACATAGAGAATAATGATAGAATAAGCTATAGTACATGCATATATGGCTGGTGGAAAGCTCTATGGTTACAGTGTTGCGTAAAGCCAATTTTTCCCTACTGCAAAGGAATAAATTTATTTAACTATCATGGTGGTTGTTAAACATTGAGAATGGTTGACAGCATTCTCAATCCCAATTAAAAGTACTCATTAACAAACCCAACAATATTAATTAGAAGTAACATGTTGAGATTCACACGATATAAAAGTACTAGATACTCAAGTTGTCCATAACCGGGGACACGGCTAATCATGATTAGTTTATACACTCTGCAGAGGTTTGCGCACTTTTCCCCACATGACTCGATCGCCTCTGTTTGTTTTCTCGCACTACATGGTGTTTGAGAAACGGATGACCGAGACATAGTCTTTCAGAAGCGCTAGCACCTTACATGTGGGGTAGACCGTACCACCTACAACCCCTACATCTGCTAGTCCACCCCATAAGAGTTCACACAACTTAGTCAACTATGCCAGAGCCCATAGTAGCATGTGGCTGCACACGGAAGTTTCTAGCATGAATTATCTTATGATCCCTTTGAGCCTGGGTGGCGGTCCGAAGAAATACAGGCAAGTCCTGATAGAAACTAGGTGCCTCAATCCACCCAGATGTGTGTTCAAGTTGCCACCTTAAATAAACCATTAATTAGCAATCTCACATCTGTCATGGAATTCACTCACCCAATCCACGTCTACTAGCATAGCATGGCAATAAGCAAACGTAGAGTAACTCCCAAGGGTTTGAAAATAAACAGGTAATAGGTACTACCTCAACTACTTCCCATAACCCACAATTTAATTAGATCCTAATCATGCAATGTTTGAGGAGTGTCTAATGCATAAAAGCTGGGTATGAGAAAAGTATGATCAAAGTGTTACTTGCCTTGCTGATGATCCGCGAAACCTAGAGACTCGAAGTAACAGGCGGCGCACTCCGGATGATCTATCGTAGACAAACAAACAAGCATATAATAAGTACTCATCTAATGCACAGGTAAAACTCAAACGAAAGATCTAACCAGATTGTTCAACTTAGGAACTCCGGTTTGCAAAAAGAAACAAAGCGAACAAAGCAACGAAGAACAAACGGCGAAAGAAAACAACTCCATATTACTAATCTGGATCTAAGTCAAAATTTACTGTAGCAAAAACTTGTTCAAGTTGGTTATTCGGAAAGAGGGTTTCGAGACGAACCTCCAGGCGCTTGAATCGCCTGATTCCGATAAACGAGCGAAAAGTTATACTAAAACGAAAATCGGATCAGTAATCGCGATCAGAAAAATCGCGGATTAAATCCGAGAAAAAGAAAAACGACGAACGAGCTAACGAACGAACGTTCGTTAAATAATCTAATCTGACGAACGCGTTAGTTTAAACAAACTAACGGACGATCGTCCGCTAATTAATCTAAACCGAAAAAAAACCGAAACTAAAAAAACGAAAAAAACAAAAATAAAACCGCCCGGTTTTCTAGAAAAAACCGGTGCGTGGATCGAGACGGCGGCGGCGAACCTCGGGTGCGGCGGCGGCGGATCCGGCGGGGTCCGGCAGCGGCGCGGCAGCGGCGGCGGCTAGGGGCGGCGGCGGCGGCGGCGCGCGGCGCGGCAGGCGGGCGGCTAGGGTTCGGCGGGTGGCATCGGGGCTGGGCCGGGGCGGCGCGCTGGTGGGCCGGGGGCGGGGCGCTGGCGGCGGGCTGCTGGGGCTGGGGCGGCCAGGGCGGTGGCTTATAAAGACGCCCCCGAGCGGAGTCCCGCTCGGGTACGGCCCGATAGTCGGTTCGCTTTCTTTTTTAAATAATTACTCCCAGAAAAAACAACAAAAGAAATACTAAACGGACTCCAAAAATCCCGAAATAAATTTTCCCCGGCTTCTAAAATCAAGCCGGACTAGATGAACATTTATTTGGGGCCTAAATGCAATTTTGAAAAACACACATTTTTTTCCTAATACAAATAAAAAGGCGAAAAACTCCAAAACAAAATCTTATTTGATTTTTTTATTAAATCTTCATTATTTCTTTATTTTGGGAAAGTCATTTTATTCCCTCTCACATATTTTGATAGTAGAAATAATTGAAGATAGAATAAAATAAATCAAATGATCCTATTTTCAAAATTTGAGAAAACTCAAATATGAAAATAACGAAACCCCCAACTCTCTCCGTGGGTCCTTGAGTTGCGTAGGATTTCTAGGATCGAGCCAACAAATGCAATAAAAATATGATATGCATGATGATCTATATATGACATTCCAAATTGAAAATTTGGGATGTTACAAACCTACCCCCCTTAAGATGAATGTCGCCCTCGAGATTCGGGTTGGCTAGCAAATAGGTGAGGGTGGGGTTTGAGCAGATCTTCCTCTCGCTCCCAGGTGGCTTCTTCCTCGGTGTGGTGGCTCCACTGAACTTTAGAAAACTTGATAACTTTACTGCGGGTGACTCTGCTGGCAAACTCGAGAATCTTAACAGGTTTCTCCTCGTAGGTCAAATCATCATTCAACTGAATCGCTTCCGGTGGCACTGTATCTCTCAGTGGTATATCAGCCATCTCCGCGTGACACTTCTTCAACTAAGAAACATGGAACACATCATGAACTCCTAAAAATCCCTCGGGTAATTCCAACTTGTAGGCCACCTCTCCCATACATTCCAAAACACGATATGGTCCTACAAATCGGGGTGCCAACTTTCCCTTAACTCCAAAACGTTTCACTCCTCGAAGTGGGGATACTCTAAGATAAACTCTGTCTCCAACTTCATATTCTGTCTCTTTGCGTTTTGAATCCGCATAGCTCTTCTGCCTTGACTGAGCTACCTTGAGCCTATCGCGAATTAACTTAACTTTATGTTTAGACTCCTTAATAAAATCCGGTCCAAACAGCTGGCGGTCTCCAACTTCATCCCACAACAACGGGGTCCTGCACCTCCTTCCGTACAAGGCTTCGAAAGGTGCCATTTTCAAACAAGATTGATAACTGCTGTTGTAAGAAAACTCCGCATATGGCAAGTTATCATCCCAACTGGATCCATAATCCAAGGCACATGCTCTAAGCATATCCTCCAAAATTTGGTTGACTCTCTCGGTCTGTCCGTCTGTCTGTGGATGAAAAGTTGTGCTAAACTCTAGCCTGGTTCCCAAAGTTTCGTGCAACTACTTCTAGAACTTGGAGGTAAATTGGGTTCCTCTATCTGATACGATACTCCTCGGAACTCCATGCAAACATACAATCCTGGTCATGTATATTTTAGCCAACTTGGCACTGCTGTAGGTAGTCTTTACTAGAATGAAATGAGCTACCTTCATCAAACAGTCGACTACAACCCAAATCGAGTCATAGCCTGAACGAGTCTTCGGCAAACCCGTGATGAAATCCATGCCTAGTTTATCCCACTTCCATTCGGGTATCGGCAATGGCTGTAACAATCCTGCTGGCTTCTGATGTTATGCTTTCACTCTCTGACATACATCACAAACTGCTACATACTCCGCAATATCTTTCTTCATTCCGGTCCACCAGAAAGGATCCTTCAAATCCAAGTACATCTTGGTATTTCCGGGGTGGATCGAATATGGTGAATCATGAGCCTCTTGCAAAATCAACTTCCGGATCTCCGGGTCATTGGGCACATAAACACGGTCTTCAAACCATAGGGTATCGTGCTCATCTTCACGAAATCCCTTAGCTCTTCCTTCGCTCATTTTCTCCTTAATAGAGGCAACTTCCTTATCTGTCTTTTGAGCTTCTGTGATTCTATCCATCAAAGTTGACTGAATCTCCAATGCTGCTACATAGCCTCACGGAACTATTTCCAAACATAGTTCACGAAGATCCTCGGCTAACTCCTTGGGTAAACCTCCGGTCATCAAAGTGTTGACATGACTCTTGCGGCTCAACGCGTCTGCTACAACGTTAGCCTTCCCTGGGTGATAATGCAATCTCATGTCATATCCTTAATAAGCTCCAACCATCTCCTCTGCCTGAGGTTTAACTCCTTCTGCGTGAAGATGTACTTCAAACTCTTGTGATCCGTGTACACCTCACAGTGGTTCCCAATAAGAAAATGTCTCCATGTTTTCAATGCATGCACTACGGCTGCTAACTCCAAATCATGAGTGGCATAATTTAGCTCATGAGGCTTAAGCTGTCGTGAAACATACGAAACAACTCTTCCCTCCTGCATAAGTACGGCTCCAAGTCCTCGACTTGAAGCATCGCAATACACCTCATAATCCTTGGTTTGATCTGGCAGAATCAACACTGGTGAGGTAACCAAACGCTTCTTCAACTCTTGGAAACTAGCTTCACACTCCTCAGTCCATATGAACTTGGTATCCTTCTTCAACAATTCTGTCATAGGCTTTGCAATCCTTGAGAAATTCTCAATGAATCTCCGGTAGTATCCTGCGAGTCCAAGGAAACTTCGGATCTCTCCAACTATTGTTGGTGCTTCCCAGTTGGTCACAGTGGCAACTTTTGTGGGGTCCACTGCTATTCCTTCTCCGGATATAACATGTCCGAGAAATCCAACTTCCTTCAACCAAAACTCACACTTGCTGAATTTGGCATATAATTGGTGTTCTCTGAGCTTCTCCAGTACTAAACGCAAATGTTCCTTATGCTCCTCTTCATTCTTCGAGTAAACCAAAATATCATCAATGAACACCATGACAAACTTATCCAAAAACTCCATAAACACCTTGTTCATCATGTTCATAAAATAGGCATGTGCGTTAGTCAGACCAAATGACATAACGGTATACTCATACAGCCCATACCTGGTGGTAAAAGCTGTCTTAGGTATATCCTGCTCTCGAATCTTCAACTGACGGTACCCTGATCGCAAATCGATCTTAGAAAACACCTTAGCTCCTTGCAATTGGTCAAACAAGTCATTGATCATCGGTAGCGGGTACTTGTTCTTGATAGTCACTTCATTCAATCCTCGATAATCAACAACCATTCTTAGTGATCCATCCTTTTTCTCCACTAGAAGTACAGGCGATCCCAAAGGTGAAGAACTTGGGCGAATAAAGCCTTTATCCAATAACTCCTTAATCTGCTTCTTAATTTCTTCCAAATCCTGGGCTGGCATCCTATGCGGTCTCTTAGATATCGGCCCAGTGCCTGGCAGTAGTTCAATCAAGAACTCAATGTCTCTGTCCGGTGGCATGCCTGGCAACTCTTCTGGAAATACGTCGGGGAAATCCCTTACCACTGGTACTTCCTCTTGCACAACTCCTGATAAACAATTTACATGTGTTCTTCTCGGCTCATGCCGTGATACATACTTGATTCTCCTTCCTTCTGGGGTTGTAAGCAAAATCGACTTACTGGCACAATCTATGTTCCCTCCATACTTCGATAACCAATCCATGCCTAATATCACATCCAGTCTTTGCGATTCCAATACTATTAGGTCCGAGGGAAATGCATAGTGTCCAATCCTTAATGGCAGTTGATCACACCATAAACTAGCCATATATTCTGCTCCGAGTGAGGTTACTAGCATGGGTGACCTAAGGGCTTGGGTTGGTATTTTATACTTATCCACAAATCCCCTTGATATGTATGAATGCGATGCACTAGTATCAAAAAGAACAACTGTAGTAAATGACTTAACCAAAAACTTACCTATTACTGCATCTGGCTGAGCTTCAACCTCCTCCACGGTAACGTGGTTTACTTGTCCTCTGTTGAAAGGATTCGGCTTCTTCCCTGAGCTTCCATTGCCATTTCCATTCTGAGCTTCTGGACATTCATTCGCATAATGCCCAGTCTTGCGGCACTTAAAACAAGTGATGTGGCTCAGATCTACTTTGGATGGTGTTGACGGGGTGGTGCGGTTCTGTCCATTGCTTCCTCCATTCCCGTTCCCATTCTTTGAGCCATTATGGTTGTGCGAGTTACCTCCTCCATGATTATGCTGAAATTGTCCTCCTGTCTTAGGGGTAAGCGTAACTTCTGCTGTGCTCCAGAATTATACTTCCCCTGTCCATACTTCCTCTTACGATTGTCAATCTGTTGCTGCTTCCCTTCAATCATAAGAGCACGATCTACTAACTCCTGGTAGTTATTAAAAGTAGCTACCATCAACTGCATACTCAGCTCATCATTCAATCCTTCTAGAAACTTCTCCTGCTTAGCCGCATCCGTAGCAACGTCATCTGGGGCATAACGTGCTAACTTACTGAAATGATCCACATACTGGCCAACTGTCCGTCCTCCTTGGCGTAAGTTGCGGAACTCACGCTTCTTCATGGCCATAGCTCCTGCTGAAACATGGGCAGTACGGAAAGCTTGCTGAAACTGATCCCATGTGACGGTGTCTACAGGGTAAGTGGCTGTAAAATTCTCCCACCATGCTGCTGCGGGTCCTTCGAGCTGATGCGCGGCAAACTTCACCTTTTCTCCACCTGTACATCCTGCAGTGGTCAACTCCCTTCCTATCTTACAGAGCCAATCATCTGCTACTATCGGCTCGGTGCTGCTGGAAAACACCGGCGGATTTAGCCTTAGGAAACGAGTCAGATGGTCAACAGGTGGTGGTGGTGGTGGGTTGTTGTTTTTGTTGTTGTTGTTGTTGTTGTTGTTGTTGTTGTTGTTGTTGTTGTTGTTGTTGTTGTTGTTGTTGTTGTTGTTGTTGTTGTTGTTTTTGTTGTTCTGCACCAATGTCTGAATCAAGGCATTCTGCTGCTGAATCAACTGAGTGATCTCTGGAGGGAAAACAAACTTGGGGTCGCGTCTCGAAGGCATCTGAGGGGTTTAAGAAATGACGAGAGTTAAGAATAGAATGAGGTCTAGTGAGAAAACACTACCCATATGCACATGAGGCAAAAACACACAATATCACTCCAATCAATTCAAACAAGGACATACAACGGTCTATCTATCGTTACAAAGTGCTGGACTAAAACTACTATAAAATGGGGGAAATACTACTACTATGGTGGTCAACTAGAAAAACTGCTCCGATGAGGATTCCATGATATCTGCTCCAGCTTCGTCAACAAAATCATCATCGCTGTCGTCGGGGTCTGAGTCGGTGTCGTCGATGAGGATATAATTATCCGTGCAAGTGGATTCGCCCCTTTCTCTTTTGGGTACCGAACCTCCCATGAATACTCCAAGCTTCTCCTTTAGGTCGCCGTTATGTCTTACTAGAGCGACGATTTCTTCCATGTAGTCTTCACGCGTAGCCTTGAGTTCATCTTCTAGCTCCTTGATCTTGGTTCTAGCCTTCTGTAGATCCTCCATATCCGCGCACATCTGATTCTCCTGGTGTCGGATGTGTTGGTTTAACTCCTGGATATAAGCTGCAATTGATCGGTCCCTCCTGGTGTTGATCATCTCCCATTGTTCATCTCGACACCCACAAATCTGGTAGATAGTATTCTTGAGATCCCCATGGTAAACTTCTGTTGGGGAACGTAGCAGAAATTCAAAAATTTTCCTACGTGTCACCAAGATCTATCTATGGAGAGACCAGCAACGAGTAGAAAGAGAGTGCATCTACATACCCTTGTAGATCGCTAAGCGGAAGCGTTCAAGTGAACGGGGTTGATGGAGTCGTACTCGTCGTGATTCAAATCACCGATGATCAAGTGCCGAACGCACGGCACCTCCGCGTTCAACACACGTACAGCCCGACGATGTCTCCCACGCCTTGATCCAGCAAGGAGAGAGGGAGAGGTTGAGGAAGACTCCATCCAGCAGCAGCACAACGGCGTGGTGGTGGTGGATGAGTGTGGCAATCCAGCAGGGCTTCGCTAAGCACCACGGGAGAGGAGGAGTACTTGGGAGAGAGGAGAGGGCTGCAACCAAAGGCAGAGATTGAATCATGTGTATTCTGTGTATTCTCTGGGCAGCCCTATGCCTCACTATTTATAGGGGGAGAGGGGGCTGCGCCCCCTTTAGGGTTTCCCACCCCCAAGGGGTGCGGCCAGCCTCCAGATCCAATCTGGGTGGCGGCCAGAGGGGGAGAGAGGGGGAGGCGCACCCAGGGTGGGCCTTAGGGCCCATCTGCCCTAGGGTTTGCCCCCTCCCACTCTTCCCACGCCTTGGGCCTTGGTGGGGGGCGCCCCAGCCCACCTAGGGGCTGGTCCCCTCCCACACTTGGCCCACGCAGCCTTCTGGGGTAGGTGGCCCCACTTGGTGGACCCCCGGGACCCTCCCGGTGGTCCCGGTACGTTACCGATAAACCCCGAAACTTTTCCGGTGACCAAAACAGGACTTCCCATATATAAATCTTTACCTCCGGACCATTCCGGAACTCCTCGTGACGTCCGGGATCTCATCCGGGACTCCGAACAACATTCGGTAACCACATACAAGCTTCCTTTATAACCCTAGCGTCATCGAACCTTAAGTGTGTAGACCCTACGGGTTCGGGAGACATGTAGACATGACCGAGACGTTCTCCAGTCAATAACCAACAGCGGGATCTGGATACCCATGTTGGCTCCCACATGTTCCACGATGATCTCATCGGATGAACCACGATGTCAAGGACTCAGTCGATCCCGTATACAATTCCCTTTATCTAGCGGTATTTTACTTGCCCGAGATTCGATTGTCGGTATATCGATACCTTGTTCAATCTCGTTACCGGCAAGTCTCTTTACTCGTTCCGCAACACATCATCCCGTGATCAACCCCTTAATCACATTGTGCACATTATGATGATGTCCTACCGAGTGGGCCCAGAGATACCTCTCCGTTTGCACGGAGTGACAAATCCCAGTCTCGATCCGTGTCAACCCAAAAGACACTTTCGGAGATACCTGTAGTGCACCTTTATAGTCACCCAGTTACGTTGTGACGTTTGATACACCCAAAGCACTCCTACGGTATCCGGGAGTTACACGATCTCATGGTCTAAGGAAGAGATACTTGACATTGGAAAAGCTCTAGCAAACGAACTACACGATCTTTGTGCTATGCTTAGGATTGGGTCTTGTCCATCACATCATTCTCCTAATGATGTGATCCCGTTATCAACGACATCCAATGTCCATAGCCAGGAAACCATGACTATCTGTTGATCACAACGAGCTAGTCAACTAGAGGCTCACTAGGGACATATTGTGGTCTATGTATTCACACGTGTATTACGATTTCCGGATAATACAGTTATAGCATGAATAAAAGACAATTATCATGAACAAGGAAATATAATAATACTTTTATTATTGCCTCTAGGGCATATTTCCAACAGTCTCCCACTTGCACTAGAGTCAATAATCTAGTTCACATCGCCATGTGATTTAACATTGACAGGTCACATCGCCATGTGACCAACATCATCAAATGAGTTCTGGGGTTTGATCATGTTTTGCTCGTGAGAGAGGTTTTAGTCAACGGGTCTGCAACTTTCAGATCCGTATGTACTTTGCAAATCTTTAGGTCATTCTGTAAATGCTACTTCCACGCTCCACTTGGAGCTATTCCAAATGGTTGCTCCACTATATGTATCCGGTTTGCTACTCAGAGTCACTCGGATAGGCGTTAAAGCTTGCATCGACGTAATCCTTTACGCCGAACTCTTTATCACCTCCATAATCGAGAAACATGTCCTTATTTACTCCAAGGACAATTTTGACCGCTGTCCAATGATCCATTCCTGGATCATTCTTGTACCCCTTGACTGACTCATGGCAAGGCACACTTCCGGTGCGGTACACAGCATAGCATACTGTAGAGCCTATGTATAAAGCATAGGGGACGACCTTCGTCCTTTCTCTTCTGTCGTGGTCGAGCTTTAAGTCTTAACTTCATACCTTACATGTCAGGCAAGAACTCCTTCTTTGACTGATCCATCTTGAACACCTTCAAGATCATGTTAAGGTATATGCTCATTTGAAAGTACCATTAAGCGTTTTTGATCTATCCTCATAGATCTTGATGCTCAATGTTCAAGTAGCTTAATCCAGGTTTTCCATTGAAAAACACTTTTCAAATAACCCTATATGCTTTCCAGAAATTCTACATCATTTCTGATCAACAATATGTCAATAACATATACTCACTAGAAATTTTATAGTGCTCCCACTCACTTCTTTGGAAATACAAGTTTCTCATAAATTTGTATAAACCCAAAGTCTTTGATCATCTTATCAAAGTACATATTCCAACTCCGAGATGCTTACTCCAGTCCTTACAAGGATCGCTGGAGCTAGCATACCTTTTAGCATCCTTAGGATCGACAAAACTTTTCTGATTTGTATCACATACAACCTTTCCTTACGAAAACTGGTAAGGAAACTCATTTTGACATCCATCTGCCAGATTTCATAAATGCAGCTAATGCTAACATGATTCCGACGGACTTAAGCATCGCTACGGATGAGAAAATCTCATCGTAGTCAATTCCTTGAACTTGTGAAAAACTCTTTACCACAAGTCGAGCTTCACAGCCGGTGACATTACCGTCCATGTCCGTCTTCTTCTTAAAGATCCATTTATCTCAATGGCTTGCTGATCATCGGGCAAGTCCACCAAAGTCCATGCTTTGTTCTGATACATGGATCCTATCTCGGATTTCATGGCTTCTAGCCATTTGTCGGAATTTGGGCCCACCATTTCTTCTCCATAGCTCGTAGGTTCATTGTTGTCTAGCAACACGACCTTCAAGACAGGATTACTGTACCACTCTAAAGTAGTATGCATCCTTGTCACCCTACGAGGCACGGTAGTGACTTGATCCGAAGTTTCATGATCACTATCATAAGCTTCTACTTCAATTGGTGTAGGTGCCACAGGAACAACTTCCTGTGCCCTGCTACACACTAGTTGTAGTAATGGTTCAATAACCATATCAAGTCTCCACCATCCTCCCACTCAACTTTTCGAGACAAACTTTTCCTCGAGAAAGGACCCGATTCAAGAAACAATCCCTATTGCTTTCGGATCTTAATTAGGAGGTATACCCAACTGTTTTGGGTGTCCTATGAAGATGCATTTTATCCGCTTTGGGTTCGAGCTTATCAACCTGAAACTTTTTCACATAAGCGTCGCAGCCCCAAACCTTTTAAGAAATGACAGCTTAGGTTTCTCTAAACCATAGTTCATACGGTGTCATCTCAACGGAATTACGTGGTGCCCTATTAAAGTGAACGTGGTTGTCTCTAATGCCTAACCCATGAACGATAGTGGTAATTCGATAAGAGACATCATGGTACGCACCATATCCAATAGGGTGCAACTATGATGTTTGGACACACCATCAAACTATGGTGTTCCAGGCGGTATTAATTGTGAAACAATTTCCACAATGTCTTAATTGCGTGCCAAAGCTCGTAACTCAGATACTCATCTCTATGATCATATCATAGACATTTCATCCTCTTGTCACGATGATCTTCAACTTCACTCTGAAATTACTTGAACCATTCAATAATTCAGACTTGTGTTTCATCAAGTAAATATACTCTACATCTACTCGAATCATCTGTGAAGTAAGAACATAACGATATTCACTGCATGCCTCGGCACTCATTGGACTGCACACATCAAAATGTGTTACTTCCAACAAGTTGCTATCTTGTTCCATTTTACTGAAAAACGAGGCCTTTTAGTCATCTTGCCCATGTGGTATAATTTGCATATCTCAAGTGATTCAAAATCAAGTGAGTCCAAACGATCCATCTGCATGGAGTTTCTTCATGCGTATACACCAATAGACATGGTTCGCATGTCTCAAACTTTTCAAAAACGAGTGAGTCCAAAGATCCATCAACATGGAGCTTCTTCATGCGTTTTACACCAATATGACTTACATGGCAGTGCCACAAGTAAGTGGTACATTACTATCTTATATCTTTTGGCATGAAAATGTGTATCACTATGATCGAGATTCAATAAACCATTCCTTTAGGTGCAAGACCATTGAAGGTATTATTCAAATAAATAGAGTAACCATTATTCTCCTTAAATGAATAACCGTATTGCGATAGACATAATCCAATCATGTCTATGCTCAACGCAAACACCAAATCTCGATGGTAGAGGGAGCGTGCGATGCTTGATCACATCAACCTTGGAAACACTTCCAACACTTATCGTCAGCTCTCCTTTAGCTAGTCTCCTTTTATTTCGTAGCTTTTATTTCGAGTTACTAACACTTAGCAACCGAACCGGTATCTAATACCCTGGTGCTACTAGGAGTACTAGCAAAGTACACATTAACATAATGTATATCCAATATACTTCTATCGACCTTGCCAGCCTTCTCATCTACCAAGTATCTAGGGTAATTCCGCTCCAGTGGTTGTTCCCCTTATTACAGAAGCACTTAGTCTCGGGTTTGGGTTCAACCTTGGGTTTCTTCACTGGAGCAGCAGCTGATTTGCCGTTTCATCAAGTATCCCTTCTTGCCCTTGCCCATCTTGAAACTAGTGGTCTCACCAACCATCAACAATTGATGCTTCTTCTTGATTTCTACTTTCGCGGTGTCAAACATCGTGAATACCTCAAGGATCATCATATCTATCCCTGATATGTTATAGTTCATCACGAAGCTCTAGCAGCTTTGTGGTAATGACTTTGGAGAAACATCACTATCTCATCTGGAAGATCGACTCCCACTCGATTCAAGTGATTTTTGCACTCAGACAATCTGAGCACAAGCTCAACGATTGAGCTTTTCTCCCTTAGTTTGCAGGCTAAGAAAATCGTCGGAGGTCTCATTCCTCTTGACGTGGGCACGAGCCTGAAATCTCAATTTCAGCCCTCGAAACATCTTATATGTTCCGTGACGTTTCGAAAACGTCTTTGGTGCCTCAACTCTAAACCATTTTAACTGAACTATCACGTAGTTATCAAAACGTGTATGTCTGATGTTCGCAACATCCACAAACAACGTTTGGGGTTCAGCTCACTGAGCGGTGCATTAAGGACATAAGCTTTCTACTGTCCGCATAATCGCTACTGTCAACTTTCAACTATATTTTCTCTAGGAACATATCTAAACAGTGGAACTAAAGCGCGAGCTTACGACATAATTTGCAAAGATCTTTTGACTATGTTCAGGATAATTAAGTTCATCTTATGAACTCCCACTCAGATAGACATCCCTTTGGTCATCTAAGTGATTACATGATCCGAGTCAACTAGGCCGTGTCCGATCATCACGTGAGACGGACTAGTCTCATCGGTGAACATCTTCATGTTGATCGTATCTACTATACGACTCATGCTCGACCTTTCGGTCTCCGTGTTCCGAGGCCATGTCTGCACATGCTAGGCTCGTCAAGTTAACCCCAAGTGTTTTCGCTGTGTAAAACTGTCTTACACCCGTTGTATGTGAACGTAAGAATCCATCACACCCGATCATCACGTGGTGCTTAGAAGCGACGAACTGTAGCAACGGTGCACAGTCAGGGGAGAACACTTCTTGAAATTTTGTAAGGGATCATCTTATTTACTACCGTCGTCCTAAGTAAACAAGATGCATAAACATGATAAACATCACATGCAATCAAATAGTGACATGATATGGCCAATATCATTTTGCTCCTTTTGATCTCCATCTTCGGGGCTCCATGATCATCTTGTCACCGGCATGACACCATGATCTCCATCATCATGATCTCCATCATCGTGTCTCCATGAAGTTGTCTCGCCAACTATTACTTCTACTACTATGGCTACCGGTTAGCAATAAAGTAAAGTAATTACATGGCGTTGTTCAATGACACGCAGGTCATACAATAAATAAAGACAACTCCTATGGCTCCTGCCGGTTGTCATACTCATCGACATGCAAGTCGTGAATCCTATTACAAGAACATGATCAATCTCATACATCCCATATCATTCATCACATTCTTTTGGCCATATCACATCACATAGCATACCCTGCAAAAACAAGTTAGACGTCCTCTAATTGTTGTTGCATGTTTTACGTGGCTGCTATGGGTTTCTAGCAAGAACGTTTCTTACCTACGCAAAACCACAACGTGATTTGCCAATTGCTATTTACCCTTCATAAGGACCCTTTTCATCGAATCCGTTCCGACTAAAGTGGGAGAGACTGGCACCCGCTAGCCACCTTATGCACGAAGTGCATGTCAATCGGTGGAACCTGTCTCACGTAAGAGTACGTGTAAGGTCGGTCCGGGCCGCTTCATCCCACAATACCGTCGAAACAAGATTGGACTAGTAACGGTAAGCATATTGAACAACATCAACGCCCACAACTACTTTGTGTTCTACTCGTGCAAAGAATCTACGCAATAGACCTAGCTCATGATGCCACTGTTGGGGAACGTAGCAGAAATTCAAAAATTTTCCTACGTGTCACCAAGATCTATCTATGGAGAGACCAGCAACGAGTAGAAAGAGAGTGCATCTACATACCCTTGTAGATCGCTAAGCGGAAGCGTTCAAGTGAACGGGGTTGATGGAGTCGTACTCGTCGTGATTCAAATCACCGATGATCAAGTGCCGAACGCACGGCACCTCCGCGTTCAACACACGTACAGCCCGACGATGTCTCCCACGCCTTGATCCAGCAAGGAGAGAGGGAGAGGTTGAGGAAGACTCCATCCAGCAGCAGCACAACGGCGTGGTGGTGGTGGATGAGTGTGGCAATCCAGCAGGGCTTCGCTAAGCACCACGGGAGAGGAGGAGTACTTGGGAGAGAGGAGAGGGCTGCAACCAAAGGCAGAGATTGAATCATGTGTATTCTGTGTATTCTCTGGGCAGCCCTATGCCTCACTATTTATAGGGGGAGAGGGGGCTGCGCCCCCTTTAGGGTTTCCCACCCCCAAGGGGTGCGGCCAGCCTCCAGATCCAATCTGGGTGGCGGCCAGAGGGGGAGAGAGGGGGAGGCGCACCCAGGGTGGGCCTTAGGGCCCATCTGCCCTAGGGTTTGCCCCCTCCCACTCTTCCCACGCCTTGGGCCTTGGTGGGGGGCGCCCCAGCCCACCTAGGGGCTGGTCCCCTCCCACACTTGGCCCACGCAGCCTTCTGGGGTAGGTGGCCCCACTTGGTGGACCCCCGGGACCCTCCCGGTGGTCCCGGTACGTTACCGATAAACCCCGAAACTTTTCCGGTGACCAAAACAGGACTTCCCATATATAAATCTTTACCTCCGGACCATTCCGGAACTCCTCGTGACGTCCGGGATCTCATCCGGGACTCCGAACAACATTCGGTAACCACATACAAGCTTCCTTTATAACCCTAGCGTCATCGAACCTTAAGTGTGTAGACCCTACGGGTTCGGGAGACATGTAGACATGACCGAGACGTTCTCCAGTCAATAACCAACAGCGGGATCTGGATACCCATGTTGGCTCCCACATGTTCCACGATGATCTCATCGGATGAACCACGATGTCAAGGACTCAGTCGATCCCGTATACAATTCCCTTTGTCTAGCGGTATTTTACTTGCCCGAGATTCGATTGTCGGTATATCGATACCTTGTTCAATCTCGTTACCGGCAAGTCTCTTTACTCGTTCCGCAACACATCATCCCGTGATCAACCCCTTAATCACATTGTGCACATTATGATGATGTCCTACCGAGTGGGCCCAGAGATACCTCTCCGTTTGCACGGAGTGACAAATCCCAGTCTCGATCCGTGTCAACCCAAAAGACACTTTCGGAGATACCTGTAGTGCACCTTTATAGTCACCCAGTTACGTTGTGACGTTTGATACACCCAAAGCACTCCTACGGTATCCGGGAGTTACACGATCTCATGGTCTAAGGAAGAGATACTTGACATTGGAAAAGCTCTAGCAAACGAACTACACGATCTTTGTGCTATGCTTAGGATTGGGTCTTGTCCATCACATCATTCTCCTAATGATGTGATCCCGTTATCAACGACATCCAATGTCCATAGCCAGGAAACCATGACTATCTGTTGATCACAACGAGCTAGTCAACTAGAGGCTCACTAGGGACATATTGTGGTCTATGTATTCACACGTGTATTACGATTTCCGGATAATACAGTTATAGCATGAATAAAAGACAATTATCATGAACAAGGAAATATAATAATACTTTTATTATTGCCTCTAGGGCATATTTCCAACAACTTCTCCAATTCGTCCCATGGTGATATGAGCTGCCATGCTCTTTCCTAGGCTCCATGTTGGTGCATCAAAGGAAAACTCTACAGGCTCCGTGACTGGTGCAAATGTCCTTCCGGGAATGTAGACTTGAATCATCCAGCGCTCCTCTTCGGGTAAAGTGGCGTTGAACGTTCCAGTGAAGCTTGGTAACCCAATGTTCAGGTATCTAGTGACTTCCTTCAAGTGATGTCCAAACGGTGAGTCTTCGTCTGGTTGCGCGAACTTGTTCCTTGCATCCTCCATCCTAAAGAATAGAAAAGATGAGGAGTCAGAAAAGAGGAGAAAGAGTAGTTATCTAGGGCTTAAGCTTAGTGGTCGTTTCCTATAGTCAGCATGTGCTCTGATACCATCTTTGTAGCGACCAGACCTCAAACAGTCTGATCTCTGTGCTCAGTGTCATCCCTGGATCAGTAATGCTGACACCACACAATACTCGGAGGATTTATAACGGAGTAGCCACACACTTATTACAATCGAATGTCTCAAGAGAGAACTGAATAAAATAAATATGGCTTAAGGCCATCTAAATACGATAACAGCGGAAGGCTTGGAAGATAAGAGAGTCCATCAACTCCAACGGCATCACTGAGTATAGAACCACGACCTAATCACCTTACTCGTCGTCTGAAAAGTTTGCAACATGAAACGTTGCAGCCCGAAAACGGGTCAGCACATGGAATATGCTGGCAATGTAACACATAGAGAATAATGATAGAATAAGCTATACTACATGCATATATGGCTGGTGGAAAGCTCTATGGTTACAATTTTGCGTAAAGCCAATTTTTCCCTACTGCAAAGGAATAAATTTATTTAACTATCATGGTGGTTGTTAAACAATGAAAATGGTTGACAGCATTCTCAATCCCAATTAAAAGTACTCATTAACAAACCCAACAATATTAATTAGAAGTAACATGTTGAGGTTCACACGATATCCAAGTACTAGATACTCAAGTTGTCCATAACCGGGGACACGACTAATCATGATTAGTTTATACACTCTGCAGAGGTTTGCGCACTTTTCCCCACATGACTCGATCGCCTCCGTTTGTTTTCTCGCACTACATGGTGTTTGAGAAATTGATGACCGAGACATAGTCTTTCAGAAGTGCTAGCACCTTACATGTGGGGTAGACCGTACCACCTACAACCCCTACATCTGCTAGTCCACCCCGTAAGAGTTCACACAACTTAGTCAACTATGCCAGAGCCCATAGTAGCATGTGGCTGCACACAAAAGTTTCTAGCATGAATTATCTTATGATCCCTTTGAGCATGGGTGGCGGTCCAAAGAAATACAGGCAAGTCCTGATAGAAACCAGGTGCCTCAATCCACCCAGATGTGTGTTCAAGTTGCCACCTTAAATAAACTATTAATTAGCAATCTCACATCTGTCATGGAATTCACTCACCCAATCCACGTCTACTAGCATAGCATGGCAATAAGCAAACGTAGAGTAACTCCCAAGGGTTTGAAAATAAACAGGTAATAGGTACTACCTCAACTACTTCCCATAACCCACAATTTAATTAGATCCTAATCATGCAATGTTTGAGGATTGATCTAATGCATAAAAGCAGGGTATGAGAAAAGTATGCTCAAAGTGTTACTTGCATTGCTGATGATCCGCGAAACCTAGAGGCTCGAAGTAACAGGCGGCGCACTCCGGATGATCTATCGCAGACAAACAAACAAGCATACAATAAGTACTCATCTAATGCACAGGTAAAACTCAAACGAAAGATCTAACCAGATTGTTCAACTTAAGAACTCCGGTTTGCAAAAAGAAACAAAGCGAACAAAGCAACGAAGAACAAACGGCGAAAGAAAACAACTCCGTATTACTAATCTGGATCTAAGTCAAATTTTACTATAGCAAAAACTTGTTCAAGTTGGTTATTTGGAAAGAGGGCTTCGAGACGAACCTCCAGGCGCTTGAATCGCCTGATTCCGATAAACGAGCGAAACGTTATACTAAAACGAAAATTGGACCAGAAATCGCGATCAGAAAAATCGCGGATTAAATCCGAGAAAAAGAAAAATGACGAACGAGCTAACGAACGAACGTTCGTTAACTAATCTAATCTGATGAACGCGTTCGTTTAAACGAACTAACGGACGAACGTCCGCTAATTAATCTAAACCGAAAAAAACGAAACTAAAAAAACGAAAAAAAACGAAAAAAACGAAAATAAAACCGCCTGGTTTTCTAAAAAATACCGGTGGGCGGATCGAGACGGCGGCGGCGAACCTCGGGTGCGGCGGCGGCGGATCCGGCGGGGTCCGGCGGCGGTGCGGCAGCGGCGGCGCGCGGCGCGGCAGGCGGGCGGCTAGGGTTCGGCGGGTGGTGGCGGGGCTGGGCCGGGGCGGCGCGCTGGTGGGCCGGGGGCGGTGTGCTGGCGGCGGGCTGCTGGGGCTGGGGCGGCCGGGGCGGTGGCTTATAAAGACGCCCCCGAGCGGAGTCCCGCTCGGGTACGGCCCGATAGTCGGTTCGCTTTTTTTTTAAATAATTACGCCCAGAAAAAAACAAAAGAAATACTAAATTGACTCCAAAAATCCCGAAATAAATTTTGCCCGGCTTCTAAAATCAAGCCGGACTAGATGAACATTTATTTGGGGCCTAAATACTATTTTGAAAAACGCGCATTTTTTCCTAATACAAATAAAAAGGCGAAAAACTCCAAAATAAAATCTTATTTGATTTTTTTATTAAATCTTCATTATTTCTTTATTTTGGGAAAGTCATTTTATTCCCTCTCTCATATTTTGATAGTAGAAATAATTGAAGATAAAATAAAATAAATCAAATGATCCTATTTTCAAAATTTGAGAAAACTCAAATATGAAAATAACGAAACCCCCAACTCTCTCCGTGGGTCCTTGAGTTGTGTAGGATTTCTAGGATCGAGCCAACAAATGCAATAAAAATATGATATGCATGATGATCTATATATAACATTCCAAATTGAAAATGTGGGATGTTACAACTACCCATATCATCAATATTAATCAAGCAGGAGTAGGGTTTTACCTCCGTCGAGAGGGCCCGAACCTAGGTAAAAACATCGTGTCCCTTGTCTCCTGTTACCATCCGCCTAGACGCATAGTTCGGGACCCCCTGCCTGAGATCCGCCGGTTTTGACATCGACAGTAAACCTTGTAAATAAGAGAGAATAGCCATAAGTATTGAGATATAATGTGTAACAACAGCCCATAATGCAATAAATATTGATATAAAAGCATGATGCAAAATGGACGTATCAACTCCCCCAAGCTTAGACCTCGCTTGTCCTCAAGCGGAAGCCGATATCGAAAATATGTCCACATGTTTAGAGATAGAGGTGTCGATAAAAATAAAATACGGACATGAGGGCATCATGACCATTCTTATAACAGCAACATAAATAGATTTTATCATATGATTTCTTATGCTCAAGTAACAATCAATTCACAATGTCAAGTATGGTTCAAAAACTTTATTGAGAACTAACAAACTATAATCTTAGTCATTGAAGCAATTGTAATTTATCATAACATCAGAAAGAGTCAACAATTGAGCTTTTCAGCAAGTCCACATGCTCAACCATCTTGTAGTCTTCTACAATTGCTAACACTCACGCAATACTTGTGGTTATGGAGTTTCAACCGGACACTGAGAAAGATAGGGGCTTATTGTGTTGCCTCCCAACGTATTCACCTTTGGGTGATGTCAACAATAATATCCCATGCTAACTTACATCCAATTGGATATATATATATATCATGATATTTCAAACACAAGGAGCTTGCGAAAGGATAAAATGAAAAAGGGAAAGGTGAGGATCACCTTGACTCAAGCATAAAGTAAAAACATAAAGTAAAAGATAGGCCCTTCGCAGAGGGAAGAAGAGGTTGTCATGTGCGTTTAGGGTTGGATGCACAAAATCTTAATGCAAAAGAACGTCACTTTATATTGCCCCTTGTGTTGGGGATATAACTATTTGTGTAAGCCGCCCAGGAGGGGCCGGGTTACACAAAGAAGACTCATCAGCGGAAGTCCAAGACCAAGCATGAAGATGGCGATTCACTAAAAGGCTTAAGGCCCACAGGCGACTTAAGGCCCATTGTAGTAAACCGCCATGATGACATGACTTGTATAATAAGGTAGATTTAACTAGTCACCGAGCCGGACACTGTTTATGAGCCGGCCAGGACTCTGTAAGCCACAGGGCGTCAACCCGTGTATATAAGGGGATGACCTGCTGGCGGCTTAGGGCGAGAAACAACCCATCGAGAGCCGGGCATAGCGTATCTCGCTCCCTGGTCATCGAAACATCAAGCAATATGAACCCAACTAGACGTAGGCTTCCCTTCACCGCAAGGGGCCGAACTAGTATAAAACCTCTCGTGTCCTTTGTCCCGATTAACCCCTTTAAGCTTCCTAGTTGCGATGGCTCCACGACTAAGTCCTTGCACGAGGACATCTGCCATGACAAAACCACGACAGTTGGCGCCCACCGTGGGGCCAGCGCACGGTGAATTTGAGTTCTTGAAAGGCAGCTTCGAAGGGCTCAAGGGATACGCAGTGGGCCGGATGACCAAGAGTCATCGCGGCAAGATCTACATCGACAATGAAGGCTGGGGCCCTTAAGCCGACTCAATCGAGTATGGGTACTGGGTCCCCTTTGGCGGAATTCACGTTTTCATCGGCCGGATCGGAGAGCCGGGCCCTGAGCCAGACAACTGCACCGACCTCATCGAGACGGCTCAGCGTGCGAGACCCGCCCGAGCTTAACCCGTCATGAAGCGTGCCTTCGTGGGTTGTATCCACGGAGAGGAACTTTCTGAAGGAGCTAAAGGTGATGGTGAGACGGCCGTCCCATCGGATGACAATTCGTCCACCGGTTCAACAGATTCTTTATATCAAATCCAAGAAGGCATGCTTGGAGGCTGTTCTGACGGCTCTGGTACTCCGGATTTCTATGAACCGCCAAGCTGGGCAGGAGTCTTTATGGCTGGAACTCAGCCCGGTTCAAACTCTACAGCAGCCGCACCGATCACGTCCGGACTAGGAGCAGCCGGGGCAGGTGGCCCCGTGCGCCCACCGGCTCAGGTACTGATGGATCTCATGGACAAACTTACGGCCCTGTTAACCGCCACGGTTATTCCTGCAGACAAAGATGAGCATGATGCAGCGGTAGCACAGGTACGTGAGGAGATAGCCCTGGCCAAGGAGGCCTTGGCGGCTGAGGATACCAGGTTAGCTATGGAGCGGGCTGCTTTGGACGCACAGGCGCAGCGGCTCCAGTCAGAGGCTTTCCAGCTTAATATGAGTCTAAATGCATCCAATGAGGTCATGAGGAGGAGACATCAGAAGGCCCAGTCCCGTTTGCCTCCGGTTTATGATCCCCGAAATCTTTTTACGATGCCCGGTGCTGGTCCTAGCAACCCACCCGAAGTCAGTCAGTTTATGACACCCGGAGCTGGAGGACCGGCTCAGCCTCGGGATATGGTACCGCCTCACGTGAGCATGCCACCGCCGCGTTATGTGCCGATTCCACCAGGTCATTTTTCCAACCCCATGGAGAACTTAATCACGGCTTCAGCACGTTTGGCGGCTCTTCCTATGGAAGGTGATGACCTGACGGCAGTGGAAACCCGGAGGGTCAGAGAGCTCCTTCAGACAGCCCTGGCTCAACAGGAGACCTATTCTTACAGCCGGGACAGGATTCATTCAACTCCCCCGCCCCGGGTAGCACCACCTCGCTAGAATCGGAGCCCGAGTTACAGCAGACACATGGAGTCGGAAGCTTTGTCAAGCAATGCCCAACGCCGTAACCAACCCAGTGGTTATAACCCAGTACAGGACCGATTGCATCAGGAGGACGAACGGGCGACTCAGTTAGCGGCTCAGCAGACGGCGTATGAACCGGCTTTCCCAGAGTATCCGGCGACTTCTGTTGGAGCAGGAGTGGCCACTAGAACCGGTGGTGTCCCTTGTCTGGTGCCGGCTCTGCGGGATGTACGTCTGCCCAAGGATTTCAAGGGACCTCGAAAGGTTCAGAATTACACGGTCGACTTACAGCCACGGGCATGGATTGAAATTTACGAGATGGCCATGGAGTTATTACAGGTCAGCGACGCGGCAATGGCTAAGTATTTCACCATGATGTTAGATGGAACGGCCCGGTCTTGGTTAAAAAGCTTGCCTCCCAATTCCATCAGTTCATGGGCAGAGCTAAAGGCCCGGTTTATCCAGAACTTCAAGGGCACTTGCAAGCAGTCTATGTCAATTGTGGACTTGACCAATTGTAAGCAAGAGGAGGGTGAGTCCACAACTCATTGGGTGCACTGGGTCAAGGAAATCATACACCCATCTGATAAGATGGATGCCGGCTCTGCAGTACTTATGCTCCATCAGAATTGCCGCTTTGAGCCGCTGAAGCAAAAGCTGGGGCGCCTTAAGCGTGATTGCCATGATATGGGTACGCTGATGGCAGCTTTGGTCAAATACGCCGATTCTGATACTACCGATGACCCCGCGTCTGGGGAGGAAAAGACAGGGAAAGGAAAGAAGAACGGCAATGGAAAGGGTCAGCAGCATAACCCGGCAAGTCAATGGGGGGAACAAGCGTAAGGCAGATGGTAACCCGGAGTTTGTGCCAATGCCAATGCGCAAGGTAACAACCAGAAACGTAAGGGAAGACTGCCCCCTCGATCTGGCGGCTCAGGCCCATCTCTTGAGCAGCTTCTCAATGAGCCTTGCCCGAGACACGGCACTCGGGAACGTCCCGCCACCCACTTATGGAAAGACTGTGCAATCATGAAAGCTTTCAAGAATTCCAACATGTTTGATGGCCATCATGGATCGGGCGGCGGCTCAGAGGCCGGTGGCTCCCATGGCCCGGGTGGCGGCTCAAGTTTCGGCTTTCAGGGAGGTCAAGGTGGCTATAATCAGCAGCAACCTGGTCAAGAGGGACAGCAGCAGCAGCAGTCAGGTTATCAGAGCCATCCAAAACAGCTGAGTGGTGGGCAGTACCATGTGTTTACCACTAACTTGTGCAAACGTGACCAGAAGGTCCATAAGAGGGCTGTGAATTCGGTTGAGCCAGCAGTACCCCGTTACTTGAGGTGGTCAGAGCAGCCTATCATATGGAGCAGGGAAGTTCACCCCCTCCGGGTTGATAACTTGGGACAGTTGGCCTTGGTGGTGGCTCCTCAGGTTGGTGGATACAAATTCACTAAGGTACTCATGGACGGAGGAAGCAGCATCAATATTCTCTATTACGAGACCTTTCGCCGCATGGGGTTGACTGATAAGGACCCGAGCACGTCCAACACTGTCTTTCATGGAGTGGTGCCTGGTAAATCGGCATATCCAGTTGGTAAGTTGAGCTGGAAGTTGCCTATGGAGATGAATATGATTCCAGGGCGGAGAAACTGACGTTTGAGGTAGTCAGGATCAAGAGCCCATATCATGCTCTTTTTGGACGGCCGGCTTATGCCAAGTTCATGGCACGACCGTGTTATGTTTATCTACATCATAAGATGCCGGGTTACAAGGGCACTGTCGGTGTCAAAACCGGCGGATCTCGGGTAGGGGGTCCCAAACTGTGCGTCTAGGCAGATGGTAACAGGAGACAAGAGACACAATGTTTTTACCCAGGTTCGGGCCCTCTCGATGGAGGTAAAACCCTACTCCTGCTTGATTGATATTGATGATATGGGTAGTACAAGAGTGGATCTACCACGAGATCAAGGAGGCTAAACCCTAGAAGCTAGCCTATGGTATGATTGTTGTAATGGTTGTGTTGTCCTACGGACTAAAACCCTCCGGTATATATAGACACCGGAGAGGGCTAGGGTTACACAGAGTCGGTTACAATGGTAGGAGATCTACATATCCGTATCGCCAAGCTTGCCTTCCACGCCAAGGAAAGTCCCATCCGGACACGGGACGAAGTCTTCAATCTTGTATCTTCATAGTCTTGGAGTCCGGCTGACGATAATAGTCCGGCTGTCCGGACACCCCCTAGTCCAGGACTCCCTCAGTAGCCCCTGAACCAAGCTTCAATGATGATGAGTCTGGCGCGCATATTGTTCGGCATTGCAAGGCGGGTTCCTCCTCCGAATAATTCATAGAAGATTGTGAACACCAGGAGAGTGTCCGGCTCTGCAAAATAATTTCCACACTCCACCGTAGAGAGAATAATATGTACACAAGTTCAATCTGCTGACGTGCTTTGTGGCATGACGTCACGCCACTACCAAGCCCTTACTTGAATCATTTTTTATTATACCACCTTAGCGCGTTTAGCGAAGCGGTTTCCTTGGCACGTCTTGTCGAAGCAGAGATCGTGTTCCCCTTATTCCGGGATTCCCATCAATACGGACGTGGGTAACCCAACCGCGCCATTGATGGTGGCGCTTGGGAGAGAAGCGAGTTTTACCAGGCCGGTGGGGACGCATAGTCTTCGTCCGCCTATATAAAAGGGGATAAGGATCCACCTTTTCACCTACGCCTTCTCCCTCCTTTGCTTATCCATCTCCGCGCACTCGAGCTCCAGCGCCCAAGTCTGCACATCTCGTCTCAACCTCCTCCAGTCATGTCCGGAGCGGGAGGCAAGTGGTTGGCCTCCTCCGTCACGAAGGAGCACATCGCAAAGCTGCGCGGCGCCGGATACCTTTCCAGCGACATTGCGCACTGGCTGCCCCACGAGGGGCAGCTCATCCCCACCCCCAGGCCCCATGAGAGGGTCATATTCCTTCCCCACTTCCTCCACGGACTGGGCTTCCCACTTCATCCCTTCGTCCGGGGGCTCATGTTCTACTACGGCCTGGACTTCCACGATCTGGCGCCAAACTTCATCCTCAACATCTCGGCGTTTATCGTCGTGTGCGAGGCCTTTCTCTGCATCCGGCCCCACTTCGGCTTGTGGCTCAAGACCTTCAACGTCAAGCCGAAGGTAGTGAAGGGCGTCCAAGCGGAGTGCGGAGGCGCCATGGTGGGCAAGATGCCCAACGTCCTCTGGCTTGAGGGCACCTTTGTGGAAACCATCAAAGGGTGGCAATCGGGATGGTTCTATATCACCGAGCCACGGGACCCTAAATGGGCAGCGGCCCCCGAATTCAGATCTGGTGCCCCTATGCAGCTCACCTCCTGGAAAAAGAAGGGCTTGCTATGGGGTAGTTCGGAGGAGCTGACAGGACTCCAGTCCTGCCTCCAGACCTTGGTGAACAAGAAGCTTAGGCTTGTCAATGTGATCCAGGTCATGCTCGTCCACCGGATTCTCCCTTGCCAACAACGGGCCTTTACTTTGTGGGAGTTCGATCCGGCACAGCACCAGACCCTGAGCGGGCTCTTCGACATGACGTACGAAGCTGCCTGGAGGGTGCTGTTCAAGGGCGGAGAAGCCCCCGCGTCCGCGACTGAAGATCGCGGATTCAGCACCAAGCGCCCGGTCGGCGAGGTAAGCTTTGTTATCCTCTATGGAACAGTTATTTTCTTTCATAGTTTAATTCTATGTGGGATCTAAAACTCCCAATGCCTTTGACAGGACTGGCAGAGGATGTCCGTACAGGTAGATTGTCCGGCTCCCCTTCCCGAAGACCCAGCGGACGCTCGTTTAACGGGGCTGCTAGTCCCGGCACTCTATGTGGTGCCGGAGAAGAAGGCCAAGAAGAAGGCCACGGGAACTCGAAGAAGTTCCCGGCGCCAGGTGATATCGGACTCATCGTCCGATGGCTCCGAGGCGGACTCCTCCCCCGAAGATGAGGAGGAGAAAGAAGACTCTCTCCCAGAGGAGGGAGAGAGGAAGAGTAAGGCTTCCCCAACGGGGGAGGCCGAAGGGTCCAAGAGGGGAAGGACCCTTCCTCCGGACAGCTCCGCCAACGCCAACGTTGGTGACGAAGAGTGGCCCTCAAGGGCCAGGCCTCCGGCAAGATTGTAAGTATCCGGATTCCTGAATGGTTTATAATATCTCCTTTGTGTCACATAGTGTCCTTCTAATGCCACACACTACCTGTAGTCCGGCTGATGATGATCTTCCCGCTTCGTCGAGCGGGTCCTTGGCTCCGTCGGACGTGGATTCCATTCCGACCGCCTCCACCCCTCGTGCTGACGATGCCGAGGTGGGATCCCAGGAGGGGACCCATCAGGAGGAGGCTCCGGAGGTGCCGCAAGGCAGCCTCCAGGACTCTGCGCCGGACTCCATGCCGGAACCCGCAGTGGTTCCGGAGCCCGGTAGGTGGCCCCTTCGTAAGAAGGGCAAGACTGTGACGCCGACAGCCTCCGTCCAACCGGAGGTGCCGGACAACTCGTTGGAGGCGCTTAACGGCGCTTCCATCGAGGAAGAACACCGCACTATCATGAGTGTGGTGATTCAGAAGGTTCAGCTCGCCAAGAGCGGGCTGACCGAAGCCTGCAGTAGCCTTCTAACAGGCTTTGAGGTAAGAAGTTTAAAATATGTAATGTAATACCGCATGGACAGTAGCCCATGATGCTCGGTTAGGTGTTCGGAAAGAAAAACCGGACTGAGGATCTAAAAAATATATATGCAGGAGTACTAAAAATTATGTCAATATGGGTTTGCAGGCTACGCTGCTGACCTCTGCTGCACTCACTGCGGAGGTCGGTGCTTTGAAGCAGGACCTCGAGCGGTCCGAGCAAGAGCTCGGCCTTGCCAAGAAGCAGCTCGAGGATAAAGAAGGTGAGTAACACCACTTTAAAAAATTTACCTTACAGAAAAGGATTTTGGTTGCAATAGAAATAACAAGGATAACGTGGGTACTGCAGGGGCCACGAACGAGGTGGCGACCCTAAAGGAGGCCGTGTCCGCGGCCGAATGCAATGCGGCCGCGGAACGAGCGGAGCGAGAGAAACAGGAGGCACGGGTGGCGGAGGTGCGGCAAGAGCTCCAGGCTCTCATGAAAAAGCATGAGAGTTTGGAGCGCGACTCGAAGACTCGAGAGTCCGAGCTTGCCTCGGCTCTTGAAAGTGCCAAAGCCGCTAAGGCCGAGGCCCGTAAGGCCCTTCAGGAGGTTGAGGATGTGAAGAAAATAGCGGCGGGTAAGGCATTTTTCATGCAAAGCAAGCATGTTAATGTAAATTACCTGTTACTTACCCGAATTCGGAGCTCTCCAGGGGCGTTTGCAGATCTGCCTTGCAGTGTGTCTGATGCCGCCGCGTTCTACCACGGCGAGGAGGGGAGCTCAACGGAGAAGGTCTTCTGGTCTCAGTACTCTGAGGCCGGACATCCGGTGCCCCCTAGCGACCAGCTGAAGCAGCTGGTCGAGCTCCACAAGGTAGCCGAGTGGGCCATGAAGGGCCTCATAGTCCGGCTGTGGCCTGGAGAGCCCATGCCTGGGAGCTACTTCGGCCTCGTGCGGCGGCTGGTGGATGCGTTCCCCTGGGTGGAAGTCGTCAAGCGTTCCGCCTGCATTGAAGGTGCCCGTCGGGCCCTTGCCCGCGCAAAGGTGCATTGGGGCAGGCTGGATGCGGAGAGGCTTATCACTGACGTGCCGCCAGCGGGCAAGGAGTATCATACGCCCGAGATGTACTATAAGACTGTCCTGAAGGGTACCCGCAAGATTGCGGATGAGTGCCCCAGAGATGTAATTATTGAGTAAACTCGCAATGTGTTATCCTGTGCGCTGAAAACTTTGTTCATATGCGCTAAGCAACGCTTATTGATTTAAAATATTACCTTCTGTGCGGCCGTTTATTAAATCTGAGAGATGGCAAGTCATCGGCTTCAGCCCCCATGCCACGAGTGCTGGGGTGTTCGAGATAAACTTGAGCACTCTTGTTCCCATTTTTGGGTCCATCTAGGGAGGCGCTCAACACAACGAACAAGGCAACCGGACTTATAATGCTTGAACACTCTCACTTAGCCATAGAATTCTATAATTTTAAATTTTGGCGAAGCCCCTAGTATTCGGAAGACCGAGTTCGGGGCGCTATCCACGCCTGGGCCGGACATAGCCGGTTCCTCGCTCAAAGCGGCATAAGTCTTTAGGGACTCGAAAAGACCTCTCGAACAGCGACCAGTCTCTCGCCTTATCATGACAGTCAGTTTTAGCTTTCTCCACTGAGGCGCTCGCCCAGCTCAACCGGGGCGCAATCGCAGTGGTTCTCCCAGTGCTACCTTAGCTGACAGAACGGAATGTAAGGTACCAAAACATGGGAGCCGGGCAAACCCAACTATTGACCCAAGACATGATTCGGAGCCGATGCATATAATGCTATAAGTTCGGGGTGCCGCACTTGTGAAAGTGTTCGGACTTATCACACCATAATGCGGGGAACATAAGCCCCTGGTGTATTCGGCTGTACCAAAATGTACAGGTGCAAGATGTCATTAATGAACATATATGTAAAAAAAGTAATGCAATTATAGGCAAAAGGTGCTGCATTGTTTATTCAATTAATCCTGCTATGAGTGCAGAACGATACAAATAGTGCGGTAAGCAAGGGATTGGACTAATTAAACATGTCCCCCTCCAGGGGTGGGGCTGCGGACTGGTGTATTTAACCAATTTAATGCTCATAATGGAGACCACCTGAGTGTTCGTCGTAGCCTTTGTCCCTCCCTGGCTGTTGCATCGTGAGTTCGGCAGATCTACTGACGGACAGGGCCTCTGGTGAACGGAGTCCTGTGAAAAAATAAAAAAGGAAGAAAAAGAGTGACACACTTGGGAGCCCCTGGTGTGGTTAAGCCGCACTCTGGGCCTGTCGTGGTCGTGCCCCTCCCCCTATGCCCATGGTATCTCCAAAGCGTAATGATGTACGCGAAGAGCTGGTCTTGCAATTATGCAAGGGTTGGGGTTGGGGCCGCATTGCTACGCGTGCTCGGAACGTGCCAGGTGGTCTTGATTGATGTTACTCCGGGCGCGTTTGGCCATGTCCGGTTGTTTAACGGCCAGACTCGAAAATTGCCTTAAAAGGCTGCTCTGTACTTCTGCCGCGAGAGCCGCTGTGTGTTCCTCTGTTCGGAGGGAGCGTTCAGTATTTCCGTTGACCGTGATGACTCCACGAGGGCCTGGCATCTTGAGCTTGAGGTATGCATAATGCGGCACCGCGTTGAACTTTGCAAACGCTGTTCGTCCGAGCAGAGCGTGATAGCCACCGCGGAACGGGACTATGTCGAAGATTAACTCCTCGCTTCATAAATTATCCGGGGATCCGAAGACCACTTCCAGTGTGACTGAGCCTGTACAATTGGCCTCAACACCTGGTATGACGCCTTTAAAGGTCGTCTTTGTAGGTTTAATCCTTGAGGGGTCTATGCCCATCTTGCGCACTGTATCCTGATAAAGCAGGTTCAGGCTGCTGCCGCCGTCCATCAGGACTCTAGTGAGGTGAAATCCATCGACGATTGGGTCTAAAACCAATGCGGTGAATCCGCCATGGCGGATACTGGTCGGGTGGTCTCTTTGATCGAAAGTGATCGGGCAAGAAGACCATGGATTGAACTTCGGGGCGACTGGCTCCATCGCATATACTTCCCTAAGTGCACGCTTCCGCTCCCTCTTGGGTATATGGGTTGCGTATATCATGTTTACTGTCCGCACTTGTGGGGGGGAAACCCTTCTGTCCTATACTGTTCGGCGGCCGAGTCTCCTCCTCGTCGTTACTGTGCAGCCCCTTGTCATTGTTTTCGGCAATTAACTTGCCTGCCTGCTTGAATACCCAACAATCTCTAGCTGGCTTTTCTGGGGTGCCATGTATGTGGCAAGAGCGGTCGAGTATTCGGTCCAAATTGGACGGACCCGGAGTAGTTCTTTTGAATGGCTTCTTCCGCTGACCGGTTTTAGAGCCTCTGAATCCAGCGTTGACTGTCGTATCCTCATTGTTATCACCGTTAACGCGGCGTTTGTTTTTGTTTCGATGCGACCTGCCATTGTGGTCCTTAGTATCCGGACTGCCAGCATTTTTGCTGAGGTCGTTGCTGCGAGCTAGCCAGCTGTCCTCTCCCACACAGAAGCGGGTATGAGTGATGTGAGGGCTGCCATGGATTTCGGCTTTTCCTGTCCTAGGTGCCGGGCCAGCCACTCGTTGCGGATGTTATGTTTGAAGGCTGCGAGGGCCTCTGCATCCGGACAGTTGACGATTTGATTTTTCTTTGTTAAGAACCGTGTCCAGAACTGTCTGGCCGATTCGTCTGGCTGCTGAATTATGTGGCTTAGGTCATCGGCGTTTGCTGGTCGCACATATGTGCCCTGGAAGTTGTCAAGGAATGCGGCTTCCAGGTCCTCCCAACACCCAATTGACTCTGCTGGCAAGCTGTTAAGCCAATGCCGAGCTGGTCCTTTAAGCTTGAGTGGGAGGTACTTGATGGCGTGGAGATCGTCGCCGCGGGCCATATGGATATGAAGGAGATAATCTTCGATCCAAACCGCGGGGTCTGTTGTGCCATCGTAGGATTCAATGTTCACGGGTTTAAACCCCTCAGGGATTTGATGATCCATTACTTCGTCTGTGAAGCATAGTGGGTGTGCGGCGCCTCTATATTGAGCAATATCACGATGTAGCTCAAGAGAGCGTTGTCTGCTGTGTTCGGCCCGGCCGGAGTTGCTGTATCCGGCGCGACGGTAGTCGTCGTGGGTCGTGGGGCGCCCGCGTGATCCGTAGATAGATCTGGATTGTCTTGCCTTGTCCTCCAATATGTCTCGCAAGTCCGGCACATTCCCTCGTGCCTTCATACTTTTTGAGCGATGCCGGGGTACGGTCCTGATGGAGGGCCTAGATGCCTCTCTGCCACGGCCACGGGGTGGTCGATCTGCCGTATTGTGCGCTGGTGATGAAGGTTTGTATGCTTCCTCCTCTAGTCGGGGGAGCAACTTGCATTTTGGATAACTTTTGGAGGGGCGTTCGAGTTCATACTCTTCGGCCGCGAGGACCTCGGTCCATCTGTCGGCCAGCAGGTCTTGATCAGCTTGAACCTGTTGCTGCTTTTTCTTTAGGCTATTTGCGGTGGCGATAAGCCTGCGTTTAAAACACTCTTGTTCGACGGGATCCTCTGGCACGACGAATTCGTCATCGTTGAGGCTTGCTTCGTCTCCGGAGGGAGGCATGTAGTCTTCATCCTCCTCGTCTGCCGCTCTCTCTCTCTCGAGGGCTGGCTGCCCCGTCCTCCTGTGCTGAATCTTGCTGGAGGGGGTTGTCTTCGGCACTCTCTGGGGTGTTATTATCTCCGGTGCCGGAATCTCCATTCTTGCTGTGGTGGGATTTAGAGCGGCGCCGCTGACTTCGGCGCTTGGGCTGTTTCTTAGAAGAATCTGCCTCCACTGCTTCTTCGCCGTCCCCATCCTTTGGGGTGTCCACCATGTATATGTCGTATGACGAGGTGGTCTTCCAGTGCCCTGTAGGCGCTGGTTCCTGATCGTTTCCGGCATCGTCTTCCATACCGTTGATGTCTTCTGAGTCATAGTCTAGCATGTCGGTTAGGTCGTCGACAGTTGCTACAAAGTGGGTGGTGGGTGGGCTTTGAATTTCTTTGTCGTCCGCATCCCAACCGTCCTGACCACAGTCCGGCCAGGGCTCTCCTGATAGCGAGAGATGCTTTAGCGAATTTAGGATGTCGCCAAAGGGTGAGTGCTGAAACATGTCCGCGGCAGTGAACTCCATGATCGGCTCCCAATCGGATTCGATTGGCAGGGGCGCAGGAGGTTCGGAGTCCGGCAAGGAGTCCGGCGCCTCGGAGTCACGAGCTTTATAAGGGACAAGGTCGATATTCGGCTCCATCACCATAGAAGTTGCAGCTACCGAGGCGGTGTCCAGCCACCTATCCTCGATCTGCGCGGTCTGCTCCGAACTATGGGTCAGAGCGGACACGTGTGCGGCCTCCAGGGCACTATCCGGCGGCAGAGCTAAATCATGCCCATCGTGACAGCGCGGCACACTGGGCTGTGGCTCGAATCCATCGAAGATCAAGTCTCCGCGGATGTCGGCCGTGAAGTTTAGGCTTCCAAACCTGACCTGATGGCCAGGGGCGTAGCTTTCGATCTGCTCCAGATGGCCAAGCGAATTGGCTCGCAGTGCAAAGCCGCCGAATACGAAGATCTGTCCGGGGAGAAAAGTCTCACCCTGGCACTACTAGAAAAAGGGCTATAGATGGGATTGACACTAATGGCGCACCAGAAAGTAGGTGCACCATTAGTATATACTAATGGCGCACCACCTTCTGATACGCCATTAGAGTTGAAACTACTAATGGCGCACCAGGCAAAGGGTGCGCCATTAGTATCAAAAAATATATTTTTTTGAACTAGCGCACCTGTCCAAACATACTAATGGCGCATCCATGTAATGTGCGCCATTAGTAGTTGTAACTACTAATGGCGCACTGTTCAAATGGTGCGCCATTAGTATAATTTTTTTAACTAGTGCGCCTGTCCAAACATACTAATGGCGCATCAAGATGAAGTGCGCCATTAGTAGTTTAATCTAGTAATGGCGCACTGCGGATCAGTGCGCCATTAGTATTTTTTTTTGCAAAACTACTAATGGCGCACCGCCAAAAGGTACGCCATTAGTTACCTGGATTACTAATGGCGCATTTAGTGCTGGTGCGCCATTAGTAAGTGGGTAGCAACAAGATATTTTGGACAGCCCTCTCCTACCCACACTCACTTTCTCCCCACTTCATTCTCTCCACCTCCTCCTTGTCTCGGGTGCCTCCTCTTTTTCACCTCATTTCCACCATAGATTCATTCAAATTAAGTGGTTAAATTACCTTGTTTTAATAGGTAAGTAAGGGGGGAAGCTATATTTATGTTGTTCTCCCTACAACAATGTGCACATGCACTTTTTATGGCCTAGCTAGATCTATGTATGTTTGTGGTGTTGCATATGTTTGTGGTGTTGCAAATGTGTTTGTGTTTGGAGGTGTACCGGTATTTGAATTGCGATAGTTGCCAATATTTTGCCGGAATGTTGATTCATTTCTGTTTCGGCGAGAATTTTGGCACTAAGCATTCTTTTTAGTCCTATTTTTAGGGAAAGTCATGCCAAATTTTTGTTTGGTTCTAAAATATCGTTTTGCTCTACCCCGCAGGCGACCATGGTCCGCACGATGACCGAAGGCATCGTGAATAGGTTTTTGAGGTCCACGAAGGCCGAGATGCTTCAAAAGAACGAGACGGAGATAAGATGTCCGTGTCGAAGATGCAAGCTGAAGAGCCTTATTGCGGACCCGGATTCCGGGCAGGTGCGGGACCACCTGCTCTTGCGTGGTTTCATGGATGGCTATCGGTGGCAAGGTGATGAAGATGACTACGAAGTCGTCCATGGGGGCCGGGCAAGAAATGAGGAAGGGCAGCAAGACAACCACCGCGGCTCGGGCGGGCGAGAAGACGAAGAATCCCCAGGAGATGATCACGACGGTGATGCTGTACACAGTCATCATGTAGAAGATGCAGGACATGATGATGAGAAAGATGCCGGAGCAGGCGACGGGCATGATCATGAAGATGATGATGCCGGCGGAGCAGATGACGCTGGACCATCGATGGGCTGGGTGCAGGACCCTCATATTCAAGAGCTACTTCTCAAGCAGACGGATAACGCCAGAGCTGCCGCTCGAGAGAAAGCCAAGATGGATCAACTTGAGTTAGACGCGGTTACTCCATTGTATGAAGGATGCAGGCCCGAGGATACCCGCCTGAAAGTAACGCTCATGGCTTTGGAGATGAAGGTAAAACACAAAATGACCGACGCATGCTTCGACGAGAACATGTCATTCTGGCACGAACGTCTTCCCAAGGGGAACAAGTGCCCGACCAGTTTGGAGGAGGCGAAGAAAATCGTGTGTCCTCTCGATTTACCGCATGTGAAATACCATGTGTGCATGAACAATTGCATCATTTATCGGGACGAGAACGCGGAGTCTACCATATGTCCGGTGTGCGGCGTCACTCGATACAAGAAGAGGAAGAAAGCTCCTCGAAAAGTGGTGCGGTACTTTCCGATCACTCCTCGTCTGCAGCGCTATTTCGCGGACCCTAAGGTAGCAAAGCTCCTGCGTTGGCACGCAGATAGGGAGGAGAAGAAGCGAGAAGATGACGCAAATGATCCGGAGATAGATAAAAAAAGACAAGATGCTGAGTCACCCTAAGGATGCGAGCCAGTGGCAAGCGTTGAACTTCGAAGACTCGGAATTTGGGAACGATCCAAGGAACATCGTGCTGGGGGCGAGCACCGATGGAGTCAATCCGTTTGGCAGCCAGAGAAGCACACATAGCACCTGGCCTGTGTTTGTGTGGATGTACAACCTTCCCCCCTGGTTGTGCATGAAGAGGAAGTACATTCACATGAGTATGCTAATTGAAGGGCCGAAACAACCAGGGAACGACATCAATCTGTATCTGGGGCTGCTGAAAGAGGAGCTTGACACGCTGTGGAAAACGCTAGCCAATACGTGGGACGCCGCAGAGAAAGAATATTTCCCTATGAGAACCGCACTGCTCACGACGGTGCACGACTATCTCGGTTACGGATATCTCGCGGGGTAGGTAGTCCACGGATTTTCTGGATGCGTAAGGTGCATGGATGACACAACGTATCGCCAGCTAGATAGAGATCCCGGGTCTTCGAAAACCGTGTTCATGGGACATCGAAGGTGGCTTCGCGACGATGACCCGTGGAGGAAACGCAAGGATCTGTTCGATGGTGAAACCGAACCCCGAAAATGCCCGTGTACGAGGAGCGGCGAGGAAATCGACAAGCTGTTGAAAAATTGGAAAGACTGCCCACTGCCGGGAAAGAAGCAAAAGGCGCCAGAGCCGGGAAAGAAGCGAAAGGCGCCAGAGCCGCTGCTGAAGGTATGGAAAACGAGGTCTGTTTTCTGGGACTTGCCGTACTGGAGGATCCACCGTGTGCCTCACAGCCTTGATGTCATGCATATCACGAAGAACGTGTGCGAGAGTCTGCTTGGTACCCTGCTCAACATGCCAGAGAGGACCAAAGATGGGCCGAAAGCAAGGGCAGACTTGAAATCAATGGGCATCAGGCGGAGCTTCACGCTAATGATGATGATGATGATGATGATGAGGCGAAGCAGGACACAGAAAGTCGTCGCAAAGGCAAAAAGGCCAAGAAGAGGCAAAAGGAAGATCATCGGAATGGATGGAGTAGCCAATGAGCAAGACTTCGACAAGTACGGCGACCCGAGGATCGAACATGACGACGATGATAAAGTAGCAGCATACACCACAAGAAGAAGCAGGACCACCCTACCTAAAGGACGTCCGTTCCATAGAAGAACTCCATTTGCGAAAAAGAAGGGCAAGAAGATTGTGAAGAGATAGCTAGCTAAGATCGATTGTATTTAAATCGTAGACTTCATTTCTCGAGCACTTTTTGATATCATGAATATTTTTAAATTTCATGGGCACTTTTTGAATTCATGAATATTTTTTCAAATTTGATGATATTTTTTCATATTCAATATGAAAAAAATATTGAATATTCATGAGGACACTCGATCTCGATCCCCCCCCCTCTCGATAGCTATCCCCCTCGCTAGATCCACCTCACCGCCAAGCACCCCCCGCTCCACCGCCGCCGCCGACCCCCCGCACCCTCCCCCGCTCCACCACCGCCGACGAACCACCGCACCCTCCCCCACTCCACCGCCGCCGACGACCCACCGCACCCTCCCCCGCTCCACCGCCGCCGCCGACACCCCGCACCCTCCCCCGGCCCGCTCCACCACCGCCACCGACACCCGCACCCTCCCCCACTTTTTGAAGATATTTTCAAATAAGAAATTTGATGATATTTTCAATTAAAAATAAAAAACAAATTTGATGATATTTTCAAAAAAAAATTTGATGATATCTTCTGTTCTAGTCCTCATGAAAATAACAAATTTGATAAAAAACAAATTATTAGATGCAACAAGAAATAATGAAAAAAAAGTTACTAATGGCGCACCAGAGGAGGGTGCGCCATTGCTATCAGAAAAAAAATACTAATGGCGCACCACAGGGTGGTGCGCCATTGCTATAGCTGGATACCCCTTCGCCCGATCCCCTCTTCCCTCTCCCTCGCCAGATCCCCCTTCCCTCCCCCGCCACACCCGCTCCGACGACCCCCGGCCCGCTCCAATGACCCCCGCGCCCGCTCCACACCCGCTCCGGCTCCCCCGCGCCCGCTCCGACGACCCCCGCGACCGCTCCACACCCTAGCACCTCCCCACTTCCCCTCCCCTCGCGCTGCTTCACCCGACTAGGAGGGTGTGGATCGAGGTCTTCTTCCACCTCCGGCCACCGCGGCCTCACCGTCGATCCGCGTCACCTTGTCAACCCCGACCCCGCACGAGCTCGCCATCGTCTTCCTCTCGGTGAGCTGCACCGGTTCCCCTTCCCCCCCCCCTTGGCCGTGCTCCCCTCGGCCCCTGGTTGCCGCCCCCCGTGGCCGTGCTCCCCTCGGCCCCTGGTCGCGCCCTGGCCCCGCCCAAGCGCGCTCACCGCACCGCGACCGCGCCTCCACTATGCTCGGGCCGCGCCCTGGCCCCGCCCAGGCACACTCACAGCACCGCGACCGCGCCTCCTGTTCCTGCACGAGGAGACCCTGTAATTAGGCAATAATATGAATCCATGTGCGTAATCAGTTCAATCTCCACTAATCTGCAGAGCGAAGTTGATGGTACTAGCCCCCTGCTACAGAAAGAGAGCTGGTGATCAATTAGCCTAGTAGAACTTCTACTAGAACGTGTACAATGACTCTATTTAGAAATGCCAAATTGGAAAACTGGTGATGTGAGGGCTGTAGAATGGGCTGGCTATCTTTGGGCCGACACAAAAAAAATACTTATGGAATAAAGGGAAACGTAACAAGCTATCTTTCTTAATTAAGAGACGATCTCTTAGTAACAATATCTCTCACCGTATATATAGAGATATTTATTCAGTAGAGACAAGATTAACAGATACTCATTGTATTTTATTTTTCATCTTTAGATTACGAGGCAGAGTTTTTTTTTAAACGGAGGGGAAATATGTTAAATAAGGAGGAGAAAGAGTTTGTTACCACACACCCATGTTACGGCATGACAATTATTCTCTTACTTAAAAAGACCCTAGTTTCTTTAGATTACGAGGCAGAGTTAAGATAAAGATTCTACACTAAATATTCAGTTTTCAAGTTTCATATATGTCCTGTTCCTGCATTCTAGTTTGTGGCAGCCAAACGCTACTACCGTTGCATTTCAAGTTTTCACTAATGTTATGATGTTGTTATAACTGGTTTCATTAATGCTACGCTACGCTGTAGGTGTAATTTGCCACCTATGAAAACATATGCTCTTGCATTTATATTCCTGGTACTCATTATTTCCTTGCCTAACAGGAAGGTCTGCTTCCTGCCCTGCTCCACTAGCTGCTTCGGGGGGAGACCCATCGGCGGTAATTATGTTATCCCGCTTAAATCAATTTCTTCTGAAATGTTTCAGTGTTTTGTAATATTGGTGAGAATTGTGCTACTGTTATGAGTACCCTCTCATCAATATTGGTGAGCATTGTGCTACTTATTGTCTCAGATTTGTGATGCTTCTGTTGTACTACTTGCTGACTGTAAGATAACTTACGTGTGGACGAGCCTAGCACAACTAGCTATTTGCATACTTGATAGTTCCTCTTCTGAAGATATGAGTTAACTTTCTGAACATATGCACACAAAACCAAGTATTTCTTGGATTTCTTTGCACGAGTTAACTTACTAAACAAATGCTTATGGCATCAAGTATTAGCTAGAGTTCTTTGCTTAAGATGTTGTCCATACAAGAATCTAGGCCATTTGGTTTAGTTTCTACCAGCAAGAACACATCAAGTGGGTAAATAGATGCTGCTGCTGGACTATATATTCTGGACTATATGTTCATTGGTACTATATGTTCAGAATGAGTTAACTTGTTGTCATTTATCGAAATTCATAATGTGCTGGACTATATGTTCATTGGTACTACTTGTGATGCTGCTGATGTACTACTTGGGAATTTTATCAACTTGTGATGCTGCTGTTGTACACTGAGAAGCCCTTGAGTTTGCCGGAATGTCGATTAACTTCCGTTCCGGCAAATTCGGGTACTCCATATATCCTATTTTCAGCAAAGGTCATGCTGAAATTTTCCGTGAATTTTAGCATGACTTTGCTAAAAATAGGACATATGGGGTACTTGCGACTAATGCATGGGCCAGGGTATCTTAGTACTTAATTAAGTAGGATCAACTGCCCCGCCATTCTTGTTGCATTAAACCATAGGTGGCAATAGAGCCAAGTGATTAGGCCCAACTTAGAATTCTCCTTCCCTTTTCTTGATAGGGTATATTATTAGAAGATACCCATATATATCAGTCAACCTAGGGCGCCTCGGCATCGATAAACCCGAAATGATAAAAATTTACTTAGCATTTAGGGTGCCTCAGCGTCGACAAACCCTAAATTATAAAACCTTGGCTTTTAGGGTGCCTCGGTGTCGATAAAACCGAAATGATGAAAGCTTAGGATTTTAGGGTGCCTCGGCGTCGAAAAACCCTCAATGATAAAAGCTTAGATTTTAGGATGCCTCGGTGTCGACAAACCCTAAATGATGAGACCATGATCTTGTTCCTTCACAATAACCAACTTTTTGACCAAACTTTGTTTCTATTTAGAGAGAAACATGGCCCAGAATGATGAGGCCGGGGGTTCGGGCGGCAAGGCATTCTGGGAGCTGTCCCAGGAGATGGAGGAACAACCTCACTTGTACGAGGACGCCGCCTTCCCCACCGATCCTGAGACCACTGATGGTACCGCCGAGGATGACCCCACTGATGCCACCACTGATGGTGCCGCCGAGGATGCCACCACTGATGATGGCGGCGCACGCACAGATGGCAGCCAACAGAAGAGACAACGGAAGGACCGGCGCCCGACCGTGCTCCGCACCCTCAAGGAGGAAGTTACTGAAGTGGACTCCGACGGGAATCCAACGGCGCCCGAACGAATAGTCAAGGGGTACTCGCTTCAGCTCGGGTGCATTCTCCGGAGCACCATCTCGATCAACACCGAGAACCTGAGGCATCCTGACCGAGGGAATTTGCGCAATCTCCTATTCACGAAGTTGCACGAACGATACAAGTTCCCCGCTGCTTTTGAAAACACAAGCCTCAAAGGGAATAAAGTGAACAATGCTGCCCTCACGAAGATGAGCAAGGCCCTGTCTACTTGGAAAAGCAATGTGAAGAGAATGATCGAGAAAGGTGAGAGTTATGAGAAGATCAAGGAGAAAAATCCTTCGATCACCAAAGATGACTACAACGACTTCAAGATCAATTGCTCGAGCACCGCAAACTCCCAATCAAGTCAGTGGGGGAAAGAAATGCGGGAGCTGAACTTAGGGGAACACAAACTCGGTCCCGGCGGTTACAAAGTGGCGGAGCCTATATGGGACAAGGAGGACGCGGAGCATGCCGAGCAAGGCCTACCGCCCCGCTTCGAGAAATACAGCGGTAAAAAGTAGACTAGGAACTATGTCAGGGCCCGGTACAAGGAGGACCCGATAACAAAGGAGCTTACCACGGATCCGAAGACCAGGGCGCTTGGGCTTGTTCTGGTAAGGAATACACCCCCGCGTAATTAGCTCCATATGGTTGCATTCTAATTAATGAAGCCAAATTTCTAAATGGTTCACATTCCTTCCGCAGGCGACTGAAAGCAGTAGCGCGGGGTCGACTACGAGCAACCCTTGGGACACCACTCTAAATAGGGCGTTGAATGTAATGAAGAACAAGGATAAGCTCAGTAAGCCGACGTCAGCTGGTCGTGTGGCCGGCAAAGGCTTGTCCACAAAATGGGGGTCATACTATACCGCTGGTGTGCGGAAGGAGAAAAAGACCAGCTCGGAAAGCCAGGCGCGCGAGGTTCAAGAACTCAAGGCACAGGTGGCGCGGATTCCGGAGATTGTCCAAGAGCAAGTGGAACAACGACTCGGAGCGACGATCACCGCCATTGTGCCTACCTTGATCCAGGGGTTGAGTGCGTGGATTGCGGGCGGCCAACAGGGGCCGCCCCTGATTCCTAGCTTCACGGCCAGCAACTCGCAGAATGCGATGGCGGGGCCATTGGTGTCTCCGGCGGAGGCGGCATTGGTGTCTCCGACGCCAGCACGGGAGCTTAATGCACCCGGGTGTACGCCGGCCGGCACCTCTACAGCAAGCGGCCCCTCCGTCAACTGCACGCCCGCCGTTGGCGGTGCCTCGACATTAGCCGAGCTCGACGCCATCATCACGGTAACTAATTAAGCCTCTCTCGGTCGAGGACTTCATCTCCTTGCCTTTGACTGGGCATCCCTGACGCCCTACATGTTTTCGCAGGGCGCCGCCGACGTTCCGTGCACTCTCCTGCACTTCGTGAACAACGAGTTGGTCGATGTCGCCAAGGGCAAAATCGTTCAACCGGGAAACCCCTTGTTCCACGGTACCCAGATGCCACCCAACTTGTTTAGGGTTCAACTGGTTCGGGTGCTGCCAGGCTGCGATGAGTTGTTACCTCCAATTCGACCCGTCGGGGCCTACGATGATGACGTGATGACCCTCAGCGCCTGCCTGAGCTGGCCCCTGCTTTGGCCGAAGAGCCAGATTCGTTTGGGGGCGGGGGACACCACCCCAAAGACAACACCGCCAGTCGTGTCGGCGCCAAGTCGGCCCCATGGCAAGACCGCCGCAACGGTGCCGGACATCCCTATGCCACTGGATCCAAACATGCATATGGCACGGGATCAGAACGACTACGAGGAGATACATTTGGCAACGTCGATCAGTACTTTGCCGAACATGGGTACGATGGCGACTTCATGGGGGCTCCTTCCCAAGAACCCAACCCAACAAAAGACGTGTGCGATCTAGCTGGTACCGCGGAGAAGCCAAGTTGCAACAGGCGTCGTCTGCCGTTCAGCTCTCAGGAGACGCCTCCAGCTGCCGACTTCACCGAGCCTCAGATAGGCGAGGTGTGAAATATTATCAGCCCAAATACACTCAAGAAGGCAGTCTGTGAGCAGAACTCGGTCCCATTACAGGAGAAGAAGAAGGCACGCAAAAGAAAGACTAACAAGGGTGCGAGCCAGCCGGCACCGAGTATGATCCATGCTCAGGACGGGCCACCTTCACCTAAGGATATCTCGAGGAGGGTGCATGTGGCGGGTAGGGCGATGCTACCGACAATATGCTCAATGCTGCAACCGGTGCTATGCGGAGTCTGCATGACAGTGTTCTTTCTTTGGAGAAGCGGCGTCTCAGAGAGAAGGATGTGGCATACCCGGTTTTCGCGGCCAAGGTGCCAGAGGGCAAGGGCTTTGTGGGTAACTCCATCGGGCGTACGATCGTCCTGCGGTTTGATGACATCCACGCTATGATGAACCTTCATCCACTGCACTACACCTTCGTTCGGCTATTTTCGCTGAGTATGGAGATGCGGATCATTCGCGACAAGACCCTGGACATTGTGATAGTCGACCCCTTCTACATGCGTGCCAAGATCTTGGGCAGCGCTGGGGACCGGCAAGTCGCGAGTTCTTACCTCGAAGGCATCATTCTGGCAAACCAAGAGAAGGATAACTTCCTCGTGCCTTACTTTCCCGAGTAAGTCCCCCCCTCAACCGGCCCGTAACATATGAATTCTTAGATTTTGATCGTTTTTCTTTTAACATTCCGTGTTTTCTGCAGTGACACACATTGCACGCTCATCCTCCTAAGCCCCAAATATTCCATGGCCACGTATTTCGACCCGGACCGTCAGTCGAACGTAGACTACACAAATGTCAAGAAGGTTCTTGATGATATTCTCCCCGGCTACGCCAAATCTGGAGGCACCTTCACCAGGCCTATTCGTAAGTACGACAAGCACATGTTCTCCCACAATACGATGTTCTGCTGCGTCAAGCAGCCGCCTGGCGGTCAAAAGGGTGCCTACTACGCCATCCATCACATGCGGGCGATCATACGGGACCATCATCAACTTCTGCTACCGAGTAAACTCAAAGATTGGGCAAAGAGCGTGTCGGCAATCCAAGACGCGGACCTCCGACAAGAATTCTTTCGCATCCAGTCGAAGTTTGCGGAAATCATCCATCAAGATGTCCTTCGTACCTCGGAGCAGTTCTACCTCAGAAATCAACCGTCCAATAGTGACATCGACACAATGCTACAAATGCAGGCTGACAACGCCCGTTCTTTCATGACTCCCACGATAGACGGCGGCTTCATCCACGCTTTGGTCCCTTGAGTCGAGTCGAAAGCAGTGATGCTGTGTCTAGTTCTGAAACATCGATTGGCTCATGTTGTAATTAAACTTTAATGAACTTGTAGTATGTCTCTTTGGTTTCGAGAGTCGTTCAACTTAGATGTAATTGATGCTACTAATGTCTTGCTTTTCTCTTCCGATCGTTCTGTTGCATACTTGTATATTGCTTATGTATTGTCTGTGAATTGGTACTAATGTTTCATTTGGCTAGTGCATAGCGATGCCGACGTATGTCGTGTACAAGGGTAAGGTTCCCGGAGTCTACGACGACTGGGAGGAGTGTCGGAGACAGGTTCACCGATTCAGCGGTAACAGTTACAAAGGGTACACCACTAGGGCCGAGGCCGAATCTAGATACACCCGCTATCTAGCGGGAGAGGGGAGGGAGCGTTGGAGGAACCGGATGAAGACGAGTTTCATCGTGATGATGCTCATCGTGATGACCGCAACTCTCTTTTATGTGATGGTAGTTTAGATGATCGATATCGACTTGTAATGTGAAGACAAACTCGCTACTCGCGGTCTCGAGACTTGTAATATAATGTTCTATCTTTGTTCGGTCTTTTCAATTCGGAGACTAATATGATGAATTGTATTCAAAGACTAATCTTCTATTGTATTCGATGAATCTGTTGTTGATGTGTGCTGTCTATATTTTGTCAAATTATACATTTTGTAACCTGTGCAAAAAACAGAAAATAAAAAAAAACTAATATTCATACTAATGGCGCATCACATGACTGTGCGCCATTAGTATGACAAAGCATACTAATGGCGCATCACTGAAGAGTGCGCCATTAGTATGCCGTGGTTACTAATGGCGCATCTTGCTGCCGTGCGCCATTAGTATGCCAGAGCACCTGGGTATACATGGCCCCTGGGAGGCATACTAATGGCGCACTTCTGTATACACTAATGGCGCATCAGTGGTGCGCCATTAGTATATCAGATACTAATGGCGCACCTGGTGGTGCGCTATTAGTAAAATATACTAATGGCGTGGTACTAATGGCGCACCGCTAATGCACCATTAATGGCCAAATTAGGTGCGCCATTAGTAGGCCTTTTCCTAGTAGTGTGGACGGCGTTGTTGTTGATTGAAGAAGCCATCAAGCCTATCGGTGACGACACAGAGGAACTCTCAATGAAAGCACCAATGTCGGTGTCAAAACCGGCGGATATCGGGTAGGGGGTCCCGAACTGTGCGTCTAGGCGGATGGTAACAGGAGACAAGGGACACAATGTTTTTACCCAGGTTCGGGCCCTCTCGATGGAGGTAAAACCCTACTCCTTCTTGATTGATATTGATGATATGGGTAGTACAAGAGTGGATCTACCACGAGATCAAGGAGGCTAAACCCTAGAAGCTAGCCTATGGTATGATTATTGTAATGGTTGTGTTGTCCTACGGACTAAAACCCTCTGATTTATATAGACACCGGAGAGGGCTAGGGTTACACAGAGTCGGTTACAATGGTAGGAGATCTACATATCCGTATCGCCAAGCTTGCCTTCCACGCCAAGGAAAGTCCCATCCGGACACGGGACGAAGTCTTCAATCTTGTATCTTCATAGTCTTGGAGTCCGGCTGACGATGATAGTCCGGCTGTCCGGACACCCCCTAGTCCAGGACTCCCTCAGGCACCATCACTGTGCATGGGAGTCAAAAGGTAGCCCTGGGATGTGAAGAAGGGGATGCGGCTTATGCTGAGTCTGTGTGCGCAGAAGAGGAGCTGAAGTTTTATCAAAATAATGTTGACCCGGCGGATATGACCTCTTTAAAGAAGCCAACTATAGAGCAAGACTCGGCGTTGAAATTTAAATCGGCTGCCGAGACAAAGCTGGCTGACTTCACTCTAGGTGAATCTTCCAAGAAGTTCAGCATCAGTACCAATTTGGATCCCAAATAGGAAAGCGCGCTCATCGAGTTCATCCGTGAGAACCGGGACATCTTTGCATGGAAACCTTCTGACATGTCAGGTGTCCCGAGAGAACTCGCTGAGCACACTCTAAATATTGATCCAAAGTATAAGCCGGTCAGGAAATTTCTGCGACGGTTTAATGAGGAAAGACGGAAGGCTATCGGGGAAGAGGTCGCCCGGCTGTTAGCGGCCGAGTTTATCGTGGAAGTTTTTCATCCGGAGTGGTTGGCTAACCCGGTGCTTGAGCTCAAGAAGAATGGCACCTAGCGGATGTGTGTGGATTACACGGACTTAAATAAGGCTTGTCCGGCTGATCCCTTAGCTTTACCCTGTATTGATCAAATCATTGATGCTACGGCGGGTTGCGAACGTTTGAGCTTTTTGGATGCTTACTCTGGCTATCATCAGATCAAAATGGCAGTTAAGGACCAGGAGAAGACGGCTTTCATTACTCTGTTTGGAGCCTTCTGCTATGTATCTATGCCATTTGGGCTCAAGAGTGCCCAGGCGACTTATCAGCGGTGTCTACAGAATTGTCTCCACAATCATTTGGGCACAATGTTCAAGCTTATGTAGATGACATTGTGGTGAAGTCCAGAGAGAAGGAAACCCTGATATCTGACTTGAAGGAAACCTTTGATAATCTCCGGGTTTATAAGATGATGCTTAACCTGGACAAGTGTGTATTTGGTGTACCTGCAGGTAAACTTTTTGGATTCCTGATCTCGAACAGGGGCATTGAAGCTAACCCGGAGAAGATCAAGGCAATTACCTTTCTGGCTAAACCGGCATGCATCAATGACGTTCAGCGACTGGCGGGTCGCGTCGCCGCTTTAAGCCGATTTATAAGCCGGTTGGGTGAGAAGGCTCTACCACTGTATCAGATGATGAAGAAAGCAGACATTTTTGTCTGGAGTGAGGCTGCTGATGCTGCCTTTGAAGATTTAAAGAGACAGTTGTCTGAGCCGCCGGTTCTTGCGGCTCCCATTGATAAAGAGCCATTGCTGTTATATGTCGCTGCTAACTCACGAGCTGTCAGTGTTGCCATTGTGGTGGAGCGTAAGGAGGCTGGTAAGGAGCATCCGGTTCAACGGCTGATATATTATATCAGTGAGGTGCTTATAGAGTCCAAGCAAAGGTATCCACATTGGCAGAAACTTGTTTATGGAGTGTTTATGGCAAGCCAGAAGCTAAAGCAGTACTTCCAAGGTCATCCTATAACTGGGGTAAGTTCTGCACCCTTGGGAGACATCATCCAGAACAAGGAAGCCACAAGACGAGTTGCCAAGTGGGCTATTGAGCTTGGGCCTCATGGTTTGAAGTACATGCCGTGTACAGCTATTAAGTCTCAAGCCTTGGTGGACTTTATCAATGATTGGACAGAATTACATGCACCCGAGGAGAAGCCAGATAACACATATTGGACTATTCATTTCGATGGGTCCAGGCAGTTGGAAGGCTCGGGGGCTGGAGTCGTTTTAACTTCTCCCCGAGGTGAAATTTTTTGCTATGTACTCCGGCTTATGTTCCCCTGTACTAACAATGCAGCTGAGTACGAGGCCTTGCTCCATGGTCTCCGGATGGCTAAGTAGATGAGCTTAAGCCGGGTAAGATGCTTGGGTGACTCAGATCTTGTCGCCCAACAGGTGTCAGGCACGTGGGACTCTAAGAACCCCCTTATGGCGGCTTATCGTCATGAAGTTGATGCGGTAGCCGGGCACTTCAAAGGTTATCAAGTAGAGCATATTGATCGAAGAAAGAATGAGGTGGCTGATGCTTTAAGCCGGCTGGGGTCTCAGCGTAAGCCGGTGCCGCCTAATACCTTTCTTGATGTTTTACATAACCCTTCTATCAGAGTGCCTACAGAGGAAGAGCTAGCAGTGCCAGACCCGAAGGCACAGCTGGTGGCGGCTCTCCACGCTATCCTAGGTTGGACAGTCCCATATTTGGCATATATGACCCGGGGAGAGTTGCCTGAGGACGAGACTTTGGCAAGACAAATCATCCAGCGGTTCAAATCTATGACAATTGTTCATGGCGAGTTGCATCACCGCAGCGTTACTGGGGCGTTTCAACGTTGTGTATCGCCTGCGGAGGGTCAGGAGATACTCCGTGAGATCCATGAAGGAGATTGTGGTCATCATGCCGACTCAAAATCTCTGGTGGCCAAGGCTTTTCGTCATGGTTTCTATTGGCTGACGGCTCATGCTGATGCGGAGGATCTGGTCAGCAAATGTGACGAATGTCAATAATTCTCACGATGAGTGAGGGAGTCCTGGACTAGGGGGTGTCCGGACAGCCGGACTATCATCGTCAGCCGGACTCCAAGACTATGAAGATACAAGATTGAAGACTTCGTCCCGTGTTCGGATGGGACTTTCCTTGGCGTGGAAGGCAAGCTTGGCGATACGGATATGTAGATCTCCTACCATTGTAACCGACTCTGTGTAACCCTAGCCCTCTCCGCTGTCTATATAAACCGGAGGGTTTTAGTCCGTAGGACGAACAACCATTACAACAATCATACCATAGGCTAGCTTCTAGGGTTTAGCCTCCTTGATCTCATGGTAGATCCACTCTTGTACTACCCATATCATCAATATCAATCAAGCAGGAGTAGGGTTTTACCTCCATCAAGAGGGCCTGAACTTGGGTAAAAACATCGTGTCCCTTGTCTCCTGTTACCATCCGCCTAGACGCACAGTTCGGGAACCCTACCCGAGATCCGCCGGTTTTGACACCGACATTGGTGCTTTCATTGAGAGTTCCTCTGTGCCGTCACCGATAGGAAGGATGCCTCTTCCCGTCTTCAAGGACGGTATCTTCGCCAAAGGAGCCTTGGCTGTCGGCCAAACTATCCGGCTAGGTGGTTTTCTCATGACCGCCTGTTCGGCCACCGCTTCGACGATGACCTCTCGGGTCATCAAAAGCAATCTTCACGTCAACTCGGAATTCGCCGAGCAGCTGGATCCAACAGAGCTCTCGTCCGTAAACGAACTCTTGGATCACATCGCCGCCCTGGGAGTCGCTACAGACTATAATCAGATCGGGCTTAAAACCGATCTGAGAGAGATTAACTCTCCCCAGGTTACCCACCACGTCGCGGTGGTAGAGGAACATCGCGGCGACTCTTCTCCTATATTGAAAATTAGTCATGTCCGAGCTTCCGAACCCTCCATGCCGGATTCCCGCGGAGGGACGGACTTCGATCAAGCGCTGAACCTAAAGTCAGGCGTCGGACCGGACTCATTGGACAACGTTCCACTTTCTAAGCTTCCGAATTCGGAGACTTCTTGGCCCTTGAGCCTTGGGATGGGTAGGGTTCCGGACTCAATTCCACCCACCCACCCAGACATATGCGACCTATCTCTAATCCAGCAAGAGCCTGCTGAAACAGTACATCATTACTGGGCCAGATTCCTCCTGGTTATGGACAGGATAAAGGACTGCCGAGAGGAAAACGCAATCTTAATTTTTTGCAATAATTGCACGGACGAGGGAATCTTGAACGCCGTCAGCCGTCGTGAAATCACACGCTTCGCCGACCTGGCGTCCATAGTACGAAAGTACTATGTGATGGAGAGTTTCCGGAAAACCAAAAATAAGTTTTGGGACAATCCGACCCCGAATACAACCCCAGTCCGCAACAAAAAAGTGCATTACACTCAGGCACCAGGTACAAAAACCAAAAAGCAAAGACCCCATAAAGGGCATGGAACCGTACTGGAGGGATGGCTTAGCGGACCCTGTAAATTTCACAATACAGAGGGCGCCACCCCGACACATAGCCTTCGAGCATGTTGGATATTATGGCAGGTGGCCAAAAGTGGCGAGGAGCTTCTAGCCCCGGAAAACCACTCCAACAATACCGGTACGGTATCAACAGTTTTTGAAACTTTCGCATCAAACAATATGCGGAAACGAACAATCCGCAGCCTCGTCGAAGTCTACCAAGTAGCAACAACACATCCTTGGAGCGACAGGCCATCACCTTCAACGCTAGCGACGAACCTAAATTCCGAATAGCCCGAGCACCAGCCGCATTGGTCCTTAGCCCAATAGTGGACGACTTTCGACTTACCAAAGTACTCTTGGATGGCAGCAGCGGATTAAACCTCATCTATGAGGAAACTCTTCAAAAAATGGAAATAGACTGGAGCCGCATTGAGCGAAGCAGCACAACCTTCAGAGGAATAATCCCTAGCCGGGAAGCGCGCTGCACCGGAAAAATCACACTTGATGTGGTGTTCGGCTCGCCGGACAATTACAGGTCCGAAGAAGTCACGTTCCAAGTGGCCCCGTTCAGCAGCGGATATCACGCTATATTAGGACGAGAGGCATTCACAATTTTTCAGGACGTACCCCATTACGTGTACATGAAGCTCAAAATACCTAGGCCCGGCTGAATAATCACTCTCGTTGGTGATCCGGACATAGCACTCTGCACCGAAACCAAGACAGCCGCATTAGCCCTGGAGGCACTATCCGAAGCCCTGGCGGCAGAAGAACTCACCGCACTGCGCTCTACGGTGAATAGGGACGATGTGATACTCGATAAGAGATCCAAGTCCACCTCCTTTAAACCAGCGGACGAAATAGTAAAATTCCAGGTCCATCCAACGGACCCGAAAAAGACGGCCTCCATCGGGGCACAGTTGAACCCTGATGTAGACGCCGCACTGCGAGAATTCCTTCGGGAAAATTGGGACATTTTCGCCTGGCACCCTTCAGATATGCCGGGAATCCCACGCAGATTGGCAGAGCATAGCCTAAATATCCTAAAAGGATTTAAGCCAGTCAAACAGGCTCTTCGACGATTTTCCGAACCCAAAAGACAGGCAATGGGAGAAGAACTAGCCAAACTATTGGAAGCCGGATTCATCAGAGATATCAAACATCTGGACTGGCTAGCAAACCTGGTAATGGTACCAAAGAAGGACAAATCCTGGCACCTATGTGTCGATTTTAAAGACCTCAACAAGGCCTGCCCAAAGGATCCCTTCCCCCTCCCCCGCATCGACCAAATAATCGATGCTACTGCAGGGCACGATTCATTGTGCTTCCTGGACGCATACTCCGGCTACCATCAAATCAAGATGGCGGAAGCAGACCAAGCCGCAACGGCATTCATTACTCCATACGGACCATTCTGCTTCAACACGATGCCCTTCGGACTTAAAAACACCGGCGCAACATATCAGCGCATGATTCAGACATGTCTAGCTACCCAGATCGGCAAAACAGTAGATGCATACGTAGACGACGTAGTCATCAAAACCAAACACGTCAAAACTTTAGTAGACGATTTGAGGCTCACATTTGACAACCTCCGAGCATATGACATCAAGCTGAATCCGGAAAAATGCGTTTTCGGCGTGCCAGCCGGAAAGCTCCTGGGCTTCATTGTATCCGGTAGAGGAATTGAAGCAAACCCGGCCAAGATCCGAGCTCTATCACAGCTGGATATTCCAAAAGACCTCAAATAGATCCAAAAATTGACTGGATGCGTGGCGGCTCTAAGCCGTTTTATCTCCCGTTTGGGAGAAAAAGCATTGCCCCTCTATCGCCTGCTCAGACGCACCGAACACTTCGAGTGGACGGATGCTGCCACCGCCGGACTCGAAGAAATAAAAGCCATATTGGCAACAAATCCGGTCCTGGTTGCGCCTAACTTGGGCGAACCAATGTTGTTATACATCGCGGCAACACATCAAGTTGTAAGCGCGGTACTCGTCATAGAACGAGAGACAGAAGGGCATAAATTCCCTGTTCAAAAACCAGTGTACTACGTGTCCACTGTTTTAACTCCCTGCAAGTCCCGTTACCCGCACTATCAAAAGATAGCGTATGCGGTGTTCATGGCATCCCGGAAGCTCCGACACTACTTCCAAGAGTGTTCGATAACAGTGGCCTCCGAAGTACCCCTAAATGACATTATAAACAACCGCGACGCGATGGGCAGGATTGCAAAATGGGCCATCGAGCTCTTACCATTCGATATAACTTACAAACCTCGGCGAGCTATAAAATCGCAAGTTTTGGCTGACTTTGTCGCTGAGTGGACTGAAGCCGAACTCCCTAAATAGTACGGCGCATACTCCAATTGGACTATGCACTTTGATGGCTCCAAAATGTTGGCCGGATTGGGGGCTGGCATCATACTGACGTCCCCAACCGGGGACACAGTCTAATACGTACTTCAGATAATGTACACGGACTCCAACAACGCAGCCGAGTATGAGGCCCTCTTACATGGCCTCCGGATGGCAATCTCCATGGGCATTCAACGCCTAGAGGTGCGCGGGGACTCAAACCTCGCAATATCCCAAGTAAACGGAGACTTTGACGCCAAGGATCCAAAAATGGCAGCCTATCGTAACGCTGTCCTTAAAATGTCAGCTCGGTTCGAAGGACTTGAATTCCACCACGTAGCCAGGGATAATAACCAAGCGGCCGACGTATTGGCACGCATCGGCGCAAAACGTGACGCTGTCCCTCCAAACATCTTCCTGGACCGGCTGTTTAAGCCATCCGTACTATGGGAAGAGGAGTCCGGCAATAACAAACCGAAAGCAGCCGCACAAACCGACACAGAGCAATCTGACACAGAGCGAATCAGCCGTTGAAATAGCACCTTCAGCCCACGACATAATGGCAGTAGTCGCCCCGTGGACAGAGCCATTCCTAGCCTACTTGCTTAGGCGGGAACTTCCCGAAGACCAAAATGAGGCCCGCTGCGTAGTTCGGCGATCCAAAGCCTACAAGGTCCATGAGGGAGAACTCTATAAGAAAAGCACAACCGGAGTCCTTCAAAGGTGTATCTCCGAAGAGGAAGGGCGGAACCTTCTGGCTGAAATTCATGCCGGACTAGGCGGACACCATGCCGCAGCTCGGGCCCTCGTAGGAAAGGCATTCCGTACAGGATTCTATTGGCCGACGGCCCGGGCAGATGCTCAGGACTTAGTCCAAAGATGCGTCGGTTGTCAGCTCTTTGCTAATCAGAGCCATATGCCACCCACCACCCTAAAAACTATACCCATTACCTGGTCGTTCGCGGTCTGGGGGCTTGACATGGTTGGACCCCTCAAAGGGGGAACCCACAAGCAAAGGTACCTATTGGTCATGGTGGATAAATTAACCAAATGGATAGAGGCCAAGCCAGTTAAAACGGCAGAGTCCGGACCAGTGATAGACTTTATATCCGGGGTAGCACACCATTATGGTGTCCCCCACAGCATCATCACCGATAACGGCACAAACTTCACGGCCGACGAGGTTAAATCATGGTGCAAAAATATGGGCATTAAGCTCGATTACGCTTCAGTCTATCATCCTCAAACCAATGGTCAAGTGGAACGAGCAAATGGTCTAATAATGAGCGGCATCGAACCCAGACTAGTGCGGTCCCTTACAAAATCTGACACGCACTGGGTAGAGGAGCTCGACTCCGTACTCTGGGGGCTGCAGACAACGCCCAACCATACTACCGGATTCACACCATTTTTTATGGTATACGGCGCAGAGGCAGTTCCGCCCTGCGACATCATTCATGACTCACCTCGAGTGCGCATGTACGAAGAAAGAGAAGCCGAACTGGATCGGCAGGATAGCTTGGACGCATTGGAGGAAGAACACGATGTCACCAAGGCTCGTTCTGCATTCTATCAGCAGCAGGCTCGAAGATATCAAAGCAGAGAAGTACGGGCCAAGACTTACAATGTGGGCGAACTAGTTCTACGCCTGCCGGACAAGAAAAAGGACAAGCTCAAGCCCAAATGGGAAGGCCCCTTCATCATCGATCAAGTCTTGACCGGCGGAGCGTACCGTCTACGAAATGCGTCGGACAACCGACTCGAGCCGAACCCATGGAATGCAGCCCGCCTCCGAAGATTCTATGCCTAGCGCCGGACTAAGAGTTCGTCCCCCTTCCCCCGTCCAAATTTTTACACTTCAGCTGTCTTTTGTTTCTCTTTTTTCTCTCACCCCTATTCATCAAAGCCTTAAAAGGCTTACTTGCGCATTGTTCGCACACACTTGACGTGCATCCGCACTCATTATACCTGGGGGCTTCTTTACCAGAAGCTTAATTATAAGGGCTTCATGCCCAGCACATGTGTCAAACTTCCACATGTACCTTTTATTCACCATTATATGCATCGATATGACTTAAGTTTTGGCCAAGCTGGGTTGCCTGGCTCCTGTGCTTACCCCTACGTTCCCGATTGTTTGGCTAGGAGGTAAAGGGAGCACCTCTGCGATTGTTACTGTCGGGTCAGCCGGATGTGTACCTCAGACTGGGTGAAGCCGAAAGCTAGTGTTCTTAAGGGAATATTTGGTCGGTGACTTGAAAGATGATTTTTTTACCTACTTATTTATCTGCCCACAGATGTTTTTCTGCTCTTTTCGCAGTCCGTACATGCACTTTAGGGCATGCATCCCAGGGAAAGGAACCCTTAACGGAACTATTGGGCACCCCATAGACACACAAGTTGATCTACGGATCGTTCCTTAGCCGTGTGCGGTGCCCCCCTCCACCATATTCCACCTCAGTCATATCGTCGCGGAGTTTTAGGCGAAGCCCTACGCCGATAGAACATCATCATCTCACCACGCCGTCGTGCTGACGGAACTCATCTCCGGAGCTTTGTTGGATCAGAGGCCGGAGATCGTCATCGAGCTGAACGTGTGCTGAACTCGGAGGCCCCGTACGTTCGGTGCTTGGATCGGTCGGATCGTGAAGACGTACGACTACATCAACCGCGTTGTGCTAACGCTTCCGCTTACGATCTACGAGGGTACGTGGACGAACACTCTCCCCTCTCGTTGCTATACCATCACCATGATCTTGCGTGTGCGTAGGAATTTTTTTGAAATTACTACGTTCCCCAACATTAGCCACCATACTTGCTTAGCCGCTGCTGCAACCTCACCACTTTACCCCTTCCTTTCCCTTTAAGCTTTGCTAGTCTTGATACCCATGGTAATGGGATTGCTGAGTCCTCGTGGCTCACAGATTACTACAACAACAGTTGCAGGTACAGGTTATGCGATGATCATGACGCGAGAGCGATGTTTGCTTGTTTTGGAGTTCTTCTTCTGCTTCTTCTTCGATCAGGGGATAGGTTCCAGGTCGGCAGCCTGGGCTAGCAGGGTGGATGTCGTTTGAGTTTCTGTTTATGTTTCATCCGTAGATGGATGTTGAACTTGTATTTGATGTGATGTTGTATTCGTGTGGCATTGTATGTCTTGGATGTATCCCCACTATTATGTAATGTTGATGTAATGATATCCACCTTGCAAAAGCGTCTTCAAGATGCGCTTCTATCCTTGGTGGGACCTTCGAGTTCCTTTAGGATAGGGTCGCATCTTGGGCGTGACAAGTTGGTATCAGAGCCTCGACCGACCTTAGGAGCCTCCCTTGATTGATCGTGTAGTTTGGCCGTCGTTGAGTCTAGAAGAAAACTATTTTCGGAGTCTATTTATATCGAAGAGTAGGAATTCTTTTTACTCCTCAGCCCCTTCATTGCTCTGGTGAGGAATCTTGACGTAGGTGTTTTGAATTACTCCTCTTCCCCTTCAAATTTTTCTTTAGGATCACGTAGTTGGTTTTTCGATCGTTGTTCCTCTGCTCTTTTACCCGGTGCATTTCTCGTCTAGTTGACTCGACCATCTTCATCTTTGCAAGTTCAATCCTCAGTTGTTTTCTTTTCCCACCCGCCCACCCCTTTTCATCTCGGAGTCGGAGTCCGTAATCGAGTATCTATCCTAGTCGTGAGAAGTCTTTGCTTTCTTTCCTCAATGATTTCAACCGGTGTTTTCTCTTCAAGTTATTCATCAGTTTTTCCCCTTCCAGTTGCCTGTGTTTTTCCCGCCCTCCCACCCCTTTTCTTCCCGGAGTCTAAGCATCTATTCGAGAAGCTATTTCATTCGTGCGGAGCCTCTTTAGGTTTTCCCTCAATTATTTCAACCGGTGAATTCTCGTCTCGTTCGTCATTCTTCATCTCTTTTTCTTTTCCGGTGGATTCAATTCAAGTTTTTCGGGTTGATCACATTCTTTTCCTTGGATCAAGTGTTCTCCTTGCTCATTTGCCTCTCGCCTGATTATCCTTCTGGAGTGTTCAAGACATCTCGGGAGATTCGTCTGTGTTCGAATTAATTCGAGGTTATCACCTCATTTAAATATGTCAATCATTCTGGTGCATCATCTACCTCTTCAACATCCCTTTCCAACGGTGTTTTCTCTTTAGTGGGCCCTAACCCACAGGTCTTTTCCCAGGATCTTACCTGACTCTTCTAATTATTTCGGAGCTATTCTCTGATTCTTTTTGGAGTTTGACGTAAGAATGAATTTCATCAGTCAGATGCCATCTCCAAGATCAATTTCAAATCATTTTCATTGTTGGCTCAACCTCTTCGCCTTTCGTTTCCCCGGAGTGTCTCAACAAATTTTTGTGTTGTTTCTCGTCGTCATTCTTAACTTTTGAAGACCGAAGAAGAGTTTGTCCTCTCAATCTTGCCCGTTCTCCCGAAGATTCGTGGTTCAAGCTTCATATTATCCTCTCGAATTATTCCATTTGTCAGATATTCTTTTCACCCATTCGGAGTATGTCAGAAGTTGTTTTCCCGTTTCTTTTCACCGGAGGCCATCGTTCCAGAAGAATTCTTCATCCTCACATTTCAGCTACCGTTATCCAATTATCCCGGTGCTTCGTTCAAGTGTTCTTTATCAGCTCATGATCTCTTTGTTCTTTTGCATCTAAATCCCTTCTAGCATATTTATTCTTCTAATTCTTCCCCGTGATTCATTCTCTTTCATCAGTCATTTTCGAATTCTTACGGTGGTTCGTTCAAGATTCTTTTCTTTGATTATCATATTAATCCATTCGTTCTTTCCAATCCCACCGGTGGTTCATGAAGACCTTCTCAAGTTTGCGATATGTCACTTCTCAATCCTTTTCAAGAAGAATAAGTAGTATGCAAAATCCATTGCTTGTCATCAATTTAATTTGATGAAGGATAAGCATACAATAAATCTTATTCTTATTTCATCCAAGCGAGTAATCCTTCCTTTGGAGTTTGCTCTTGATGAATAAATTCTAGTTCCAAGTGTTTTCATCTTTTCTTTTCCGGAGTTCAATTTTCCTCAGCCATTTCGTTGGAACATCCATCTAAATCATCGCAAGGCTCATCTTATTCTTTCTTCCTTCATTCTATCTCATCATCCTTTTTGTCACCGGAGTTCTTCATGGTGGTTCTTCATGATTTAATTCATTCTTCAAGTGTTCATCAAGTTTCTTTTGGAGGAGCTCAAGAAGCTTTCTTTCTTGCGTCTCAAAGTGCATTTAATTCTCCGTATTCATCTGAAATGGAGTTTTGCATTTCTTCGTTCTTCTTATATTTTCCATCTTTTCCGCTCGTGGTCAGTTATCACCTCAAAAAATTTCAGATGTTACCTATAAGACCACAACAAGCTCATTCTTTTCGTGGTTGATTTTCTCAGCAACTCCGTTTAAACCTTCCTTCTAAGGATGCTTTCAATTTCATTCGTGACACAAGTTCTCATCTTCTTCTCCGTTCTTTTCTTTCAACTTTTTCAATTCTTCCGGAGGCATTCTGTTGTTCCTCTCGTCAACTATCGTCCCATTTTGTCAATCTCAGTTCCAAATCTTACCATGTTCAGTTAGAGTTCTGCCTAAATCCTTCTCAGTCTTATTCGTGCCTTATCTCCTTCTAACCAGAGTGGTTTCATAGTATTTCTGATTCTGTGAGCTTTCCATTCTCGTCATTCTCGTCGTTCCTCTCTTCTTCTCGAGTGCTCTCGATTCTTTGTTTCCTCTCTTGAGTTCTTGTTTCACCTCATCCCTTTTTCCCTTCCGTCTCGGTCATAAGATCTCGGGACGAGATCTCTTGTTAGTGGAGGAGTGTTGTAACGCCCCGGATTCGATGCGCCAGGTGTCTGCCAGTTATTCTCCGTCATTGCCATGTCATTTGCTTGCGTGTTGCATTTTGCCATGTCATCATGTGCATCTCATTTTGCATACATGTTCGTCTCATGCATCCGAACATTTTCCCCATTGTCCGTTTTGCAATCCGGCACTCCTATGTTCCCCGGCGCCCCCTTTTGCCTCTTTTCATGTGCGGGTGTTGAACATTCTCGGAATGGACCGAGGTTTGCCAAGCGGCCTTGGTACACCACCGGTAGACCGCCTGTCAAATTTCGTGCCATTTGGAGTCCGTTTGATACTCCAACGGTTAACCGGGGTACCGTAAAAGCCTCTTTATGTTACAGCCCAATAACCCATCCAAGTCACCTCCATCCTCTCGGTCGTTCGATCACGATCGTGTGGGCGAAAACCGCACTCCATTTGGAGTCTCGTAGCTCCCTCTACCTATAAATAGATCCTCCCCCTCCATTTTTTCGCGGATGAACCCTAGCCTCCTCTTCCTCCGCGCCGCCGGACGCGTCTCCGCCGCGCCGGACATGTCCGCCATCCCCAGCCACGTCGATCCAGCCAACCCCGCCGCGCCACATCAGCCTGCCGCCGCCCTCGTCCAACCGGGCGCCGCCACGCGTCCCGGCGCCCCGCTCCCGCGCCGCCACGCCCGCTCGGGCCCATCGCCGGCCCTCCCGGCCCGTGCGCCGCGCGCCGCCCGAGCGTGCTGCCTGCTCGCCCCAAGCCCCCGTGCCGCCGTCGCCCGTTCCCGCAAGCCGCCGCCGGTGTTCGCCGCCTGCTCCGGCGAGGGCGGCACCGTCCCCGCCCCCCTGCTCCGCCCTCCTCCAGGATCCGCCCGGATCCGCCCCGGCGCCGTCGTCCCGGCCTCGCCCCTCGCCGTCCGCATCACCGTCGCCTCCGGCCTCCTCCTCCCCAAACTCCGGCGAGTCTCTGGTCGCCCTCGTCATCCGTGCCGCCAGATCCAGATCGGGATCCCGAAGGTTGACCCCGTTTTTTCGTCCAAGTCCTATAATTTGTTGCATAATGTTGCCCTGTTCATCGCATCATAACTTGCTGCATACTGCTCCGTTTCGTGCGTGTAATATGTCGAAATGTTCGCTGTGAGATGCTCCTCATTTCATTACATTGTGCCATGTTGGTTTGAGGTCATCTTGATGCCCGAATCATCATTGCAATAGTGCTATATAATGTTGTCTGCTGTCTGTTAACAGAACATGCTCATTTGTCATTTTTGTCATGTTTGATTTGTGCCTCCTATGAGCATGAGCTCTACATGAGTTTTGAACTATTTCATGCCATCTTCATAGTGGTGCAATCCATTTATCTTTGTGAGTCTTGTACTGAGTGAATAGAGCTCGTGAAGTAGGGTACTTGCTGTTGCTGTTCTGCATGTCTGAATCTGCTATATCATGATGCTATGTTCACCTGCTTCTACAAGTCATTCTATGCATAATCTGGAGATATTCACTAAGGATGATTTGTTACACATGTCATGCTCTATCCATCCATGCCCCTGGTTGCATTTATAGCCTGATGTAACTTGTTGTTATATTGCTCCAAACTTGCTAAATAATGTTGCTGTCAGCCTGTTAACATTAAGTTCAGTTTTGCCATGAGCTTTCCTAGTGATCCATGCACCCTATGAACTTGTTCTTGCCATTATTACCTTCATAAACATGTCTTCTTACTGTTGTTTGACTTGACATGCCATGTATTGCTCTGTGGTGAGCAGTTCAAGCTCACCAACGTGCCTACTTATTGTTGTTCCTGCCATGTATGAATCTGTCACATCATTTGCCATGTTTTCATGGGTGCCATAATATTTTCGGTGCCCTTTTGTCTCATGGTCAGTAAGGGACTTTTGTTATATGCAATTAGTAGATTCATGCCATGCGTTTGTTTGCCATGATAAGTTCCTGTAACATGTTGTTTGATAGCTCTAAACATTGCAACCTGATGTTATTTCTGCTAAGCCTGAAACTGTTATTATTTGCAATCTTGCCATGTCCTTTTGAGCATGTTTTAGTTGTTTCTGGAGATAGCTTAGTGTTCATGTTTTGTCATGCTTTACCTGTACATCTTGCCCATGCCTTTTGTTTTCACGTTTAGATGCTATAGCATATTGTTTTGATGCTTGTAAGATGCCTAGTTGCTGTTTTGGACAGCTTGTCCTTTAAACTTGTATAGAGTGTATGTGTTGAACCGTTGCTCCGTTTTGAGTGTGCTCTATATGCAACTTTCTTAGAATTGCATGAACTTTCATATTATCATGTTGCATCCTTGTTTTGAGGTGTTTGCTTGATGTTTGAATGCCTTTTGCATCCATGCCGTGTTTAACTTGTTTTGCTCATATCTTCTAGGCCGTAGCTCCGAACTAGATGAACTTTATATGTAACTTGACTAGAATCTCGTGTAGATCATCGTGGTGTATCTTAACTTTCTGTTTAACAACTTGAACATAAGATTTGTTCAGATCTGGACCAACTTCGAAACTTGCATATGAGGACTTACCGGAATTGTTATATGTTGTTTTCGGTCTCGTTTAAACTTGTTTTGACGTGTTGCTCTTGTATGCATCATCTCTTGCCATAAGTAGCCTCATTTAGTTTTGTCATGCATCATACTTGGTTGAGCATCATGTCTTGTCTATGTGTGGTGTGTTTACCATGTTGTGTGCTTCTTCTCGATAGTTCCCGTTTCGTTGCGATCGTGAGGATTCGTTCGTCTACGCTTGGTTCGTCTTCGTGGATTCATCTTCTTCATGGACTCGTTCTTCTTCCTTGCGGGATTTCAGGCAAGATGACCGTCACCTTGGATCTCATTACTATCATTGCTATGCCAGTTGCTTCGTTCTATCGCTATGCTGCGTTACCTACCACTTGCTGCTCAAGCCTCCCAAATTGCATGTTAGCCCCTAACCGTTGTCACCCTTCCTAGCAAACCATTGTTTGGCTATGTTACCGCTTTTGCTCAACCCCTCTTATAGCGTTGCTAGTTGCAGGTGAAGATGAAGATTGCTCCATGTTGGTTTATGTTTATGTTGGGATATCACAATATCTCTTATATTATTAATGCATCTATATACTTGGTAAAGGGTGGAAGGCTCGGCCTTATGCCTGATGTTTTGTTCCACTCTTGCCGCCCTAGTTTCCGTCATATCGGTATTATGTTCCCGGATTTTGCATCCCTAACGCGGTTGGGTGATTTATGGGACCCCCTTGACAGTTCGCTTTGAATAAAACTCCTCCAGCAAGGCCCAACCTTGGTTTTACCATTTGCCTCACCACCACCTATACCTTTCCCTTGGGTCGGCCAACCCGAGGGTCATCTTTATTTTAGCCCCCCCCGAGCCAGTGCTTCTCTAAGTGCTGGTTCGAGCCGGGCAGACTGCAGTGCCACCACGGGGCAACTCGAGGGCTGGTTTTACTCGTAGGCTGACCTATCCGGTGTTGCCCTGAGAACGAGATATGTGCAGCTCCTATCAGGATTGTCGGTGCATCAGGCGGCTTTGCTGGTCTTGTTTTACCATTGTCGAAATGTCTTGTAAACCGGGATTCCGAGACTGATCGGGTCTTCCTGGGAGAAGGTATATCCTTCGTTGATCGCGAGAGCTTATCATGGGCTAAGTTGGGACACCCCTGCAGGGTATAAACTTTCGAAAGCCCTGCCCGCGGTTATGTGGCAGATGGGAATTTGTTAATGTCCAGTTGTAGATAACTTGACACCAGATCCGAATTAAAATGCATTAACCGCGTGTGTAGCTGTGATGGTCTCTTTTCGGCGGAGTCCGGGAAGTAAACACGGTTTTGGGTTATGTTTGACGTAAGTAGGTGTTCAGGATCACCTCTTGATCATTGCTAGCTTCACGACTGTTCCTTTGCTTCTCTTCTCGCTCTTATTTGCGTATGTTAGCCACCATACTTGCTTAGCCGCTGCTGCAACCTCACCACTTTACCCCTTCCTTTCCCTTTAAGCTTTGCTAGTCTTGATACCCATGGTAATGGGATTGCTGAGTCCTCGTGGCTCACAGATTACTACAACAACAGTTGCAGGTACAGGTTATGCGATGATCATGACGCGAGAGCGATGTTTGCTTGTTTTGGAGTTCTTCTTCTGCTTCTTCTTCGATCAGGGGATAGGTTCCAGGTCGGCAGCTTGGGCTAGCAGGGTGGATGTCGTTTGAGTTTCTGTTTATGTTTCATCCGTAGACGGATGTTGAACTTGTATTTGATGTGATGTTGTATTCGTGTGGCATTGTATGTCTTGGATGTATCCCCACTATTATGTAATGTTGATGTAATGATATCCACCTTGCAAAAGCGTCTTCAAGATGCGCTTCTATCCTTGGTGGGACCTTCGAGTTCCTTTAGGATAGCGTGGCATCTTGGGCGCGACAAACACTTTGCTGTAGATACTAAGTTTCCAGGTGTGGTTGAATTGACGACTCAGCTGCTAATACTTGAGAATTATCTTTGGCTCCCCTTGTGTCGAATCAACAAATTTGGGTTGAATACTCTACCCTCGAAAACTGTTGTGATCCCCTATACTTGTGGGTTATCAAGACCTTTTTCTGGCGCCGTTGCCGGGGAGCATAGCTCTATTCTTTGACTCACTTGGGATTTATATCTGCTGGACACTATGAAGAATTTGAAAGATGATCGAACTACTATTTTGCCCTCAACTACGAGGGGAGGTAAGGAACTGCCATCTAGCTCTGCACTTGATTCACCTTCTGTTATAAGTAAGCTTGCGACACCTAAACCTGCTACTGCTATTCGTTCCGATATGTTGCATGTTATTGATGATGCCGCTTCTGCTCTGCATGATACTTATGATGAAACTACTTCTATGCTTGATACTACTGTGCCCCTTGGTGAATTTCTAGATGAACAAATTGCTAGATCTAGAGAAAGAGAAACTATTGAAACTGAATACAATGATGAAAGTGATGATGAAAATATGCCTGCTATTCCTGAGGGTTACCTGTTTGATACTGAATCTTCTGCAGCTATTTTTGCCTGTCAGGGTAGATACGAACTTAAGAGGCTGCTAGTTAAATGGAGTAAAGAATCTCTTAGAGATAGGATGAGACCTAACCCTACTTTTGCTACTTCACCTATCTGTGTTCCTGATAAGGATTATTATGAATTCTCTGTTGATCTAGATATAATTACTTTGGTTGAATCTGATCCTTTTTATGGCTATGAATCTAAAACTGTTGTGGCACATCTTACTAAGTTAAATTATATAGCTGCCCTGTTTACTAATAATGAGAGATCGCGCTACCTTTATTTACTCAAAATATTTCCGTTCTCATTAAAGGGTGATGCTAAGATATGGTTTAATTCTCTTGATCCTGGTTGTGTGCAAAGTCCCCAGGATATGATTTATTACTTCTCTGCTAAATATTTCCCTGCTCATAAGAAACAAGCTGCTTTGAGGGAAATATACAACTTTGTGCAAATTGAAGAAGAGAGTCTCCCACAAGCTTGGGGGAGGCTTCTCAAGTTACTTTATGCTTTGCCTGATCATCCTCTTAAGAAACCTGAAATATTTGATATCTTTTATAATGGACTAACCGATGCTTCCAGAGATTACCTGGATAGTTGTGCTGGTTCTCTTTTCAGGGAAAGAACACCGGATGAAGCTGAAATTCTATTGAATAATATATTGGCAAATGAAAATAATTGGGCACCTCCTGAGCCAGCTCCAGAGCCAATTACTGATCCTATTCCTAAACCAACTCCGAAGAAGAGAGGTGTTCTATTTCTCAGTCCCAAAGATATGCAAGAGGCAAAGAAATATATGAAAGAAAAAGGTATTAAAGTAGAGGATGTTAAGGATTTAACTCCTATTGAAGAAATACATGGTATTAATTTACCGCCTGTTGAAGAAGTATATGATCTCAATTACTTATTTACTGAAGAACCTCCTGATATCCCGACACAGGTAGTAAAGGTAAATTCTCTCTATAGACATGATAAAGCTGAAGTCCCTCCTACTAAAATTGCTAGTCAGTGCTTGGATGAGTTTGATGACTTTATGTTTAAGCAAGATGACTTTAATGCTTATTTTGGTAGACAATTAAAACAGAATACCTTTATGATTAAACGCTTGGGTGATTATATGGCTGATATTAGAGGTGAACTTAAACTTGTTAGCAAACATGCTTCTATGGTTACCACTCAAGTAGTTAAAGCTCAGAAAGAAGTGCTTGATGAAATGAATAGTAAGAAAAATGATTATGCTGTTAGAGTGGCTACTAGAACTGGTAGAATGACTCAGGAACCTTTGTATCCTGAAGGCCACCCTAAGAGAATCGAGCAAGATTCTCAGAGAAATAATATTGATATACCTAGTTCTTCTAAAAGGAAGAAAAAGAAAAATGATAGGACGTTGCAAACTTCTAGTGAACCTATTGCTGAACCACCTGAGAATCCAAATGATATCTCTGTTTCTGATGCTGAAACACAATCTGGTAATGAACATGAAACTAGTGAAAATGTTAATGATGATGTTCATAATGATGCTCAACCTAGTAATGATAATGAAGTAGAAGTTGAACCTGATGTTGATCTTGATAACTCACAATCAAAGAATCAACGTTATGATAAAAGAGACTTTGTTGCTAGGAAACATGGTAAAGAAAGAGAACCATGGGTTCAGAAACCCATGCATTTTCCTCTGAAACCATCCAAGAAAAAGGATGATGAGAATTTTGAGTGCTTCGCTGAAATGATTAGACCCATCTTTTTGCGTATGCGATTAACTGATGTGCTCAAAACAAATCCTTATGCTAAGTATGAAGAATATCATAACAAATAAAGGAAAGATATCGGAAGCTGAAATTTCCACCATGCTTGCTAATTATACTTTTAAGCGTGGAATACCAAAGAAACTTGGAGATCCAGGAGTACCTACCACCACAAGAAATCTGTTGATTCATGACGGATTTCGCATGACGTTTTTGAAATCTGTCATGAATGGCCCGGTACAGCCCCGCAAGCCCGCTAAAGCCCGCCAAAGCCCACCTAACCATTCAGGTATAAAACCAAACCCTAAGTGCCTCCACCTCGGCCCCCTCCTCTCTCTGTCTCTTCTTTTGTAGCAGCCCCCCACCCGATTCCCCATCTTCTCACCCACATCGCCGCCACCCACCACCACATCGCCTCCTCCCACTGCTCGTCGCCAGCCCTTTGCCTCCTCTCACCTCGCTGCTCCGGCATCTGCTAGATCCGCCGCAACCCCCACCAATCCATCTCTCACGCACCCATCTCTGCCTCTCCTGCGAATCGTCGCGCCGCCACCAACATCCGCCGATTTCGGCGACATCCGCCACCGTGCAGCACGCTCACGAGCTCTTCTCCGACCCCTCCGCCCTCCATCCCGGCTGGATCCACCGCTCCCAGCCCCCTGCGCTCGCACTCAACCCCTAGCCCATGTCTAGGGTTTCAGCTGCGGTGGCGCGTCCGTCCCTGGCACGTCTCCAGCAGCACCACTCCATCGTCCATCCCGCCCCCTCGCGCCTCTCCGCCTCACCCTAGCTCAGTGCGCTCGACTGTGTTGGGCTGGACGAGGGCGACCCCGACCCCCTCTTCCGCGTCTCTGGTGCAGCGGGGCGTCCTGTGGCAACCTCCTCTGTCACGCGAAACGGTGTCTGACCTGCACTGCGACCACTTCATTGCTTACAAAGGTCTCCGGTGAGCACTGCGACCTCTACCTCCCTCTTCTTGATTCAGCTTGATTTTGTATCTTTCCTCTCAAGAATTGATGATTCAATATTTATAAACTTTAATCCCTCTGTTGTAGAATTTACAGTCTAGTAGCAAGTTAGGCTCATAGTCAGTAAATTGTTTGATGCTTTCCTGATTTGATTAAAATGGCTTGCAATCAGGTAGTTGTAGTTTTATTTGTCTGTACTTTTTTATCTGTATTCGTGAAAGTAAACTCCAGAGTGCAAAATTGTATTTGTTGTGCATTTTGTATCTTTCCAGAACCAAAGGAGATGAATTGAACCTCTTCTTACCTCCTAATAAAAGGCAATGTGCAAAATTGTATGTGCTGTACATTTTTGTATCTTTCCAGAACCAAAAGAGATGTAGAATTGAACCTCCTCTTACTGCCTAATAAAATGGAGTGTAGTACTGGTTCAATCACTTCAGAATGCTTCTTGATATATCAGGAAAAGTGAGTTATCCACTTCATGAATTACTGGATGTTGCTTTAGATTCTACAGTAGCCTTTTTGTCTTTCTCTATTGTGGAATCAGTGTTCCTTGTCTGACATATTCTCTACTAATGTAAAGTGTATATATTAATGCAGTATTATTATGCTTGTTATGATATCTTAAGCACTGTTCTTGGCTCAGGTCTCCACTTGATCGGTGATGAAGGTTGATGATTACAACTGAACGACTGAATCAGTCCACTGGCAGAATTAAAGATAGCTGAAGAACTATGCTGGAGACAAAAGAACTTGGTGTGTCAATTCTTTAGGACCTTCATCAGCAAGGACAGTCACTACTTCATGCTCACACTACAGTACATAGTCAATCATAACTACTTTATAATAGTTTAGATATACTTCCCTGAAATGTTATGTGAACCATCGTGCTCTTCTGTTCATCATTACTTCCAGCTTGGTTGTTATTTCTTGTGGTACTGGTAGAGATCTGATTGCCATAGCCCATTATATAAGTTCTAGGTTTGATTGATTTCCTCTACTAATTCTAAATATAATAATCAAAATTTGCATTTGTTTAATGCAGGATCTGTTATCAAAATTGAGAGTTAGTGGTACAAGTTTATTAAATCATGTTAAGTGCAGTGTAACTTTGAAAGTGTCTCCACCTTGAACATTTCATTTATTCTTGTTTTCTCCACCAGTAATAGGTACTATTTATAATCTGCTTCCTCAATTCCGAAATAATTCAATTTGATCTAGTTTATAAGAAGCTATATCAACATCTACACCACATATTTAGTTTCATTAGATTCATTGTAAAATACATTTTTGTAAAAAAGAGGTCACTTGGCTGTTCTTGATACTGTAGTATACCATTATGTCTGTTCTCACACGTAGATAGGTGTATTTGTTTACATAATAAAAATGACACCAAGTTAGTTCATGATCATGGTTTAGGAAAAAAAAGTGTGCACTCTGGTAGAAAGAGGTACAGTTTTGTTGCAAGTAGTTTTCGAGAAACAATAACTTATCTTGTTCCCCTATCCCTTTATTATTTGTCAACACCCCTCTGAACTTTGAGATTATAAGTTTTCAAAGGTACCTACAGTTGCACAACGAGGTGGAGCTCCTCGGCACTTTGGCATGGGTAAGCTCCTATGCCCTTCAGGATGATTTGAACTATTTGACACTAGGTTACTCGTGATTAGTCGTCGATGTTGTGTTGCTGCAATGAAACAATATTGTTGATTAATGAAAGACAAGGAATCCTGGCATAACTCTTTAAGTATAAAGGCCTCACGAGTGAGGTTGAGGTTCAAACCACGTGAAATAAATATGATGGTTCAGATGATAATAACTACTATTTATGTTGTTGTAATCAGCTTGCAATTTGGTAACAGAAGCATATTGTCTGTTACAGGTTTACATGGTGGTCAGAGCCAAAAAGGAAGTTGGAGGTGTAGGCATGAACTTGATGATTAAGAGGGTCTGTACAATCTTGTATTTTTGTTGATGTAATCTGGTGTAATTATTCCTGAGGGCATGTGACCTGGTTGGATGTATTATTGGCCACATTTTAAAAAGGCTTTACTCGGGAAATAATTGAATAGAAATTTGTGAAATGCTTTAAATTATGGGCCTGTTCAATAGAAATTAATTGTTTTCTGAAAGCTTGTTTGACTATGTATAATGGGTGGTGTGTAGCTCGTTGGATGGAAATCATGGTTGGACTAAAATAAATGGTCTAAACTACCACAATAAAAATGCGGATGCCACGTCACATCCACGTTGCTGCCATGTAGATGCCACGTCAAGCCCATTTTTGTACAACGTCATCTCAATCCATGACGGACTAGTCTGTCATAGAGGACCGGGCCTGGGCGGGCCTAGGGACTGATCGGTGACGGCCTGGATCCGTCATGGTCGTACAGTTGTAAAATTATGATGCGATATACATGACGGATTATAAATCCGTCACGGACAACGCTCCCTGACGGTTTTGCAGTGTTCCATGACAGACTGTATCCGTCATGGATTAACAAAATTCTTGTAGTGTACTATACCATGCTCCATTAAGATAAATTATGTTAAAACTGCTTTATGTGATCTTGGAGCCGGTGTTAGTGTTATGCCTCTCTCTTTATATCGTAGACTTGACTTGAATAAGTTGACACCTACTGAAATATCTTTGCAAATGGCTGATAAATCAACTGCTATACCTGGCGGTATTTGTGAGATGTGCCTGTTGTGGTTGCAAACGTTACTATTTTAACGGACTTTGTTATTCTTGATATTCCCGAGGATGATAGTATGTCTATTATTCTTGGAAGACCTTTCCTTAATACTGCAGGGGCTGTTATTCATTGCAACAATGGCGATGTCACTTTTCATGTTAATGGTAATGAGGACACGGTACACTTTCCGAGGAAACAACCTCAAGTTTATAGTATCAACTCTATTGGAAAAATTCCATCGATTATATTTGGAGGTTTTTAATTTCCTCTTCCTACTGTTAAGAAGAAATATGATATACTTATTATTGGGGATGTACATATCCCCGTTGAGGTAGCATAGTGTTATTCGAAATTTCTCCGGTTTCATGTTAATCGGAATGAGTTTGTTAACAAGACTTGATCAACCTTGTTAGTGGATTCCTTTTGATGAGCATGAGATGGATGAAACTAGAAGCACAACCTTCTGTACCCTCTTTATATTCTCTGTTATTTAGTAAAAATAAAGTAAAATAGTATTTTTCTGTCTGTCTCCTGACTTATCCGTGCAATATAAAAATATCCCGAAAATAAAAGTCCTCAGAATGCCATGCCAATTTAATATGTTTTTTCGGGAATATTTGAGGATTTACTGTGCAAAACTTACCGCGGGGGGAGCTGCCACCTGGCCACGAGGGTGGAGGGCGCGCCCTACCCCCCTGGGCGCGCCCCCCTGCCTCGTGGGCCCACGGTGGCCCTCCGCCACTTATCCCTGCACCCATCTTCTTCCTCTGCCTCACACAAACCCGAAAAACCAACTCAAGCTCGTGTTCCAGCCACTTTTGCTGTGATTTTCGATCTCCTTGCTCAAAGCACCTCTCGCAAAACTGCTTGGGGAGATTGTTCCTTGGTATGTGACTCCTTCATTGGTTCAATTAGTTTTTGTTCTAGTGCTTTATTCATTGCAAATTTGTGCTGCATAGGTGACCATGTTCTTGAGCTTGCATGTCAAATTTATATGGTTCCAAGTAGTTCTAATGCTTGATATATGCTCTAGGCACTTGTATGAGTAGTTGCTATCAGTTTTATCGAAGTTGGTTCACTTTTGTTTGAAGTTACAAAAAAATCCAGAATTATTTTTTAGAGAAAACAATATGTTTAGGAAGATGTTCCAAGGTGGTTCTTCAAGGAAGCAAGGTCCCAGGCTTGCAATGCGTGATGCTGACGAGGAACCACCAAGAGACGCTCTTGTGAGGCCCTGTGAATGGCCTTCAGAAAATTTTATGAATCAAGTAGGAATCAAAGAAGAATTTAACGCATATTTGCATAGTGCCGGTCTTGGGGATTTTGAAGCTGACAAATGCCCCCAGTATCGTGATCTCACAAGCTCATTTGTGGGGAGGTTTGAGTTTTCATCTTCGCGTAATTCTCCTTCAGTCATGTTTGACCTTTATGACAAATCTTATACCATGGACTTAGAGGATATCACTTTTACTTGCAAACTTCCATCTTGGGGTAATGTCAGGGATCCCCCTAAATCTCAATATAGAGACTTTCTTGCTAGAATAACTGTGGAGGAATCTAGAGATATAACACAAGCCACTATAGGGAGCATTCAGTTTCCTGCTATACATTATTTTGCTGTCTTTATAGGTAGATGCATAAATGATAAAGATGAAGCATGTCACATGTGTGTCCCTGACCTCAGCATTCTCAGGAGTGCTGTGTTGGGAGACCAATCTTATAATATGGGAGCCATTGTAGCTCGCAGGTTGCATCAGAATAGACATAGCGGTGACTTCTTTGGAGGAATTTATGCAACCCGCTTAGCTAATTTTCTTGAGATAGACATTCGTGAGGGTGATATGGAGTTATTTAGAATTTGATTCTATGTTTTGCCACCAGTTTGTTGAGAGGACCGAACCACCTCTCCAGTATCGACTAATCTTAACAAACGCCATGTAGTGCATATTGCTCTTCCTGCTCCTGCCTTCTTTGATTTTCAGGCAAAAGGGAGATATATTATTACCAGAGAGGAGGCAGATGAGTATGAGAGGAGAGCGGAGGCGGCTCGACGCCACGCTGCAGCTCAGGAGGCGATAGCCACTGGGTCGCAGTACGACCCCAGCTACACCTACGGGTATCCGCCAGGCTATCCCTGGCAATAGACCAACTTAGGCCAAAAGCCTAAGCTTGGGGGAGTACGTATTTCTCACCGACATTACATTCATGTTCACACACACTCATTGCTGGATGTCGGTGCACATACTCTTTCACTATATTATCCATGCTAGTTTATTTCCTTTTTCCTGTTTTCTTCTTGTGTATTTAATAAACCTTAGAAAAACCAAAAAAATTAGTAGTAGTTTATTTCTTTGCTGTAGTAATTAAAAAGAAAACCCAAAAATATTTCCCGTTCTTCTTTTGCTTGTTGGGAGCTTTCCCATGTAAATAGTTTTTATTTCTTTCCTTTTCTTTGGGGGTCAGTAGGAGAAGACCATGATTAAATTGTTGAAGTGGCTCTTATATGCATGATTGTTGATTTAACCAAGAGCCCATATTGCCTTGTCTTCTCCTCTTTATTGAATGCTCGCAGATTCCAGCTTAGTCCAATGCACGTGCACTCTTATTATTATACACATCGTTCGGTCGTGCATGGAGGTACAAAAATGTACGAAGACCTTCGACAAATATTCTGGTGGGATGGAATGAAGAAAGATATCACTTATTTCGTGGCCTGTTGCGACATATGCAACAAAGTAAAGGAAGAACATCAGAAGCCAGCCGGATTTCTCCAACCGTTGCCAGTGTCACAATGGAAATGGGATGATGTCTGTATGGATTTTATCACCGGGCTACCTAAGACCCGACAGGGAAGTGATGCGATCTGGGTCATAGTGGACACATTGACCAAGGTGGACCACTTCCTCCCGATCAGGACCTCATATCGAGGAGACAAGCTTGCACAATTGTATGTGTCTAGGATAGTCAGTCTGCATGGAGTCCCCCGAACCATTACTTCTGACCGAGGTTCACTTTTTACCTCCGCTTTTTGGTCCCGTCTCCATCGAGCCTTAGGGACGGAATGGAAGTACACTACCGCTTATCATCCTCAGACTGATGGACAGACAGAACGAGTAAACCAAATACTCGAGGATATGCTACGAGCCTGTGTTTTGGCCCAAGGCCCAAAATGGGAAGACTGCTTACCATACGCCGAATTCTCGTATAACAATATCTTCCAGACTAGTTTAAAACTGTCACCATATGAAGCTTTGTATGGCCGTAAGTGCCGCACTCCATTAAATTGGTCTCAAACTGGAGATAGCCATATTTTCAGAATGGATCTCATGCTGGAAGCCGAAAAGCAAGTCAGGGAAATTAAAGACAGACTGCAGTTGGCCAAATCATGACAGAAAAGTTATTATGATGCAAAGCAGCGTCAGATCAGCTTTGAACCTGGAGAACATGTCTATCTCCGAGTCACGCCTATGAAAGGTATCAAGAGGTTTCAGACTCGTGGAAAATTGGCACCCAGATTTATTGGTCCATTTCCTGTTATGACGAGAGTGGGTGCTGTGGCATATTAGTTGGAGTTGTCAGACGTGCACAACGTGTTCCACGTTTCACAGTTGCAACGGTGCATATCACCACCCGAGAAAAAGACTGATTTGACAGAGATAGAGCTAGCAAATGATTTAATCTATGAAGAGAGGTCGGTGAAAATTTTGGATCAGATGGAAAGAGTCACTCGCAGTAAAACACGGAAGTTTTACAAGGTCCAATGGAAGCATCATACCGAGTTAGAATCAACCTGGGAATCAGAAGAATTTCTAAGGGCATGTTATCCAGAATGGTTTTCCCAAGCAACCAAATCTCGAGGACGAGATTCATTCTAAGTGGGGGGGGGGGGGTTATGACAGCCTAGTTTTTGCCCTCTTTTCATTGCCTGGTTTTCAGTTGAGTTGGTTTTGAATTTAGGATTTTTGAATCACTTCATTTGGACTTAACCACTTGGGTACCCCTTGATTTTCATCCAAGTGCTCCCTCTCCTCCTCAAATCCATCATTTCACCGCTAGATCAACTCAAAATATAGCTTGGAATATTTTTCTTAAATGAAATATATTAATTTTACCCTCCAAAACCCTAGCTAGCCCTTGGTGCTTCCAAAGCAACCCTAATTTTTCTTGCCCCAAAAATCCTGAGAAAAATCCCAATTATTCGTTGAACCCTATGGCACCTTTCTGAGCATTTTGGCTACAGAAAATAAATTCATTTCTGGACAGAAATGGTAGTTTCTACAGCAACTACCATTTTACTAGCTCCATTGTAGCTGGTTTTTCTTGTGCCTATTTACCTTAGTAAGTGTAAGAAAACCTCCAAAGCTCAGCCCTTAACTCCCAGTGGTTTGACCACAGTAAATCTCAAAGTTATTGTCCGGAAACTTGCTAGCAGTACAAATCCATTTCTACTATACCTGGATCCAAGCCCAACCGTGGTAACACTTCAAACTACCAAGGACTACACGCCAGACATCAAGTTAGCGCTTAGGGTGGCCTGATGTCACGGTTCACGCGGTGACCGCGTTCGTCCGGGCATGTTGGCATGAAAAACACGCGCTCTGCGTGCCGCCTAGCGCTCTGTTGAGCGCGTGCTCGCTGCCCAGCCTGCCCGAGCATGCCAAGCCTCGCCACCATCCCCGCCTCCACCCCCTTAACTCCCCCTGGCGCTCGCCGATACCGGAGCTCACCGCAGCGGGCACGGGCAGGGTCCGGCCAACGACACAGTGCGTGGCGCACTGTGCTCGTCATCTTCCCCCTCGCTCCTGTGCTCGTCCGCGCCCGCCAATAGTTCCCGCGTGACCTCCATCGTCATCCCCCTCTCTCACTGGCACCGTTCGTCGTCGGGCGCCGTGGACAGGTGTCCTCCGGTGGAGCCCAAACCCCTCTCGCCGCCCGCCTATAAATGCTGCCACCCTAGCCATTCTTGAGCACCCGCAGCTACTCCCACACCCTCCACAAGCCAGTAGAAGCCGCAGCCCAGACGGGCAGGCCGCGGGCTGCCGTCCAGAAGCCCGAGCTCGCCGGCGATCCCCTCCGGATCATCCCCACAGCTCCGACCTCTCCCAGGCGGGCGGCCCTGCCAGGGCCTCCGCCACTCTTCGATGAAGCCGTTCCGCCCCGCTGGAGCCCCTGGAGCCAACCCGAGCCGCCGTCGTCTTCGTCTCCGGCGACCCCTGCCCTCTGCCTCCACTAGAGAGGCCGTTTCCGACGCCCTCTGGTCACCTCTAGCCACACTACGGGTACAGGCAACTGCGCAATCTTCTTCTCCTTCGGTTCCCCCCTCTCGTTTGACCCCAAGAACCCTCGTCGCCGGCGTGTGCTCCGGCGAAGCTCCGCCCCCTCTATTTCCTTCTCCCCCTCCTTCTGGCCTGACTAGCGGGGCCCGCTAGTCAGCCACTTAGTACGCGCGCGAAGCGGTACGAGTGGTGGCGCCCTGGGCTTTTACGCCTTCGACGTCACCCCCCAGTTTGTTTATTTCTATTTTAAATTCATTTAAATCCAGGAAACTTCAAACAGCCATAACTTTTTTATCTATAAGTCCAAATGCATTGATTCTTTTTACATTGTGTTCTTTGTCCACATATCTAACAGCACCCAAAAGATGGGATTTTTGCTTGCTGTCTCGATTTTCTGGTAATTTTCAAAAGGTTTCTTGATGTTTTATTTTTGTGGTTTTATTTATTTTCAGAAGAGCAAGCTTGTCTTGAGGATCACCAGGAGAGTTGTGAACCTCATCAGCACTAAGGCAAGCCACAACAACATTTTCATAGGGCCACTTCAATATTTGTGATTTTCCTACTTGAACTTATGATTATTCCTGCATTTAAATAATTATTATGATAATTATATTATGTTAAATGCTTGCCATGTTAAAATATGCTTGATTTACAGAAAGTTTGAAATGAATCTTGCTGATAGTCTAACAAGAACTTGGATATGAGTAATGATAAAATGATATGGTCATGAGGTTAATAATTAGTTTAATTATTATTCTTGCATGATGAAAAATGATGAGATTGCTAGAAATGATTCTGGTTTAAGTGAGGTTTGATATTAACCAGAGAAGTATCTTGAGTTGATGATGGCTTCGTGGGAGCGTAGTTGATTTAGTAAATTTTCATGGTTATGTGATGCATATGTTAGTGATGCATAGCATGGCATTATGACACCGTTTACTTTCACTTTAAGTTGAACCTGATAAATAACTCAACTTGAATATGTTGTTGACCGGGTCGTCGTGCCGCTGAAACGAGTTTTTCCCAGTGCAACCACATTTGCCGATAAGGGACGACCTTAATGCGTTTCATTGTCGTGCCTCTGGTCGGTGCCTCCATGTAGGGAAGGTTATGGGCATGCTGTACCCTGGCCCGGTAAGAAGGCATAACCTTGTGTGCCCGTTGATGAGTTAAGTGTTTGGGTCCCAGAGTGGATTGTTACCACGACGGTGGTTTGAGGTGTCTTGAGGTAGACACGGGGCCACCCAGGACTAGCCCAAATGGGAATTGAGTCGGAGTGGCCGGAGAGTGTCATGACAATGAAGTGGTTTCGTGGGAATGCCGTTGGTCCACCCGAACCCGAATGGGTGTGCGAGTCCATGGGTTCCGTAGTGTGGGTCCAGTGCGCTACCTCTGCAGAGTGTATTAATCTATCGATAGCCGAGTCCACGGTTACGGACACGCTCAAAAGTAGGGTGCACCATAGGTCAACACTTAATAAATTTGCACACTAAGATTTGCACTGAGGTAATAGCAGTGAGGCCATCGTGTTGAATTGGACCAGGTGTGGTCTGGTTGTGATCGCCGTAAGGATCACTGTTTGGAACCAAGTGTTGGTCAGGGTTGTGATCGCCGTAAGGATGACGAGATTGTTGTGGAGTTCTTCATGTTTGTGGTCTGGCAATGATCACGTTCGGTAAGCCAGTCCATGGGACAAGTATCACTTGAGTATAATCACAACATGATGGATATATGTGTATTGTTGCATTGTCATTAATTGGTTAAATATCATGATATTGTTTGTCATTATGTTTATGCTTGTTGTCAGCTCGCAAGTACATTCAACGTACTGACCTGGCGTGTCATGCCAGATTTCAGGAAAGTCTCATTAGAAAGGAGAGCTGTCCGAGTCTAGATCGTGTCCACATCGGTGACCCTGTGCTATGGAGTTCCGCTACGACGTTGTTCCGCTGCCACGTAGTTGTCATGATCGAGGCCCCTTTATGTTCACTAAATAATGTACATATTGTTCAGCCGCACCGTGTGTGCCGCTTGGCCTCGCTAAATGTTGTAATATAAACTATGCTCAGCTAGCATGAATAAACCGGTTGTTTTTCTGTACCAACTTGTTGTGTGTTGCCAGAAGACAAGGTCTCTGGGCTGGCAATGCAGGGAAAACCGGTCGCTCTGAGCCGGGGTGCCACATGATACATCTCAAACGTATCTATAATTTTTGAATGTTTATGGGCTTTACTTCACACTTTTTTATCAGTTTTGGGACTAACCTACTAACTGGAGGCCCAGCCCGTATTGCTGTTTTTTGCCTATTTCAGTGTTTCGAAGAAAAGGAATACCAAACGGAGTCCAAACGGAATGAAACCTTCGTTAGCGATCTTTTTGGAACAAATGTGATCCAGAGGACTTGGAGTGCAAGTCAAGAAGCAATCGAGGAAGCCACGAGGGTGGAGGGGGCGCGCCCCCTACTGGGCGCGCCCCCCTATATCGTGAGCCCCTCGGGCATCAACCTACCTACTTCTTCCTCCTATATATACCCACGTACCCCGAGGACATCAGAGGCAACCACGAAAAACTATTTCCACCACCATAACCTTCTGTATCCGCGAGATCCCATCTTGGAGCCTTCGCCGGCGCTCCCCCGGAGGGGGGATCAACCACGGAGGACTTCTACATCAACACCATAGCCTCTCCGATGAGTTGTGAGTAGTTTACCACAGACCTTCGGGTCCATAGTTATTAGCTAGATGGCTTGTTCTCTCTCTTTGAATCTCAATACCATGTTCTCCTTGATCTTCTTGGAGATGTATTCGATGTAACTCTTTTTGCGGTGTGTTTGTCGAGATCCGATGAATTGTGGGTTTATGATCAAGTTTATCTATGAGAAGTATTTGAATCTCCTCTGAATTCTTTTGTGTGTGATTAAGATATCTTTGCAAGTCTCTTTGAATTATCAGTTTGGTTTGGCCTACTAATTGATCTTTCTTGCAATGGGGGAAGTGCTTAGCTTTGGGTTCAGTCTTGCGGTGTCCTTTCCCAGTGACAGCAGGGGCAGCAAGGCACGTATTGTATTGTTTTCATCGAGGATAAAAAGATCGGGTTTATATCATATTGCATGAGTTTATCCCTCTACATCATGTCATCTTTCTTAATGCATTACTCTGTTCTTTATGAACTTAATACTCTAGATGCATGCTGGATAGCGGTCGATGTGTGGAGTAATAGTAGTAGATGCAGGCAGGAGTCGGTCGACTTGTCACGGACGTGATGCCTATATACATGATCATGCCTAGATAATCTCATAATTATTCTCTTTTCTATCAATTGCTCGACAGTAATTAGTTCACCCACCGTAATACTTATGCTATGTTGAGAGAAGCCACTGGTGAAATCTATGGCCCCCGGGTCTATCTTTTATCATATAAGCTTTCAATGTACTTTTATTTGCATACTTTTCCAATCTATATCATAAAATACCAAAAATATATTTATCTTATCATATTATCTCTATCAGATCTCACTTTCACAAGTGGCCTTGAAGGGATTGACAACCCCTTTATTGCGTTGGTTGCGAGTTCTTGTTTGTTTGCGTAGGTGCGTGGGACTTTTGAGGAGCCTCCTACTGGATTGATACCTTGGTTCTCAAAAAACTGAGGGAAATACTTACACTACTATTGCTGCATCACCCTTTCCTCTTCGACGAAAACCAACGCAAGCTCAAGACGTAGCAAGAAAAATTTCTGGCGCCGTTTCTAGGGAGGTCTTCGCTCAAGTCAAGACATACCAAGTACCCATCACAAACTCATCTCCCTCGCATTTACATTATTTGCCATTTGCCTCTCGTTTTCCTCTCCCCCACTTCACCCTTGCCGTTTTATTCTCCCTCTCTTTCCCAATCTCCTCTCTCTTTTGCTTGCCTTTTGTTTGCTTGTCGCTATGGCTAGTCCTCCTATTATCATCAATACTCTCGATCATGAAGTTCTTAATTTTAAACAAAGGGAGGGAGAAAATTTGAAAGATGGTTGGCATAGAATTTGCAATGCTCAAAATAGATCTATTAGGAAGCAATCCACTTCCGTTCTTCTTCGCAATTTTTATGTGGGCATTACTCCTTGGAATAGGTTTATCCTTGATACCATTACCGGAGGGAATTTCTCGGGTAGCCATACTTTTGATGCTTATAATGCTATGTAAGATTTGTTTGGTCCACCTCCTCTTTTTGTTAATGGAACTGTTTTAACTTTGGAACATGTATTGCAAAGGCTCGAAATTATTGAAAATAAAGTAGCCACTGTTGAGTTAATTGAAAATTTGGATAAAAAGATCCACAATCAAATTACCCAATATGGATCTAGGGTTGGTGTTACCTTGAAATTTTTTAAAGAAAAAGAACCTATAGTTAATGAAAGAATAGATCTAGATTCTACAGGAATTGGTAAACTGGAGGACATTATCACCAACTTAGGGTCTGCCTTTTCATCTGTGAAAAATACCCCAACTCCTCCTACTAAATTTTCCAAGGTCATGCATGTTCCTAAAAATAAGGGTGAATCTTCTAGTAAAGGAAGTGATGATCTCAAATCAATTAGTGTTCACCCCAACTTTCTTTCTATCATTAAGGGACCTTTTGCTACAAACGAATTTCTTTATTTCTTACCTAGGAGCTTAATCATTACTAAAAAGAAAGAAACTCCTAGGGATTCACTAGTAGAAAACGGAGCTTTAGCGCCGGTTCGTAAGGGCCTTTAGTGCCGGTTCTATAACCGGCACTAAAGGGTGGACACTAAAGCGCCCCCCCCCCCCTTTAGTACCGGTTCGGCACGAACCGGCGCTAAAGTGCCACCACGTGGCGTGAGCTCGCGCCATGGTATGGGGGACCTTTAGTACCGGTTGGTGTTACCAACCGGTACTAAAGGTTTTTTTTATTTTTTTTTATGAAAATTTTGGAAATTTTTTTGATTTTTTTTCGATTTTTAATTTTTCTGAATTATTTGATGATTTAGTCTCTAATCACCTCTCTTAACTGCTCAAGTGTGGATCACTCATTCCAAATCATCTAACTTCCCGACCGGTCACCCATCCCTCTCACTACTCTAGCCCGAGCACGCTTAACTTTCGGGTTCTATTCTCCTTCGTTTCCGAGTCTGCACTTGTTGTTTTCCTGACAATAGTAAGATGTCAATCCTATTAACCCTCAGGAGTTTAGCTTGAGCATGAAGTCACACATTTCACCGTTTGAGTTTGAAACTATTATTCTAAAAAACAGTAATTATTTAGTAATGCTAATATTTCTTGAATAAGTTTGACCATAGTTTGACCACAGTTTCACCATAGTTTGACCAGATTTGACCAAAATTCAAAAAGTTGAAATAATTATTTAGTAACACTAATATTCTTGAATAATTATGTAGTAACATTAATACTACTTGAATAAGTAGTTTGACCAGATTTAACCAATTTTTTTTAAAAAAACTGAAATTTGACCATATCATTTTTTCCTTTTGGAATTTGAGGATTCTGAAAAATTCCAAACAAGTCGTAGCTGGTCTCCATCGGATGCGGATTTTCGTGCTGAATTTTTTGATATATTATACGTTTTTTTCCGACATCGTATGCAAAAATTATAGCCGTTTTACATTTTCCCTACAGTTTTTGCAAAACATGTCCAAATTGTAGTTTTCTAGTTTTCCTAACTAGTAGATGTAGTAATATAACTACCTCTCGAAGGATTTTATTTTTTGAAGTTTTTATCATTTTCTTTTGATTTTTTCAGAACTGAAATGGCGACACACAGGGGGGTAGAGTTTGAAAATTGCCCTATAGTGCCGGTTTGTGTCACAAACCGGTACTATAGGTCAGACCCCTTTAGTACCGGTTCGTGCCATGAACCGGTACTAAAGGTTAGACCTTTAGTATCGGTTCGTGCCACGAACTGGTACTAAAGGTGATCGTGGGGCCCCGGCCTGATGCCAGCCTGCCACCACCCACTTTAGTACCGGTTCGTGCCACGAACCGGTACTAAAGGTTCAACACGAACCGGCATTAATGCAAATCCGTTCGAACCGGCACTAATGGTACCACTAGTACCGGGCCAAAATCAAACCGGCACTAATGTGCTTCACGTTTGACCCTTTTTCTACTAGTGATTATAAGTGCTCTATTGAAGAATTGGGTGCCAAAGATGGCACCACTTAGATCTATCCTCGCTTTTATGCCTAGCTAGGGGCGTTAAACGATAGCGCTAGTTGGGAGGCAACCCAATTTTATTTTATTTTCTTGTTTTTGTTTCTATTTAGTAACAAATTTTGCATCTACCTTCTTTTTAGATTTGTTTTTCTGTTTTATTTAGTGTGTGTGCCAAGTAGAACCTATAGGATAACCTATGGTGATAGTTAATTTGATTCTGCTGAAAAACAGAAACTTTGCGCGCACAAAAATAATTTTTGTAATGCGCACAAACACGCTTTTGCGTTGATTCTTTTTGCTGTAGATCAATAGAAAAATTTCCCAGGACTTCCTGTTTTTGTAGGATTTTTAGAGTTCAGAAGTATTCTAGAGTTACAGATTGCTACAGACTGTTCTGCTTTTGACTGATTCTGCCTTTCGTGTGTTGATTGCTTATTTTGATGCATCTATGGCTAGTATGTAAGGATATGAACCATAGAAAAGTTGAAATACAGTAGGTTTTAACACCAATATAAATAAATAATGAGCTCATTACAGTACCTTATCTGGTGGTTTTTCTTTCTTTCACTAACGGAGCTTATGAAATTTCCTGTTGAGTTTTGTGTTGTGAAGTTTTCAAGTTTTGGGTAAAGATTTGATGGACTATGGAATAAGGAGTGGCAAGAGCCTAAGCTTGGGGATGCCCATGGCACCCCAAGATATTCAATAATAGCCAAAAGCCTAAGCTTGGGGATGCCCCCGGAATGCATCCCCTCTTTCGTCTTTGTTTATCGGTAACTTTACTTGGAGCTATATTTTTATTCGCCACATGATATGTGTTTTGCTTGGAGAGTCTTGTATGATATTAGTATTTGCTTTTTAGATTTCCACAATCATCCTTGTTGTACACACCTCTTGGGAGAAGCCCACTTGATTAGAATTTATTAGATTACTCTATGCGCTTCACTTATATCTTTTGAGCTAGATAGTTTTTGCTCTAGTGCTTCACTTATATCTTTTAGAGCATGGCGGTGGCTTAATTTTGAACAAATTGTTGATCTCTCATGCTTCACTTATATTATTTTGAGAGTCTTTTAGAACAGCATGGTATTTGCTATGGTCATAAATTTGGTCCTAGAATGATGAGCATCCAAGTTGGGTATAATAAAAACTATCATAGAAAGTGCATAAAACACTAGGATCAATTTGATGCTTGATAATTGTTTTGAGATATAGAAGTGGTAATTTTAGAGTCATGCTAGTGGGTAATTATGAAATTGAGAAATACTTGTGTTGAAGTTGGCAAGTCCCTTAGCATGCACGTATGGTAAAAGTCGTGTGACAAATTTGTTGCATGAGGTGCTCTTTTGGTTGTCTTCCTTATGAGTGGCAGTCAGGGAGGAGCGATGGTATTTTCCTACCAATCTATCCCTCTAGGGGCATGCGTAGTAGTACTTTGCTTCGAGGGCTAAGTAGACTTTTGCAATAAGTATATGAGTTCTTTATGACTAATGTGATTCCATGGATATACGCACACTCACCCTTCCACTTTGCTAGCCTCTATTGTGCCACGCAACTTTCGCCGGTATCATGCACCCATTATTTACCTTCCTCAAAACAACCACCATACCTACCTATTATGGCATTTCCATAGCCATTCCGAGATATATTGCCATGAAACTTTCCACCATTCCGTTATTATGACACGCTCCATCATTTCCATATTGCTTTTTGCATGATCATGTAGTTGACATTGTATTTGTGGCAAGGCCACCCTCATAATTTTCATACATGTCACTCTTGACTCATTGCATGTCCCAGTATACCGCTGGAGGCATTCATATAGAGTCATATTTTGTTCTAAGTGTTGAGTTGTAATTCTCGAGTTGTAAATTAATAAAAGTGTGATGATCTTCATTATTAGAGCATTGTCCCAAGTGAGGAAAGGATGATGAAGACTATGATTCTCCCACAAGTCGGGATGAGACTTTGGACTTTAAATAAAAAAAGAAAAAAAAAGAGGCCAAAGAGCCCACCAAGTAAAAAAAAGAAAGGCCATATAAAAAAAGAGAAAGGCGAAAATAAAAAAAAATAAAAATAAAAAATGAGAGAAAAAGAGAGAAGGGACAATGCTACTATCTCTCTTCCACACTTGTGCTTCGAAATAGCACCATGATCTTCATGATAGAGAGTCTCTTGTGTTGTCACTTTCATATACTAGTGGGAATTTTTCATTTTAGAACTTTGCTTGTATATTCCAATGATGGGCTTCCTCAAAATGCCCTAGGTCTTCGTGAGCAAGCGAGTTGGATGCACACTCAATTAGTTTCTTTTGTTGAGCTTCCATACATTTATGGCTCTAGTGCATCCGTTGTAATGCAATCCCTACTCACTCACATTGATATCTATTGATGGGCATCTCCATAGCCCGTTGATACGCCTAGTTGATGTGAGACTATCTTCTCCCCTTTTTGTCCTCACAACCACCACCATATACCACCATAATGCTATGTCCATGGCTTGCGCTCATGTATTGCGTAAGAGTTGAAAAAGCTGAAGCGTGTTAAAAAAGTATGAACCAATTTCTCGGCTCATCATCGGGGTTGTGCATGATGGAAGTATTTTGTGTAATGAAAATGAAGCATGGCCTAACTATATGATTTTGTAGGGATAAGCTTTCTTTGGCTATGCTATTTTGATAGGACATGATTATTTGTTAGTATGCTTCGAAGTATTACTATTTTTTTATGTTTTATAAGCTTTTATCTTGAATCATTTGGATCCGAACAATCATGCCACAATAAAGAAAATTACATTGAGAATTATGCTAGGTAGCATTCCACATCAAAAATTCTGTTTTTATCATTTACCTACTTGAGGAAGAGCATGAATTAAGCTTGGGGATGCTTGATACGTCTCCAACGTATCTATAATTTTTGATTGTTCCATGCAATTATATTACCCGTTTCGGATGTTTATGGGCTTTACTTTACAATTTTTTATCATTTTTGGGACTAACCGACTAACCGGAGGCCCAGCCCGTATTGCTGTTTTTTTTGCCTATTTCAGTGTTTTGAAGAAAAGGAATACCAAACGGAGTCCAAACGGAATGAAACCTTCGTTAGCGATCTTTTTGGAACAAATGTGATCCAGAGGACTTGGAGTGCAAGTCAAGAAGCAATCGAGGAAGCCACGAGGGTGGAGGGGGCGCGCCCCCTACTGGGCGCGCCCCCCTATATCGTGAGCCCCTCGGGCATCAACCTACCTACTTCTTCCTCCTATGTATACCCACGTACCCCGAGGACATCAGAGGCGACCACGAAAAACTATTTCCACCACCGTAACCTTCTGTATCCGCGAGATCCCATCTTGGAGCCTTCGCCGGCGCTCTGCCGGAGGGGGAATCAACCACGGAGGGCTTCTACATCAACACCATAGCATCTCCGATGAGTTGTGATTAGTTTACCACAGACCTTCGGGTCCATAGTTATTTGCTAGATGGCATCTTCTCTCTCTTTGAATCTCAATGCCATGTTCTCCTTGATCTTCTTGGAGATCTATTCGATGTAACTCTTTTTGTGGTGTGTTTGTCGAGATCCGATGAATTGTGGGTTTATGATCAAGTTTATCGATGAGAATATTTGAATCTCCTCTGAATTCTTTTATGTGTGATTAAGTTATCTTTGCAAGTCTTTTCGTATTATCAGTTTGGTTTGGCCTACTAGATTGATCTTTATTGCAATGGGATAAGTGCTTAGCTTTGGGTTCAATCTTGTTGTGTCCTTTCCCAGTGACAGCAGGGGCAGCAAGGCACGTATTGTATTGTTGCCATCGAGGATAAAAAGATGGGTTTATATCATATTGCATGAGTTTATCCCTCTACATCATGTCGTCTTTCTTAATGCGTTACTCTGTTCTTTATGAACTTAATACTCTAGATGCATGCTGGATAGCGGTCGATGTGTGGAGTAATAGTAGTAGATGCAGGCAGGAGTCGGTCTACTTGTCACGGACGTGATGCCTATATACATGATCATGCCTAGATAATCTCATAATTATTCACTTTTCTATCAATTGCTCGACAATAATTTGTTCACCCACTGTAATACTTATGCTATCTTGAGAGAAGCCACTAGTGAAAGCTATGGCCCCCCGGGTCTATCTTTTATCATATAAGCTTTCAATCTACTTTTATTTGCATCTTTACTTTTCCAATCTATATCATAAAATACCAAAAATATATTTATCTTATCATATTATCTCTATCAGATCTCACTTTCGCAAGTGGCCTTGCAGGGATTGAAAACCCCTTTATTGCGTTGGTTGCGAATTCTTGTTTGTTTGTGCAGGTGCGTGCGACTTTTGAGGAGTCTCCTATTGGATTGATACCATGGTTCTCAAAAACTGAGGGAAATACTTATGCTACTATTGCTGCATCACCCTTTCCTCTTCATGGAAAACCAACGCAAGCTCAAGACGTAGCAGCGTACCGCAGAACAGAGGAAATGGCCTTGCGTTCGACCTGCCACGTTCAATACGGGATCCAGTTCATTGGGAGGGGTCTGGTGTATCACAAAACGGAGGAAACGAACTTGTGTTGGACCTCCTACTGTCGAAATGGGGTCCTGTTGATCAGGAGGGGTGTGGCGTACTGCAAAACGGACGAAACGGACTTGTGTTGGAGTGCTACGATCGAAACGGGGGTCTTGTTCATCGGGAGGGGTGTGGCGTACCGCAAAACAGTACTCCACGGGATACTGTTCATCTCCACCGCCGACCTCCTCCAGCCTCCATGGGCAACTATGCATCCACCGTCAACCTCCTCCAGCCTCCACATGCGACTGTTCATCCACAGGCTCCTGTTCATCCAGCCTCCACCGCGCGCTACTCCACCGGCTACTGTTCAACCACCCCTCTCCACGGGCTCCTGTTCAACCACCCCTCCACGGGCTACTGTTCATCCACCCCTCCACCGTCTAATGTTCATCCAGCCCTCCAGGGGGTTGTCCTATTTATCCAGCCCTCCATGGGGTCCTGTTCATCCAGCCCCAACCGGCTCGATCGATTGGGGTCCTGTTCATCCAGAGGCAACACCACGGGGTCCTGTTCATCCACCCCCACTGCTCACTATTCATCCAAACCCCAAGCAACGCTCACTGTTCATCCAGAGGCAGCATCGATCGGCTTCAGTTAGCAGCAGTAGCGAAGGAATCGCTCGATCGGGTTTAGTTAACAGTCATCGATCGGTTGCTCGGGTTCAGTAATGTGTAGCCTGCAGTGCAATCGCTCGGGTTCAGTTAGAGCCCAATGTCTCGCTTGGCTTCAGTTAGAGCCAACGCCTCGCACACACATGCGTATGCGTACGAGAGAAACATGCATTGCTCGGCCCCCGACCACCCACCGTAACCGGGAACTCGCCAAAATTTTCCTCGCCGTCGCTTCTACCACTGTTTTTTCCGTCATGGACGGCCCAAAGAATGTCATGTTGCTGCGTCTCCGGCCCGCCCAGGACGGAAAGCCCATTTTCTGTCATGATTTTTTGTCATAGAAGTAGGCGCCCACCACATCTATGATGATACCGGGTTTTGCCACAATTATCGTCATAGAAGTGTCATAAGTATGACAGAAAAAAAAATTGTTTGGCCCAAAATGTCACGGATGTGTCTTTTTTTTGTAGTGAAAATAATGGAGTTTCTCATGACAGTAGCACGATACAAATAGAGATGACAGCAAACTAATATGGATGAAGGCCTTAGGCCGGTACCAACCTGAGGAAAAAAGCTTATTCATGTAGTCCCATAAGAGATGATAAAGCACTCACTGGAATCACTCAGTAGTATATATTTTTGTGCACTTCAAATGTATGGTTGAAATCACTCTTGTTTACCAGTGCTGAGATTATATCAAAAGATTATCAAGAACTTCTAGCAGAGTTAAAGCATTGGCTGGGATATAGTTCATTGTCATGTCTTGTGTAGTTCCACTAAAATGTATGATTGGCACAACATGATCCTTGTTTGCACAAGTAGGAACAAGGTGAAACCTTCATTAGCTTACTGAGAAATGATAGAAATACATTAGCATATTACTCTAACGGTAGCATCAAATTCATGATGGACAATACGCAAAACGTTGCCTCATTGAACTAATGGCAATAAATTGACATACAAAACAATAGCACTATTATGTCATAACACTAATAATATTCCCTCCCTGCTCTTGGACCACATGATTCACCTCCATAGACAAACATACACATGTAGATTCAGCATAGGGTGCTACTAAAGATTTGTTTAACTCCGACAGGAAAATTATGCAGCAATAAATTAGTGGTACTCAAGTACTCCTAATTAATTACGCAGCAATTAATTAAGTGACCTTGCAGGAGAGACAACAGAAGTGGAAGGGCTCCCTGGAGGATTGTCTCACATGTAAGGTAGACGTTATCAGAGCCCTTGAATGGCCTTGACTGAGGCCTCTGGCTTCAGCAAGATTACCTTGGCACTGTTTGTTCTTCTTCTTCCTCGTCATGCTCTGTTTCTCTTTCTCCTCACCAGTTGGTGAATCCAAGTACAAGATGGGCCTTCTATTTCTGAATTGGTTTTGTCAGTGAGGGAGTAGTACAAGTGTACTAGTAAAAATAGCATTATTTTCTCATGGCAGTCGCAAAATAGAGATGAACACATGCATTAAATATCATTCTTACCTAAAGGAAGGTTATGGCGCCAATATGGATGATGAGGATTGGAACACATATCTCCCTTTGTGCAGTTCCACCGAAATGAATCAACTATTCCATTCTGACATTCCAGTTAAACAGCACAAAAGTCACTTTCTTTTAAGAAGTGTTTTGTGCAATGCACCAAAAGGTCACAACAACAACCAGGTGAAATGGATATCCCTGTTTGCACAAAAAGCTACAATGGAAATAGTAAGAGTCTCAAACAATTACAGGCAAAAACATATGGCTAAACTTGTCATGGATTATAACAGTGGCATGGCTTCATTTTACCAAGGGCATTAGATTATGAACAGCCAAATATTTGGTATAAGGGCATGGGACAGTGGGTGCACCAGTGGTCCAGCAATATGTACCTAAACAGGGGCATAAAGTGGTGATTCAGAGTTTGTTGCCCTGAGAAACAAACATCCAAGAAACATATCTGGGTTGGTCCCATTTTTGTTCACTCTAGCCACCTACTCCTATGTGTGGATAGAAAATCTAGTCCTGGTCATACCACTGTGTACAGCATTACCCCTATATTTTCCTTTTCGACCAAGAGACCGGTGGATGACCAGTCTGTACTACTTTCACCCCTTTCCTTCCTGTTTGTACCAAGTCCGATGTACATACTAAATTCCCCCACCCCTACTTTATTTCTTATTTGAACCAAGTACAAGATTTGACTCCATGAAGTAGCTTTACCTCTAACAATAGAAGAAGAAAATAGGTGACGTTGGACCATCCGATCGAGTGGGGCTGAGAGGTAGAAAATGATGCACATGCAGCGATGTAGCGAGCTGGGGAAGAGCTAAGGCGGTTTCGAAGGAAGATATACCTGAAGGTCATCGGGATGTGGATAGGTGGGCGGCGGGAGGCCGGATCCGCCCACACTAGGGCAACAACGAAGGGATAGGAGGACCTCCCGCGCCGGCGCTCGACCAGAGATAACGGTGTGCCCGGCGGTGGGTCTCCTCCCTATCTGTCGACGACGGCCTAAACGCTGCCCCTCCCCCCTTCACCGGCAGAGAGGGATACGTCCGGATCTGTAACCAGCAGTGAGGATAGAAAGATAGTGTTTTTTGAAGGGAGAAAGACAGTGTTACCACCGCTATCTTGTTTAGATCTGGAGAGGATGAGAGTGTGTGAATAGAGCAACCCTAGCAAGCAAGCGCGAAGGCTCCGACCTATATATACGTAGTGGGGTAGTTTTCCTTTTTGACTCCATCAAAACAATCATTTAAAATTGTGTACGTGCCAGGTCGCCGTTTTTTTAGTTGTTGATTGTTTTTTGAGATAGCTACCCACTTACTCCAAGTGGTTTTACGATGTGTCAGGTCGCACTTTGTATCGTTCATGTCTTGTACAAGACCCTCCATTAAACGAACAACCACCCCCTCGTAAAAATTGTGAACAAGCCCATGGCTAAAATTATCGAAAACGTGGGCTGCCCCAACATGCATTATTATTTATATTTTCTACTCCCTCCATTCCTAAATATAAGTCTTTTTAGACATTTCAAATGGACTACAACATAAGAATGTATGTAGACATATTTTAAAGTACGGATTCGTTCATTTTGCTCCGTATGTAGTCACTTGTTAGAATCTCTAAAAGGACTTATATTTGGGAAAGGGGGGAGTATGTGCGAGTATCCTCAAAACAAAATGTGAGAGTACAATATTTATTGGGACCCTTTGTAATTGGTGCTAAATTTTGACCAAAGATTTAACTGACAAAATGTTAGTGCATGTTAACAAAAATTATATCGTTTGATTCGTATTTGAACATAGTTTTCAATGATGTAGGGGTTGTTTGGTTTCCAGCCACATTTTGCCACACCTCACCTTAGGCAAATTTGACCAAGTTAGGTGGGTGTTTGGTTCTAGCCACACCTAAGACAAGAATTTTTTATTAGCAGTGAACCCCACATGTCATAGACACAAAAAGTGTGGCAAGATTCCCTTAGGCAAGCCAAAGTGTGTCTAACAATTTGAGCAACTCAAGTTAGGCAAGTGTGGAAAGTGTGGCAAAAATAATGCGGCAACATAAGACAAACATAGTCACAATCCAAACAGCCCCGTAATTTTTTGTGACATGCATGAACATTTGGTTAGTTAAATTTATAGTCAAAATTTGGCAAGGTGCATCAAATCAACAGATGCAAGTATCAAAAGGAAAGTCACGGCATGCATGCATGCGTTGTACTCCCTCCGTTTCCAAATATAAGCTTTTTTAGAGATTGCAACAAGTGACTACATACGAAGCAAAATGAGTGAATCTACACTCTAAAATATGTCTACATACATCCGTATGTTATAGTCCATTTGAAATGTCTAAAAAGACTTATATTTAGGAACGGAGGGAGTAATTAATGCATTGGTAAACGCAAATTATTGAAATATATCAAGTGCAGTGCTTTGACATGTCGCGTCAACTCGTACAAAACCGAGAAGTTTGATTACTACAACGCCCTCTCCCTCGCGGACTGAGCTCCGGTGCCTTAACTGCACCTGCCTTCTACATGATAGGTGGGCCACCCACCTGTTGGGCCCACCTGTCATAGACGCAAAGGCAGGAGCTGTAAGTCAATGAAGCTGCGTCCCTCCCTCGCGCATGAGCGTGGTGGCTAGCAGGACTAGGAGAAGCTTTCGCTACACGCTCTCCCTCCCGCATGCGGTGGACATGCAGCTTTTCAATCGGTGTCAGAGGGCCAGAAGCATATTCTAGTATTCCTCCACTGTAGTAGTACTCCATCATTGTTCGACTTTCCGAAGAGGCGAGGAGCCAAGCGCAACCCGGATTCTCGTGTGGCAGTTTCATGTGTAGAATAGTCTAGGATAGCTTAAAATCGTTGGGGTCGGCTCCATGCTATGAGGCCGTCTCGAAGCTTTTTTTATTAAAATAATCTTCTGTCCCTACCTGTCATCATGGTGATTGTAGTTTGCATGCTCATCTGGTCAAGACAAGAATATATATTTTAATTTGTGGTGGGGTAAATGTTAGAGGTTGCAGCAAATATATTTTACACTACGCACTACTAATGGCGCACCAGGGAGTGCGCCATTAGTATATCACACCGTGCGCCATTACTATCTGACTTAGTAATGGCGCGCCACATAGAAGTGCGCCATTACTAACAAATTTTTTTCAAATTTTTTTCAGAATTTTTTTTTTCAAATTTTTTTTTTCGTTTTTTTCTTAATCTCGGGTCACTATGGCTTAATCTCGGGTCAATATGCTTAATCTCAAGTCAAATAACACTAACTGGTCAAACTTCCCGGAAGGTCACCCGTCCTCTGTCGGAGTAATTGGCCACGGGTAGGCAAACCCGAGCCTCAGGACCTTTCAAACATCGGGGCAGACTGCGCCCCTCAAGCACCTGCGGCGACTCCAAGATGAGCCGAGTCCCAGAGGAAACTCCCCCCCAAGCCGAGTCCCAGAGGCGACTCCCATCCAAGCCGAGTCCCAGAAGCGACTCCAAGGAATCCAATTGTGGGAGTCATCCCACGACTCCAACCACCCCGATAATTAAAGGCAGGCATGGCCACAGTGCGCCATACCCACGGAGATCTCCGCCCGGTGCGGCATTGTTGCCATGCCAGCCCTGACATCATCCCTTGGGGCGGGGCCCTGTACCCACGATGATCTGTCTGTACGGCCCGGTGACAGCGGGGCCTACCAGTCAGCGGGAGTGCCGAAGACGGCGTGAGCGCCGCGAGTCGGACCCGTTGGGAGTCGGACCCCAGGAGTCGGCCGGCCCCTCCCACGGGCCCCACGCGCCATTAACCAAAACGAGACGGGGGATGGCCACAGTGATCGCCCTCCAGGCGGCGGCACTGTTGCCATGACCCCATGACCAAGCCCGCGTCATTAGAAGCACGGCTAGAGTAATCTGCAGCCACAAAGACCCGCCCGCGGCGGGCGCGGGCTGACGCCCTCGTACCAGGCCAGTCAGCGGGCCCCAGGAGTCGGCGAAGAAGACGGTGCCTGAGAGACAGACGGCTGGGACCCGCACCCAGCCGGTTTTACCATTGTACCCCTGGGGGGTAGGCCTATATAAACCCCCCAGGGCACCCATGCAAAGGGTTCGCATCCATTAGCATTAGACAGACCACATAGGAAGGAGAGAGCTAGCCTTGCCCTCTTCTACCGCCCGGAACAACTCTAGGAGCACCCTTGTATTCACTTAGCCTTAGTGATCATGCGGAGACCCCGCAGAGCAGCAGTAGGGGTGTTATCTCCTCGGAGAGCCCTGAAGCTGGGTAAGATTCGCCGGCGTGCATGTCTAAGCCTCATCCCGTTTCCAGGCACCAGCGACGTTCTACTCGCCCCCACCATGATAAGCCATCCTTTGGCATAGGTCGCACCCAACCCCCGACATTTGGCGCCCACCATGGGGCCTGGTGCACCATCGTCCGGAGATCTATCCTGGACGGGAACCCTCTTCCTCTCTGGCGAGCGCAGCCAGCCAGGCACGCCCGACGGCGTCTGCGTCAACGCGCTACATGGCGCTGAGATCACCTACGCAGCCAGCCGCCTCGCCGAACTCGTCGGTGAGGTTCGCCTCTCCGACGATCCTGCCTCCGACGCAGGCGTGAGCGGCCCCGAGAGCCTCCTCGCGGGCCTCCTCGACCAACTCCATGTCGCTGGCAAGCCTGTCGTGGACTTGGAGTCCATAGGCTCCACCGACCCGATGCTGGTCGACTCCGACACCGCGTCCCTCGACGCGTTCCCCACCAACGTGGTGGTTTACGATGAGCCGCTCCCTTGCGAGGGGAGCGGCGGAAGAGCCGTCACGGAGGTGCTCGTCATCAGTCATGACGAGCCCTCCGGTGAAGGAGCTCATGACCCGCTTGACGCGGCCCTACGAGACCTGGCCGCGCCCATTTCCGAAGACGCCGACGCCGAGACGCTGGAGACGCGTCGCCTACAGATCGTCGAAGGCACGAAGAAGCTGGCAAGCATGAGACGCTTGTCAGAAGCCTACCAGCGTGAGATGGATCGTGCCGTGGGCGGCTCGCTGGCTCCGACTGGGCCTAGCCGCCTAGGCGCGGTCCAGCAGCGCAGCGTGGCCATCGCCAACCTGTTCGGGGCCAATCGCCCCGTGTACGCCACGCCTGCGGTGAACATCCGTGCCGCCCAGGCGGCGGCAGACGAGCTCGACAACTTCGAAGGCGAAGAGTGCCGCCTGATGACGGAGCGAGTCCAGCAGCTCCTGGATGCGGCTGCCACGCAGAACGAAGCCGGCTGCCGCACAGAAGCGCCGCAGTGCTGAAACGATGACTTGCCTCCCCGCCAAGACCAAGGCGCGACGTCTCGGACGCCGACTGGCGGAATCCACGGAAGAAGAAACGAGGATCCGACTGTCAGTCACAGTCGGACTCGCATCACCATCGAGCGCGACCAAGACGGCCGCCCCAGAGCAGTAGAGCGGCGGGGCGACTATCTGCCTCCCCCTCCTCGCCGAGAGAGGCGAGTCTCCCCGCCACCCGTTGAGCATCCGAATCTCGACGACCGCCTTGGCCGCCGAGAGGGAGTCGGAGAGAATGACGCCCGCCACCGGATCGACCAACTTTATTCATCCCTGGCGCTGGAAGAAGAAGACGAGTTGGGTCCTCCTTGTTTCGGACCTCGCATTCGAGACGAGCCCTTTCCCAAAGGGTTCACGCTCCCTCGAGATACTCCCAAGTACACCGGCTCCGTGAAGCCGGAAGACTGGCTTGTTGACTACTCCACGGCCGTCAGCATAGCGAACGGCAACAAGCGAGTTGCCGTGAAATATTTTCCCCTCATGCTCCAAGGGACAGCCGGACGTGGCTGAACAGCCTGAAGCCACGCAGCATCAACAGCTGGGTCGACTTCACCGAAGCCTTCATCCGCAACTTCACGAGCACCTACAAGCGACCTCCCAAGCCTCGCCAACTGTCCTTGTGTGTGCAAGGCCCCGACGAGTCCACTCGCGACTACCTCACACGTTGGGCCGAGCTCCGGAACTCCTGCGAGGGCGTGCACGAGGTGCAGGCCATCGAATACTTCACGGCCAGGTGCAGAGAAGGCACCCTCCTCACAAGCTCCTCTGTGACGAGCCGGAGACCCTCGACGAACTGCTGATCATAGCAGACAAGTATGCCACAGCTGACTCTTCCATGAAGACGGAGATTCAAGTCGGCACGACTGGCAAGGCGGCCCCTCAGGCTCCCAGAACTCCGGCTGGAGACGCCATTCGGCGACAATAGCAGAATGACAACAAGCGCAAGGCCCAACAGCCGACTTCCAGCAGTCGGCAGATTGCAACAGTCGAAGATCAACAACCGGAGGGGCAGCCTCCGACTAAGCGACAGAAAGGCGGCAAGTCCAACTGGTTGCCAACCTTCTCCTACGAGCAGACTCTAGACGGTCCCTGCAAGTTCCACAGTGGCGCGAAGCCGTCGAACCACACACTACCCGAAAATGCCACTGGCTTACCAGAATCGCCAAGGGCGAAGGCCTCCAGCCTCCCCCGCCTGCTGGGCCGCCACCTCCACCGCGCCCCAGCAGCCGGCTGCCAGGCCAGTCAGCGCAGTACAAGACGAGTACCCAGAAGAGCACGGAGCCTACGTGGTGTTCACCAGTGTGGCTGATGATCGACGCAGCAGGCGGCTGCAGCAGGAAGAAGTGAACGCAGTAGCGTCAGATACTCCAGAGTTCATGCATTGGTCCGAGAAGCCTATCAGTTGGAGAAGAGAGGATCACCCAGAGGCGATGCCGAATCCGGGCTCCTATGCCCTGGTCCTGGGCGCCACCTTGGCCACCAATAGGCGGGCCACCCGCTTTTCAAGAGTGCTGATAGACGGAGGCAGTAGCATCAACATCCTGTACAAGGATACCATGGAGAAATTAGGAATCAAACAGAGACAGCTTCAGAGTAGCCGGACTGTGTTTCATGGCATTGTACCTGGCCTTTCCTGCTCGCCAATCAGCAAGATCCTGATAGACGTTCTCTTCGGAGACAAAGATCATTTCCGCCGAGAGTCAGTCTGGTTCGAAGTGGTGGACCTCGAAAGCCCCTACCATGCATTACTTGGCCGACCCGCTTTGGCCAAGTTCATGGCAGTCCCCCACTACGCCTACCTCAAGATGAAGATGCCAAGTTCCAAGGGAATTCTGGCCGTAGCCGGCGACTACAGGAAGTCGTCCGCTTGCGAGGCCGAGAGCAGTCGGTTGGCCGAGTCCCTGGTGATCGCAGCTGAGAAGCGGCTCCTTGATAGGGTCATGGCGATGGCCGGAAAGCAGCCAGAGATGTCGCCTGACCCCAAGGAGTCGGAAGCTGAGGGTTCATTCAAGCCGGCCAAAGAGACTAAGAAGATACCCTTGGACCCGGAGCACCCAGAGAGGTACGCTGTCGTGGGTGCAAACCTTGACAGTAAATAGGAAGGCGAGCTCGTCGATTTCCTCCGTGAGAATCGAGACATCTTCGCATGGTCCCCTAAAGACATGCCAGGTGTACCGACGGAATTCGCCGAGCACAAGCTACATGTCCGATCAGATGTGAAGCCCGTCAGGCAGCCCTTGCACCACCTATCAGAAGAGAAGCGAAGAGTTGTTGGAGAGGAGATAGCCCGGCTCCTGGCAGCCGGCTTCATTATGGAAGTGTTTTTTCCAGAGTGGTTGGCAAACCCTGTCCTGGTGTTGAAAAAGAACAAGCAGTGGCGGATGTGTATTGACTACACAAGCCTCAACAAAGCCTGCCCGAAGGACCCGTTCGCTCTACCGAGGATTGACCAGGTGATAGACTCCACAGCCGGATGCGAGCTGTTGAGTTTCTTAGATGCATATTCGGGATATCACCAGATCAAGCTGAACCCAGCCGACAGACTGAAGACCGCCTTCATCACGCCGTTTGGAGCCTTCTGTTACCTGACTATGACGTTCGGCTTGAGGAATGCCGGCGCCACCTTTCAGCGTTGCATGCAGAAGTGCCTCCTCAAGCAACTCGGCATAAATGCCCATGTCTACGTGGATGATGTAGTGGTGAAGACGGAGAAGTGCGGGACGCTGCTGGAAGACCTCAAGGAAACCTTCGAGAACTTGCGCCAATTCCAGATCAAGCTCAACCCGGAGAAGTGCGTTTTCGGAGTACCAGCCGGCTAACTCCTTGGCTTCCTGGTCTCTGAACGCGGCATAGAGTGTAACCCTGTGAAGATCAAGGCCATCGAGAGGATGGAGGTACCCAGCCGACTGTTAGATGTGCAGAAGTTCACCGGCTGCTTGGCATCCATCAGCCGATTTATCAGTCGGCTGGGCGAGAAAGCTCTCCCTTTCTACCAACTGATGAAGAAGACCACCTTTTTTGAATGGAACCACAAGGCGGATGAAGCATTTCTCCAGCTGAAGAAGATGTTGACTACTCCTCCAGTACTGGCGGCTCCGACTCCTAAAGAGCCCATGCTTCGCGCCTCCAGCAGCACCACCGTATTTGGACTGAGGTGGTGCGGCTGGTGCCCGTTGAACTCCAGGAAGGAGCGGAAGAAGGCGCTCGCCGGCAGACCCAGGCTGCGCATGAGATGCGAGCGGAATATGACCCGCTCGCCCTCCTCCGGCGCCGGCCTTATTTCCCCCGCCGGCGGAGCGCGGGCTTGCACCAAGTTCGCGCCGGGGAGCCGGCACGTCTTGCGGAGATGCTCGATGGTGTCGTCATCCACAACGGAGCCGTCCCACACGCCGGAGCGCACGGCAGGACTCACGGCGGCGGAGGAAGAGCTCATCGCTGCGGAGGCGGCGCGGCGTGGTGCTGCGGAGGCAAGAAGAAGAAGAGGCAAGAGGAGGCGGGGAGGCAGGGAACAATGGGCGCGCGTGCTTCGCCGTCCCGCTCCCCCCGCCTACTTATAGGCCTACAGGCTGAGAAGCCGATGGGGCGGCGTGGGATTAACTGCATGCGAGACCCCACGCCCGCCACGATCTACCCCACGAAGTTACTGCGCGCAGTAACGACGTGGGGAACCCAACCGTCCGCACGGCCGCAACGGATCCGTTCGCGGGCCGAGGCGCGGTAGTGGCGGGCCCCGCCTGACGGCCTGTCCCGTCGCGCGCGTGGATGGGCAGACTGCCCCTGCCACGTGGCGCCGCACGCCGGGGCCGTGGCGGGCGACCGCGGGAAGCGTATCAAGCACGCCGCTTGTTTCCCACCGTGACGTTCGAAACTCCTCAAGGGGCAAGACGGCCCTCGGTGAGTCCGGCTCCAACTAGTCGGCTTGCGGAGGACAGCCTTCGGTTAATCCGACTCCGGCCAGTCGGCCTGGAGGAAGACGGCCATCAAGGCCTGCATTCCCCTACCGGCAGAATGAAACTACTGAGGCACACGACGTGTCACCCTCGGAGCCTCACCAGCTTCGGGGACTACTGTCGGAGTAATGGGCCACGGGTAGGCAAACCCGAGCCCCGGAACCTTTCAAGACATCGGGGCAGACTGCGCCCCTCAAGCACCTGTGGCGACTCCAAGATGAGCCGAGTCCCAGAGGCAACTCCCCCCCCCCCAAGCCGAGTCCCAGAGGCGACTCCCATCCAAGCTGAGTCCCAGAAGCGACTCCAAGGAATCCGATTGTGGGAGTCGGCCCGCGACTCCAACCACCCCGATAATTAAAGACAGGCATGGCCACTGTGCGCCATACCCACGGAGATCTCCGCCCGGCGCGGCACTGTTGCCAAGCCAGCCCTGACATCATCCCTTGGGGCGGGGCCCTGTACCCACGACGACCTGTCTGTACGGCCCGGAGACAGCGGGGCCTACCAGTTAGCGGGAGTGACGAAGACGGCGTGAGCGCCGCGAGTCGGACCCGTTGGGAGTCAGCCCCCAGGAGTCGGCCGGCCCCTCCCATGGGCCCCACGCACCATTAACCAAGACGAGACGGGGGATGGCCACAGTGTCGCCCGCCAGGCGGCGGCACTGTTGCCATGACCCCATGACCAAGCCCGCGTCATTAGAAGCACGGCTATAGTAATCTGCAGCCGGCAAGACCCGCCTGTGGCGGGCGCGGACTGACGCCCTCGTACCAGGCCAGTCGGCGGGCCCCAGGAGTCGGCAAAGAAGACAGTGCCTGAGAGACAGACGGTTGGGACCCGCACCCAGCCGGTTTTACCATTGTACCCCTGGGGGGTAGGCCTATATAAACCCCCCAGGGCACCCATGCAAAGGGTTCGCATCCATTAGCATTAGATAGACCACATAGGAAGGAGAGAGCTAGCCTTGCCCTCTCCTACCGCCCGGAACAGCTCTAGGAGCACCTTTGTATTCACTTAGCCTTAGTGATCATGCGGAGACCCCGCAGAGCAGCAGTAGGGGTGTTATCTCCTCGGAGAGCCCTGAAGCTGGGTAAGATTCGCCGGAGTGCATGTCTACGCCTCATCCCGTTTCCAGGCACCGGCAACGTTCTACTCGCCCCCACCATGATAAGCCATCCTTTGGTATATGTCGCACCCAACCCCCGACATCCTCACACTACTCCAGCCCGAGCACACTTAACTTCACAGTTCTATCCAACCCCAGCACCACCTCACTTAATAGGCACTTGTTGACATATCTATCATATCAATCCTATTAAACCTTATTGATGTCTAGGACTTTGTTCATGTTCATGAGTATGATGAAATTTTGAAAAGTATTTCAAACTTCCCGATCATATTACGTATCATTTTTTGAAAAAAAATTCCAAAAAAAATTCGAAACCAATTTTTTTTCTATTAATAGTGGCGCACCTAGCAAATGGTGCGCCACTAGTAAGTTTGAATTTTTTTCCATTTTCCCCCCTCTAGATCTTAAAAACCCCGTATCTTTTATTCTATTAGGTTTTTGGGGATTCTGAAAATCTTGAACTGTGTTCCCGTGTTCAAATTAGATGTAGCTTTTCGAGTAGATGATTTTTCATATAAAAAACTTTTAAATCTGAGTTCGTATGCAAAAGTTATGCCCATTTTACAAATTCAAAAGAGTTTTTGCAAATAAAGTCAAAATTCAAATTTGTAAATTTTCCCAACAAGTAGACCACATATCACATGGGAAACTTATTTTCTTTTCTTTTTTTGACATTTCCATCATTTTCTTCTATCTTTTCTAAAACTAAAAAGGCAGTCCACGGGGGGGGGGGGGGGTGCATTCGGTGGAATTTTTGGTCAAAACTAGTAATGGCGCACCCTGGGAGTGGTGCGCCATTACTAGTTAAACTAGTAATGGTGCAGCACACCCACGGTGCGCCATTACTATTTTCGAAAAAAATAAAAAAAATGAAAAAAAATTAGTAGTGGCGCACCGAGAATGGCACACTATCTCCTGGTGCGCCATTACTAGTTTTGAAAAAAAATTGTTAGTAGTGGCGCACCGTGGATGTGGTGCGCCATTAGTATTTAGAGTTTAATGGCGCACCAACACATGGTGCGCCACTGCTATATAGTAGTGGCGCACCACACATGTGGTGCGCCATTAATGTCCATATTATCTACAGCCCTTTTCCTAGTAGTGACGGGTCTTTCAGCCAAGTTTAGAGGCAAGCATGTGGGGCCAGTGCTATGATGTGTCGCGTCAACTTGTACAACGAGGAGAAGCTTGATTTTACTACTACACGCCTTCTCCCGCGCCCATGCGTGCTGTGGCTATCCCTCCCGCACGCGATGGACGGACATGCAGCAGTGGATTCGATACTGTAGAAGTAGTAGTAACATCATTGTTCGTCTTCTCGCAGAGGCGAAGAGCCAAGCGCAACCCGAACGTGGCAGTTGCGAACTCTCCCGTGGTAGCCTTTGTGTAGGGGCGGGGTGTGGTACGGAGCCTTGGAGCACGCATATAGCCAGGCTCTTGCATGAGACAAAATAGCTATTTGAGCCCACCAGTGTAGTACTAATACTTGCTAGTATAGCCCTGTAAACCGGAAAGGAGTAGTATTTGCCTTTCTAGAGATTTCAACAAGTGACTCGACTACACCGCGTGCAGTACTGGCTCAAATCTCAAATCTCATCAACCAAGGCATTTTGTGATTGGAGGAATGTATCTCGTACTTTACAAAACTACCCTAATTAAACCCATGCATTAATTACGTAGTTCTCTCGTTTTCCTCTCCGCCTTGGTCGCGGTTCACAATATTGAGCACTCCTATATGACTAGCCGCTCTATCTACATGCAAGACATCAAAGCATCCGGGCATGCGTGCCATCCACCAAATAGCAGCGAGGTGCTACAGTCGAGACTCACCGGTCACCCCGGTGTGGCTGTCAAGACCCGTCATATCCCAAAACCCACACCTTTACCAGCAGTAGTAAAGTGGCCTCGAAGTGGCCCCGAAGTTGGACTGGATGAAGCAACCATCATTTCACTGGAACGCTCGTTGAAGCCGTTTCTCCCCTTTCTTGAAGAAAACCTCACTTCAGGCTACTCACTTCTGCCATTTTCTTCTGTATCGACAAAGGAAAGGTGGGCGAATCAGTGATGCTGCTATATTTTCATTCCAGGAATCTTCTTTTTGTGAAGCACCGGCCGATTCTCACAGCCTATTCTTTTCCCATTTTCATTGTGATCGTGGTTTCCTTTTGATTGCTTTTTGTTTATCAGATCATTGATGGATCCTGGAGCACAAGGCAAAGAGTTGCCGGCAGACAACCCACTGGAGACAGCGATCTCTAGGAAGCAAGCACCGACCAACGAGTTGACCATGTTGGCGGGCCAACCCATGGAGACGAAGAACTCCAGGAAACAAGCACTGGCCAAAGAGTTGATGACATTGGCGGACGAACTCCTCAAAGAAAGTTGGAAGAACAGCAAGGGCCCCACCGTTCCTACCCTAGAAACTCTAATGGCCACCTATGCGAGGCTCAAGGCCGAGTTTGAGGAGATAGTCGCCGTTGAGAAGCAGTATTCCCCTGGCAAGGTGATGGCCCCCATCGAGGACGAGGAGATGGCCCCAGGAGGGATGGGATCCCCAGGTGAGCTGCACAAGGTAAAAAATAATGGCTTGCCATAGTTGTAGTTTTTGATTATTTGCAATGTGCTTGCTAATATGTTAGGGTTGTGCAGGTGCCGGTGGACGTCCTTGATGATTCCGATGTCGCGGCCCGTCCTGTGGACAACGCCCCAGAGATCGTTTCGATGTCGCGGTCCATCCTGTTGACATCGCCCCGGAGATCGATTCTGATGTTGTTGTCCATCCGGTGGACATCGCCCTAGAGATCGATTCTAATGTCGCGGTCAGTCCTGTGGACATCGACCCAGAGATCGATTACCATGCCGCTGTCTGTGCTGTGGTCACTGCCCGAGAGATCGATGACAAGAAATACTTGGTCGAGCTAATCCTTTAGGGTAGTTTGCATTGCCCTGTGTTTAATTACCACAATGATGCGTGTTACCAAACCATCTTAGGGCTAATGCACTGTCTTGTGTGGGAGGTACTTGCTACTTTTGTTTGATAGTGAATCATGCGAACCCTCTCCGAGTTATGGAAACAGATGTATCCTCACCAGCTTTTTAGGTAATATATGGCATGCTTAGATGTAAGTTTGAACTGTTTATCATATCAGCAGGGCTTGTTTGATGATTCTTCGTGTTAGTAGGCTAGCTACTGTGCCAGCTATAGTACTTGCAAAACACTCACCGAAGAGAAACGTTGGGGCTGATGAGCTCGTGGTATGGTTATACTTATCCGTCGTCGATCGGCCAATAGCCCAAGCTCCTAAAATTTTAGGCTTAGCGATCGATCAGACAATAGTTGACACGGATACGTTCAGGCCTCATTTGGTTCATAGGGTAGGAAAATCGTAGCAAAAGTACAGAGACGTACAACACAAAATCATACCAGTACAGAGACGTACTCCCTCCGTTCCAAAATAGATGACTCAACTTTGTACTACTAACTTTGAAATGGAGGGAGTACAAATCCTAGGCGGGCTAGTTTGGCCTAGTGGGTTTCAGTGATATGACGTGGTACAGTGCCGTCCAGTCTTCGCATGTGGTAGCAGTATAGCGGGTACAGTAAGTTTTCTTGAACAAGCGGAATTCAACGAAGTCATGATGGTTCCTTCGTCTGACCAACTTACAGTGGGAAAGGTTGGGCCTGCGCTACGACCAGGATGGACCAGGATAATTTTGTGCATGGCAGGTGCACCAGGATGGTCGACGTCCCACATGTCAGGGAATGGAAAGTATTCTTTCTGATAAAGAGGACGAGCAACAAGTATTCATTGTTTATTTTTGATGAAAGCTATTGTCTCCACTGTTACGACGGAGGAGTGTGAAACACGGTAGCCCAGTGAACTTGGCATGTGCACCACTCCCTCCTTCCTCATACTACCATAGTGTTGACTATAAGGTTGGCTATAAGGTTACAACTTATTCTCACTTTCTCTCTATCTATTTCCTCTCAAATGTTTTTTACCTTTCTCTTTTAGACACAATTGTTTTTGTATGCCTCTTTTTTTAGAATTAGTTTTTTTATACCTAGGAGCACGTGTAGAGACGGGCTCTTGCAGAGCCCACTCCTTGACTTTGCCAATGCCTCTCTCTCCTCCACATAAGCAGGCTTATAGCCAGTATTTTACTGGTACTACTTGCTATGAATGCGGGCAGCTAACATCTGAGGGGGGAGCGTGCGTGGGGAGGGGGGTTTCTGGTGGGCCAGGGCGGTCAGAAGCGGGCTTGGAAGCGGTCCGGACTCCCGCATGGCCCACCTCAGATTATCACCATATATGTCTTGGAGTCCATGCGCGGCGGGCAGGCGATCTCTTCTCCCTCCCCCGTCTATCTCTTCTCAGCTGACGCCCGCCGAGCGATGAGATTTAGGCTATCAATGGTTTATTCAATTGCAGTCCCACATGTCAGTGAAATTGCAAGACAACGCGTGTCCCCTCTGGTGAGCGGCGTGCGAGACGGACTGTCGGGGGTAAGACGCGTATGAGTTGTAAGTGTGCCGCCTTTTCTTTTGAACTTGCAAAGTGTAACATTTTCGTGCGATTGATCGATAGAAATCCAGAACAAAATGACGAGGGTGGTACTTTCCCGCGCGTTAGGCGGGCTAGTTTGAGTGATATGACGTGCTACAGTGTCGTCCACTTGCTCCATTTTTTATGTATGCAAGAGTTTACACTCTTACGTGGGAGGAGTGCGAAACACGGCGGATCTGACTTTAATCGAGGGATAACTGTTCCCTGCCAGATAATGGAGCACTGTTAGCGATTATAGCATGAAGTTAGGGCATCTCCAGCACTGGCCCAAAAATTTACATCGGCATCTGTCCGAGGACACTGATGGATGCCATCCAGTGCTGCCCGCATACCTTTCGACAACTATATGAACAAACCGGACGAAATTCGTGCAAACAAAGCAAATTTCAAATTAACCGGATGAAATTCATTACATTTCAAAAACTTTTCCTACAAACTGGACAAAATTCATTACATATTTTGCACAAACCGTACTAAAACCTACTATAAACCTAATCTAAATGATCGCCGGCGCCCGACCACCATGTCCGGTCATGAACCCGAGAAAGTCGGCCACTGCCTTTGCCTCCTCCTCATCCGCCTTGATAACCTCCTCCTCCAGAGCACAAGGTTCTGAAGATTTCCGCCTCCACGTCGCCGTCAAGCGGCTAAACTGCCGCTGATGTTTATCCCACCATTACTAGGAAAAGGCCTACTAATGGCGCACCTAATTTGGCCATTAATGGCGCATTAGTGGTGCGCCATTAGTGCCACGCCATTAGTATATTTTACTAATGGCGCACCTCAGATGCGTCATTAGTATATACAACAGTGCGCCATTAGTATGCCTCCCAGGGGGCCATGTATACCCAGGTGCTTTGGCATACTAATGGCGCACAACAACAAGATGCGCCATTAGTAACTTCGGCATACTAATGGCGCACTGTTTAATGATGCGCCATTAGTATCCTTTGGCATACTAATGGCGCACTGTGATGTGATGCGCCATTAGTATGAATATTAGGTTTTTTTTATTTTTTAATTTTCTGTTTTTTGCACAGGTAACAAAATGTATAATTGGACAAAATATAGACAGCACACATCAACAGCAGATTCATCGAATACAATAGAAGATTAGTCTCTGAATACAATTCATCATATTAGTCTTCGAATACAATTCATCATATTAGTCTCCGAATTAAAAAGACCGAACAAAGATAGAACATTATATTAAAAGTCTCGAGACCACGAGTAGCGAGTTTGTCTTCACATTACAAGTCGATATCGATCATCTAAACTACCATCACATAGAAGAGAGCTGCGGTCATCACGATGAGCATCATCACGATGAAACTCGTCTTCATCCGGTTCCTCCAACGCTCCCTCCCCTCTCCCGCTAGATAGCGGGCGTATCTAGAAAAAGTCCTAAACTAAACCTATACTAAACTATCTAGTTCTTCATCTTCTGCTTCTTTCTTCCAGTTCATCAACCTGCAAAACAAGAAACAACAAACATGAAAAACTTGATAAAGGTTTAAATGTAGCATTCCCCTTAGCAAAATGCCTTTGCTGTAGGAGCTAGCACTTACGAGTTTGGAAACATTAGTCAAACCCCAATCAGATTAAGTTGATCAAAGAAACAGTAGAAGAGAGCCAACACTGCATAAATGGAGCCAATAACCCAAAAGACAGAAGTAGAGCCAGCAAAGTATAGATCAAAGCCAAACCCAAAGATCAACTCAAACTAGAACTAACTCCATGATTAGGGGATCCCTCAATTAAGCTTGGGTTAGTTTTCAGATGAAATCCAACAAACCCACTACTAATCAACTAGCCCAGAGGTAGGGTTTGAAGTAGGGATTGTCCTCAGGCAGCCTAGTAGTGCTAGGACTATTGCATCATTGGATCAAGTAGTGCAACATCTTTAAGTAACGATGAGAGCCTCAGGACACCATCATTGGCATGGCAAGATTAAGGAGCACCTGTTCTTATCAGTGAGAGTAGGAGAGAAAGAAAGAAAGTGAAGAGACCAGTGCAGCATCTGTTCAAATCAGATTTAAGAGAGAGGGAATTGGCAAGGAAAGATATAGTCCATAACCTGCAAGAAGAAATAGGCCATTGATAGCACATTTACTAAACATCTGCTATAAGCAGAACACATACACCCACTTACACATGGGCACTAATAAATCAAGCTGCATGTGTGTGCGCTTGAGCTAGCTTAGTACGTATAGTCCATGGTTGGGCTCCAAAACTAATAGAGCATGCTAGCGTCAACAGAATCAATCACAAGGTTATTTTGTTGTTGTTGCTAGCAGTGCTAGCTGTATGTATTGATCCATCCATCCATGACCTAACTAATGTTGTTGTATCTCTAGACTAAGTGCAGCAACACAAGAAGGACTAAAACTACAGAGCACATGTGTACGTAACTACTATACTCATCCATGGCAAATTGTACCAAACCATCCGTGCATAGCCAGATTGCAATGGAGTGGATTTAACACAAGACATGAAAAATTGATGAGCCAAATGATTTTTAGTATTACTAACTTGAAAGGAAGCTCACTGTTTCCATCTTCTATCTATCCATGATTTTATTTTTCTGAAGCAAGCATCAAACAGCACAATGACAATCGAATTTCACACAAAAACTGAACCAATACTTGCTGTTATGTAGTGTCCATGACAATTGCAATTCATGTCCACTCCAGATCAGATTTGCAAGGGCTAGAAAGAGAGGTTGTAGCTCACCATGTATGGGGGTAGGAGGTGGATGCAGGGGAGGGGTGGAGGGTGTCCAGCAGAAGAAGCTTCGCCATTAGAGCAACCTGCACAAAACAGAGGAAGGGGAGATGAATAAATCATGGTGAGGAAAAGGGCCTTCCACATGATTAGATCGGGAAGAGAAACAACAACAAAAATACCAAAAAAATCCCTTCCATGGCGTGCTGTACTAGGAGCAGCTCCTCTCTCTCCGCTAGGGTTTGGGGCGCTGGGAGGCTCCATGGTGCCGCTGCGTGGTGGCGGACAAGGGAATCCATCTCCATGGCGGCGTCCCGCCCCACGGAGGTGCGCCCCTCCTGCCGTCGTCGTCGGCACGCCCATGGCAACCTGCAGAGAAGGAAGAGAAGATGAGGTGAGGTGAGGAGGAGATGGTGGGCGAAGAAGGAGGGGGAGGGGCTTACCAGTGCTGGATCCAGTCACCTATGGCCTCGCCGTGGCCTGCCATGGCGGATCCCGGCAAACAAAAGGGGATGCAAAACCCTAGCCAGTGGGGGAACCGCGGATTTGCATGGAGGTAAGCCAGATGCGGACCAAGGGGATCTCGTCGGCGTGCTGCGCGCGGCCGGAGCTCTCCGGAACCGGGCAGCGTGGGTGGCGATGGCGGCGAGGGAGAGAGGGGTTCGGGGGGAAGAGAGGAGGCGACGAGGGTTTGGGTGGGTTCGAGCGAGAGTGTGTGTGTGTGTGTGTGTGTGTGTTGGTTCGTTGGGTCGGATGGATGGATGGATGTCCAAAATATCTTGTTGCTGCCCACTTACTAATGGCGCACCAACTCTAAATGCGCCATTAGTAATTCAGGTTACTAATGGCGTACCTTCTGGTGGTACGCCATTAATAGTTTTGCAAAAAAACATACTAATGGCGCACTGTTCCACAGTGCGCCATTACTAGTTTAAACTAGTAATGGCGCACGGTGGAACAGTGCACCATTAGTAGTTTTGCAAAAAAAGGAATAAAAAATATAATAAAAAAACAACATTAGTGGCGCACTTTCCGACAGGTGCGCCATTACTAGTTACAACTAGTAATGGCGCACTGTGTCTGGATGCGCCATTAGTATGTTTGGACAGGCGCACTAGTTCAAAAAAAATTGATACTAGTGGCGCACCCTGGGCCAGGTGCGCCATTAGTAGTTTCAACTCTAATGGCGTATCAGATGGTGGTGCGCCATTAGTATATACTAATGGCGCACCGCTTGTCTGGTGCGCCATTAGTGTCAATCCCATCTATAGCCCTTTTTCCAGTAGTGCACCAAGCTTGGCGTCGACTGAGTGGAGGAGCGGTGGCCTTCCTGGGACCAGAGTGGCGGTGACCTACCATGTACTACTCTTCCTCGCTGCCAGCTGTGCCCGCGCATGCGCGCCAGCTTCATGGTAGTGGCGGCGGAGGGCGGGCGGGGGGGAGTCGGTGATGTCCTTCATCTGCTCCCACAATACGTCCAAGAGAGCTTTGGAGCGCTAGGAGGCTACGGTTGGAGTGGTGCTGACAAAAGGAAGGGACCGGAGAAGAAAGATTGTGGGTCTTTGGCTATGGCTGGGAGCTGGGGCTCAAGTTAATATAGCGGGCAAATGGCAATGAGCCACGGCAGACGGATGGACGGCTGGCGCCGGAGTAGGTTCGTCAGGCGTGAATGCGGGCGTTGCTTCAGTGACTTAACTACAGGTGCATTGGGTGCTACGTCTTGAGCTTGCGTTGGTTTTCCCCGAAGAGGAGAGGATGATGCAGCACAGTAGCGTAAGTATTTCCCTCAGTTTTTGAGAACCAAGGTATCAATCCAGTAGGAGACCACGCACAAGTCCCTCGTACCTGCACAAAACGATAGCTACTCGCAACCAACGCGATTAGGGTTCTCCCTTCATGGTCACTTACGAGAGTGAGATCTGATAGAGATAATATTTTTGGTATTTTTGATAGAAAGATGCAAAGTAAAAATAAAAGTCAAAGTAAAAACAAAGCAAGTATTAAAAGTGATAGAGATTGATATGATGAGAATAGACCCGGGGGCCATAGGTTTCACTAGTGGCTTCTCTCAAGAGCATAAGTATTCTACAATGGGTGAACAAATTACTGTTGAGCAATTGATAGAATTGAGCATAGTTATGAGTATATCTAGGAAATGATCATGTATATAGGCATCACGTCCGAGATAAGTAGATCGAACCGATTCTGCATCTACTACTATTACTCCACTCATCAACTGCTATCCAGCATGCATCTAGAGTATTAAGTTAAAAACAGAGTAAAGCCTTAAGCAAGATGACATGATGTAGAGGGATAATTTCATGCAATATGATAAAAAACCCCATCTTGTTATCCTCGATGGCGACAATACAATACGTGCCTTGCAACCCTTTCTGTCACTGGGTAAGGACACCACAAGATTGAACCCAAAGCTAAGCACTTCTCCCATTGCAAGAACTACCAATCTAGTTGGCCGAACCAAACAGATAATTCGAAGAGACTTGCAAAGATAACTCAATCATACATAAAAGAATTCAGAGAAGAATCAAATATTTTCCATAGATAATACTGGATCGTAAACCCACAATTCATCGGTCTCAACAAACACACCGCAAAAATAACATTACATCAAATAGATCTCCACGAGAGAGGGGGAGAACATTGTATTGAGATCCAAAAAGAGAGAAGAAGCCATCTAGCTACTAGCTATGGACCCAAAGGTCTAAAGTAAACTACTCACACTTCATCGGAGGGGCTATGGTGTCGATGTAGAAGCCCTCCGTGGTGGATGCCCCCTCCGGCGGAGTTCCGGAACAGGCCCCAAGATGGGATCTCGTGGATACAGGAAGTTGCGGCGGTGGAATTAGGTTTTTCGCTCCTGTTCTGATCGTTTGGGGATACGTAGGTTTATATAGGAGGAATGAGTACGTCGGTGGAGCGTCAGGGGGCCCACGAGGTAGGGGGCGCGCCCTCCACCCTCATGACCGCCTCTGGCACTGCTTGGAGTAGCGTCCAAGTCTCCTGGATCACGTTCGGTTGGAAAATCACGTTCCCGAAGGTTTCATTCCGTTTGGACTCCATTTGATATTCTGTTTCTTCGAAACACTGAAATAGGCAAAAAACAGCAATTCTGGGCTGGGCCTCCGGTTAATAGGTTAGTCCCAAAAATAATATAAAAGTGGAAAATAAAGCCCAATATAGTCCAAAATAGTAGATAAAGTAGCATGGAGCAATCAAAAATTATAGATACGTTGGAGACGTATCAGGCATCCCCAAGCTTCATTCCTGCTCGTCCTCGAGTACGTAAATGATAAAAAGAGAATTTTTGATGCGGAGTGATACTTTGGCATAATTTAAATGTAAATCTTCTTAATTGTGATATGAATATTCACATCCAAAAGATTCAAGACAAAAGTTCATATTGACACAAAAATAATAATACTTCAAGCATACTAATAAAAGCAATCATGTCTTCTCAAAATAACATGGCAAAAGAAAGTTCATCCCTACAAAATCATATGGTTAGGCTATGCTTCATTTTTGTCACACAAAGATGTTCCCAACTTCTATACCCCCGATGACAAGCCAAGAAATTGTTTAATACTTAAATAATCTCAAACTTTTTCAACCTTCACGCAATACATGAGCGTGAGCCATGGATATACCACTATGGGTGGAATAGAATATGATGATGGGGATTGTTTTGAGAAGACAAAAAAGGAGAAAGTCTCACATTGACGAGGCTAATCAATGGGCTATGGAGATGCCCATAAATTGATGTCAACATGAGGAGTAGGGATTGCCATGCAACGGATGCACTAGAGCTATGAATGCTCAACAAAAGAAAACTAGTGGGTGTGCATCCAACTTGCTTGCTCATGAAGACCTAGGGCATTTGAGGAAGCCCATCGTAGGAATATACAAGCCAAGTTCTATAATGAAAATTCCCACTAGTATAAAAAGGACAACTTATAAGACTCACTATATGAAACGCATGGTGCTACTTTGAAGCACAATATATGAGACTCACTACATGAAGAACAAGGTGCTACTTTGAAGCACAAGTGTGGAAAAAGAGATAGTAGCATTGCCCTTTATATATATATATATATATATATTTGGGCCTTTCTTTTTTTCTTTTGGCCTTTCTCTTTTTTTTATTTGGGCAATGCTCTAATAATGATGATCATCACATTCTATTGATTACAACATAAGGATTACAACTCGAAACTTAGAACAAGATGTGACTCTATATGAATGCCTCCGGCGGTGTACTGGGATGGTGCAATGAATCAAGAGTGACATGTATGAAAATAATGCATGGTGGCTTTGCCACAAATACAATGTCAACTACATGATCATGCAATTGCAATAGGACAAAAGTAATGTATATCATGATGATGATGATGATGGAAGTTGCATGGCAATATATCTCGGAATGGCTATGGAAATGCCATAATAGGTAGGTTTGGTGGCTGTTTTGAGGAAGATATAAGGATGTTTATGTGTGAAAGAGTGTATCATATCACGGGGTTTGGATGCACCGGCGAAGTTTGCACCAACTCTCAAGGTGAGAAAGGGCAATGCACGGTACCGAAGAGGCTAGCAAAGGCGGAAAGGTGAGAGTGCGTATAATCCATGGACTCAACATTAGTCAAAAGAACTCATATACTTATTGCAAAAATTTAGAAGTCATCAAAAATCAAGTACTACGCGCATGATCCTAGGGGGATAGATTGGTAGGAAAAGACCATTGCTCGTCCCCGACCGCCACTCATAAGGATGCAAAAGCCTGGTACACTTCATGCTTCAAATTTGTTACACAACTTTAACCATACATGCATGCTACGGGATTTGCTAACTTCAACATAAGTATTTCTCAAATTCATAATCACCCAACTAGCACGACTTTGATATTATCACCTCCATATCTCAAAACAATTATCAAGCATCAAACTTATCTTAGTATTCAACGCACTCAAATGAAAGTTTCACATATCTTGAACACCAAATATATTAATATTAAGCAAATTACCATGCTATTAACAACTCTCAAAATAATCTAAGTGAAGCATGAGAGATCAATAGTTTCTTTAAAACAAATCCACCACCGTGCTCTAAAAGATCTAAGTGAAGCACTAGAGCAAAAATTATCAAGCTCAAAAGATATAAGTGAAGCACTATGAGCAAAAACTATCAAGCTCAAAAGATATAAGTGAAGCACATAGAGTATTCTATCAAATTCCAATTCATATATGGCTCTCTCAAAAGGTGTGTACAGCAAGGATGATTGTGGTAGACTAACAAGCAAAGACACAAATAATACAAGACGCTCCAAGCAAAACACATATCATGTGGTGAATAAAAATATAGCTCCAAGTAAATTACCAATGGAAGTGGACGAAAGAGGGGATGCCTTCCGGGGCATCCCCAAGCTTTGACTTTTTGGTGTCCTTGGATTATCTTGGGGGTTCCATGGGCATCCCCAAGCTTAGGCACTTGCCACTCCTTGTTCCATAATCCATCAAAAGAATTCACTCAAAACTTGAAAACTTCACAACACAAAACTCAATAGAAATCTCGTGAGCTCCGTTAGAGAAAGAAAACAAAAGACTACTTTAAGGTACTGTAATGAACTCATTCTTCACTTATATTGGTGTTAAACCTACTGTATTCCAACTTCTCAATGGATTATAAACTATTTTACTAGCCATAGATTCATCAAAATAAGCAAACAACACACGCAAAACAGAATCTGTCAAAAACAGAACAGTCTGTAGTAATCTGTAACTAACGCAAACTTCTGGAATCCAAAAAATTCTATCAAAATTAGACGACCTGGACAATTTGTGTATTGATCAGCAGCAATTGGAATCAGTATTTTATCTCGTTCTGGTGATTTTTAACAATTCGGGCACTGAGCGCAAAGTTTCTGGAAATTACAGCAAGATCAAATAACTATCATCCATGAAGATCCGATGGGTCTAGCTTGGCACAAACACTAATTAAAACATAAAACCACATCCAAACAGAGTCTAGATGGATTATTTATTCCTAAACAGAAGCAAAAGCAAAAAAACTAAAAATAAAATTGGGTTGCCTCCATAAGTGGCTCTCATGATAGATTCATATGGTAATTTTATTTTCTTTCTAGGGAAGTGTTCCATACCCTTCTTTAAGGGAAATTGGAATCTAATGTTTCCTTCCTTCATATCAATAATTGCACCAATGTTCTAAGGAAAGGTCTACCAAGAATAATAGGACATAAAGGATTGCAATCTATATCAAGAACGATAAAATCTATGGGCACATAATTCCTATTTGCAACAATAAGAACATCATTAATTCTTCCCACATGCTTTTTAATAGTGGAATCCGCAAGATGCAAGTTTAGAGAGAAATCATCAAAATCACGGAAATCTAGCAAATCGCATAAAGTTTTGGGAATAGTAGAGACACTAGAACCCAAATCACACAAAGCATGAAACTCATAATCTTTAATTTTAATTTTAATGGTAGGTTCCCACTCATCATAGAGTTTTCTAGGGATAGAAACTTTCAACTCAAGTTTTTCGTCATAAGATTGCATCAAGGCATCAACAATGTGTTCGGTGAACGCCTTATTTTGACTATAAGCATGAGGAGAATCTAGCACGGATTGCAACAAGGAAATACAACCAATCAAAGAGCAATTTTCATAATTAAATTCCTTGAGATCCAAAATAGTGGGTTTAGCAACGTCTCGGTTTTTATTTATTTCAATCCCACTTTTATCAATTTCATCATCGTGATCTAAAAACTCCGGATTCTTAGACCGCCTTCTAGGTAAAGGAAGATCATATTCAGTTTCATCAAGATTCATATTGCAAAACAAAGATTTAATAGGGGACACATCAATAACTTTTAGATCTTCATCTTGATTTTCGTAGGAATTGGAAGAACACGCTTTAATAAAGGCATGTTTGGAAGCACGCATCCTAGCGGTTCTTTCCGTGCACTCTCAATGGAAATTCTCATGGCTTTGAGAGACTCATTGATATCATGCTTAGGAGGAATAGATCTAAGCTTTAAAGAATCAATCTCAAGAGAAATTCTATCAACGTTCCGAGCCAAATCATCAACTTTAAGCAATTTCTCTTCAAGCAAAGCATTAAAATTCTTTTGTGAATTCATAAACTCTTTAACACTACTCTCAAATTCAGAGGGCATCTTATTAAAATTTCCATAAGAGTTGTTGTAGGAATTTCCATAATTATTAGAAGGATTACTAGGATAAGGCCTAGGATTAAAATTCCCTCTATACGCGTTGTTTCCAAAACTATTCCTACCAACAAAATTCACATCCATAGATTCATTATTATTTTCAAGCAAAGTAGATAAAGGCATATCATTGGGATCAAGAGGATTATTTTTAGGAGCAAAGATCTTCATAAGTTCATCCATCTTTTCACTCAAAACATTGATTTCTTCTATAGCATGCACTTTTTTACTAGAAGATCTTTCGGTGTGCCACTGAGAATAATTAGCCATAATATTATCAAGCAATTAGGTAGCATCTCCTAATGTAATTTCCATAAAAGTGCCTCCCGCGGCCGAATCTAAAAGATTTCTAGAAGCAAAATTCAATCCGGCATAGAAATTTTGTATGATCATCCATAAATTCAAACCATGAGTAGGGCAATTGCGAAGCATTAATTTCATTCTTTCCCAAGATTGGGCAACATGCTCATGATCAAGTTGTTTAAAATTCATGATATCGTTCCTAAGAGTGATAATCTTAGCGGGAGGAAAATACTTAGAGATAAAAGCATATTTGCACTTGTTCCAAGAATCAATACTATTTTTAGGCAAAGATGAAAACCAAACATCAATTTGACAATATTGTATCCGTATCTTTCTTCTTTTGCATATCACACAAATCAACAAAATTTATTTAGATGAGTAGCGGCATCTTCACTAGCAAGGCCGGCGAATTGATCTTTCATAACGAGATTCAGCAAAGCGGTAATGATTTCACAAGACTCATCATTATTAAGAGGAGCAATCGGAGTGCTAAGGAAATCATTATTATTGGTATTCGAGAAATCACACAATTTGGTATTATCTTGTGCCATGGCAACAAGTAATCCAACACACAAGCAAACAGAAAGGCAACGGGAAAAAGGCAAACGAGAAAGAGAGGAGGAGATTGGGAAAGAGAGGGCAAATAAAACGGCAAGGGTGAAATGGGGGAGAGGAAAACGAGAGGCAAATGGCAAATAATGTAATGCGAGAGATAGGGATTGTGATGGGTACTTGGTATGGTTGACTTGCTTGCGTGAGCCTCCCCGGCAATGGTGCCAGAAATCCTTCTTGCTACGTCTTGAGCTTGCGTTGGTTTTCCCCAAAGAGGAGAGGATGATGCAGCACAGTAGCGTAAGTATTTCCCTCAGTTTTTGAGAACCAAGGTATCAATCCAGTAGGAGACCACGCACAAGTCCCTCGTACCTGCACAAAACAATAGCTACTCGCAACCAACGCGATTAGGGGTTGTCAATCCCTTCACGGTCACTTACGAGAGTGAGATCTGATAGAGATAATATTTTTGGTATTTTGGATAGAAAGATGCAAAGTAAAAATAAAAGGCAAAGTAAAAACAAAGCAAGTATTAAAAGTGATAGATATTGATATGATGAGAATAGACCCGGGGCCATAGGTTTCACTACTGGCTTCTCTCAAGAGCATAAGTATTCTACGCTGGGTGAACAAATTACCGTTGAGCAATTGACAGAATTGAGCATACTTATGAGTATATCTAGGCAATGATCATGTATATAGGCATCACGTCCGAGATAAGTAGATCGAAACAATTCTGCATCTACTACTATTACTCCTCACATCGACCGCTATCCAGCATGCATCTAGAGTATTAAGTTAAAAACAGAGTAACGCCTTAAGCAAGATGACATGATGTAGAGGGATACATTCATGCAATATGATAAAAAACCCATCTTGTTATCCTCGATGGCAATAATACAATACGTGCCTTGCAACCCTTTCTGTCACTGGGTAAGGACACCGCAAGATTGAACCCAAAGCTAAGCACTTCTCCCATTGCAAGAACTACCAATCTAGTTGGCCAAACCAAACGGATAATTCGAAGAAACTTGCAAAGATAACTCAATCATACATAAAAGAATTCAGAGAAGAATCAAATATTTTCCATAGATAATATTGGATCATAAACCCGCAATTCATCGGTCTCAACAAACACACCGCAAAAAGAAGATTACATCAAATAGATCTCCATGAGAGAGGGGAGAACATTGTATTGAGATCCAAAAAGAGAGAAGAAGCCATCTAGCTACTAGATATGGACCCGAAGGTCTGGAGTAAACTACTCACACTTCATCGGAGGGGCTATGGTGTTGATGTAGAAGCCCTCCATGGTGGATTCCCCCTCCGGCGGAGCTCCGGAACAGGCCCCAAGATGGGATCTCGTGGATACAGGAAGTTGCGGCGGTGGAATTAGGTTTTTGGCTCCTGTTCTGATCGTTTGGGGATACGTAGGTATATATAGGAGGAAGGAGTACGTCGGTGGAGCATCAGGGGGCCCATGAGGTAGGGGGGCGCGCCCAGGGGGGCGCGCCCTCCACCCTCGTGACCGCCTCTGGCACTGCTTGGAGTAGGGTCCAAGTCTCCTGGATCACGTTCAGTTGGAAAATCACGTTCCCGAAGGTTTCATTCTATTTGGACTCCGTTTGATATTCTGTTTTTTCGAAACACTGAAATAGGCAAAAAAATAGCAATTCTGGGCTAGGCCTCCGGTTAATAGGTTAGTCCCAAAAATAATATAAAAGTGGAAAATAAAGCCCAATATAGTCCAAAACAGTAGACAAAGTAGCATGGAGCAATCAAAAATTATAGATACGTTGGAGACGTATCATTGGGTCACTGACATGTGGGCCCAACGTGCATATGGCCCGCATGTCAGTCACACACCAACTGCGCCTGCAGTTAAGTCCAATGAGTGCGGCATTGATGTTCTGGAGAGACGGTGACCGCTTCAGGCAGGAAGCGCGCGCTAGCGATGGAAGGGGTTTCGGTAGGCCAGGGTGGTCAGACGCTGGCGTGGTGGTAAAATGTGAACTCATGGATGACAAGCCTTTGAAGCGTATGCATCACGTATTGACAACCAAGCGTCCATGAAACCGCTCTTGTCGCCAGCTAGCCTTCGATGACCACCATTAGACACCACACAACCATGCATAACTTACGAATAATGGACGAATCGATCAGACACACACTCGTGTGCAGTGGCACTATGATCATTCGCTCACGATAGTACATACTCCGTACCACAGTACCCTCTCTAACTAGGCTGTTTTATATATTGTCGTTGTGATGGACGATATATATGAGCAAGGCACCGAGTCCCGAGTATGACCGTTGGTGTTGAGCCAGGTGAATCCAAGCTCGGCGTTCGCGGAGGCCTCCATCAAATGTCTAAACAGTAATGTCCGGCACCGTGTGGCCGCGCAGGTGACGGGCTTGCCGTTTGCGTTGCACCATGAGCAGGACTTTGATTGAGAGGGCGACGTGCATGCATTAGCATGATTTGACAGCGTGAGTGTGAGTGTCTGCACGTGTACATGCTACTTGCCTCTATGGATGATGTGCGCTAATGTGTGCATCACGTATAATATAATGATCTAAGTGAGCTATCAAGACAAGTTCGATGACCGCCAATGCATTTTACTCGGTAATAAATGACCAGGATTGAAGTGGAATCCAAATTTCCTTCATCTTCTGTCCTTGAGCTCTTGACAAACCAATGCACTATACGGTTGTTCGGACACACCACCCCAGAGCTCTCACAAAGCGCCGTTCATGCCACCATGCCGCACACTAACCGGTAAGGAAGCGATGGCATCCCGCCATGCCGAGTTCCTCGCCGCCCACGACCGCACACAAAATGGTAGGGAAGCGATGGCATCCCACCGTGCCGAGTTCGTCGCCGCTCGTGACCTCACACCTACGCGGGCGGAATTTGAAGCTGCCAAGGCCGAATGAGCGGTAGAGCAAGAGGCAGCCAAAGCTGCACAGAGGAAGCGGAAAATTCAGAAAGGACTCAAGAAAAGAGAGGCCCGCCGCCGCAAGAAAGAAGAGGACGCACGCGCTGCTGCGGAGAGGTTGGCGGAGATCCAAGCACCGTGGGGTGTCGCTGACAAAGCCGAGAAGGAGAACGACGGCGTCTGGCCAGCATGTGAGAAGTAGTAGTCACTACAAAAAAAAGACACATCCGTGACATTTTGGGCCGAATGAATTTTTTTCTGTCATACATATGACACTTCTATGATGATAATTGTGACAAAACCCGGTATCATCATAGATGTGGTGGGCTCCTACTTCTATGACAAAAGATCATGACAGAAAATGGGCTTTTCGTCCTGGGCGGGCCGGAGACGCAGCTGCATGACATTCTTTGGGACGTCCATGACGGAAAAAAAACCGTGGTAGAAGCGAGGGGGAGGAAAATTTCGGGGAGTTCCCGGTTACGGTGGGAGGTCGAGGGCCGAGCGATGCGCATTTCTCTCGTACATGTACGCGCGTGTGTGCGAGGCATTGGCTCTAACTGAACCCGAGCGATTGCACTACAGGCTACGCGTTACTGAACCCAAGCGATTGATCGATGGCTGTTAACTGAACCCGATGGAGCGATTCCTTCGCTACTGCTGCTAACTGAAGCCGATCGATGCTGCCTCTGGGATGAACAGTGAGCGTTGCGGGGGGTTTGGATGAACAGTGAGCGGTGGCGTTGCCTCTGGATGAACAGGACCCCGTGGTGTGGAGGGCTGGATGAACAGTAGACGGTGGAGGGGTGGCCGTGGAGGGGTGGTTGAACAGGACCCCGTGGTGTGGAGGGCTGGATGAACAGTAGACGGTGGAGGGGTGCCCATGGAGGGGTGGTTGAACAGGAGCCAGTGGAGTAGCGCGTGGTGGAGGCTGGATGAACAGGAGCCCGTGGAGGCTGGAGGAGGTCGACGGTAGCCCGTGGAGGCTGGAGGAGGTCGACGGTGGAGATGAACAGTATCCCGTGGAGTCCCGTTTTGCGGTACGCCACACCCCTCCCGATGAACAGGACCCCCGTTTCGACTGTAGCGCTCCAACACAAGTCCGTTTCATCCGTTTTGCGGTACACCACACCCCTACCGATCAACAGGACCCCCGTTTCGACCGTAGGAGGTCCGCTTCCTCCATTTTGCGGTACGACACACCCCTCCCGATCAACAGGACCCCCATTTCGACCGTAGGAGGTCCGTTTCCTCCGTTTTGCGGTACGCCACACCCCTCCCGATCAACAGGACCCCGTTCCGAATGTAGGAGGTCCGTTTCCTCCGTTGTGCGGTACGCCAGGCCTCATTTCCATCGCCTGTTCCGTCCAAGCCCTCCCGATGAACACGACCGCACATTCCGTTCCGACCCAGCCGGTTGGCACCCACGCGTTCCGTTGCCTCCCGATGAACACGACGCATTCCGCTGCCTCCCGATGAACACGACGCACTCCGTTGCCTTCCCATGAACACGACGATGACGCTGTTTCTCCGTTCCGACCCATCCATATACACGAGCCCTGGCCGTACGTATGCGCGAGTAGGCGTTCGAGACCCCGCCCGTATGTACACATACGTGGCCGTATTTTCTTTCTTGCACCCTGGCCGCTGTACATACGTGTACATTCTACGTGCGCGCCTCTAATACGACACGTGTGTACCTATACAATGACCAATATGTACGTACACGTTCGCGACCAGAATGACAATGCTACGTACGCTTTGACCAGGTGGGTCCCGACTGTCAGGCACTTCCTTGCGTGCGAAAATGTAGCTGCTGGGTCCTAGCAGTCAGGGGGGCGAATCATTTTTTTTCGGACGCACTTCCTTGCGTGCGAAGATGTAGCTGGTGGGTCCCAACAGTCAAGGGGGCGGATCGTTTTTTTTGCCCGGACGAAATTCCTTGCGTGCGAAGGTGTAGCTGGTGGGTCCCAGCAGTCAGGGGGGAAACGTTTTTTTCGCGAAGTACGGTGGCCCGACCGGTGGGTCCCCGCTGTCAGGTGGAGGAATAATTATTTTGCGCGTAATAAGGAGGCACTTCCTTGCTGCGGCCGTGGACCCAGCTGTCAGCGTCTCCACGCACAGTACTCTTCCGATGGAAGTCGGTCGTTGACCACATTGACCACGCCGCGCTGAGAGCACCACGGCGGCGGACGACGGCGAGGCCTAGGAAGGGGACGACACGAAGGCAGGGCAGACTCGGCAGTTGTTTCCCACGCGGAGGGGAGTACCACTGTACGAGGGTTTACTGGTTCGTCTGCCGTCGCCGGAGAATAACAGCTGGTGTGGGTGAGTAGAGGGATTGCTAGGCCAGTGATGGGAGTACAGTGGGGCGGTGAGGCCTGCGTGGTAGAACAGCCGGCCGCGGGGAGGAGGGAGCAGGCAGTCCCGCCGACGCTTGTTTGAGCGGCTGGAGCAGGAAGAGCAGAGATTGAAGAAGCACGACGGCCGTTTGATGGACATCCAACAGCACTGCTTGTGCGTCAACCTTTTTTTAGGAAAGCCTCAAATCTGTGGAAAACAGTATACAGCCCATCTGCCATTATTTCTAATAATTTACAACCCATTTGCTAATTCTTAGGGTTTTTTTAGAGCCCGTATTATTTTTGTTAGCATTACAGCCCATATTGTGGCCACGGTTAAAAAATTATACGAAATTTTGCATATTTCGGTGCGGTCCGAACTGTTTTTAATCCCGAAATTTTGACTCACATTCAAACTGATTCTAAAAATAAATGTATATCAATATAAAATCCAACAAATTCTCCACACATAAAAATTAATGTAATTTAAAATCTTGAAATGAAAAAAAAAGATATTTGAAACTAATTGTCGGTTTGATGTGTTTTAAAAATGTACAGCCAATTTCTCATTACTGATGGTCCATTTTCTCGGCCAGCCAAATGAAAGCTCTCCTTGTCTTGAAAGATTTGCAGCCCAACAGGCCTGATAAAGCGACTTACTTGGCAAATCACAAAAAAACTGGGTTGTGGCCATGGACCCAGCTGTCAGCCTCTCCAGGTACAGTACTCTTCCGATGGAAGTCGTTCCTTGACCACGTTGACCACGCCGCGCGGAGAGCACCACGGTGGTGGACGACGGCGAGGCCTATGAAGGGGACGACGCGGAGCCGGGGAAGACGCGACAGTGGAAGGCCACGCGGAGAGGAGTACGAGGGTTCACTGGTCCGGTTGCGGTGTGAGGCTGCCATCGCCGCAGGGCCTGGCTAGCGGTGGGAATAGTAGGGGCGGTGAGGCCTCTGCGGCAGCAGAGCCGGCCACGGGAGGAAGGAGCATGCGGCACGACCGGCGCTGCTTTGGGCGGCTGGAGCAAGAAGACCAGGGGTTGAAGAAGCACTACGGCCGTTGGATGGACATCGTACGGTCACTGGAGCTAGAATCGTTCATATTGACTAAGTTGACAAAGCCCTTCGTCCCCGTCAACTTAGTAGGCCCACAAGTCATCCTCCCACCAAGGTGGGTCCCAGCTAGCCGGGGGAGTATCATTCTTTTGTGTGTAATAAGGAGGCACTTCCGGTGGGTCCAAGATGACAGCGGGGGGAACATTTTTTTCGCGAAATACGGTGGCCCGTCCGGTGGGTCCCAGCAGTCAGGGGGAAACAATTTTTGTCGCAAAATACTGGTGGCTCGTCCGGTGGGTCTCCGCTGTCAGGTGGAGGAATAATTATTTTACGCGTAATAAGGAGGCACTTCCTTGCGGCTGCCGTGGACCCAGCTGTCAGCCTCTTCACGTACAGTACTCTTTTGATGGAAGTCGGTCATTGACCACATTGACCACGCCGCGCCGAGAGCACCACGGCGGTGGACGACGGCGAGGCCTAGGAAGGGGACGACGTGGAGCCGGGGAAGACGCGGTAGTGGATGACCACGCGGAGAGGAGTATGAGCGTTCACTGGTTCGGCTGCGGTGTGAGGCTGCCGTCGCTGCAGAATAACAGGGGGTGTGGGTGAGTGGAGGGATGCCCTGGCCAGTGGTGGGAGTAGTATGGGGACGGTGAGGCCTCCGCGGTAGCACAGCCGGCCACGGGAGGAAGGAGCAGGCGGCACGACCGACGTTGCTTTGCGCGGCTGGAGCAAGAAGACCAGAGGTTGAAGAAGCACTATGGCCATTGGATGGACATCATACGGTCACTGGAGTATTGACTAAGTTGACAAAGCCCTCCGGCCCCGTCAACTTAGTAGGCCCACAAGTCAGCGCAGCAATATGGTGGGTCCCAGCTAGCAGGGGGTATTCATTTTTTGGGCGTAATAAGGAGGCACTTCCTTGCATGCGAAGATATAGCTGGTGGGTCCGACCTGTCAGCGGGGGGAACCTTTTTTCGCGAAATACAGAGGCCCTTCCTTTGGGTCCTAGCTGTCTGGTGGAGGAATCATTATTTTGCGCCTAATAAGGAGGCATTTCCTTGCGTGCGGCCGTGGACCCAGCTGTTAGCCTCTCCACGTACAGTCCACTTCCGATGGATGTCGGTCGTTGACCACGTTGACCAGGCCGCGCCGAGAGCACCAAGGCGGTGGACGACGGTGAGGCGTAGGAAGGGAACGACACGGAGCCAGGGAATACTCGGCAGTTGTTTCCCACGCAGAGGAGTACGAGGATTTACTGGTTCATCTGCCGTCGCCGGAGAATAACAGCATGTGTGGGTGAGTAGAGGGATGGCTAGGCCAGCGATGGGAGTACGGTGGGGCCGTGAGGCCTGCGCGGCACCATAGCCGGCCGCAGGAGGAGGGAGCAGGCAGCCGGCGCTTGTTTGAGCGGCTGGAGCATGAAGAGCAGTGATTGAAGAAGCACGACAGCCGTTGGATGGACATCCAACAGTCACTGCTCTCGTGTGTTCACAAAGTTGACAGGGCGTTGCGTGTGCATCAACCTTTTTTTTATGAAAGCATACGCATCAACCTGTAGTACGCACACAAGTCAGCCTCAAATCTGCGGAAAACAACATACAACCCATCTGCCATTATTTCTAATAATGTACAACCCATTTGCTAATTCTTAAGATTTTTTTGGAGCTCATCTTCTTTTTGTTAGCATTACACCCCATATGGTGGCCACGGTTAAAAAGTATACGAAATTTTGCATATTTCGGTGTGTTCAACTGTTTTTAATCCAGAAATATCGATTCACATTCAAACTATTTTGAAAAATAATTTATATAAATATAAAATCCAAATAATTGTCCACGCATAGAATCAATGGAATTTAAGATCTTGTAATGAAAAAAAATGAAACTAATTCCCGGTTTGATGTGTTTTAAAAATGTACAGCCCATTTCTGGGCAAACCGAATGAAACTCTCCTCGTCTTGAAAGATTTGCAGCCCAGCAGGGATGATAAAGCAAGTAGGCATTGTTTGGGTATTTCTTTAAAAAAATAGAACTGGGCTAGCCATTTTCAGCAAGAAAAAAACACAACTGGGCTCATGATGTGGTAAACATAAATAAAACCCTGGCTAGACGGGCCACATCCCCCGCACAGCCCCATTGTTACCCTGATCCGTCGCTAAAACTAGTATAAATAACAACTACTTGTTCCTCAAAAAAACCCGCACGACTTGCTGGGTCCCTGGTGTCAGCCACTCGTAGTGTAATTCTCTCGTTTATTGACTACGTTGACAATGGCGTGAGCCCCAGATGTCCAACCATTAGGAGGAACCATATTTTTGGGCTTGTACTATAGAGGCACTTGCTTGCATACTGCCATGACACTGGTGGGTCCCTACTGTCATCCTCTCCACGTACAGTCATGTCCTTGTTCCTCTCGGTTGTTGACGACGTTGACAACGCAAGAGGACGATGCACTGCGCATGGCGAGCGAACCAAGGCCGCAAGGCAGAGGACGACGGCGAGGCCTCGGACGGAACGAACAGGAGCCGTTAAACATGCGTCGGTCCAGTCGCAGGCGGAGGGGAGTACGAGGGTTGACTGGTTCGGGCGCGGGTGCGTGTTGGGGCTGATGTCGCCGGAGAATAACAGGACATGTGGGGGAATAGAGGGAGGGACTGGCCAACGTTGGAGGGTACGTACGGTAGGGCGGCGGAGGCGCAGCCAGCCATGGGAGGTGGGAGCAGGCAGAGCCGACGGGGTGGTTTGGTTTGGGCGGCTGGAGGAAGAAGAAGACAAGAGATAGAAGATACACGATAGATGTTGGATGTCAATCCAACGGCTGGTAGGCAGAATCGTTTCTTGACTGGCTAGTAAGTCGACACCACCTTGGATAGGCTATTTCCTCGCGGTTCCCAACTATCAGAATCCAAATCTGTCACGGTCATGCAGCCTTTCCTATGAAAATTTACAGCCCATTTGAGGTGCTAGTTCGAAATAAGTTTGTGGGTGCTGGTGGGGGCTAATCACTTGGCTTCTGTAATGCACAGTGAGCTCAAGCAGCCGGCGAGAGTGATGTTATTTCCCTTGGTTGGGATTTGTTACAACATTTCACTATAAATTAAACGAATGGCAAGCCATTTGCCTTGTTTCAAAGAAAACATGACAGTCACAGCCGAGTTGGAAAGGGCAGGAACATCTAACTCCAGCTTACAAACTGTACAAAAGCACGAGGGTTAATCGTTCATCAGGTTTACAAAAAAACCCAGATTGAAAAGGGCAACAACATCTAACTCCAGCACTATTTTCGGCAGTCATAGTCAAATGGATCGGCCAGGTCCATAGAATGAACATCCTGGGTCGTAAAACTTACTGGATTATGACCACAATATGTTGTAAATAGAAGCCCGGTACGTTCAGAAGCTCTTTTGCCCACCTGAAACTCCTTTTTTTGCTCTTCGACATACCCATCCGTCAAAACCATGCTACTGATAAACTTAAGCCTGATGGACAATAGTAACCTCGCATTCAGCAGGAAGAATGTTACAAATCTTGTGTTTGCACGGTTGGCTACATATTGTTCTAGCGTTATTGTCTTCAACCGAATCTCATGAGAAGTGAGAAAATCCCGATGCTTACGAATCCACCGATTGGTTATAAATTTCTTACCCCGTCCTATTGCCTAAATATACATGAAGATTGAAAACAATTAAGGTCTAAAAGAAGAGTGTCGAAAGAGAAACAGCTGAACGGTTAATTCTAGTACACTATATGCGGGCTTCCAATGTGTGTGAAATTATCACCTTTACATATAACTTCTCCAAACATGGAAAACATTGCAGCAAGCCAATAATCCTATTCAGATCAAAACTATTCATTTGGATATATAAGATCTTGATAGAATCCAGCACCATTGATAGGCCATCCATGGAGAAACTCTTCATTGAGCATAGAACATAATATTAGTACAAAATGTGTACTCCAAGATGATATATAAATTATGCACAGAAATTTAAAATGCAGCTTATGGTTACAAGTGTAGATGATAATATAAAGTACCTGAAGAACTGTGGAGCCAAACACCTTTTCTAAATGAGCACATAGATCATGTATTACACCCAAGGTCTCCAGTTTAGGCGCAGAGAGGACGGTTATTTGCAATGGTGAATAACTAGAATCAAGGATCAACCTTTGAAGTGAAGGGGCATCTTGGATGATGAGCTGCCTTCCATCAAAAGAAATTCCAATTCTTACAAGGTTAGGCGACTTTATTTGGAGACAACCGATTCTAACTGTGAAAACAAGCACGAAGCACTCCAGCGCAGGGCAACTGGAGTGGATGATGCTGTGCAATGAGGCCTCCGATATACGAACCCGCACAAGTGAAAGTTTCTTGAGAAATGGGAGTCGAAGGTTTAGTACCAGATTGTCTGGTAGGTAGCACAGCACAAAGGTGGCGGTGTGGAGAGAGGAGGAAAACCGCGAGATGGACATCTGTGTTGAGGGCACAAGTTCATGGCGTTCGTATGTGGTATGTGATTTCCAGGGGAATAGTAGAACTCAAGCAGCTATAGTTCTGTGAATTCAGGGGATTTCAGCTAGGCGTCCACCGTGCAGGGCATGGTATGCTTGCTCAGGTAGCATGACGGGATGCAGAGGCTTTGAACGGAGCCTTGGTGGGAGGAGATGATGGCTCTGGGGATTTCAAAATCATTGAAGAGAGATAGCTGACGACAGTCGAGATTAAGGGGCACGACGCGCCATAGAGGGTGCCACCGAATTGAGAGGACTTGGGTGCGGTAGCAATCCTTGGTGGGGAGAAGCGAGATGATCTCCCCAAGGACGGCGTCCGGGAGATCGCTGATGCGGTCCACCCAAGATTCTATGGGTTTCTGGGATCCGGTGGGGGCGGGGTCGCCGCTTCTCCCCGCACTGCCGGGTGCGGGATCTACAACAGGCATCGCCGCTGGCAGGAGCCTCATCTTCTTGGCACTGGCGTCTGCCGACTCCATTTTCCTCGAGGGCGTCGCGTCGCGCTCACTGATTTGAGCAGAGTAACGAATGACGAGCCTAGTTGTAGTGCGAGCGAAGAAGAAGGGGAGCTGGGGGTTTTCTGTAGGAGTGAGGAAGAAGGGGAGCTGGGGTTTTCTGTAGAGGTGAGGAATTTGGGGGTACGAGTGGAGCGAGCCGACGTGAGGTGGGTGGGAGCGAGGAGGAAGAAGAGCACCCAGGTTTTGGGGGGGGGTGTGCTGGGTGTGGGTAGCGCCTCTCATTCAGTAAATATATGGGCTTTTGAATTGATTTTACTATTTACTAGTGTGGATGGGCTGTTCTATCTTGGGCCCAAAGAAACAATTACTACTAGTACAGTGGAGACACTCTACAGCTACCCAGAAAAATAATTACTACTAGTACAGTGGAGACACTCTACCGCTTCTGGCTCCTCCTAGGTCATTGAAACGTCTCCCTCTACTGAATGTCGTTATACTTTTGTTCACCGATATGCGGGCCATGCAGCGCGCGGGCCCAAATGCCATCCACCAAATTAGAAGGCAGTATGCAGGCGGAGAGTCACCCCGGTCGTAGGCGGCAGTAACGAGCCGTCGTATCACAAAACCCCACCTCCTCGCAGTCTAACTTTGATGGATGAATCAACCATCATTTCACTCTTCGCTGAATCCCCTTCTCCCTCACCGTCTTCAAGAAAGGCAACACTCGCATCTGCCACTGTTCTTCTCTCCGAACGAAGGGAAGGTAAGCGGATCCATGACGTTAGTATATTTTCATTCAAAGAAAAAAAAAGAACTTTTGCAAAGCAGTAACCGATCCTCACTCTCTTTTTTGTTTCATTGTCATTGTGATTGTGTTTTCCTTTCAGTTGTCTCCTAGTATTCGTCAGTTTCATGATGGACCATGGAGAACCAGGCAAAGATCTGCTGATATTGGAGCAGACGCGGGAGACTGATCCCCACGAGACAAAGAGCTCCAAGAAGATGGAGGCAACCACCGGGCTGACCCCAGATACGCTCACGGCCACTACTGAGATGGTCAACGCCCCGTTTCAGGTTACAACCCCCGTGGTACTGCAGGAGCAGTTTTCCCCCTTCGAGGATGTGTCCCCACCTTCCCCCCCCCCCCCCCCCCCCCCGCTGAGCTGCCCAAGGTGATTTCCTTCTTTGCCGATCTCGATTGTGGTTTTTCACCTAAGTATGTGGTGATTTTTTTTAGAAAAGGAAGTATGTGGTGATTAATAATGCAAAATTTTATGAGCTTCGATGCCATGCTATACATAGTGGTTTAAATAACTTGTGTTTCTTATACTGAAAAGTAATTCAAAATTTGTTTCTGTTCAATTAGAGCCCTGATGCAGACAAGGATTGTGTGGTTGTACATGTCACTCGCTATGAGGCGGACGACCTGAATATACGCACTGGGAAAAGAAAGTTCTTAGGCTGTTGGATCCTGGAAGCAATTTGCGGTTATACCAATGAAGAGTTGTATTCTAGCCTCACTGTTGTCAGGCGTGTTGTCCAGGGTGTACTGAAGCACAAGAAGTTCAAAGCTACTCCTTCGTTTGTGAGGCATACTGTTCTTGTCAAGCTTACGCAGGAAGATGACGTGGCATGCCTCCACAAACAAGTTTATCAGTGGCAAGGTCACAAGGTTGTCTTCATGAAGGTTCACATGATTGAGCTGCTGCGGGACGTCCTCGATGATGTTCATGGCAAGGTCCGTCTTGTGTCCAGCCCAAATTAGATCGAGGCATGAAATAGTTGCCCCAGCTAGTGTTTAATAGTAGTTTGGATTGTGTCTAATTATCCGAATCATGCCTGTTATCGACCCCTCTGGGGCTAGTACTATGTTTGAATCCGTCTATGAGAACTGCTGCTACTTTTGTGTGCCCGTGAATCATGTGAGAACCATCGTAATTGTTGCCGAAACAGATGTGTCCTCACTAGTTTTTTCATGAATATGGCATGGTAAGACATAAGTTGCCATGGTTTATCATACGAGCAGTGTGTGTTTTGATGAAATAGAGCACTCGTTCAAGAACCGTGCGCCGACGTATACATAAGTACTTGTAAACATTGTTGGCGCTACCCCACTTGTAAGTAGTTGTGCAAAATACGGCACATTGGCTCAGCTCGCTTCAACACTAGGCTATCGACCAGCTAACAATCAACAATCTGCTGTCTGACATATAAGAAACTATGTATCTTGTTACAGTGGTTCATGCAGTTAATTGAGGCCACAATGTAATAAATTCCAAATGTTCACACACTAGTCCAGTGCTCATGTGGAACACTCACATTAAACTCGTCTTCATAAAAAACTTGAAAAGCATAAGTTAAGCAATTTTATACATCTCAATGATTCATAGAACATAACAAACATATACTAGTTCACAGCAAAAGACAAAGTTGTGAGAAGGTTTACAAATCAGGAAAAAACAAGCAAAAGGCTTCTCTGAGCAAAGGGCCTCCCGGCAGGCTTAAATTTCCTGGAGTTCACTCTAGTTTTTTCTTGTTGCCACCATTCAGGGTTAGATTCTCTCATTCCAGAATAACCAGTTATAATTATGGTCTCAGCTGGAATGCTGAACTGAACCATGCAGTGTACTCACCAGGTGAAATTCTTGTGCATTCCACTAAATTTAAGCACCGCTATTTGTAGAAATAAGCAGACCACAATGCCTCTTGTCCGCGCACCTGTCCAAAAAACCGCCGTGCAGCCGTGCTAGCTAGTCCTTGGTCCATGGATGAACTGGTAGAAAGTGCATTCCGGACTAGGATGCAGATGTTTTTGCTCGTCCCTGCACTGTAATTAGGAAGTAAAACGTACGAATCAGCTTCTTTTAGATTGCGTTGGCCATTGTACCTTAGTTACTACCAATGTAGGGATACCTTGAAGACTGGAGGTTAGACGACGGCAACGAAGGATAGCCATCTCATTTTGTGCAGTTGTACTAAAACTGAGGTGTGTGCTTTTGATTGCACGGATAGAAACGATACGAAGACAGACATCCCAAACCGATATGGAGACAGACATCCCTGTTTGCGGAAATATGAAATACGGTTATTTAAACAGTGATAGATATTACTACTTTCTCCCGTTTCCTCTTAGAACCAAGTCCTAGATTCATGCTACAGCTTTCCCACTTTCTTCCCTATTTGAACCAACGCTTTGAGTCGACTGTATGAACTAGCTTTACTTCTAATAATAGTAGAAGTCTAGGTGGCTTTGGAACAGCGGACGGAAGTAGAAAAGGATCCACACGAAGGGAGCTGGGGCAGTGGAGCAAGGCAGGTTTTGAAGGAATATATACCTGAGGGTCGTCGGCATGTGGCAAAGACGGCGTCGGGAGGCCGCATCTTGGCCACAATACCGCAGGGAGGAAGAAGGGGTCGGAGGCCCTCCCGAGCCGGCGCTCTCTCGGAGAGAACGGCACGGCCGGCGTTCGGGACGAGCGGGCAGCCATTCGTCTCCTCCCTCGCCGCCGACGACAGCATGAACGATGCACCTACACCCCTGACCCGGTCGAGGTTGTCCGGCCAGATTTGTGACCAGCCGTGAGCTGAGAGAGAGTGTGGCCACCTATGTCTTGCTTAGATCTGGAGAGCATGAGAGAGTGAACGAGAGGAACCCTAGTACAGCAAGCGCTAAGGCTCCTGCTTTTATATATAGTGGAGTGATTTTGTTGTACCAGCTTCAAAAGAAATGGGCTCCTACGTGTACCCGCGAGTGGGTGTGAGAAAACTAGTGCGTGCGTGCACCGCTTCTCTTCGTGAGAGTACAATATACTATGCCCAAAGAACGTTCGCCGCAAGAGTAATAGTATAAGTGTGTGACGTGTGAGCTAAAATAAAATGTGCACGCCGTCTTTTGTTTTTTAGATGTTCTGAGGGTAGGGTGTGAAGAGCACATATCTGCGTGACGTCTACCTGCAGATAGACGGTGGGTGCGACGTGCGAGTCTGCGAGAGGACTCGGGAGAGTCGTGACTCGTGAGGGTACGTGTGCGTGAGAGAGAGGGGGGCACGTACCAATGCAATGCATGTGTCCATAAAGCATTATCCGACAAACGTTCGCCACAAGCCTTTTCCTGACGAACACCGTAAGAACTGTTGGATCAGCATCCGACTGTGTCAGTTTTGCCATGTCATTTAACAGAACAACCACTCCTACACACAAATCTTCCACGTGAGTGTTAGCAACTGTTGTATGCTCCCTCCGTTCCGAAATGTAGTGCATATAGGATATAGCTTTATTGAAAATTCGAACCTCGCAAACTTTTACCGAGTTTTCGTGTACCAAATTGCACATGTTGAATACCTTGTATATATCATTTCATTCATCTTCGAGAGGTAACTATAAAGATGGGTGAGGAGTCTACAAAGAAAGACCATCGTATCACCCGCAGCAATTTCAAGCATCCTTTAGTGTCGAGGAATATCATAGGAACTCTATATGATATGATTTTTATAGGATTTTTTCCTGTAGAGCCAATTGGTTCATAGGAATAGATTCATATACTCCACATTTCAAAGGAAATAAACATGATATCATTTCTATAGCTTTAGAGCCACTTGGTTCATATGAATGGATTCCTATACTCCCTTAATTTCAAATCCCTCCTCAGAGAAATTGAGATACATGTCATCTCTAGATTCAATAGAAATGTTCCTATGATGTGAACCAAATGACATCTCTTTTGCAATCCGTACTCATAGGAATTGAGATGCTCCATGTCATCTCTTTCCCTACAACTTCCATGTATACATCTTCTATTCCTAAATAGATAGTACAACCCACTAGTAGTTTTTTTCCAAAACATGCAACTATGGCACAAGAACTATATAGTGTGCCAATAACTTTGAAAGATGGTCGCTGGATGAAGCTAACCCGACAACGCAGAGATAGGCAAATCCGAGCACTACTGGCCGTTGGATATCATCAATATTCCACCAGATCTGCCACACGTACAATTTAGAAGACTCCATGGTTGAACTTAAGCATAATGCACAAACCTCAAAACACAAGCACTTCTCCTTTATTCTAGAATCTTCTATATATAATTGATTATTTTTTTCTAAATGAATTTCCATTATTTGTTTTTTACTTTATGATTTACAATGCACAACCCCATGAATCTTCACATTTTTATAAAACTAATTGATTTTGAATGAGATGAACTATAAGAACTAAAAGAACATCTACATCATGCATATATGACTCAAAGCTTTACATGCTATAGTGTGTATTTATTCATAATTTGGTTTCGAAATCTCATGCGTTCAATACATGTGTACCTTACTAGTTTTGAGTAGAGTAGCAAATTTCACGCGGCCCCGGGTATATCAAAATGCAGGGCCCATGCATCATTGCCTTTCGGTCGAACCTACGTCCACAATTTTTTGTACGTACTATACCTCCACTGGTCCCCGAACCCAAAATGCTGCCTCGTTCCCGTAAAACCAAGCGGCCCACACATATTTAAGGCGTCGACTCAAACCTGTTTACTACAACGTGGCCCCGCACGCCGTAGTACTCCTACAAACCCTACCGCCGCACTCATCATCGGTTTTCTTCAAGAGGACGAGGGAGAAGCCGATTTGTAGTGGAGGCGCTTTAAAAAAAGGATCTGTAGTGGAGACCCCTACCCTAGGGTGCCCTAGATAGCTGTCGCACGCATCATTGTTTTCTCTTTTCTTTATGCTCTTGCGCCCTAGAGTGAAGTGATGGTTGCTTCGTCCGTCCAGCACTCCAGCTTAATGCGGGAAAGGTGGGGCTTTGTGATTTGACCCCTCATCGCTCATTTTCTACTACTACGGTGCTACGACCGGGGTGCCTCCAATTCCAACCGCTGCTCCGAACTGTAATTTCGTGCATCGCACGTGGAACAAGACGGTGGATGAGCCACATGTTGGCCAAAGGGGTCCTGTTAAGTGTGTCGCCATTTCATGTGCGGACTGACCCTGCTTGAGTTGCTACGCCAACACGACAAGAGCAGCCTACCACTTGGTTTTACTCCTTGGTGAATCCCGACTAGATTGATCTAAAAAGATACCTGCTGAACTACCCTCTCCGTCTCGGGTTTTTTATTTTTAGGCGTCTCGGTTTATAGGGCATGCACGTAGTTCTATGTCACAAAAAGTATATCATTGGATTCTTAAGCGGATGTAGTTGTATTTAAAAGTCGAGGGCGGGGCTTTTCCTGCGCAGTAGGCGGTGGGGCAGTTCCGCCTAGTCGGTTCGACGGAAACGCGAGAAGACGAGGGAGTAGGCTGCTGAAAACGTAGGGCTGTGTGATTTGACAGCGAGTTACTGCTGGACGGGTGAGGCCCCGTGATTTGACTTGCCATTATCATTTTAACTGCGGCGCTACGATCGGCGTGAGTCTCCCGATTCCTGACCACCTCCATACAGGTGCCTCTACCAGTGCTCCACCATGTAGTAGAGACTGGCTCTTGCATTAGAGCCCACTTCTCCACTTTTTCCTCCTCTCTTTCCTCCACATATGCAAAAATGCCATCTAGTAAAGCGCACTATTGTACTTACCGATGCATGTACAAGTTCATGGAAATTTAGTGGTCATTCATGCATTCATTCTAATTAATGCCTCGGTAAACATAACATCTTGAGAAAAACGAGTGTACTAATTACTTGCGCAAACTACGAAATTAATTCGACCACTCACCGTCTACCTTGGTTGGAGAGATTTTGAAATTGAGCCATAAACTGGAAAGGAGGGAGTAGTAACTTTTGTCTCGATTACTATTTCTGGCCTTGTATAGATGCAAAATGTATTTTTTTATAGTGGCCTTGTATAAGTAAATGGAGGGAGTACTAACCAAAGTATACGTAGTAGGGACGAGGAGTAAACGGAGGGAGTAGTAAAATTTTCTCCTCGTGCTGCGAGCCACCGCGCGCGTGGGCGAGGGAGCGGGCGTAAAAGCATATAGTAGTAGTAGTAGTAGTAGTAGTAGTAGTAGTAGTAGTAGTAGTAGTAGTAGTAGTAGTAGTAGTAGTAGTAGTAGTATTAGTAGTAGTAGTAGTAGTAGTAGTAGTAGTAGTAGTAGTAGTAGTAGTAGTAGTAGTAGTAGTAGTAGTCGTAAGCAAGCTTCACCTCATCCTGCGAGCCACCGCGCCCGTGGGCGGGGGAGACGGCGTCCTAAGCAAGCTTCTCCTCGTTCTGCGAGTTGACGGGACACATCAAAATTACTCCAGTGTATAGAGCCTTACCTCTAAGGTAGGCCCCACATGGTTTGCCTCTTTTTTTAATTTAATATAACGCGTCAAGTCACAATTTGTTTGTTCACCCGTGGTAGACGATCCTCCCTCCACTAAGTGGACAACCAGTACACGTGCCAAATTACCATGTGGGCTGCCTTTTTCGTACAGAAATGAGCTCGACCGTGTACCCGTGTGGGTGTGGTTGGGAAAGAGACGGGAGTACGTGCGCCGTGCGTGCACCTCTTCTCTTCGTGCACGTCCCCCACCTACGTGGGTGTGTGTGAGAGAGATACGTACAAACCTAGATATAATGCGCCGTCCATCCCCATGCCTCCGCCCAGTCCGACCACCAGTCACCACCACGCCCCACTCCTCCTCACCTTATCTCTCATCTTTCTCCCTCCATTTTTATATACAAGGGGCCACTATCAAAATTACAATTTGCAGATATACAAGGCCACTAACACTAATTGATGCAATATTAATGGTGTTTGCCTCGTGGTACTAGCAAAGGAGGACATTAATTATCTCTTGCATGCATGCGGGAGTTTGTAAAAAAATGCATCTTGATGTTCCATGCAATGCACGGGCATCTTGCTAGTCCATGAAAACAAAACATGGCAAAATTCCACGGCGAACGAGGGATTTGAATCTGTTGGGAGGGGCTGTTTGGATCTTGCCCGGGGTAGCCAAAATATTGGCGACCCTTTTGTCCACCGGTGCCTTTGCCACCGATGAACGAGGAATGGCTCGGGTGCTCATGCTGTCATGCATCCTCCAGCGTGCATGTTGGAGACGAGCTCGCACGAGCTGTGTTTTTTTGTCCCATAACGCCGCCCGAGCCGCCCGCAGACCGACCGGCGACCCGCAAATTACGCCATCCAACTGTAGCCGCACACATTATGACAGCAACTCAACCAACCGGACGAAATTCACGCAAACACATAGATAAACTGATATTTCATATAAACAACGACGGAAATCATATAAAATACCAGATTTTCATACAAACATGACAGATTTCATTACATTCAAATGAACTACGCAGTGCTAGTTCTGGACAGCACAGGTATATAATACCTGGCCTAAATGGTCGCCCACCGATCGATTTGTGTTCCTCATGTCCGGCAGCACGATCACCGAACTGCCGGCAGCCCCGGAGGTATATGCTTCAGCGCAAAGGATGGCTCGCTTCCCCACTGCCCAACTGATATCATTGGCCGGTGCCGTAAGATGATGGTGGCCGGCACCGGTTCGAGTTCATCATCGGCCACTACTTCGCCATGGCCGGCACCGGCTCGAGTTCATCCTAACATTCCCCTCTTCCGTGGAGTCCATGAGGGGTCGACGAAGGTCCTTGCAACAAAAGCATCCGGCAAGACACCTGTTGTGTACGCCGGCGTCGCCTCCGCGGTGGCCTTCATGGGACCCAAGCAGCGGCGGCCTCCCGTGTTCTACTTCTCCTCGATGATGGCGGCGGATGCGGAGGCGCTGTCTGCTGACTCGTCGCTCTCCGTGCACTCGACTTCTGTCGCTGCTTGCATGGCGCGGCCGCCGGCATGGGAGTCTTGGCCACAGAAACGGGAGACGCAGTACGAGGCGGCAACGTGGACGGCAGCAATGACGCCCGTGCGCTGCTCCTCGTCGAGCTGGCCTGGAGCGGTGAGCTGCTGAACCGCGCGCCGGCTTGGGGCGGCAACTGGCTCCGTCGGGCGAGGGGAGGGAGGTGGATCAGCGAGCTGCATAGCTCGTATCCGGCGGGCTACCCAGCCGGCTTGGATGCGGAATAACTACTCTTCGTAAGCCATTGTAAGAGTGGACAAAATGGTGGAGGAGATAGGGGAGCGGCGGAGGTGTGCGATTCTTGGCCGGCGTTTGGCCTCATTTAAATAGGAGATTAAATAGATGGCGGATGGGAGGAGCTCGGCCGGCGTTGCATTTAACGCCGGCCCGGTCATGAACGGACGTGTGTCCAGAGTGGGTTTCTCGGCTTCCACACGGGCGGGTTTCATGGAGGCGTTTGAATGCGGCACGGAGGCGTGTTCATCCGGGCGTGCCGCGAGTGGCGCCCTCGACTCTGACCTAGGACACAACGTCGTTCTTCCACTGACGTGTGGGCTCTTGGGTGCATGGCCTGCATGTCAGTGACCCAAGCAGGCAGCGCACAGCAGAGGAACCTTTGGTGGGCCAGGGCGGTCAGAAGCGAGCATTTCATAAACCGATGATTGTTCATTGAGTGTGACGTCATCTTTTTCATGTAGATAAGCCTACTATGTTGATAGCCCGTTCGATACGTTGTGATTCATAAAGACCGCTGCAAACATCAATGTTCTGCTTATCACAGATAAGATTGATTAATACCCGTAACAATCCATGTCCTTAACAAAGGGTGCATGCACGTATAGGTTGAGCGTATGTCTTACGTCGTGTGCTATGTGCATGCAGGCATGCGAGTGTTGCATGCATGCAAGGGTGCATTTCAGTGTTGCATGCATGCAAGGGTGTGTTTCAGTGTTGCATGCATGGGTGCGTACGTGCGTGTTTTCGTGAGTGCATGTGACATGTGTACGTGTCAGTCTTGCACGCCAGCATACTTGCGTGTGTACGTTATGTGTACATGTCAATGTTGCACGCCTACATGCGTGCGTGTCTTACATGCATGCATGTGTATGTGCGGGGTGAGGCTACACGTCAGTCGACTGACTTTTTCATCTCTGGTCATTAGATTTTCCAGTCGTTGGATACGAAATCAAGGGCCTCTAGTTTATCATCAAACTCCACCCCCCCCCCCCCGAGCCGCCAGCCACCACCGGCCGAACCGCCAGCCCCCGCCGGCCGCGGCCGGCCCGCCCTCCCGCGAAACCACTCCCCACCACCGGTCCGCCGTTGCACCGGCTATCCCTCTAGCCCCCCCCCCCCCCCCCCGCTGTTGGTGCCAAAACCGGCGGATCTCGGGTAGGGGTCCCGAACTGTGCGTCTAAGGCGGATGGTAACAGGAGGCAAGGGACACAATGTTTACCCAGGTTTGGGCCCTCTCTATGGAGGTAATACCCTACTTCCTGCTTGATTGATCTTGATGAATATGAGTATTACAAGAGTTGATCTACCACGAGATCGTAGAGGCTAAACCCTAGAAGCTAGCCTATGGTATGATTGTTGTATATCTCTATCGACTAGCCTGGCCTCGGTTTATATAATGCACCAGAGGCCTAGGATATCAAGAGTCCTAGCCGAATACGCCGGTGGGGAGGAGTCCTTGTCTTGATCGCCAAGTCTTGTGGAATCTTCCTTGTATGTGGCAGCTGTCCGGACTGGCCCATGAGTATACGGCCATGGGGGTCCTCGGCCCAATCTAACAGATCGGGAGACGACGTGGTGAGTACCCCCTAGTCCAGGACACCGTCAGTAGCCCCTGAACCGGTCTTCAAGTTAGGGACGCTCCTCGATTCTTCCGAACTGTTCTTCATCTTCGGTCGTCGGTCTTGAAAACTGGTTCAACAAATCTTCTCATCTTCGATCTTGAGGATCGCCGAAGTGCATCCGAAGAGTTTACACGTCGGGTATCCTAGGAGCCCCTTTAAGTTCCCGGCCTTTATCAATGCCTTGTTATTTTTATGCCCTACCTCGGGTTTGAAGTTGTTCCCGGGAGGCAGTGTCCTCTTGCGTCCGAGCTCCAACGCCGGACTGCATTCGAGGTATCTTTTGCAGTCGAGCACCAATGCCGGACTACTTCCGTGTTCCAACGCCGAAATGTATCCGAGCTTCAACGCCGGACTATGTCCAAGCTCCAACGCCCGACTGTGTCCAAGCTCCAACGCCGAAATGTATCCAAGCTCCAACGTCAGACTATAATCAAGATGTCATAGATCATCTTGGTACAAAAAATTTGAAGGAGTTTAGCCAAGCTCAATGCCGGAAATGCCCTTTATGGAGCTAGCCGCTAGCGACCGAGCTTTATGCCGGACTGCCTCCGAGGTGGTGCACCACCCCGACCGCGGGCTGATTTTTTGTGAATATTTTTAACTGGTGTAGTTTATTCTCTGCCGAGATATATAGCCAGTATCCCTCAAGGTGTGTATCAGTCTAAAACCCGAGACGCACCTAAAGGAAAGCATAAAACTGCTGTTCCCAGTAGCCCCTGAGACTCAGGTCGATGCGCGAAATCGGCCTGAGGATCAACTCCTAGCTCGGTAGCATACATAGGAATAAAAACGCAGTGTAATATATTAGAGATAATAGTGATCGGCGAACGGGCCCCTGAGAGAGGGTCGTGAGAAGTCGCCGCAATATACTAGCTTGACGCCGGATAGGTCCATATGGTACCTATTATTGCCCGAAGACATGTATGCGCATAGTTCGGTCAAGCTGAACACTGAGCACTTTGAATTCTCTGCATTGAATAAGCAATGCAGTAGCCCCCAAGACACTGGTCGGGTGGCAACACCAGATCAGGGGATCGACATGTCCCTTTAATATTTGTAAATAATGAGCGCAAAGCCCAATAGCCCCCAAGCCTTAATGTGGGCACGGGTGGCCGAATTAAGGATCGATATCCAGAGTAAAATCACAGATTATGTGTAATGATTCTATGTATCCAAGTACTTTACATCATTATTTTGACTCCATTGTGACCGTTTATCAGTTGAAAGTGGCCCATCATCGGCTTCTACCCCTTGGTAGATACTACGCAGGGTGTTTCCGCAATAACAAAACAACCCTTAGCCGATGTCTCGGTGCCCGAAGGCGGTTGTGTTGGCGGAAACGAGGCAATCAGATATGCGGGCTTTATAACTTTCGCTTAGTCATAGGAGCTTTAACTGGGGAAGCTAGCTATGAGCCCCCGGTTACTGTTCGGCGACATCTGATGTCAAGCCGTAAACACTTCGTCCAATGTTATGAACGGCCCGTCATTTAACATAGTCATCGGATCGCTGATCAGTTTACGCCTATTGTGACAGTCAGTTTTCGTCTTTCTCCACTGAGGTGCTTGACCATGCGAACTGGAAGCACAATCTCAGTGGTTCTCCCTTTGAACACCTAGCCGAACAAAGCGGAACGTAGGAGGTAAGCACAGGAGCCGGGCAACCCAACTATTGACCGAAGACACAATTCGAAACCGATGCATATAAAGCAATATCCGAGAATGTTTTTGTCGAATCCCTAAAGGTGTCCAGCGTTGCACCGCGAGACTAATGCTGGAAACGAACAAATAGTTTAAAAGTGCCATAGGCTCGAAAAGCCAAAAAACTTATTCAAAAGTTTAATGTCCGAACTAGATCAAGTGTTCGGTGCCAATCCGAAAATTGGACTTTTTAAAATAAAAAAGGTGCTTCTATGATGCTTTAACATGACACATCCTATCTCAAGACTCCAAGCGGGTCAGCCTATGGCCTCAACCTCCTTATCCTGAAGGCGGAGTGCTTCTCCGAGGCTAGTTTAGCAAACTGCACTCGAGCGGATCTAGAGAGAAGCAAGGCTATCCGGCTATTGACCACACACTTGCATCGAGAAAGGAGTGATAGAAAAAAGACTTTGCAACGACCAAGAAGAAAAACAGCTCATACTAATTTAAGAGCCCCCACGTGACTTGGGTAAAAGAATTTTATGTATAATGATTGTATGTACCAAAGTACTAATATCATATCTTTGTTCACCCGAACTTTAAACGCGTCTTAACCAACCATCGGCTTATCCCTCTTCGGTCAAGGACCGAAAAGTGTTATGTACTCCACCTGTCGAGAATATCAACGGTGTTTCCGATAACCAGGCAATCAGGCCATAAGGCTGTAACAGACAAAGCGCGCTTAGGGAACTTATGCTATATTACTAACAAAGTGTAAGAAGCATCTTCGAAGAAAATAGTACCCCCACCGATACCTTTCTTCGGTGCTCATTGTTACTATGAGACTTGTGCAATAGATTTTTTGTACTCATGAGTTCCGTTGTGTGCCGACCATAATTGAAAACAGTAAGAGCGCTAGCTTTCGGCTTCACCCAGTCTGAGGTCCGGCTCGGATGAACCGATCGTGACAATCACAGAGGTGCTCCCTTTACTCGCTAGCCGAACAATCGGGAATGTAGGGGTAAACACAGGAGCAAGGCAACCCAGCTTGCAAATCACTTAGGTCAATATGGTGCATATTGTGGCGTAATACACAAACAAGGAAGGAATCCGTACAAGTATAATCATATGCAAGAGGAAAAGCTCCAGCAAGGGAGCCCCCAAGTAATCTGGGTATTTTAATTTGTCCGTCACAAACAAAGTTTGGACAAGGAAAATTTTTAACAAGCAACTTTTTTCCAAAAAAGTATAATGCTTGGTCAAACCGAACATAAGTTAAAAATTTAAAACTTTGAGCATGAAGGCAACTTAGCTGGTTAATGTGTTCGGTATTGATGACGCGGTCCGACCTTGATGCAGACAAGGTTCCATTCCCCAAGCCGATCCCGAGGTGGCGGAGCAAAGAGGTCGGCACTCCGAAGTGGTGACATAGTGCGGTCAATGCAGGTCGGTAGAGTGATGTCGTCCCTGGCATGGGGTAATGAAGTGTTGACGAAGCCCCCCGTCCAGCCGAGGTGACGCCAAAGGATATAGTCCGGCTGGATCATTTTCCTGTACACAAAAAATAGTGCAAACCGGAGATAATAGTAATAAAAAATGTTGCATAATAAATAATTTATGCAAAGTGAGTAATAAAAGAAATATGGCCTGGCGCCGAAGTCAATGTCAATGCAGGCTGTCAGCATGATGCGGTAAAGGCGTGGAAAAGCCTGAATTCACAGGTCGGTCCGAGTTCCGGATGCAGCGTTCGCCGGACTATGTACGGAAACTAACCGAACCACCATGCGATCGTCGTTAATGCAGCCACCATTTAATAGACCTACGTACATATGATGGACAAGCCAGAGTAATAATTCCTTGGGAAAAATGAACCCAAACAAGCAAAAAATACTAGGATTAATAGCACCTGGTTTATTTATTGTAGCAATCTGAAGAAAGGTGATTCCCAAAATTGTGACTCGATCCGCGCACCCATTGCCTGATGGGTGATAAAGCAACAGCATGGCAATGCTGGCAAAGGTTGGCTCGCCAAGGCAAAGCCCTCGGTCCAGCTAACGTGACGGAGCTGGTCGGCTAGTGACGCCGAAGTCTCTGGAGTATAGGTTGATGAAGAGATGGCGAAGCCCCCAGTCCAGCCGAGATGTTGAAGCCTCGATGTCAGCCGATGAGTCAAAGTAGGTCGGCGTGATGGACACCGGCTTGAAGGAGCAACAATGCGGCCCTGCCGATGAAGGTCTTGACATGGTCAATGCTGGCTTGATGAAGTGACTGTGCGGCGATGTCGGTGTGCCTGCTTCGTGTAATCCATGGGGCGGCGATGTTGGTGATAATTTATCCTTTCCAATGCCAAAATCTTGTTCGGCTTGCCGAGATGATGATCCGAAGAAGTTGAGCTCGCCTCAACAAAGTGACGACGTGTTTAGCGCAGGTCGGCGGCCGTGGAGCAATATTGCCGGACTGGTTTAACACCAACATGATGTTGAAGATCATGTTCAAAAGATTTTAAAGTTAGTGGGATGTGTTCGGAAACAAAACACAATACCCCATACAAAACTTCCTTCAAAAAGGATGTCTGAAATCCCGTTCATAAAAAAGACGAACTCGGGTCGAATTCGTTTTCATGCAGAAAACAGATCCGGAAAGTGATGCACTAATCGGAAGGTTCCCGGAGTTTGGACGGTCGGATCGGGCTGAAATTTTGAGGGGCGGTAGATATAGGAATTCCACAACCGATCAACGGTTGGATCTTCCAAAGGACGTCCGAGCTAGAAGCTGGACACCACGCCCTAAACTCATCCAGATTCTCGTCTAGATTTAACAGGGCTCCGGTATATCGCGGATTGCCAGAGATTCCTTCATCGAAACTTGACGAAATTTTCTAGGGTTGTTGTAGACTCAATTCCACACAATTCCACTGAAGCAATCGTTAAAACGACACTTGAGGAGGCGGTGGCGGCGGACACAAGTTCGCTGTCCAAAAAAATAGCACGGTCGCCCGAGGGCAATGTTGACGTTGAGCCCCCGGGCTCCCTGGATGATTCCTCCATGATCTTGATAGAGATCGGAGCTGATGTTGATGAAGGCCCTCATCCGAACATGACGATCGGAGGTAGGGCGCAGTCTTTGGTCGAACCAAGGTGACCAGTCGAGCTGGTGACGAACATGCCGAAGTCGCAGTTGATCTGCAGGCGAGCCATCGACCTTTTGCCGAACACACAGCGGAACTCTCAATGAAAGCACCAATGTCGGTGTCAAAACCGGTGGATCTCGGGTAGGGGGTCCCGAACTATGCGTCTAAGGTGGATGGTAACAGGAGGCAAGGGACACAATGTTTACCTAGGTTCGGGCCCTCTCTATGGAGGTAATACCCCACTTCCTGCTTCACTGATCTTGATGAATATGAGTATTACAAGAGTTAATCTACCACGAGATCGTAGAGGCTAAACCCTAGAAGCTAGCCTATGGTATGATTGTTGTATATCTCTATCAACTAGCCTGGCCTCGGTTTATATAATGCACCAGAGGCCTAGGATATCAAGAGTCCTAGACGAATACGCCGGTGGGGAGGAGTCTTTGTCTTGATCGCCAAGCCTTGTGAAATCTTCCTTGTATGTGGCAGCTGTCCGGACTGGCCCATGAGTATACGGCCATGGGGGTCCTCGGCCCAATCTAACAGATCGGGAGACGACGTGGTGAGTACCCCCTAGTCCAGGACACCGTCACCCGCGCTGAGCTTTTTCTCCGGGGATCCCCACCCCACCACCCAATGAACGCCCCCCCCCACTCAACCGCCGGTGAGTGCCAACCAGAGGTCTCACGACTTCGAATACCCACCGACCACTAATTTATTACCATTTTTGTCCTTCATATACGCACTGACGGGAGGGCCCTATGGTAATGTGCGCTGCTGAATGTGGACCGTTTGACTGGTCAATTGATCGTGTTATCAACAAATTATGGAGTTGTATGGTGAGCCAGTGACCGTATGATCACCCTAAAATGTACTCCTATTTTATTAACACAGTACAGACACAAACTACCATTTCTTTCTTTCATATACGGGCTGACAGGTGGGCCCCACGGTTACGCGCCCTGATGGTGCAACACTAGTTGCGCCGCGTGGAACGTTTGATTGGTCAATTGATTGTGTCATCAACATAATACGGAGTTGTACGGGTGAGCCAGTGACCGTATAATCATGACATGTATTTGTTTAACACGGTACAAACGCAAGAGCTCATATATACGCGCAAGCACTCACCGCTATAAGTGCATACACGCGAACCCTACCCCTATGAGCACCTTCGAGAGAGTGGGCCAGCATATATGATCTTGGGATTTTACGAAGTCACCATAGGTGCCTCGTAGTCGAGTGTAACGTCTCCTCCCACTGAACGTACATCGCCGGAAAATACTGAAATTAACACAAGATGAATGCGAGCACCGGGACTTTAACCTTGGTGGGCTCGAGAAACCACTGTCCTCTAACCATCCAACCACATGTTGGTTAGCACGACAAAATGTATGTGGTGCCCGTGATGAGCTTATTCTGAAGTCCAGTGACCATATCGTGCTTTCGCTTCAAATACAATGACCGTAAGTGTCGTCAACAAAATACGGAGCACGCATCAAATGCAAAGTCTGTCAGTGTCATCAACAAAATATGGACACGTAGCGTGAGCTATATACCGTTGTACTATTGTATATGCTTATTTTCTTAGTGGCCCATTGCGTGTGTGGTGTGGTGGGCACGTCATTTCTAGTTGTGGTGGGTCAACATCAAGACTCATGGGTCGGTTCCATTCTGCACCACATATAGGTTGGACCGAGACGTGTTATACGAAGACCCATGTGGAGGACTCGGCATACAACACGAAGCTACCAGAGTCGCGGAGGACTCTATCCCCACTGGTGATAAGCCAACTATATATGATTTGTAACCCTAGGCCCTTAGTATGTTATACAAGCTTGGGGGCTAGTTCGTCGATAGTATACACACACGCACAATGCCTGGTATTCACGTGTACTTTGTACACAACCCTATCGCTAATATACAGTACCAGGAGTAGGCTCTTTCTTCAACTGCAAGGGTCCGATCTGAACTAGGGTAAAACTTTGCCTCGTATTACCATCCAGCCTAACAACCAGGGATATCCTACCGAATGATGATATGATGAAATCATATCTGCCAACTACTAAGAGAGAGGTGTGTCGGGGGGCAATGTGTGCGAGAGAGGCCTAAAGATAATGTGCGTGCGGGAGACACGTAGGCACATATATGTGCGTATAGAGGGCTAGTAGAGACCGTGCATGTGTACATATGCATGAGAGAAAAATAGTATTTTCCAACTGAGATTAGTGAAAAGAGTGGTACATAGTAGTCAGAAAGAGAGAGAGAGAAACAAAGAGAGCATGTGCGTGAGACACCCCGACACCCTGAGAGAGATTGTGAGCATGTGTGAAAGAGAAATGCTGATGCATATAAAGTGTGTGCACTTATGCGTTAGATAGAGAGACATATAACGCGTCTGTGAGAACGGGGAGAGGCATAGTGCATCTACGTGTAAAAGGCGGTTCTACGCATTAAATTAAAATATAAATGGCATTATTATTTTTGGATGAGATAATGAATTTTGCATTTTGCGTATGGACGAAAATCAGTCTATCAGACACCCATACTCTATTGAATTCTAGCATGTGCATGTGTTTATTTCATATTATCGATCCATAGAGTGAGAGCGGTTTGAAATACAGGCAATGGATGCTTTTGCAATTCATATATAAACATTAATTAGTGCCCTCCATGTTGTTAGTATGAAGCACTTTATACATTTGTCACTTGCATGGATACATTCCAAATTGCTAGATACGAAATAGAATACATATCGAACTCAACATAAAGGGGGTTTCGAAGATTCGAATTCATAGGAAGTGCATTCATCTATTTGAACCCGAGATAATGGCATTTGTAAATCAGATGTAAAAGGGGGCATCAATCTTTGTTGTGAGTTTGAACATGCTATATATATATTCATACGCATATCTAACTTTTCTTTTTTGGCAACCAAGGAGATTATATCTGGAACCATGCATGAACTGAGGTAAGTTGCATATTTTTTAATATATACTCGTGTACAATGTGTATTCAAATGTACCCCCTCCATTCCAAAATAATCATAGCTTTAGGATTTTCAAGAGTAAAGATTTGTGAAGTTTGACAAATCCTGAAAGTTCAATTCAAGAGAACCGAAAACGTTAATGCTTCTGCTCCCAAATATTGAACGAAGCACCAAATAGGCCTCTGGTCACCCGAAACCGCGCGAGACTAATGTTTTGGTGGTAGGAAATTACTGTCCTGACTCTGGCCTGTGTAGCCTATCGGCCCGATGTCCAAAGGTCTAAACCGGGGTAGGTTTGTAACTTCACCAAGACGCCAGTCTCAACCGCCTCCGAGAAGCATTCATACGCCATGGGCGCCTAAACACCCATGCGCTCGGCCGAAATCTATCCCGCCCACATTTGGGACACCTGACATGACTGTCCTACCCCCAACCCGCAATATGTCCGAAATTTTAGATGGGGGCAAAGTTTGTAACTTTCCCCAAATTTCAAACAAGCGCGTCTCAAACCGAACATTGTTCCCCCTTAGTTCCCCGCCTCCCTCCGTTTCCCCATTCATACTCCGTGGGCGTGAAAACACCCTCTCCACCAGCCGTGAAACCCCAGCCTCCTCCGTCGGTCCGTCCTCCACCCCATAGCGGCCAATCCACCGCCGCCCTCCTCCATCAAGCCGGAGCTGCTACCCCAACGTCGTCGTCCAACGCAACCGCAATCGCAACACCCTCAAGGACTTAGCAGCTGAAGCCGAGGCAGAGCTGCCTCCACGACACCGACGTGCACCGTACCAGAACCACTACGACCACGCCGTCCTGCGCCTCACTGCTACGGCTCCACTGTCGCAACCATCCACCGCACTGGAGCTGTTCCCGCTACACCGTCGTTCGCCGCCTCGGATCTGCTTCCCCGCCGCCGACAGACGGCCACCGCACCACACTCAACAACTTGGCCATGGGTTCGTCCAAGGCTGCACCGTCCTCCACAACTTCTGGTTTCCGGTGAACAACAATAAGATCGTCGGAAAAACAGAAGGAGGACACAACACTGCCAGCAGAAAGAGGTACTCCTCTTCCCTTATTCGTGCAAATCTTACGTCTCCGCTCACACCGTATTCATCCCACGAAAGAAACTAGTTGAGCGCTTCTTACTGCATCTTCTTCGTGATACTAAATGCACAAGGTTTCCTCCCTTTTACTATTTCACCTTTGCTAGAGGTCAGTAGCCCGCCTAGATTTCAATTTAGGGTCAGTCGAACCGCAATTAAAAGAAGCAGCACCCGCTTAGGCGCGCGGAGCACCTAGTCTGCCTGTTCCCCTGGGAAGCGGCGCATCGGTGTCTATCATAGGGGTGTGGGGCGCAGGAGCTGCTTGCGCCCGATCTGGAGGTCGGCAGGGCTTGAATGGATGGCCGGGGGGCGGTGCCAAGCACGGTGGTGCAGTGAGGTCGAGGGGAGGGCACAGGCAGGGGAGGAATAGTGGGCCGGTGGTCGCTGGCATTTCGAGGAAGATCGTCAACATTGACTGTCTGGAGGTAGATGAAGGCGATCTGCATGTTCTTTGTACATCAAACGGTGCAGAAAAAATGGACTGACCTATTTGCTTTCTGTCGACTGTTATTTTCATAGAATCCTGTAGTAATTTAGTGTGCCATGCATATTGTAGAGCTATCATATGTCTCCCGTCATTTATTTCTCACCGACCTGCTATCTGCTACCTTTACACTGTACTAATTGTGCACGCACTTCACCCATACTCACACCATTGTTTTTTTTATGCATGGGTATTTCAGACTCTGACGCAGTGTTGATGAATGCAGAAAAGAAAAGACAGAAGTCGCTCCAGTGTAATTCGAAGACAAGCACTAAGCGTTTCAGCACTCTAATGGGTGCAGTGTCAGCAGTTGGAGACAGTAAACGTAGCTCTGCAGTTGATGATCTCAATTGCCACACACAACCATCCCAGGTGCTTGTTTTAACTTCGCGCTGTCAAATGTGGTTGCATGTTGCATATGGTGTCTAGCTTGTATTGCTTCCAATTTGGTTAAATTGCATCTGCTTACTTTACACATTATACCTTTGATAATGACATGCCTTCCTGTTTTTGATACATACTACATATGTCTATTAACCATGTTCGTACATCAAACTAATGCTCTTTTGTATCCCTCGTCAATCACTTATGATGAGACAGTCACCCGGGTGGGTTACTGTGAGACGCCCTACTCGTTTAAAGAGTGCAGTGTCATCCTCCCCACATGATTCTCAAGAAACAGCAAGGCTAAATGAAGATAGTCAACGTAGCTCTCTAGTTGATCACCGCAATTCCCCCACACCACCATCGCAGGTGCTTGCTCTTACTTGGCAGTGTGATATGTGGTTGCATGTTGCATATGGTGTCTACCTTGTAATGCTTCTAATTAGGTAAATTGCATCTGCTTAGTTAACACATTATACCTGTGAATATGACATGCCTTCCTGTTTTTGGTACATACTACGTCTTTCTATTAACCATGTTCTTACATCAAACTACTGTCCTTGTGTATCCCTCATCAATGCTCCTAATTTATTAAATTGCATCTCCTTAGCTTACACATTATACATGTGAATATGACACGCCTTCCTGTTTTTGGTACGTACTACATTTGTCTATCACACCATGTTCTTACATCAAACTACTGTTCTTGTGTATCCTGCGTCTATCGCTTATGATGAGACAGTCACGCGCGTGGGTTAATATGAGACGCAATACTCTTATAAAGAATGCAATTTCATCCTCTCCACATGATTCTCAAGAAACAGCAAGCCTAAATGAAGACATTGAACGTAGCTCTGTAACTGAAGACCGCACTTCCCCTACACCACCATCACAGGTGCTTGCTCTAACTTCGCAGTGTGATATGTGGTTGCATGTTGCATACGGTGTCTAGCTTGTAATGCTTCTAATTAGGGTAAATTGCATCTGCTTAGTTTACACACTATACCTGTGAATATGACATGCCTTCCTATTTTTGGTACACACTACATCTATTTGTTAACCTTCTTCTTACATGAAACTACCTCTCTTCTGTATCCTGCATCAATCACTTACGATGAGTCACCTTTATTCATTGCATATTGCATATTATTTCTAGCCTGTTGCCATGTATTGCTTCTAATTTGGTCAAATACATTTGTTAGGGCACCCTTTTAATTTGGCAGAGTGATATTGGTTTCATCTTTCATATGGTTTCTAGATTGCATCGATTCTAACAAGTTCAAGCACCTTGTGCTTAGTTTACATTTTATACATCATACATGTCAATATGTCACGCCGTCCTGTTTTTCATACATATTCCATCCTATCATGTGGCTGCCTTACATGAAAGTAGTGTTCGTCGGTATCATGCATCAATGAGTTCTGAAGAGCAAATTTTATTCCTTTTTCTTATGGGTTTGACTTGACAAGGCAAAATCAAGAAAGAGGAAGGAAAAGAGTAAGGAAGGCGATGATGGTGGTCCTCTACAGTAACGTAAATGGAGCATCTGTACCGATTCTCCTTGTACTGATAGTGCATTATAAGGTCCAAGTCTCCGCTCCCCTACTCCACCATCCAAGGTGCTTGCTCTAACTTGGCAGTGTGATATCTGGTTGCATGTTGCATATGGTGTCTAGCTCGTATTGCTCCTAATTAGTGTAAACTGCATCTGCTTAGCTTACACATGATACATGTGAATATGACACGCTTTCCTGTTTTTGGTACATACTATATCTGTCTATCACACCATGTTCTTACATGAAACTACTCTTCTTGTGTATCCTGCATCAGTCACTTATGATGGGACACCTTTAAGTTGGTAGTGTGATATTGGTTTGCGTCTTGAATATGATTTCTAGCATGTATTGCTTCTAGTTTGATGAACGCCACCTATGACGAGACAGTTTTAACTTGGCAGAGTGATATTGATTGCACCTTCCATATGGTGTCTTGCAGTGTTTCTAATTTGTTGAAGTGCCTTCTGCTTAGTTACCACATCATAGGTGTTAATATGTCAAGCCGTCCATTTTTTTGTACATATTCCATCCTCGTATCATGACTTTGCCTTTCATCAGAGTAGTGTTCGTCAGTATCATGCATGAATGAGTTCTGAAGAGCGAATGATATTCCTTCTTCTTGTCGGTATGACCTCACAATGCAAAATCAATAAAGCTGAAGGAAATTGGCAAGGCATTGGATGATGGTGGTCCTTCTGAGCAACTGAAATGGAGGTTCTCTACAGATTCTACTCTGCCATCCTCCCAACAAGATTCACAAGACAACGCAAGGCTAGACAGTCAAAGTAGCTGTGTAGATGATGAGCACATCTCCCCTACTCCACCATCACAGGTGCTTGCTCTAACTTGGCACTATTATATGTGGTTGCATGTTGCGTATGATGTCTAGCTTGTATTGCTTCTAACTTTGTTGAATTGCATGTGCTTACTTTACACATAATGCCTGTGAATATGACATGTGTTCCTGTTTCTACATCAGACTACTATTTTTGCATATCCCGCATCATTCACTATGATAAGGCACCTTTAAGTCGCCACTGTGATATTGGTTGTGTCTTGCATATGATTTCTAGCATGTACTGCTTCTAATTTGTTGAAACGCCATACAGTTTGAACTTGGTAGAGTGATATTGGTTGCATCTTTCATATGGTGTCTAGCTTGCAGTGCTTCTAATTTGTTGAAATGCCTTCTGCTTAGTGGCCACATCATAGGTGTGAATATGTCACACCATCCTGTTTTTCATACATATTCCATCCTCGCATCATGTGTTTGCCTTTCATCCAAGTAGTGTTCGTCAGTATCATGCATGAATGAGTTCTGAAGAGCGAATTTTATTCCTTTTTCTTATTGGTTTGACTTCACAATGCAAAATCATTACAGCTGAAGGAAATTAGTCCGGTAGTGGATGATGGTGGTCCTTCGGAGCAACTCAAACAGGGGGTCTCTATAGATTCTACTCCGCCATCCTCCCAACAAGATTCGCAAGACAACACAAGGCTGGACAGTCAACGTAGTTGTGTAGATGATGAGCACATCTCCCCTACTCCATCATAGGTGCTTGCTCTAACTTGACACTATTATATGTGGTTGCATGTTGCGTATGATGTCTAGCTTGTTGTCTAGCTTGTATTGCTTCTAACTTGAATTGCATCTGCTTACTTTACACATAATGCCTGTGAATATGACACCTGTTCCTGTTTCTAGAACATACGTGTACATGATGAGCACATCTCCCCTACTCCACCATCACAGGTGCTTGCTCTATACGTGGTTGCGTTTTCCGTATGATGTCTAGTTTGTATTGCTTCTGATTATGTTGAATTGCATCTGCGTAGCTTACAACTTATACCTGCAACGATCACTTACCCATAAGACACATTTAACTTGGGACTGTGATGTAGGTTGCATCTTGCATTGTCTTCTAGCTTGTACTGCTTCTAATTTCTTGAAATGGCACTTACGACGAGACACTTTTTACCTGATAGAGTGATATTGGTTGCAAGTTCATATGGTGCCTAGCTTTCATTTCTTCTAATTTTGTTGAAATGCCTTCCACTTAGTGTTTTTTCATACATATTCCATCCTCCTATCGTACGTGTGAATATGAAACATTGTCTTTTTTTATATATTCCATCCTCCTATCTTGCGCTTGCCTTACATCAAAGTAGTGTTCGTCTGTATCATGCATCAACCAGTTATGCAGAGCTAATTTTATTCATCTTCTTGTGGTTTTGACTTCATAAGGCAATATCAGAAAATAGGAAGGAAAAGAGTAAGTTAGGTGATGTTGGTGGTCCTCCGCACCGACACAAACAGGGACTCTCTAGATATGCCCCTACTACTGCTAATGAAGTTGAAGTCCCAAGTCTACATGATGAGTTCATCTCCCGTACTCCACCATCGCAGGTGCTTGCTCTAAGTTGATAGTGTGATAATTTGTTTCATGTTGCATATGTTGTCTAGCCTGTATTTCTTCTATTTTGATTAAATTGCACCTGCTGAGTTTATACGTTATACATGTGCATATGACATGGATTTCTGTGTCTAGAATACACTGCATCTATCTATCATACCATGTTCTTACATCAAAGTACTGCTGTTGTGTATCCCGCATCAGTCACTCATGATTGGACGCTTTAACATGGCAGTTTGATAGTGGTTGCATCATGCATTGATTTCTACGTTGTACTGCTTCTAATTTTTTTGACTTGCTACTTATGACAAGACACTTTTAACTTGGCAGAGTAATATTGGTTGCATCTTTCATATGGTGTCTAGCTTGCATTACTTCTCTGTTCTTGAAAATCCTTCTGCTTAGTTTGCACATCATAGCTGTGAATATGTCATGCCAACCTGTTTTTCTTACATATTCCATCCTTATACGATTGTCTTACATCAAAGTATAGCTTGTCTATATCATGCATCAATGAGTTCTGAAGAGTGATTTTATTCTTTTGTGTTGTGGGTACAGCTTGACATGGCAAAGTCAAAAAAGAGCAAGGAAAATAATATAGTAGGGAGTGCTGTTACTCGCCGGGTGAAACGGAAAAGGTTCTGCCGTCGAGATTCTGCTGGTACTTATAGTGCAGTAGAAGGTCCAAGTCCACCGGCTAAATCTACAAACACAGTATCACCTGCTCCACTAGCTGCAGCATCCGCTTCAACTGTACCGGCATCTCAACCAGTTACTCGTTCGTTTGCTCCAGAACTGGCCAGTTCCCAAGCTGCCTTCACACCTAACACTACTTCCGAAGCAATGCTAACACAACAGGACTTGGCAAGATCAGATGAACCTCATGAGCATCAACACCAAGACGGTACCTGACCGAGTCAAGTTGCAGTTGCATGCTCCTTTATATGTACTCTCACAGTTTGATGTACACTAAAACTTTCCATATTCGTTGTTGAACTAGCACCACGGCGCAAGTGGAAACAGACATCAGGGATAATGCTTGACAGATTAACAAAATATAAAGGAGGAAGAATGGAGATCCATTTTGAGGCAGGTTTAAAAAGGCCATGTGATGCTACAGAGTCAGCCAAGTTAGTATCAGAGGCAGCCATTGCTGTTAGGTGTCATGCACGTATCCTCCCAACGTGGATCCAGTACAGGAATGAGAAAGACAATACCAAGTTTAACACCTTCCTTGACCATTTATCCATAAGTAATGTTATTCATCGCAATTAGTAATATATTCTTGCTCTGTCCCATACTTTCTAGCTTCCTCCTAATAAGACTCACATTCTTTTTTCAACAGATGAGGTTCAAGTTGGATCCGAAAAATGATGCAACTAAACAAGCATGCACTCATGTTTTTCAGTCTGCTCTGTGACAGTATCGGTACCACCTTAGAAAATCTCACTTTGAAGGCAAGGCTAACAATGAAATCGCCCAAACATCTCCAGTGGAATATATTACAGATGAAGAATGGACAGCCCTCGTTAAACACTGGTCTGATCCAAAGTATCAGGTAGGCTATATGTATTTGATCAGACCACATATTGAACTTGTATTTATGTATGTGCCTTACAGGTGTATCTTCTTCTAGGCTAACTGTTTGAAGAACAAAACCAATCGTTCTAAAGTGAAATTCCAACAGACAACAGGATCTCGTAGCTATATTGCACACTGCGAGGCTTTTGTAAATAGCTGCTACTTCCTTATTTTTTTGTGCCATATTATCATATCTATACTGACTTGTTCCAAATACAGAGGAAAGCCCGTGCGGACCAAAAAGAACCTGAACCGAATGCAGTGCAAATCTTCAAGGATTGCCACACCAGCAAGATGAAGGGCATGAGCACACCAGTTCAAGCTGCTGTTGTAAGTCCTTACTCCTCCTGCCTTGAACTGATTGGTACTGTGATGTGTTCATTTAACTACTTGGTTTGCAGCCAATGTCAGTTACTCTGTTCACTTTTATACACAGTTGTCTTAACGTATCATTTCACCTTACATGGTTTAAAACAGATGAATGATATTCTTTTGGTCTTGATCTGTAATCTAGTTGTTATGTTCACGTGCGCACACAATGATAAAATAGGTTGTTTGTTTTATATCTGTTTGCCCATGATATGAATGATGTCATACTATGTTCATCCTACTTTAAACCATGTCTCTTTATCCTTAGATGTCAACGAATGTGAGGAAATAGACAATATAGTAGGCATGCTACATGGACATATGTTCCGAAAGTGATTTTCTTATGTAGTTGGCACTACAATACATGCTAATGTATTACAGTAGTTCACCAAAATAAGTTATGTATAAATGTTTAACCTACTTTGTTTGTTTTTGTCTCATTAGTAACTTATCCGGTACACTAATCTACAAGTTCAACTTTCAGGAAGCTATGGAACAAATGATTGAACAGACACAACCACCTGAAGGTGACGAGGCTACTACAGGCACAATGTCACCTCTTGCTGCAGTGCGTCAGTATCTCTCCACTAACAGTGCAAAAAGCACCTTCCTGCGTAATTCTGGGTTGGTTGTCAAGGTAACCTCGTCCAAATCGCCTACTGAACAAAATCTTCCTGCTAGACAGAGTGATATATCTGTGCTCCAGACACAAGTCCAATCCCTAATGGACGTTGTTTCGGAAACAAGAATAGTGGTTGAGAAATGTCGTCAAGATATGAATGGTTTTGAAACCAGACTATCAGACATTCGCTTCGTTGTTCAAGAGCAATGGCGGAAAAAAGGTGGAGATCATGCTGCTCCATCAGATTCTACAGCCTGAAACATTAGCACTCAGGTCAAATGATCTGTGCTTCTATACATCTGATGGTGCTTTTATATGGAAGGACTGTAAACTTTATGCCAACAGGCCTTTTGTTGTATGGTTGGAATTTATTTTGTTGTGATACAACATTTATGATGCTGCCCTAGGCTGCAGTAATGACGACGCTATTTTTGTATAGTGTAGGTTTATCTTAGTAATGTATTCGGCCGAAAGCCTGGCAGGAGCCCAACATGCCAACATTCGTCGGGCCCATTCCAATTGGGCTAAAAACGATTACGGGCCGAAATTGACATGTAGCCCACTAAAAATATCTGGGCCTAAATCAGCATAAGCTTTCATATTATTCTGGTAGGCCTGTGCCCATAGTGGGCCTTTAACAGGCCGAAAGATATTTTGGGCCCTCAGTAAAAATAGGCCATATACAGGTGTAAATATCTTGATCCCATAAAAAACATGGGCCTTTAATAGACCGAAAGTGAGATTGGGCCCTGATTGTGCCAAATAACCCACTGGACCTAGCAGGCCGAAATGGTGGCCCATTTACGACGCGGATATTTGACAGGCCGAAACTCAGACGGGCCGTAAATGCGCCGACCTAATACACGGGCCTTTAACAGGCCGAAACTTCGGTCGGGCTAGATTATCGTCAATTTTATATGGGCCGTTAATGGGCCCGATATGACTTTGGGCCACATATGGCCCATGGTTTACGTCTGGCGTTAACAGGCCAAAAATGACAACAGGAAGAAAGTGGCCCAAATCTATAGTGGGACTCTAACAAGCCGAAAGTTCTGATGGCCTGTAAATGGGCCCAAATGAAGCCGGGCCTTTAATAGGCCGGAAATACACTGGGTCGTGATTCGGCCCAATTACTTAGCGGACTGTTAACGGGCCAGAAGTGACCATGGGCCGCGTTGACGGCAAGTTTAGGACAGGCCATTGATGGGCCGATTTGACAGAGAATGTTGGGCCTTTAGCTGGGCCGTCCCATTATGGTCTGCAGAATCTTGTGGGCCTTTAGCTGGGCCGGCCCATTGTGGTCTGCAAAATCTTGTGGGCCTTTAGTTGGGCCGGCCCATTATGGTCTGCAAAATCTTGTGGGCCTTTAGCTCGGCCGGCCCATTGTAGTCCGCTAAATTTTGTGGGCCTTTAGCTGGGCCGGCCCATTATGGTCTGCTAAATCTTATGGGCCTTCGGTTGGGCCGGCCCATTTAAACTTTGTGGGCCTCTGTTGGGCCAGTCCACGTGTCAACATATCATAGGCCCATCTCGACCGTTGGATGAGTGACACATGTGCCAACGAGGAGCTGACGCGTGGATCCGTCAGCCAATGAGAATTTTACATGTGGAAAATCGGCATTGGTCGTGGCTGTTAACGGGTTATCGGATCCAAAATCCGACCCAATAGCTTAACGGCATTCCGTTACGGTGGATGCCACGTGTCGGTCACCCTTGACGAAAGCACTTCTGTTACGCGGGATTTATCGTCATGGAAGTGGACACTTCCGTGATGATAATTTTGGTAATGTCATGGAACACTTCTATGACAGCACAGGTACGACTATCTTGATTCTGTCATAAATTTGTCATGGATGTACATGCATGACAAAAAACGCGACCTACTGTGACAAACACGTATCATCACGGAAGTGTATTTTTTTTGTAGTGAGTACTAGTAGTTAGTGTGTGTGTTTGTGTCTGAGTACAAGCATGTACCAGTACTACTAGTTACTACTGTAGTTTTTAGAGCAAATTACCAGTACATTAGCCTAGACTCAATGGAAAAATTCCTATCCTATGCATCAAATGGCATCTCTTTCTCTATAAGAATTGAGATGCATGTCATCTCACTTCCTATGATTTTCATATTCCTATAATTCCTATCCTATGAATGAAAGGAGGCCTCTGCTAGAGTAACTACTGTAGCTAGCAGTACTGCTGGTATAGTAGTTTTCTTCAAGAAGCGGAATTCAATGAAGTCATGATGGTTCCTTCATCCGAGCAACTTCATAGTGGGAAAGGTTAGGCCTGTGATTTGATGGCTCATTAGTCATTATTACTGCAGCATGAGGACCGGGGTGACTCTCCCTTGGAGTTCTGCATGCATGGCAAGTGGACCAGGATGGTCGACGTCCCACATGTTGGCGAACAAAAGTACTCTTTCCGGTATCGAGGAGAAAGGAAACCACGTGGTATAGTATCACTGCTGATTTATATTTATTTTTTATTTTTGATGAATGCTAGCGTTTCAACTCTTACGCCGAAGGAGTGCCAAACACGGCACGTGTTGGATGTCCCACATGTCAGCAAAAGGAGTGGGACATGAACAGCGTGGTAGAGCGTCTCCACTTCTTCCACTTCTGGGTTGGAGACCACACGTAGTAGTACTAATGGTATGAATGATACAAAGTGCGACCCGGAGAGAAATACACGTCTAGTTGGAAGGTCTCGGGGCATACACGTAAACAAATATAAAACCTAATATGTGTTGGGGAACGTAGCAGAAATTCAAAAAATTTCCTACGTATCACCAAGATCTATCTATGGAGAGACCAGCAACGAGTAGAAAGAGAGTGCATCTACATACCCTTGTAGATCGCTAAGCGGAAGCGTTCAAGAGAACGGGGTTGAAGGAGTCGTACTCGTCGTGATCCAAATCACCGGAGATCCTAGTGCCGAACGGACGGCACCTCCGCGTTCAACACACGTACGGCCCGGTGACATCTCCCACGCCTTGATCCAGCAAGGAGAGAGGGAGAGGTTGAGGAAGACTCCATCCAGCAGCAGCACAACGGCGTGGTGATGATGGAGGAGCGTGGCAATCCTGCAGGGCTTCGCCAAGCACCGCGAGAGAGGAGGAGCACTTGGGAGAGGGAGGGCTGCGCCAGGGGCAAGTGTGAAGCTCCCATGTGCCTCCCCACTATATATAGGGGTGGAGGGGGCTGGTTTCTTTCCCCCCAAGTCCATTGGGGCGTTGGCAAAGGTGGGAGGAAAGAAATCCCATCATTTCCTTCCCCACCGATTGCTATCCCCCCTTTTTAGGGATCTTGATCTTATCCCTTTGGGATATGATCTTATTCCTTCTAAGGGGGGATCTTGGTGCGCCTTGACCAGGGGTGTGGGGCCTTGCCCCCACTACCCACGTTCATGTGGGTCCCCCCATGCAGGTGGGCCCCACTCCGGAACCTTCTAGAACCTTCCTGGTACAATACCGAAAAATCCCGAACATTTTCCGGTGGCCAAAATAGGACTTCCCATATATAAATCTTTACCTCCGGACCATTCCGGAACTCCTCGTGACGTCCGGGATCTCATCCGGGACTCCGAACAACATTCAGTAACCACATGCAAACTTCCTTTATAACCCTAGCATCATCGAACCTTAAGTGTGTAGACCCTACGGGTTCGGGAGACATGTAGACATGACCGAGACGTTCTCCGGTCAATAACCAACAGCGGGATCTGGATACCCATGATGGCTCCCACATGTTCCACGATGATCTCATCGGATGAACCACGATGTGAAGGACTTAATCAATCCCGTATACAATTCCCTTTGTCTAGCGGTATTGTACTTGCCCGAGATTCGATCGTCGGTATCCTTATACCTTGTTCAATCTCGTTACCGGCAAGTCTCTTTACTCGTTCCGTAACACATCATCCCGTGATCAACTCCTTGGTCACATTGCGCATATGATGATGTCCTACCGAGTGGGCCCAGAGATACCTCTCCGCTTACACGGAGTGACAAATCCCAGTCTCGATTCGTGCCAACCCAACAGACACTTTTGGAGATACCTGTAATGCACCTTTATAGCCACCCAGTTACGTTGTGACGTTTGGTACACCCAAAGCACTCCTATGGTATCCGGGAGTTGCACAATCTCATGGTCTAAGGAAAAGATACTTGACATTATAAAAGCTCTAGCAAACGAACTACACGATCTTTGTGCTATGCTTAGGATTGGGTCTTGTCCATCACATCATTCTCCTAATGATGTGATCCCGTTATCAACGACATCCAATGTCCATAGCCAGGAAACCATGACTATCTGTTGATCACAACGAGCTAGTCAACTAGAGGCTCACTAGGGACATATTGTGGTCTATGTATTCACACGTGTATTACGATTTCCGGATAATACAGTTATAGCATGAATAAAAGACTATTATCATGAACAAGGAAATATAATAATAACTAATTTATTATTGCCTCTAGGGCATATTTCCAACAGTCTCCTACTTGCACTAGAGTCAATAATCTAGTTCACATCGATATGTGATTAACACTCAAGTTCACATCCCCATGTGACTAACACCCAAAGAGTTTACTAGAGTCAATAATCTAGTTCACATTTACCATGTGATTAACACTCGATGAGTTCTAGGTTTGATCATGTTATGCTTGTGAGAGAGGTTATAGTCAACGGGTCTGAACCTTTTAGATTCGTGTGTGCTTTACAAATCTCTATGTCATCTCCTAGATGTAGCTACCACGCTCTATTTGGAGCTATTCCAAATAACTGTTCTACTTGGAGCTATATTAAAAGTTGCTCCATTATACGTATCTGGTATCTCTATTCAGAGCTATCCGGATAGGTGTTAAGCTTGCATCGACGTAACTCTTTACGTCGAACTCTTTATCACCTCCACAATCGAGAAAATTCCTTAGTCCACTAGTTACTAAGGATAACTTTGACCGCTGTCCTGTGATCCATTCTTGGATCACTCTTGTACCCCTTGACTGACTCATGGAAAGGCACACTTCAGGTGTGGTACACAGCATAGCATACTGTAGAGAGCCTATGATAAAAGCATAGGGGACGACCTTCGTCCTTCCTCTTTCTTCTGCCGTGGTTGAGCTTTAAGTCTTAACTTCATACCTTACAACTCAGGCAAGAACTCCTTCTTTGACTGATCCATCTTGAACACCTTCAAGATTATGTCAAGGTACGTGCTCATTTAAAAGTACTATTAAGCATTTTGATCTATCTTATAGATCTTGATGCTTATTGTTCAAGTAGCCTAATCCAGGTTTTCCATTGGAAAACAGTTTTCAAATAACCCTATATGCTTTCTAGAAATTCTACATCATTTCTGATCATCAATATGTCAACAACATATACTCATCAGAAATTCCATAGTGCTCCCACTCACTTCTTTGGAAATACAAGTTTCTCATAAACTTTGTATAAACCCAAAATCTTTGATCATCTTATCAAAGTGTACATTCCAACTCCGAGATGCTTACTCCAGTCCTTAGAAGGATCGCTGGAGCCAGCATACCTTTTAGCATCCTTAGGATCGTCAAAACCTTTCTGATTGTATTACATACAACCTTTCCTTACGAAAACTGGTAAGGAAACTCGTTTTGACATCCATCTGCCAGATTTCATAAATGCAGCTGATGCTAACACGAATCCGACGGACTTAAGCATCGCTACGGATGAGAAAATCTCATCGTAGTCAACTCCTTGAACTTGTGAAAAACTTTTCGTCACAAGTCGAGCTCCATAGATGGTTACATTACCATCCACGTCCGTCTTCTTCTTAAAGATCCATTTATCTTAATGGCTTGCCGATCATCAGGCAAGTCCACCAAAGTCCATGCTTTGTTCTGATACATGGATCCTATCTCGGATTTCATGGCTACTAACCATTTGTCGGAATTGGGCCCACCATTGCTTCTCCATAGCTCGTAGGTTCATTGTTGTCTAGCAACATGACCTTCAAGATAGGATTACTGTACCACTCCGAAGTAGTACGCGTCCTTGTCGTCCTACGAGGTTCGGTAGTGACTTGATCTGAAGCTTCATGATCACTATCATAAGCTTCCACTTCAATTGGTGTAGGTGTCACGGGAACGAATTCCTGTGCCCTGCTTCACACTGGTTGAAGTGATGGTTCAATAACCTCATCAAGTCTCCACCATCCTCCCACTCAACTTTTCGAGAGAAACCTTTCCTCGAGAAGGGACCCGAGTCAAGAAACAATCCATATTGCTATTGGATCTGAATTAGGAGGTATACCCAACTGTTTTGGGTGTCCTATGAAGATGCATTTTATCCGCTTTGGGTTCGAGCTTATCAACCTGAAACTTTTTCACATAAGAGTCGCAGCCCCAAACTTTTAAGAAACGACAACTTAGGTTTCTCCAAACCATAGTTCAAATGGTGTCGTCTCAACGGAATTATGTGGTACCCTATTAAAGTGAATGTGGTTGTCTCTAATGCCTAACCCATGAACGATAGTGGTAATTCGATAGGAGACATCATGGTACGCACCATATACAATAGGGTGCAACTATGATGTTCGGACACACCATCACACTATGGTGTTCCAGGCGGTTTTAATTGTGAAACAATTTCCACAATGTCTTAATTGTGTGCCAAAACTCGTAACTCAGATATTCATCTCTATGATCATATCATAGACATTTTATCCTCCTGTCACAATGATCTTCTACTTCACTCTGAAATTACTTGAACCATTCAATAATTCAGACTTGTGTTTCATCAAGTAAATATTCTCAACATCTACTCGAATCATCTGTGAAGTAAGAACATAACGATATCCACTACATGCCTCAGCACTTATTGGATTGCATACATCAAAATGTATTTCTTCCCACAAGTTGCTTTCTAGTTCCATTTTACTAAAACCGAGGATTTCAGTCATCTTGCCCATGTGGTATGATTTGCATGTCTCAAGTGATTCAAGATCAAGTGAGTTCAAACGGTCCATTTGCATGGAGTTTCTTCATGCATATACATTAATAGACATGGTTCGCATGTCTCAAACTTTTCAAAAACGAGTGAGCCCAAAGATCCATCAACATGGAGCTTCTTCATGCGTTTTATACTGATATGAGTTACGTGGCAGTGCCACAAGTAGGTGGTACTATCATTACTATCTTCTGGCATGAACATGTGTATCACTACGATCGAGATTCAATAAACCATTCATTTTAGGTGCAAGACCATTCAAGGTATTATTCAAATAAACAGAGCAACCATTATTCTCCTTAAATGAATAACCGTATTGCAATAGACATAATCCAATCATGTCTATGCTCAACGCAAACACCAATCTCGATGGTAGAGGGAGCGTGCGATGCTTGATCATATCAACATTGGAAACACTTCCAACACATATCGTCAACTCACCTTTAGCTAGTCTCCGTTTATTCCGTAGCCTTTTGTTTCGAGTTACTAACACTTAGCAACCGAACCGGTATCTAATCCCCTGGTGCTACTAGGAGTACTAGTAAAGTCCACATCAACACAATGTATATCCAATATACTTCTATCGACCTTGCCAGCCTTCTCATCTACCAAGTATCTAGGGTAATTCTGCTCCAGTGGTTGTTCCCCTTATTACAGAAGCACTTAGTCTCGGGTTTGGGTTCAACCTTTGGGTTTCTTCACTAGAGCGGCAGCTGATTTGCTGTTTCATGAAGTATCCCTTCTTGCCCTTGCCCTTCTTGAGACTAGTGGTTTCACCAACCATCAACAATTGATGCTCCTTCTTGATTTCTACTTTCGCGGTGTCAAACATCGCGAATATCTCAAGGATCATCATATGTGTCCCTGATATATCATAGTTCATCACGAAGCTCTAGCAGCTTGGTGGTAATGACTTCGGAGAAACATCACTATCTCATCTGGAAGATCAACTCCCACTCGATTCAAGCGATTGTTGTACTCAGACAATCTGAGCACAAGCACAACAATTGAGCTTTTCTCCGTTAGTTTGCAGGTTAAGAAAATCGTCGGAGGTCTCATACCTCTTGACGTGGGCACGAGCCTGAAATCCCAATTTCAGCCCTCAAAACATCTCATATGTTCCGCGATGTTTCGAAAAACATCTTTGGTGCCTCTACTTAAGCCATTTAACTGAACTATCACGTAGTTATCAAAACGTGTATGTCCGATGTTCACAACATCCACAGACGACGTTTGGGGTTCAGCACACTGAGCGGTGCATTAAGGACATGAGCTTTCTACTGTCCGCATAATCACTACTGTCAACTTTCAACTATATTTTCTCTAGGAACATAACTAAATAGTAGAACTAAAGCGCGAGCTTACGACATAATTTGCAAAAGGTCTTTTGACTATGTTCAAGATAATTAAGTTCATCTTATGAACTCCCACTTAGATAGACATCCCTCTGGTCATTTAAGTGATTACATGATCCGAGTCAACTAGGCCGTGTCCGATCATCACGTGAGACGGACTAGTCATCATCGGTGAACATCTTCATGTTGATCGTATCTACTATACGACTCATGCTCGACCTTTCGGTCTCCGTGTTCCGAGGCCATGTCTGTACATGCTAGGCTCGTCAAGTTAACCCTAAGTGTTTTCGCTGTGTAAATCTGTCTTACACCCGTTGTATGTGAACGTAAGAATCCATCACACCCGATCATCACGTGGTGCTTAGAAGCGACGAACTGTAGCAACGGTGCACAGTTAGGGGAGAACACTTCTTGAAATTGTTGTAAGGGATCATCTTATTTAATACCGTCGTCCTAAGTAAACAAGATGCATAAACATGATAAACATCACATGCAATCAAATAGTGACATGATATGGCCAATATTATTTTGCTCCTTTTGATCTCCATCTTCGGGGCTCCATGATCATCATCGTCACCAGCATGACACCATGATCTCCATCATCATGATCTCCATCATCGTGTCTTCATGAAGTTGTCTCGCCAACTATTACTTCTACTACTATGGCTACCGGTTAGCAATAAAGTAAAGTAATTACATGGCGTCGTTTAATGACACGCAGGTCATACAATAAATTTAAGACAACTCCTATGGCTCCTGCCGGTTGTCATACTCATCGACATGCAAGTCGTGATTCCTATTACAAGAACATGATCAATCTCATACATCACATATCATTCATCACATTCTTGTTGACCATATCACATCACATAGCATACCCTACAAAAACAAGTTAGACGTCCTCTAATTGTTGTTGCATGTTTTACGTGGCTGCTATGGGTTTCTAGCAAGAACGTTTCTTACCTACGCAAAACCACAACGTGATATGCCAATTGCTATTTACCCTTCATAAGGACCCTTTTCATCGAATCTGTTCCGACTAAAGTGGGAGAGACTGGCACCCGCTAGCCACCTTATGCACCAAGTGCATGTCAATCGGTGGAACCTGTCTCACGTAAGAGTACGTGTAAGGTCGGTCCGGGCCGCTTCATCCCACAATACCGTCGAAACAAGATTGGACTAGTAACGGTAAGCATATTGAACAAAATCAACGCCCACAACTACTTTGTGTTCTACTCGTGCAAAGAATCTACGCAATAAACCTAGCTCATGATGCCACTGTTGGGGAACGTAGCAGAAATTCAAAAAATTTCCTACGTATCACCAAGATCTATCTATGGAGAGACCAGCAACGAGTAGAAAGAGAGTGCATCTACATACCCTTGTAGATCGCTAAGCGGAAGCGTTCAAGAGAACGGGGTTGAAGGAGTCGTACTCGTCGTGATCCAAATCACCGGAGATCCTAGTGCCGAACGGACGGCACCTCCGCGTTCAACACACGTATGGCCCGGTGACGTCTCCCACGCCTTGATCCAGCAAGGAGAGAGGGAGAGGTTGAGGAAGACTCCATCCAGTAGCAGCACAATGGCGTGGTGATGATGGAGGAGCGTGGCAATCCTGCAGGGCTTCGCCAAGCACCGCGAGAGAGGAGGAGCACTTGGGAGAGGGAGGGCTGCGCCAGGGGCAAGTGTGAAGCTCCCATGCGCCTCCCCACTATATATAGGGGTGGAGGGGGCTGGTTTCTTGCCCTCCAAGTCCATTGGGGCGTTGGCAAAGGTGGGAGGAAAGAAATCCCATCATTTCCTTCCCCACCGATTGCTATCCCCCCTTTTTAGGGATCTTGATCTTATCCCTTTGGGATATGATCTTATTCCTTCTAAGGGGGGATCTTGGTGCGCCTTGACCAGGGGTGTGGGGCCTTGCCCCCACTACCCACGTTCATGTGGGTCCCCCCATGCAGGTGGGCCCCACTCCGGAACCTTCTAGAACCTTCCCGGTACAATACCGAAAAATCCCGAACATTTTCCGGTGGCCAAAATAGGACTTCCCATATATAAATCTTTACCTCCGGACCATTCCGGAACTCCTCGTGACGTCCGGGATCTCATTCGGGACTCCGAACAACATTCGGTAACCACATGAAAACTTCCTTTATAACCCTAGCGTCATCGAACCTTAAGTGTGTAGACCCTACGGGTTCGGGAGACATGTAGACATGACCGAGACGTTCTCCGGTCAATAACCAACAGCGGGATCTGGATACCCATGATGGATCCCACATGTTCCACGATGATCTCATCGGATGAACCACGATGTCAAGGACTTAATCAATCCCGTATACAATTCCCTTTGTCTAGCGGTATTGTACTTGCCCGAGATTCGATCGTCGGTATCCTTATACCTTGTTCAATCTCGTTACCGGCAAGTCTCTTTACTCGTTCCGTAACACATCATCCCGTGATCAAATCCTTGGTCACATTGCGCATATGATGATGTCCTACCGAGTGGGCCCAGAGATACCTCTCCGCTTACACGGAGTGACAAATCCCAGTCTCGATTCATGCCAACCCAACAGACACTTTCGGAGATACCTGTAATGCACCTTTATAGCCACCCAGTTACGTTGTGACGTTTGGTACACCCAAAGCACTCCTACGGTATCCGGGAGTTGCACAATCTCATGGTCTAAGGAAAAGATACTTGACATTATAAAAGCTCTAGCAAACGAACTACACGATCTTTGTGCTATGCTTAGGATTGGGTCTTGTCCATCACATCATTCTCCTAATGATGTGATCCCGTTATCAACGACATCCAATGTCCATAGCCAGGAAACCATGACTATCTATTGATCACAACGAGCTAGTCAACTAGAGGCTCACTAGGGACATATTGTGGTCTATGTATTCACACGTGTATTACGATTTCCGGATAATACAGTTATAGCATGAATAAAAGACTATTATCATGAACAAGGAAATATAATAATAACTAATTTATTATTGCCTCTAGGGCATATTTCCAACAATATGTGTCTCCAATTAATATAGTAGTAGTAGAGTACTTAGGCACGTACTCCATAACATCACCATGCATTGCACATACAACATTTAGTGGTACGTAGTAAAAAAAGACAAATACCTATATGCCACGCATGTTCATACTATTTGTGCCTTTCTACTTCACTTACTGCGCTATATTACTCGGGTTCGTACGTCCACTCCTAGGTACATGTCTGTGTCGTAGCTCCAGTCCCAAGTGTTCTTCATAGATGGAACAATCCATATCATAGCAGTTAGTGTGGCTCCCCGCGATGGAGACTCATCCAAACTATGGCCAGCCTGGACACAGAGCAGTCGCATGCACCGGGAAGCGGCACTCTCTCTAATGTCGCCCTGCTTCAAAGCCGGCACCAGTAAGAGGTCGCCTCCGCTCTGGCCGGCATTAATGCGGCACTGGGCGACGCTGACCATTTCCCGTGGGAAGCGCGCGCTGGCAAGGGAGTATTGGTTTTGAACCGTTTCAAGTGTAGTACTGGTAGTTTGCAAAACTACTCAATTATTGCACTCAGTTTCCTAAGAAATTGTGGTAAAAAACGTTACTCCATAGCCCGCTTCCCTTCTCCTTCCTCTTCCACCGCCCGCGCACGTCTGCGAGAAGCAACCAGTCAACCCTTATATGGGAGTGCTAGCACAAAAAGATGCATGCATAACAACTAAAATTTCCATATTAAAGCGCCGCTCCAGCGGGAGTATGGCGTATGTCGTTACCTTCAGCCGGGCCATGGCTACCGGGAAATGGCGACCAGAGAAGAGGCAGTGGGATGGGAATAAATGCAGCTACTGTTTGGGTTCGCCTTCCAGCTTAAATAAATGCGCACCATCACGTGTACCCGCGGGTGCACAAATTGTAACATATGTGTTTGCTTAAGTGGGCATCACGTAACTGGTGTGTGAGAGATTCTGAGAGACAGAGTGCGTGTGTGCGACTCTACTCTTCAGACATGTACTCAACCTTTTGCATCAGGATATAAGTACAATGGTATTACACTTTAGCTAGTTATTTACATGGCCATGTTAACGTAGTTGTGTAAAACAAATGTCACTTCCTACTCATGATTTGCGTTATATAATTACAAGCAAGATGCTCGTGCATTGCACGAAACATCAAAATGCATTTTTTTTACAAAACACCCGTTGTGATTGACCCATGCAGGAGTAATCCCATGTGTAGAAACTAATGATATCTCAAGAATTTTATCGGAAAACTGGTACCTTGAGAATTTCATTGAAAAAATAAAAGATGAGAGATAAGGTGAGGAGGAGTGGAGCGTGGTGGTGACTGGTGGTCGGACTGGGCGGAGGCATGGGGATGGACGGCGCCGGCAGGCAGCAGCGGCCCCCATGCTAGATTGTTCCAGAGACTTCCTTTTTTAATTGCTCAGCAATGAGGTTGTGGGAGATAAGGATGTGGAGAGAGGTGCGGGTATCTTTTGTAAAATTATCATAGTTTGCTTTCTATCCGTCAGATATAGATCGGACGGTCTATATTACAAGATGGTAGGCACACCATCATCACCAACTCAGTTTTTTATAAGAGTAGAGATGATAGGTTTGCTAACTACTAAAGTAAAGTGGAATTTGTCCATGTTATACAAGTAAATTAAGGTGATTGTTTATCATACGGGTAAGGTTAGACCAAGGGTGGTAGGAACAAATGCTCCGCCTAGAGCATGTGTGTGTGAGATGGAGTCTTAGTGTGTGTGGGGGGTGGGGGTGCGTGTGTGTGAGAGAGATGTAGTCTTAGTGTGTGGGGGTGGGGGTGGGGGTGTGCCTGTGGGGGTGGGGTGTGTGTGTGTGTGACGCAGGGTCCTCGGTGGCAGATGTAATTTAAGTGTGTGTTGCTTCATCATGGAGAGGTGATGTGTATGGAAGAGGCCACCAACGATGGGGTGCGAGAGAGAAAAGGGTCGTAGAGAGGGAATAGAAGGTGTGTGCGCGTGAGAGGAGTCGACATCAAGAGAACGTGTTTGTTCGAGAGACACCGAGGAACACTACTATATATCGATGGTGCATGTAGGTGGGAATTAAATGAAGGGATGGTCTTATTAGTTTCGTGGATATAGGGGAAGAGTGAGAGGAGGTAGCTAGAAGGAGATTGTTAAGTATGAGTATGTGTTTTACCCATCCAGGCGGAAGTTATGTGCACACAAGAAGAGAACGATTTGATGTGGCATTAGGGTTGAGGGTAATTAACTAATTATGGAGACATAGAGACCTTGAACGTGCATGTACGGGAGGTATACATGTATACGTGGGATGTCTGTGTGTGCGCGCGCATGATCAAGATAAAAAAAAGAAGACATAAGTCATAAGATCAACGACATGGGAGACACGGATCGGTATGACAATATGCATGCATGTGAGGGTGTAGGGAAGAAGGCCCGACAATTGAGCATGTGTTTTTGTCTTTAAGAGATAGTGGCGTGGGCTGGAGCATGCATCTATGGCGAGCAGAGGGAGTGAGACACAACGATTGTGCAAAAGAGATCAACCTATAAATGCATGTATGGAGAGACATATATAGTGTGGGTGATAGGAAGCAAGAGTGCGTGCGAGAAAGAAATGTTGACGGAGAAACTACAGATAGATATAGAGATGAAGATGCTAGCTAGAGGGACATTGGCTAGTTTGAGTGTTGGAGATGACCGCCGGGTGGTTCAGAGGGTGAAGTTATGTGTGTGAGAGAGAAAGATAAAAAGAGGGCACTTGACTGCATGTAGAGAGAAACATACATAGTGTGCGTTAGGAAGCAAGAGTGAGGGCGAGTGTCGGTGTACTAGAGTAGGGGTACCCTAGTATCCCGAACTCGTGCACGGTCAGTTGTAGCACCCCGCGGCAAGGCTTGCCAGGGGATCGCCAAGATTCTCTATGGCTCCTTTGGAGCCATTCAAGAACAAAGTGCTTTAAGTCAAGGAAACAAGGCCCCGGCAAGAGGAGCTTGCTGGGAAGGCCATCCATGGCACGCAGAAGACAAGACCCCGGCAAGAGGAGCTTGCCGGGAAGGCTCGGAGAGCGACAAGCCTCCGGACACAACAAGGATTCAGCTCCGGCAAGTCACTTGCCGGGTCAGGCTACCTCTCTACATCTCCGCTCCAGCTCATCCACCAACGTGTCGCCATGGGGCCATTCCAAGCGCGCGTGTCAAGAGGCTGTGCAGCCAGCGGAGAGCAGCGGTAAGCGGCGCTGACAAGATAAGCCATCGTGGCAGACGGTGGCGCCCGTGACGGCCACTTTTTGCACTGTTTGGGAGACTTAGACGGGCATTTATTGCCCTTGTCCCCTGCCGTCAGGGTTAGGTATGATACACTGTACACTGTGCAAGTAGGTGTACCAACTACTGTTTTTCCATTTGTACCCTCATCCACGTTGCCACCTGTGGTGACCCCTTGGAGCCTATAAAAGGAGGCCCATGCGCAACGTAGAGGGGGTTCGGTTCGTTCGATTCAGCTCATTCGAAACCAGAGACACTCAGGCTAGGTTTTGTAGCTCTCCTTGCTCCCTAGCAAGAACACAATACAATTAGACAAGCAGCAGTAGGAGTATTATCTCTCCGGAGAGCTCCGAAGCTGGGTAAACTGCTCGTGTGCATCGCCTCGATCTGCTCTTCATGCAGTCTCCGCCCCCCACCGAACCGAAAGGGACCCGGGCTTCCGGTCCCATAGGTGTCCGTGGGCACGATCAGCCTCCCCGACATCTTTGGCGCGCCAGGTAGGGGGCGTCGAGGTTGTGTGAACCTGATCCGGCGTTCACACGAGCCGCATCTTCATCATCTTCAACATCTTCATCAACATGCCACCGAAGAAGAAGGCTTCGGCTGCAGCAGAGCCGTCCGCATCGAACCCACCACCTCCGGAGCAATCAGGCGGTGGGGTAGACGCCGGCGGAAGAACGAACGTGGACGAGGGAGCCCACGACGCTGACAAGTCCAAGGACAAGGCGGCGCAGACTTCGGCGTCCAGACATTCACCGCGTCCATCCCAGGAGCCGCGAGACCGACAGTGTCATGGTGTCCACAACACCATACGCTCGTTGGACCAAGGCCGAGCTGGTGGATCTCGCAGTGCTGGAGACCAGCATGCACGTCGACATGCTGGCGCGAGCGAGGCACGGTCGCCCGGCCGGGGGACTGCTCCTTCTAACATCAATAGAAGTCCGAGCATATCCCGCTCCTCGCACCGTTCGCCACTGCCGCCCACCACGCGAGAAGAAGCTTTGGCGCGAGCTCAGCTGCTCCTGGACTACCCTCCGACGTTCGACAAGGTTGACGAATGGAGGGCCACCATCCAGAGTCTCATCGGCATCGCCAACAGCGATGCTCCGCGGCAACCGACTACATCGCTGCCGCGGGAAGACGACAAGGCACGAGCCGGTGGTGACGAAACCTGTGGGGGTGCAACCACCATGCACTCTCCACCCAGAAGGCCAAGATCACCAACTCGTCGGATCCACCTCGACAGCGACTCCACCGCGTCATCGGACCCACGAGCTCGCCGTGATCAGCGTCAAGTTCTTCAAGAACGGCAACAAGAAGACGCTCGAACCCGCATCGAGCGCCAAAGAGAAGCGCGACGTCAACCAGACCAGCGCGCTGGGCCCACTGTCGACATGCATGCGCCAGGGGAACCAGGCGACTTGCCGTACGCGGTTGGTTGCCCTGCGTTCACCCGTGAGCTGCGGCAAGTCCGGTGGCCCGACAAGAAGAATTTCAAGCCAGATGTGCCAGAGAAGTATGATGGCAGGACACATCCGTCGGAGTTCCTCAGCATCTACACCATTGCGGTGCAGGCTGCAGGGGGACAAGACGACAAGATCCTCGCCAACTACTTCCCGCTGGTACTCAAGCCCAGCGTCAGATCTTGGCTCATGCACTTGCCGGATAACTCCATATCCTCTTGGGCAGATCTGTGCCATCAGTTTGTCGGCGCCTTCACAGGCGGCCACAAGCCTCATGGCCAGGAGAGTGATCTTCATCTGCTCGCCCAGAAGGAGAGACTCTGCGCAAGTTCATTCAGAGATTCAGCCGTGTGCACTACAACATCCCAGACGTCCACCCTGCCGCGGTGATCAGCGCATTTCATCAGAACATGCGGAACCGCGGGATGAGGGAGGAGATGGCGATGTGCAAGGTCAAGGACGTCAGTGAGCTGTACGCCCTGGCCGACAAGTGTGCACGAGCTGAGGAAGGAAGGAGACTCCCAGGGGAGAATGCAGAAGCAGGATCTGACAGTGAGGAGACCGCTCCGGCAAGGAAAAGCCGGCGGCGTAACAACAGGAAAAAGAAGGGCAAAGATGTGCTAGTTGTTGAGCAGTCCGGCAATGGAGGTGCCGCCAATAAAGCCAAAGTTGGTAGCTCCGGCAAGGAGGTTGCCGCGGGCGCCAACGACTAGGCTGTGGCGGTCGCCGACAAGCAGGACAACTCCAACAAGCAGTATTGCAAGATCCACCGCACCAAGGGCCACGACCTCCAGAGCTGCAAGAAGGTCGAGCAGCTCGTCGAGCAGCAGAAAGCTGAGTACGAGCGGCGTGACAAGGAGAAGGCCCAGGAAGGTGCCGGAGGAGCCGGCAAGAAGCGCCCCGGCCGGGAAGGACGCCGCGGCAAGGCCAAGCAGCGGCAAGGAGACAGACCTCCCCGCAGCCGCGACAAAGACGAAGACGACGACAGCGATGAAGACATGGATGATGATGAAGCCGATGAGCAGGAGTTTCAGAAAGCCACAGAGGTCCTCTGTGTTGACGGGGGTGCTTCTCTGCATACTTCGCACCGCCAACTCAAGCAGTGGATGCGGGAAGTTAATGCAGCAGAACCATCCGTAGAGTCACGCAAGCCTCTAAAATGGTCCAGCACGCCTATCATCTTCGATATTGAGGACCACCCTGATCGCATAACTGCGGTCGGATGCTTGCCGATGTTGGTCTCACCAACTATCCGCAACCTCAAGGTCACCAAGATGCTAGTTGACGGCGGGGCCGGCTTGAACCTGATCTCCTCCGCAGTGCTCCAGAAGCTTTAGATCCCTGACAGCGAGCTCGAAGAAACTGGCACATTCCAAGGAATCAATCCGGGAAGGAGCAAGCCGAAAGGGAAGATCATGTTGCCGGTAACATTTGGCAGCGAGCTAAACTTCAGGACTGAGAGGGTCACGTTCGACGTTGCTGATTTTCCATTGCCCTACAATGGGATACTTGGCCGTCCAGCACTTGCCAAGTTCATGGCAGCCTCTCATTATGCATACAACTTACTCAAGATGCCAGGCCCGATAAGTGTCATTTCTGTCCATGGCGACAAGAAGGATGCTCTTATCTGCACCGACAAGATCTACCGGGAAGCAGCAGCCGCAGCAGATCGCGAGACACTTGCCGCTGAAGCTCCCGGGGGAAATAAGAAGTCCAAGTCCGGCAAGAGTTCTGATGCCCACTCCGGCAAGCGCACCTCTTCGGAGTGCTGCGCTACCGTCGAGGATGCACCATCGAGCTCCACTGGCAAGTGCAAGAAGAAGACGATGGCTGCTCCACCAGCAACCAAGAAGGTGTCTGCTAAGGAGGACGGCACTGGTGGTACCTTCACCATCAGTGCCACGCTTGACCCTAAATAGGAAAGCGCGCTCGTTGCTTTCCTGCGGGCGAATGTCGACGTGTTTGCATGGCAACCGTCTGACATCCCCGGCGTTCCCAGGAAAGTAATTGAGCACCACTTAGCTGTCTGTCCTCATGCGCGACCCGTCAAGCAGAAAGTCAGAAAGCAAGCAGTGGAGCGCCAAGAATTCATCGCAGAAGAGATAAAGAAGTTGGAAGCAGCAGGCCTTGTCAGAGGAGTGCTCCATCCTACGTGGTTGGCCAATCCTGTAGTTGTGCGCAAAGCAAACGGGAAATGGAGGCTTTGTATCGATTTCACCGATGTCAATAAAGCTTGTCCCAAAGACCCATTTCCCTTGCCGCGCATTGACCAGATTGTTGACTCCACAGCCGGATGTGATTTGCTTTCATTTCTTGATGCATACTCAGGATACCATCAGATCTTCATGGCAGAAGAGGATGAGGAGAAAACCGCATTCATCACTCCATGTGGCACATACTGTTTCATACGGATGCCTTTCGGATTGAAGAATGCTGGTTCAACGTTTGCAAGAGTGGTCCATGAAGCTTTTGAGCCGCAGATGCACAGAAATGTAGAAGCCTACATGGATGACATAGTGGTCAAGAGCAAAGACAGGGCAACTCTGGTTCAAGACTTAGATGAAACTTTTGCAAATCTGCGCAAAATCAACCTCAAGCTCAACCTCGAGAAGTGCGTGTTTGGAGTCCCCTCCGGCAAGCTTCTCGGGTTCTTCGTATCTCAGCGGGGAATTGAAGCCAATCCCGACAAGATTAAGGCCATTGAGCAAATTGAAGCACCAAAGCGCGTCAAGGATGTACGAAGACTTGCCGGTTGCGTGGCTGCTCTCAGCAGGTTTATCTCTAAGTCTGCTGAGCGCGCCCTGCCATTTTTCAAAATTTTGAAAAAGGCAGGTCCAATGAAATGGACTCCCGAAGCGGAGGCTGCGCTGCAAGACTTAAAGAGATACTTGTCCTCCACTCCAACACTTGTTGCACCAAAGCCACAAGAGAAGTTGTTGCTATATATAGCGGCAACCAATCAAGTGGTTAGTGCTGCGTTAGTGGCGGAGAGGGAGGCGGAAGATGAGCCGGCAACCAAGGCAGATGCACCCAGCGACAAGCAAGGCACTTCACCGACAAGCTCTGGTCCCGACAAAGATGGATCTGCGCAGGAATGTGAGAGCGTGCAGAAGAAAATGGTGCAGCGCCCAGTTTACTTTGTCAGTTCCCTATTGTAGGGGGCTAGGTCAAGGTACTCTGGTGTGCAGAAATTGCTTTTCGGCCTTCTCATGGCCTCGAGAAAGCTGCGCCATTATTTCCAAGCACACGAGATCACAGTTGTCACTCGCTTTCCGCTGAAGAGGATACTGCAAAATCCAGAAGCGACAGGCAGGATTGTCGAGTGGGCACTGGAACTGTCAAGCTTTAGCCTCAAGTTTGAAAGCACTTCAACTATCCAAAGCAGAGCATTGGCGGAGTTCATAGCAGAATGGACACCGACACCAGATGAAGAAATTCCAGAGACGAGCATCCCCGTCAAGGAAGCAAGCAGAGAGTGGATAATGTACTTTGATGGTGCCTTCTCGCTGCAAGGCGCCGGTGCGGGTGTACTGCTTGTCGCACCCACCGGAGAGCACCTCAAGTACGTAGTCCAGATGCACTTTCCCAAGGAGCAAGCAACAAACAATACTGCAGAGTATGAGGGTTTGCTTGCCGGTCTTAGGATCGCGGTGGACCTTGGGATCAAGAAGCTCATTGTCAGGGGTGACTCACAGCTTGTCATCCGCCAAGTAAACAAGAGTTATTAGAGCCCGTTGATGGAAGCTTATGTTGATGAAGTGAGGAAGCTAGAAGAACACTTTGACGGCCTACAAATGGAACATGTTCCAAGAGCTCAAAATGATATAGCTGATGGCCTGTCAAAGTGCGCTGCACTTAAGTTACCTGTGGAACCAGGAACCTTTGTGCTCAAGCTGACTCAACCAACTATAGAACCGTCAACTGGGTAGAGCAAGAAGAGGAAGTTGATCTCCGGCGACTATTTTCCGGCAGAACTCCCTGAGTCCGCCGCCAAGAGGGTCCCCCTGATCAACGCCAGGAGTGCTGAGGAGCAGTTTGCTCCGACAAGCCCTAGGGTTTGTTTCGTTGAAGCAAACGCTCCCGACAAGTTTTGCTCCGGCAAGCTTGCCGGGGGATGTCAAGCTCCGGCAGAACCTCAGGTTCTTGCCGTAGAAGCGGATGTTCCCGCAGCAGCAGATGTGCCTTTAGTCCTTGTTGTCGAGCCGCAAGCTCCAGCATGGGCACAGCAGATTGTTCATTTCCTTCAGACAGGAGAACTTCTCGAAGAGCAAGAAGAAGCGGAAAGAGTAGCCCGGCAGTGAAGTATGTACCAGTTTGTCGACAGCACACTGTACAGAAGAAGACTCAACGGTGTGAAATTGAAGTGTATTTGCCGGGAAGATGGACAGAAGCTGTTGGCGGAGATACACGGAGGCATATGTGGTCACCACATTGGCGCAAGAGCACTTGCCGGCAAGGCGTTCCGGCAAGGTTTCTTTTGGCCGACAGCCCTCCAGGATGCAACTGCACAAGTAACCAAGTGTGAAGCGTGCCAGTTCCATTCCAAGCAGATTCACCAGCCAGCTCAAGCTCTCCAGACGATCCCTTTGTCCTGGCCATTTTCGGTCTGGGGGCTCGACATTCTCGGCCCTTTCCCCCGAGCTGTCGGGGGCTTTGAGTACTTGTACGTCGCCATCGACAAGTTCACAAAGTGGCCGAAAGTGGAAGCAGTGAGGAAGGTGACCGCACAGTCAGCAGTCAAGTTCTTTAGGTCAATTGTTTGCCACTTCGGGATCCCTAACAGGATCATCACCGACAACGGCACCCAATTCACGAGCCGCACCTTCATGCAGTACGTCCAAGATCTTGGCGCCAAGGTCTGCTTCGCTTCTGTTGCTCACCCGAGAAGCAACGGTCAAGCGGAGAGGGCAAATGCCGAAGTGCTGCGTGGCCTCAAGACCAGAACTTTCGACAGGCTGCACAAGTGCGGAAGAAACTGGATTGAGGAGTTGCCGGTGGTTCTTTGGTCGATCAGGATGACGCCAAATCGAGCCACTGGCCAGACACCTTTCGCTCTAGTCTATGGAGCAGAGGCAGTTATCCCCACGAAACTCGTATACGGGTCACCTCGAGTGCTCGCTTATGATGAGCTCGAGCAAGAGCAGCTGCGACAAGATGACGCGTTGCACCTTGAGGAAGACCGTCTTCAGGCTGCTGTACGAGCTGCTCGATATCAGCAAGCTTTGTGCCGCTACCATAGCCGCAAAGTTAATGCCAGAAGTCTCGAGGAAGGCGACCTTGTTCTTCGGCGCGTTCAGTCCGCCAAGAATTCAAACAAGTTGACGCCGAAGTGGGAAGGCCCTTATCGGGTGAAACGAGTCACTAGGCCTGGCGCTGTCCGCCTTGAGACCGAAGATGGCGTTCCGGTGAGCAACTCCTGGAACATAGAGCATCTTCGTAAGTTTTACCCGTAAGGCGCGGTTGCCGGAACCTGTTCCGGCAACCACCTTTTGTACAAGTCTTGCCGATGTTGCATATAATCCTTTGTACAAAGCCGAGCGCAGACCCCGTGCATAAGTAAAGCTCATGCGTTCCGCACACCTTGTCAGTTTTATGCTTTATCCATAATATTGCATATGTTATCTGACACTTTGTGCAGCACCCACACCCGGTAAGCACTAACGAGCCATGAGGCTCCATATCTTTTCTTTCTTTTCTTCAAAGAAGGGAAGGGCTCCTCGCACACAAGTTTGCCGGGGGGAAGGAGAAGATAACGATGTGGACCAAGTGTCGCTCGAGGAGGTCAAACCTTGCCGGGAAGCGAACGGCAGAAAAGCTAAGTTGCCCGAGTTTGAGCAATCAGTTTTAAATTTTTTAAGTTATTCTCCTCGAACGATAAGTACTTTGTATGGAAAACCTGTGCGTAGAGGAGCCAACTCGTAGCTAGTCGCGCCCTTACTTTGTTTCGAGTCCGCTCAACAACTTAAGAGAGCTGCAGCTAGTTGCGACAAGGTTGCTTGTCGGAAGCGGCACTACCAGCAGGCTGCTGACATTCCGCACTCAGCGCTCGCGGCAAAGGTGCCCGCGCCGACAAGTTCCCTAAAAGCATAGGGCACAAACATACAAAGGAAGGAATCAAGTAAAGGAAATAACATTGCAATCATTGCCTAAGATAAAGTTATATTACAAAATAACTTGTCGCAGATCTAATAATTTGTTTTTCCAAAACATGATCAGCAGCGATAAGGGAAAGATAAAATTGGCGGCCTAGTCTACACGGTCACCCTCAACCCTCTTGACCTTGCTCACCCTGTCCACGATGGGGGCGACAAAGTCCTTGAGCGCCTCTACATCAGCATCCGGCGGCAAGGACTTGAGGACGTTGGTGAGGTCGAGGCCTGGATTGCGGAAGGCCACCTTCATCAGCACCTTTTGGAGAACTTCCGAGCAGATCTGGCGCGACTCCTCGGCCAGTCGCTTTGGGATCGCTGCCCGGAGTCACCGGAGAGCCGTCACCACGCCCTTGAAGAATAAGCTGAGCTTGACGCTGGGCTGGAGATGCTCGTCGGAGGAGTATCCAAGATCTTCCATCCCAATCTCTGTCAGCTCCTTGTCGATGATGGCGGCAGTATCCACAAGACCCTCTGTCCAGTGCATCACGTTCTCTCTGAAGGTGTTCTGGGCGGTTGTGGCACTCGTTAGCAGCTCCTCGCCGGTCTTGATCTTCTCCAGCAAAGCCACCTCCCGCTCCTTGGCGCTGTCCAGGGTCTCCATCAAGGTGGTCAGCTACAGCTCAAGATCTGCCCTGGAGTCCTTGGCGGCGTCGAGCTCTTTGATCTTCTCAGCAAGACGGCCCTGCAACTCGCCAAGAGTGTAGGCGTCCTTCTCGCGTTCGTGCTTCAGCGCGTCAAGCTCCTCGCCGCTCTTTTGGAGACTGGCCTCCAGCTGCGTCACTCTTGTCTCCAACTCCTTCTTGGCGGCCTCAGCAGCTGTGGCAGCATCTTTTGCTTCCTTGAGCGCTCTGCCAAGTGATTGCTCGCGCGCGGCAAGCTCTTCCTCGTAGCTGTCAAGGTTGACCTTCCGCTGCACCAGCTCGCCTTCTTGCGCAGATAGCTTCTCACCGGCCAGCCATTGCTGCTCCTCGACCTCAGCCTTCTCAAGGATGAAGGCTGTGCGCTCTTCAGAAAGCTGCGCCCGCTCTTCTGCTATGTCCTGGAGAGCTTCTCGGTTGGCGGCCCGGAGCTCTTCTGCGCGTTTTTCCATGTCTGCTCCCGCCCTCGCGACAAGTGCCTCCCGGGACTCCAACTTGGCTTGTCGGGCGCGGTAGAGCGACAGCAGCTTCTTCAGCAGCTGCTCCTCCTTAGACTCGCCGCTGCTGCTGCTTGGCGCGTCAACCAGCATAGCCCAGCAGAGGCGAGCAGCTCTCCGTCGAAGGTCTCCCCTTCGACCGGAGCCCTGGATCTCGACGCCCAGGGGAGCTTGATGAAGACCCCGTCGCCGGCCTTCAGATAGGCGCCGGGCTGAGGCTCTTCGGAGCCTGACGCTGCATCGATGGCGGAGGGATCGGCAGTCGCCGTAGCGCCTGGCGCTCCTGCGGCCTCAGGGTCGTCAGTACGATCGCCAGACCCCTCGCCGGCCTTTGCGGCGGCAGCCTCAGCGGCCTCTTCGCTGGCGGATCCATCGGTGCCAGCCTCTTCTTCCATGGGGGCGGCATCGTCAATGTTGTCACGCGCGTCCTCCCCGCCGGCAACCTCAGTCTCCATCTGCTCTGTGGCAGATGGATCTGACGATCAGTCAAAGAAAAAGCAAGAACAGTCAAGCAAATGTTCAAAAAGAAAGACAGAAGAAGAACCCAAGGAAAATTTTCGGCCAAGGGATTACCTGCGATGGGATCAGTGGCCGCGGTCTCAACCACCGGAGGATCGCCGGCGCTGCCCCTTATCGGAGAGGCTTCCCTTGTCGGAGAAGCATCCTTTGCCGGAGAGCGTTCCCTTGCCGGGGAATTCTCCCTTGGCGGCGTAGTTGAAGTAGATGGAATCTCAGGAGCGGCTTCCGGACCTCCTGATGAGGCTGCTCTGCTCCTACATAAGTCAATAAGTCAGATATCAGCATAGAAGAAACACCCATGCACACCTAACAGAAAAAAGTAACCCAACACTTACGCTGGGGGCTGTGCTGGGGGCTGCTCTGAGGAAAGGTTGCCGGGTCCGGCAAGGTGGTCTCGGGCGCTTCCTCTGCGATCTCGGCGGGATCATCCTCGACGACAACCACCGGAGTCTTGGCCCTTTTGGAAGCTCTCTGGGCCAGCATCCTGAAAAAGAAAGAGTTCAGAATGAAGCAAGTCAGATTCAAGATGAAGCAATAAAATTGAAGAAATACAAGCACAGCATGGAAGCTTACTCTTCTTCTTCCTCCTCGTCGGAGCTGAGCGCGGAGAGATCAAATTCCGTCTCGCCTCTAGTGCGAAGAGGCAGAGGAGTGGGTTCTCTTGATCACTTGGTGGGAGTGGCAGCGGCGGCCTGGGAGGATCCTGCCTCAGTTGTCGCAGCAGTGTGGGGGGCTCCCGCGGCAACAGTACTTGCCGCGGTAGAGCTCGTCGCACGACGCTGCGGCTGTTGGCCCGTCTGCCGTCTCGTCTCGTCTCCGGCCCTGCGAAGACGCCTCCTTGGCAGAGCCGGGGGCTCCGTTTGCGGCAAGCTGCTAGATGATGGGGCAGAAGCGTCCTCGGCTGGCTCGCTCGGCTCAACTTCGGGCTTGGCCTGCTCCTCCTCGCCAGCAAGCTCCTCTCGATCGGCAAGGCTTGCCGCCTCGGCCGCCTCTGCCTCCTCCACAGTGAACCCGAAGACGCCAGCGGCAGCAGCTGCTGCCGCCTCCTCCAACCTTGTGGCAATACGTACCATCTCTTGGTCGGTGGTGTCGCGGGTGAGCCACTTCTGCTCGTCGTCATGGACAGGCACTTCTTCCAAGCTGTCGAAGAACTGCCGCACGACGTCGTCGGAGGGCTCCTGCCAGGTTGGAACGATCCCATGGGAATCGCACAACGGCATCATGGCGCGGATGCGGTCCAGCGACGAGTTGTTGCACAAGGGGACGACCCCCCTCGGCAACCTAAACCACTCGGGGTGCTCGGGGTCATGCTTGAATAGCTCCTGCAGCATCGCCGTCAACTCCAAGACAGTGAAGTTCCAGTTAAGGCCCGGGCGCAGCCTCATGATGTCTGCCGCATTTTGGAACTCCCAAGCAGGTCTCCCCCTTTCCTGCAAGGGAGCAATGCGGCGGCGAAGGAAGTCTGCGCCAACTGCGCCTACGGTGAGTCCGGCAAGCCTAAGGCGCAAGATCCGGGTCACGGCAATCTACAACCTAGCATCCTCCGGTACCAAGTTGCTCCAATCGTTGCCGCGCACTATTGGGGTTTGGCGCACGGCAGTGAAGGGCTGCGGGTTCTCCTCAACAATCCAGCACCAGTTGCCTCTCCACTCATCCCACTTGCTACGAAACTCTCCTTCCAAGTAAGCTTCCTTCTTGCCGATCCTGGAGACCCAAGCAATCCCTCCGGCAAGCGGCTCTCCTCTCTCGGCGCGGGGCATGAAGAAGTGACGGAAGAGGGCGACATTTGGGTGGACTCCGACAAAGTTCTCGCAAAGGTGTGCGAAAACCGCCATGGTGAGAACGGCGTTGGGGGTGAAGTCAAGGAGGTGGAGGCCATATGTGTTCATGATGTCACAAAAGAATTCGGAAAAGGGCGGGCAGAGCCCACAGTAGAAGAAAAGCACGAAGAAGGGATACCCGACAGAAACCTTCTTAGATGCAGCGGCGGAGATCACCCTCGTGTGCGGGTGCGCCCGCGTCTCCGTCGACCAGAAGAGGTAGTACCCCTCCCGCAACTCCTTTGCGTCGAGCTGGGGGTCGAAGAGGACCCGCTCCTTGCGCAGCGCCGCGAGCCGCTGCGCCTCGGCCGACTTCACGCCTTTCCCCTTGTCGCCTTTCGGAGCCATGGCGGAGCCGGTGGAGGAGGCCGACAGCGTTGATGGTGCTGGGGGCGATGGGGGCAGAGCTTTGCTCTTTTCTGACCAGAGAAGAAGGGGGGAGCGATGGTGGTTTTCGAGATCAAGCAACAAATGGCGAGGGGAACGGAATACCCCTGTTTCCTCTGCTTATAAAGAGGGAGGGGGCAGACGTTTCGCCCTTTCCGGATAAAGAACTTCCCCACGATCTCGCCCACGATCTCTCCCACGACGCCGCGTTCAAGCGTGCCGTTCGTGAGGGACGTGGTGGGTCCGGGGTAAGTAACGGCGTGATTTGAGCCGCGCGTGCCCGTGCACTATTTTGGGCCTGGCCCAACAGCGCTCGGCACCATGTGTGGCCCAGGCCCGGGGGCTCCAGTCGGTGTACTAGAGTAGGGGTACCCTAGTATCCCGAACTCGTGCACGGGCAGTTGTAGCACCCCGCGGCAAGGCTTGCCAGGGGATCGCCAAGATTCTCTATGGCTCCTTTGGAGCCATTCAAGAACAAAGTGCTTTAAGTCAAGGAAACAAGGCCCCGGGAAGAGGAGCTTGCCGGGAAGGCCATCCATGGCATGTAGAAGACAAGACCCCGGCAAGAGGAGCTTGCCGGGAAGGCTCGGAGAGCGACAAGCCTCCGGACACGACAAGGATTCAGCTCCGGCAAGTCACTTGCCGGGTCAGGCTACCTCTCTACATCTCCGCTCCAGCTCATCCACCAACGTGTCGCCATGGGTCCATTCCAAGCGCGCGTGTCAAGAGGCTGTGCAGCCAGCGGAGAGCAGCGGTAAGCGGCGCTGACAAGATAAGCCATCGTGGCAGATGGTGGCGCCCGTGACGGCCACTTTTTGCACTGTTTGGGAGACTTAGACGGGCATTTATTGCCCTTGTACCCTGCCATCAGGGTTAGGTATGATACATTGTACACTGTGCAAGTAGGTGTACCAACTACTGTTTTTCCATTTGTACCCTCATCTACGTTGCCACCTGTGGTGACCCCTTGGAGCCTATAAAAGGAGGCCCATGCGCAACATAGAGGGGGTTCGGTTCGTTCGGTTCAGCTCATTCGAAACCAGAGACACTCAGGCTAGGTTTTGTAGCTCTCCTTGCTCCCTAGCAAGAACACAATACAATCAGACAAGCAGCAGTAGGAGTATTATCTCTCCGGAGAGCTCCGAAGCTGGGTAAACTGCTCGTGTGCATGCCTCGATCTGCTCTTCGTGCAGTCTCCGCCCCCCACCGAACCGAAAGGGACCCGGGCTTCCCGTCCCATAGGTGTCCGTGGGCACGATCAGCCTCCCCGACAGCGAGAAAGAAGGTTGATGGAGAAATAGATAAATAAAAAGATAAAGATGCTAGCTAGTGTGCGTTAGTGATAGGAGTCGAGTGGATCAGAAGGCTGAGTTATGTGTGTGGGTGTGTGTGGGGGTGTGTGTGTGTGTGTGAGAGAGAGAGAGAGGGTGCATGTGAGTCACATACAAACAAATATCAGAGAGAAATGAGATCCTGAGAGACAGAGTTTTGTGTCTGCGAGTGAGAAAGATATTTCACAACGAGAGAGATAGCTAGAGAGACATATGAGGGAACGCAAGATATCTCTAGGGAGAGAGAGTGTGTGTGAGCAACGTACAAGAGAATGGTGAAGAGATATGAGACCCTGGGAGACAGAGTTTGTGTTTGTGTGTGAGAAAGAGATATTTTAAGAGGAAGAGTCATAGCTTCTCATACCTAATGAGCGAAAGACATCTCTGTGTGAGAGGGGGTGTGCGAGTGGCACACAGGGGAGTAGTAGAGAGAAATGAGACCCTGGGAGACGAAGTTTGTGTTTGTGTGAGAGAAAGAGATTTCACATGGAGAATCATAGTTAGAGACACATAGCAGGGAGCAAGATATACTTAGAGAGAGATAGAGTGATGAAGGTCGAGGGAGAGAGTACCGTTAGTGTGTTACAAAGATAAAAGATCATTGTCAACATACAGGTAGCACGAGAGATGCCCGAGAGACGATGAACGTGTATATGTCTAGAGAGATACTCATATATAAGCATGAGTGATAGCTATATGAGACAAATATTTGGATTAAAGGGGATTCAAATATTTAAACTGGAGATCACGACATCGATAATATCATAACGCAAATTGGTGTATCAAATATGCATATTGATTTGAATTTGTGGACACGTGTAATGTTATAGTTTATCAATATTAGTGATCCATAGATTCTTTAATTAGAGACAATGCATGGTTTATATGCAATTAATGTCTTAACGGGATTACACTATATGTTGCGTGTGTGAAACACATTATACATGTTTGAGAAGTAAAAAAAATAAAAACCCGCATGAAACACACATTAATTGGAGACAGTTAGCGAGGAATGCATACATTGGATTTCAACATAAAGTGGTTTCAAATATTTGAAAATCCAAATTAAGATGGATACAGCCTTATGAATCTAAGATCATGCCATTTGTAAACCATATTTATGTATAAAGGGTGTTGTGCTTTTGAAAGTATATATAAAAAATGATGTATATAGAATTTTATTCCAATCGAAAATGGATCCTGATTGAACAAAAATAGAATACAAACTGGATTCGAATTGAGTTGGCACGGTAAACGTGCACTCTTGCTCTGCAAAAATTTGAACGAAGCGGGGAAAGTCGCAGTAACCGCCCGAAACCAAAATCTGCGAGATGGAAATTACTACCTATCCCTGCCATGCAAAGCCTATCAGCTCGATTTCTATAGGTTTCGATAGGGTAGGTTTGTAATTTCACTCAAACGTGACATAACCGCTCCCTCCATTTCCCCATTCGTACTCCGTGGGCGCCAAAACACCTTCTCCACCCCAGCCTCCTCCGTTCGCCACCCCATCCACCGTCGTCCTCCTCCACCATGCCGGAGCTGATGCCCCGACGCCATCATCCATTACAAGAGATCGACCTCTCTCATCCACGGATTCGGACTGGCACTACTAGGAAAAGGGCTATAGATGGGATGGACACTAATGGCGCACTGTACATGTGGTGCGCCATTACTAAATACTAATGGCGCACCATGTGTTGGTGCGCCATTAGTGTGCAAATACTAATGGCGCACCACATCCCACGGTGCGCCATTAGTAAAAAAAATTAATTTTTTCAAAACTACTAATGGCGCACCGTGGGGGTGGTGCGCCATTACTAGTTGACATAGTAATGGCGCACCACACACACGGTGCGCCATTAGTAGTTTTGAAAAAAAAAAGTAAAAAATAATAAAAAAATTTGTTAGTAATGGCGCACCTGTGGACAGTGCGCCACTAGTAATGGCGCACTGTCCACAGGTGCGCCATTACTAAGTTTTTTTCAAAAAATAATTCAAAAAAATTTTCATTTTTTTATTTCTTTTTCAAAGTAATGGTGCATCACCCCACGGTGCGCCATTACTAACTTGGCCCAACACCGAATGCACCCCCCCCCCCCCGGTGGACCGCCTTTTCAGTTTAAAAAAAAATAAAAGAAAATGATAGAAATGTCAAAAAAATAAAAGAAAATAAGTTTCCCATGTAATATGTGGTCTAGTTGTTGGGAAAAGTTACAAATATGAATTTTGACTTTATTTGCAAAATCTCTCTGGAAATTTGTAAAATGGGCATAACTTTTGCATACGAACTCGGATTAAAAAGTTTTTTATATGAAAAAGCATCTACTCGAAAAGTTACATCCGAATTTAACCGGGGGAACCCCGTTAAACATTTCCAAAATCCCCAAAAACCTAACAGAAAAAAGTTACGGGGCTTTCAAGATCTAGAGGCAAAAAAATTCAAAAATTTTCAAACTTACTAGTGGCGCACCGTGGATGTGGTGCGCCACTAGTAACAGAAAAAAAAATTGGTTTTGAATTTTTTTTTGAATTTTTTTTCCAAAAACGGATACGTAATATGACCGGGAAGTTTAAAATATTTTTCAAAATTTCATCATAGTCATGAACATGAACAAAGTCCTAGACATCAACAAGGTATAATAGGATTGATATGCTAGATATATCAACAGGTGCCTGTGAAGTGAGCTGTTGCTGGGGTTGGATAGAACTCTGAAGTTAAGCATGCTTGGGCTGGAGTAGTGTGAGGATAGGTGACCTTTCGGGAAGTTTGACCATGGAGTGCGATTTGACCTGAGATTAAGCATATTGACCAGAGATTAAGAAAAAAACGAAAAAAAATTGAAAAAAAATCAAAAAATTTAAAAAAAATTGAAAAAAAAATTGAAAAAAAAATTGAAAAAAAATTATTACTAATGGCGCACTTCTATGTGGTGCGCCATTACTAAGTCAGATAGTAATGGCGCACCTCTAGTCATACTAATGGCGCACTACAGGTGCGCCATTAGTATCTCGTATACTAATGGCACACCAATAGTGCGCCATTAGTAGGCAAAACTGGTGCGCCATTAGTAGGCCTTTTTCTAGTAGTGCGGGATCCTTGCATCCCGCCCTCTTGCTTCATCCCCGCCGTCATCCACCTTGCCGGCACCGCTCCTACGACTGTCTCGTCCATCGTGCCATGCCGCCACCGTCTACCCTCCTAGATCTGCTTGTATGCTGCCGACAGCCATCGCTACCGCAGCACCGTCAAATTCTCAGCAGATGCATACATGGTGCCGCACCAGAGGCGGGACTCTTGCTCAACTTATTTATCATAGCAAGAAAATATATCGCCACTGCTTTACCCTTATTTCTTGTCCATCACTTACTTGCTAGTTGAAAGCAAACATTGGTTGCGAAGTTGCCTTTGTCCGGTTTGCACCTTCCGATCCGCCATGGCACGCTCAACACTATACCCGCAATGCTTATGGTTTTCCCCTTCTATATTCCATACTAGTTAAATGACAGTAGGCTAAATTTCAAAATTGGGCCAGTCGATTTTTCAGAGTTCGCCAGTGTGAAGGAAGGGGCTCGGGTGGGGACGGTGGTTGTGGGGGCAGTGGTGGGGCCTCGCCGAATGAAGAAAACTTGATGCAGGTGGGGGCGGGGGTGGGGGTGGGGTGGCGGAGGAACACAGGCGATGGGGGCTGGTGGTTCGGCCGGAGGCCCGTGCGGTGTTCTATATGGGAAGCATAGTATGTTCCTTGTCAGGAAGGGGAGCAGGGACATCTACAGTCGACATCTCTATTGGGCCGGTTCTGCTAAATGATTTTGCACTTCGAGTTGGTCTGCCATAATACCCCAGAAATGGAGGGAGCCGCGCGGTCTTTGATAGACTAAACTGATAGTAACAGTTGTGCGCCTTCAGATGAATAGAGTTGGTCTGTAGGTGATCGATAGGCTGCATATTAGTAGCGGCAAAACCCTATGTTTTCCATCCAGTTCCGCTTTCCCGATTTATTTATGGTGGTTATGGTGTACCCCTATTATCTGCACTACGATCTGCCTACTAGCTCTGCTCTCTCGTTATCATGGTTTGGCAATAAACTTTCTATACGGTATATTATGAACCTATCATCTGCCAACTATCCTTACATCTGGGGCCCCCAACAGGGAGCCTATTTTTTGTGTAGTTGTGCCAGATTATATTAATCTACTCACCATATTACAGCACACATGGGCTCTCTCATCAGAATCCAGTGATAGCACACGAGGGTTTACAAGGAGCCTCTATTATATTACAATATCCTCTACATTACAAAGATAATCATTTCTGTTTTCATGCTTTACAGATATTTTACGTAATCACAATGAATATAAGAATGCGCACATCAGAAGTATATTGTGGAACAGTTCAATGGGTAACAAACTTGGCATCAAGGGATTGAGGTCCATTGTGGATGCAATGAAACACACATGCTCCCGACCTATAGATTCGTATTCAGAATATGATCCTAATGACTATTCTAAGATCAAGGAGTCAAAGACAGATGGCCTATCCTATTCACCCAATAAGGTGCCTGTTCTAATTTGGCAAGGTTTTATTGGTTGCACATATCTTGCATAAGGTGTCTTGCATTTGTTTTGCTTTGTTGCACCGCCATCTTCTTAGTTTACTCATGATATTGTTGGGGAACGTAGCAGAAATTCAAAATTTTCTACGCATCACCAAGATCAATCTATGGAGTAACCTAGCAACGAGGGGAAGGGGAGTGCATCTACATACCCTTGTAGATCGCTATGCGGAAGCGTTCAAGTGAACGGGGTTGATGGAGTCGTACTCGTCGTCATCCAAATCACCGATGATCCTAGTGCCGAACGGACGACACCTCCACGTTCAACACACGTGCAACCCGATGATGTCTCCCGTGCCTTGATCCAGCAAGGGGAGAGGGAGAGGTTGGGGAAGACTCCGTCCAGCAGCAGCACGACGGCGTGGTGGTGGTGGAGGAGCGTGGCACTCCAGCAGGGCTTCGCCAAGCACCGCAAGAGACGAGGAGGGAGAGAGGTAGGGCTGCGCCAAGAGGGAGATGTTCTTGTGTGTTAGGCAGCCCCAAAACCTCCACTATATATAGGGGCAAAGGGGAGGGGAGGCGCCCTAGGGTTTCCCCTAGGGGGGCGGCGGCCAGGGGAGATGGGATCTCCCCTTTGGGTGACTTGGCCCCCAAGCCAGGAGGTGGGAACCCTAGTTGGGGCGCCCCAAACCCCTTGGTCACGGGGGATTAGGTGAGGGGGGCGCACAGTCCCTTAGTGGGCTGGTTTGCCCCCTTCCCTTGGCCCATGAAGCCCCCCAACACTTGCCAGGGCTCCCGAAACACCTTTCGGTCATGCTGCTCATCACCCGGTACCTCCGGAACACTTCCGGACTCCAAAACCCTTCGTCCAATATATCAATCTTTACCTCCAGACCATTCCGGAACTCCTCGTGACGTCTGGGATCTCATCCGGTACTCCGAACAACATTCGGTAACCACGTATATCTATTCCCTATAACCCTAGCGTTACTAAACCTTAAGTGTGTAGAGCCTACGGGTTCGGGAACCATGCAGACATGACCGAGACGTTCTCTGGTCAATAACCAACAGCGGGATCTGGATACCCATGTTGGCTCCCACATGTTCCACGATGATCTCATCGGATGAACCACGATGTTGAGGATTCAATCAATCCCATATTCAATTCCCTTTGTCTAGCGGTATAGTACTTGCCCGAGATTCGATTGTCGGTATCCCGATACCTTGTTCAATCTCCTTACCGGCAAGTCTCTTTACTCGTTCCGTAACACATCATCCCGTGATCAACCCCTTGGTCACATTGTGCACATTATGATGATGTCCTACCGAGTGGGCCCAGAGATACCTCTCCGTCACAGGAGTGACAAATCCCAGTCTCGATTCGTGCCAACCCAACAGACACTTTCGGAGATACCCGTAGTGCACCTTTATAGCCACCCAGTTACGTTGTGACATTTGTTACACCCAAAGCATTCCTACGGTATCCGAGAGTTGCACAATCTCATGGTCTAAGGAAATGATACTTGACATTAGAAAAGCTTTAGCATACGAACTACACGATCTTTGTGCTAGGCTTAGGATTGGGTCTTGTCCATCACATCATTCTCCTAATGATGTGATCCCGTTATCAACGACATCCAATGTCCATGGTCAGGAAATCGTAACCATCTATTGATCAACGAGCTAGTCTACTAGAGGCTTACTGGGGACATGGTGTTGTCTATGTATCCACACATGTATCTGAGTTTCCTATAAATACAATTATAGCATGGATAATAAACGATTATCATGAACAAGGAAATATAATAATAACAACTAATTTATTATTGCCTCTAGGGCATATTTCCAACAGTCTCCCACTTGCACTAGAGTCAATAATCTAGTTCACATCGCCATGTGATTAACACCCACAGGTCACATCGCCATGTGACCAACATCCAAAGAGTTTACTAGTGTCACTAAACTAGTTCACATCATCATGTGATTAAGACTCAATGAGTTCTGGGGTTTGATCATGTTTTGCTTGTGAGAGAGGTTTTAGTCAACGGGTCTGCAACATTCAGATCCATATGTACTTTGCAAATCTCTAGGTCATATTGTAAATGTTGCTTCCACACTCCACTTGGAGCTATTCCAAATGGTTGCTCCACTATACGTATCCGGTTTGCTACTCAGAGTCATTCAGATAGGTGTTAAAGCTTGCATCGACGTAACCCTTTACGCCGAACTCTTTATCACCTCCATAATCGAGAAACATGTCCTTATTACTCCAAGGACAATTTTGACCGCTGTCTGGTGATCCACTCCTTGATCACCTTTGTACCCTCTTGCCAGACATGTGGCAAGGCACACATCAGGTGTGGTACTTAGCATAGCATACTGTAGAGCCTACGTCTAAAGCATAGGGGACGACCTTCGTCCTTTCTCTCTCGTCTGCCGTGGTCGAGCTTTAAGTCTTAACTTCATACCTTACAACTCAGGCAAGAACTCCTTCTTTGACTGATCCATCTTGAACACCTTCAAGATCATGTCAAGGTATGTGCTCATTTGAAAGTACCATTAAGCGTTTTGATCTATCCTTATAGATCTTGATGCTCAATGTTCAAGTAGCTTAATCTAGGTTTTCCCTTGAAAAACACTTTTCAAATAACCCTATATGCTTTCCAGAAATTCTACATCATTTCTGATCAACAATATGTCAACAACATATACTCATCAGAAATTCTATAGTGCTCCCACTCACTTCTTTGGAAATACAAGTTTCTCATAAACTTTGTATAAACCCAAAATCTTTGATCATCTCATCAAAGCGTACATTCCAACTCCGAGATGCTTACTCCAGTCCTTAGAAGGATTGCTGGAGCTTTGCATACTTGTTAGCGTCTTTCAGGATTGTCAAAACCTTCTGGTTGTATCACATACAACCTTTCCTCAAGAAAATTGTCGAGGAAACAATGTTTTTGACATCCTATCTGCAAGATTTCATAAATAATGCAGTAACTACTAATCCAATTCCAATGGACTCTTAGCATCGCTACGAGTGAGAAAGCCTCACCGTAGTCAACTCCTTGAACTTGTCGGAAAACATCTTAACGACAAGTCGAGCTTTCTTAATGGTGATACTTACCATCATTGTCCATCTTCCTTTTAAAATCCATCTGTACCCAATAGCCTTACGACCATCAAGTAGTTCTTCCAAAGTCTACACTTTGTTTTCATACATGGATCCTCTCTCGGATTTTGTGGCCTCGAGCCATTTGCCGGAATCCGGGCCCACCATCGCTTCTCCATAGCTCGTAGGTTCATTGTTGTCTGGCAACATGACCTCCAAGACAGGAGTACGTACCATTCTGAAGTAGTACGCATCCTTGTCGACCTACGAGGTTTGGTAGTGACTTGATCCGAAGTTTCATGATCACTATCATAAGCTTCTACTTCAATTGGTGTAAGCGCCACAGGAACAACTTCCTGTGCCCTACTACACACTAGTTGAAGTGACGGTTCAATAACCTCATCAAGTCTCCACCATCCTCTCACTCAACTTTTGAGACAATCTTTTCCTCGAGAAAGGACCCAATTCAAGAAACAATCCCTATTGCTTTCGGATCTAAATTAGGAGGTATACCCAACTGTTTTGGGTGTCCTATGAATATGCATTTTATCCGCTTTGGGTTCGAGCTTATCAACCTGAAACTTTTTCACATAAGCGTCGCAGCCCCAAACTTTTAAGAAATGACAACTTAGGTTTCTCCAAACCATAGTTCAAACGGTGTCGTCTCAACGGAACTACGTGGTGCCCTATTAAAGTGAGTGCGGTTGTCTCTAATGCCTAACCCATGAATGATAGTGGTAATTCGATAAGAGACATCATGGTACGCACCATATCCAATAGGGTGCAACTATGATGTTCGGACACACCATCACACTATGGTGTTCCAGGTGGTATTAATTGTGAAACAATTTACACATGTCTTAATTGCGTGCCAAAGCTCGTAACTCAGATACTCATTTCTATGATCATATCATAGACATTTTATCCTCTTGTCACGATGATCTCAACTTCACTCTGAAATTACTTGAGCCATTCAATAATTCAGACTTGTGTTTCATCAAGTAAATATACTCAGTATCTACTCAAATCATCCGTGAAGTAAGAACATAACGATATCCACTGCATGCCTCAGCACTCATTGGACTGCACACATCAAAATGTATTACTTCCAACAAGTTGCTTTCTTGTTCCATTTTACTGAAAACGAGGCTTTCAGTCATCTTGCCCATGTGGTATGAGTTGCATGTCTCAAGTGATTCAAAATCAAGTGAGTCCAAATGGTCCATTTGCATGGATTTTCTTCATGCATATACACCAATAGTCATGGTTCGCGTGTCTCAAACTTTTCAAAAACGAGTGAGTCCAAAGATCCATCAACATGGAGCTTCTTCATGCGTTTTGTACCAATATGACTCAAATGGCAGTGCCACAAGTATGTGGTACTATCATTACTATCTTATATATTTTGGCATGAACATGTGTATCAATACGATCGAGATTCAATAAACCATTCATTTTAGGTGCAAGACCATTGAAGGTATTATTCAAATAAACAGAGTAACCATTATTCTCCTTAAATGAATAACCATATTGTGATAAACATAATCCAATTATGTCTATGCTCAACGCAAACACCAAATAACAATTATTTAGGTTCAACACCAATCCCGATGGTAGAGGGAGCGTGCGATGTTTGATCACATCAACCTTGGAAACACTTCCAACACATATCGTCATCTCACCTTTAGCTAGTCTCCGCAGCCTTTTATTTTGAGTTACTAACACTTAGCAACTGAACCGGTATCTATTACCATGGCGCTACTAGGAGTACTAGTAAAGTACACATCAATATAATGTATATCCAATATACTTCTGTCGACCTTGCCAGCCTTCTCATCTACCAAGTATCTAGGGTAGTTCTGCTTCAGTGACTTTCCCCTCATTACAGAAGCACTTAGTCTCGGCTTTTGGGTTCAACCTTGGGTTTCTTCACTAGAGCGGCAGCTGATTTACCGTTTCATGAAGTATCCCTTCTTGCCCTTGCCCTTCTTGAAACTAGTGGTTTCACCAACCATCAACAATTGATGCTCCTTCATGATTTCTACTTTCACGGTGTCAAGCATCGCGAATATCTCAAGGATCATCATATCTATCCCTGATATGTTATAGTTCATCACGAAGCTCTAGCAGCTTGGTGGCAATGACTTTGGAGAAACATCACTATCTCATATGGAAGATCAACTCCCACTCGATTCAAGTGATTGTTGTACTCAGACAATCTGAGCACAAGATCAATGATTGAGCTTTTCTCCCTTAGTATGCAGGCTAAGAAAATCGTCGGAGGTCTTATACCTCTTGACGTGGGCACGAGCCTGAAATCCCAATTTCAGCCCTCGAAACATCTCATATGTTCCGCGACGTTTCAAAATCGTCTTTGGTGCCTCAACTCTAAACGTTTAACTGAACTATCGCGTAGTTATCAAAACATGTATGTCAGATGTTCGCAACATCCACAGACGACGTTCGAGGTTCGGCACACTGAGCGGTGCATTAAGGACATAAGCCTTCTACGAAGCAACGAGGAAAATCCTCAGTTTACGGACCTAGTCCGCATAATCGCTACTATCAACTTTCAACTAAATTTTCTCTAGGAACATATCTAAACAGTAGAACTGAAGCGCGAGCTATGACATAATTTGCAAAAACCTTTTGACTATGTTCAGGATAATTGAGTTCATCTTATGAACTCCCACTCAGATAGACATCCCTCAAGTCATCTAAGTGATTACATGATCCTAGTAAACTAGGCCGTGTCCGATCATCACGTGAGACGGACTAGTCATCATCGGTGAACATCTTCATGTTGATCGTATCTACCATACGACTCATGCTCGACCTTTCGGTCTCTTGTGTTCCGAGGCCATGTTTGTACATGCTAGGCTCGTCAAGTCAACCTAAGTGTTTCGCGTGTGTAAATCTGGCTTACACCCGTTGTATGTGAACGTTAGAATCTATCACACCCGATCATCACATGGTGCTTCGAAACAACGAACTTTCGCAACGGTGCACAGTTAGGGGGAACACTTTACTTGAAATTATTATGAGGTATCATCTTATTTACTACCGTCGTTCTAAGCAAATAAGATGCAAAAACATGATAAACATCACATGCAATCAAAAAGTGACATGATATGGTTAATATCATTTTGCTCCTTTTAATCTCCATCTTCGGGGCTCCATGATCATCATCGTCACCGGCATGACACCATGATCTCCATCATCGTGTCTCCATGAAGTTGTCTTGCCAACTATTACTTCTACTACTATGGCTAACGGTTTATCAATAAAGTAAAGTAATTACATGGTGTTGTTCATTGACACGCAGGTCATACAATAAATTAAGACAACTCCTATGGCTCCTGCCAGTTGTCATACTCATCGACATGCAAGTCGTGATTCCTATTTGTCGGTGTACAAGAGTAGGGGTACCCTAGTATCCCGAACTTGTGCACGGGCAGTCGCAGCACCCCCGTGGCAAGGCTTGCCGGGTGACCGCCAAGGTCCTCCGTGGTTCCTTTGGAGCCATTCAAGAACAAAGTATTCAAGCCAAGGAGGCAAGGCCCCGGCAAGAGGAGCTTGCCGGGAAGGCCAACCAAGGCATCTCAAGGAACTTGCCGTGACGTGCCACGCGTCCCAGCGAGGCCCGGTGAGCGACAAGCTTCCGGACGCGATAAGACAATGACCGCGGCAAGGCGCTTGCCGCGGCAAGCTACCACTCTGTACCCGCGCTCCAGCACATCCACCAACGTGTCGCCCTGGGGCCTTTCCAGGCGCGCGTGGCAAGAGGCTGTGTAGCCAACGGTGCGTAGTGGCAAGCGACGCTGACAAGATTGCCATCATGGCGAGCGGTGGCGTCCCTGACGGTCCCTTTTTGCACTATTTGGGCGACGCAGACGGGCATTTAATGCCTTTGTCCCCTGCCGTCAGGGTTAGGTGTGATACATTGTACAGGTGGTTATACCAACCGCAATTCCTTTTCCATTTTTACCCTTGTCTACGTTGCCACCTGTCGGTGACCCCTTTAGCATATAAAAGGAGGCCCATGCACAACGTAGTGAAGGGGAGTTCGAAGGTAGAAAAACACTCACGCTCGGTCTCGTTAGCGGTTAGTGGGTACTGTAGCACTCAGCGCTCCCGAACAAGAACTCAATACACTCAGACATGCAGCAGTAGGAGTGTTATCTCTCCGGAGAGCTCCGAAGCTGGGTAAACTGCTCGTGTGCTTCGCCTCGATCCGCTCTTCATACGATCTCCGCCCCCCGCCGAACCGAAAGGGGCTCGGTCCGCCGGTCCCATAGGTGTTCGTGGATCAGTTTCCCCGACATCTTTGGCGCACCAGGTAGGGGCGTCGAGGTTGTGTGAACCTGATCCGGCACTCACACGAGCTAGATCTTCATTTTCTTCATCGACATGCCACCGAAGAAGAAGGCTTCGGGGGCAACTGTTCCGTCCACGTCGATCCCACCACCACCGGAGCAAGCGGGTGGTGGGGTAGACGCCGGCGGAAGAACATGCGTCGATGAGGGAGCTCACGGTGCTGCTAGGTCCAAGGACAAGGCTGCGCAGGACCGACAGCGTCATGATACTCGCGGTGCCATACGTTCGTTGGACCAAGATCGAGCTGGTGGATCTCGCGGTGCTCAAGACCAGCATGCACGCCAATATGCTGGCACGACCGAGACACGGTCGCCCGGACGGGATACTGCTCCTTCTAACATAGTTAGAAGTCCGAGCATATCCCGCTCCTTGCACCGTTCGCCACTGCCGCCCACCACTCCAGCAGAAGCTTTGGCGCAAGCTCAACTGCTCCTGGATTACCCTCCAATGGCAGACAAGATCGACGAATGGAGGGCCACCATTCAGAGTCTCATCGGCTTCGCCAACGGCGACACTCCGCGGCAGCCGAGTACATCGCTGCCGCGGCAGGACTGCCAGGCACGAGTCGATGGTGACAAAACCGGTGGGGGTGCAACCACCATGCACTCTCCACCCCGAAGGCCAAGATCGCCGACTCGCCGGATCCACCTCGACAGCGACTCCACCGCATCATCGGATCCATGAGCTCGTCGCAATCAGCGCCAAGTTCTTCACGAACGACAGCAAGAAGACGCTCGTACTCGCATCGAGCGCCAAAGAGAAGCGCGGCGTCAATCGGACCAGCGCGCTGGGCCCTCTGTCGACATGCATGCACCAGGGGAACCAGGCGACTTGCCGTACGCAGTAGGTTGCCCTGCGTTCACTCATGAGCTGCGGCAAGTCCAGTGGCCCAGCACGAAGAATTTCAAGCCAGACGTACCAGAGAAGTACGACGGCAAGTCGCATTCGTCGGAGTTCCTCAGCATCTACACTATCGCGGTGCAAGCTGCCGGGGGGCGGGACGACAAGATCCTTGCCAACTACTTCCCGCTGGTGCTCAAGCCCAATGTCAGGTCCTGGCTCATGCACTTGCCGGACAACTCCATATCCTCCTGGGCAGACCTATGCCATCAGTTTGTCGGCGCCTTTACAGGCGGCCACAAGCCTCATGGCCAAGAGAGCGACAACAGCTTCCGTAGCAGCTGCTCCTCCTCAGACTTGCCGCTGCTACTGCTCGGCGCATCAACCAGTGTCAGCCCAGCGGAGGCGAGCACCTCTCCATCCAAGATTTCTCCTTCGACCGGCGCCCTGGAGCTTGACGCCCAGGGGAGCTTGATGAAGACGCCATCGCCGGCCTTCAAATAGGCGCCGGGCTGGGGCTCTTCGAAGCCTGACGCTGCAGCAGCGGCGGAGGGATCGGCGGTTGGCGTAGCGCCTGACGCTCCTGCGGCCTCGGGGCTGTCAGTGCGACCGCCAGACCCCTCGCCAGCTTCTGCGGCGGCAGCTTTGGCGGCCTCTTCGCCGGCGGGATCATCAGCGCCGGCTTCTTCTTCAGTGACAGCGACGTCGTCGGTGTTGCCGCGCGCATTCTCCTCGCCGGCGACCTCGGTTTCCATCGGATCCGTGGCAGAAGGATCTGACGACCGGAAAAGGGAGAAAAGTCAAGCAAATATTCAAAAAGAAAATCAGAAGAAGAAGAACCCAAGGTAAGTTTTCAAACAAGAGGATTACCTGTACTAGGATCTACAGTCGTGGTCTCCGCCACCGGGGGGTCGCTGGTGTTGTCCCTTGCCGGAGAACTGTCCCTTGCCGGAGACTTCTCCCTTCCCGGAAAATTCTCCCTTGCCGGAGAACGCTCCCTTGCCGGGGAATCCTCCCTTGGCGGTGTAGTCGAAGAAGATGGCATGTCGGGAGCGGCTTCCGGGCACTCCTGGTGAGGCTGCTCTGCTCCTACGCAAACCAATAGTCAGATGTCAGCAAAGAAAGAGCACCCATGCGCGCCTAACAGCAGGAAGTAAACCATATACTTACGCTGGGGGCTGCGCTGGGGGCTGCTTTGGGGAATAGTTGTCGGGTCCGGCAAGGTGGTCTCGGACACACCCCCTGCTGTCGTGGTGGGTTCGTCCTCGATGACAATCACCGGGACTTTGGATCTCTTCGCCGCTCTCTGAGCCAGAATCCTGAAAAGGAATGAGTTCGAAGTAAAGCAGATCAGATACAAGACAAAATAGCAAGAATTGAAGAACTACAAGTACATCAAAGAATCTTACTCTTCTTCTTCCTCGTCGGAGCTGAGCGCGGAGAGGTCGAAGTCCGGCCCACCTTCGGCGCGACAAGGCGGAGGAGTAGGTTCCCTTAGTCGCTTGGCAGGAGCAGAAGCGGTGGTCCGGGAGGACCCCGCTCCAGTTGCCGCAGCGGCATGAGGTGCTCCCGCGGCAACAGTGCTTACCACGGTGGAGCGCGTCGCGCGGCGCGGCGACTGTTGACCCGTCTGCCACCCCGCTACGTCCCCGGCCTTGCGGAGACGCCTTCTTGGTGGAGCTGGGGGCTCCGCTTGCGGCAAGCTGTCTAAAGATGAGAAGGAAGAGGAGTTGGTCTTCGACGAGCCGCTCGCGCCCTCGGCGGGATCGCTCGACTCGACTTCAGGCCCGGCAAGCTCTCCCTCGCCGGCAAGCTCCTCTCGCTCGGCAAGGCTTGCCGCCTCTGCTGCCTCTGCCTCCTCCCCGGTGAATCCAAACTCGCCCGCGGTAGCGGCTGCCGCCGCCTCTTCCAGCCTAGTGGTGATGCGCTGCATCTCCGCATCGGCGGTGTCGCGATTAAGGCTCTTCTGTTCATCGGAGCGGACCGGCACTTCTACCAAGCCGTCAAAGAACTCCTGCATGACGTCGTCTGCAGGCTCTTGCCAAGTTGGGGCAATTCCATGCGAATCGCACAGCGGCATCATTGCACGGATGCGGTCGAGCGAGGAGTGGTTGCACAGTGGAACGACACCCTTCGGCAACCTGAACACTTCGGGATGTTGAGGATCGTGCTTGAACTGTTCCAGGAGCATCGCGTCCAGTTCCAGGACAGTGAAGTTGAAGTTGAGGCCCGGGCGCAGCCTCATGATATCTGCCGCATTCTGGAACTCCCAGGCGGGTCTCTTCCTCTCCTGCAGGGGGGCGATGCGGCGGCAAAGAAAATCTGCGCCAACGGCGCCTACAGTGAGCCCGGCAAGCCTGAGTCGCTGGATCCGGGTGACGGCAATCTTCAGCCTATCATCTTCCAGGGCCACATTGCTCCAATCGTTGCCGCGCACTATTGGGGCTTGGCGCTGGGCGGTAAAGGGCTGCGGGTTCTCCTCGACAATCCAGCACCAGTCTGCTCTCCATTCCTCCCACTTTCTGCGGAGCTCTCCCTCCAGATAAGTTTCCTTCTTGCCAGCTCTCGAGATCCAGGCGATTCCGCCGGATAAAGGCTCCCCTCTCTCAACTCGGGGCATAAAGAAGTGGTGAAAAAGAGCTACATTTGGATAGACTCCGACAAAGTTTTCGCAGAGATGTGCGAAAACTGCCATGGTCAGAACGACATTGGGGGTGAAGTCAAGGAGGCGGAACCCGTAGGTGTTCATAATATCGCAGAAAAACTCAGAGAAAGGCGGGCAGAGCCCGCAGTAGAAGAACAACGCGAAGAAGGGATATCCATTCGGAGCTAGTTCCGAAGCTGCAGCTAAGAGTACCTTCGTGCGCGGATGCGCTCGCGTCTTCGTCGACCAGAAGAGGTAGTAATACTCCCTCAGCCCCTTCGCGGCGAGCTGGGGGGAGGTTGCCCGCTCCTTTTGCAGCGCCGCGAGCCGCTGCGCCTCGGCCGACTTCACAACCTTCCCGGCTTTCGGAGCCATGGCGGAGGTGGTGAGAGAGATCGACGGCGTTGGTGGTGCCGGTGGCGACGGGGGGCGGAGCGCTGCTCTCTTTCAGCTTTGGGAAGAAGGGGGGAGCGGCGGAGGTTTTTGAGATTGGAATAGCAACCGGCGAGATAGACGAACTGCCCCTGTTTCCCCTGCTTATAAAGAGGGAGGGGGCGGACGTTCCGTCTTTCCGAATAAAGAAACCACCCACGATCTCTCCCACGACACCGCATTCGGCGCGTGCCGTTCGAGGAGGGCGCGGTGGATGCAGAGTGAGATACGGCGTAACCCAGGCCGCGCGTGCCCGTGCCCTGTTTTGGACCTGGCCCAACAGCGCTCGGCACCGTGTGTGGCCCAGGCCCGGGGGCTCCTGTCGGTGTACTAGAGTAGGGGTACCCTAGTATCCCGAACTTGTGCACGGGCAGTCGCAGCACCCCCGTGGCAAGGCTTGCCGGGTGACCGCCAAGGTCCTCCGTGATTCCTTTGGAGCCATTCAAGAACAAAGTATTCAAGCCAAGGAGACAAGGCCCCGGCAAGAGGAGCTTGCCGGGAAGGCCAACCAAGGCATCTCAAGGAACTTGCCGCGACGTGCCACGCGTCCCGGCGAGGCCCGGTGAGCGACAAGCTTCCGGACGCGACAAGACAACGACCGCGGCAAGGCGCTTGCCGCGGCAAGCTACCACTCTGTACCCGCGCTCCAGCACATCCACCAACGTGTCGCCCTGGGGCCTTTCCAGGCGCGCGTGGCAAGAGGCTGTGCAGCCAACGGTGCGCAGTGGCAAGCGACGCTGACAAGATTGCCATCGTGGCGAGCGGTGGCGTCCCTGACGGTCCCTTTTTGCACTATTTGGGCGACGCAGACGGACATTTAATGCCTTTGTCCCCTGCCGTCCGGGTTAGGTGTGATACACTGTACAGGTGGTTGTACCAACCGCAATTCCTTTTCCATTTTTACCCTTGTCTACGTTGCCACCTGTCGGTGACCCCTTTAGCATATAAAAGGAGGCCCATGCGCAACGTAGTGAAGGGGGGTTCGAAGGCAGAAAAACACTCACGCTCGGTCTCGTTAGCGGTTAGTGGGTACTGTAGCACTCAGCGCTCCCGAACAAGAACTCAATACACTCAGACATGCAGCAGTAGGAGTGTTATCTCTCCGGAGAGCTCCGAAGCTGGGTAAACTGCTCGTGTGCTTCGCCTTGATCCGCTCTTCGTGCGACCTCCGCCCCCCGCCGAACCGAAAGGGGCTCGGTCCGCCGGTCCCATAGGTGTTCGTGGATCAGTTTCCCCGACACTATTACAAGAACATGATCAATCTCATACATCACATATCATTCATCACATTCTTTTGGCCATATCACATCACATAGCATACCCTGCAAAAACAAGTTAGACGTCCTCTAATTGTTATTTGCATGTTTTACGTGGCTGCTATGGATTTCTAGCAAGAACGTTTCTTACCTACGCAAAAACCACAATGTGATATGTCAATTGCTATTTACCCTTCATAAGGACCCTTTTCATCGAATCCGCCAGCCACCTTATGCAACAAGTGCATGTCAGTCGGTGGAACCTGTCTCACGTAAGTGTACGTGTAAGGTCGGTCCGGGCCGCTTCATCCCACAATACCATCGAAACAAGATTGGACTAGTAACAGTAAGCATATTGAACAAAATCAACGCCCACAACTACTTTGTGTTCTACTCGTGCATAGAAACTACGGATAGACCTAGCTCATGATGCCACTGTTGGGGAACGTAGCAGAAATTCAAAATTTTCTACGCATCACCAAGATCAATCTATAGAGTAACCTAGCAACGAGGGGAAGGGGAGTGCATCTACATACCCTTGTAGATCGCTAAGCGGAACCGTTCAAGTGAACGGGGTTGATGGAGTCATACTCGTCGTGATCCAAATCACCGATGATCCTAGTGTCGAACGAACGGCACCTCCACGTTCAACACATGTGCAGCCCGATGACGTCTCCCGTGCCTTGATCCAGCAAGGGGAGAGGGAGAGGTTGGGGAAGACTCCGTCCAGCAGCAGCACGACGGCGTGGTGGTGGTGGAGGAGCATGGCACTCCAGCAGGGCTTCGCCAAGCACCGCAAGAGACGAGGAGGGAGAGAGGTAGGGCTGCGCCAAGAGGGAGATGTTCTTGTGTGTTAGGCAGCCCCAAAACCTCCACTATATATAGGGGCAAAGGGGAGGGGAGGCGCCCTAGGGTTTCCCCTAGGGGGGCGGCGGCCACGGGAGATGGGATCTCCCCTTTGGGTGACTTGGCCCCCAAGCCAGGAGGTGGGAACCCTAGTTGGGGCTCCCCAAACCCCTTGGTCACGTGGGATTAGGTGAGGGGGGCGCACAGCCCCTTAGAGGGCTGGTTTTCCCCCTTCCCTTGGCCTATTAAGCCCCCCAACACTTGTCGGGGCTCCCGAAACACCTTTCGGTCATGCTGCTCATCACCCGGTACCTCCGGAACACTTCCGGACTCCAAAACCCTTCGTCCAATATATCAATCTTTACCTCCGGACCATTCCGGAACTCCTCGTGACGTCTGGGATCTCATCCGGGACTCCTAACAACATTCGGTAACCATGTATATCTATTCCCTGTAACCCTAGCGTTACCGAACCTTAAGTGTGTAGACCCTACGGGTTCGGGAACCATGCAGACATGACCGAGACGTTCTCTGGTCAATAACCAACAGTGGGATCTGGATACCCATGTTGGCTCCCACATGTTCCACGATGATCTCATCGGATGAACCACGATGTCGAGGATTCAATCAATCCCGTATTTAATTCCCTTTGTCTAGCGGTATAGTACTTGCCCGAGATTCGATCGTCGGTATCCCGATACCTTGTTCAATCTCGTTACCGGCAAGTCTCTTTACTCATTCCGTAACACATAGGAAGTTATCTTCTTTAGCACTATGTGTATGCTTGTGTTCTTGATCTGTAATCCAGTGGTGTGGTGAGACTACCAACAACAGCACAATGTCATATCCTGCTATGTCTTAACTATGAACAATGCCATATTATATTAATGTTATTTAAATCGTGTCTCTTTATTTACCAATATGAAATGGTATAAATTGACAGTACACTCACCATTCATGCTTATACGTTGTTTAGAACTACATGTGTGCTTGTGTTCTTGATCTGTAATCTAGTGGTCTGGTGAAGCTGGCCACTCCTGCATAATGCCATTTCCTGCCGTCTTAACTATGAACAATGCCTATTATGTTAATGCTATTTTAAACTGTGTCTCTATTTCTGATAAAGAAATGAGATGAATTGACAGCGCTGATGCTTATACGTGCAAAACCTGTTATCTACCTACTTGTTTCTCTTTCAGGGTGAAAACACTGCTGCTAGGAAGAACTGCCACAATGATAGTGAGACGAACCCATTGTTTGTCCCTCTAACACATATTCCATAGGAGAAGGCAACACATATTGAGGGTAGGGATACAACCACGAAGTCACATCTTGATGTAGTGTCAAACTTACTCAGTGACACAAGCTCGATGAAGTCGCCGCCTGAATCTGTTCTACTTCTTCAGTCTGAAATTCAAGCAGAAATACATGCTTCCTCTCAAATACGACTAGAACTCCAATCTCTATGCAAGATTAACCATAAGTACAGGATGTTTATTGATGCTATGCAGCTTAAGTTGGTGGATATGAGCGCCAAAGGAGCGCAGTCTCATCAGGTTGCTAAGCTGCTTGCGCTGCAGCTCCTGGGGAGGGCTAACCTTTCTTGGACCTTGTTCAAGTGTTGTCGGTTCTATCTATTATTTTGTCCACCTGTTAACTTCCACTGGTGGCGACCTGCCCAGTTTATGTAATCTGTTGTCTGGTTGCCCTTTATTATCACTGGCGGCGAACTTTGATGACGAGGGGATGTAATATGTTGTAATTTCTTTGTTGTATAGTCTAGGTTTATTCTTGGGGGGTATGCTGTAATTTAGGCCGGAAGGTTCAGTGGATCTCAGTGTTGTCGGTCTTAAGGGCGGCCCCTTACTCATATGGGCCAAAACGTGGGCTGATACGTCCATTTTGCATCATGCTTTTATATCAATATTTATTGCATTATGGGCTGTTATTACACATTATATCTCAATACTTATGGCTATTCTCTCTTATTTTACAAGGTTTACCATGAAGAGGGGGAATGCCGGCAGCTGGAATTCTGGCTGGAAAAGGAGCAAATATTGGAAACCTATTCTGCACAGCTCCAAAAATCCTGAAACTCCCAGGAAGTTATTTTTGGAATTAATAAGAATTATTGAGCGAAGAAACTACCAGAGGGGGCCCACACCCTGGCCGGGAGGGTGGGGGCGGGTCAATCTCTACTGGGCGCGCCCCCTGTCTCCTAGGCCCCCTGGTGGCCCTCCGGTGCCCATCTTCTGCTATATGAAGGCTTTTACCCTGGAAAAAATCAGAGGCAAGCTTACGGGACGAAACTCCGCCGCCACGAGGCGGAACCAATCTAGAGCTCTGGCAGAGCTGTTCTGCCGGGGCAACTTCCCTCCGGGAGGGGGAAATCATCACCATCGTCATCACCAACGATCCTCTCATCGGGAGGGGGTCAATCTCCATCAACATCTTCACCAGCACCAGCTCCTCTCAAAACCCTAGTTCATCTCTTGTATCCAATCTTGTATCAAAACCACAAATTGGTACCTGTGGGTTGCTAGTAGTGTTGATTACTCCTTGTAGTTGATGCTAATTGGTTTACTTGATCTTATGTTCAGATCCTTAATGCATATTATTACTCCTCTAATTATGAACATGAATATGCTTTGTGAGTAGTTACGTTTGTTCCTGAGGACATGGGTGAAGTCTTGCTATTAGTAGTCATGTGAATTTGGTATTCGTTCGATATTTTGATGACATGTATGTTGTCTTTCCTCTAGTGGTGTTATGTGAACGTCGACTACATGACACTTCACCATTATTTGGGCCTAGAGGAAGGCATTGGGAAGTAATAAGTAGATGATGGGTTGCTAGAGTGACAGAAGCTTAAACCCTAGTTTATGCGTTGCTTCGTAAGGGGTTGATTTGGATCCATATATTTAATGTTGTGGTTAGGTTTACCTTAATACCTCTTTTGTAGTTGCGGATGCTTGCAATAGGGGTTAATCATAAGTGGGATGCTAGTCCAAGTAAGGGCAGCACCCAAGCACCGGTCCACCCACATATCAAATTATCAAAGTACCGAACGCGGATCATATGAGCGTGACGAAAACTAGCTTGACGATAATTCTCATGTGTCCTCGGGAGCTCTTTTCTCATTATAAGAAATTGTCCAGGCTTGTCCTTTGCTACAAATAGGATTGGGCCACCTTGCTGCACTTTATTTACTTTCATTTCTTGTTACTCGTTACAATTTATCTTATCACAAAACTATCTGTTACCTACAGTTTCAGTGCTTGCAGAGAAAACCTTACTGAAAACCGCTTGTCATTTCCTTCTGCTCCTTGTTGGGTTCGACACTCTTACTTATCGAAAGGACTACAATAGATCCCCTACACTTGTGGGTCATCAAGACTCTTTTCTGGCGCCGTTGCCGGGGAGTGAAGCGCCTTTGGTGAGTGGAACTTGGTAAGGAAACATTTATATAGTGTGCTGAAATTTTCTGTCACTTTTTACTATGGAAACTAATCCTTTGAGGGGCTTGTTCAGGGTATCTTCACCCCGACCAGAAGAGAAAAGAGTTGCTCCTCAACCTACTGAACCTACTGAAAATATTTACTTTGAGATTCCTTCGGGTATGATAGAGAAACTGCTAGCTAATCCCTTTGCTGGAGATGGAACATTGCATCCCGATTTACACCATATCTTTGTGGATGAAGTTTGTGGATTATTTAAGCTTGCAGGTATTCCCGATGATGTTGTCGAAAGGAAGGTCTTCCCTTTATCTTTGAAGGGAGATGCATTGACATGGTATAGGCTATGTGATGATACGGGATCTTGGAATTATAAACGATTGAAGTTGGAATTTCACCAGAAGTTCTATCCTATGCATCTTGTTCATCGTGATCGTAATTACATATATAATTTCTGGCCTCGCGATGGAGAAAGAATCGCTCAAGCTTGGGGGAGGCTTAAGTCAATGTTATATTCATGCCCCAATCATGAGCTCTCCAGAGAAATGATTATTCAAAAATTTTATGCTCGTCTTTCTCCCAATTATCGCAACATGCTCGATACTTCCTGTGATGGTTCTTATATGCTGAAGACTATCGAATTCAAATGGGACTTATTGGAAAGAATTAAGCGCAACTCTGAAGATTGGGGTTCCGACGATGGTAAGGAGTTAGGTATGACACCTAAGTTTGATTGTGTTAAATCTTTTATGGATACCGATGCTTTTCATGGATTTAGCGCTAAGTATGGACTTGACTCTGAGATAGTAGCTTCTTTCTGTGAATCTTTTGCTACTCACATTGATCTCCCTAAGGAGAAGTGGTTTAAATATAATCCTCCCATTGAAGTAAAAGTAGTTGCACCTATTACAGTTAAGAAAAGACTATCACTTATAGTGATCCTTGATACGTCTCCAACATATCTATAATTTTTGATTGCTCCATGCTATATTATCTACTTTTTTAGGCAATATTGGGCTTTATTATCCACTTTTATATTATTTTTGGGACTAACCTATTAACCGGAGGCCCAGCCCAGATTTGTTGTTTTATGCCTATTTCAGTATTTCGAGGAAAAGGAATATCAGACGGAGTCAAAACGGAATGAAATCAACTGGAGAAGTTATTTTTGGAAGGAAAGCCACCCTATGGACTTGGAGTGCACGTCAGGGGAGATAGGGGCTGCTCACGAGGGTGGGGGGCGCGCCCACCCCCCTGGGCGCGCCCCCCTGCCTCGTGGGGCCCCCGTAGCTCCACCGATGTACTCCTTTCACCCATATATACCTACGTACCCTAAAACTTCCAGAATAGAAGATAGATCGGGAGTTCCGCCGCCGCAAGCCTCCAGAACCACCAAAAACCAATCGGGACCCCTTTCCGGTACCCTGCCGGAGGGGGGATCCATCACCAGTGGCCATCTTCATCATCCCGGCGCTCTCCATGACGAGGAGGGAGTAGTTCACCCTCGGGGCTGAGGGTATGTACCAGTAGCTATGTGTTTTGATCTCTCTCTCTCTTGTGTTCTCTCTCGTGTTCCATCTATGGCACGATCTTGATGTATCCCGAGCTTTGCTATTGTAGTTGGATCTTATGATGTTTCTCCCCCTCTACTCTCTTGTGATGAATTGAGTTTCCCATTTGAAGGTATCTTATCGGATTGAGTCTTTATGAGAACACTTGATGTATGTCTTGGTGATCAACTTGCGGGTTTCGTGACATTGGGAACCTATGCATAGGGGTTGGCACACGTTCTTGATTCTCCGGTAGAAACTTTGGGGCACTCTTTGAAGTACTTTTATGTTGGTTTGATAAATCTGAGATTGTGTGATGCATATCGTTTAATCATGCCCACGGATACTTGAGGTGACAATGGAGTATCTAGGTGACATTAGGGTTTTGGTTGATTTGTATCTTAAGGTGTTATTCTAGTAAAAACTCTAGGGCTGTTTGTGACACTTATAGGAATAGCCCAACGGATTGATTTGAAAGAATAACTTTGAGGTTGTTTCATACCCTACCATAATCTCTACGTTTGTTCTCCGCTATTAGTTGCTCTGGAGTGACTCTTTGTTGCATGTTGAGGGATTGTTATATGATCTATCTATGTTATTATTGTTGAGAGAACTTGCACTAGTGAAAGTATGAACCCTAGGCCTTGTTTCCTATCATTGCAATACCGTTTACGCTCACTTTTACCATTAGTTACCTTGCTGTTTTTATTATTTCAGATTACAAATACCTTTATCTACCATCCATATTGCACTTGTATCACCATCTCTTCACCGAACTAGTGCACCTATACAATTTACCATTGTATTGGGTGTGTTGGGGACACAAGAGACTTTTTGTTATTTGGTTGCAGGGTTGTTTGAGAGAGACCATCTTCATCCTACGCCTCCCACGGATTGATAAACCTTAGGTCATCCACTCTAGGGAAATTTGCTACTGTCCTACAAACTTGTGCACTTGCAGGCCCAACAACGTCTACAAGAAGAAGGTTGCATAGTAGACATCAATCCTACTGTTCATACTACTTATGTTGAGAAACCTCCTTTTCCTGTTAGGATAAAGGATCATGCTAAAACTTTGACTGTTGTTCGTAAGAGTAATACTAGGACTTATACACCTCCTGAGCAAATCAAGTTGAACCTAGTATTGCTATGGTTAAAGATCTCTTGGATGATAATTTATACGGGCATGTTATTTATTTCTGTGGTGAGACTGCTAATATTGCTAGACCAGATACTAAGATACATAGACCTGTTGTAGGCATGCATATTATTTCTGTTAAAATAGGAGATCATTGTTATCATGGTTTATGTGATATGGGTGCTAGTGCTAGTGCAATACCCTATGACTTATATAAAGAAATTATGCATGATATTGCACCCACTGAAATGGAAGATATTGATGTTACTATTAAGCTTGCCAATAGGGACAATATTAAGCCATTTGGGATTGTTAGAGATGTTGAAGTCTTGTGTGGGAAGGTTAAATATCCTGCTGATTTTCTTGTTCTTGGTTCCCCACGAGATGACTTTTGTCCCATTATTTTTGGTAGACCCTTCTTGAATACTGTTAATGATAGGATTGATTTTGAAAAGGATAATGTTGCAATTGGCTTAGAGGATGTGTCTCATGATTTCAATTTTGCTAAGTTTCGTAGACAACCTCGTGATAGAAAATCACCTAGTAAGGATGAGATTATTGGTCTTGCTTCTATTGTTGTGCCTCCTACTAATCCGTTAGAACAATATTTGCTAGACCATGAAAATGATATGTTTATGAATGAAAGAAGGGAAATAGATGAAGTGTTCCTTCGACAAGAACCTATTCTGAAACACAACCTACCCATTGAAATTCTTGGGGATCCCCCTCCACCCAAGGGTGATCCTGTGTTTGAACTCAAACCATTACCTGATAATCTTAAGTATGCTTATCTTGATGAAAAGAAAATATATCATGTTATTATTAGTGCTAACCTTTCAGAGCCAGAAGAAGAAAGATTTGAAAACTCTGAAGAAGCACTGTGCTGCTATTGGATTCTGGATGATCTCAAGGGCATTAGTCCCACATTATGCCAACACAAAATTAATTTGGAGGACGATGCCAAACCAGTTAGATATCCTCAACGACGATTGAATCCTAAGATGAAAGAAGTGGTAAGAAAGGAGATACTAAAGCTCCTTGAGGCAGGTATAATTTATCCCGTTGCTGATAGTGATTGGGTAAGCCCTGTCCATTGTGTTCCTAAAAAGGGAGGTATTACTGTCGTGCCTAATGATAAAGATGAATTGATCCCCCAAAGAATTGTTACAGGTTATAGGATGGTAATTGATTTCCGTAAATTAAATAAAGCTACTAAGAAAGATCATTACCCTTTACCTTTTATTGATCAAATGCTAGAAAGACTATCCAAACACACACATTTCTGCTTTCTAGATGGTTATTCTGGTTTCTCTCAAATACCTGTGTCAGCGAAGGATCAATCAAAAACTACTTTTACTTGCCCTTTCGGTACTTTTGCTTATAGACGTATGCCTTTTGGTTTATGTAATGCACCTGCTACCTTTCAAAGATGTATGATGGCTATATTCTCTGACTTTTGTGAAAAGATTTGTGAGGTATTCATGGATGATTTCTTCGTCTATGGATCCTCTTTTGATGATTTCTTGAGCAACCTTGATCGAGTTTTGCAGAGATGCGAAGACACTAGTCTCGTCTTGAATTGGGAAAAGTGCCACTTTATGGTTAATGAAGGCATTGTCTTAGGGCATAAGATTTCTGAGAAAGGTATTGAAGTTGATAAAGCTAAATTTGATGCTATTGAAAAGATGCCATGTCCCAAGGACATAAAAGGTATAAGAAGTTTCCTTGGTCATGCCGATTTTTATAGGAGGTTCATTAAGGACTTTTCTAAAATCTCTAGGCCTTTGACTAATTTATTGCAAAAAGATATTCCTTTTGTCTTTGATGATGATTGTGTGGAAGCATTTGAAATACTGAAGAAAGCTTTGATCACTGCACCTATTGTTCAGCCACCTGATTGGAATTTACCCTTTGAAATTATGTGTGATGCTAGTGATTATGCTGTAGGTGTTGTTCTAGGGCAAAGAGTTGATAAGAAATTGAATGTTATCCAGTATGCTAGTAAGACTCTTGATACTACCCAAAGAAATTATGCTACTACTGAAAAAGAGTTCTTAGCAGTTGTGTTTGCATGTGATAAGTTTAGACCTTATATTGTTGATTCCAAAGTTACTATTCACACTGATCATGCTGCTATTAAATATCTTATGGAAAAGAAAGATGCTAAGCCTAGACTCATTAGAGGGGTTCTCTTGCTCCAAGAATTTGATTTGCATATTATTGATAGAAAGGGAGCTGAGAACCCCGTTGTAGACAACTTGTCTAGGTTAGAGAATGTTCTTGATGACCCACTACATATTGATGATAGATTTCCTGATGAACAATTAGCGGTCGTTAATGCTTCTCGTACTGCTCCTTGGTATGTTGATTATGCTAATTACATTGTTGCTAAATTTATACCACCTAGTTTCACATTCCAGCAAAAGAAAAGGTTCTTTTATGATTTAAGACATTACTTCTGGGATGACCCACACCTTTATAAAGAAGGAGTAGATGGTGTTATTAGACGTTGTGTACCTGAGCATGAACAGGAACAGATCATACGCAAGTGTCACTCTGAATCATATGGAGGACACTACGCTGGAGATAGAACTGCACATAAGGTACTGCAATCTGGTTTTTATTGGCCTACTCTCTTCAAAGATGCTCGTAAGTTTGTCTTATCTTGTGATGAATGTCAAAGAATTGGTAATATTAGTAGACGTCAAGAAATTCCTATGAATTATTCTCTTGTTAACCGTTTGATGTTTGGGGCTTTGATTATATGGGACCTTTTCCTGCCTCTAATGGTTACACACATATTTTAGTTGATGTTGATTACATTACTAAGTGGGTAGAAGCTATTCCAACTAGTAGTGCTGATCATAACACCTCTATTAAAATGCGTAAACAAGTTATTTTTCCGAGGTTTGGAGTCCCTAGATATCTTATGACTTATGGTGGTTCACATTTTATTCATGGTGCTTTCCGTAAGATGCTTGCTAAGTATGATGTTAATCATAAAATCGCATCTCCTTATCACCCGCAGTCTAGTGGTCAAGTAGAGTTGAGCAATAGAGAGCTCAAATTAATTTTGCAAAAGACTGTGAATAGATCTAGAAAGAATTGGTCCAAGAAACTTGATGATGCATTATGGGCCTATAGAACTGCATACAAAAATCCTATGGGTATGTCTCCGTATAAGATGGTTTATGGAAAAGCATGTCACTTACCTCTTGAACTTGAACATAAAGCATATTGGGCTATTAAAGAGCTCAACTATGACTTCAAACTTGCCGGTGAGAAGAGGTTATTTGATATTAGCTCACTTGATGAATGGAGAACCCAAGCCTATGAGAATGCCAAGCTATTTAAAGAAAAAGTCAAACGCTGGCATGATAAAAGGATACAAAAGCGTGAGTTTAACGTAGGTGATTATGTGTTATTATTCAACTCTTGTTTAAGATTTTTTGCAGGAAAACTTTTCTCTAAATGGGAAGGTCCTTACGTTATCGAGGAGGTCTATCGTTCTGGTGCCATAAAAATCAACAACTTCGAAGACACAAGTCCGAGGGTGGTGAACGGTCAAAGAATTAAACATTATATCTCAAGTAATCCTATCAATGTTGAAACTAATATTATTGAAACCGTAACCCCGGAGGAATACATAAGGGACACTTTCCAGAACGTTCCAGACTCCGAAAAGGAATAGGTATGTGGTACGGTAAGTAAACCGACTCCAAAACAATTCTAATGGAAATTTTTATCCTTTTTGGAATATTTAAGAATTTTAGGAAGAAAGAAGTAATCTGGGAAGGAAACGAGGCCTCCACGAGGGTGGAGGGCGCGCCCACCCATCCTGGGCGCGCCCCCCTGTCTCGTGGCCACCTTGTGTGCCTCCCGGACTCCGTTTTCTTGCACGTTACGTATTTTGGTCGATAAAAATTCATTATATAATCTCCCGAAGGCTTTGACCATCGTATCACGCAAATATCCTCTGTATTCGTTTCGAGCTATTTTTCTGACAGATCTAGAGCATCATGACGTCTCCAAGCGCTCCCAAGGACAAGTTTTTCGAGAGGGTTATCAACCCCTATCTCGTGGAGGTGCTGCAACACCCTCAAACCATTGAGATGCGTGAGGGGGTGCTGCACATCCGCGATGTGGAGGGACCAAGGCGTACCGGAAGCGTGGAGACAAAGCTTGAAGCCATGGAGCAACAAGTTTTCAAGTGCCAAGGGATGGTGGAGCGTGGACTTAACGCCAACCAGATGATGATCACGGAGTTCACCAACAACCACAAGCTAGCTGCCAAGATTTGAGGATCCCGGAGACTCGATCATCCTTCTATGATGGTGAGCCTATGCCTTGAATGATGGACGACAAGCCTACATCATCAACAACTCCTACTTCACCACCTCCGAGGACATAATCACATGGGTATTGGCACTCCCCGGCAACTGCCAAGCTTGGGGGAGGTGCCCCGGTATCGTATCACCATCACACTCCTATCTTTACTGTTTTATTTAGTTCGATCCTTTTAGTAGTATCTTGATCTAGTAGATTGAAGTTTTAGTATCAATTAGTTTTGAGTTTTGCTTTGTGATCTCTTTATGTAATCGAGTCCATGAGCTATCTACAATAAAGTTTAGTGTTGAGTCAAGGGCTTTGCTATCTTGCTATGATCTTGAGAAAGTAGAAAGAATAAAAAGAATAAAAGAGTTCATATTGATCTTATGGATAGTAATGACTTCACACATAGAAAGTATGAGGCATAAAATTTGTTGAGAGTTGACAAACATAGTTTCGGTCATCGTTGCAATTAATAGGAAGTAATAAGGAAAGAGAGGTTTCACATACAAATATATTATCTTGGACATCTTTTATGATTGGGAGCACTCATTAAGTATGACATGCTAAAAGAGTTGACGTTGGACAAGGAAGACAATGTAATGGTTTAGGTTTTCTCACATCTTAGTTAAAGTATATTGTCATTGACCTTCCAAACATGTTGAGCTTGCCTTTCCCCCTCATGCCAGCCAAAATTCCTTGCACCAAGTAGAGATACTACTTGTGCTTCCAAATATCCTTAAACCCAGTTTTGCCATGAGAGTCCACCATACCTACCTATGGATTGAGTAAGATCCTTCAAGTAAGTTGTCATGTTGCAGGCAATAAAAATTGCTCTCTAAATATGTATGACTTATTAGTGCAGAGAAAATCTTTATACGATCTTGTTGTGGAAGCAATAAAAGCGACGGACTGCATAATAAAGGTCCACATACAAGTGGCAATATAAAGTGACGTTCTTTTGCATTAAGATTTTGTGCATCCAACCCTAAAAGCACATGACAACCTCTGCTTCCCTCTACGAAGGGCCTATCTTTTACTTTATGTTTTTACTTTATGCTTGAGTCAAGGTGATCTTCACCTTTCCCTTTTTCATTTTATCCTTCGGCAAGCTCCTCATGTTTGAAAGATCTTGATATATATATATATATATATATATATATATATATATATATATATATATATATATATATATATATATATCCAATTGGATGTAAGTTAGCATGGACAATTATTGTTGACATCACCTAAAGGTGAATACGTTGGGAGGCAACACAATAAGCCCCTATCTTTCTCAGTGTCCAGTTGAAACTCCATAACCACAAATATTGCGTGAGTGTTAGCAATTGTAGAAGACTACATGATAGTTGAGTATGTGGAATTGCTGAAAAGCTCTATTCTTGACTCTTTCTGATGTTATGATAAATTGCAATTGCTTCAATGACTCAGATTATAGTTTGTTAGTTCCCAATGAAGTTTCTGAACCATACTTGACATTGTGAATTGATTGTTACTTGAGCATAAGAAATTATATGATAAAATCTATATATATGTTGCTGTTATAAGAATGATCATGATGCCCTCATGTCCGTATTTTATTTTATTTTTGACACCTCTATCCCTAAACATGTGGAGATATTTCTCGATTTCGGCTTCCGCTCGAGGACACGCGAGGTCTAAGCTTGAGGGAGTTGATACGTCCATTTTGCATCATGCTTTTATATCAATATTTATTGCATTATGGGCTGTTATTACACATTATATCTCAATACTTATGGCTATTCTCTCTTATTTTAAAAGGTTTACCATGAAAAGGGGGAATGCCGGCAGCTGGAATTCTGGCTGGAAAAGGAGCAAATATTAGAAACCTATTCTGCACAGCTCCAAAAATCCTGAAACTCCACGGAAGTTATTTTTGGAATTAATAAGAATTATTGAGTGAAGAAACTACCAGAGGGGGCCCACACCCTGGCCAGGAGGGTGGGGGGCGCGCCCACCCCTACTGGGCGCGCCCCCCTGTCTCCTGGGCCCCCTGGTGGCCCTCCAGTGCCCATCTTCTGCTATATGAAGGCTTTTACCCTGGAAAAAATCAAAGGCAAGCTTACGGGACGAAACTCCGCCGCCACGAGGCGGAACCTTGGCGGAACCAATCTAGAGCTCCGGTAGAGCTGTTCTGCCGGGGAAACTTCCCTCCGGGAGGGGGAAATCATCACCATCGTCATCACCAACGATCCTATCATCGGGAGGGGGTCAATCTCCATCAACATCTTCACCAGCACCATCTCCTCTCAAAACCCTAGTTCATCTCTTGTATCCAATCTTGTATCAAAACCACAAATTGGTACCTGTGGGTTGCTAGTAGTGTTGATTACTCCTTGTAGTTGATGCTAATTGGTTTACTTGGTGGAAGATCTTATGTTCAGATCCTTAATGCATATTATTACTCCTCTAATTATGAACATGAATATCCTTTGTGAGTAGTTACGTTTGTTCCTAAGGACATGGGTGAAGTCTTGCTATTAGTAGTCATGTGAATTTGGTATTCGTTCAATATTTTGATTAGATGTATGTTGTCTTTCCTCTAGTGGTGTTATGTGAATGTCGACTACATGACACTTCACCATTATTTGGGCCTAGAGGAAGGCATTGGGAAGTAATAAGTAGATGATGGGTTGCTAGAGTGACAGAAGCGTAAACCCTAGTTTATGCGTTGCTTTGTAAGGGGCTGATTTGGATCCATATATTTAATGTTGTGGTTAGGTTTGCCTTAATACTTCTTTTCTAGTTGCGGATGCTTGCAATAGGGTTTAATCATAATTGGGATGCTAGTCCAAGTAAGGGCAGCACCCAAGCACCGGTCCACCCACATATCAAATTATCAAAGTACCGAACGCGAATCATATGAGCGTGATGAAAACTAGCTTGATGATAATTCCCATGCGTCCTCGGGAGCTCTTTTCTCATTATAAGAAATTGTCCAGGCTTGTCCTTTGCTACAAAAAGGATTGGGCCACCTTGCTGCACTTTATTTACTTTCATTGCTTGTTACTCGTTACAATTTATCTTATCACAAAACTATCTGTTACCTACAATTTCAGTGCTTGCAGAGAAAACCTTACTGAAAACCGCTTGTCATTTCCTTCTGCTCCTCGTTGGGTTCGACACTCTTACTTATCGAAAGGACTATGATAGATCCCCTACACTTGTGGGTTATCATGGGCCTATAATCATCTTGGGCCATTAGCAGGTCTAAACCTTATGGTTGTTTCCCGCCTTTAACGGGTCGAGTAAAGTTCTGGCCAGCTGGGCCAGAGAATACAATGGACTTTTAACAGGCTAAAACCTAGATTGGGCTAGCATTGAGCCGAAAAATTCACGGGCCAATATAGGCCGAAACTGCCTAAGGCCCATGTTTGGCCCAAATAGGACGAGCGGTTAACAGGACAAAATATATCTCAGGCCCGTTTGGCCCAATAAAATTATGGGCTTTAAGAAGGCCGGTATCTACACGGGCCATAGGCCTAAAAGTGTCACGGGTCATTATCAGATGGGCTGTAAGCAGGCCGTATTCAACGCGGGCTGTAATTAGGCCCAATTGTTACACGGGCCATTAACAGCCGGTAGGCCAGTTGGGATGAAATTTATCCACGAAGACTACGGGTCGTTATGAGGCCTAAAGTTACTTCGGACAAGAAATATCCCAGTGTCTGCATGGGCCGTTAAATGGCCTAAAGTTAAACCGGGCCGACAACGTCCCAGATGCACCACAGGCCGTTAACAGGCCAAAACTATTATCGGGCCAAACTGGTAAACGGGCATTTAACAGGCTGAAATACAAACCTGTCTTAGAATGGGCCCAAAAGAAAAGTGGCCTGTTAACAGGCCTGATCCGATATGGGCCGTAATTTAGCCCAAAACACGGCAGGCTGCGAACAGGCCTGATCTGGTATGGGCCTCATTTGGCCCAAAACATGGCAGGTTGTTAACGGGACAGCCCACTAGTGTTTGAAAAACATGGTGGGCCTTTAGCTGGGCCGGCCTTTTCACCGAAATGGGCCTTTGTTGGGCCGTGCCACGTGTCAACGTATCATACGCGCCTCCTGTCCAATGAGTGGATGACATCTGTCCCAACGGTGAGCAAACACGTGTTTCCTCCGGCCAATGAGTATTTTACATGTGGAAAATCCCCATTGGTCCGGGCTGTTAACGGGTTATCGGGTCCAAAACCGGACCCGATAGCTTAACAGCGTCCCATTACGGTGGATGCCACGTGTCGGTCACCCTTGACGAAAGCACTTCTATGACGCGCGATTTATTGTCATGGAAGTGGACACTTCCGTGATGATAATTTTGGTAATGTCATGGAACACTTCTACGACAGCACAGGTATGACTATCTTGATTCTGTTATAAAATTGTCATGGATGTACATGCATGACAGAAAATGTGACCTACTGTGACAAACACGTATTATCACATAAGTGTATTTTTTGTAGTGTATCTAGGAGATGCATAGCAGCGACAGGGGGAGAGTGTGTCCACGTACCCTCGCAGACCAAAAGCGGAAGCATTTGTTTAACGCGGTTGATGTAGTCGAACGTCTTCTCCTTCCGACCGATCAAGTACCGAACGTACGGCACCTCCGAGTTCTGCACACGTTCAGCGCGATGACGTCCCTTGAGCTCTTGATCCAGCAAAGCGTCGAGGAAGTAGATGAGTTCCATCAGCATGATGGCGTGGTGACAGTGATGGTGATGTGATCCACGCAGGGATTCGCCTAAGCACTACGAGAATATGACCAGAGGCGTAAACTATGGAGGTGGGCGCCGCACACAGCTAACAATTATTGGTGTGTGTTCTAGGCACCCTCTCCCCATGTATATATAGCTGGGAGAGGGAGGGGCACAGCCCTTGGGCGCCCCAAGTAGGAGGAATCCTACTTGGGGCCTAGTCCAATTCCCCCCCCCCCCCACTTCCATGTTTTCTGGAGAGGGAAGGAGGGGAGAGAGGAGGGAAGGAAAGGGGAGGCCGAATTGCCTCCCATTCCTTCTCTCTTCCCCATTTCCTTTCCCCTTCCTATTCGGACAGTAAGGGGGCGCAGCAGCCCATGCTGGCTGTTGTGTTTCCCCTCTTGGCCCAATAGGCCCATATCTTTGCCGGGGGTGCCCGGAACCCCTTTCCAGTGACCCGATACGTACCCGGTACCCCCGAAACACTTCCGGTGTCCGAATACTATTGTCCTATATATCAATCTTTACCTATCGACCATTTCAAGACTCCTCGCCATGTCCATGATCTCATCCGGGACTCCGAACAACATTTGGTCACCAAATCACATAACTCATATAATACAAAATCGTCATTGAACGTTAAGCGTGCGGACCCTACGGGTTCAAGAACTATTTAGACATGACCGAGACACTTCTCTGGTCAATAACCAATAGCAGAACCTGGATGCTCATATTGGTTCCCACATATTCTACGAAGATCTTCATCGGTAGAACCGTTATGACAACATACTTTATTCCCTTTGTCATAGGTATGTTACTTGCCCGAGATTCGATTGTCGGTATCTTCATATCTAGTTCAATCTCGTTACCGGCAAGACTCTTTACTTGTTCCGTAATGCATCATCCTGCAACTAACTCATTAGTCACTTTGCTTGCAAGGCTTCTTATGATGTGCATTACCGAGAGGGCCCAGAGATACCTCTGTGATACTCAGAGTGACAAATCTTAATCTCGATCTATGCCAACCCAACAAACACCTTCGGAGATACTTGTAGAGCATCTTTATAATCACCCAATTACGTTGTGACGTTTGATAGCACACGAGGCATTCCTCAGGTGTCCAGGAGTTGCATAATCTCATAGTCGGAGGAATATGTATTTAACATGATGAAAGCAGTAGCAATAAAACAGAACGATCATTATGCTAAGCTAACGGATGGGTCTTGTCCATCACATCATTCTCTAATGATGTGATCCCATTCATCAAATGACAACTCATGTCTATGGTTAGGAAACTTAACCATCTTTGATTAATGAGCTGGTCTAGTAGAGGCTTACTAGGGACACGAAGTTTTGTCTATGTATCCACACATGTATCAATTTTCGGTTAATACAATTCTAGCATGAATAATAAAAATTTATCATGAAATTAGGAAATATAAAATAACAACTTTATTATTGCCTCTAGGGAATATTTCCTTCAGGTAAACTTTTGTAGAACTGTGTAGTGTGCTTGCGCCCAAGAATGCTCGTCCCTACATATTATTGCTTTTGGTCCTAGAATGCCTTTTCCACCCAGTCTCCCCTCGTGCCGCGATTCAGGAACACCAATCAGCTTAAGACCAGGAACAAAGTCAACACAAAACTCAATGACCTCCTCTGTTTCGTGGCCCTTGGAGATGCTTCCTTCTGGCCTAGCACGGTTATGAACATATTTCTTTAAGACTCCCATGAACCTCTCAAAGGGGAACATATTGTGTAGAAATACAGGACCCAGAATTGCAATCTCATCGGCTAGGTGAACTAGGACGTGCATCATAATATTGAAGAATGATGGTGGGAACACCAACTCGAAACTGACAAGACATTGGACCAAATCATTTTGTAACCTTGGTAGGATTTCTGGATTGATAACCTTCTGAGAAATTGCATTGAGGAATGCACATAGCTTCACAATGTCTAATCAAACATTTTCTGGTAGAAGCTCCCTCAATGCAACCGGAAGCAATTGCGTCATAATCACGTGGCAGTCATGAGACTTTAGGTTCTGGATTTTTTTTCTCTGTCACATTTATTATTCCCTTTATATTCGACGAGAAGCCAGACGGGACCTTGATACTGAGCAGGCATTCAAAAAAGATTTCCTTCTCTGCTTTGGTAAGAGCATAGCCGGCAGGACCTTGATACTACTTTGTTGGAGGGATGCCGTCTTTTTCATTCATACGTTGCTGGTCCTCCCGTGCCTCTGGTGTATCTTTTGTCTTCCCATACATGCCCAGGAATCCTAGTAGGTTCACGCAAAGATTCTTCGTCACGTGCATGACGTCAATTGTAGAGTGGACCTCTAGGACTTTCCAATACTCAATTTCTCAAAATATAGATTTTTTCTTCCATATGGGTGTGTGTCCGTCAGCGTCATTCAGAACAGATTGTTCGCCAAGCCGCTTTCCAAAGATTGCTTTTAAATTGTTGAACATATCAAATATATCATCACCAGTACGGGGGACAGGCTTCTTCTAGTGACAGGCCTCACCTTTGAAATGCTTGCCTTTCTTTCTTAAGAGATGCTTGATTAGAAGAAATGGACGATGTCCCAGGTACACATTCTTCTTACATTTGTCCAAATATATACTTTCAGTCTCATCTCAATAGTGCGTGCATGTGTTCTATCCCTTGTTTGTCTATCCTGAAAGGTTACTAAGAGCAAGCCAATCATTGATGGTTACAAACAGCAACGCTCTTAGGTCAAATTCCTTCCCTTCGTGCTCATCACCTTTTATATTCCACAGTTGTAATAGTTCATCAACAAATGGCCTTAGGTACACATCAATGTCATTACCGGGTTGCTTAGGGCCTTGGATGACAACTGGCATCATAATGAACTTTAGATTCATGCACAACCAAGGAGGAAGGTTATATATACATAGAGTCACGGGCCAGGTGCTATAATTGTTGCTCTGCTCCCCAAAAGGATTAATGACATCTGCACTTATACCAAACCATAAGTTCCTTGCATCGGCTGCAAACTCTGGCGACTTTCTCTCAATTTTTCTCCACTACGACCCATCAGCGGGTACTCTCAACATCCTGTCTTTCTTACAGTCTTCTTTGTGCCATCGCAACAACTTGGCATGCTCTTTTTTTCTGAACAGACATTTCAACTGTGGTATTATAGGAGCATACCACATCGCCTTGGCAGGAACCCTCTTCCTGGGGCGCACGTCGTCAACATCACCAGGGTCATCTTGTCTGGTCTTATACCGCAATGCACCGCATATCGGGCATGCATTCAAATTCTTGTACTCCTCACCGCGATAGAGGATGCAGTCATTAGGCATGCATGTATTTTCTGCACCTCTAATCCTAGAGGGAAGAGAACATTCTTTTCTTCGTACGTACTGTCAGGCAATTCGTTATCCTTTGGAAGCTTCTTCTTCATTATTTTCAGTACTTCCCAAATGCCTTGTCGGTTAAACCATTCTCTGCCTTCCATTGTGGCAATTACAGTGTGGTACCGAGCTTTGTGTTGCCATCTTCGCAATTTGGGTACAACGGTTTTTTGTGATCCTCTAACATGCGATCAAACTTCAACTTCTTCCTTTCACTTTTGCATTCTCTCTGTGCATCAACAATGGCCCGGCGAAGATTAGCGAACACATCTGGTGCCTCTTGATCTTCAGCTTCCCCCATTGCAGTATCGCCGTATTCAGGGAACATCAGATAGTTGTAATCATCCTCTTCTTCTTCATTGTCTTCCATCATAACCCCTCTTTCTCGATGCTTGGTCCGACAATTATAGTGGGGCATGAAACCCTTCATAAGCAGGTGGAAGTGAATGGTTTTCGAGGAAGAGTAATCCTTCGTATTCTCACAGGAAACACATGCACAGTAAATGAAACCATTCTGCTTGTTTGCCTCAGCCACATCGATAAAGTTCATACATAGTTCTCATAAAACAACATACAGCTATGTAAAACATTTAAATGCAACAACAAATGCGATCAAAATTGCAACTAAGGTAACAATTGATCCAACAGCATAATGATATCAAGTCTCTTTATCAATGGCATATTTTCCAATCTTTCTAATCTTCAAGCGCATTGCATCCATCTTCATCTTGTGTAGATCGACGACATCGGCAACATGCAACTTTCTTTCTTCAATTCTTTTCAACTTTGCTTTCAAAATATTGTTTTCCTTTTCAATTAAATTTAACCTCTCAATAAGAGGGTCGGTTGGAATTTACGGTTCACATACCTCCTAGATAAAAACATCTACGTCAAGTTGGTCGGCATAATTGTCATAAACACTAAATGAAACAAAGAGTTGTAATACATAATGTACCACATCTGAATCACAGACCGGAGCCGACGGGGGCGGATACCAAAAACATGGCACTATATAATAACAAACAATAATACAAGTAAGAAAATTATACAAGTAGCTATCTAAATCATAGAAGTAAGAATTTGTTCTTCACAAAAAGATAAGAACAAGAGGCTCACCACTGTGGTGCCGGCGACGAGATCAATGCGGGTGATTCAAAGCAGTGAGGACGGGGACAGGATGGCACCCTACACTTGGATAGTTGCACCGCCAAATCTGGGGGAAAATGGAGCTTGGAGGAAGAGCAGAGGAGAAAGCTAGCTTAAGTGTGGCTCGGGCATTTCATCGAACACCTCATGCGCATAAGATTGAAAACAGAGTAGCACACACCTCCCACCTTCTACACGGCCAAAAAACAGAGGAGAGGGCGGGCAGGGGCGAGGGTATATATAGGAATTTTATTAGTTCCAGATAGTGTCTAGAACGGAGACTAAAGACTGGCCTTTAGTCCCAGTGGGAGACACCAATCGGGACTAAAGGGGGTGGTCCAGGAGCGAGGACTTTTAGTCCCGGTTGGTGTCTCCAACTGGGAGTGAAGGTCTCAATCGAACCGGGACTAATGCCTGCCGAGGCCTGGCCGGTGTCCTAGCCGCTCGAACCGGGACTGATGCGTGCATTAGTCCCGGTTCGTAAGTCGACCGGGACGGTTGCTCTCATCTATCCAGAACCTATGCCCTATTTTCTACTAGTGTAGAATGGTATCCTCCTCTAAATAATTCAAGTGGCTTGACTTGGCACATGTTCATGCATGTAGTTGATTCAAAACCAACATAGCCTCCATGATATTTATGTTCTAAGTGTTTATATCCTACTCATGCTTATGTTCAATGTTAATTGTTCGCAATGCATGATTATGACCGTTATTGCTCTCTAGTTGGTCGCTTCCCGCTCTATATTTCTAGCCTTCACATGTACTAAGAGGAAATGTTGCTTTTGCATCCAAAATCCTTAAAAACCCAGTTGTTCCCGATGAGTCCATTGTACCTACCTATATCATCCTGCCGTTCCAAGTAAATTTGCATGTGCCACTGATAACCCACAAGTATAGGGGATCGCAACAGTTTTCGATAAGTAAAAGTGTCGAACCCAACGAGGAGCTAAAGGTAGAACAAATATTCCCTCAAGTTCTATCGACCACCGATACAACTCTACGCACGCTTGACGTTCGCTTTACCTAGGACGAGTATGAAACTAGAAGTACTTTGTAGGTGTTTTCGGAAAGGCTAGCAAGAAAATAAAGAGCACGTAAATAAAACTAGGGGCTGTTTAGATAAAGACACAACTAAAGTAAATATAGCGAGTGTGGAAAAGTGGTGATAGGAGTTGTGGAATTGTCCCTAGGCAACTGACTATGTTACTAGACCGGTAATCACTATTGCAATTCTATTTGAGGGAGAGGCATAAGCTAACATACTTTCTCTACTTGGATCATATACACTTATGATTGGAACTCTAGCAAGCATCCGCAACTACTAAAGATTCATTAAGGTAAAACCCAACCATAGCATTAAAGTATCAAGTCCCCTTTATCCCATACGCAAACAACCTACTTACTCGGGTCTGTGCTTCTGTCACTCACGCCACCCACCATAAGCAAATCATAAACATATTGCAAACCCTACAGCGGGAATCCCTCACGCTTGCGCAACGCGGAGGGCACAATAGGACAGCACCAATAATAAAATATGCAATTCAAACCAATCATAGCAATTCATCAATCACCGATAGGACAACGAAAATCTACTCAGACATCATAGGATGGCAACACATCATCGGAAAATAATATGAAGCATAAAGCACCATATTCAAGTAGAGGGTACAGCGGGTTGCGGGAGACTGGACCGCTGAATATAGAAGGGGGAAGGTGATGGAGATGTTGGTGAAGATCGTGGTGATGATGATGGCCCCCGACAGCGCTCCGGCGCCACCGGAATCAAGGAGGAGAGAGGCCCCCTTCTTCTTCTTCCTTGACCTCCTCCCTAGATGGGAGAAGGGTTTCCCCTCTGTTCCTTGGCTCCCGAGATTAATTCTATCTCTCTGTTTCTGCGTTCTGTTCTGGCTCTGTTTGACCGTTTCGCGTTTATATGGAGAACCGTAACTCCGATTGGCCTGAAACCTTCGCCGTGATTTTTTTCCGAAAATTAGCTTTCTTGCAGCAAAAGAAGAGCGTCAACCGCCTTGCGGTGGGCTCACGAGGGTAGGGGCGCGCCCAGGGGGGTCAGGCGCGCCCCCCTACCTCGTGACCACCTCGGGCACCGTCTCGCGTGGATTTTTCTTCTGGAATTTTCCATATTTTCCAAAAATAAGCTCCGTCCGTTTTTATCCCGTTTGGACTCCGTTTGATATGGATATTCTGCGAAACATAAAACATACAACAGACAGGAACTGGCACTGGGCACTGGATCAATATGTTAGTCCCAAAAATAATATAAAAAGTTGCCAAAAGGTACATGAAAGTGAATAATATTGGCATGGAACAATCAAAAATTATAGATACGACGGAGACGTATCTGCATCCCCAAGCTTAATTCCTGTTCGTCCTCGAGTAGGTAAATGATAAAAAAGAATAATTTTTGATGTGGAATGCTACCTAGCATAATCTTGATCATATGTCTAATCATGGCATGAATATTAAGACACGAGTGATTCAAAGCAATAGTCTATCCTTTGATATAAAAATAGTAATACTTCAAGCATACCAACCAAGAAATTATGTCTTATTGAAATAACATAGCCAAAGAAAGCTCATCCCTACAAAATCATATAGTCTAGCTATGCTCCATCTTCACCACACAAAATATTTACATCATGCACATCCCCGATGACAAGCCAAGCAATTGTTTCATACTATTGACGTTCTCAAACCTTTTCAACTTTCACGCAATACATGAGCGTGAGCCATGGACATAGCACTATAGGTGGAATAGAATATGATGGTGGGGGTTATGTGGAGAAGACAAAAAAAGAGAAAGTCTCACATCGACGCGGCTAATCAACGGGCTATGGTGATGCCCATCAATAGATATCAATGTGAGGAGTAGGGATTGCCATGCAACATATGCACTAGAGCTATAAGTATATGAAAGCTCAAACTGAAACTAAGTGGGTGTGCATCCAACTTGCTTGCTCATGAAGACCTCGGGCATTTGAGGAAGCCCATCATCGGAATATACAAGCCAAGTTCTATAATGAAAATTCCCACTAGTATATGAAAGTTAAAGCATAGGAGACTCTCTCTTTGAAGCACATGGTGCTACTCTGAAGCACAAGTGTGGTAAAAGGATAGTAACATTGCCCCTTCTCTCTTTTTTCTCTCATTTTTTTCCTTTTTTTATTTATTTTATATATATATATATATATATATATATTTATTTGGTGGGCTTCCTTGGCCTCTTTTTTTATTTGGGCTTCTTTGGCCTCTTTTATTTTTTGTAAAGTCCGGAGTCTCATCCCGACTTATGGGGGAATCATAGTCTCCATCATCCTTTCCTCACTGGGGCAATGCTCTAATAATGATGATCATCACACTTTTGTTTACTTACAACTCTAGAACAGAGATATGACTCTATATAAATGCCTCCGGCGGTGTACCGGGATGTGCAATGATCTAGCGTAGCAATGACATCAAAAAACGGACAAGCCATGAAAACATCGTGCTAGCTATCTTACGATCATGCAAAGCATTATAACAATGAATGCTCAAGTCATGTATATGATGATGATGGAAGTTGCATGGCAATATATCTCGGAATGGCTATGGAAATGCGATGATAGGTAGGTATGGTGGCTGTTTTGAGGAAGGTATATGGTGGTTTATGTGTGATAGAGCGTATCATATCACGGGGTTTGGATGCACCGGCGAAGTTTGCACCAACTCTCGAGGTGAGAAAGGGCAATGCACGGTACCGAAGAGGCTAGCAATGATGGAAGGGTGAGAGTGCGTATAATCCATGGACTCAACATTAGTCATAAAGAACTCACATACTTATTGCAAAAATCTATTAGTCATCGAAACAAAGTACTACGCGCATGCTCCTAGGGGGATAGATTGGTAGGAAAAGACCATCGCTCGTCCCCGACCGCCGCTCATAAGGAAGACAATCAATAAATAAATCATGCTCCGACTTCATCACATAACGGTTCACCATACGTGCATGCTACGGGAATCACAAACTTCAACACAAGTATTTCTACAATCCACAACTACCCACTAGCATGACTCTAATATCACCATCTTTATATCGCAAAACTATTGCAAGGAATCAAACATATCATATTCAGCGATCTACAAGTTTATGTAGGATTTTATGACTAACCATGTGAATGACCAGTTCCTGTCATCTCTCTAAATAGATATAAGTGAAGCAAGAGAGTTTAATTCTTTCTACAAAGGATATGCCCAAGCTCTAACAAATATAAGTGAAGCAAAAGAGCATTCTACAAATGGTGGTTGTCTATGTAAAGAGAAACAGGCAATCCAAACTTCAAATGATATAAGTGAAGCACATGAAGCATTCTATAAAGCCACACTCAAAAGATTTAAGTGAAGTGCAATGAGCATTCTATAAATAAACCAAGGACTATCTCATACCAGCATGGTGCATAAAATAAAAGTGAAAACTAAATGCAAAAGACGCTCCAAGACTTGCACATAATGCATGAACGAAACGAATTCGAAAACATACTGATACTTGTTGAAGAAAGAGGAGATGCCTTCCGGGGCATCCCCAAGCTTAGACGCTTGAGTCTCCTTGAATATTTACTTGGGGTGCCTCAGGCATCCCCAACCTTGAGCTCTTGCCTCTCTTCCTTTTCCTCATATCGAGACATCCTCAATTAGACACTACACCCACACAAAACTTCAACAGAAAACTCGGTAAGATCCGTTAGTATAATAAAGCAAATCACCACTCTAAGTACTGTAGCAAACCAATTCATATCTTGTTTTTGCATTGTGTCTACTGTAATATAACTTTTCCATGGCTTAATCCACTAATATAAATTGATAGTTTCATCAAAACAAGCAAACTATGCATCAAAAACAGAACAGTCTGTAGCAATCTGAACATTCACCATACTTCTGATACTTGAAAAAAATCTGCCAAAATTAGGAAAAATAAACAATTTGTACAGCAAGACAGTGCAAAAAGAATCAGAACCATTTGACGTTCCAGTAAAAAAATTAATATTCGCGCACTACAGCCAAAGTTTCTGTCCTGCACCGTACAAACCAACAAGCATTGTAAACATCCTACAGGCAAACCTTGGCACATTATTTTTATAATACAATGGAATTGTACAAGGGGATAATTGTTTTTGTTGAAAAGTTTCTGTAATCAAGATTCACAAAGTTGCCGTGAGCATGAACAAAGTTCAAGGAGCTCTCCCACTTCAACAATGCTTGTCTTTCTCACTTTCGCTTTTCTTTTTTGAAAAAGTTTTGGGTTCCCCTCTTTATTTTTGTTGTTTTTAAACTATATGAAAGCACTCAATAGAAATAAATGACTCTCTAAAACTTCCGGTTTGTCTCCCTGGCAGTGCTTTCTTTAAAGCCATTAAGCTAGGCATTTAGTGCTCAAGTAATGAATCCACCCGGATCCCAAGGTATATCAAAGCCAATTTTAATTAACAATGATTTGTAATTTAGTAGTGAGCACAAAGTAATATACATCAAGCAATGACGAAGTCTAACTCTCTTCCTATGCATCGGCATGTCATAAAAGAACAATTCATGCACACCAAGTAAAGGCCAATGCATAGTATAAGAAGTTTCTTGCAATTCTATCGTGTGGGAAACATAGAGAGGTGGAGATATAGTTCCTCTCTCATAATAATTGCAAGTAGGAGCAGCAAGCACATGCATATTATTGTTGGGGAACGTAGTAATTTCAAAAAAATTCCTACGCACACGCAAGATCATGGTGATGGTATAGCAACGAGAGGGGAGAGTGTTCGTCCACGTACCCTCGTAGACCGTAAGCGGAAGCGTTAGCACAACGCGGTTGATGTAGTCGTACGTCTTCACGATCCGACCGATCCAAGCACCGAACGTACGGGGCCTCCGAGTTCAGCACACGTTCAGCTCGATGACGATCTCCGGCCTCCGATCCAGCGAAGCTCCGGAGATGAGTTCCGTCAGCACGACGGCGTGGTGACGATGATGATGTTCTACCGGCGCAGGGCTTTGCCTAAACTCCGCGACGATATGACTGAGGTGGAATATGGTGGAGGGGGGCACCGCACACGGCTAAGGAACGATCCGTAGATCAACTTGTGTGTCTATGGGGTGCCCCCCTGCCCCCGTATATAAAGGAGGGAGGGGGAGGTGCGGCCGGCCCCCTAGGGGTGCGCCTGGAGGAGTCCTACTCCTACCGGGAGTAGGACTCCCCCCTCTTGCCTTGGTGGAGAAAGAAAGGGGGGAGGGGAAAGAGGAAAGGGGGGCGCCGCCCCCCCCCCCCCTTCCTTGTCCTATTCGGACTAGGGGGGAGGGGGCGCGCGGCCTGCCCTGGCCGGCCCTCCTCTTCTCCCTCTTGGCCCACTAAGGCCCATTATCCCCCGGGAGGGTTCCGGTAACCCCCCGGTGTTCCGGTAAAATCCCGATTTCACCCCGAACCAATCCGATGTCCAAACATAGGCTTCCAATATATCAATCTTTATGTCTCGACCATTTCAAGACTCCTCATCATGTCCGTGATCACATCCGGGACTCCAAACAAACTTCGGTACATCAAAACTTATAAACTCATAATAAAACTGTCATCGTAACGTTAAGCGTGCGGACCCTACGGGTTCGAGAACTATGTAGACATGACCTAGAACCATTCTCGGTCAATAACCAATAGCGAGACCTGGATGCCCATATTGGTTCCTACATATTCTACGAAGATCTTTATCGGTCAAACCGCATAACAACATACGTTGTTCCCTTTGTCATCGGTATGTTACTTGCCCGAGATTTGATCGTCGGTATCCAATACCTAGTTCAATCTCGTTACTGGCAAGTCTCTTTACTCGTTCCGTAATACATCATCTTATAACTAACTCATTAGTTACAATGCTTGCAAGGCTTAGGTGATGAGTATTACCGAGAGGGCCCAGAGATACCTCTCCGACAATCGGAGTGACAAAACCTAATCTCGAATTATGCCAACCCAACATGTACCTTCGGAAACACCCGTAGAGAACCTTTATAATCACCCAGTTACGTTGTGACGTTTGGTAGCACACAAAGTGTTCTTCCGGTAAACGGGAGTTGCACAATCTCATAGTTGCAGGAACTTTGTATAAGTCATGAAGAAAGCAATAGCAATATACTAAACGATCAAGTGCTAGGCTAACGGAATGGGTCATGTCAATCACATCATTCTCCTAATGATGTGATCCCATTAATCAAATGACAACACATGTCTATGGTTTAGGAAACATAACCATCTTTGATTAATGAGCTAGTCAAGTAGAGGCATACTAGTGACTATCTGTTTGTCTATGTATTCACACATGTATCATGTTTCCGGTTAATACAATTCTAGCATGAATAATAAACATTTATCATGATATGAGGAAATAAATAGTGACTTTATTATTGCCTCTAGGGCATATTTCCTTCAATTATATCTATCAAAATCATCATGTGCAACGGTAAAAGGCAACCCATCAATATAATCCTTAATAAGTGCAAACTTCTCCGATACAGTATAATCGGGAGAATTCACAAAGATAATAGGACTATCATGTGTGGGTGCAATAGCAACAATTTCATGTTTAACATAAGGAACTATAGCAAGTTCATCTCCATAAGCATAATTCATATTGGCATCTTGGCCACAAGCATAGCAAGCATCATCAAAAAGGGATATTTCAAAAGAATCAACGGGATCATAACAATCATCATAGTAATCATCATAGCAATCATCATAGCAATCATCCTTCGGTAAGCACGAAGGGAAATTAAACAATGTATGAGTTGAAGAGTTACTCTCATTAGAAGGTGGGCACGGGTAGCTAATCCGCTCTTCCTCCTTTTGTTCTTCGCTCTCCTCATCATCTTTTTCATCCAATGAGCTCACAGTTTCATCAATTTCTTCTTCCATAGCTTCCTGCAAAATATTAGTCTCTTCTTGGACAGCGGAGTAGTTCTCAATATATGGTTTAACATAAGGATTAGAAGCATAATTATCATAGCAATATTTAAGTATGGCAAAAATTTCAGATTCGTAAAGAGTAGCACCATACTTTTCAATCAAAGAAGCAATTTCGTAAGCACCCTTAAAAGCAACAAATTCTTCAATTTGTTGAACATCATAGTAATTATAAACACCCTTAGCATACGAGGATAAGATTCCATTATTAATAAACTCACATTGGTAGGGAAGGTCTTTCTTAGGGTTTTCAGAACAACAAGTAAAATCATAATAATAGCATAAATTCCAAGCATAGCATTGCAAACGTTGAATTTTATCCCATAATAGTTTCTCTTTTTCAGATATACGGTGTCGCACATAACAAGCATGCTCATCTAAAGATTTGCCCTCAACTAAGCTAGTTGGGGTTTCAGCACGAGCACAAAGGGATCAAAGATGATCCAAGTAAAAAGCTTCAGTAGTGTGATAGATTTTGAGTGGTTCTTCAACCATTGGAGCAGTAGGTACAACTAATTTTTTTGGTATTTTGCGTTTCCTACCCATAACTAAAGATAGAAAACAACTAAGAACAACAAATAAAAATTACTTAGTGATAAAGCAAACAAGCACACACGAGAATAGTCACCCCATGCTATTGCTCCCCGGCAACGGCGCCAGAAAAAGGTCTTGATAACCCACAAGTATAGGGGGATCGCAACAGTTTTCAATAAGTAAGAGTGTCGAACCCAACGAGGAGCTAAGGGTAGAACAAATATTCCCTCAAGTCCTATCGACCGCCGATACAACTCTACGCACGCTTGACGTTCGCTTTACCTAGAACGAGTATGAAACTAGAAGTACTTTGTAGGTGTTTTCGGAAAGGCTAGCAAGAAAATAAAGAGCACGTAAATAAAATTAGGGGCTGTTTAGATAAAAGACACAACTAAAGTAAATATAGTGAGTGTGGAAAAGTGGTGATAGGAGTTGTGGAATTGTCCCTAGGCAACTGACTACGTTACTAGACCGGTAATCACTATTGCAATTCTATTTGAGGGAGAGGCATAAGCTAACATACTTTCTCTACTTGGATCATATGCACTTATGATTGGAACTCTAGCAAGCATCCGCAACTACTAGAGATTCATTAAGGTAAAACCTAACCATAGCATTAAAGTATCAAGTCCCCTTTATCCCATGCGCAAATAAACTACTTACTCGGGTCTGTGCTTCTGTCACTCACGCCACCCACCATAAGCAAATCATAAACATATTGCAAACCCTACAGCGGGAATCCCTCACGCTTGCGCGACACGGAGGGCACAATAGGACAGCACCAATAATAAAATATGCAATTCAAACCAATCATAGCAATTTATCAATCACCGATAGGACAACGAAAATCTACTCAGACATCATAGGATGGCAACACATCATCGGAAAATAATATGAAGCATAAAGCACCATGTTCAAGTAGAGGGTACAGCGGGGTTGCGGGAGAGTGGACCGCTGAATATAGAAGGGGGAAGGTGATGGAGATGTTGGTGAAGATGATGGCGGTGTTGGTGAAGATCGCGGTGATGATGATGGCCCCCGGCAGCCCTCCGGTGCCACCGGAAGCAAGGGGGAGAGAGGCCCCCTTCTTCTTCTTCTTCCTTGACCTCCTCCCTAGACGGGAGAAGGGTTTCCCCTCTGTTCCTTGCCCATGGCTTGGGAGGGGCGAGAGCCCCTCCGAGATTGGATCTATCTCTCTGTTTCTACGTTCTGTTCTGGCTCTGTTTCACCGTTTCGTGTATATATGAAGATCCGCAACTCCGATTGGCCTGAAACCTTCGCCGTGATTTTTTTCCGAAAATTAGCTTTCTTGCGGCAAAAGAAGAGCGTCAACCGCCTTACGGTGGGCTCACGAGGGTAGGCGGCGTGCCCAGGGGGGTCAGGCGCGCCCCCCTACCTCGTGACCACCTTGGGCACCGTCTCGCATGGATTTTTCTTCCGGAATTTTCCATATTTCCAAAAATAAGCTCCGTCCGTTTTTATCCCGTTTGGACTCCGTTTGATATGGATATTCTGCGAGACATAAAACATACAACAGACAGGAACTGACACTGGGCACTGGATCAATATGTTAGTCCCAAAAATAATATAAAAAGTTGCCAAAAGGTATATGAAAGTGAATAATATTGGCATGGAACAATCAAAAATTATAGATATGACGGAGACGTATCAGCCACCTCTAATCATTCAAATAAACATTTGTTCTGTGTGCTCGTACCGCTCATGGATCGACGGGGCGATCACTATTTTCCATGCTAAGCGGGTTATTGTCATGATGAGTGTTTATTCACTTTGTCATTGCATGAGAGAGGCTGGTAATTGGGATGCCCAGTCCCGCGATCAAAAAGAAAGAACAAAATAATAAACAAACTCCCCTATATGTGATTGTTTGGAGGGCACTCGTGGATTCGGTTAGCCATGGCTTGTGTTTCACTTGGTGGAAGGGGAGAAAACTTTACTTTTCCGTTTGGGAACCACCAATAATGTGTTTAGCATGGAAAATAATGAAAACATTTGTCTTAAAATTGACAGGAAAGGCACACACCACTCAAAAATGTATTCATCTCTGTTTTAAGCTTCGAGCTCTGGCACCTCTGCAAGCTCTGGCACCTCTGCAAATTACTGCTTCCCTCTGCGAAGGGCCTATCTATTTACTTTAATGTTATCGAGTCATCACTTTCTCATTCAAGCGCCAACCTTGAGAGCACTATTGACATTCTTACTTTAACATGCATTGAGTATAGTTAATGTCGAATGTGAAGCATGACTGGATCTGCTCTACACTGAATTACAATGTTTAGTCGCTGCTTGAACTTTAGAGGTGCTATGCATTTATGTTTTGTGGTCTCAGAAAGGGCTAGCGAGATACCATATTACCATGTTGTATCATGATTGTTTTGATAATATTGTTGGCATCTGAGGTTTGTTATTATTACTCGCTAGTGATTATGCCGTTGTCATGAGTAGATGTGAGACTAAATTGATATCATTTATGTGGTTAGTTCATGATCTTTGCCTAGACCTAAACACTAGCTAAGAATATATACAGCAATAGAACAACAGAATTTGTAAAAGTTTTTCTTTATCACTTTCAGTTTGTCAACTGAATTGCTTGAGGACAAGCAATGAGTTAAGCTTGGGGGAGTTGATACATCCAAAATGTATATACTTTTCCAAACACTTTTGCTCTTGTTTTGGACTCTAATTTGCATGATTTGAATGGAACTACCCGGGCTGACGTTGTTTTCAGCAGAATTGTCATGGTGTTATTTTTGCATGAGAATAAAAGTTCATGGATTGGGCTAAAAATGTACAGAGAAATTTTTTGGAATTAATAAAAAATATTAGTGTCAAGATCTGCTGAATGGGAGCCACCCGTGAGCCACCAGCTCAGGAGGCGTGCCCCCCCCCCCAGGGCGTGCCACCTGAGCTTGTGGGCCCCATGATCCTCCATTTTCCCTACCTCCAACTCCATATAAACTCTTTCGCGGAGAAAAAATCAGAGGGAAGAAATCATCGCGTTGAGCCGCCGCCACCTCCTGTTCTTCCTCGGGAGGGCTGATCTGGAGTCTGTTTGGGGCTCCGGAGAGGGGGGTTCGCCATCGTCGTCATCATCAACCATCCTCCATCGACAATTCCATGATGCTCACCATCGGGAGTGAGTAATCTCTTCGTAGGCTTTCTGGACGGTGATGGAGTTGGATGAGATTTACCATGTAATTGAGTCAATTTGTTAGAGCTTGATCCCTAGTATCCATTATGTTCGGAGATTGTTGTTGCTATGATTTTGCTATGCTTAATGCTTGTCACTAGGGCCCAAGTGTCATGATTTCAGATCTGAACCTATTATGTTTTCATGAATATAATTGAGTATTTGATTCGACCTTGCAAGTTATAGTCACCTACTACATGTTATGATCCGCATACTCCAAAGTGACAAAGTTTGGGATTCTTTTCCGTGACGACCGTAGTATGAGTAGTTCATGTATTCACTATGTGTTAGTGCTTTGTTACGGCTCTTTATTAAAAGGAGGCCTTAATATCTCTTAGTTTCCAAATGGACCCGCTGCCACGGGAGGCTAGGACAAACGATGTCATGCAAGTTCTTACTATTAGCACGTATGACTATATACGGAATACATGCCTACATTGAATTGATGAACGGGAGCTACTGTGAATCGCTCTAGGTTGTGACTGTTACATGATATATGTCATCTAACACAAATATCCATCGCTCATTCAATGTCTACGCTTGCTCATATTGATCTTTGCTACGTTACTACTATTGCCGCTGCTGTTACAATTACTACAAATACTGCTAGTGACTGCTTTGCTACTTTTGTTACTGTTACCGCTATTATAAAAATATCAAACAACTGTGCTATTAAACACTTTGTTGTGGAGATACTAATTTCTACGTGTGGTTAAATTGACAACTCAACTCCTAAGGCTCATAAGGATTCTTTGCCTCCCCTTGTGTCGATCAATAAATTAGGTTAATATTACCCGTGAAGACTGTCGTGATCCCGTATACTTGTGGGTTATTAACAAGCATCATGTAATCTCAAATTCAAGGTATTCAATCCATACTAGGAGCCGAACGTCATGTACGGGTGAGCCACCCTGGTTATCTTACGTTCGTCCATGTATACATTGTGATGATTTAATAGAGTTTCACGCGATTGCGTACAAAGAAGTATTCGCGTCAATCCTCTAGCACCAGTGGCCTACATAGCGATTAGTGTTTTTTACACATGTATTTTTAATTCATAAGTTCTAAATAAATAAGAGATTGAACTTGTTTCACTTTGTTTTAAGTTCTGGTCGTTGTTTTAATGTTACGAAAACATTCACAATTTTTTGCATGCATTCGAAAAAAATATACACAAATTTGAAAAATATTTCATGAATTAAAATAATTCCAATTTTACAAAAGTTCACTGATTTTAGAATGTTCATGAATTTATTTTTTACAAAGAATTTCAAAACAAATATCATATTTGAAAAATGTTCTTGAATTTAAAAGAATTCATGAATTTGACAATTTGTTCTCGGATTATAATTTTATCTATGGATTTCAACCATTTCCATAATTCATAAAATTTCATGAAATTTATTTTTTCAAGAATTTTTTAAAAAATGGAACTAGATTTGAAAATAATATGAATTTTAGGATTTCAAATTTTCAAAATTATAATGAATTACAAAAAGTATTATTCAATAAACTCTAATGGATATAATTTTGAATCAAAAAATTGTTCACGTATTTAAGAAAATGTTAGTGAATTTTAAAAAAATGTGAATTAAAAAAATTCACAAATATTTAAAAATTGTTTACTTTGAATGCTCCATGGAGTCATATCTCCTCTTAAGCCTATTTTGTTCGGATTAGTAATTTGTGCACAGTGAAGCCTATTTTGATCAGATTAGTAATTTGTGCACGTTGAAGTCAACTCTTTATGGATACTCAAATCGACAATTGAAGTATCTGAAGCCGCATCCCACGGAAACCCCCACCTACATCACCATTCAATATTTCTTACCCTACTATAGGCCACCTCTTGCTTCTTTATTGATCTCACACGTGGATTGAGGTGAGGAAAGCATGTTCACGTGATCTACTACTATTGAGGAAGGAGTACATGAAATCTTTCTGCAGACCAAGGAAGCTTGTTTGTTGCTGTTTTTTGCACTAGTGATGGATGGTAGGATTTTTTTTTGCAATCCAAATAAATAAAAAAGCAAGGTAGCAAGTTACAAAAATGAATAAAACGGTGTGTCAATACTTGGAAACAAGGCATATGGTTTATACTTTCACTAGTATCAACTCTCAATATAATTAACATAATTAAACCACATGATAATCCCTCAAGAAGTGCAACAAAGAATCACTCTAAAGTTTCTTTTTTTCTCGAAGAATGTAGGATGAAATTGAGTAGGTGCACTTAACAGCAAACCACCTGAAAGTCATTTTTTCAATCTTCATATATTTTACCACCCTAGAATCTCCATAGGTGGTCTCAGAAATTCTACTATGACAACATCATATGATACTTATCATTCAACTTATGCATAAAGTACCCCAATATCACCACAGGCATCCGCAAGTTATGCTAGACATGCATCATGTAATCTCAAATTCAAAGTATTCAATCCATGCTAGGAGCCGATCGTCATGTACGGGTTAGCCACCCTTGTGATCTTACGTTCCTCCCTGTATACATTGTGAAGATTTAATAAAGAGTTTCGCGAGATTGCTTAAAAAATCGCATCACGCCTCTAGCTCCAGTGGCCTACATAGCGATTAGTATTTTATTCACATGTACTTTGAATTCATAAGTTCTGAATAAATAAGCCGATTGAGTTTTTTCACTTTGTTTTAAATTCTGGGTTTTTTTAATGTTACAAAAACATTCACTATTCTTTGCATGCAGTCGAAAAAATGTACACAAGTTTGCAAATATTTCATGAATTCAAAAAATTTACCAAATTTAGGAAAGATCACAGATTTTAGATTGTGGGTGAATTTATTTTTTACCAAGAATTTCAAAAAAAATATCAGACTTGAAAAATGTTCTCGAGTTTAAAAAAGTTCGTGCATTTGAAAATTGTTCTTGGGTTCGAATTTTCTTTATGGATTTCAACAACATTCATGAATTCATAAAATTTCATGAATTTTTCTTCACGAAATTAGAATAAATTGGCACTAGATTTGAAAACGATTATGAATTTAAAGATGTTCAAAAATTTAAAGATTTCATGAATTACAAAAAGGATTATTCAGTAAATTCTAATAGATATAATTTGACTCAAAAGATTGTTCATGTATTTAAAAAATGTTAGTGAATTTTAAAAGCTTCGTGAATTAATAAAATTCACGAATATTTAAAAAAATACTTTGATTGTTCCATGGAGTCATCTCTCCTCTTAAGCCTATTTTGATCTGATTAGTAATTTGTGCACAGTGAAGCCTATTTTGATTGGATTAGTAATTTGTGCACGCTGAAGTCAACTCTCCTCTTGCATCTTTATTTATCTCACACGTGGATTGAGATGAGGAAAGTATGTTCATGTGATCTACCACTATTAAGGAAGGAGTGCAGGAAATCTCTCTATGGACCAAGGAAGCTTGTTTGTTGCTGTCTTTTGCACTAGTGATGGATGGTCGAAATATGTTTTTTTGTAATCTGAATAAATTAATAAAGCAAGGTAGCAAAAATGAATAAAACGGTGTGCCAATGCTTGAAAACAAGGCCTATGGTTTATACTTTCACTAGTATCAACTCTCAACATCATTAACATAATTAAACCACATGATAATCCCTCAACAAGTGAAACAAAGAATCACTATGAAGATTATATTTTTATTTTTATCGAAGAATGTAGGATTGAATTGAGTAGGTGCGCTTAACAGGAAACCACCTGAAAGTCATTGTTTTAATCATAATATATTTTACCACCCTATAATTGCCATAGGTAGTCTCGAAAATTCTATATGACAACATCATATGATACTTATCATTCAACTTATGCATAAAGTGTAGGAGATATGCACTAGAGGCAATAATAAATATTGTTATCTCCGTGTTTGTAACCATGTTTATATTCTGTGCTAAAACTGCTATGGTTCTCGAGTCTACAATAACTACGAGGCTTTGAGGAAAACTCATATGCACGTGTGGAAAAATAAACGAGAAAATGTATTCCTAGTCTGGCCTCTAAGACTAGCTCAAGTGTTGCATGATGATCACGTTTTACTGAGCATGGGCATGTCTATGCCAGTAACTTTTGAGGGCACAATGTTTGGAGAACACTTGTGTTGAATCGACCCGATTGATGTTATGCTATGAGATATATTCATCACAAGTTAATGGTTAATAAGACAGAGAAAGTTAGTGTTTTCATAATTCCTTAGGCCATGAGAGTGTCGAGTTCCTTCGTACTTGCTTTGTGAACTTTGGGGTTTGTTAAACATTATTTGTAATTGGGTGGCTATTACGGCAACTTACGGGTTCACAGAAAAGTATGACAAGGAACTTGATAGCTCAAAATTGAGAGTTGCTCCTCTGACGATGGAGAGATATTCTTAGGGCCCTCTTGATGTTACGGTATCCATGATCATCTGGCCAGACACAATGTGATTTGATCACAGGGATGCTGGAACGCGGAAACGAGAAAAGAGAAAAAGGTAACGAGGTAACTGGCATAGTGGACAAGTTGTTGATCCATGGGGATGTCGACAAGTCTCACCTAGGATGTTTCTAACATATCGCGAAGCAATAGGAATAGCACATGGCAAACTACATGTTCACTTGAATATTCTTTCGTGTGGGTATTGGGATCAATATGGGTGTCCACAGTTCCTCTATTTATCATTGATCAAAAAGTGTTTCGGTCATGTCTATACTTCATCGAACCTATAGGGTCACACACTTAAGGCTCATCTATCTACTGAATACTAGACAAGGAGTTTGAGAGAAAGTCACCGAAAAAGTTTTGGAAACAATGGAAAAGTTCTAGAGAGAACACCGGAAAAGTTTTGATAAAACCGAAAAGGTGTTTCGGAGTAAACCATTAAGCTAGAGAGGTTTCAGCAGGCGCCTGGAATTTTTTGGAGGTGCCAGAATTGTTCTAGGAACTTCTAACAAAATCCGGAGAGCAAAACTGAAATGTTTCAGAGCAGCCCGAAATGCTTTGGTAGCTTTTCGCTGAAGAAAATCATTGATTGAAAATGTTTCAGAACGCGTCCAGATTTATGTTAGTGGTTACTAGAAATGTTCTAGACCTACAGAAAAACTTTCGGATTTAACGGTTGCGAAAAAATGTCTTCATGACTAGTGAAAAGCACTTTTTGGTTACTTTTTGAAAAGCCACCTTTTTTAGCTTTGTTCAAAAGATCTAGGAGAAGCCTTGGGAGGGAAGGAACCCCTTTTGGGGGGGGGCACAAGGGGGTGGACGTCCAAAGGTGGATCGCCTCAATGGAGCTCCACTTGCCTTCCTTTTATGCCCTTTATGCCCTTTTATGTGTGACATAAAGAGTGGGTGTTTTGGTATTTACATGTGCCACCCTACCCCTTGGTTTTCCTATAAATAAAGGTGGAGAGGATCTCTCCACACTCACTCCTTACTCTCATACAAATGACATGCATGATCTGACGCTCTCTCTCCCTCCCATCGAAATAGTTTTGTAGAGTCGAAAGGTTGTCTAGGTTCCGGCGGGAACTAGTTCTGGATGGCGAAGCCCTACCGGATAGCTGACACCGTATGTGTGTAACCCCGTAGAGAGGTTGTAGTTTCAATCTTCTGCCCAACGGGTTGTTCGAGTACCTACCCGGAGGGCTGTCCGAGTGACCCGCCCGAAGGATTGTTCAGAGGCCTCCCGGAGGGCTATCCAAGAATCTGTCCGGTGGGATTAGCCGAGGGACTTTCCATAGGCCTCCCGATGGGCTATCCAACGATCCGTCCGGTGAGCTGCTGAGGGAGTACATCCTCGCGGTTGGGAGGTTGTAAAATCCTAGCTGCGGGGATCTGCACTGACGATCTTCATCGCCTCTACTTCCGATGCGCTACGAGTCGGTAATGATCAGATCAAAAACCTTGTGTGCATCTCCATAGTGATCCTGAGCGTGTTCGTAGCGCGGATTTTTTTGTTTTATGTCGCGTTAGCCTACATAAAGTACCCCAATATCACCACAGGCATCCGCAAGTTATACTAGACATGCATCATGTAATCTCAAATTCAAAGTATTCAATCCATACTAGGAGTCGATCGTCATGTATGGCTGAGCCACCCTCGTGATCTTACGTCCGTCCATGTATACATTGTGATGATTTAATAAAGAGTTCCCCAAGATTTCCTAACAAAAGTTTTCGCGTCAAGCGTCTAAATCCAGTGGCCTACATAGCGATTAGTGTTTTTTTCACATGTATTTTTAATTCATAAGTCTGATAATAAGAAGATTGAAATTTTTCACTTTGTTTTAAATTATGGTTGTTTCTTTAATGTTATAAAAACATTCACGATGTTTTGCATGCATTCGAAAAAATGTACACAAATTTGAAAATATTTTATGAATTCAAAAAAGTTTCCAAATTTAGAAAAGTTCACAGATTTTAGAATGTCCATGAATTTATTTTTTACCAAAAAATTCAGAAACAAATTGGATTTGAAAATTGTTCTTGAATTTTAAAAGTTCATGAATTTAACAAATTGTTCTCGGATTCAAATTTTATTTACGGATTTCAAAAATGTTCATGAATTCATAAGAATTCACTAAACTTATTTTTGCATGAATTTTTAAAATAAATTGGCACTAGATTTGAAAACGATTTTGAATTTAAAAATGTTCAAAAATTTAAAGATCTCATGAATTACAAAAAGGATTATTCAGTAAATTCTAATGGATATAATTTTGAATCAAAAAATTGTTCACGTATTTATAAAATGTTAGTGAATTTTAAAATCTTTGTGAATTAATAAAATTCATGAATATTCTAAAAGAAAATGTTTACTTTGTTTGCTCCAAGGAGTCATCTCTTAAGCCTATTTTGATCGGATTAGTAATTTGTGCACGGTGAAGCCTATTTTGATCGGATTAGTAATTTGTGCATAGTGAAGCCTACTTTGATCGGATTAGTAATTTCTGCACGCTGAAGTCAACTCTCCTCTTGCATCTTTATTTATCTCACATGTGGATTGAGGTGAGGAAAGCATGTTCACGTGATTTACCACCATTGAGGAAGGAGTGCAGGAAATCTCTATGCGGACCAAGGAAGCCTGTTTGTTGCTGTTTTTTGCACTAGTGATGGATGATAGAAATATGTTCTTTTGTAATCTGAATAAATAAATAAAGTAGTAAGTAACAAAAATGAATAAAACGGTGTGTCAATGCTTGGAAATAAGGCATATGGTTTATACTTTCACTAGTATCAACACTCAACATCATTAACATAATTAAACCATATGATAATCCCTCAACAAGTGCAACAGAGAATCACTCTGGAGTTTCTATTTTTATTTTTATCAAAGAATGTAGGATGAAATTGAGTAGGTGGGCTTAACAGCAAACCACCCGAAAGTCGTTTTTTCAATCTTAATAAATTTTAACACCCTATAATCGCCATAGGTAGTCTCAGAAATTCTACTATGACAACATCATATGATACTTAGCATTCAACTTATGCATAAAGTACCCCAATATCACCACAGGCATCCGCAAGTTATACTAGACATGCATCATGTAATCTCAAATTCAAAGTATTCAATCCATGCTAGGAGTCGAACGTCATGTACGGGTGAGCCACCCTGATGATCTTACGTTCGTCCCTATATACATTGTGATGGTTTAATGAAGAGTTCCGCGAGATTGCCCAGTCGGGCACCATAGGTTCCAAGGGCTGCACGACCGCTTGCAGGGTCGGCTCAAGGGCCTGCACCGGTAGCGATGCGACGGGTTGCTACGCGGCTGGCACAAACTCTTGCACCGACGGCGTCGTGGCAGTGTTCTAGTGGTGGCGACGAGGGACAGAGGGTCAGTTTGTTTTGCATCCACAACTTCATGCCTGAAAAAATCATGTGCCTGGACTGAGCCTGGAGAGGTGACGGTTTTCTGGCTGACCAGGCGCGCATGTGACGGCAGTGTTTGGTTCGTGCCTGGCATGGTAGATTATCAAGTGGACCCCATACACGTGCTAGTTACTTTATTAGCAATCCCAGGCAGGAGTGGTAGAGGCCAGGCGTCCATATCCAGATGCCTGGGCCAGGCTAACCACATGCATGCATTTTTGGACCCCGGCTAAGTGCATGTAGACTTTTTTTAACCAGGCTAAACACAAGAAACATCTCCCAGGCCAGGCTCGTACAGGCATCTCCAGGCTGCTAACCAAACAACATCCAGGCAGCTTTCAGGGAGGACTCAGGCCAGGCACAAAGCGCTCAGGACACAAACCAAACTGACTAAGATACCCTCATGCACCATGGCGGCGATCATGGTAGCCACCTTCACCGCAATGACGTCCGTCGAAACTACAATGGCCGCTTGCACGGTTGAGGCGGCGGCGAAAACCGCCTCCTCCACGACGACGACGAGGAACGAATCGACTGCGCGGAGCATCATCGCTAAGGAGTCGAAGGAACATCGAGAGAAAAGCCCCATGCATAGTTGTTTCTCACCTTTAGCCTGTAGAACTTCATGTCGATCTTTTCTCTTCCGGCGAGTTCGCCGGCAATTTTCTGCTCTATTTGAGAGCGACGTGTGCATGATAACCTGTTTAGAGTAAAAAATGAGAGAAACAGAGACAATCGAATAGAAGTAACTAGCTATGCCCGCGCGGCGGCACGCCGCGCCCCGTTGATGCGTTAGTATGAAATGCGCTGCGTGATAGTAATGCTAGATTGCTATATTCGTGTTTGTGGCAAGAGTGATGGTTACTCGACCAAATGCATGTTATATTTCATATTGCCAAAGGTTACACTCTCAGTTGCATCCAAAGTACTCCAGAATACCAACCAAAGATGGTCAATGCTATCACCATCTTTCATGCTACCCATTAAAAGTGCCTACTACGAAAGGCTGAGATTATTATTCCCTTTTTCAAATATTATCAATGATTTATGAAAAATATTTTTGCTCAGAAAAGGAATATAAACTCGAAACAACTTGCGGCTCCAATAGATTAATATAATTACAAACTTAATTTTTAAACAGCTCAAGTTCAGAGAAATTAACTTCTTGCCTAGAGATGAATGTATCGGGTGCTCTCAAATCCTAATGCTAATAAAGAGGCATTTTGCAACTGTGGCATAATATCACTAACATGAGCTAGCTAGATTTGTTGGCCTGGTATTTATCCCGATATTTCATATAGTGTGTGTTTCTTTCTTCCTCAAGTGATTGGATTTTTTTTTTTTGAGTTATAGTTTAGATACTCGATGAAGATTGTGGAGCCGCCATTCTAATTTGGGATGCTTGATGGCACGGTTGTTGCATCTTTGCATGCACCTAGTAATTTGTGTCTCTATTTTTTTGTCAAATGACTTTTGTCCGCCATACATGATTAATTAGTTGCTGCATGCACTGGTTGGGCATGAATCGGGTTGATGTGACCACGTGCATGGGAGTAGGAGATGATGCATGCATATGAATTGGAGATCGTTTTGTTCTCTCGTTGTTTGGTCTAGGCATTTTTCCTGCTTGCATGCACTACATAAAATGAACCAGATTACAAAGAAAGAAAGGCAAACTGACCTAACGAAATTGACCGATAAAGAGACCCTATGGTATGGAGAGAGACAACTCACGGTCACGCAACCGCAGATGGAACACCAAGTTGATCACCAGCGCACGCGTCGGGCATGAACAGACGGCTCTCCTGCAAATATTCAGGATTCGAGTGGCGGTTGATGTGCGCACTGCCTGTGACGACAAGGTCGGCGACCCAATGATTTACTCGACATGCTGATGTTGCGGCGGTGCAACCGCAGCCTGCCTGGGGATAGGTGTGGCGAGTGGAGCTGCCCTTCGATCTGAACCTGCCAGACTCCTTGACCGCCTGAAGACATGGACTGGTGCTGTGACACGCCGCTCCATCTCTAATGGCCTTTCACGCGGGTACTTGAGCTAGGTGTGCAGGAATGCGGCGACGATGCCGCGGTGGTGCTTGCCGTCATTGAGGGCGAGGTAGCACCGGAGCAGCTCCGCGAGACCTGCAGCGACGGCCAGAGATTGTCGTTCGCCGTGATCATCGTGGCCATGATGCTCGCTGGGAAGTCATCCTCCGGGTCCGCCGACTACTTCACCACCACGAGGCTGTCCTGCAGCCAGAGCCGACGCCTCACGCCGTCACGCGTCGCCTCTGTAGCATGGTAGTCGCCGCCGGAGTCTGTGCTTCAGCAGGTGTCCTCCACTTCAGCCCACCGCTCGGCTTCATGTGTAGCCGCCGCCACCGCGCCCTGGCCGTTGTCGACGACGCCGATGGTATGAAGTATCGACAGGCAAATCTTCATGCTACAAAAACACAACTCTTACACAAAACAAGAAAACAAACACGTACTTAACACTCAATAATCACGCGAGAAAAGAAAAGAAATATCTCATAAGCAAACGGCTAGACCAAACTAACCACGATCTACATGGCGAGCAGAACGACGACCGGCATGCCAAGCTCAGCACAATGAGTGAACGTCGGGCAGCTGATCATCGACGCACTCTCCGTCATTAACGCGGCAGAACCTCGAGCTGCAGAACGCCTTCCGCCGTTGCGCACCCGGTTAATGACGGCCGCTCGAACCCCAGAAGGACGATGCGAAGTCGCAAATACGCTCCGAGCAGAAACAGGACGAACAGGAAGCCAGCAAGTCCACCGTCACTACCGCCTATGTTCCTCCCACCATCGCCCATGCCTCCATGGTCGTTTTAGCTATATGTCAGTCAGCTGAAATTTTCACTTTGGGTCAGTCGATTTTGTGACCATTTGATTCTGCTTTGAGATGTGTCCTATTTTCTTTTTTTTTCCAGTGTAATTTTGGTGGTGAGTTGGATTGTGTGGAAACGATTGACCCCAATTTTGGGTCAGTCGAATTGCTTCATGCGCTCTTTTTAGCTCTTCTGGGTTGCATTTTCCCTTTTTGTTTTCTCTTTTTTTATTGGTTATTTTTTGTTTTTGTGGGTTTTTGGCTGAGTCTAATTATATACATACAAATACTATATAATATGTGTTAAAATTTCAAGATTATATGATTATTTTTATGGTAAAGTGCAATTTCGGTGCAAAGTTGTGCGTAAGCTTTTTTCCAAATCTCTCCTCTTAAAAGAAATACCAACGCCACTAGTTCATTCTTTTTCAGAAAAAATCATTATTTTGATATTTTTTTTAGTGTTTACTTCATTTTCATTCTAATTAATGTTAATACCAATTCCACTATTCATTTGCTTTTTGCAAAAGTTCCCCTCTTATATGGTTATTCTTGCATATTATTAAAAAGCGCAATTTTGATGTATATTTTGTGCAAATTTTGTCAGTGTTTATTTTAGATTCTTTTGCCCTTTTCTTTGTTTTTAAATTGTAATACCAATGCAACTAATTCATTCTTCCTTAGGAGATTTAATTCTTCCTTTTGTTGGTGTTTTTGTTTATTTATTTTTGTTTTCTATTTCTATGCGTATTTATTTTACCCTTTTTCTATCCTTTATTGATTTTTTTCGTTTTTGTGGTTTTTTGGCTGAGTGTAATTATATACAAACAAATACTATATAATATGTGCCAAAATTTCATGATTATATGATTATTTTTTCATATTACGATTAAGTGCAATTTCGGTGCAAAGTCATGCGCAAGTTTACATGTGTGCCCCAACCCTCTCTCCCTTTGTTTTTTCTGTTCTTATTTGTTTTGCTTGTTATTTTTCTTCTTTTTATTAGTTGGATTTTGTGTGTGTGGGTGTTTTTGGATGCTGGATGAATGTAAAATATATGCGTACAAATACTATAAAATGTATGAAAGAATTGTACTATTATATGAGTATACTTTGCATGGTACAGAAAGTTGTAATTTTAGTGCAATTGTGTGCAAGTTATCTTTTCTTTCTTCCAAAGTGTAATACCAGTGCCACTAATCCATTGTTTCACATAAAACTTCACTATTTTAATTTGTTTAGCTATCATTATATTCCTTTTCCTCTTTATGGGCAATAGCAACGCCACAAACTCATCCCTTCTTAGATATTTTTTTTGCGAAAGCTTCGCTATTATATGCTTATTCTTGCATATATTTTAAAAGTGCAATTTTTATGTATATTGTGTCCAATTTTTTTCATTTTTTTTTGAGTTTTTAGTTCATTTTATTTCTTATTAAAGGGTAACACCAATGTCACTAATTTATTCTTCCTTCGAAAATATCATTGTTTTGATTTTATTTTTTATTTTCTTTCTTCTTAATGGGTAATACCAAAACCACTAATTCATTCTTTCATAGATAAGTTCATATTTTGATTTTCTTTAAGTTTTTGTTTGATTAATACATTCCTTCTTGGGAAATTTCCTTGTTATGAAAATTTTACTATTATAGGTTTATTCTTGCCTATTATAAAAAACACAATTTCTATGTAAAATGTGTACAAATTTTCCATTATTTATTTATTTATTTTTTATTTTCGTTTTCTTTATATATGTGCATTTCACTTTAACAACACAAATGCATGGGATATGTGTAGTGATACGATAGCCCCTAGCTAGCTTGTACTGTTTGTGTCTATACATGCATGACGGCATGCTGGCTCGCTTCCGCAGGGCGTGAGGCAGCGAGCCGTTCCTTGCAACCTTTTGATTTTTTTTATTTCTTTCAAAAGGCCTATTCCCGCATATTATGAAAAGTACAATTTCTATGTAAATTATGTGCAAAATTTATTTATTTTATTTCTTTCATTTTCTTTTTTCTGGAAGGGTAATACAAATGCCACTAATTCATTTTTTCTGAGAAAAACTTCATTATTTTGATTTTTTAGTTTTATTTCATTTTCTTTGTTCTTTAAGGGTAATACAATGTCATTAATCTATTCCTTCTTGGGAAACGTCTTTCGACAGAAATTGTACTATTATACACTTGTTCTTATGTATTATAAAAAGGCGCACTTTCTGTGTAAATTTTGTGCAACTTTTGTCATTGTTTTTTATTTTCTTTCTTCTTAAACGGTAATACCAATAAAAGTAATTCATTCTTTACAGAAAAATCATTATTTTTACCTTTTAAATTCTTTTTTCCTTTTTAAGGGCAATAATAATGCCACTAATTCATTCCTTATAAGAAAACTTCCTTTTTAGGAATTACAATATTATGTGCTTATTCTTAAATATGAAAAGGTACAATTTAGAAAAATAATACTAGAGTGCGAAATTGAACTATTGTAATTTTTTTTTTGCATACTACAGGAGGTGCAATTTTAGTGCAAGGTTGTGTGCAAGTTTTTTAAAGTTTTGTCACATTCATTCTTTCTTAGAAAAACTATTATTATTATTTAGTTTTATTTCATTTTATTTTCTTTCAGTTATTATACTGTGTTATTGCATATTATAGAAATGCACAATTTATATGTAAATTGAATGGAAAAAATCACTATATTATTTCATTTGAGTTAGTCGACTAATCCAAATTTGCCAAGGGTAATTTCATCTAACATGTCTATAATTCCGTGCCTTGGTCACCGTGCCGAAAATAATACACCTTACATAAAAGAACAGAGGTAGTACTTGAGATGCGTCCATGCTTGTGTTTGAAGGCTTTCTATCCGAAAGAAAAAAAAATGAAGAACAGGAATGTAGCTAGCTAGCAGTGTTGTTGTACGTATGTAGGTGCGTTGTTTGTGCATGTGCACTCGTCAGCGCTGCCAGTACGAATTCCTCAAAAGATAATTATTTTCGGCGTGTGGCACCGGCCGGCCTGCTGGCCTAGTTAGCTGAAACAAGTTCGGGTCAGTCGACTGACCCAAGTTTACTTTTTCAGTCGACTGACCTATAGCCTCCACCATCCTAGGCTCCTAACCAAAGCGCCTAAAGACCCATGGTCCATGGGCGTATATCGATAGGCGTAGGGGTTTGCAGTGGTAGCCACGGGGATCTGTAGCAACATAGCCGCGGCAGCAAGCCCCTCCGCGGAGTGGCCTCCTCGCGCAGCCCCGCAGGCCATCAACCTGGTGGTGCTGAGGGCCAGTTTAGCTACATCTCAGTCAGCTGAGTTTATGTCTTTGGGTCAGTCGATTTTTGGGCTGTTGATCTTTGCTTTGAGATTTGTATGCTTTCTTTTTTTCTGGTGTGTTTCTGTCGCTGTTTTGGCTCCGTTTGGTTGACTGACTCCTTATTGCGGTCAGTCGAATCGGTGGTGGGCTGCCTTTCGTTGGCTGACTGTTTATTTGGATCAGCCCGTTACCCGTTATCAGCTTTAACCTAGTTACACGACTCAGCCCACCCCTACGCTGTCCTTGGAGAGCGGCGGCCAACGGCTCGAGTTCTTTCCCATTTTGTTGTTCTTAAATGATAATACCAATGCCATATATTCATTTTTTTCTTTTGTGGGTATTATTGCTTTAGTTTCTATTCCAGATTCCTGTTTCTGTGTGCTTTGCCTTTTGCTTTTTTCTTTCCTTTTATTGGTTAGATATTTTTTGTGTGTGTGTTTAACTTTCTTTATTTTTTTCTCTATACGCGTTTTTCTAGATGTTGAATGTGTGTAAATATATGCACACAAGTACTACATGTATACATTATATTAAAGTATGGAAATTCCACTACTATATATTTCTTCTTACATATTATAAAAACTTCAATTTTTGTACTAATGTTGACAAAATTTTAGTTTTAAGTTTTTATTTCACTTTCTCTCTTATTTAAGGGTAATACCCATGACACTAATTCATTTCTTCTTTGAAACCTGTTTTTTACGTAAATTCTACTAGTATATGTTAGTTCTTGCATAGCTATAAAAAGTGCAATTTATGTGTAAATTATGTGCAAATTTTTCATGATTTATTTTTTCATTCCTTTCTTCCTAAAGGGTGGTATCAATACCACTACTTCATTATTTTTTAGAAAATGTTATATTTTTGTGTGTTTAAATAAGTATACACACAAGTACTATACAACATGTGTGTAAATTATAGTAGAGTGCAAAATTGCAATATTATATGTTCGTTGTTTGCATATTACTAAAAGTGCAATTTTAGTGCAAACTTCATTATTTTCATTTTGTTTTAGTTTCTTTTTTCATTTTCTTTCTTCTTAAAGGGTTTCATTCTTTCATAGAAAACTTTATTGTTTTGATTTTATTTTTTTATAATTTTATTTTATTTCTTTAGAGGCAATACCGATCTCATTCCACTAGTATATTTTGATTTTATTTTTTGTTTTTAGGATCCGAGCCAAGCTGTAAAAACTAAGCGCCTATCAAATAATTGCCCTCATAACAAGGATAAACACTCACTCAATTTTAATGTAATGTATGTGGGGTTCATACCGTTGTCTAAAAGCTGCATTATTATATGCTTATTTTTGCATATTTTACGAAACAGTGCAATTTTTGTGCCAACCGTGTGCAATTTTCTATCATTGTTTGTCTTATGTGTAGTCGCATATGCACAGGCATGCAGGTAGCTTTTCAGCCAACATGCCACCTAGCTCATGTGCAGATGTGCTTCTAGGAGCTACTACTTAGGCAATTTTGTCGGTTGTTTTTGTTTTTTGTTGGTTTTTGGCTGAATGTAATTATATATAAACAAATACCATATAATATGTGCCAAACTTGCATGATTATATGATTGTTTTGCATGTTATTATGATAAAGTGCAATTCTGGTGCCTAGTTGTGCGCAAGTTTTTTTGTCTTTCTTCTTAAAGGAAATACATTATTTTAGTTACACTATGTGTAACTTATAGTAGAATGCGGAAAAATTACTATTATATGCTTATTCTTTGCATATTTTCGTAAAGTGCAACTTCCGTACAAATTGTGTGCAAGTTTTGAAAGTTTTTTCTGTCTCGTTTTCTTTCTTCATAAAGGTTTCATTCTTTCTTAGATAACTTCATTATTATGATCTTTTTTGTTTTTTTTTGTGAAAGGGTAATACCAATGCCATGAATTAATTCTTCCATAGAAAAATCTTTTTTAGTTTTTTTATTTTGATTTAGTTTTTATTTCTTTTCTTTTGTATGGGTAATACCGGTGCCACTAATCCGTTACTTTTAGAAAAGACTTATTTTTGTGGAAATCTCACTATAAAATGCTCGGTTTTGCATCGTAATAATAAGCTTTCCATATATATGTATGTATAAAAATAAATATGTGGGATAGTGCTATTTATCGATGAGATTGCACATGTATAAATGTAAATATACATCTGTGAGATTGCACATATAGCCACAAACCATTGCATGCAAATATGTGTGAGAGTGCTATTCATCGGTCATCTTTTGTCATCATTGTGTATATTATAAAATAGTCCAAATTCTGTGCCAATTTTGTAATCATTTTTCTTCTTCTTAAAGGGTACCTATGCTACTAATTCATTTTTTCTTAGGAAACTTAATTATTTTGATTTTATTTTATTTTTGTTTGTTTTTATATTTCTTGAAGGGTAATACCAATGCCACTGATTCATTTCTTTTTAAGAAACTTTGTTGCGAAAATTCCACAATTATTACTGCATATTATAAAAAACTGCAAGTTCTGTGTAAATTGTGTGCTAATTTTGTCATTATAAGAAAGTGCAAGTTATGTGTAAAAAAGTGCATGTTTTTTCTAAACGGATTTTTTTATGTTGTCATTATATAAACGCACAACCTATGTGTAATTCTGACATGCATCGGTCCTCACTCATTGGGCGCTGCCTCACTAGATATTGCAATGCAGCAACGCGTCTCCTCGTGGTTGAGTCAATATTCTCGTTTGACGATTTCTAGCGCTTCGTGGAGTGCTTGCAGTTTGGGCCAGATGTTATTGCTGGGCGCAGGCCTGGCTGGGCGTTGTTGGCTGCTAGATTAGGGCACCTGCATGCTGCCTAATTTCAATCAAATTGCTAATTTGTATGTCGTACGTAGCTGTGGCAGGGCGCAACACATGCCCAGGGGCCAATCGACTGAACCAAAATTTATTTCAGTCGATTGACATGTAGTCAATCCCGCTGAGGGCATACGACGGCGCCACTGGGAGGAGAAACGAAACCTGGCGGTTGAGGCTCCGGCGAAGAACAGGCTTGTTGCGCCGTGAGGATTTGCGAAACACAGGCGATGTTGTGAGCTCCAGAGGAGAAGCAGGGAGGATTTTATAGGCAGATAAGATGGTGAAACGTTGTGGCACTGGATTACGCTGGAGCCTTCACGATGAGAAGCGCGGCAGGGCGGCAAGGCGGCGACCGCATCCAAAAGAGGCGAAACATCGAGCGAGGTTGCTTCTGGAGGGGGCGACCAAGGCGGCACTGACGGAAGAATCAAGCGCGCAGACGTGACACATGAGCACAGGAACACGCAGGCGGCCGATCGTTCTACAACAATAGAAAGCCAACACATGTCGGGCCATGCATGCAGCCGAGCGGGCACGAAGGCCCATGCCAAAAAATCAGTGCAACAGGAGAAGCCCATCCTGCTGCCAACACGTAGACGCAATCAGCATGCAAATCCTGAGAAACAACCAGGCCGACGCAATCAGCATGCAAATCCTGAGAAACAACCAGGCCACACATGCACGCGACCACGCCAGCGACAAGAACAACCAGGAGAAGTGATCGACACGGCGCCGCTGTCAACGGAACGCAAACAAGGCAAAAAAAACGCTAAGCTTACGCTAGACTTACCAAGATAAATCGCATGCTAGTTCAAAAAATTTGAATCAAACTTCTAAACACACAAGGCCTTTGTACACAGCCATGTCCCAAAGAAATAGCACGTGTCACGTTCAAACTTACCAGGGGTCATTTTCATCCAAGTGGGCGAACCTCGTCGCGAAAAAGCTCCCTGGAATAGAGGCTTGGGTATGAGTGGTATTTTATTAATAGTTTCGGATCCCTTATATACAACATGTACGGACGCCTCCAAAGGCAGGAGACGACGGTTCCTGGAGGCGACTCTCCATGGAGAAACCGCTGTGACGGTTTCCACATCGCGGGATTACACGCACTGGGAGAGCGGGGATTATCCCCTAGTTAACGCTTAATTATTCTTAACAACTCGGGTTGGGGATGTGGGAATCAGGGATTTTGAGCAGTGCCGAGAGAGATCTGAATTAAGAGAGGCTGAGGACCATGTTAATTATTCTAACATACCGCGGGGACTTTTCTGCAAATATTCCCGCTAAGCAAGTTAAGTGACCAATTTGTCTCAATTTCAATTGTATGAAACTGTTCCCACAGTGCAAGCCAGCTGCAGATGTATTTAACTCATACTGTACTAGTCTCACCCTGTTGTTTGGCTCTGTCATGTCCACAAACCAAGCAACCTGATCTCTCATTTGTGTCATCCTGTTACTATTTCTTCTTCTACTCACGCGTCCAATCACTTGTCAAGAGTGGTTAGCTATCTCGAAAATCATGAACAAAACATAAACGCATCCATGTCATCAGGTCTGCTGGACACTGTTACCAGCAAAATAAAAATGATGTCGCAGGAAAATTGTCAAGGTATTACTAAACCTCTTCAACCAAATCCATCTATCAAGCTAATCATGCATTCAGGCATTAACCTGTTCTACCAGACGACTCTAGGTAGCTAATCAGGTAACAGAGATTCCAGGGTCCTGATCTAACCACACGCCTCAGTGATCACATGCGTGCCCTCCTTGCTGGAGCTTGCCTCCAAAGCCAAAGGTACAGCGCAGGGGCCACCAAGACCAAGACACAAACCACCGTCAAGGCGACAATGGCCGTGATCTTCCAGGATAGACAGGAGGTGGAGGCCTTCATGGAGACAGCGCAGCTACGGTCATCCACGGTGTGCGCGGTGTCCCCACAAGGGTCATCCACAATGCGCATCAGGTCTGCAGGAGCTCCACACCTCTGAAGTAAATTTCCCATGCTGGACTTGTTGTGCACGGCCGACATGACAAAAGCGCTTTCTTTCTGCACGAGGCAGAAGCAGCTTGGCCTTGCCACCGTGCTGACCACCGTAACGCAGCACCTCTCGTTCAGGATGGCCTCCGGCCCAGGCGCGCCACGGCAGTGCGTGAACAGCGCATTGGCCACCTTCATGGGGTCACACCCTGCAATTTTAACATAAAAGAAACAGTAGGATCTGTCAGCACTCACCTAAAAAGACAATAAATGAACTAATGAAGAAAAAAATAAGCAAGATGCTCTCTGCATTTGAAATGTGTCCAAGCTACCGTCGTAGATCAGAAAGTGACTATGAGTTCATTCAGTTTGTACTTCCTACTTTAGAAGATACATCACCAGCTTCTAGTAAGAAACCAATGCACACATCAAAACGTTCGGGGGCTTGCCGTGTTCAGGAAATTTTAACAGACCATGAAAGCTTATGCAAAAGGACTTTCCGCATGGAGGTTGACATTTTTCAAGCACTTGTTATTTCATACGCCGAGAGTTGTTAGGAGTTAAGTGCAATAGTAGGACAGTAGAGGGTGGAAAATGTAAAAGGAAATGTGTATACATCGTGTAGGTGGGTGAATGGAGGAAGAGAGACACAGCCAGAAAATAGTAGATGTTTTCTCTCTTCACTTCTTCCCCTCTAGCGAGATGAGTTTTGTTCCCATGATTTACAACACCTAGCTAGAGTATTCAGTTGATAAACAAACAGAATTGCTACAAGAAAAGGCTATCGTTTGGAACAGGAATCTGAACTCTATCGTTCATCCCTAGCTAGAGTATATGGCACAATTAGAAGTGCCCAGCAATACAGGCATAATCAACAAAGTTAAGGCATCATAGCGACAGGATTGGAACAGAAATACATCCCTTTACTTTAGTCAAACATACGGGGTAGATATAAAGCCAAACTTGTCCCGCAATGTGTCCAAGCTGCCGCCGTAGATCAGAAAGTGACTATGAGTTTATTCAGTTTGTACTTCCTACTTTAGAAGATACATCACCAGCTTCTAGTAAGAAACCAATGCACACATCAAAACGTTCGGGGGCTTGCCGTGTTCCCATGATTTACAACAGCTAGCTAGAGTATTCAGTTGATAAACAAACAGAATTGCTACAAGACGAGGCTATCGTTTGGAACAGGAATCTGAACTCTATCGTTCGTCCATGGCTAGAGTATATGGCACAATCAAAAGTGAACAGAAATACATCCCTTAGCCCGGGAGGCACTAACCGAGAAGACGGGCGGGGACGGCAGGGGGGGCTGGAGACGAGCCAGACGGGTGGTCCAGATCTGCCGAGGCGGGGTCGCCAGCAGGGACGCGGGCGGGGGCGCGCTGGTTGAGGTAGACGGCGTCGGCGTTGTGGAGGGAGATGGTCCTGCGGTGAGGCGACTAGTCAGCAAGGACGAGCTCGCCGGCGGCGAGGGATTCCGGCCTGGCACCTCCGTTAGGTCGGGATTCAGGACGTCACCCCCAACAAAATAGAGAGAGGCCATGATTTGGTTACCTGCAGCGGTTACGTTCGTGACGAGGAGGACCAGCAGGAGGAGCGCCCCCACCGGAGCCTGCCATCCGCCGGCCATCGTCCGCTCGTCGCCGCCGCTGCGGGTGGGGTTTGGGTGCGGGTGCGGTGAGGCTGGGGTTTGGGGTGCGAGTGAGGCCGGGGTTGGGGAAGGCTGGGTTTTGTGGATGAAAGAAGTCCATTTTTCACCCCCAAATGTGCCCAGAGGGACAAATACCCCCCTGAACTCTAATTTGGTTCAATTTTAACCCCCAAATCCTCAAAACCGGATAAATCTTTCCCTAAGCTGGTTTTTCTTAAATTTTAAGTTGTTTCCGGGTTCAGCTTCTGACGTGGCGAGTTGGTAGACGGAGTAAAGGGAGCTGACATGGCATGGTTGGGTCGGGTCAGTTCATTGCGCCTCCCCTGGTCGCTTCGCCCCTTCTCCCCAGCCGCCTTTGTCGCCGCCGCCGTGGGTTGCAGCCGGCGCAACTCATGATCGACGCAACGAATCCGTGATCCGATTGAAGCCATGGAAGGAGGTACGTGATGTGAACCCAATGCCCCACGATTTTTGCCGTGCCTCCTCTATTTCATCGTGCACAAACCCCCTGTCGGGTGCACGAGATAGGGTTTTCGGGATCGGTTTAGGCATGATTTTGAAGCGGTTGGTTGGAGGAGGGGATGCCCATAAGTGACGCAATCACGCGATGAGCAGGTGCTCGAAGTAGATGAAGATGGTTTTTGTGGAGATATTTAGTGATTTTCTTCAGTCTGTGTCATTTCATCAGAGTGAGAATTGAGAAGTGAGAGGTTGATTGATGTAGGATGTGAGAAGTGAAGAGAATATTGTTGATTGTCTTTCGTCAGTGATTGTCTTTCGTCAGTCTGTTCCTATGTGGTCAAATTCCGAAGAAAGCAAAATGAAGAGTTTTAAGTCTGAAACTCTGTTTTTTGGAGTAGTTCTATTTCACAGTTATATTCTGAAGAAAGAACATTGTCTGTTTGTTCTCTGTATAGACAAATTCAGAAGAATGGAAAAGTGAAGAGCTTGTTTGTTCTCTCTATGGTCAAAGGATTTATTATGTGGAATTAAACAAATAATAAACTCAGTAAAACAGAGCTAGAACTTGTTGTTTGTTCTCTGCGTGGTCACTCTATTTGTGTGGTCACTCTGTTTTTGAGTACTGACATTAGTTATGTAGCAGCACAAAAAATAATCAAGCTTGTTATTTATGTGGTCACTCTGCTAAGAAAACAAATGCAGTTAGCTTAATCTGTTGTACTGGAGATGGAGCTTGCTGAATTTCTTTTTCATGTCATGCAGGAGATGTCTTCGATCCTCTCGATTACCTTGGCGTCAGGTATCACTATAATGGGCACTTTGTCAAGAAAGCTGGAATTATAGATTACAGTGGTGAGTTAGAAGCTGAGGCATCAATTGAGAGGGATCAACTCAGTTACCAGTACATCTTGGAGGTTGCTAAGGATTTATATGATGTGGAAGAGGAATATATCATTAAGGACAGACTGATGAAGTTGCATTGGCTCTTGCCAGGGAAATCATTTGCCGATGGCCTATGTTTTCTTTGTGATGATGAGTCGGTGAAAAAAATGGACAGTTCCATTGCATATGGTGAGTATGCAGATATCTATGTAGATCAAGTGGAAGCAAACAGAAATTCTGATGCCAATCATAAGGGGGCAGGGAATCAGACTGCAGGAGATGGTATGTTTGACATTGCAGTTGGTGAAATATACACTGCACACAAAGGAACAAAACTACCACTTGTTAGTGTTGAAGTTGTTGACACAACATATGTTGAAGCGCTGCTGAAATGTGATGATATGGTTCCCCAAGTTGGAGAAGAAGCACATGCAACTCCTATTCCAAGGTCATCAAGCTCTGCTCCTGGTTGTAGCTTTGTCAAGGCAGCAACAAGATCTGTCATCTCTGCAGCAAGCTCAATTCCTGGTTTTAGCTCTGCTAATGCAGCAACTAGCTCACCTCCTGGTACTCCAAGAGCAACAACTGGTGTTGAAGCACCTTTGCAAACACCAGTTAATGCTGACAAGAAGAGAGAGAAAAGGGAAGAAGATGAGAGTTCAGAAGATTCAGACTGTGATTATCTTCCTCTTATTGAATGCAGTTCAGGCGAGGATTCGGAGGCAGAGGAGTTGAGAAAGATGGCAAGAGCCCTCAGGCAGCAAAGGAGAGCCAAGAAAAGAGGAGATGTAGTAGGTCCAATTGTGCAAGACAATAAAGTGGCAGAGGCTAGTGAAGAAGGTCTTGAAGAAGGAAATGAAACACCTTATTTTGACTCAGATGATGATTGGTCATACGACGAGGAAAGTGATGGTGAAGGAGGTACAACTATAGTTAGGAGAAAAAGTCAATGGCCTAGATATGACAATACGGCTGAAAAACCAAAGTTTTTGCTGGGAATGGTGTTCAGAGGTAAGGAGCAAATGAAGAAGGCCATAATAAACTATGGAATTAAAGAGCGCGTTCATTTGGCTTTTACAAAGGACGAGGAAGCAAAGGTTAGAGCTCATTGCACATGGCCAGGTTGCCCATGGATGATCTATGCATCAAGAACAACCAAGAACAAGTGGCTTCAAGTCTCGACTCTTATCGATGATCATCAATGTGTCCCTAGGAGAGACAACAAGCTAGTGACTGCTGAAGTTATTGCTAAAAAATATGGGAAGTTGATACAAGCAAACCCCACATGGAAACTTGAGAATAGTAAACAAACTGTCTTGGAGGACTTGGGTGTTGATGTTCATATAGCCAAGTGCAAAAGAGCAAAGAAGCTTGTGCTAGAAAGGATGTTGAATTCCACACATGGGGAGTATTCTAGAGTGTTTGACTACCAGCAGGAACTTATGAGAAGCAATCCAGGTAGTACAGTTGCTATAACACTTGATCCAGAGATGAGAGATGACCAACATGTTTTCCAGAGATTTTATATGTGCTTTGCTGCATGTAAGAAAGGTTTCCTAGCTGGGTGTCGAAGGGTAATAGGCCTAGATGGATGTTTCATCAAGGGTGCTACCTATGGGCAGTTGTTATGTGCTTTGGGCAGAGATGCAAATAACCAGATTTATCCGATAGCATGGGCTTTAGTTGAGAAGGAAACATATGACTCTTGGTTTTGGTTTCTTGCACTGTTGAACAAGGATCTGAAAATACCAAACCAAGGAGAAGGTTGGGTAGTAATATCTGACCAGCAAAAAGGTCTAATTGGTGCTATTGAGGACATAATTCCCAAAGTTGAACACAGGATGTGTGCAAGACATATATATGCAAATTGGAAAAAGAAACATCCTGACCATGACCTACAAAAGAGGTTTTGGAGGTGTGCAAAAGCTCCCAACCGAATCTTGTTCAATTACAACAGAGCTAGGTTGGCTCAGATAACACCGGAAGGAGCGAGAGATATGATGAACACAAGTCCAGAGCATTGGAGTAGAGCACACTTGAAGATCGGGTCCAATTGTGATTCAGTCGACAACAACATGTGTGAGTCTTTCAACAATCTCATACTTGAAGCAAGGTTCTTGGCTGTCATTTCAATGTTCGAGTGGATAAGAAGGAAGATGATGGTGAGGATACAAGAAAATATTTGCAAGAGTTTGACTTGGAATGGAACAATTTGTCCTAACATTTTCAAAAAGCTCAAACAAAACATAATTAGGTCTGCCAATTGCCATGTGTTGTGGAATGGGAAGGATGGATTTGAGGTCATTGAACATGGCAAGTTTAGGTACACTGTCAATTTGCAACAGGGGGTTTGTGCATGCAGATATTGGCAACTATCTGGCCTCCCTTGTTGCCATGCCATATGTGCTATATATAAAAGTTCTCGAGAACTAGATGATTTCATAGCAAAATGCTACACCATTGAAATGTACAGGAAGACATATGCTCACTGCTTGGAGCCACTTTTGGGACAAGAGAGCTGGCCAGAAGCAGATCATGTGAGGCCAGCAGCACCAGGGTTTATTAACATGCCAGGAAGGAAAAAGAAAGAGAGAAGAAGAGAAGAAGGAGAAAAACCTAAGGGCAACAAGCTTAGCAAGGTTGGGACTAAGATAACCTGCAGCATGTGTCATAGAGAGGGCCACAACTCAACAAGCTGCAAAGCAAACCCCAACTCCATAAAAAATATAAATCAGCATATTGTCAAGCAAGCAAGAAGGAAAAGGAAAGCTGATAGGGAAGCTTTTGAAGCAGGGAAATCAACAATGGTTAGTTCCATACTTTTGCTAACTTCTCTATTCTTTTAATTCCACATAACCAACATATTTTGCTTATTTCCCTGTTTTTTTAATTCTACATAACCAACAAATTTTGCTTGCTTCCCTGTTTTTTTTAATTCCACATAACTAACACATTTTGCTTGCCTTCCCTGTTTTTTAAATTCCATATAACCAGCAGATTATTTACTGATGCAGGAGCATGTTCAAGCACCAAGGAAGAATTCAAAAGGTGATGTTGTCGTTGAATTAAAGGGAAAAGGTCCTGCCGTTGCACATAAGAAGCAGACAGTGAATGTTGCTCTAGGAGGTTTGAAGATTAATGACAATGGACCTAGGGCAAGCTCTCAGACATTGTCCCAACCCTCTCACTGTGTTTTCGACCTTTCTGCTTTCAAGGCTGCAAAGGGTCCCTCTTCATCACAAAAGTGAATGTTCAATGTTCTTCCAAATTAGCTTTTGGAAAACTTGCCTTCTACGTGACTATGTTGTAAAGTAGATTTTGGCAAATCCCTGAAAAACTTATCCTTAGTGTCATCTGTGTGACTGGTACTGTTCAAGATCGATGTAATGTGCATGCCATCTATGTTGGTCCTGTTCAATTGCAAGTACATCATGAAACTTAAACATCATATGTTGGTCCAGTTCAGTCGCTCAAACATTCAGTTACATAATGCATTTCAGTACACCCTGTAACATACATGAGTGCACTGAACATACATGTTTTCTAAAAAGAGAGCATTTACGAGTGCTTTCTTTACACACATTCTTGTACTGAACATATATGAGTGCTTTCTTTATATACATGTTTGTATGCTTGTACTGAACATATACATGAGAGGAAACATGTCTCAATGGAAGCATGCTTGCACTAAACATACAAATGAGTGAGTATGCACACTTGCCTGAACATACATACAAAAGCTTAAGTTGGCACTGTTGAAAGCTTCAGTTGCAATCAAATGACAATTCACAACACACTCCCAGGTTTCATTACAAAAGGAAGTAAATAAAATATACTGATTTCCTCATTCAAAACACACTCCCAACACAACAGAGTACAAGCACAAAGATACAAAATGTCATTTCCTGTTTCAAAATGTCATTCATCCCAGGTTCATACCAATTTCAGGTTTCAGATTGTGCCATCAAAAATCCATTACAGTCGGCTCATTTCTTACAAGAAAATTAAACAGAGCACAAGCACAAAGATTACAGCCTTCAAGATTTTTATTTTCTTGGCTTGTTCTGAAAACAGAGCATTCTTCTCTTCTATCTTCTTCGTCGGCTCAACTTCTTTCCACCCCCTCATCTCCATTTCACGCCTGCGCTGAACCATCAAAGCCTGCTGCAACAGCCCCCTTATTTACAAGCAGATCGATTGGGGAGTAAATCGGCGGTGGCAGCGATAGGTATGGAACTATGGCAGTGGCGGCGGCAGGATTGGAGCTACGGCGGCGGCTGGGCTGGAGCTACGGTGCGGCGTGGAGCTACGACGGTGGCAGGACTGGAGCTACGACGATGGCTGCGCTGGAGCTACGGCGCGGCGTGGAGCTATGGCGGCGGCGGCGGCTGGACTGGAGCTACGGCGGCGGCTGATCTGGAGCGACCCATCTGGTCTAGAAGGAGAGACCCGTCTGGTCTGGAGCCGAGTCAACCCCCTGCCACGTCAAAAGTGCCGCGTCAGAAGCTGAACCCGGAAACAACTTAAAATTTAAGAAAAACCAGCTTAGGGAAAGATTTATCCGGTTTTGAGGATTTGGGGGTTAAAATTGAACCAAATTAGAGTTCAGGGGGGTATTTGTCCCTCTGAGCACATTTGGGCTTTAGGGCCGGCCCAGGCGGCCGATATGATATATATTTTTGTTTCATTCATTTTCCTTTTATTTCTTTTTATGTTTTCCTTGATGAATTCTTTGACGAATCAAAAAATATTTTTAAAAATGTGAAAATATGTTCAAGTATTTTTAAAATAATGGAACTAAAACATTTTCCCTATTAAAATTTTTGAAACTTAAATACATTCAGCCAACCTATGGTTGGATAGTTAGGATGACAGTGGTATCCCCGGCCCACAAGTCCTGGTGCTCGCATGTTCCTGGCTTTATTTTAGGATTTTCGGCTATGCGCGTTCTGTGAGAGGAGATGTTCTCGTCGACTACGAGGCGCCTATGGCGACTTCGTAAATCTCATGATGATATGTTGGCCCAATCTCTCGGAGGTGCGCATAGGAGTAGGGTGTGCGTGTGTGCGTTCATAGGAGTGAGTGTATGCGTGTATATATGAGCCCTTTCATCTCTATTGTGCTCAAAAAAGAAAAGAAATACAAAAAATAACCGCGGATTTTCAAAAGTGTTCCAAAATTTAATTAATGTCCAAGAATTATGAAAATGGTATAGCTCGCATCATGATAACTTCTCCCCTCGTGTCATCGAGACGTGTTTCACATAGAAAAAAATGCATCCGGTTCATGCCGCCTCCCGTCGCTTTTGGAGGAGGACCACCTGCACATCGTATTTGAATCTATTCTAAAATATATTCTAGAATTTTAAACAATGTCCATGGATTTTCAAAAGTGTTCCGTGTTTTCAAGTCTTGAAGATTCACGTTTGGTTAGATAGGTTTCAGTGATTGAAAATATTTGAGATGCTGCACTTTTCCTAATACTATAGTATATGCAATTTGATTCCCTGTTTGCATTGCTATTATTGGTGAATAAGTCCGTAAACAAATAAAACCATAAGATCAGGGGGGAAATGTTATCAATTTTTGTTTTGTTACGGTGACCACCTGTGCATCGTCTCACCCTTGGTGGTGCCACCATTAGCCTGCGGTAGATAAGTTGAAGAAGCAAGTTAAGTGCACAAAAGAAATTATGAGTGCAAATACCATTGTTCTCGTGTCAAACTAAATACTTGAACCTATGTATAATGATATATATTGCAGGTGTGCCCTTCCATACATGCATAATCTTTGGATGACCGTTTATCAAACTTAGCGATGACATAAACTCTACAGATAGGCTAGCATGTCCCATATTCTAAGCAAGGAACTTCTTGCTTGTAAGTAATCCTAATCTTGATTCTGGAGTGACATGGATGACATGCCCAGTTATTTCATATGTGTCAAATGGTTTGATCTATGGTGGATAGTGCTGATTTCTTTGTCTCCTTTAAATAAGGTAAATTTTAGCATGGTCCCTCTTACCTCCCCTTCTCACATGAGAGATAAAAGTACATAATAGATCTGAGTCATTGATTTGATTAACTAGTGGTCTGATTAACTCTTACCTTCTTACCAGTGGTGGAGCTAGAAGCAGGTTACGCCTGAGGTTGTGCTATGTCGAGTGATAAACTTCTATGCTTTTCCATACTTTGTATGACAAAATTACAGGGGAAGTTGTTTCTAGGCCTGGGGCTATAGCCCTAATTGCCCCAGGCCTGTCTCCGCCACTGCTTCTTACCTGTCAAGTGGAAAGAGGGGGTAAGATGTAGCATGTTAAAATTACTCGGAAAAAAAAAGTACTTAGATGGAGTATCAATTGAATAAAAAAAATTAAAAAAATTGACACTGCTTTTGCATACCCCTTGTGGGTAGTTTCTACTACATTGAAGTTCCGCATCAATTTTCTTTGCATATTCATGATTATGTGGAACTTGCAAGACTAATTCACACTGGCTTCTTAGTTTTTCATTTTCCATATTTACCACAGGCCTACTTTGTTATGTTATGGTTGATCTAATTTCTCAGCTCATGCTTTTAGCTTTTCGTTCTCAGTATAGAGTGAATGTGTAATCGTAAATCATGACTAGGAAAAATGTAAGAGGTGATTCATAATTTTTATTAGTTTCAATTTCTTTAGCTTTAGCAATATGAACCTACTGTATGTGACATATCCTTATGCAAAGTATGTGGTGGTGGTGTCACAAGTTGACTCAAAACAGAAAGAGAATCAAGAGTAGAGCTAGTTAGAGCATCTCCAACAGGCGCGCAACGCGCCGCGCGCTAAAAACTACTTTACCGCGCGCGCTTCGCCTGGTTTTGCATGGCCCGCAGCGCCAACAGCCACGCTAAAATGCAGCGCGCGCGTGCCGCTCCAGCAGCGCACATAGTCTGCTTCTCACATACAAAATGCATATATCCAGGCTTCTCCAACGATATATAGTTCTACTACGTCCACATAGCCTGCTTCTACGATACAAAATAAAACTTGCTTCTCCAACGATATATAGTTCTACTACGTCCACATAGCATGCTTCTACGATACAAAATTAAACTGGCTTCTCCAACGATATATAGTTCTACTACTACTCGTTCTCCGACTCAGACTCTGCCTCGGTCATGTCCTCCTCCGACGTCTGAGCATAGGCGTCAAGGAACCGCTCGTCGCGGGAGTCCCAGGACGACGCATCTCCTAGCGTCATGTTGTATTTAGTGACCGCCTTCCGCGTTCGCTTGTCCTCGCGATAGGCGGCCCGCGCCTTCCTCCTCTCCTCCCTCTCAGCCCTCCTCTTGGCGAAGAATTGTTCTTCGTTGATGATGTCTTGCGGGAAGCGTTGCCTCCACACCGCCATGGCTTCTTCGTCCATCTCGGCCAGGCTAAGACGACGCTCGCGCCTCCAGTGTTTGCGACGATCCCCGTCGGTGGTAAGCCGCGAGAAAGGTGCCAACTCATGTGCCCGCTCCCACGTCGACCCGTCGGTGAAGATCATGTCCCAACGGGACCGCTGGAGGCGCCATGCCACAGCGTCGTACGCGCGCGCGCCATCCTGGGCGGTGTCGAAGGTTCCGAGGCCGAGGCGCACACCGCCGCCGACTGAATTGAGGCGGAGTAGGTGCCGGACGGGCGCACGCGGACGCCGCGGTAGCCTGAACCTGCCCGGCGGCGAGGCGACATGGTGGCGCAGTGGTGGCGGGTCGGCGGCGAGGAGGGAAAGCAGTGGAGAGAGCGAGAGAGAGCGGCAGATGGCGCTGCAGTTTTATAGGCGCGCGCGAAGCGGCGCGCCAAATCTTGCGCGTGAGCTGCCGCCTTTCCCCCCGCGTGCGCAATCGTTTCCCGGGCGCGCTTGTTTCTCGCCACCGCTGGAGCGCGCGAAACCGGTCGGCGCGCGCTAAAAAGCACTTTTACCGCGTGGGCGCGTCTTCTAGCGCGCCTGTTGGAGATGCTCTTAGCGGTTCCTTACCTCTCCTCGTCTTAGAGGGCATAATCTTAGTTTTGGAATCTTTGAAGTTCTCCGTAGTAAAGATAAATTGTAGCAGATAATCGGCCAAGTGTACTTAATAAATAGAGCTCTGCTCCCCGACAATGGCGCAAAAAAATAGTCTTGATGACCGACAAGTATAAGGGAGCGCAATAGTCTTTGAGGGTAGTATTTCACCCAAATTTATTGATTTTTTTGGTGCGATATCTTGCCCCCTTGTGTTTGGAGATTGTTGCTAAAAAACAGTCATGGACTGATCTATCTGATCTATTTGCTAGTGTACACAAAGAGAAATAGTCCATGGAAATCCCAGAAGAATGCCATATTCTATCTTGAAGTTCAAATAACTACACCGAAGATTATCTGCACTGCAGAGAAGGAAGAGATACATTTCGAGAAGAAATGTCGCTGAGAAGATAAGGAATTGACCCCTTAAAATCATTGGTGACGATAAGCAATTTCGTTCGGTATGTCCGAAGGAAAATGACTGTAGTCAAGAAAACTGACGGCGAAGCGAAGACGAGGCATTTGTTTCGTTGTTCTTCTCCCTTATTTGAGCCATAGGACCACCGTACTATAAAAAGGGTATAGGTTCTCAAAGCTTTAGGTCTGTTATGATGCTTAGCCAAAACCTATGAAAGACTAAGAGAAATCTCTTTGAGCTCCGGATGATTAATTGCCAGCCAGAGACGTTGTTCTTCTGCGCTGCAAGAGATATACTTCGAAACGAGGAGTTAGCGTTACTTGTTCCGCAAGAATATTTCCGTTGTGCTCAAAATCCGATCGTTGGAAACGTGACGGTTTGCCATTGGTTGGGCTTTGTGTCCTAAATGGTCATTTTCCATCCGGGGAGGTTGTGGCTATAAATAGCCACCCCGCTCCAACGTCGATCGTTGGCTACTCTGCTTGAGATTCTAGAAGATTGATTCAGCACCCCTCTCGAGAGATTTGAATTTAAGATCCACTAAGATAAAATCAAGAACTGGAACTTAAATAGTGGCACGGTTGATCTGAGTTAGAGTTCTTGTACTATTACTCCTAAGAGCTTCACACTCTCTAGACGGATTGGTATCGGCTTGAATGTCGAAGAGTAATTGTCTTAACCAAGCAAAATCTTCAGCAACCAAGAGTAATTGTGGTTCGCAAAGAAGTCTGCCAAAGGTTTGGAGATTGCTGACAAGTATCTACTATTGGAAATATGTCCTAGAGGCAATAATAAAATGGTTATTATCATATTTCCTTATTCATGATAAAGGTTTATTATTCATGCTAGAATTGTATTGACCGAAAACTAAATACATGTGTGAATACATAAACAAATACCAAGTCCCTAGTATGCCTCTACGAGACTAGCTCGTTGATCAAAGATGGTTGTGGTTTTCTAACCATATACATGAGTTGTCATTTGATAACGGGATCACGTCATTAGGAGAATGATGTTATGGACTAGACCCAACCGTTAGCATAGCATAGGATCGTTCAGTTTATTGCTACTGCTTTCTCAATGTCAAATACATGTTCCTTCGACTATGAGATCATGCAACTCCCAGACTCCGAAGGAATGCTTTGTGTGTATCAAACGTCACTTAGTAACTGGGTGATCATAAAGGTGCTCTCCAGGTATCTCCGAAGGTGTATATTGAGTTGGCATGGATCGAGATTGGGATTTGTCATTTCGTATGTCGGAAAGGTATCTCTGGGTCCTCTCGGTAATGCATCATCACAAGAAGCTTGCAAACAAAGTGACTAACACTGGTACAACGAGGTGATATACAAACGGTTTTTAACCCTTTCCGCGACTGCATTTGGAACCGTCGCCAAGTGAGTGTGGGCGATAAGGGGTGTCCTTCCCACACGACCCAGAAACCATTCGGGGATAGGACACAAGCTGGGGCCAAATGAGCTCGTGTGTGATCGGGCGAGGCATCGAAATCCAATCATTTCCGTTCGTATGTTCATCCCACACGGTGAATCCCAGAAAATCATTTTCGTTCGTATGTATATCACACATAGCTCTCACTAGTAGAAAAAGGACCTAACGTGAGACACATTAGTCTCGGTTCAATTTTGGCCCGGTACTAATGATACCATTAGTCCCGGTTCGAACGGCTATGCATTAATGTCGGTTCGTGTTGAACCTTTAGTACCGGTTCATGCCACGAACCGGTACGGCAGGCTGGCGTCAGGCCGGGGCCCCACGAGCCCCTTTAGTCCCGGTTCATGGCACAAACCGGGACTAAAGGGGTCCGACCTATAGTCCCGGTTGGAGACACAAACCGGGACTATAGGGCAATTTTCAAACTCTACCCCCCCCCCCGGTGTATCGCCATTTTAGTTTTGAAAAAAATGATAAAAAATTCAAAAAATAAAATTCTTCGAGATGTAGTTATATTACTAAATCTACTAGTTAGGAAAATTAAAAAACTTAAATTTGGACATGTTTTGCAAAAAAGTGTTATGAAAAAGTAAAACGGCTATAACTTTTGCATACGATGTCGGGAAAAACGTATAATATATCAAAATGTTCAGCACAAAAATCCGCATCCGATTTTGACAGCCTATAGACTGTTTGCAATTTTTTAGAATCCTCAAATTCTAAAAGAAAAAAAAAGATATGCTCAAATTTAAGCTTTTTTGAATTTTGGTCAAACTACTTATTCAAGAAAATATTAGTGTTACTAAATAATTATTCAAGAATATTAGTGTTACTAAATAATTATTTCAGTTTTTTGAATTTTGGTCAAATTTGGTCAAATTATGGTCAAATTGTGGTCAAACTATGGTCAAACTACTTATTCAAGAAATATTAGTGTTAGTAAATAATTACTGTTTTTTAGAATAATAGTTTCAAACTCAAACGGTGAAACGTGTGACCTAATGCTCAAGCTAAACTCATGAGGGTTAATAGGATTGACAGCTTACATTTGTGAGGAAAAAAACAAGTGCAGACTTGGAAAGTAGGGGGAATAGAACTCCAAAGTTAAGCGTACCCAGGCTGGGGTAGTGAGAGGATGGGTGACCGGCGGGGAAGTTAGACGATTTGGAATGAGTGATCCACACTTGAGCAGTTAAGAGGGGTGATTAGAGACTAAATCATCAAATAATTCAGAAAATTGCAAAATAAAAAAATCAATTTTTTTTCCAAATTTTTCAAAAAAAATAAAAAAAACTTTTGTTACCAACTGGTACTAAAGGTCCCCCGTACCACGGCGTGAGCTCACGCACGCCACGTGGTGGGCCTTTAGTGGCGGTTCGTGCCGAACCGGTACTAAAGGGGGGGGGGCTTTAGTCTCCACCCTTTAGTGCCGGTTGCAGAACCGGCACTAAAGGCCCTTACGAACCGGTAATAAAGCTCCGTTTTCTACTAGTGTCTTTGTGTGATTGTTAGTTGATCGAACACGCCTACTTTCTAGAAACCGTGCGGGTTGTTTGAGTTCATCGCCCACGGTGCTGTCTGAGTAACCGTTTGCAATAGAAAACCCCAATAAGCAGGGTAATTAGCCTATTATTGATAATCCATGTACTAATAAAATTGACATTTCTTATAAAACACACCAGATATTTCATATCTGTATAATAGCAACCAGGATTTCATAATTGAATTACATCAGATAGCTTCGGCACTCAGTTACGCCATTACACAACAGCGCCAAGTTTCACATGCAGCATCAAAAACCTTTGAAAAGTAGCATCATACACAGTAAAAAGACAGATGAATCTCATTTGAGAAACTGCAAAAACGGGAGGCAAACATTGAGCCTTCAGTGATGTTGAATGTCCTTGCAACTTTAGGCCAGTGGCTATGGATAATTGCCCGCCCAACCTTCGTCCTCTTCAGCAAGACTTCAATATTATACCGTGGGTGTTGAATGAATACCTTCCTCGCCTCTTGACCATGCAGGTGGTTTGAGAGGTAATCATCGGTGAACTGCTTTGGAAAGTACTGAAAACAAAGATGTGCATAAATCGCTGTTATAAATTTTGAAATGGCGCAAAGGGTAAAAACAAGGTAAAAGAGTTAGTACCATCCTATAGTTGACTGATGTCTTCTTCATTGTGCAAACAAAGATCTTGCTGTTATTCGTCAAGTTTCTTCATCCTAACAATCTTTCTGAGTTTCTTAACTTGACTGATATTCATGGACATCTCATTTCCCCATATGCAAAATGGGTCGAACAGTGGGTCTAAGCCTCTGACAGCAGGACCTACATGTGCAAGACCAAATTGTAAGCCTAAATATTAGAATGATTCCTGCAACTGCACAATAATGTGCTATCAGCCAAAGGACCATGCTTGAACAAACTTGATGGTAAACCGCAGTGTCTCCCATTGTTTCCCTGCAACACACATAAGGAAGATCTTGATCAGGTTAACTGAGAGTTGTCATACTATCTGTAGAGTATGTATTGAGTACAGCCAAATTTGATTGGTGTCACATGCATAACAATACAAAATTGTACCCACAACAAATGAAAATCAAATTGCAGAACTGAACCAAACAGTTAAATGGACAGCAGACCAAATGAACGAAAATAGTTAATTGAGCACGACATTGCAGAATAGAAACATGTACTAGAAGATAAGATGGTTAACAAAACAAAGAATGCTTGAGAACAGTACTACGAAATGTAGCAATTGTTGGACCAAAGTGTTAACTGAACATTACATTTCAGAGGACCAAACTGTTAACTGAACATCAAATTGCATATTAACATTATAGAGGACAAATCACTAGAAGGCACTGGCAGTGGCCTCGAGAAAACAACACGAACTGTATTTTAAAGTAGAAAACCGCGTAGCGGTGTTGATGGTGGCCTCGAAGACGAGGTGTTCCTCCAAGATCTGTTGATCGGCACGCATGACAGCCATAGCGACCTCGTGCGCGTGTGCGGCCGCATGCTACTGAGCTCCACGTTATACTGCGTGCAAAAATGGCTGTGGGCGGCGCTTAATTGGAGGAGGGGGACAGTGATTTTGGTGGAAGGTGTCACGCCGTTGGTCGGGGCATGTGGGACGGGAAAGGAGGAGGATTGTGTGGGTGGGGTGTGGATTACCTGACCATATCGACGAGGCCGCGCAGCAAGAATAAGGGTCGGCGGCGAGGAGGCCGCGCAGCAAGAAGAAGGGTCACCGGCGAGGAGGCGTCGCTGCAAGAAGAAGGGTCGCCGGCGAGGAGGCGGCGCTGCAAGAAGAAGGGGCGCCGGCGAGGAGGTTGAGCTGCCAGTAAGCAGCAGTCAAGGTTTGAACTTGGAAAGCAAGGAGGAACAGTGGAAATGTGGCTTTTGGTGGGAGGGAGGGGGCGGGGAGATAGATATTTCCGCGGTGGCAAAAAAATTTCGCTCGGTGCCGCGAGAAACTGGCGGGCAAGTGAGGTTCAAGCGGGGGCGATGGACTGTAGACGATGAAGCTTCTTGCGTAAGCCAGACAAGACGGTGCGCCAAGATATTTTATATCGCATCCCACACGATTCTTTTCTAGTAAACTGTTTGTGGTATACCTGATTTTTTCATTATGTTTTGAAAGACAAAATGGTGTTGCGGAGGGAAAAGATGGTGTTTAATTGCTAGAACATTTATGTACAGTGAACATGCAACTAGTACATGAGTGTCCTGTTTAAATTTGAAATTATTTCGTGTTCGTTTGATATTTTTATGCATTAATTGAGTTTCTGCGCATTTAATGTGCATAATTTAAATTTAAACTACAAGCACATGCTCCAGTGCACCAAAGTTTGTTGAAAAATCACATGTGTATCTTTGGGTGAATTTATAGGCCCCATGCAAGAAATGAGAATGAAATTCAAACATGTGGGTGTCGTGGCTCGGCTAGAAAGATTGAGAAACTTGGTTTTTAATTCCTGTAAATCCAAAAAACGTCTGAAAATCATGAAACTTGGCATGGTGTCATGACATGGCACCAACATGCTGCGGTTAATTTTTTGGTCGAATTGGGACAAGCTTTGGTGTAAGCTTCTTGCAAACTGGAGCTTCCCTCAAGAAGGCGCGTGGTTCCGAGAGGGAATGTGTCACCTCCTTGTGCCAAACGACATACGTACACTACCTTCTCCCGCCTTAATTTTTTTACACAGGCAAAGTAGACCAAATAGAAGTATATCGTGCTAAATTTTGGAATTATTCCGGGTTCGTTTGGCATTTTATGCATTAATTGAGTTTCTGTGCATTTAATGTGCATAATTCAATTTTGAACTACAAGCACATGCTCCAGTGTATCAAAGTTGGTTGAAAAATCACATATATGTCTTTGGATGAATTTATAGATCCCATGCAAGAAATGAGAATGAAATTCAAACATATGGCGTTGTGGCTCGGCTAGAAAGATTGAGAAACTTCATTTTTTAATTCCTGTAAATCCAAAACACGCCTGAAAATCATGAAACTTGGCATGGTGTCATGACATGGCACCAACATGGTGCGGTTAATTTTTTAGCCGAACTGGGACAAGCTTTGGTGTAAGCCTCTGTTAGGAGCTAGGGTTCTGCCGATTCTAGGGCGGAGATTATAGGGGAAAGATGGAGGAAGACGAGGTCGAGGGCGCGGCGGCCGGCGGCTGGGCGCCGTCCTTGCGTGTTGGAGAAGAGGCGGCAGCGGCGCAAGAGGCAGCTAGGGTTAGGTCTCCCGGCTCCCTAAGGAAAGCCGAGCAAATACTGATTGCTTCTTGCTTGATTAGATTGATACATCTCCTCTCCTTATATAGAGAGGTTTACTTGACTCCTAAGCAAACGACCCTAATAACGATAAGATAATTGGGCTAAGCCCCTAATAACGATAAGATAACTTGGGCCACAGCCCACTGGACTAAGCCCCAATATGCCGGTCATAACACTTCTCCCCGCCTGCACAAACAGCTCGTCCTCGAGCTGTAAGGCGGGGAAGTGCTTGCTGAACTCCTCGAGGTGATCAACCAGTGCCAAACACCTCCGCGACAGCTGGGGCGGCCAGGTCACCGAGCTCGGTGGCGACGGCGTCCTCCTCAATGTAGTCTGCAACCTCCAGGTAGAAGAGTCGAGGGCAGACATGGCCGGGCATGTAGGTCTCGTCACAGTTGAAGCACAACCCTTGGCGGTGACGCTCGAGTAGCTCGGCCGAGGTGAGCCGGTGGAACGGGCGCGCTGCTATCGCGGTAAGGGGTGCCGCGGAAGCCAGAGTAGGCCGACCCTGCACGGGAACATTCGGCCAGGGTGGCGGCCCAACGACCCGGGACGGTGATGCCTGCTGGATGGCCACCGCGCGGCGCTCAAACGCGCGGGCGTAGTACATGGCCGTCTGGAGGTCCTGGGGTCCCTGCAGCTCGACGTCCACGCGGATATGATCTGGCAGACCGTCGACGAAGAGTTCGGCCCGCTGGTGAGCCGTCATGCCGGACGCGTGGCATGCCAAGGCCTGAAAGCAGTCGGTGTAGTCCTGCACCGTAGAGGTGAAGGGAAGGGGGCCCAACTCCGCCAGCCGGCTCCCACGTATCGGCAGTCCGAATCGAAGGAGGCAGAGCTCGTGAAAACGCTCCCATGGGGGCATGCCGCCCTCGTCCTGCTCGAGGGCGTAGTACCACGTCCGTGCGGCGCCGCGGAGGTGATAAGAGGCGAGCCAGGTGCGGTCCGACGCGAGTGTCCGTTGCCCCCGGAAGAACTGCTCGCACTGGTTAAGCCAGTTGAGGGGGTCCTCGGCGCCGTCGTAGGTGGCGAAGATGAGCTTGGCGAAGCGCGGCGGTGTCTGAGCATGACCGCCGTGAGTATACGGCTCGGCGGTACGGAGCAGCGAAGAGGAGGGCGTTGGTTCGGTGTGCACAGGTGGTCCGCAGGAAAGCGGTGGCCCGTCAAAGCCAGTGTGGAAACCCGCGGAGCCAGAGGGCCCATCATACGGCAAGGAGGGCGCCGGCTGGTCCGCGGCCATGGTGTAGACTGGCGGCGGTGACGTCCCCGCCAACTAGGCCGGAAGCTGGGACGGCGAGGGCGGGAACCGTACTTGTTGAATCGGCACGTCGGCCGGCGCGATTGTAGTCAGCCCGGTGCTGGGCGGCGGAGGCGCCGGCAGCGGGAGCTGCTGCTGCCTGGAAACGGCGAAAGCGGTGGGCGCGGCGATGGCCACGGCCGGCCATTGTGGCCAGATCGGGGAGGTTGCGGGGGCTGGTTGTAGCTGCAGTGAGGGCTGCAGCGGCCCGACCAGTGTCGCTGTGGCCCCAGGGTGCGGCGGCTGTCAGGGCTGCCAGGGCGGTGGCGGCGAGGACCCGGGTGGCGTGGGTGACGCGGCGAGGGCCTGCGCCGGCCACTGCGGCCATTGGGGCGCGGCGGCGGGCGGCGGCTGAAGTGGCCAGTGGTGGTGTAGAGGCCTGGTCGGCGTCGCGGGTGCCGAATACCACGGCAGGGCGGCTGGCCCGGTCGCGGCGGCCGGCGGCAAGGGCGGCGACGGCCCGTAGGGGCCGGCTAGGTATAGCCGTATCCCCTGGACGGCGGTGACGAGATCGTTGAGGACCCTGGTGATCTCCGCAGGGGAGTAGACGACGGCTAGTGGTGCGGTGGAGGGTGCCGTCATCTGGGTGGTGGCGGCGCCGGAGGATGCGACCAGTGGCGCGGACGGAGAGGGCAGCGACGCGGTGGTGACGGTTGGCAGTGGAAGCGATGGGATGGGCGGTGGCGAAGACATGATCGGAACTGAGCTACCTGATACCAAGGTGTTAGGAGCTAGGGTTCTGCCGGTTCTAGGGCGGAGATTATAGGGGAAAGATGGAGGAAAACGAGGTCGAGGGCGCGGCGGCCGGCGGCTGGGCGCCGTCCTTGCGTGTTGGAGAAGAGGCGGCGGCGGCGCAAGAGGCGGCTAGGGTTAGGTCTCCCGGCTCCCTAAGGAAAGCCGAGCAAATACTGATTGCTTCTTGCTTGATTAGATTGATACATCTCTTCTCCTTATATAGAGAGGTTTACTTGACTCCTAAGCAAACGACCCTAATAACGATAAGATAATTGGGCTAAGCCCCTAATAACGATAAGATAACTTGGGCCACAGTCCACTGGGCTAAGCCCCAATATGTCGGTCATAACAGCCTCTTGCAAAACGGAGCTTCCCTCAAGATGGCTCATGGTTCCGAAGAGAACGTGTCACCTCCGTGTGCGAATTGACATACGCACTCTGCCTTCTCCCGCCTTAATTTTTTTACATAGACAGATTAGACCAAATAGAAGTATCGTGCTAAAATTTAGAATTATTCCGGATTCGTTTGGCCTTTTTTATACATTAATTGAGTTTCTGCGCATTTAATGTGCATAATTCAAATTTAAACTACAAGCACATGCTCCAGTGCACCAAAATTGGTTGAAAAAAATCACATGTGTGTCTTTGGGTGAATTTATAGGTCCCATGCAAAAAATGGGTATGAAATTCAAACATCTGGGCGTCGTGGCTCGGACGGAAAGATTGAGAAACTTGGTTTTTTAATTCCTGTAAATCCAAAACATGCCTAGAAATTATGAAACTTGACATGGTGTCATGAAATGGCACCAACATGGTGCGGTTAATTTTTTGACCGAATTGGGACAAGCTTTGGTGTAAGCCTCTTGCAAAACGGAGCTTCTCTCAAGAAGGCTCGTGGTTTCGAGAGGGAACATGTCATCTCCGTGTGCGAAACAACATATGTACACTGTCTTCTCCCTCCTTAATTTTTTTACATATGACTTTGCTATTGTCGGCGTGTTTTGTGTGCGTGTGTTGGTGTTGGCTGTGTGCATCTTAGCTACGCAGAGGCCGGCTGTGTGCTCCTAAGGTTTGTATTCTCTTGATGCTTCTTTTTGAGCCAATAAAATCCACCCTTTGTCGAAAAAAATAGTGTATACTACTTGCAAAAGTATGGGAGGATAAATATTTACATAGTCTCCCCAGGATATTTGGAACAAATTTCCAAACTAACTAAGAGTACAACCAAGACTCTCAGAATGATGAGTCCCTTGTAGCTCGAAAATTATTTACATTTTCTGCAGCAAGATTAATGACTGTGTATTGAGTGCCTGATTTTTTCCTGAGAAATATGACAAATATATTCGTGGGATGGGTCTGACAGAGAGAAAGAGGAACATTGCAGCAAAGAAGAAAAAGCAATATAGCAGTACATAACTGCATCATGCATGCTAGCTCCCCATCGGGGCATTGCCCGTAGAAGATCCTCGTAACTATACCCCACGGAAAAAGTACGTCAAGTATGGCAATTAAGCAGACAACAAAATTAACTACAAATTATAAAAGAAAAGGACTTACAAAGTTTGAATGGATTTAACTAATCAAGCCTTGCAGCATCACTGTTGACCAATGTCATGTACCTAGATCACAAATCACACAGAGAAGGGGGATTGGAGAGGGAAGCTGGGGTTTGGGAGGTAGACAGAAGCAATCTGTCACAAAGGATTGGAAATCCAGAGACACAGATGGGATTAGGGAAGAGACGAAAAGGGGATTGGGAAGCAGAGTTCATTCATCTTGTTCTGTTCGTTCCCTGTGTGGCTGCAGCTTCCTTATGTAGGAGCAGCAGTTCGGTCCATTGGGCCATAGGCCAGCCCATCTGCCGACCTTAGTCCAAGTGGCAGCCCACTACATGTTGATACATGCCCGGTCCATAACAGTTGACCTTTGTTGCGCCGCTCGCCGTCTCCTTCTAACAGTTGACGCTCGATCGTTTGGTCCTTCCCAAAGGTTGCACGACACCTTCACCATGCTTCCCGTCCCCCGGTGACTCGGTGATGACAAAGGCTTGGTGATGGTTCTGCACCGGGATGGAATAGGGCATGAGGCGGAGTCTACCCGTCCAACACAGAACCTGTGGAAGACGCTCGTGGGGAGGGCTCGGTAGTGCTGCTCGGGGTGACGACGTCGGGAAAAGGGCTCGACGGCTGCAACCAACAAAGGTGCACAAAGACGACGTGGGTCTGGGGCCCAAGTGTTCTCCATTGCCGGCGCAGACATGAGGCGAATACTTGCAACGCCACGATCTTCCGTGGTCAGGTGCTCCGGCCTCTTCTCGTCAAGGAGGATGGATGGTGGCCTCGGAACACGGTCCGAGCGGAATCCCAGCAGCAACCCAGGTTGCGTACAAGATCATGTGATAATAAGAGGAAACCAGGAAAGGAAGGAGGATATTTTTATGGGCAGTAAAATCAACACACAGAAAAGGAAATAAAGATAAGGAAGACAAGAATACAATCCGTGAATTGATTGCATAATGCGTTACCGGAAAAAATATTGATTACCTTATGGGAATTTTATTGCTGATACCAAAGATTGATTCTGGTTTGTCTGGCTAGATGAAAACCTATCTCTACTGCCTAAAAGAAAAGTAGTGTTCCCTCTTCCCTCTTATGTTTCCCCCTTCGTCCTCACTCCCTTTACGACATCCCCAACCCTCATCGATTTTCCTCCTCTTCCTGGTTTTCTCTACTCTCTACTACCTAAAAGAAACGTAGTGTTCCCTCTTTCCTCTTACGTTCTCCCCTTCGTCCTCCCTCCCTCTACCATATCCCCATCCCCTCATCGATTTTCCTTCTCTTCCTTATTTTCTATTTAAATAGGCTTTCATCTGGCCAGACAAACCAGAATCAATCTTTGGTATCAGCAATAAATTCCCGTAAGGTAATCAATATTTTCTCCGGCAACGCATTATGCATCTGGTTTGTCTAGCCAGATGAAAGACTATTTAAATAGAAAACAAGGAAGAGAAGGAAAATCGATGAGGGGGTGGGGATATGGTAGAGGGAGGGAGGACGAAGGGGGGAACGTAAGAGGGAAGAGGGAGCACTACGTTTCTTTTAGGTAGTAGAGAGTAGAGAAAACCAGGAAGAGGAGGAAAATCGATGAGGGGGTGGGGATATGGTAGAGGGATGGAGGACGAAGGGGGGAACGTAAGAGGGAAGAGGGAGCACTACGTTTCTTTTAGGTAGTAGAGAGTAGAGAAAACCAGGAAGAGGAGGAAAATCAATGAGGGGGTGGGGATATGGTAGAGGGAGGGAGGACGAAGGGGGAACATAAGAGGGAAGAGGAAGCACTACGTTTTTTTTAGGTAGTAGAGAGTAGAGAAAACCAGGAAGAGGAGGAAAATCGATGAGGGGGTGGGGATATCGTAGAGGGAGGGACGACGAAGGGGGAAACGTAGGAGGGAAGAGGGAACACTACGTTTCGTTTAGGTAAGTAGAGAAGATAAAAGCTCTTATGATTTCCCGCAAAAAAGAAAAAAAGAAAAAAAAAGACGAGTGGCACGGGAGCCTGGACCGGAATGGTCGAACCAGACCAGACCAGACCAGCACGTGAGGAATCGGGTGCACGTTGGGCCTGGCTGGCTGGCCCTCTCCTCCTCTGGTCTCGTTTCGGAGGCTCCGCTTCCCGAATCGGAGCGGAGCAGAGCAGCGCGACGACTCCTCTTGGACTCTCTCGCTCCTTCTCCCCCGCCCCGCCCCGCCCCGCCTCCGCTTCCCGCCCAGTGGAGTTCGCCCGCTCGCCCGCTCCCACCGCCATTCCGGCGAGGTAAACCCCTCCTCCCCCTCCCCCTCTCCGTACTCGGTAGCCAGCAGCCGCCGCGGTTCGAGCGCGTACCACGGGGGCCTCGAGGAAGGCTCCAGGGCTATCTCCCTCCCTCCGCCGCCAAACCCGGGCGCGCCTGAACCACGCTAGCCAGCTAGGGTTTCCGGTCCCGCAGCTCCGCGCCCCTCGCGACCCCCCGCCTCTCCTCCCGCCGGCCTCCCGCGCGGACGAACGCTCGCCCCGCGCCCTAAACCCTAGCCCCGCCAGGTCCGAATCTGACGGGCGGGCTCCGGGCTCCTTCTCGCGGCCGCGTGCGGAACGGCGGTTCGCGGCTCCGTGCTCCTTCGTGGTGGATAATTCCTGGGATCCTGGAGTGGTTTACACGCGGGTGTGTGGCGTAGTGCAGTAGGATGCGCTCTTCGGGCTGTTGTTTCTGTACCCTGCACGAGTTATTTGTTGGCGCAGTCATGTATAGTTGCTGGCCGCCCTTTGGTTTGTTGGATTGATCTGTCCATGCCTGGAAAACGGAGGCATTCCAGGCAGCGGTGCGCCGTCTGATCGGTCTGTGCGGCATTTTGTGACTGTTTCGAGATGCTGACTAATGACCACCCCTCGCTCAAGCCGTACCAGGAGAACTTGGGAGACCTTAATTGCTATATGTTCAATTCTTCTTGCAAAACCGGACCACCGTAATCCATCCTCATTAATTTTGGTCGCGGTTGAGCTTCAAACCAGAGCACCACCTTAGCACGGTTGTTTGCTCGCACATTTGCCAGCCTGCCTGTAGAGTTTTAGTTCACCCTGATGCTCTATTCACGAGTGACCTTCCTCTATTTGCAGGAATTAATGGTGGTGTGATCTCTCCCCGTCTTAGCCATATATATAAAGAAGGTAACTATGCTAGCTTCGGAATGACTTGTCATTTTTTTTTTATCATGTCACTGCTTCATCCTCTTGACGTAAGAGCTGTCTGTGCAGGTTATAATCGAAGGGTTTAAAAGCTACAGGGAGGAGACCTCGACAGAACCTTTCAGCCCCAAAGTTAACGTAGTCGGTGATCTTCCTCTCTCTGTAATGAACTTGGCCATAGGGTTCTGAGGTTTTTCATGTGTTTCGCTTGTCAGCTGCTTCATGGTAACTTAAGGTGTTGTCGCTGTCAGCCTGTAAAACAGCCACCTCCAGGTCTCTGGGGCCTGGACCAGATAATCCTTATGTAGTTGGCTAATCGCATACTTACTAGATGTTGATCCAAGACTCAAGTCATTGTTCAGTGTTTCTCTGACATTTTACATCGTTCTCTTGATTTGCATGGCCATCACATACACGCTCGAATTAAATAAATGAAATGCGTTCTTGCGACGACTTCTTTTCGTTAAAACCTTTCACTCTATCATGCTTCCATTATTGGCTTGCATGGTAGCGATTTCCATTCTTTGTCTTTCCTGATGACATATTGGTTAAGTACCGAAGTATCAATTTATTGTAAGTATCATATAAGTCCACTTTAGAGTCATCACATAGTTTTTGTGCTGCTAATGCACTAACATTGATTTAACTGTTTGTTGCAGTTGGTGCAAATGGATCTGGCAAATCAAACTTTTTCCATGGTAATGCCTTAAAACATGCTATTCTGCTGAATTACTATTCATTCTTATGGTTATTGATGCTTGTGTGCTACTCCCATCCTAATTTCGCCATGCTGAATGCTGCAGCTATACGCTTTGTCCTGAGTGACATGTTTCAGAACCTGCGCAGTGAGGACAGGGGAGCTCTTCTCCATGTATGCCTTCTCTTTCATTGATCAATCTGAATACTTAAAATAGGTGACTGGTTTTTGATACTAATAACCATTGCCAGGAAGGTGCTGGACACTCAGTTGTATCTGCTTTTGTCGAGATGATTTTTGATAATTCAGACAACCGTATTCCAGTAAGTCCTCTAGTTTATTAAGTGTTAGTATTTGATTAAAGTTATCCACTTCAGTCTCAAGCTGCATATTTCACTTGTAAAAGTATCAATACCCACATCATCCACTTGTAAAAGTATCAATACCTAGATTTTGCAGTAGCCCTCTAAATTATGAAATTGGACTGCAGGTTGATAAAGAAGTACGCTTGCGAGTTGCGAAGGACAGTTGCTTCAAAGAAGGATGAATACTACTTGGATGGAAAACATGTCAGGTATGTTGGCTTATGCCCTAAACCAGTAAAGCAGTGTTGTACCTTGTCTCTTGTTTTAAAAAAAAACCTTGTCTCTTGCTCAGCTCCACCTTCTATTGCTGTTTTGTTCAGTAAAACTGAAGTCATGAATCTGCTGGAGAGCGCTGGTTTCTCTCGATCTAATCCATACTATGTTGTCCAGCAAGGAAAGGTAATAAATATTCATCTGATTGTTCCCAGGATTTGTTCAGATATAATATTGACAATTTTTGCATGTCTAGATTGCATCCCTTACTCTAATGAAAGATTCTGAACGACTGGATCTTCTCAAAGAGATTGGTGGTACGCGTGTTTATGAAGATAGACGTCGGGAGAGCTTGAAAATAATGCAAGAAACAGGCAAGTTTAAATCACCAAAAGTATCTCTATAATCTTTCTAAGTGGCCTGTTGACATGTCCATTAACTTCATTTACAGCCAATAAAAGGAAGCAGATTGATCAAGTTGTCCGCTACCTGGAGGAGAGACTGAGAGAACTTGATGAAGTGAAGGAGGAACTAAAGAAGTACCAGCAGCTGGACAAACAGAGAAGATCACTTGAATATACTATATTGGACCATGAACTAAATGATGCTAGAAATGAATTAGCTTCGGTAATACTCGCCCTTTTTGTTATGTATGTTTACTTTGGGTATTATTGTGTTCTGTTAGGCAAGTTCAAATAGTCTGTCTTATGAGTGAATGCCTTAAGCTGAGTTTCGATGAACAAACCATTAACATTTCCCACTCAGATGATCCTTCAGCTGAGTTTTGATGAACAAACCATTAACATTTCCCACTCAGATGACCACCCGAGTATCTTTTCTATTGTATATCACTCATGGAAGAACCTTGTGGTGCTCTCTCATCAAGACCAAAGAACTTGGTGTGGAAAACTAAAAATGTTTTCTGAAAGCTCAGTGTCCTGTTCTGCAGCTGCTTTAACAGCTGTGTAACTTGATTCTCAAGAGAGCATACAAGGCACTATTTTTGAAATATTTATTTTGTTATTTGATGGATGAAGGTATTGTGGTAACTGGTAAGTTCGGGGCTGTTTGGATCTACGCCCTGAGATGCCCATCCAAAATATTGGTGTTGACCATGCATAGCGTATGTGTTTGGATGGCTACCAAATAATTGGTATGCCCTGGCCTGCTCTGCCGTGCTAGTTCAATCCAGCACCAATTTGTTGGCGAGACGTGGGCGGCGGAATCGGCCACCAATAAATTGGCGTGCCCGCGCTTGGCGTGGCGAACCCTGGCGCAATCCAAACAGCCTCTTCATTTGTTATTTCTTGAGCAAATGTCTCTGGGGTTTTATTGATTGTTTTTGTAACCAGTGGAAGTATAAAATAGTAAAAAAATATCATTTCATACACATGTTTAGTTTTCTGTTACCGAGCCAGCCTTGTTAGTGAATTTCCTGTGAATTGATGCAAATTGGTTTAGTCTTACCTCCCCTGGAAACTGAGCAATTAGGTGATAAATAAATAAAATAAATAAAAATATCTTACCATAGTTCTATTCAGACAAATAATTGACAGTGGATGCTATCCTCTATTTCCTTTGCCAAACGTTACATGTATTTCTTCAGTAGCATGCCTATAAGATTGTAACATGCTTTACCATGCACTCCTGTAAACATTCTCTTGCTATCACTGCTTGCTTGCTATGCCATAATATATGCTACATCTCCTTGCATATCAACTCCCGTGGCTTTTAGCCACTGTGCAAGGCACTATCTCCGAATGAGATATTCTAGACCAAACTTTCTGATATCATTGATCCTGCTGTATCCTATAATGCTTATTTTACTCACTACATTTGATTTATTTCTTGTTAGATGGATGATAATCGAAGACAAATTTCTGAAAGGATGTCTCAAGCGGACAATGAAGTGGTAGAGTTGCGTGAGAGGGTCAAAAGTTTGGAGAAAGAAATAAAAGCCTCTACTAAAGGGATAAATGAAACCAAGTCTGAAAAGGAAGATGCAGAGAAGAAGCGTACTGAAGCACTAAAGGTAGTTTCTCAGATTGAACTTGATCAGAGAGATTTAAAAGACAGAATTTCAAGTGAAAAACGAGCAAAGGTATGCCATGCTTGATCTTTTTCATGATGTTGAGTAACTTTGTTTCGTTGCCGGACTTAAAAGATCTATCGGCAGGATGAAACCGTAAGGGAGTTAAATAGTGTGAGGAAAGAAAGTGAAAAGTCAAAGTCTGAATTGGCTCAATTATAAGGTGCATGCGGCCAAATTGAAGGAAGAGGAAGATTTATCAAAAAGGTAAAATATAATATACACATATAGACTTTCGACTTGTTGATAGATATTCCTATTGACGCATCATTTTGTGGGGATAGTATAATGGACCGCGAAAAGCGGCTGAGTATATTGTACCAAAAGCAGGGGAGGGCAACTCAATTTAAGAATGAGTCTGCCAGAGATGAGTGGCTTCGGAAAGAAATTCATGATCTTGAGCGTGTACTTTTATCAAACAGAAAGCAGGTATTCAACCAGTTACCTGTTTGATACTTGAAATTTCATTGTTAACCTTCGTTTTGATGTGCTATTCTACTTATTACTTGGGTTCGCTTGAATCTGCACTGAACCACCCTACATTAGAGTGTGTATCACTTCCTTCAGTCCAAAACATTAGTCTTCTAGGACATGGCACATTCTTCAATATGGTACTCTGGCCATCAATTTCTGTGCAAATATGGTGCCTCACATAAAAATAATTCTAAATTTGAAAATTCAATTCATGATATATCTAGTTATGTAAATTTGATAATTTGAATGTTATTATTATTTTTCTTTATAGATGGTCAAATTTAGAAATGCTTGACTGGTAAAACTCTAAGAGAGAAGTGCATATTACACTCCTCAATTCTAGCCCTAGTCTAATATACACCCCCCAACTTCAATACCGTCTAGTTTACACCCCTCAACTCTCAAAACCAGCTGGAATTCAACTCTCCTGTCACTGTTGACCGGTTTTGACCCAGTTGACTGGTTTTGACCTGTTGACTAGGTGAACGGTAAATTCAAAATAAAAAAAATAATAAAAAAACGTTCTTTTAATCGGGCGAGCAGTAAATTCAAAAAAGTTTTAAATAAAAATAAACATTCAAAAAACAATTTTGATTTTTTGCCTGGTGAACAGTAGATTCAGAAAAATAATAAAAATACAAAAATTTCTGAATTATTTTTGCATGGACAATGTTTGAGTGCGTGATGTCCGTTCCAATTTTCAGCTTGCTCGGACATCGGAATGGCTCTCAGCAAAAAAGACAAATGTGACGTCTGTGAAACAGTTAACAGTACGTGTACTGTTTGGGCCGAATTCTTTTTTTTGAGAGACCACTCAAGTGTCCAAACAAGCTGAAAATTGGCGGGGGCATCACACACTGAAAATCGTCCATGCAAAAATAATTCAGATTTTTTTAAAAAAATTTAGTATTTTCTTGAATTTACTATTCACCCGTTAAAAATTTGAAACTGTTTGTTGAATTTTATTTCCAACTTTTTTTCAATTTACTGTTCACCCATTGAGTTTTTTTCTGATTTTTTGGTTACTGTTCAGCAGGTCAACAGCTCAAAACAGGTCAACTGGGTCAAAACCGGTCAACGGGGAGGCGAGGGTTGAATTCTGGCCGGTTTTGAGAGTTTGGGATGGAAGTCAGAAGCTTAAAGACGAAATTAATAAGTTGACAAACCACATTGAATCTCAGAGAAGTGAATCAAGCAAGTTAGAGGCTGTTCTTGCAGACAAGCAAAAGCATCACAATGACTTCACGAAGCAGAAAAATGCACTTCAAGATGAAAGGAAGTATGCACATTTCTTAGCAATCATAACCTTGTGATTTGATTCAAGATGTGTAGCTTTAGACTATATATACTTAGTTCAAAATAAACTTTCACAGATCATTTTGGAAGGAGGAAAATAGTGTGACAGCTGAAATCGATAGGCTAAAGAAAGATCTTGTGAAGGCACAGAAGAGTTTGGACCATGCAACACCTGGGGTATGGAAATCATTTAGTGTTCCACATGTTCTATTGTTAACATTTCTGACTGCTACTGACTTACTAATTTCCAATGATTCCATTCTTATTCCTATGTAGACACTTGCATATTGCATCTTAGATATGCATCTATGAATGATTGGTGGATGGGAAACTGAATTATAACAAAAAAAGGACACTCCCTCTGTAAACAAATGTAAGACGTTTAGTGACATAAAACGTCTTCCATTTGTTTACAGAGGGAGTATTTATTAATTATAGTTTGAGTGTGCTGTGCATTGATGGCCGGAGAAGCTCTGCTCCGCCAGACTCGTCGAGCCCCCACGCTCAAGGGGGAAGCTGCCGGAGGGCAAGGTCCCGCCACCGCTGGAAACGCCCGGGCTTTGCCTGCTGGGGGGCAGTGGCACCAGCAGGGGAGGGGAGGGGAGGGGAGGGGAGGGGAGGTGGAGGGGGTAGCGTTGCCTCCCGAGTCGCCCTCCCCAACGGGAGGGGGTGAACGTTGTTAAGAGTCGAGGGGACTAATGAAGATGTTCCTTTAGAAAGAAAGTTTTACTGAAACTCAATGGTCAGAAATCTGAATTGCAAAGCATAAACTGTATTGGTGATTTGGTGTCTAAAATAGCAAGTAAAAGGAGCATATGCAGTATTTTAATAAACATCTACATCTCGTGACCTGACTCAAGATTTGCACGCCAAGAAAGCGAACCTTAAACTTTGTATGACATGCTTGGAGCTTGCAACTTTAGCACATAAAATCATGTGTTACCAAAAGCACATACGATTGTGATCATCATTTACGGTCTTGCTATCATTTCCTCATCGTTAGTATGAAATTGTGGTTACTGGTAAGGGGCAGAATAATTCGATGAGTTGGAGGGAAGAGCAACGATAGTTGTAAATCAAATGGCTTAGGTGTATTGTTATATACATTTAACAACTTTAAAAATATGTTATCATGGGTTTACATCAGTCGTACCTGACTTTGTGTTTATTGTCGCAACAGATTTCATGAATTTTGGAGTATATAGCATAGCCCTAAACCTGGTTTTGCAATTGCTAGACCTTCTCCTTCTAAATATTGAGCTGTGCCTCTTTTGTCATACTTGGCATTCCTTTTTACTTTAAGAACTGCTTAAAGCTATCTTTGGATGGTGTTAATTTTGTTTTCTTCCTCAGGATATCAGGAGAGGCCTGAATTCTGTTAGTAGAATCATCAGGGACCATGGTATTGGAGGAGTTTTTGGTCCAGTGTTAGAACTGGTTGACTGCGAAGAGAATTTTTTTACAGCTGTTGAGGTCACTGCTGGGAATAGGTCTTGTTCTGTTTCTTTTTTGTCTTGATCCTTCACTTTCATTTCATCTTCTCTGTTATTGAATAACCCACATTTTCTGATGTGAATAGCTTGTTCCATGTGGTGGTTGAAAATGACGATATATCGACAAGGATAATTCAGGTATTGACTCGAGAAAAAGGTGGACGGGTGACTTTCATACCACTGAATAGAGTGCACGCTCCGAACGTCAATGTTCCACAGAGCTCTGATTTTGTTCCATTGTTAAAGAAGTTAAAGTCAGGTGTCATTCAAACTTTCCTGTTATTTTTTCCTTCCAATGGATGTCTACATCTTTTATTGGGCTGCCATGGTTAATTTAGTTCAGGCTCAGTTCTGATCTATCTTCTTACCCTTCATCTGCATTACCAAATACCAATGCTGCCTTCTTGTTATCATCTCTTTCTTCTGTTGCATGTATCCATCTTAGCTTTGTTTGCTTGGAGTGTTGTCACCCAGCAAAATCACTTGAGTTATGAGTGACATCGCAGATTATTTTGTAGTATATCCTTGTTTGGATACAGAAGATTTCATTCTAATTTATCTTCAGCTTCCAATTGGATGCCATGTTGGAGACATATTAAAAATATAAAAATAAGGTGTTCACTACTCACTCCCACGTTCCCATTTCTGCATGTTTTTACCTTTAGCGCACTTCTGTAGAGGGTTCATGCCATATGTACGTACTTACCGGAAACCTTGCTCCTCCAGATTATGTAGCTTCCCTTCCTCAAGCACCTAAGCTAGTTTTTTCTGATAACTTTTCTTTGAAAAGTGTACTTCTTGGCTTTCATATGGTTCTTTTTCCTGCTTAACTTTGAATTTTCTGTTAGGTTTTTGGTAGGACAATTATATGCCGAGACCTGGAAACTGCGACCAGAGTTGCACGCAGCAATAGTCTAGATTGCATCACACTTGATGGTAATCCTGAATTTTGCTCTTGAGCTGTCATTGTCGTTATTACTTTTAACATATAAGTTGACATTGTGGTTATCCTCAGCTGATCAAGTAGCCAAAAAGGGTGGCATGACAGGAGGTTTCTATGATTCTAAACGCTCGAGACTGAAGTTTGTAAAAGTAATCAGGGACAACAAAGCAGAAATTGAAAAAAAGACGGCACATCTGGAGAACGTGGGAAAAAAAGTTAAAAGATATCCTGCTTTAGTTCAATGATATTCCTGTTTCTCTTGCACGAGGCTAGTGCAAGGCCTCATGTTTTGTCCTCTTAGTGCCTGCTGCAGCTAAATATACACCTGCAACTGCTTCTTGTCACAGGTCCAATGGGCAAGTAGTTTAAGGTTACGTTCTACATTTGAATTTGAGATTCCTTGCTTGCTTTGTTGCTCATTGTCATCACTCAGAAGAAGTATGCACGCCACGTAGGTTTAATTCTTGCAGAATGTATGTGGTAATGATCTGGGATCCACCACACTTTATCAAATCATATGTATATGTGTTTTCAGTTGTCAGTTCAAAAAAGTTTAGCTTCTTGGAACTCATGACATCTTGCTGCTTGCTTCTATTTGTTTGTTTTCAATCCCTAAATAATTGAATATGTGATGAAAAATTTACAACTTCTCCTAGATGTTTACTGCTTATCTGCAAGAGAGATATTGCACATCAAAGAATTTTATTAACTTCCCATACGTATAGATAAGAAAATTACGGATTTGATTACCAAACATCAGCAAATGGACGCTGAACGTGATCATGCCAAGTCGGAGTTGGAACAGTTCAAAGCTGATATTGCCAGTGCAACGAAGCAAAAGGGATCACTGGAGAAAGCCCTTGCAAAGAAGGTACCTAGTAATACGCTTTTTCATTGCTCATGTGGATTCCTCTTTTTATTATGCAGATCCTTTGCTGTTTATATACTCTTGCTGTAATTGTGTATGGAATGTGGTCTTATATTATCTACCTTGCAGGAAAAATCACTCGCGAACATCCGCAACCAAATTGAGCAAATCCAATCTGGCATTGCAATGAAAAAAATGATGAGATGGGCACAGAACTGATTGACCAGCTAACTTTAGAAGAAAGAGATCTTCTTTCGCGACTGAATCCTGAAATTACTAGATTGAAGGAGAAGTTCCTCTCGTGTAAAAACAATCGCATTGAGGTTGTTTAAGCAAAATTTTGTAACCATACTTTTGTTTCCGAGATGTCATTATTAACTAATACAAACTATTATGTAGATTGAAACAAGAAAGGAAGAACTGGAGAACAATTTGTCAACTAATCTTATGAGGCGTCAGAAAGAGTTGGAAGCAATCATTTCATCTGCAGATTCTAAAACCTTGCCTGTTGAAGTCGAAGCAAAAGAGCAAGAATTGAAAGAGTCTAAGAGGACTCTTGATGAGGCGACGACAGTACTGAAAGGTATGTATGCATTGATTGACTTCTTTTTTCCTTTTGTGTTGTACTAGGCGGAGTTGCCCCTTAACTCTTAAATGATCCTTTGGGCAGCTAATGTTGATGCTATTAATGCCCATACAAGACAGATGGAGCAACTGAAAAAACAAAGGGATGATCTGAAGGTATTATATAGCTTTAATGTTTTCTTGGGTTTTAACTTATATAGCTACTATTAATCCCTCCCCAGACCCCACCTTGTGTGGGAGCTTCTATGCACTGGGTCTGTCCTTTAACTTATATGGCTACTATTGACTTGTTTTGTATCATGTACATCTATACACAGGCTCTTGAAGCTATTTTGGAGCAGACGGTGCAAGATGGTGCGAAAGACTTGGAACAGTTGATGAGCAGTAGGAGCACGTATCTTGTCAAGCAAGATGAGTGTATGAAGAAAATCCGAGATCTGGGCTCATTGCCTGCCGATGCTTTCAAAACGTATGTTTCCAATTTTCTTATGCTGCTAAACTGGCCGACTCATTTGCACAATGCCTGTTTACTTGTGTTTGTTATCCTGTAGTGATTTTCAGCAGATAAATAAGGTGGCGTTATGAACTGTGTTAACTTGTTTTTTTCACCAATAACATCGGTACAAGAGAAAAAACAAGAAGCAGCTACAGAAGCTGCTCTATGACTGCAATGAGCAGTTGAAGCAATTTAGTCATGTCAACCAAAAGGCCCTTGACCAATATGTGAACTTCACTGAACAGCGTGAACAACTGCAGAGCGGGCTGAACTTGATGCTGGTGACGAGGCAAGCTTTTTGATCAGTACAACCTGTTTCCCTTTTGATTGTCTTAAGACTAAAATCTCATAAAATCTACTGATTGGTACTGCAGAAAATTGGAGAGTTGATATCAGTTTTAGACCGAAGGAAGGATGAATCAATTGAACGCACATTTAAAGGAGTTGCAAGGCACTTCCGCGAAGTTTTCTCTGAATTAGTGCAAGGTGGCCACGGATACTTGGTTATGATGAAGAAAAAGGTTTCTATTTCCTTTTGCTTTACCCACCAACTTTGGTTCTGTTTCTTTCACTTCTAGTTTCTAACTCACTCCATTTCTATAGGACGGTGATGCTGGCGATGATGACATGGATGAGGACGCGCCTCGTGAACCAGATCCTGAAGGGAGGATAGAGAAGTATATTGGTGTGAAAGTCAAGGCATGTGTTCTTTGCAGAGATCTTTTATGTATTCATGCATATTTTATTCTAAATCCATCATAAAAATCCAAATGATGCTCTGATACTATTTCCAAGCTGTCCTGTAAAAAAAAACTGTTCCCAAGTTATTAAACTCTTCCTGAATTAATATGATGATGACTTAAAGGTCGTCTGTCTGGAAACTCATGCTTAGTCATGTTTCAGGTTTCCTTCACTGGCAAGGGAGAAACTCAGTCCATGAAGCAGTTGTCTGGAGGGCAGAAGACAGTGGTGGCATTAACACTGATCTTTGCTATCCAACAATGTGATGCAGCTCCGTTCTACCTGTTTGATGAGATTGATGCTGCTCTGGATCCTCAGTACAGAACGGCTGTCGGGAGTATCCTTTTAATTATTTCTTTCTTTTGCTTTTCAATCCTCGGCATGGAGGAGCTTTCATATGCTTGTTTTTCCAATGAATTCAATCCTCCATAATATCATGTCATACATCTCATGTTCTAGTGTCTGTCTAGCTGGGTGCATGCCCAACAATGCCTTCTGTGTTCATTAAGCTATCACATGGTATACAGCTGCTGCTGAGAATATCCATCCGAATCTTTGTTGCTGCTTTCCTTAAGTCCTGTTGCAGGCGTGGTCCGGCGTCTGGCCGACCTGGCGGACACCCAGTTCATAGCCACCACATTCAGGCCGGAGATCCTGAAGGTCGCGGACAAGATCTACGGCGTGACACACAACAGGGTGAGCTTCATCAACGTGGTGTCCAAGGAGCAGGCCATGGACTTCATTGAGCACGACCAGACGGCCAACGCCAGCTGAGGCCGACCGAGGCACAAGGAGCAGCTGTGCGTGTTGTTCCTCTTTGCATTTTGAGTTATCTTGGCAGCTCATCATCATACGCAGTGGCTTGCTGACATCGCCATCTTTGTTTGTTTCATGCAGCAAGATGTTTACACAGGAAAGGAAAGATACGGGGGCGCGTGTTGCCGTTCGTCTACTCCTGGACATTGCAGGCCACTGTTAATGTAGCTGTGTATATTTAGTTAGCCTTTGGACTGGTAACTTGAAGAATGCGTAGGAGCCTTTGGATTACTAAATCTTGTTTAAGTATGCTTAGGGAGCGTTTGCGTGATTGGAGATATTTGTACGCACTGCTGCAAAATTTGGTCCATCATCTCTGTTGTTTCATTGGCTACGACTGCGAGGGGTTAGCGGCATCTGGAACCTGCTGATAACCTGATAGATAAGAGTTATGTGTGTGGTTCGGAGTTATATTTGTCTCGAGTTGGAACTGAAGTTGGATGCAATAGGTCTAGGTCATGCAGTATCTTTTAAGCCGTAGGCCCTGTTTGATGGGTAGGATTGTCAGGCCCGTTGCGGGTGCAGTTCTATCTTCAGTTAAGCGTAGTGTTCGGTTCAGTAATAGAACGGCGTAAATCGCTCCTCACCGCTTCAACGCTCGTCGCTAGCCGTTAGATATCACTGTACCGTTTCATGCCCGCTACTGTTACTTTGCCAGCTCTCTGTCCACCTGCTCTGTCCACCTATAAAAGCAGCTGGGTTGTGGCTGTCTTGCCATCGAATCTTCTGTGAATTGCCGTGAAGGCTAAGTAAACCTATAGACAATACATATATCCTAGATCTGGGCGAGTTTTCCCCATTTCTTCCTCTCAAATCCACTGCCTATGATCTGAGATTATAGCTCGGTCTTGACAAATTGGTATCATGAGCAGGCGTTCCTCGGCGGAAGCGAGTGAAATCGGGGCAAAATTTTCCTTCTAGCAAGATTCCCACCCTATTTCCCTCCCCAATTCTTCCGATCGGCGGCGTTCTCAAGCAGAGGATGTCGGGGCTGTAGTCAGGAGGCGGTGTGTGGTGGCGCTGGCGGCGGCGATTGTTCGGGTACAGATCAGTCGAGCAGGAGTGGTTGATCGGGCACATCGCCTGATCGGTAAAATCCCACGTCCGAGCACCGATCCGTGTACCTTGGAGGCGGGATCGCGGCGGTGGCAGGATCTGAAGTTGAGCAAGGGTTGCTGGACGTCCAGTGGTAAAATTCCTAAGCCCCACTTCAGATCAAGGTGATGGGGCGCGCAAAGCCAACTGACGAGACAGATCTCCACGAGTTGTTGTCTCTGCGTGAGGATTTTGGAGTTTTACAGAAGGATCAAGCTCAGATGCAGGCTGATATGGCGAAATTGCACGATGATGTTCACTCTGTCAGTTCCAAACAAGGAGAAATCTCAGTGCAAGTTGGGAATGTTGAGCAAGTGGTGTTGGATCTGGGCAAACAACTTTCCACAATCAATGCAGTGTTGCAAACATTGGTGAAGAACCCAGTACAACGAGAGGCAACTGATGTACCTTCCAGCTCCCAACAGAGACCTAAATCACCCACAATCTTACAAGAACAGTGGCAAAACCAAGCACTCAGAACAGAGCAATTAAAGAAGCAGTTAGAAGCAGAAAAAGAGAAAACAAGGCAACTGGAAGAATTGCAACTCCACAATCTCCCTCCAGTTAGAGTTACCAAACCAACAGTGCCTCCTGGTTATGAACAGCAGGGCAGAACAGAGCAGGCAAGCCCTTTGGGTACTCCAGTAAATGCCACACAGCACCCTTATACTCCGGCGTTTCAGCAGTACAACCACCAAAACAGAGATCGGCAGTTGTGGCAAGGGTATGCTAAGACATATGAGCAAGACATGCAATGTCAATTCATGAAATCAATAACAAAAGGACCTAAAATGGATTTTCCTAGATTTGAGGGAGAAGATCCAGTGGGGTGGATTAGGCAGTGCAACAAGTACTTTCAGATGTCAGGTGCACCAGAAGAGTATAAAGTGTCTCTGGCCCAACTATACATGATTGGTGAGGCAGATATATGGCTCAGAAGATCTGGGTTACTGAAGAAGAAAGTGTCATGGAAAGAATTTTGCACTAAGGTTACCAAAAGATTTTCTACACAAGGCTCCTATAACTTAACTGAAAAATTTAATTCAGTTAAGCAATCAAGCAGTACTGTGTCTGAGTATACAAAGCTATTTGAAGATCTCATGGCTGATGTCTAGGAAGAAAATCCAGAGCTAGGTGAATCTTGGTTTGTCAGATGTTATGTGAATGGTTTAAGGGAAGGAATAAAGTTCCAAATCAGACCTTTGAGACCCCAGACACTGACTGATGCATATTGGCTAGCCAGAGATGTGGAACCTTGTCATCCACCTGTGGCTGTTCCTGTAAAAAGGACAACTGTTCCTTACAATAACTACTATCAGAAGAGTAATACAAATTACCCTTCCAAAGTGAATGTTGTTCCTGTTACACAACAGCAGTTTCCTATCAGACACACTGAACTTCCAGCTAGTACTGCTCAGAAAATCAGGAAAGTGGGAGAATGCTGGAGATGTGGAGACAAATGGGTACATGGGCATAAATGTAAATTGGTACCTAATGTCCAAGCAATGCAACAAGAACAAGAAGAGCCAGTCACTTATGACATAGAGGAACCACTATTAGAAGAGCAGGCAAAACAAGTGGGTGAAGATGATCAAGCTATGTTTATCTCTGCGTTTGCAATGGGTCAGCAACTTGCAGTCCCAACACCTACAGTAATCATCCACATAAATGGAAAAAGGGCAGTTGCACTGTTGGATTCAGGAAGCACCACATCTTTCATAAATCAAGACTTTGCAGTGAAAGCAAACTGCAACCTGTTACCTGTCAAGCCTAGAAGAATTGCAGTTGCTGGGGGAGGTATATTAACATCTACTGCAGTTGTTCCTAACTGCCAGTTTCAAATCTCAAAAATGACACTTTCACACAATTTTAGAACCCTAGCACTACCCAGTCATGATGCAATATTGGGATATGATTGGTTTTCTGCTGTCAGTCCTGTTTCTTTTGACATTCCTGCAAAACAATTCAGTTTTACTCATGGAGGAAAGCAAACAGTATCTACAGTAGTATTCACTACTCCTGCTAGTGTGAAAGAAGTTCCTGTTAAAAAAAGTGCAGAAACTGTTGGACAAAGGACCTGAAGTTTTCTTGTGCCAAATAAATAATATACTTATGGATGCACCAGAGGATTTCAAAACTCCCCCACAAATACAGAAATTATTACTGGAGTATGCTGACCTCTTTGAGGAACCTAAATCCCTGCCTCCTCATAGAGCCCTGGACCACACAATTCCTCTAGTGGAGGGTGCTACTCCACCACAAGTTAGACCTTACAGGGTGCCTCAGAACCAGAAAAGAGAAATGGAAGAGCAGATCAAGAAGTTACTGGCTGCACACCTCATCAGACACAGTCAAAGTCCCTTTGCAGCTCCTGTAATTTTGGTGAAAAAGAAAGATGGATCAATGAGAATCTGCACAGATTACAGGAAACTGAATTCACTTACAATTAAAAACAAGTTTCCCATACCTGTTATAGAGGACCTTCTGGATGAACTGCATGGAGCAAAGTATTTCACGAAACTGGATTTGAGATCTGGATATCACCAAATCAGAATGTCACCTGAGGATATACACAAGACTGCCTTCAGAACATTCCTGGGACATTTTGAATTTCTGGTAATGCCATTTGGTCTGTCCAATGCTCCTGGCACATTCCAAGAATTAATGAATACCATCTTTGCACCTTATTTGAGGAAGTTTGTGTTGGTATTCTTTGATGATATTTTAATCTTCAGCAAAACCTTGAAAGAACACTTGGAACATATAAAGCTGGTGCTGGAACTTTTAAGGGAACATCAACTGTTTGCCAAACTGTCCAAGTGTGTTTTTGCAGCTCCACAAGTGGAATATTTGGGACATGTGATTTCTGAAAAGGGGGTGGCCACTGACCCACAAAAGATTTCTGCAATAGCTGACTGGCCAATACCTGAGAATATCTCCAAACTTAGAAGTTTTCCGGGTTTGGCTGGATATTATAGAAGATTTATAAAAGGATATGGTGTTATTTGCAGACCATTGCATGATTTGCTCAAAAAGGGAAATTTCCACTGGTTATCTGAACACACAAAAGCCTTTCAACAACTGAAACAAGCCTTGACATCTGCCCCTGTTTTGGCTTTGCCAGATTTTTCTCAACCATTTATTCTGGAAACTGATGCTTCAGGAAAGGGAATTGGAGCTGTTTTGATGCAGCAGGGCAGGCCAATATCCTACTATAGTGCATCCCTCTGTCCTAGAAATGTTGCTATGTCCACATATGAAAAAGAAGCCCTGGCTATTTTGGAGGCATTAAAAATATGGAGATATTACCTATTAGGGAAAGAGTTGATCATTAAAACTGACCAACAATCCCTAAAGTTCATAACTGATTAGAAAATAACTGAAGGGGTGCAGCACAAACTAATGATGAAGCTGTTGGAGTTCAACTTCACTATTCAGTACAAAAAGGGCATCCAAAACAGAGTAGCTGATGCATTATCCAGAGTTCTTCCTAAATGCATGGCTATATCTGCAGTTACTCCCACCTGGGCAGAGGATCTCCTGGCAAGTTATCAACAAGACTCTACCAGCTTGCAGTTATTGGAAAAACTCCTCCTTCAAGGGAGTAATACATTGCCAGATTACTCTCTTGCAGCTGGAATTATAAGATACAAGGGAAAAATTTATGTGGGCAACTCTCCTGTACTGCAACAAAAATTACTTGCAGCCTTGCACAGTTCTCCTGTAGGAGGTCATTCAGGGAGGAGAGCAACATATCAGAGAGTGAAAAGCATTTTCTACTGGCCTGGTCTAAAGGCAGCTGTAGAAGCTTTCATTGCTGCCTGTCCTGTTTGTCAGAGAGCCAAGCATGAGAATTTCTTGCAACCGGGACTGCTAGAACCTCTGCCTATTGCTGATATGGCTTGGCAGCACATCTCTATGGATTTCATTGAGGGACTGCCCAAATCACAAGGGAAGGATGTTATATTGGTAGTAGTGGATAGGTTTACAAAATACTCCCACTTCATACCTCTGTCTCATCCTTATTCAGTAAGGAGTGTGGCTCAAGCATTTGTGGATACTATAATCAGATTGCATGGCCCCCCAAAACTCATTATATCTGACACAGATAGAATTTTCACCAGCCAAGTCTGGAAAGACATTTTCTCCGCATTAAAAGTGGATCTCAGATATAGTACTGCCTATCACCCTCAAACTGATGGCCAGACTGAGCGTGTCAATCAGTGTTTGGAAACTTATCTTAGGTGCATGACTACATCTGCTCCTACCAAATGGTTATCCTGGCTCTCTTTGGCAGAATTTTGGTATAATTCAACTTACCATACTGCCATTAAAATGTCTCCCTTCCAAGCCCTCTATGGATTTCCTCCTCCCCTCATATCAGAATTGGCAATACCTGGACCTGAAGATGAAGAAGCACAAGACTTCCTAACTGCCAAACAACAGATATTACAGCAGCTCAAAGATAACCTGGTGTTGGCACAAAATAGAATGAAGAAGTATGCCGATACAAAAAGGATTGAGAGAAGTTCCAAGTTGGAGACCCAGTTTACTTGAAAATGGCTCCTTACAGATTAGCAGCATTTGGTTTCAGAGGTGCTTTGAAGTTGCAAAACAAATATTATGGTCCCTTCCTGGTCATTCAGAAAGTGGGCAAGGCAGCGTACAAATTGCAGTTACCTAGTGGAGTGCAAATACATCCAGTGTTTCATGTGAGTCAGTTAAAGAAGCACATTGGGGAGAAGTCTATACCGGACCCTAATCTACCACTAGTCAACCAGGATGGAACAGTCAAAGTGGGACCATAGGAAGTTCTAGAAGTTTGCCAAGTTCCTCGACATAATCTGCCAGTGGTGCAATGGCGTATCAAGTGGATCAATCTGTCGACTGGCGATGCAACATGGGAAGACGCCAATTTTATCAAGTATACATTTCCGGAGTTCTTCAGCAACACTACAAGAGCATGGCGTGAAGCAGCAGTAACGTCGTGAGGACACGTCGAGTCTCAAGGAGGGGGCAATGTCAGGCCCGTTGCGGGTGTAGTTCTATCTTCAGTTAAGCGTAGTGTTCGGTTCAGTAATAGAACGGCGTAGATCACTCCTCACCGCTCCAACGCTCGTCGCTAGCCGTTAGATATCACTGTACCATTTCATGCCCGCTACTGTTACTTTTCAGGCTGTTGCCAGCTCTCTGTCCACCTACTCTGTCCACCTATAAAAGCAGCCGGGTTGTGGCTGTCTTGCCATCGAATCTTTTGTGAATTGCCGTGAAGGCTAAGTAAACCTATAGACAATACATATATCCTAGATTTGGGCGAGTTTTCCCCATTTCTTCCTCTCAAATCCACTACCTATGATCTGAGATTATAGCTCGGTCCTGACAAGGATTCTCTTCTGAAAACTAACACTCGAATATTTTAGGAATGGTTCTCTTCTGAAGACTAAACGTTGGAATGTGTTATAAATAGTTTTGTCAGTACATGCTGAAAGAATAGAGACCATGACCATGATAATTTCTGTGTTGCTAAGTTTTTTGAGGGAATGACATCATGGTGACTTTATTCGGTTGACATAAAAGTTAAATTGTTTGCTAATTGTTTCTTTGGAATGTTGGTAGTTTGACTACCAAATTCATTGATCAGTGGGGAAAGTTTACTAATTGTGCTAAGATAAAAGATGTGTGTTCCTGCTGCCACATATTAGCAGCAGAAACCTTAAAAGTAGAAGCTAAAAGATGCTCAACTTTTTATAGGACAATGTTCGAACTTGACATTCGTATTGCATAGAAAGGAGCATTCTTCGTAAACTGCAGCTGCAACACTGACTGAGTTGGCTTCGTTCTTCATCGTGTCCACCACCTCAATTCAGTCTGAATCAATTTAAATTTTTTTGCACCCCACCTGTCCGCAAGGACCAGACCATTACACAGGGCAATTGCCTCCGCCATAGCTGCCGAGTCCATGCGGGGGTATTGTGCAGTTATTTGTCGCTATAAAATTTCCATGATCATCACGTAGTGCTGCCCCAGAAGGCAGAAGCACCATTCTCTAGGATAGAACCACTAGTAGAAAAAGGGTCAAACGTGAAGCACATTAGTGCCGGTTTGATTTTGGCCCGGTACTAGTGGTACCATTAGTGCCGGTTCGAACGGATTTGCATTAATGCCGGTTCGTGTTGAACCTCTAGTACCGACTAAAGGGGTGGTGGCAGGCTGGCATCAGGCCGGGGCCCCACGATCACCTTTAGTACCGGTTCATGGCACGAACCGGTACTAAAGGGGTCTGACCTATAGTACCGGTTTGTGACACAAACCGGCACTATAGGGCAATTTTCAAACTCTACCCCGCCCCCCCGTGTGTCGCCATTTCAGTTCTGAAAAAATCAAAAGAAAATGATAAAAACTTCAAAAAATAAAATCCTTCGAGAGGTAGTTATATTACTACATGTACTAGTTAGGAAAATTAGAAAACTACAATTTGGACATGTTTTGCAAGAAGTGTAGGGAAAATGTAAAACGACTATAACTTTTGCATACGATGTCGGAAAAAAACGTATAATATATCAAAAAATTCAGCACGAAAATCCGCATCCGATGGAGACCGACTACGGCCTGTTTGGAATTTTTTAGAATCCTCAAATTCCAAAAGGAAAAAAAGATATGGTCAAATTTCAGTTTTTTTTTAAAATTTTTTGGTTAAATCTGGTCAAACTACTTATTCATGTAGTATTAATGTTACTACATAATTATTCAAGAATATTAGTGTTACTAAATAATTATTTCAATTTTTTGAATTTTGGTCAAATCTGGTCAAACTATGGTGAAACTGTGGTCAAACTATGGTCAAACTTATTCAAGAAATATTAGCGTTACTAAATAATTACTGTTTTTTTAGAATAATAGTTTCAAACTCAAACGGTGAAATGTGTGACTTCATGCTCAAGCTAAACTCCTGAGGGTTAATAGGATTGACATCTTACTATTGTCAGGAAAACAACAAGTGCAGACTCGGAAACGAAGGAGAATAGAACCCGAAAGTTAAGCGTGCTCGGGCTAGAGTAGTGAGAGGGATGAGTGACCGGTCAGGAAGTTAGATGATTTGGAATGAGTGATCCACACTTGAGTAGTTAAGAGAGGTGATTAGAGACTAAATCATCAAATAATTCAGAAAAATTAAAAATTGAAAAAAAATCAATTTTTTTTTCCAAAATTTTCAAAAAAATATTAAAAAAAATCTTTAGTACCGGTTGGTAACACCAACCGGTACTAAAGGTCCCCCATACCAGGGCGCGAGCTCACGCCACGTGGTGGCACTTTAGCGCCGGTTCGTGCCGAACCGATACTAAAGGGGGGGGGGCTTTAGTGCCCACCCTTTAATGCCGGTTATGGAACCGACACTAAAGGCCCTTACGAACCGGCGCTAAAGCTCCGATTTCTACTAGTGAACTTGGTCGAATGGTGACTGAATTTTATAGCAACTTATATGCCTCAGAAGGTACTGTTGGGATGGAAGAAGTCCTCTCACATATACTTGTAAAGTCACCAAGGACATGAATGATATGTTGTGTGCTGATTATAAGGCAAGTGAAGTTCAGGAGGCACTGTTCCAAATGTTTCCTACAAAGGCCCCGGGTCCCGATGGCTTTCCAGTGCATTCTTTTCAGCGGAACTGGGGAATTTATGGTGATGAGACCACTGAGATGGTGTTGAGAGTTCTTAATGGTATCGATTCTCTGGAGGTTATCAACAAAACGTTCATCATTCTCATTCCTAAGGTACAAAACCCAACCTCTTTGGTGCAATTTCGGCCTATTAGTCTGTGCAATGTAATCTTTAAGATTATATCTAAAGTGCATGCTAACCGGTTGAAAAGAATACTTCCGGAAATCATTTCCCAAGAGCAATCTGCATTTGTTCCCGGTAGACTTATCACAGATAATGTCATTGCTGCGTACGAGTGCCTCCACTTTATGAAGAAATCTAGGAGTAAGAAGAATTCCCATTGTGCTTTGAAGCTAGATATGATGAAAGCTTATGACAGGGTCGAGTGGAGCTATCTTGAGGCAACAATGTTAAAGATTGGCTTGCACCCAGTGTGGGTCAAAAAGGTCATGCAATGTGTTACTACCGTCTCTTTTTTAGTCCTTCTCAATGGTGACCGACTAGAAGAATTTAAGCCATCGCGAGGTATACGGCAGGGTGACCCCATTTCACCTTACCTATTTTTGCTTGCAGCTAAGGGATTTTCTTGCCTCTTGAAAGTGATAATGAAAATGTCAGAGGAGTTGTGGTGGCGCCCTCGGCCCCCCTGTTAGCCATCTTTTGTTTGCGGATGATAGCTTGCTCATGTTTAAAGCAAACAGAGAGGGTGCTGAAGTTATCAGAGACACAATTCAAGAATATTGTGACGCCTCAGGCCAAAGAGTTAATTTGGCAAAGTCATCTATATTTTTTGGGAAAGGCTGCCCAGAAACTATGAGGAATACTATCAAGAATATTCTTGCTGTTCCCAATGAATCGCTAGCTGAACGGTACTTGGGGTTACCGTCTGATGTGGGGAGGACAAAAAATGGCTGTTTTAAATATCTAAAGGATAGACTTTGGATGAAGGTGCAAGGATGGATTGAGAAATGCTTGGCATCATCCGACAAGGAAATTTTAATCAAATCCGTAGCACAAGCAATATCAACTTATTCAATGACTTGTTTCTTGCTGCCTAGAGGACTTTGCAACCAGATTGATGCGATGATCAAATTTTTTTATTGGGGATGCAAAGATGGCAAACACAAAACGGCTTGGGTTTCATGGGGGGAGATGACGATGCCGAAATACATGGGGGGCCTTGGTTTTCGTGACACGGAGCTTTTCAACCTTGCGATGTTAGCAAAACAAGGGTGGCGAATTTTGCAAGAGCCAGATGCTTTGAGTGCGAGGATATTAAAAGCAGTTTATTTCCCTACTGTTGATGTGTTACAATCAGAACTTGGATCACATTCGTCTCAGGTATGGAGGGCAGTACACGCGGGATTGTCAGTACTGAAGCAGGGTCTCATCCGTCGCATCGGCAATGGGGAAACTACTGAAATCTGGAACATGAACTGGATCCCGAGGGACAATCTTCTTCGAACGCTATTTCCAGTGTCTGTAAACCCACCATCGTTAGTTTCTGAACTTATTAATGGACCTCTCCGGAGCTGGAATCTTGATGCAATAAACACTCACCTTTGTCCAATGGATGCACAGGCAGTTCTTAACATTCCATTGAGCACTACCTCGTGTGATGATAGCTGGGCATGGCACTATGAGAGGTCCGGGAATTTTTCTGTGAGATCTGCCTATCGCATGCTTGTTGATACCAAGAGAAGAAGAGAGGACTGGTTAGAAGGGAGATCTAGCAGCTCGGATACGAGGATGGAACCAGTGGACAAAATTGTGGTTGGCCAAAGTGCCGACCAAGGTCAGATCTTTTGCATGGCGACTAGCAAAAAATAGTATCCCCACTGGTGAAACACTCAAGAGGCGGCATATGTCTGAAACTGATACCTGTGTGATCTGCAATGCTGCTGCGGACTCTTGGCGGCACGCACTACTGGATTGTCATATGTCCAAATGCATCTGGGCATTGATGGAGGAGGAACTGGTGGAACATGTGATCGCATGCTCATCTGATGATGCTAAACTTTGGTTGGCTAGTTTACAGGAAACACTGGGCGAACAAGACTTTACAAAAGTTCTTGTCACGCTGTGGGCTATCTGGTGGGTGCGAAGAAAGGCAAAGCACGAGCAGATTTTCCAAAGTCCCCTATCCACTAGACTTTTTATTCTCAGATATTTGGAGGACCTTGATCTCATACCAGAGAAGTTGACACAAGTTGCTGGCCCAAGACCAAGGGCGCCGAAGTGGATAAAACATCTTGATGGAGAACCTAAAATAAATGTGGATGCGGCTGTTTCTCGTCATGGAGATAGGGGGTGCTGTGCTGCAATCTGTAGAGATGGTCAGGGAAAGTTTATGGGTGCTTCGGTGACTTGCTTCCAGGGGCTCATGCCTGTTGTGAGGCTCTATCCCTTGCTGCTGATATCTATATCAGAAAGGTGAGAATAGCAACAGATTGCAAAGCGACAGTGTGTCATCTGAAGGATTCTTTCCGTGGACCCTCATCTATGATTATTCGAGACATTAAGGCGAGACAGACTACTTTTGAAGCGGCAGAAATCGTCCATGAAGGAAGGGAGTCAAACACTGAAGCTCATAACTTAGCCAGGGCTTCGGTCTTATTACAGTTTGGTAGACATGTTTGGTTGAATGCCACTCCTGAATTTTTCCCTGTACCTGACGTTTTGGAGGTTTAATTATAGTGGCAAGTTTCTCAAAAAAAAAGCAGAGTGTCCCCCTTCCGGTTTCGGCAGCTCGCCTCCACCATCTCGTACGCGCCGCCGCCGTCGTCGTCCCGTCCGTCGCCGCAATCCCCGTCGCACTTTGAGGTGCGAGGTTTGTCGCCCTCCTCCCCTATCCTTCTCCTAACCTTCGGCTCGAGTAAGGGATCTGGGAGGGCCACATCTCATCAAAACCCTAAGCGAACAAACTGCCTCTACCATTCCATTCGCAGCAGCAGCCCGGGCACCGGGGCACAGGATGGAGAAGAGGACGAAGGTGGAGGAGCAGAAGCAGCCGCCGCCGGCGGCGGAGAGCGCCTTGGGCGACCTCCTGCCGGAGATCCTGTCAAGGGTGCCGTACCGTTTGCTGTGCCGCTTCAGGTGCGTGTCCAAGGCGTGGCTGGCGCTCTGCTCCGACCCGGCCGTTCGCAGGAGGTTGCTGCAGACGCTCTCCGGCTTCTTCTGCTACTCTGAACACGACGTCGGCGGCGGCCAGCGCCGCGACGCCCTCAGCTTCCTCAACCTGTCCGGGTGGGGCCGGCCACTGGTCGACGACCCCTCCCTCCGCTTCGTGCGCGTGCGCGGCTATTGCGACATCACGCCCCTGCACTGCTGCAGCGGTATCCTCCTCTGCTAATGCGAGAAGGTGGCCATGAGTGACGATGGGAACTACGTCGTGTGCAACCCTGCCACCAAGGAGATCTGGGCCGTGCTGCCTGTGCCCCGAAATAAGATCATGACACGCCTCAACACCGCCCGCCTCTGCTTCGACCCCGCCGCCTGGTATGAGGGGAATGGAATGATCACATGCCCTTTCTGGGGGAAGGCCAACTGGGATAGAAAACACATCCTGGTATTCCTCAACCAACTCCTGAATTTCTGGTAAGACCTCAGCTGCATTTTTCTCAGTTACTACTGACAGCTCAATGATAGTGTAAGCAAATTCTATTGGAGCTACCCCTTGCAATGTCACTGACTTTCCATTAACAGCAAAGGACATCCACTTTTGTTCCCAGTCAACTGTCATTGGGCTATACCTTGATAGCCAGTCCATTCCCAAGATTCCATCATAACAGCTTAGTGGTAGAACTCTGAGATCATGTTCAAACAGATTTCCTTGCACTGACCACTTACATTTTGGAATATAACTGCAGCAGCTCATAATTCCTCCATTTGCAACTCTGACTTTAATTGCTGGGCATTCCTGCAGGCCTGGTAATTTTGCAGCAGTGGTAGTATCTACAAATGAATGAGTACTACCCGAGTCCGCCAGAAAAAATTTCTGCTGTCCATTGACTTCCACCATCAGTTGGAATGCCTTGCTTTTGGAGGTTTTTCCTTCTGCAGCTTCAGATAAGGCCATAAGATTGACTTCCTCATCGTCAATGTCTGAATCATTATTGCTGGTACATTGAAAAAATTCCACCATCTCTTGTACAACATGTAAGGAAACTGCCTGTTTGCATTGATGATCTCTGCCCCACTTCTCTCCACACATGAAGCACAATCCCTTAGCCTTGCGATATGCTCTAAGAGCAGCCCATTTATCTTCTCCAGCAGTTTGCTTATGTGTTTCTGAGGTTTTGGCTGTCACTGCTCTGTTTTGATTTGTTGCCATGGACGATGGTTGTCTCCTGACAGTCTGACTCACTTGTGGAGAAGAGCTCGTCAGTGATTCATGTAGTAGTGCCAGATCATAAGCTGCATCCAGGTCTTGAGGCTGGTGTAGAGCAACCATCACTCTGACTGGAGGATTTAATCCATCGATAAACTTGGTGACATAATGAACTGATTCAGGTACCGCTTCATATGCCGATAACTGATCATATAACTCAGCAAACTGTTCCACATACTCCTCCACGGTGCCCAATTGAGAGATACTGTGGAATTTGCGCACAAGTGCCTGATGCTGATTTCGACCAAACCGGCACTGCAACAGCCTGCAAAATTCCTCCCATGATGCGTCTGGAACCCTGCGCTGCACAGATTCAAGCCATCGAGCTGCCGGCCCCTCAAACATGGTGGAAGCAAACTGTATCCATAACTGACGGGGCGTCCTACACATGCTGAAATAATCCTCACATCGCGTTTGCCACAGCCTTGGATTGGTTCCGTCGAAACGAGGCAAATCAATGCGGGGCCAAAACCGAATTGCTCAGTACTCTCTCGATGGAATTTAGGGTAGCGAGCAGACTGGACGGAATTGAGCTCAGATCTCATACCTCTGGCTGGAGGAGGTACATAAGGAACATGATCCTTCCCCTTGGCCGGCGGAGCTGAACGGCTACCCTCCGCGCCTCCTTCGCTGCTGCCCATCTGGAGCGGATTCGCTTGCTGGCGGCTGCCCGTAGATGACAAGATAGCGGTCGACGGTCGCTCCATTCCGGCATGGATCTCGTCCATGTCGACCCCGATCGACATCTTGAGGTCGTCGATTCGCGTCGTCAGATCGCCCACGATAGAGCGCATGGACTTGGACGCCTCCTCATCCTGCCACTTGAACCGCACGTCGAGGGATTCCGCCAAGTCGGCCTTGAGGAACTCGTACACCGCCTTCGTCGCCGGCGATAGGCTCTCCATGATTTCGCGGCGGTGACGCGCCGCAAATCTGGTCGCGTGCGGGTGGTGGCTTGGAACTTGATGCGCCAGGATCTGTAGCTCTGATGCCAAATGTAAGCACCAATTGGTTCTCCTCTCGATTTAGAGTCTAATTTGCTTACATATTTGAATTCGAATGGAGGTAGGAGGAACAGGAAGAACAACACACGCCAGCCACTCCTATCCTATCCAGCCGACCGAAGCCGTTCCGTCCGCCCACCGATACAAGTGTCACTGGTTTCCTTTATACACTTGTCTACTGGACCCATTCCGGCCCAAATGAGCGAGCAGGCTGTTTCTGGTTCCTCCTGGGCCTGACCTTGTCGCTGCTTGCCGGCTCACCCTGTAGCAGATCACGCCTTGTCGATGTAGTAGAAGCAGAGTTGCTGACAACCCCCCCTGGAACAGAAGCGGCTTGCCCCCAAGCCGGTGCTGTTGGAGATATGCCCTAGAGGCAATCATGTATGATGATATTTCCTATGTGTTTATGAATAAAGATAGTCCTTGGACATTATCAATGATGTGTATCAGCAAGTACGTGACTTGTTTGTGGGACTATACATTGTATGATGACTGTCCTAAAAGGTCCCTAGTCGAAAGGGCTGTGTGGACGCGCAACCGACTAGACTAGCATATGACACGGTCGATGGCTCGGTCTCACTAGCCATGGAGCATTGGATGCTAACCGGATAATATTGACTTGGAAAGGTCTGGTCGGATTCGACATAGTCGGATCCGAGTCGAGATAAGGTCTGAGTCGGACAGACCCAACTATGAGACGCAGCGATATGTCATCTGTGAGTCTCTAGTACAACATACGTTCTATGTCCTAAGACCTGAGCTGACGCATGTACTCGAGATGGTGATAGACTTGCTTTGGGCCGACCAAACGCTACTCCGTGACTGGGTAGTTACAAAGGTAGGTTTCGGGTTTGTCCAATCCCATGCTGCGAGACATGGTCGAGCAAGATGGGATTTGCCCCTCCGATCAGGAGTGATATACTCTGGGCCCCTCGTGTGATCCGACCAGGAACAGCATGGCCATGCGACAAGGATTATGAGATAATCCGGATAGTGGTCGGTATCACTGGAACGAGAAAGAGGTCAGGCTAGCACAAGGATGACAGTCTCGCCTTGAGCCCGACAACATATATCGTGTGGCAAAAGGAATGGAAGTATGATGTACAGGTTCGCCTAACCAGCTTCATCGTCTGCTTGGTGGTCGGCATGCCTTGCTAGAGGCCGCTACCAACCGTACAGGTCGGAGGTGATCCGAACTGTGACCAAGCCGACTTGAACCTAAGGGGTCGCGCGCTTAAGGGAAGGAACCTATGAGGTCAGTTCGTAGGACACTGGTCGGATGTGATCCGAACTGGACTAGGAACGTGACCGAGTAGACTTTGGGCTTTAGGGTCCGTGCGAGGCCCAAGTGTTGAGCTCGCGACGGACGCCTATATAAAGTGGAGGTGCGGCACACTCAAAGATAGAGAGAACGCTTCGGCCTCAGGAGGCAGATCGCTTTTTGGCCTCAGGAGGCAGATCGCTTCGGCCTCAGGAGCCACCTCCACTTGCCGCCAACTGTGTGATCGGACCTAGCAGTCCACCGCTCGGTGTTTCTCCCGCACGCGCGAATACCGTTAGAGGCGGTGCACTTGCGCCGCTCCGGCGAAGTCGTACGTAGGATCGGACGACCGGCCGCTCGAGCGAGATCAAATGAGGAGGAGACGATCCACGCGGACGTGCTGCCCCAACTCTTCTTCCGCTGCACGGCACTGCGCGTCTAGTGGTAACGAACTGTGATCCATCTCCCGTAGCATGTTCCTGGATGTTCTGCGCGTAGGAATTTTTAATTTGCAGTCGACGCACCCTACCGTAGAACCCAACAGGTGCCCGAGGAAAATTTTGCTTCAGCGTCTCCTGGTCCTCCCAGGTAGCCATGGACTCAGGCGATCGGCTCCATTTGATCAAAACTTGAGCGATTGACTTGTTTCCCCGCTGGACCAGGCGACGATCGTGGATGCGAGCCGGTACTTGCAACACGGCATCAGGTGATGGCAGCATAGGAAGTACCTCTTTCTCAGCCTTGATGTGCCTTTTAAGCAAGGAGACATGAAAGACCGGATGGACACGACAGTTTTCAGGCAGGGCTAGTTTGTACGCCACTGTGCCAATCTTCTCCGTCACTGTAAACGGACTGAAATATTTGAAAGCCAGTTTATGATTCGCCCGCGGAGCAATGGAAGTTTGAATATATGGCTGCATCTTCAGGAAAACAGATTCGCCCACTTCAAACGACCGCTCTATTCGATGTTTATCAGCTTGCACCTTCATGCGTTGCTGGGCTCGCAGGGATTGTTGCTTAACTGACGCCATTACAACCTGACGGTCTTCCAACAACTGATGGGTATCAGAACTGGCGATTGCATCTGTAGGAGATATTCCAAAGTACAAGGTGCATGTCCATACATCACTTCAAATGGAGAATGTCCTGTAGATGAATGCCAATTGGAATTGTACCATAGCTCACAAAGCGGAAGCCACTGCGACCAACGATGCGGGTGAGCTCTGATAAAACAACGAAGATATCCTTCGATCTGTTGATTAACACGTTCAGTTTGCCTGTCTGTTTGAGGATGCTGACCAGAACTCATGCGAAGTTTGATCCCTGTTCTGTTGCAGAATTCCTTCCAAAAGGAGCTAGTGAAAACTGGATCACGGTCTGATACTAAGGATAATGGCAATCCATGAAGGCGACACACCCGATCCAAGAAAGCTTCAGCTACTGTGCTGGCAGTGTAGGGATGTTTCAGTGCAATAAAATGACCATATTTGGATAATTTGTCGATGACCACTAAAATACAATTGAACTATCGAGATGGAGGCAGCCCTTCAATGAAATCCATCGTCATCATCTCCCATGGAGTGGAAGGTATGGGAAGTGGCTGCAGTAATCCTGGGTATGGTACTCATTCAGGCTTAGCCAACTGGCAAGTTTCACACTGCTACAGAACAGATTTGATCATATTCTTCATATTCTTCCAGTAAAACAGTTGGCAAATTCTTCTGAAGGTTACTGGAAAACCAGAGTGTCCACCTGCTGAACTAGCATGCAAGTTAACAATGATTCTATGCTGCAACTGTTCATCTGGGCCTATCCATATCCTCTTCTTATAACGCAAGATCCCATCATGCAATGTGAACTTTGGATCAGCAGCAGGGTTAATAGCCAATTTCTGCAGAATGGCTTGGGTAGCCGTGTCAGCTGAGTAGCTTTGTATGATCTCTTGTATCCAAGCTAGCTGAACTGAAGATATGATGTAACAATCATCTGTTGGGTGAGGTCGACGGGAAAGAGCATCAGCAGCTCGATTATCAGCCCCCTTTCTGTACACAATCGTGTAGTTTAACCCCAACAATTTAGTGAGGGCTTTTTGCTGCCAGGGTGTATGTAATCTTTGTTCTGTCAGACTTACTAATGCTCTCTGATCAGTGATTATCTGGAACTCCTTGAGTTGCAAATATGAGCGCCACTGTTCTATAGCTAGCAAAATTGCTAAGAACTCCTTTTCGTAAACTGACAAAGTTTGATTGCGTGGCCCCAACGCCTTGCTGACAAAGGCAAGAGGGTGCCCTTCCTGCATTAAGACTGCTCCAATACCACAGTCACTAGCATCTGTTTCAATGGTGAATACCTTTTGAAAATCTGGCAAGGCCAGAACTGGGGCAGTTACTGAAGGAAATATGCCCTAGAGGCAATAATGAAGTTATTATTTATTTCCTCATACCATGATAAATGTTTATTATTCATGCTAGAATTGTATTAACCGGAAACATGATACATGTGTGAATACATAGACAAAACTATAGTCACTAGTATGCCTCTACTAGACTAGCTCATTAATCAAAGATGGTTGTGTTTCCTAACCATAGACATGTGTTGTCATTTGATTAGTGGGATCACATCATTAGAAGAATGATGTGATTGACATGACCCATTCCGTTAGCCTAGCACTTGATCGTTTAGTATACTGCTATTGCTTTCTTCATGACTTATACATGTTCCTGTAACTATGAGAATTATGCAACTCCCGTTTACCGGAGGAACACTTCGGGTACTACCAAATGTCACAACGTAACTGGGTGATTATAAAGGAGTACTACCGGTGTCTCCGAAGGTACATGTTGAGTTGGCGTATTTCGAGATTAGGTTTTGTCACTCCGATTGTCGGAGAGGTATCTCTGGGCCCTCTCGGTAGTGCACATCATTATAAGCCTTGCAAGCAATGTAACCAATGAGTTGGTTATGAGATGATGCATTACAGAACGAGTAAAGAGACTTGCCGGTAACGAGATTGAACTAGGTATTGGATACCGACGATCAAATCTTGGGCAAGTAACATACCGATGACAAAGGGAACAACGTATGTTGTTATGCGGTTTTGACCGATAAAGATCTTCGTAGAATATGTAGGAACCAATATGGGCATCCAGGTCCCGCTATTGGTTATTGACCGAGAATGGTTCTAGGTCATGTCTACATAGTTCTCGAACCCGTAGGGTCCGCACGCTTAACGTTACGATGACAGTTTTATTATGAGTTTATAAGTTTTTATGTACCGAAGTTTGTTCGGAGTCCCGGATGTGATCATGGACATGACGAGGAGTCTCGAAATGGTCGAGACATAAAGATTGATATATTGGACGACTATATTCGGACACCGGAAGTGTTCCGGGTGTTTTCGGAGAAAACCGGAGTGCCGGAGGGGTTACCGGAACCCCCCGGGGAAGTATTGGGCCTTAGTGGGCCTGAGGGGAGAGAGAGGGCAGCAGCCCAGGAGGTGGCGCGCCCCCTCCCAAGGGGAGTCCGAATTGGACTAGGGGAGGGGGGCGCGGCCCCTCTTTCCCTCTCCCTCTCCCCCTCTTTCCTTCCCCCTTCCTCCTTCCTAGTTGGACTAGGAAAGGGGAGTCCTACTCCCACTAGGAGGAGGACTCCCCCCTCCTTGGCGCGCCCCAAGGGCCGGCCGGCCTCCCCCCTTGCTCCTTTATATACGGGGGCGGGGGTGCACCCCATAGACACACAAGTTGATCTACGGATCGTTCCTTAGCCGTGTGCGGTGCCCCCCTCCACCATATTCCACCTCGGTCATATCGTCGCAGAGTTTAGGCGAAGCCCTGCGCCGGTAGAACATCATCATCGTCACCACGCCGTCGTGCTGACGGAACTCATCTCTGTAGCTTTGCTGGATCGGAGGCCGGAGATCGTCATCGAGCTGAACGTGTGCTGAACTCGGAGGCCCCGTACGTTCGGTGCTTGGATCGGTCGGATCGTGAAGACGTACGACTACATCAACCGTGTTGTGCTAACGCTTCCGCTTACGGTCTACGAGGGTACGTGGACAAACACTCTCCCCTCTCGTTGCTATGCCATCACCATGATCTTGCGTGTGCGTAGGAATTTTTTTGAAATTACTACGTTCCCCAACAGTGGCATCCGAGCCTAGGTTTTATGCATTGATGTTATATGCACGAGTAGAACACAAGTGAGTTGTGGGCGATACAAGTCATACTGCTTACCAGCATGTCATACTTTGGTTCGGCGGTATTGTGAGATGAAGCGGCTCGGACCGACATTACGCGTACGCTTACGCGAGACTGGTTTCACCGTTACGAGCACTCGTGCTTAAAGGTGGCTGGCGGGTGTCTGTCTCTCTCACTTTAGCTGAATCGAGTGTGCCTACGCCCGGTCCTTGCGAAGGTTAAAACAGCACCAACTTGACGAACTATCATTGTGGTTTTTGATGCGTAGGTAAGAACGGTTCTTGCTAAGCCCGTAGCAGCCACGTAAAACTTGCTACAACAAAGTAGAGGACGTCTAACTTGTTTTTGCAGGGCATGTTGTGATGTGATATGGTCAAGACGTGATGCTATATTTTATTGTATGAGATGATCATGTTTTGTAACCGAAGTTATCGGCAACTGGCAGGAGCCATATGGTTGTCGCTTTATTGTATGAAATGCAAACGCCCTGTAATTGCTTTACTTTATCACTAAGCGATAGCGATAGTCGTAGAAGCAATAGATGGCGTAACGACAACGATGCTACGATGGAGATCAAGGTGTCGCGCCGGTGACGATGGTGATCACGACGGTGCTTCGGAGATGGAGATCACAAGCACAAGATGATGATGGCCATATCATATCACTTATATTGATTGCATGTGATGTTTATCCTTTATGCATCTTATCTTGCTTTGATTGACGGTAGCATTTTAAGATGATCTCTCACTAAAATTATCAAGAAGTGTTCTCCCTGAGTATGCACCGTTGCCAAAGTTCGTCGTGCCCAGACACCACGTGATGATCGGGTGTGATAAGCTCTACGTCCATCTACAACGGGTGCAAGCCAGTTTTGCACACGCGGAATACTCAGGTTAAACTTGACGAGCCTAGCATATGCAGATATGGCCTCGGAACACGGAGACCGAAAGGTCGAGCGTGAATCATATAGTAGATATGATCAACATAGTGATGTTCACCATTGAAAACTACTCCATCTCACGTGATGATCGGTTATGGTTTAGTTGATTTGGATCACGTGTTCACTTAGATGACTAGAGAGATGTCTGTCTAAGTGGGAGTTCTTAAGTAATATGATTAATTGAACTTAAATTTATCATGAACTTAGTACCTGATAGTATTTTGCTTGTCTATGTTTGTTTGTAGATAGATGGCTCGTGCTGTTGTTCCGTTGAATTTTAATGCGTTCCTTGAGAAAGCAAAGTTGAAAGATGATGGTAGCAATTACACGGACTGGGTCCGTAACCTGAGGATTATCCTCATTGCTGCACAGAAAAGTTACGTCCTGGAAGCACCGCTGGGTGCCAGGCCTGCTGCTGATGCAACTGACGACGTTAAGAACGTCTGGCAGAGCAAAGCTGATGACTACTCTATAGTTCAGTGTGCCATGCTTTACGGCTTAGAACCGGGTCTTCAACGACGTTTTGAACGTCATGGAGCATATGAGATGTTCCAAGAGTTGAAGTTAATATTTCAGGCAAATGCCCGGATTGAGAGATATGAAGTCTCCAATAAGTTCTACAGCTGCAAGATGGAGGAGAATAGTTCTGTCAGTGAGCACATACTCAAAATGTCTGGGTATAATAATCACTTGATTCAACTGGGAGTTAATCTTCCGGATGATAGCGTCATTGACAGAATTCTCCAATCACTGCCACCAAGCTACAAGATCTTTGTGATGAACTATAATATGCAAGGGATGAACAAGACTATTCCCGAGCTCTTCGCAATGCTAAAAGATGCGGAGGTAGAAATCAAAAAGGAGCATCAAGTGTTGATGGTCAACAAGACCACTAGTTTCAAGAAAAAGGGCAAAGGGAAGAAGAAGGGGAACTTCAAGAAGAACAGCAAGCAAGTTTCTGCTCAAGAGAAGAAACCCAAGTCTGGACCTAAGCCTGAAACTGAGTGCTTCTACTGCAAGCAGACTGGTCACTGGAAGCGGAACTGCCCCAAGTATTTGGCGGATAAGAAGGATGGCAAAGTGAACAAAGGTATATGTGATATACATGTTATTGATGTGTACCTAACTAGAGCTCGTAGTAGCACCTGGGTATTTGATACTGGTTCTGTTGCTAATATTTGCAACTCGAAACAGGGACTACGGAATAAGCGAGCACTGGCCAAGGACGAGGTGATGATGCGCGTGGGAAACGGTTCCAAAGTCGATGTGATCGCGGTCGGCACGCTACCTCTACATCTACCTTCGGGATTAGTTTTAGACCTGAATAATTGTTATTTGGTGCCAGCGTTGAGCATGAACATTATATCTGGATCTTGTTTGATGCGAGACGGTTATTCATTTAAATCAGAGAATAATGGTTGTTCTATTTATATGAGTAATATCTTTTATGGTCATGCACCCTTAAAGAGTGGTCTATTTTTATTGAATCTCGATAGTAGTGATACACATATTCATAATGTAGAAGCCAAAAGATGCAGAGTTGATAATGATAGTGCAACTTATTTGTGGCACTGCCGTTTGGGTCATATCGGTGTAAAGCGCATGAAGAAACTCCATACTGATGGGCTTTTGGAATCACTTGATTATGAATCACTTGGTACTTGCGAACCGTGCCTTATGGGCAAGATGACTAAAACGCCGTTCTCCGGAACTATGGAGCGAGCAATTGATTTGTTGGAAATCATACATACTGATGTTTGTGGTCCAATGAATGTTGAGGCTCGCGGCGGGTATCGTTATTTTCTCACCTTCACAGATGATTTAAGCAGATATGGATATATCTACTTAATGAAACACAAGTCTGAAACATTTGAAAAGTTCAAAGAATTTCAGAGTGAAGTGGAAAATCATCGTAACAAGAAAATAAAGTTTCTACGATCTGATCGTGGAGGAGAATATTTGAGTTACGAGTTTGGTCTACACTTGAAACAATGCGGAATAGTTTCACAACTCACGCCACCCGGAACACCACAACGAAATGGTGTGTCCGAACGTCGTAATCGTACTTTACTAGATATGGTGCGATCTATGATGTCTCTTACTGATTTACCGCTATCGTTTTGGGGTTATGCTTTAGAGACGGCCGCATTCACGTTAAATAGGGCACCATCAAAATCTGTTGAGACGACACCTTATGAACTGTGGTTTGGCAAGAAACCAAAGTTGTCGTTTCTTAAAGTTTGGGGCTGCGATGCTTATGTAAAGAAACTTCAACCAGATAAGCTCGAACCCAAATCGGAGAAATGTGTCTTCAGAGGATACCCAAAAGAGACTGTTGGGTACACCTTCTATCACAGATCCGAAGGCAAAACATTCGTTGCTAAGAATGGATCCTTTCTAGAGAAGGAGTTTCTCTCGAAAGAAGTGAGTGGGAGGAAAGTAGAACTTGATGAGATAACTGTATCTACTCCCTTATTGGAAAGTAGTTCATCACAGGAACCGGTTCCTGTGACAACTACACCAATTAGTGAGGAAGCTAATGATATTGATCATGAAACTTCAGATCAAGTTTCTACTGAACCTCGTAGGTCTACCAGAGTAAGATCCGCACCAGAGTGGTACGGTAATCCTATTCTGGAAGTCATGTTACTTGACCATGATGAAACTACGAACTATGAGGAAGCAATGATGATCCCAGATTCCGCAAAATGGCTAGAGGCCATGAAATCTGAGATGGGATCCATGTATGAAAACAAAGTGTGGACTTTGGTTAACTTGCCCGATGATCGGCAAGCCATTGAGAATAAATGGATCTTTAAGAAGAAGACTGACGCTGATGGTAATGTAACTGTCTATAAAGCTCGACTTGTTGCGAAAGGTTTTCGACAAGTTCAAGGGGTTGACTACGATGAGACCTTCTCACCCGTAGCGATGCTTAAGTCTGTCCAAATCATGTTAGCTATTGCTGCATTTCATGATTATGAAATTTGGCAAATGGATGTCAAAACTGCATTCTTGAATGGATTTCTGGAAGAAGAGTTGTATATGATGCAGCCAGAAGGTTTTGTTGATCCAAAAGGTGCTAACAAAGTGTGCAAGCTCCAGCGATCCATTTATGGACTGGTGCAAGCATCTCAGAGTTGGAATAAACGTTTTGATAGTGTGATCAAAGCATATGGTTTTATACAGACTTTTGGAGAAGCCTGTATTTACAAGAAAGTGAGTGGGAGGTCTGTAACATTTCTGATTTTATATGTAGATGACATATTATTAATTGGAAATGATATAGAATTTCTGGATAGCATAAAGGGATACTTGAATAAAAGTTTTTCAATGAAAGACCTCGGTGAAGCTGCTTACATATTGGGCATCAAGATCTATAGTGATAGATCAAGACGCTTAATAGGACTTTCACAAAGCACATACCTTGACAAAATTTTGAAAAAGTTCAAAATGGATCAGGCAAAGAAAGGATTCTTGCCTGTGCTACAAGGTGTGAAGTTGAGTCAAACTCAATGCCCGACCACAACAGAAGATAGAGAGAAAATGAAAGATGTTCCCTATGCTTCAGCCATAGGCTCTATCATGTATGCAATGCTGTGTACCAGACCTGACGTATGCTTAGCAATAAGCTTGGCAGGAAGGTACCAAAGTAATCCAGGAGTGGATCACTGGACAGCGGTCAAGAACATTCTGAAATACCTGAAAAGGACTAAGGATATGTTTCTCGTATATGGAGGTGACAAAGAGCTAGTCGTAAATGGTTACGTCAATGCAAGCTTTGACACTGATCTGGACGATTCTAAATCGCAAACCGGATACGTATTTTTATTAAACGGTGGAGCTGTAAGTTGGTGCAGTTCTAAACAAAGCGTCGTGGCGGGATCTACATGTGAAGCGGAGTACATAGCTGCTTCTGAAGCAGCAAATGAAGGAGTCTGGATGAAGGAGTTCATTTCCGATCTAGGTATTATACCTAGTGCATCGGGACCAATGAAGATCTTCTGTGACAATACTGGTGCAATTGCCTTGGCAAAGGAATCCATATTTCACAAGAGGACCAAGCACATCAAGAGACGCTTCAATTCCATTCGGGACCAAGTCCAAGTGGGATACATAGAGATTTGCAAGATACATACCGATCTGAATGTTGCAGACCCGTTGACTAAGCCTCTCTCACGAGCAAAACATGATCAGCACCAAGACTCCATGGGTGTTAGAATCATTACTATGTAATCTAGATTATTGACTCTAGTGCAAGTGGGAGACTGAAGGAAATATGCCCTAGAGGCAATAATAAAGTTATTATTTATTTCCTCATATCATGATAAATGTTTATTATTCATTCTAGAATTGTATTAACCGGAAACATGATACATGTGTGAATACATAGACAAAACTATAGTCACTAGTATGCCTCTACTAGACTAGCTCATTAATCAAAGATGGTTGTGTTTCCTAACCATAGACATGTGTTGTCATTTGATTAGTGGGATCACATCATTAGAAGAATGATGTGATTGACATGACCCATTCCGTTAGCCTAGCACTTGATCGTTTAGTATACTGCTATTGCTTTCTTCATGACTTATACATGTTCCTGTAACTATGAGAATTATGCAACTCCCGTTTACCGGAGGAACACTTTGGGTACTACCAAACGTCACAACGTAACTGGGTGATTATAAAGGAGTACTACAGGTGTCTCCGAAGGTACATGTTGAGTTGACGTATTTCGAGATTAGGTTTTGTCACTCTGATTGTCGGAGAGGTATCTCTGGGCCCTCTCGGTAGTGCACATCATTATAAGCCTTGCAAGCAATGTAACCAATGAGTTGGTTATGAGATGATGCATTACAGAACGAGTAAAGAGACTTGCCGGTAACGATATTGAACTAGGTATTGGATACCGACGATCAAATCTTGGGCAAGTAACATACCGATGACAAAGGGAACAACGTATGTTGTTATGCGGTTTTGACCGATAAAGATCTTCGTGGAATATGTAGGAACCAATATGGGCATCCAAGTCCCGCTATTGGTTATTGACCGAGAATGGTTCTAGGTCATGTCTACATAGTTCTTGAACCCGTAGGGTCCGCACGCTTAACGTTACGATGACAGTTTTATTATGAGTTTATAAGTTTTGATGTACCGAAGTTTGTTCGGAGTCCCGGATGTGATCACGGACATGACGAGATGTCTCTAAATGGTCGAGACATAAAGATTGATATATTGGACGACTATATTCGGACACCGGAAGTGTTCCGGGTGATTTCGGAGAAAACCGGAGTGCCGGAGGGGTTACCGGAACCCCCCGGGGAAGTATTGGGCCTTAGTGGGCCTGAGGGGAGAGAGAGGGCAGCAGCCCAGGAGGTGGCGCGCCCCCTCCCAAGGGGAGTCTGAATTGGACTAGGGGAGGGGGGCGCGGCCCCTCTTTCCCTCTCCCTCTCCCCCTCTTTCCTTCCCCCTTCCTCCTTCCTAGTTGGACTAGGAAAGGGGAGTCCTACTCCCACTAGGAGGAGGACTGACCCCCTCCTTGGCGCGCCCCAAGGGCCGGCCGGCCTCCCCCTTGCTCCTTTATATACGGGGGCGGGGGTGCACCCCATAGACACACAAGTTGATCTACGGATCGTTCCTTAGCCGTGTGCGGTGCCCCCCTCCACCATATTCCACCTCGGTCATATCGTCACGGAGTTTAGGCGAAGCCCTGCGCCGGTAGAACATCATCATCGTCACCACACCGTCGTGCTGACGGAACTCATCTCCGGAGCTTTGCTGGATCGGAGGCCGGAGATCGTCATCGAGCTGAACGTGTGCTGAACTCGGAGGCCCCGTACGTTCGGTGCTTGGATCGGTCGGATCGTGAAGACGTACGACTACATCAACCGCGTTGTGCTAACGCTTCCGCTTACGGTCTACGAGGGTACGTGGACGAACACTCTCCCCTCTCGTTGCTATGCCATCACCATGATCTTGCGTGTGCGTAGGAAATTTTTTGAAATTACTACGTTTCCCAACAGTTACTAGTGCATCTTTGAGAGGTTGAAAAGCTGTTCCTTCAACGCTAGTCCACACAAATATGTTACCCTTGCGTAGGAGATTGATCAGGGGCTTGGCAATCACACCAAAATGATGAATAAATTTTCTGTGATATCCTGCCAACCCTAGGAAACTTCTGACTTCCTTAGCAGAAACAGGTGTTGGCCATTGTTCAACCGTGCTGATCTTTTCTGGGTCTGTTGACACACCATCCTTGCTAATGATGTGTCCCAGGTAAAGTAATTTTTGAGATGCAAACTCACACTTGGACATCTTAACATACCATTGATCTCTCCTGAGCACTTGCAACACTCTTCTGACATGCTGAATGTGCTGTTTTAGAGTCTTGCTGAAAATGAGAATATCATCAAAGAACACTAGCACAAAAAATCTTAGCATCTCTGGTTCCTGAGAGAGTGTGACATTCATTGCTCCTTGGAAAGTGTTAGGTGCACCAGTAAGACCATAGCCCACCACTCTAAACTCAAAGTGACCATGATGTGTTTTGAAGGCAGTTTTATATTCCTCACCAGGAGCAAGTCTGATTTGATGATATCCAGCCCTGAGATCAAGTTTGGTGAACCACTGAGCTCCATGTAGTTCATCCAACAACTCATCAATTACTGGCATAGGAAAATTTCCTTTAATAGTGATTGCATTCATATGTCTATAGTCCACAACCAATCTCCAAGTATGATCCTTCTTTTTGACCAGCAAGATGGGAGAAGAGAAGGGGCTGTTACTTCTTCTAATCACTCCAGAATCAAGCATTTCCTGAATTTGCTTTTCAACTTCATCTTTTAACTCAGGAGCCAATCTGTATGGTTTGAGAGAAAAAGGCCTTGCACCTGGTATGAGGGGAATGGAATGATCACATGCCCTTTCTGGGGGAAGGCCAACTGGGATAGAAAACACATCCTGGTATTCCTCAACCAACTCCTGAATTTCTGGTAAGACCTCAGCTGCATTTTTCTCAGTTACTACTGACAGCTCAATGATAGTGTAAGCAAATTCTATTGGAGCTACCCCTTGCAATGTCACTGACTTTCCATTAACAGCAAAGGACATCCACTTTTGTTCCCAGTCAACTGTCATTGGGCTATACCTTGATAGCCAGTCCATTCCCAAGATTCCATCATAACAGCTTAGTGGTAGAACTCTGAGATCATGTTCAAACAGATTTCCTTGCACTGACCACTTACATTTTGGAATATAACTGCAGCAGCTCATAATTCCTCCATTTGCAACTCTGAATTTAATTGCTGGGCATTCCTGCAGGCCTGGTAATTTTGCAGCAGTGGTAGTATCTACAAATGAATGAGTACTACCCGAGTCCACCAGAAAAATTTCTGCTGTCCATTGACTTCCACCATCAGTTGGAATGCCTTGCTTTTGGAGGTTTTTCCTTCTGCAGCTTCAGATAAGGCCATAAGATTGACTTCCTCATCGTCAATGTCTGAATCATTATTGCTGGTACATTGAAAAAATTCCACCATCTCTTGTACAACATGTAAGGAAACTGCCTGTTTGCATTGATGATCTCTGCCCCACTTCTCTCCACACATGAAGCACAATCCCTTAGCCTTGCGATATGCTCTAAGAGCAGCCCATTTATCTTCTCCAGCAGTTTGCTTATGTGTTTATGAGGTTTTGGCTGTCACTGCTCTATTTTGATTTGTTGCCATGGACGATGGTTGTCTCCTGACAGTCTGACTCACTTGTGGAGAAGAGCTCGTCAGTGATTCATGCAGTAGTGCCAGATCATAAGCTGCATCCAGGTCTTGAGGCTGGTGTAGAGCAACCATCACTCTGACTGGAGGATTTAATCCATCGATAAACTTGGTGACATAATGAACTGATTCAGGTACCGCTTCATATGCCGATAACTGATCATATAACTCAGCAAACTGTTCCACATACTCCTCCACGGTGCCCAATTGAGAGATACTGTGGAATTTGCGCACAAGTGCCTGATGCTGATTTCGACCAAACCGGCACTGCAACAGCCTGCAAAATTCCTCCCATGATGCGTCTGGAACCCTGCGCTGCACAGATTCAAGCCATCGAGCTGCCGGCCCCTCAAACATGGTGGAAGCAAACTGTATCCATAACTGACGGGGCGTCCTACACATGCTGAAATAATCCTCACATCGCGTTTGCCACAGCCTTGGATTGGTTCCGTCGAAACGAGGCAAATCAATGCGGGGCCAAAACCGAATTGCTCAGTACTCTCTCGATGGAATTCAGGGTAGCGAGCAGACTGGACGGAACTGAGCTCAGATCTCATACCTCTGGCTGGAGGAGGTACATAAGGAACATGATCCTTCCCCTTGGCCGGCGGAGCTGAACGGCTGCCCTCCGCGCCTCCTTCGTTGCTGCCCATCTGGAGCGGATTCGCTTGCTGGCGGCTGCCCGTAGATGACGAGATAGCGGTCGGCGGTCGCTCCATTCCGGCATGGATCTCGTCCATGTCGACCCCGATCGACATCTTGAGGTCGTCGATTCGCGTCGTCAGATCGCCCACGATAGAGCGCATGGACTTGGACGTCTCCTCATCCTGCCACTTGAACCGCACGTCGAGGGACTCCGCCAAGTCGGCCTTGAGGAACTCGTACACCGCCTTCGTCGCCGGCGATAGGCTCTCCATGATTTCGCGGCGGCGACGCGCCGCAAATCTGGTCGCGTGCGGGTGGTGGCTTGGAACTTGATGCGCCAGGATCTGTATCTCTGATGCCAAATGTAAGCACCAATTGGTTCTCCTCTCGATTTAGAGTCTAATTTGCTTACATATTTGAATTTGAATGGAGGTAGGAGGAACAGGAAGAACAACACACGCCAGCCACTCCTATCCTATCCAGCCGGCCGAAGCCGTTCCGTCAGCCCACCGATACAAGTGTCACTGGTTTCCTTTATACACTTGTCTACTGGACCCATTCCGGCCCAAATGAGCGAGCAGGCTGTTTCTGGTTCCTCCTGGGCCTGGGCTTGTCGCTGCTTGCCGGCTCACCCTGTAGCAGATCACGCCTTGTCGATGTAGTAGAAGCAGAGTTGCTGACAGTGTTCGTGTTCGTGCAAAGTTTTCGTGGGATTCAGACGGTGGAGGCCTATGCCTCGGACACTGGACGGTGGACCTCCATGCGGAGCGAGTGGAACCCCAAGACCCTCCTCCTCGGTGAGGATTCAGAATGCGCCTTCTTGAACGACACTTTGCATTTGGTCGACGCCGACCATTCTGATGCCGATTTTGACTGGGAGGGCAACCTGATACGCTGGATGGTGACTGTGGACATGGAGGGTAAAACATGGAGGAAGATCCGAATGCCGGATTCCATCTATAATGGTTTCATCGGGCAGTCGCAAGGACGCCTATACGCAACGCATGTTGAAACTGAAGGTAGATTCCGGCTATCCGTTTGGGTTCTTGAGGATTATGCCAGCGGACAATGGACCCTGAAGTGTACCGCCAGCATTTTAGAAATGCTAGGAAGGCCTCACCATGAGCCCGGCGAACACTACACACTGATCGTGATCCATCCAGAGTGCAGTTTGATCTTCCTAGTAGCGAGCCGTGAAAAAACACTTATGTCGTACGATATGGATACCAGTAAACTGAGTATTATCTGCACTCTCGGAGACCGCCAGCCACGAAGATTTCAGCCGTACATTCCGTGTTTTGCGGAGAAGCCTAAATAAATTTTGGAGCAGCTTCATGTTTGCTGAGCCGGCATGGCTCCAGTGACTTCATGAGAATCAGATGTTGGTATGGCCCAGATTTCCTTGATTTAGGGTGGTGGATTGGATAAATCCTCTTTCTATCCATTTGTTTATTTCAAGTAACTGTAACTTGTTATCCATCACTATCCATTTATTTAGTTCAAGTAACTGTAACTTGTGATCCATCACAGTTAAATCATTGATGTCACCTTATTTTGATGCATCTGAGAGTAGTATTCTGTCATATGTTGTTTGAAATGGATGTCTCCTTTGTACTCCCTCTGTCTCAAAATGTAAGACAGAGGGAGTAGTAATTTAATACCTTGGAATCTTGAATCAACTTGTCTAAATTGGTGTACATATATACACACTGGGAGATCCCCTGGGAAATATGCCTGCATGGTGTCAAAGAATACCAAATAGGTGCGAGTCTGAGAACAGAATTATATTTTAGTTGCCTTTAGGGGAAGAGAACAGCGCAACTGCACAACTCATTCAGTGATACCACTATTTGTAGTGAAGATTGGTCATGTAATGCCACACATGTTCAATGTTCATCACCATCACCCTTACCCCATAGTGGCCTTGTTCTGAGTAAACTGTCCATGGTCAGTATAGTTCTGCGACAAGTTCCTGAATATACTGTCATACCACTGTCATATGCAGTAGCTTTGTATGTAGTTCACGAATCAGGAGCATGTCCCACGGATTTTTTTAAATATAATTAGGAGCATTTGTAAACTTTGATACAGTTACTGTGTAATGGTATGCTTGTCATCGAATAGGGATAACAACATGAATAAGAATGCATATAAAAAATATATACTTTGTTGTTTGTGACGTAAACTACGGAAATAAATTTGAATGCGAACTTCAATAAAGAGAAAGATCTTTGGTTTCCTTTTGAGATTGGAGTTCATGTCCATATGAGAGGTTTAGCTTGACCAGCAAATTGATTATTATTTTCATTGGTTGTTTAAATTATTCACGTCATCCTTTTCTGATGCTTTTGAAAGCAGTGTGCTCTCATATGCTATTTGAAATGGATATCTCCTTTTGTCATCATTTAATACCTTGGAATCCTGCATCAACTTGTTTAATTTTTTGTACATACAAACTGGGAGATTCCTTCAGCGAAATCTGTTTGCATGGTGTCAAATAATAGCAGTGCATGCTAGTCTGAGAAAGGAATTGTATTTTATTTGCTTTTTAGGGGAAGATAATAGCACAACTCATCCAGTGATACCACTGTTTGTAGTGAAGACTGGTTATGTAATGCCACACAGGTTCATTGTTCATCACCAGCACTCTTAACACCCTACAGTGTCCTTGTTCTGAGTAAATTGTCCATGGCCATTTTAGTTCTGCAAGTAATTCCTGACTAGACTGTCATACCACTGTCATATGCTGTGGCTTGCATGTAGTTCATGAATCAGGACCATGTCCCCGCACAAAAAAGGAAACATGAGCATTCATAAATTTTGATGCAGCTACTAGGATTTTTTTGGTAAAGGTATGCTTGTAACTGTATACTGATAACAGCATGAATAAGAATGCAAATAAGAAAAAAAATACTTTGTTATTTGTGACATAAACTACGAAAATAAATTCGAACGCGGACTTCAATCAAAAACTGGGTGTTTGGTTTCCATTTGAGATTGGAGTTCATGTCCATATGCGAAATTTAGCTTGACCAGCAAATTGTTTATTATTATCATTGGTTGTTTGATCTTATAAAAGTGTACTGCCCAGCTAATTTTACAAACTGGATGATGAATCTTCCTGGCTATTTAACTGAGCAAGTAATTAGCATCCATTTATAGTAAAAAACTAGAAGGATAGGTATATCAAACCAGAATGATCTATCATCCAGGAAGTGACTTCAACATGACAGTTCTTGCTTGACCTAGTAAGTGTTTATAACTTCAACAAAATTTAGTGGCGAGGTCTCTCCTGCAGTCGCATGTTCAAACATTTATAGCAAAATAAAGAAACGACAGGTATATTACCAGAATGTATTCAATGTAATAGTATGATGCAAGCATGGCATGCAGGGTCATTTCTCCATTTATTCACACCATATATGTACATTTTAGCACGCTCATGTTGAAGCCATTTGTAAACACTGAGGAATGCTGTTTTAAAATAAATAAAAACTAAGGAAATCATTGACATGGCATTGGGACAAAGTGATGATCTTTTGCATCATTTATAACACTAACCTCAATTTATTGACCCGAGCATTCAACACATCGATACAATTTATTCTATCACACAACAACATCCTTCGAAATCCGAAGCCAAGATTGTAATGCTACAATTTTAAAACAGAACAAAAAAAAAGATACTTATGTGCCGTCCCCCACAAAACTGCATGTTTTTATGGAAATGCGGCTTTAGGTTCTTGGCCAATTGTTCTAGTTTCTTTAATCCTTCTTCAGGAGAACCAGATTCGCCCAACTGCCTCATCAGTGCGCTCCCGACGATCACACCATCTGCGCCCCACCCCGCGATCTGCATTGTAGACAAAATTGAAGCCACAGGGTTGTCAAAGATTGAGCAAACAAAGGAAGGGGGATAGAACAAGATATTTTGCTTAGCAAGAGAGTTGCTGGATATATATGATTTACCTGCTTCACCTGCTCTGGAGTTGACACTCCAAAGCCAACAACAGCAGCTTTATCTGTCACCTATAATTATAAGTAGACAATGTTCCATAAGCATCGTTGAACAATATGCACATTGCACAATAAGGTAGCAGACTAAAACTAGTTTACTGTGTAACAATAAAGAAAAGACGTAGCAAACCTGCTTGATTTCCTTAAGAAGAGCTTCCACCTTGAAACTTACGTTTGCACGTGTGCCAGTAACTCCAGTACTGCTTACCTGAATAGCAAATATTACCGCAACTTAGCAAGTAGCGTATCATGTAACTGGTTCTGCTCAAACAGGTTCAGTAGAATCACAAATGCTCAACCTCAACAATGTCAACTGAATTGCTTTTGTTTATGATTCACAAAGCCAGATGGAGAAGTGACAGAACATAACCAAGGTGTCTCAGTCTTTGTAAGCAGTAGTGTACATTTCATCATATTTTTCAGTTTAGCAATTAGAACAGCTAGCACCGGGATACATGTCAAGCCAGCCTCTGTTGAAGAGAAAAATTATGACAGTGCAGAAGCATGTGAAGTTTATGAAGTCAACTTCAGATGATAAATTCCTTCAACAAAATTTTAAATGACAAACTACTGTACTGGTACTCTTGTTAAGTTCTAACATACACTACGTTGGCTATTATGATAAATTCCCTCAACACAATTTAAAATGACAAATTATGAAAAGAGCCAGAGGGCCGGACAGATCAGGTACCGCCTCTTTCACCATAGAGACAACACCCTCAAATGATGACCCGTAACCCTTAAATGATCCTTTGGGCAGCTAATGTCGATGTTGTTAATGCAACAGAAAAAAACAAAGGGACGATCTGAAGGTAATTTATACAGTTACAGTGTTTCCTTGGGTTTTAACTTGTATAGCTACTATCGACTTGTTTTGTATCATCTACATCGAAGCACAGGTTCTTGAAGCTACTTTGGAGCAGAGTGTGCAAGATGGGGGGAAGGACTTGGAACAGTTGATGAGCAGCACGAGCACGTATGTTGTCAAGCAAGATGAGTGTATGAAGAAAATCCGAGATGTGGACTCATTGCGTGCTGATGCTTTTGAAACCTATATTTCCATTTGTTTTACATTGCTAAACTGGCTAGCTCAGCTGCACAATACCCTTTTTTGTAGTCTACAAGAGAAAGAACAAGCAGCAGCTGCTTTATGACTGCACTGAGCATTTGAAATAATCAGTCCTTCCTGAACTTCACTGAACAACGGAGAAGACGGGCTGAACTTGATACTTGTTGAGTATAATATTTATTAGGAAAGACGAGATAGACTAGGATTTGTTCTGGCTTGTCTTGTACTCCAAGTAGATGATTGTACTCCTATATATATGCCCACGAGGCTCAAGCAATACATCAAACTATTCCACCAAACCTCTCTCTCCCTTCTAACATGGTATCTATCGCAAGTCGATCCTAAACCCTAGCCGCCGCCGCTTCCGCACCCGCGCACCGCCCCCGGGGCGGTCGGCCTCCATGACCGCCGCCGGGGGCCGCGCCGCCCGTACCTAGTGTTCGTCCGCCGGCCGTGTTGGCCGGCTGCCCTAGAGAGTCTTTTTTCCCGATCCTTTGATCTGGGTTTTCTCTCTCTCGCCGGTCGCTTTGATCGGCGTCTACTTTTTGATTTTCCGGTCTTTGTGATCCGGTTTGCGTCGCCCACCGCCACCGTCGACCCCGTGCGCCTCTACTCCGACTTCGGCATCGACTACACCGGCGTCTTCACCGACCTGGCGGCCTCGCGCGTCGTCCACGCGTCTACCCGCCGGTCGCCCCGACCCGGCGGCCTCGCATCATGCGGCGGCCCTTCACCGCCGCCGTTCGTGCGACGGCCCGCCCGTCGATCTACGCCGGCCGTCACCGCCTGCTCCGACCGGGACTCCTGCATCACCCCGACCCGGCGGCCTCGCGCCATGCGGCGGCCAATCATAGCCGCCCTACCGCCCGCCGCCGCCGGCTTCATCTCGGACTCCGCCGCCACCACGCCTTCACCGAGCGGTGTCCCCGACCTCGCGCGCGATCGGCTTGATCACCCGCTCGCCGCCGCTATCAGCCTCATCTACGCCGCGCGACCGACCTGGCCCGTCGGTTACGCGCGCATCCGCAGGTCCCGTGAAGATCGTCCCCGAGTTCAGCGCGCCTCTCCACCGATCGAGCATCGGGCTGCCGCTGCGTCTCCCCGTCGGGCCGCAGCGTCGCTGCCCCGTGGTTCTTCTCCCGGCTGCACCGACTCGCGTCACCGCTGCGTCGCCCCTTCGGGCCGTAGTGCCGCGGCCCTCGGTCCACCGCCGCTCCGGGGCCGTCCGCTTCAGGCCGTCCCTGTGGCTGCACCGACCCTCGCGCCGCCGCTGCGTCGCCCCGTCAGGCCGTAGCGAGTGTGGCACGCGGTCCACGCCGCCGTCCCGAGGCCGTCCCCGCGGTTGCACCGACTCGCGAACCGCCGTTGCGTCGCCCCTTCGGGCCGCAGCGTTGCGGCCCGCGGTCCCTGCCGCCACCCCGAGGTCTTCCCGCCGTCGCCCCGACCCGCCTGCCGCCGCTGCGTCGCCCCTTTGGGCCGTAGCTCCGCAGCCCGCGGTCCACTCCGCCGTCACCGCGCGTCGACCTCCCGTGGTATGCGCCGCGCCGTCTCCCTTGGCGCGGGAACGCCACCGTCCACGCCGGTCTTCGTCATGCTGTCAGGGTTCTTCGCCTACTTCGAGCACCGCCGCCGCACTCCTAACCTAGCCGCCGCCGCCGCCTTCAGGCCGCCGCTGCCGCTCTTCTTTGGCCGCCGCCGCCGCTACCTTTGTAGCCGCCGCCGCCGCCCGTCCACCCCCTTCGTCTTCGTCCAGCACCAGCTCGTCGCCAGCGTCGCCGTCATCTACCCCGACCGCTTCATCTACTCCGACAACCGCGGGCGACATTGGCCCCGCGCCGATTGGCGCCGCAACCGTCGTCGAGTCCTTCTCTGCTAGCCTCTCCGACTTCTCCGACACGGCGTACAGCTCGTGCAGGTCCCTCGTCTACGCATGCCCGGTGCTGGCAACACCGATGCGTGCCTTCATCCACGACGTGTCCCCGGGCCTGGCAAGCCTGGTCGGCGCTTCGTCAACTTCATCTTCGTCCGTCTACGCATGCCCGATGCTGGCAACACTGGTGCGTGCCTTCGTCTATGATGTGTCCCCGGGCTTGGCAAACCCGTCGCGACGCGCCGTCAACAACATCTTCTTCCCGGCGCCTCACTACTTCGACACCAATGCGCCCATGACTAACTCGGCGCCACCTTGCGCATGCGGCTCCACGGCGACTTCCTCGACACCGGCCACCCCGACTCGACATCGACCACGGCATTCTTCGCACGGCTACCTCGACCACGGCTCCACCACACACGCTCTCGGCTACATCGACAAACGGCACAAAGGGCTACTACCTTGCTTGAGCAACCTCATCGGTTGCCACTCCAGCCACGACTCCGTGATGTGTCGACCGTTTCGACTGTGGGGGGGTGTCCGTCGGCTTACCTTCGGATTCTTCTCCAGTCTCACCGTCTGCGTCGCTACCGTTGTGACTGCAGGGGGATGTTGAGTATAATGTTTATTAGGAAAGACGAGATAGACTAGGATTTGTTCTGGCTTGTCTTGTACTCCAAGTAGATGGTTGTACTCCTATATATATGCCCACGAGGCTCAAGCAATACATCAAACTATTCCACCAAACCTCTCTCTCCCTTCTAACAATACTGATGACGAGGTAAGCTTTCCGATCAGGACAACTTGTTTCCCTTTTGATTGTCCTAAGACTAGAATCTCATAAAATCTGCTGATTGGTATTGCAGAAAATTAGAGAGTTGATATCAGTTTTAGACCAAAGGAAGGATGAATCAATTGAACACATATTTAAAGGAGTTGCAAGGCACTTCCGTGAAGTGTTCTCTTAATCAGTGCAAGGTGGCCACGGATACTTGGTTATGATGAGGAAAAAGGTTTCGATTTCCTTGCTTTACCCACCAACTTTGGTCCTGTTTCTTGCACTTCTTATTCCTAACTCACTCCATTTCTGTAGGATGGTGATGCTGGCGATGATGACATTGATGAGGACGCGGCTCGTGAACCAGATCCTGAAGGGAGTATAGAGAAGTATATTGGTGTGAAAGTCAAGGCATGTGTTCTTTGCACTGTTATGTATTCATGCATATATTATTCGAAATTCATCATAGAAATTCAGATGATGCCCTGAAACTATTTCCAAGCTGTCCTGTCAAAAAAAAACTATTCCAAAGTTATTAAACTCTTCCCGCGAAAAAAAAATCTTCCTGAATTACTATGGTGATGACACCCAGTTTTATCTGGACACTCATGCTTAGTCATGTTTCAGGTTTCCTTCACTGGCAAGGGAGAAACTCAGTCCATGAAACAGTTGTCAGGGGGGTCCTCAGTACAGAATGGCATTAACACCGATCTTCGCTATCTGGAAACCCAGTCCATGTTTCAGGTTTCCTTCACTGGCATTAACACTGATCTTCGCTATCCAACAATGTTCTGGATCGTCAGTACAGAATGGCTTTTGGGAGTATCATTTAATTATTTCTTTCTTTCTCTTGACCTATTTATCCTCGTCATAGAAGAACCTTCATATTCCTGTTTTTTCAAACGAATTAAATCAAACATAATATTAATATGATGTCATACATCTCATGGTCTAGTGTCTGTTTAGCTGGGTGCATGCCCAACAATGCTGTTCATTAAGCTAAATTACATGGTACACAGCTGCTGCTGGGAACATCCATCCGAATATTTGCTACTGCTTTCGGCAAGTCCTGTTCTAGGTGTGGTCAGGCGTCTGGCCGACCTGGCAGACACCCAGTTCATAGCCACCACATTCAGGCCAGAGATCCTCAAGGTGGCGGACAAGATCTACGGCGTGACGCACAAGAACAGGGTGAGCTACATCAACGTGGTGTCCAAGGACAAGGAGCAAGCCACGGACTTCATCGAGCATGACCAGAAGCACATTGCAGCTGAGGCCGACCGAGGCTCTGCCCAGACCGTGCGTGTTGTTCCTCTTAACATTTTCAGTTAACTCTTGGCAGCCCTTATCAGACGCACGACCATCTTTGTTTCGTGCAGAAAGATGCTAACACGGGAAGGGAAAGATACCTGGTCGTGTGTGTTGCCATTCCTCTACCCCTGGACATTGTAGGCCACTAGCTGTGCATATATATAGTTAGCCTTTGAACTGGTAACCTGTTTGAGTATGCTTGGGAGCAGTTGGATTGGTAAAATTAGTTTAGATATGCTTTGGGAACATGAGCGTATCAACACCAGATCATATGTCATACTGTCCGTTTTCCCCACCGGGTTTTTTTAGGAAAGTATATACGGTATATTTATTGTCCTCTAATTCTATGGATACATTTCATATTGAGTTAACAGAGGCAATAACCATTATATGTTGTATCATTTTCTCCTTATTTTTCCACAGGGTTTGAAGGAGTTTTAGCAGCATATACTACACTACTCCTCATATTTTTCCCATAGGGTTTTTGGAGGAGACTATTTCAAGATGATGAACACGCTTAAGGACAAGTATAGATTAGGGGAAGTGTTAGAATTTGATTAATTAATGTAATTAGTTAATTCAACCTCTACTTGTAACCGCACGTGGATATCCCCACGATGTGGAACCGACATATCGTTCCTGGAGCATCGCCTCCAGGAACCGCTGTCGGTGTACTAGAGTAAGGGTACCCTAGTATCCCGAACTCGTGCACGGGCAGTTGCAGCACCCTGCGGCAAGGCTTGCCTGGTGACCGCCAAGGTCCTCCGTGGTTCCTTTGGAGCCATTCAAGAACAAAGTATCTAAGCCAAGGAGACAAGGCCCCGGCAAGAAGAGCTTGCCGGGAAGGCCACTCAAGGCACACAGAAGACAAGACCCCGGCAAGAGGAGCTTGCCGGGAAGGCCCGGAGAGCGACAAGCTCCCGGACGCGACAAGGCAGCGACCGCGGCAAGGCGCTTGCCGCGGCAGATTACCTCTCCGTTCCTCCGCTCCAGCTCATCCACCAACGTGTCGCCGCGGGATCTTTCCAGGCGCGCGTGGCAAGAGGCTGTGCGGCCAGCGGAGCGCGGCGGTAAGCGGCGCTGACAAGATCGCCATCGTGGCGAGCGGTGGCGCCCCTGACGGTCCTTTTCTGCACTGTTTAGTCGATTTAGACGGGCATTTAATGCCTTTGTCCCCTGCCGTCAGGGTTAGGTAAGGGGCACTGTACAAGTAGTTGTACCAACCGCTTCTCATTTTCCGCTTCTACCCTCATCTACGTTGCCACTTGTCGGTGACCCCTTGAGCATATAAAAGGAGGCCCATGCGCAACGTAGAGGGGGTTCGACTCATTCGAAACCAGAGACACTCATGCTAGGTCTTGTAGCTCTCAGCGCTCCCTAGCGAGAACACAACATAATCAGACAAGCAGCAGTAGGAGTATTATCTCTCCGGAGAGCTCCGAAGCTGGGTAAACTGCTCGTGTGCTTCGCTTCGATCCGCTCTTCGTGCGATCTCCGCTCCCCGCCGAACCGAAAGGGGCTCGGTCCGCCGGCCCCATAGGTGTTTGTGGGTCCGATCAGCCTCCCCGACATCTTTGGCGCGCCAGGTAGGGGGCGTCGAGGCTGTGTGAACCTGATCCGGTGTTCACACGAGCAACATCTTCATCATCTTCATCAATATGCCACCGAAGAAGAAGGCTTCGGCGGCAGCGGAGCCGTCCACGTCGATCCCGCCACCACCGGAGCAAATGGGTGGTGGGGTAGACACCGGCGGAAGAACGGGCGCCGATGAGGGAGCTCATGACGCTGCCAAGTCCAAGGACAAGGCCGCGCAGACCTCGGCGTCCGTACACGCACCGCGCCCATCTCAGGAGGCGCGGGACCGACGGCGTCATGGTATTCATAGTACCATACGCTCGTTGGATCAAGACCGAGCTGGAGGATCGCGAAGCCCTCAAGACCAGCGTGCACGCCAGCATGCTGGCACGAGCGGGGTACGGTCGCCTGGACGGGATGCTGCTCCTTCTAACATAGTTAGAAGTCCGAGCATATCCCGCTCCTCGCACCGTTCACCACTGCCGCCTGCCACTCCAGCGGAAGCCTTGGCGAGAGCTCAACTGCTCCTAGACTACCCTCCAACTGCCGACAAAGTCGACGAATGGAGGGCCACCATCCAGAGTCTCATCGGCTTTGCCAACGGCGACACTCTGCGGCAACCAACTACATCGCTGCCGCGGCAAGATGACAAGGCACGAGCCGGTGGCGACAAAACCTGTGGGGGTGCAAGAAGAAGACGCTCGAACTCGCATCGAGCGCCGAAGAGAAGCGCGACGTCAATCCGACCAGCGCGCTGGGCCCTCTGTCGATATGCATGCGCCAGGGGAACCAGGAGACTTGCCGTACGCGGTAGGTTGCCCTGCGTTCACTCGTGAGTTGCGACAAGTCCAGTGGCCCAGCAAGAAGAATTTCAAGCCAGATGTGCCAGAGAAGTACGATGGCAGGATGCATCCGTCGGAGTTCCTCAGCATCTACACCATCGCGGTGCAAGCTGCAGGGGGACGAGACGATAAGATCCTCGCCAACTACTTCCCGCTTGTACTCAAGCCCAATGTCAGATCTTGGCTCATGCACTTGCCGGACAGCTCCATATCCTCTTGGGCAGATCTATGCCATCAGTTTGTCGGCGCCTTCACAGGCGGCCACAAGCCTCATGGCCAAGAGAGCGACCTTCATCTGCTCGCCCAGAAGGAAGGAGAGTCCCTGCGCAAGTTCATTCAGAGATTCAGCCGTGTGCACTACAACATCCCAGATGTCCACCCTGCTGTGGTGATCAGCGCGTTTCATCAAAACATGCGGAACCGCAGGATGAGGGAAGAGATGGTGATGTGCAAAGTCAAGGACGTTAGTGAGCTGTATGCCTTGGCCGACAAGTGTGCACGTGCTGAGGAAGGGAGGAGACTCCCAGGAGAGAATGCAGAAGCAGGGTCTGATAGTGAGGAGACCGCCCCGGCGAAGAAGAGCCGGCGACGGAACAACAGAAGGAAGAAGAGTAAAGAGGTGCTAGTTGTCGAGCAGTCCGGCAACGGTGGTGCCGCCAAGAAAGCCAAAGTTGGTGGCTCCGGCAAGGAGGTTGCCGCTGGCACCGACTGCTAGCCTGTGGCGGCCGCCGACAAGCAGGACAGCTCCAACAAGCAGTACTGCAAGATCCACCGCACCAAGGGCCATGACCTCCAGAGCTGCAAGAAGGTCGAGCAGCTTGTTGAATAGCAGAAGGCTGAGTACGAGCGGCGCGACAAGGAAAAGGCCCAGGAAGGTGCTGGGGGAGTTAGCAAGAAGCGACCCGGCCGGGGAGGACGCCGCGGCAAGGCCAAGCAGCAGCAAGGAGACAGACCTCCCCGCGGCCGCGACAAGGATGAAGACGACGATGATGATGAAGATATGGAAGACGACGAGACCGATGAGCAGGAGTTCCAGAAAGCCACAGAGGTCCTCTGCATTGACGGCGGTGCTTCTCTGCATACTTCACACCGCCAACTCAAGCAATGGATGCGGGAAGTTAATGCAGCTGAACCATCCATTGAGTCACGTAAGCCTCTGAAATGGTCCAGCACGCCTATCGTCTTTGACATTGAGGACCACCCGGATCGCATAACTGCGGTCGGGTGCTTGCCGATGTTGGTCTCACCAACTATCCGCAACCTCAAGGTCACCAAGATGCTAGTTGACGGCGGGGCCGGCTTAAACTTGATCTCCTCCGCGGTGCTCCAGAAGCTTCAGATCCCTGACAGCGAGCTCGAAGAGACTGGCACATTCCAAGGAATCAATCCGGGAAGGAGCAAGCCGAAGGGAAAGATCACGTTGCCGGTAACATTTGGCAGCGAGCTAAACTTCAGGACTGAGAGGGTCATGTTCGACGTTGCTGATTTTCCATTGCCTTACAATGGGATACTTGGCCGTCCAGCACTCGCCAAGTTCATGGGAGCCTCTCATTATGCATACAACTTGCTCAAGATGCCAGGCCCGATAAGTGTCATTTCTGTCCATGGCGACAAGAAGGATGCTCTTATCTGCGCCGACAAGATTTACCGAGAGGCAGCAGCTGCAACAGATAGCAAGTCACTTGCCGCTGAAGCTCCCGGGGGGAAGAAGAAGACCAAGTCCGGTAAGAACTCTGATGCCCACTCCGGCAAGCGCACCTCTTCGGAGTGCTGCGCTACCGTCGAGGACGCACCATCGAGCTCCACCGGCAAGTGTAAGAAGACGATGGCAGCTCCAGAGACCAAGAAGGTGTCTGCCAAGGAGGACGGCACTGGTGGTACCTTCACCATCAGTGCCACGCTTGACCCTAAATAGGAAAGCGCGCTCGTTACTTTCCTGCGGGCGAACGTCGACGTGTTTGCATGGCAATCGTCCGACATCCCCGGTGTTCCCAGGAAAGTAATTGAGCACCATCTCGCTGTCTGTCCTCATGCGCGACCCGTCAAGCAGAAAGTCAGGAAACAGGCAGTGGAGCGCCAAGAATTCATAATAGAAGAGATCAAGAAGTTGGAAGCAGCAGGCCTTGTCAGAGGAGTGCTCCATCCTACGTGGTTGGCCAACCCTGTAGTTGTGCGCAAGGCAAATGGGAAATGGAGGCTTTGTATCCACTTTACCGATGTTAATAAAGCTTGTCCCAAAGACCCATTTCCTTTGCCACGTATCGACCAGATTGTTGACTCCACGGCTGGATGTGATTTGCTTTCATTTCTCGATGCATACTCAGGATACCATCAGATCTTCATGGCAGAAGAGGATGAAGAGAAAACCGCATTCATCACTCCATGTGGCACATACTGTTTCATACGGATGCCTTTCGGATTAAAGAATGCCGGTTCAACATTTGCAAGAGTAGTCCATCACGCTTTTGAGCCGCAAGTACACAGAAATGTGGAAGCTTATATGGATGACATAGTGGTCAAGAGCAAGGACAAGGCAACTCTGATTCAAGATTTGGATGAAACCTTTGCAAATCTGCGCAAGATCAACCTCAAGCTCAACCCCGAGAAGTGCGTGTTTGGAGTTCCCTCCGGCAAGCTTCTCGGGTTCTTCGTGTCTCAGCGGGGGATTGAAGCCAATCCTGACAAGATCAAGGCCATTGAGCAGATTGAAGCACCAAAACGCGTCAAGGATGTACGAAGACTTGCCGGTTGCATAGCTGCTCTCAGCAGGTTTATCTCTAGGTCTGCTGAGCGCGCCCTGCCATTTTTCAAAATTTTGAAAAAGGCGGGTCCAATGAAATGGACTCCGGAAGCGGAGGCTGCGCTGCAGGACTTGAAGAGATACCTGTCTTCCACTCCAGTACTTGTCGCACCTAAGCCACAAGAGAAGTTGCTGCTATATTTAGTGGCGACCAATCAAGTGGTTAGTGCTGCGTTAGTGGCGGAGAGGGAGGCGGATGATGAGCTGGCGACCATGGCAGAGACACCCAGCGACAAGCAGAGGGCTTCACCGACAAGCTCTGGTCCCGACAAAGAAGGATCTGCGCAGGAGCAAGAGAAGATGCAGAAAAGGATGGTGCAGCGCCCAGTTTACTTTGTCAGTTCCCTTCTGCAGGGGGCTAGGTCGAGGTACTCTGATGTGCAGAAGTTGCTTTTCGGCCTACTCATGGCCTCGAGAAAGCTGCGCCATTACTTCCAAGCATATGAGATCACAGTCGTCACTCGTTTTCCCCTGAAGAGGATACTGCAGAATCCAGAAGCAACAGGCAGGATTGTCGAGTGGGCGCTGGAACTGTCAAGCTTTGGTCTCAAGTTTGAAAGCACTTCAACTATACAAAGCAGAGCATTGGCAGAGTTCATAGCAGAATGGACGCCAACACAGGACGAAGAAATTCCAGAAACGAGCATCCCCGTCAACGAAGCAAGCAAAGAGTGGCTGATGTACTTTGACGGTGCCTTCTCGCTGCAAGGCGCCGGTGCCGGCGTACTACTTGTCGCACCCACCGGAGAGCACCTCAAGTACGTAGTCCAAATGCACTTTCCCAAGGAGCAAGCAACGAACAATACTGCAGAGTATGAAGGTTTGCTTGCCGGTCTCAGAATCGCAGCAGACCTTGGGATCAAGAAGCTCATTGTCAGGGGTGACTCACAGCTTGTCGTCCGCCAAGTGAACAAAAATTATCAGAGTCAGTTGATGGAAGCTTATGTTGATGAAGTGAGGAAGCTAGAAGAGCACTTTGACGGCCTGCAGATGGAACATGTTCCAAGAGCTCAGAATGATATTGCTGATGGCCTGTCAAAGTGCGCCGCACTCAAGTTACCTGTGGAACCAGGGATTTTTGTGCTCAAGCTAACTCAACCAACCGTAACGCCATCAACTGGACAGAACAAGAAGAGGAAGTTGATTTCTGGTGACTATTTTCCGGCAGAGCTTCCCGAAGCCGCCACTAAAAGGTCCCCAGGATCAACACCAAAAGTGCTGAGGAGCAGTCTGCTCCGACAAGCCCTAGGGTTTGTTTCGTTGAAGCAGACGCTCCCGACAAGTTTTGCTCCGGCAAGCTTGCCGGGGAACATCAAGCTCTGGCCAAGCCACATGTTCTTGCCGTAGAAGCTGATGTTCCCGCAGCAGCAGATGTGCCTTTAGTCCTTGTTGTCGAGCCACAAGCTCCAGCATGGGCTCAGCAGATTGTCCATTTCCTTCAGACAGGAGAACTTCCCGAAGAGCAAGAAGAAGCGGAAAGAGTAGCCCGGCAGTCAAGTATGTACCAGTTTGTCGACAGCACGCTATACAGAAGAAGACTCAACGGTGTGAAATTGAAGTGTATTCACCGGGAAGATGGACAGAAGCTGTTGGCAGAGATACATGGAGGAATACGTGGTCACCACATTGGCGCAAGAGCACTTGCCGGCAAAGCTTTTCGGCAAGGTTTCTTCTGGCCGACAGCCCTCCAGGATGCAACTACACAAGTAACCAAGTGTGAAGCGTGCCAGTTCCATTCCAAGCAGATACACCAGCCAGCTCAAGCTCTCCAAACGATCCCTTTATCCTGGCCATTTTCGGTCTGGGGGCTCGACATCCTCGGCCCCTTTCCCCGAGCTGTCGGGGGCTTTGAGTACTTGTACGTCGCAATCGACAAGTTCACAAAGTGGCCGGAAGTGGAAGCAGTGAGGAAGGTGACAGCACAGTCAGCAGTCAAGTTCTTCAGGTCGATTGTTTGCCGTTTCGGGATTCCTAACAGGATCATCACCGACAACGGCACGCAGTTCACGAGCCGCACCTTCATGCAGTACGTCCAAGATCTTGGTGCCAAGGTCTGCTTTGCTTCTGTTGCTCATCCGAGAAGCAACGGTCAAGCAGAGAGGGCAAACGCTGAAGTGCTGCGAGGGCTCAAGATCAGAACTTTCGACAGGCTGCACAAGTGCGGAAGAAACTGGATTGAGGAGCTGCCGGTGGTTCTTTGGTCGATCAGGACGACGCCAAATCGAGCCACTGGCCAGACACCTTTCGCTCTAGTCTATGGAGCAGAGGCAGTTCTCCCCACGGAACTCGTATACGGGTCACCTCGAGTGCTCGCTTATGATGAGCTTGAGCAAGAGCAGCTGCGACAAGATGACGCGCTGCTCCTTGAGGAGGACCGTCTTCAGGCCGCTGTACGAGCTGCTCGTTATCAGCAAGCTTTGCGCCGCTACCATAGCCGCAAAGTTAGTGCCAGAAGTCTCGAGGAAGGCGACCTTGTTCTTTGGCGTGTTCAGTCCGCCAAGAATTCCAACAAGTTGACGCCGAAGTGGTAAGGCCCTTATCGGGTGAAACGAGTCACTAGGCCTGGCGCTGTCCGCCTTGAGACCGAAGATGGCGTTCCGATGAGCAACTCCTGGAACATTGAGCATCTTCGTAAGTTTTACCCATAGGGCGCGGTTGCCGGAACCTGTTCCGGCAACCACCTTTTGTACAAGTCTTGCCCATGTTACATGTAATCCTTTGTACAAAGCCGGGCGCAGACCCCGTGCATCAGTAAAGCTCATGTGCTCCGCACATCTTGTCAAATTTCATGCTTTCTGCTTTTTTACTTTGCATGTATTATCTGACACTTTGTGCAGCACCTATTCCGGTAAGCAATAACGAGCCACAAGGCGCCATATCTTTATTTTCTCTTCTTTCTCTTTCTCAAAGAAGAGAAGGTCCCCTAGCACACAAGTTTGCCAGGGGGGAAGGAGAAGAAGATAATGCTGTGGATCAAGGTGGTGCTCGAAGAAATTTTGCCTTACCAGGAAGCAACCGACAGAAAAGCTAAGTTGCCAAAGTTTGAGCAGTCAGTTTTAAAATTTTAAGTTATCTTCCTCGAACGACCGTGCTTTGTATGGAAAACCTGTGCGCGAAGGAACCAACTCGTAGCTAGTTTGCGCCCTTACTTTGTTTCGAGTCCGCTCAACAACTTAAGTGAGCTGCAACTAGTCGCGGCAAGGTTGCTTGTCGGAGGCGGCACCGCCAGCAGGCTGCTGACGTTCCGCACTCAGCGCTCGCGGCAAGGGTGCCTGCGCCGACAAGTTCCCTAAAAGCGTAGGGCAGAAACATACAAAGGAAGGACTCAAGTAAAGGAAATAACATAGCAATTACTAACTGAAATAGAGTTATATTACAAGATAGCTTGTCGCGGCTCTAATAAATTGTTCTTCTAACATGATCAGCGGCGACAAGGAAAAGATAAAACGGGCGACCTAATCTACGCGGTCGCCATCGACTCTCTTGATCCCGCTCACCCTGTCCACAATGGGTGCGACAAGGGCCTTGAGCGCTTCAACGTCGGCAGTCAGCGGCAAGGACTTGAGGATGTTGGCGAAGCTAACGCCTGCATTGCGGAAGGCCACCTTCATCAGCACCTTCTGAAGAGCCCCTGCACAGATTTGGCGCGACTCGTCGGCCAGCTGCTTTGGGATCTCTTCCCGGAGCCGTTGGAGAGCCGTCACCACGCCTTTGAAGAACAAGCTGAGCTTGGCGCTGGGTTGGAGATGTTCGACGGAGGAGTACCCGAGATCCACCATCCCCAGCTCCATCAGCTCCTTGTCAATGGTGGCGGCAGTATTTACAAGACCCTCGGTCCAGTGCATCACGTTCTCTCTGAAGGTGTTCTGGGCGGTTGTGGCACTCGTCAGCAGCTCCTCGTCGGTCTTGATCTTCTCCAACAAGGCCACCTCCCGTTCCTTGGCGCCGTCCAGCGTCTGCATCAAGGTGGTCAGCTTCAGCTCAAGATCCGCCTTGGAGTCCTTGGCGGCATCAAGCTCCTTGCTCCTCTCGGCGAGACCCGGCCCTGCAGCTCGCCAAGAGTGTAGGCGTCCTTCTCGCGCTCGTGCTTAAGTGTAGCGAGCTCCTCGCCGCTCTTCTGGAGGTTGGCCTCCAGCTGCGTCACCTTCGTCTCCAACTCTTTCTTGGCAGCCTCGGCAGCTGCGGCAGCGTCCTTTGCTTCCTTGAGAGCTCCGCCAATTGATTGCTCGCGCGCGGCAAGCTCTTCCTCATAGCTGTCAAGATTGATCTTCCGCTGCGCCAACTCGCCTTCTTGCGCAGACAGCTTCTCAGCAGCAAGCCGCTGCTGCTCCTCGACCTCAGCTTTCTCAAGAATGAAGGCTGTGCGCTCTTCAGCGAGTCGCTCCCGCTCTTCTGCTACGTTCCGGAGAGCTTCTTGGTTGGCGCCCCGGAGCTCTTCTGCGCGCTTCTCCATGTCTGCTCCCGCCCTCGCGATAAGTGCTTCCCGGGATTCCAACTTGTCTTGTCGGGCACAGTAGAGCGACAGCAGCTTCCGCAATAGCTGCTCCTCCTCAGACTCGCCGCTGCTGCTGCTTGGCGCGTCGACCAACGACAGCCCAGCGGAGGCGAGCAGCTCTTCGTCGAAGGTCTCTCCCTCGACCGGTGCCCTGGAGCTCGACGCCCAGGGGAGCTTGATGAAGACCCCATCGCCGGCCTTCAAGTAGGCGCCGGGCTGGGGCTCCTCGGAGCCGGCGCAGCGGCAGCGGCTGAGGGATCTACGGTCGGTGTAGCGCCCGGTGCTCCTGCGGCCTCAGGGTCGTCAGTACGATCGCCGGACCCCTCGCCAGCTTCTGCGTCGGTAGCCTTGGCGGCCTCTTCAACGGCGGGCTCGTCCGCGCCGTGTTCCTCCTCGGCGACGGCGGCGTCGTCAATGTTGCCGCGCGCGTCCTCCTCGCCGGCGACCTCAGTCTCCATCGGCTCTGCGGCGGATGGATCTGACAACAAGAAAAAGAAAGAAAAGTCAAGCAAAATATCCAAAAAGAAGAATTGGAAGAAGAAAAACACAAGGGCAGCTTATAGGCAAGAGGCTTACCTGCGATGGGATCTGTAGCTGTGGCCTCAGCCACCGGAGGGTCGATGGTGCCATCCCTTGCCGGAGGGCCGTCCCTTGCCGGAGAAGCCTCCCTTGCCGGAGAGCACTCCCTTGCCGGGGGATCTTCCCTTGGCGGCATAGTTGAAGCAGATGGCATGTCAGGAACGGCCTCAGGACACTCCTGGCGGAGCTGCTCTGCTCCTACACAAATCAACAATCAGACATCAGCAAATAAAGAGCACCCATGCGCGCCTAATCGCAGAAAGTGAACCATATACTTACGCTGGGGGCTGCTTTGTGGAAGGGTCGTCGGGTCCGGCAAGGAGGTCTCAGACGCACCTCCCGCTGCTGCGGTAGGTTCGTCCTCGATGACGATCACCAGGGTCTTGGCTCTCTTCAAAGCTCTCTGGGCCAGCGTCCTGAAAAGGAAAGAGTTCAGAATGAAGCAAGTCAGATACAAGACAAAGCAACAAATTGAAGAATTATGAGTACATCGACAAGATCTTACTCTTCTTCTTCCTCGGAGCTGAGCGCGGAGAGGTCAAATTCCGGTTCACCTCCGGTGCGACGAGCTGGAAGAGTAGGCTCCCTCGGACGCTTGGCGGGTGCAGGAGCTGTGGCCCCAGAAGGCCCTGCTCTAGTTGCTGTGGCGGCGTGAGGTGCTCCCGCGGCAACAGTGCTTGCCGCGGTGGAGCGCGTCGCGCGGCGCGATGGCTGTTGTCTCGTCTGCCGCCCCGCCACTTCCCCGGCCTTGCGGAGACGCCTTCTTGGTGGAGCTGTGGGCTCCGCTCGCGGAAAGCTACTTGAAGGTGGGGAGGAGGCGCCCCCGACAGGCTTGCTCGGCTACACTTCAGGCTCGGCCTGCTCCTCCTCGCCGGCAAGCTCCTCTCGATCGACAAGGCTTGCCGCCTCTGCTGCCTCCGCCTCCTCCACAGTAAATCCAAATTCGCCAGCGGCAGCAGCTGCTGCCGCCTCCTCCAACCTCGTGGCAATGCGTTGCATCTCTTCATCGGTGGTGTCACGGGTGAGGCCCTTCTGCTCGTCGGGGCGGATTAGCACTTCTTCCAAGCTGTCGAAGAACTGCCGCACGATGTCATCAGCAGGCTCTTACCAAGTTGGAACGATTCCATGCGAGTCGCACAACGGCATAATCGCACGGATGCGGTCGAGCGAAGAGTTGTTGCATAAAGGAACGACTCCCCTTGGCAACATGAACCATTCGGGGTGATCGGGGTCATGCTTGAACAACTCTAAGAGCATCGCGTCAAGCTCCAAGACAGTAAAGTTGAAGTTGAGGCCCGGGCGTAGCCTCATGATGTCTGCCGCGTTCTGAAACTCCCAAGCAGGTCTCCTCCTCTCCTGCAAGGGGGCGATGCGGCGACGAAGGAAATCTGCGCCAACTGCGCCTACAGTGAGTCCGGCAAGCCTGAGGCGCAGGATCCGGGTAACGGCAATCTTCAATCTAGCATCCTCCGGTGCCAAGTTGTTTCAATCGTTGCCGCGTACTATTGGGGTTTGGCGCTGGGCAGTGAATGGCTGCGGGTTCTCCTCTACGATCCAGCACCAGTCAGCCCTCCACTCCTCCCACTTGCTACGGAGCTCTCCTTCCAGATAGGCCTCCTTCTTGCCGATTCTTGAGATCCAGGCGATCCCTCCGGCAAGAGGCTCTCCTCTCTCGACTCGAGGCATGAAGAAATGGCAGAAGAGGGCTACGTTTGGGTGGACTCCGACAAAGTTTTCGCAGAGATGTGCGAAAACTGCCATGGTCAGGACAGCATTGGGGGTGAAATCAAGGAGGCGAAACCCGTAGGTGTTCATGATGTCACAGAAGAATTCAGAAAAGGGCGGGCAGAGCCCGCAATAGAAGAAGAGCGTGAAGAAGGGGTACCCGCTCGGAACCAACTCTGATGCGGCAGCTGAGAGTACCTTCGTGCGCGGATGCGCTCGCGTCTCCGTCGACCAGAAGAGGTAGTACCATTCCCTCAGCTCCTTCGTGGCGAGCTGAGGGGGGAAGATGGCCCGCTCCTTCCGCAGCGCCGCAAGCCGCTGCGCCTCGGCCGACTTCACGCCCTTCCCCTTGTCGGCTTTCGGAGCCATGGCGAAGGTGGTGGGGGAGACCGACGGCGATTGGTGATGCTGGTGGCGATGGGGGGCGGAGCGCTGCTCTCTACAGACTAGAGAAGGAAGGGGGAGCGGCGGTGGTTTTCGAGATTAGACAGCAAATGGCGAGGTGGGCGACCTGCCCCTGTTTCCCCTGTTTATAAGGAGGGAGAGGGGGCGGACGTTCCGTTTTTCCAAATAAAGAAACCCCCCCACGATCTCTCCCATGACACCACATTCGACGCGTGCCGTTCGTGGGGGACGTGGTGGGTCCGGAGCAAGTTACGGCGTGATCTAGGCCGCGCGTGCCCATGCACTGTTTTGGGCCTGGCCCAACAGCGCTCGGCACCGTGTGTGGCCCAGGCCCGGGGGCTCCTGTCGGTGTACTAGAGTAAGGGTACCCTAGTATCCCGAACTCGTGCACGGGCAGTTGCAGCACCCCGCGGCAAGGCTTGCCTGGTGACCGCCAAGGTCCTCCGTGGTTCCTTTGGAGCCATTGAAGAACAAAGTATCTAAGCCAAGGAGACAAGGCCCCGGCAAGAAGAGCTTGCTGGGAAGGCCACTCAAGGCACACAGAAGACAAGACCCCGGCAAGAGGAGCTTGCCGGGAAGGCCCGGAGAGCGACAAGCTCCCGGACGCGACAAGGCAGCGACCGCGGCAAGGCGCTTGCCGCGGCAGATTACCTCTCCATTCCTCCGCTCCAGCTCATCCACCAACGTGTCGCCGCAGGATCTTTCCAGGCGCGCGTGGCAAGAGGCTGTGCGGCCAGCGGAGCACGGTGGTAAGCGGCGCTGACAAGATCGCCATCGTGGCGAGCGGTGGCGCCCCTGACGGTCCTTTTCTGCACTGTTTAGTCGATTTAGACGGGCATTTAATGCCTTTGTCCCCTGCCGTCAGGGTTAGGTAAGGGGCACTGTCCAAGTAGTTGTACCAACCGCTTCTCATTTTCCGCTTCTACCCTCATCTACGTTGCCACTTGTCGGTGACCCCTTGAGCATATAAAAGGAGGCCCATGCGCAACGTAGAGGGGGTTCGACTCATTCGAAACCAGAGACACTCATGCTAGGTCTTGTAGCTCTCAGCGCTCCCTAGCGAGAACACAACATAATCAGACAAGCAGCAGTAGGAGTATTATCTCTCTGGAGAGCTCCGATGCTGGGTAAACTGCTCGTGTGCTTCACCTCGATCCGCTCTTCGTGCAATCTCCGCTCCCCGTCGAACCGAAAGGGGCTCGGTCCGCCGGCCCCATAGGTGTTCGTGGGTCCGATCAGCCTCCCCGACAACCACCTTACGAACCGTCGCATACTTTGGATGCGTCCGTTCCCCACTGTGTATATAAGTGTTCAAAAAATCATCAATGGACAAGTAACATTTCGATTCACTCATTTGTTTGACTCTCTTGTTGGTTTACAATCGATTCTTCACAATACTGAAGTACTGAACCACTCTCTCGGAAAGTATATTGAACCACGTACCCACGCACATCACGGTGCATGTGCACGCTTGGGTCACCAGCTGCTTCCACTTAAGATGAGCAGTCCTGCATGTAGGCTTGATGGAAAAGTTTTTTAAGGAAAACTAACACAATAGGAGAGATGAATTATTGGGAAAAGCTTAAAAACATCCGACTGATTTTACGGCGCGCGTCAACCGCCTGTTGAGCTAAGTCCCTCCACATGGAGGTGTGTTGGCAGCCCAACATCAGCCCGCACAAGTCCAACACATATGAACCGTTGATCTGTTCTGCATCCAACGGTTGTGAGTGTTTCCTGATGAAGGGAGCAAGGATAAAACCCTAGTCACCCCACCCTTGCTGGTGTGGCACCCATTTCGTGAAAGTGAGAGAGAGAGCACACGAGAGAAAACACAACCTGAGAGAGAGGAAGAAGAAGAAGCAGAGGTTCTGTCCAGATTTGCTGCATCTGACTAGACAGTGTTCAAGTTGGTGATTGGAGGCTCAAACGTGCTTGGATCGACCCCAAACTTGGTGAGCTCGTTCCTTACTTTGAGTATTTCGATCTGGTTAGCTGGTTTGAGGATTGGGTCAGTGGAGCATCAGATTTGAGAGTGGTTTTGTTAGCTCTGACTGCTGCAGTTTCAGAACAGAGTAGTTTTGGGAGACGAACAGTTTGGGTAGGCAAATGATGTCCGATTGAGCTGAAATTTGGAGGGGATGTCAAGAACTCATGTGTCTACTTATCTACCAAATTTGGTACTGTTTGGTTCAGCGGTTTAAGAGCAGTTTGCAAAACACTAAAGGGTACAGAACCTGTGTAAACTTTGCTTTGCTAAAATCTTGCCTCTTGTGGCTGTTGTTGCTGTTGCCGGTTGGCAACGTGGAGAGTGTGTTGTAAATCTCTCTAGAGGTTCTAGAGAAGACTTTGTACTCATCATTCGCATAGTAAAGTTTCATGGACCAGTCGGTCCACAACCGTGGTTTTTTACTCCTGAAGTTGAGGAGGTTTTTCCACGTTAAATTCTGTGTCACTTGTGCATGTTATTTGTGTTATTCCGCTGCTTACTTGTTGGTTGAAGCTGTCCTCAAAGTTCATCACAAGTGGATGGCACTGTGTAGTGTGCATATTTGCCGTGTTGGTGAATTTGTGCAGCGCATTGTTGCTGTCCAGCTCCAACAAAGTGGCATCAGAGCCTTGATTTGCTTGTGCAAATTGCTGAGTTTCTTGTGGTGAAAGATGGAAGTGAATACCAGCAGGATGATATCTTTGAATGGTACAAATTATCAAGCATGGAAGGGCAAGATGGAGGACTTGTTGTATGTGAAAGAATACTGGAAGCCAGTGTTCTCCACTGAGATGCCGGAGGGCTTTGAGGAAGGTCAGTGGAAGGTCGTACTTCATCGCCAAGCTTGTGGGTTTATTCGGCAATGGGTCGATGACAATGTTTTGAACCATATCATTGATGAGACACATGCACGCACCTTATGGTAGAAATTGGAAGAGTTGTTTGCCCGAAAAGAAGGTACAAACAAGATGTTCTTGATCAAACAATTGATGCTTGAGGTACAAAGAGAGCATTCTAATTGCAGATCATGTGAATACATTCCAAGGCATTATAAATCAGCTTTATTCAATGGGAATAACATTTGAAGATGAAGTGAGAGCTTTGCTGCTACTAGGCTCATTACCGGATAGCTGGGAGACCTTTAAGGTCACGGTTTGCAATTCAGCACCTAATGGAGTTATCACTTGGAATCTTGTGAAAACCAGGGTACTAAATGAAGAGTGCAGAAAGGTGGCTGAAGCTAGTTCTTCCTCACATTCAGAGGTGTTGGTCACTCAGTCCAGGGGGAGAAGTAAGAGCAGAGGTCCAGGTAAAGGGGCAGAAAGAGGTAGGAGAAAATCAAAAGGTAAGTATGCTGATTATGAGTGCCATCACTGCCATCAGAAGGGCCACATTAAGTGGCAATGTGACAAGTGGAAGAAAGACAAAAAAAGAAGAAGCAAGATCAGAAGCAAATTGATAGTGATAGTGACACAAAGGGCAACCGAGTTACTGCAGTAGAAGAGGACATCATGCTTGTTATGCATGAAGAAAATGAGGGCAGATTTGGTTCCACTGTTAAGGAGAGGATCACTGTTGTTTCTGATGAAACCGTCAACCTTGTGAATGGTGACAAGATGATTTGGATACTGGACAGCGGTGCTACCATTCATGCTACATCTCGTAAAGAGCTCTTCACTAACTATATATCAGGTGATTTTGGTGTTGTGAAGATGGGAAACAATGATAGAGCAGCTATCATTGGAAAAGGAGATGTGCATTTGGAGACCGCAAATGGTACAAGGTTAGTCCTCAAATCTGTGAGGCATGTTGAGGCACTTCGTCTCAATATTATCTCGGTTGGTTTGCTTCATGGAGATGATTACTTGAGCAGTTTTGGAAAAGGGAAGTACAAGCTCACCAAAGGCAACATGATTGTTGCAAGAGGTAAAATGGTCTCAGTTTGGTATCATGTTCATGCTAAGCTCTTTAGTGCTTCTGTCAATGCACTAGAGAAGGATGATCATTTTGCTCTATGGCACAAGAGACTTGGGCACATGAGTGAGAAGGGGATGGCAGTGCTAGTGAAGAAAAAATTGTTGAAGGGTGTGAAAGGAGTTCACATCAAGAAATGTTCAGATTATCTAGCAGGGAAGCAACACCGAGTTGCCTTGAAGACTCTACCTCCTCACAAGAAGCCCGAGAAGCTGGACTTGATACATTCCGATGTTTGCAAAATATCGGTAAGATCTCTTGGTGGTGCTAAGTACTTTGTGACTTTTATTGATGACTTTTCCAGGAAAGTTTGGGCCTTCACTTTGAGGACCTAAGATCAAGTACTAGGTGTATTCAAGCAATTTCAAGCCTCAGTTGAGAGAGAAACTGATAAGAAGATCAAGTGCATTCGCACTGATAATGGAGGAGAGTACATTGGGCCATTTGATGCATATGCAAGCAGCAAGGTATTAGGCATCAATTTACTCCCTCGAAGACACCACAGCTGAATGGTCTTGCTGAGAGGATGAACATGACAATTGTGGAGAGAGTTAGATGCTTGTTGTCAAGTGCAAAGCTATGTAAACACTTTTGGGTGAGGCTTTGATGACTGCAGTTTATCTTATTAATCTCTCACCATTATCATTTGCAGGGAGATGTTCCTAACAGGGTCTGGTGTGACAAGAACATCTCATATGACCACCTGAAGGTTTTTGGGTGCAAGGCCTTTGTTCATATTCCTCAAGATGAAAGGTCAAAGCTTGATTCGAAGACACGACAGTGTATCTTTCTTGGCTATGGTGGTGATGAGTTTGGCTACAAGCTGTTTGACCCTATAGCAAGGAAAGTTGTGAGAAGCCGTGATGTTGTGTTTGTTGAAGACCAAACAATTGAGGATATTGTGAAGACAAAGGGGCAGGTTCCTCCTCCTCAGCAGCAAGGCATCATTGATTCTGACCCAGTTCCTGCAGCTCCAGCTCCTGTGCAAGTTGAAGCAGATGCAAAAGATGTACAAGATGATGTACATGGTGGTGCAGGTGAAGAAGATGCTCCCCAGCAGCAGCAACAAGAGTATGATGCTGAAGTTGATGATCCGGATCAGCACGAAGCACCAGCACCAGAAAGTCCACCAGCTACTCCACTCAGAAGATCCAATAGGGGTAGAATTGACGGTTCAGAACCTGAATGCGTTGCAGATGCAATGGAATATGAGCACAAGAAGGATTGGAAAAAGGCTATGCAAGAAATGATGGATTCCTTGCATAAGAATCATACTTATGAGTTGGTAAAGTTGCCCAAGGGCAAGAAAATTTTGAAGAACAAGTGGGTCTACAGAATCAAGCAAGAAGAGCACACATCGCATCCAAGGTACAAGGCCAGGCTAGTTGCAAAAGGATTTGACTAGAGAAAAGGCATTGACTATGATGAGATCTTTTCTCCTGTTGTGAAGATGACATCCATAAGAGTAATCCTTGGCATGGCAACAAGTCTCAACTTGGAGGTTGAGCAAATGGATGTGAAGACTGCATTCCTTCATGGTGAGTTGGAGGAAGAAATATACATGGAGCAACCTGAGGGGTTTCTTGTGAAAGGCAAAGAAGACTATATGTACAAGCTGAAGAAAAGTCTCTATGGCCTGAAACAAGCACCAAGACAATGGTACATGAAGTTCGAAACTGTCATGGTACAAGAAGTGTAGCTCAGACCATTATGTGTTTATTCAAAGGTTCTCAGGTGATGATTTCATCATAGTATTGCTCTATGTTGATGATATCCTGATTGTTGGCAAGAATGTCTCTAGGATTGCTAAGTTGAAGAAGGAGTTGAGCAATTGTTTTGCCATGAAAGACTTAGGTCCAGCAAAGAACATTCTTGGAATGAGAATTGAGCGAGACAGAAATTGCAACAAGTTGTACTTGTCTCAAGAGAAGTATATTGAGAAGGTACTTCAGAAGTTTAGGATGGAAAATGCTAAAGTTGTGAGTTGTCCACTAGCAGCCCATTTCAAGTTGAGCAGAAAGCAATGTCCTACCACTGATGAGCAGAAAAAGGAAATGCATCATGTTCCTTATGCTTCAGCGGTTGGGAGTTTGATGTATGCTATGGTGTGTACAAGACCTGACATGGCTCATGTGGTTAGTACTGTGAGCAGATTTATATCCAATCTAGGAAGAACTCATTGGGAAGCCGTGAAGTGGATTTTGAGATATCTCCGGGGCAGCACAAATCTGAAACTTTGCTTTGGTGGTGGTGAAGCCAAGCTGATTACCTTTTCAGATTCTGACATGGCTGGAGATGTTGACAGAAGGAAGTCTACTTCAGGTTACTTGGTTACCTATGCAGGGGGAGCGGTGTCGTGGCAAAGTAGGCTGCAAAAGTGTGTGGCACTGAATACAACTGAAGCTGAATTCATTGCAGTAACAGAGGCGAGCAAAGAGCTATTGTGGCTGAAACGGTTGGTTTGTGAGCTTGGTTTTAAGCAAGACAAGTGTGTGTTGTTTTGTGACAACCAAAGTGCTATCCAATTGAGTAAGAATGCAAGCTTTCATTCAAGGTCTAAGCATATAGAAGTCCGTTATCATTGGATTTGAGATGTGTTGTATTCCAAGCAAATACAACTTGAGAAGGTTCACACCGATGACAATGGGGCTGATATGTTGACTAAAGTGGTGGCAAGGAAGAAACTTGAAGTATGCCGCCGGCTCGCTGGCATGACTGCCGGAAGGCAGTGAGACCCTCCATGATGTCGGGAGGGGGAGTTTGTTGGGCTAAGTCCCTCCACATGGAGGTGTGTTGACAGCCCAACATCAGCCCACACAAGTCCAACACATATGAACTGTTGATCTGTTCTGCATCCAACGGCTGTGAGTGTTTCTGGTGAAGGGAGCAAGGAGAAAACCCTAGCCACCCCACCCCTTGCTATTGTGGCTGCCATTTCGTGAGAGTGAGAGAGAGAGCATACAAGAGAAAACACAACCTGAGAGAGAGGAAGAAGAGGAAGCAGAGGTTCTGTCCATATTTGCTGCATCTGACTAGACAGTGTTCAATCTGGTGACTGGAGGCTCAAACGTGCTTGGATCGACCCCAAACTTGGTGAGCTCATTCCTTACTTTGAGTACTTCGATCTGGTTAGCTGGTTTGAGGATTGGGTCAGTGGAGCATCAGATTTGAGAGTGGTTTTGTTAGCTCTGACTGCTGCAGTTACAGAATAGAGTAGTTTTGGCAGACGAACAGTTTGGGTGGGCAAATGATGTCCGATTGAGCTGAAATTTGGAGGGGATGTCAAGAACTCATGTGTCTACTTATCTACCAAATTTGGTACTGTTTGGTTCAGCGGTTTAAGAGCAGTTTGCAAAACACTAAAGGGTACAAAAGTGTTGGGGAACGTTACAGAAAATAAAAAATTTCTACGGTTTCACCAAGATCTATCTATGAGTTCATCTAGCAACGAGAGAAAGGAGTGCATCTGCATACCCTTGTAGATCGCGAGCGGAAGCGTTCAAGAGAACGAGGTTGAGGGATGTTGGGGAACGTAGCAGAAATTCAAAATTTTCCTACATGTCACCAAGATCTATCTATGGAGAGACTTGCAACGAGGGGAAGGAGAGTGCATCTACATACCCTTGTAGATCGCTAAGCGGAAGCGTTCAAGAGAACGGGGTTGAAGGAGTCGTACTCGTCGTGATCCAAATCACCGGAGATCCTAGTGCCGAACGGACGGCACCTCCGCGTTCAACACACGTACAGCCCGGTGACGTCTCCCACGCCTTGATCCAGCAAGGAGAGAGGGAGAGGTTGAGGAAGACTCCACCCAGCAGCAGCACAACGGCGTGGTGGTGATGGAGGAGCGTGGTGATCCAGCAGGGCTTCGCCAAGCACCGCGGGAGAGGAGAAGGGAGAGAGGTAGGGCTGCGCCAAGAGGAGAAGTTCTCATGTGTTGAGCAGCCCCCAAACCTCAAGTATTTATAGGGGGAAGGGAGGGGGCTGCGCCCCCTCTAGGGTTCCCTCCCCAGGGGTGGCGGCAGCCCCCAGATCCCATCTGGGTGGCGGCCAGAGGGGGAGAGAGGGGAGGCGCGCCTGGGGTGGGCCTTAGGGCCCATCTGCCCTAGGGTTTGCCCCCTCCCACTCTCCCTGCACCTTGGGCCCCTTGTGGGGGGCGCACTAGCCCACCTGGGGCTGGTTCCCTCCCACACATGGCCCATGCAGCCCTCCGGGGTTGGTGGCCCCACTTGGTGGACCCCCGGGACCCTCCCGGTGGTCCCGGTACGTTACCAGAAAAACCCGAAACTTTTCCGGTGACCAAAACAGGACTTCCCATATATAAATCTTTACATCCGGACCATTCCGGAACTCCTCGTGACGTCCGGGATCTCATCCGGGACTCCGAACAACATTCGGTAACCACATACAAACTTCCTTTATAACCCTAGCGTCATCGAACCTTAAGTGTGTAGACCCTACGGGTTCGGGAACCATGCAGACATGATCGAGACGTTCTCCGGTCAATAACCAACAGCGGGATCTGGATACCCATGTTGGCTCCCACATGTTCCACGATGATCTCATCGGATGAACCACGATGTCAAGGACTCAATTGATCCCGTATACAATTCCCTTTGTCTAGCGGTATTATACTTGCCCGAGATTCGATCGTCGGTATACCGATACCTTGTTCAATCTCGTTACCGGCAAGTCTCTTTACTCGTTCTGTAACACATCATCCCGTGATCAACCCCTTGGTCACATTGTGCACATTATGATGATGTCCTACCGAGTGGGCCCAGAGATACCTCTCCGTTTACACGGAGTGACAAATCCCAGTCTCGATTCGTGCCAACCCAACAGACACTTTCGGAGATACCTGTGGTGCACCTTTGTAGCCACCCAGTTACGTTGTGACGTTTGGTACACCCAAAGCATTCCTACTGTATCCGGGAGTTGCACAATCTCATGGTCTAAGGAAAAGATACTTGACATTAGAAAAGCTTTAGCATACGAACTACACGATCTCTGTGCTAGGCTTAGGATTGGGTCTAATGATGTGATCCCGTTATCAATGACATCCAATGTCCATGGTCAGGAAACCGCAACCATCTATTGATCAACGAGCTAGTCAACTAGAGGCTTACTAGGGACATGGTGTTGTCTATGTATCCACACATGTATCTGAGTTTCCTATCAATACAATTATAGCATGGATAATAAACGATTATCATGAACAAGGAAATATAATAATAACTAATTTATTATTGCCTCTAGGGCATATTTCCAACAGTCTCCCACTTGCACTAGAGTCAATAATCTAGTTCACATCGCCATGTGATTAACACTCACAGGTCACATCACCATGTGACCAACATCCAAAGAGTTTACTAGTGTCACTAAACTAGTTCACATCATCATGTGATTAAGACTCAATGAGTTCTGGGGTTTGATCATGTTCTGCTTGTGAGAGAGGTTTTAGTCAATGGGTCTGCAACATTCAGATCCGCATGTACTTCACAAATCTCTATGTAATATTGTAAATGCTGCTTCCACGCTCCACTTGGAGCTATTCCAAATGGTTACTCCACTATACGTATCCGGTTTGCTACTCAGAGTCACTCGGATAGGTGTTAAAGCTTGCATCGACGTAACCCTTTACGCCGAACTCTTTATCACCTCCATAATCGAGAAACATGTCCTTATTTGTTACAAGGACAATTTTGACCGCTGTCTAATGATCCATTCCTGGATCATTCTTGTACCCCTTGACTGACTCATGGCAAGGCACACTTCCGGTGCGGTACACAGCATAGCATGCTATAGAGCCTACGTCTGAAGCATAGGGGACGACATTCGTCCTTTCTCTCTCTTCTGCTGTGGTCGAGCTTTAAGTCTTAACTTCATACCTTACATCTCAGGCAAGAACTCCTTCTATGACTGATCCATCTTGAACACCTTCAAGATCATGTCAAGGTATATGCTCATTTGAAAGTACCATTAAGCATTTTTGATCTATCCTCATAGATCTTGATGCTCAATGTTCAAGTAGCTTAATCCAGGTTTTCTATTGAAAAACACCTGTCAAATAACCCTATATGCTTTCCAGAAATTCTACATCATTTCTGACCAACAATATGTCAACAACATATACTCATCAGAAATTCTATAGTGCTCCCACTCACTTCTTTGGAAATACATGTTTCTCATAAACTTTGTATAGACCCAAAATCTTTGATCATCTTATTAAAGCGTACATTCCAACTCCGAGATGCTTACTCCAGTCCTTAGAAGGATCGCTGGAGCCAGCATACCTTTTAGCATCCTTAGGATCGATAAAACTTTTCTGATTGTATCACATACAACCTTTCCTTACGAAAACTGGTAAGGAAACTTGTCTTGACATCCATCTGCCAGATTTCATAAATGCAGCTAATGCTAACATGATTCCGACGGACTTAAGCATCGCTACGGATGAGAAAATCTCATCGTAGTCAACTCCTTGAACTTGTGAAAAACTCTTCGCCACAAGTCGAGCTTCATAGACGATGACATTACCGTCCACGTCCGTCTTCTTCTTAAAGATCCATTTATCTCAATGGCTTGCCGATCATCGGGCAAGTCCACCAAAGTCCATGCTTTGTTTTGATATATGGATCCTATCTCGGATTTCATGGCTTCTAACCATTTGTCGGAATTTGGGCCCACCATCGCTTCTCCATAGCTCGTAGGTTCATTGTTGTCTAGCAACATGACCTTCAAGACAGGATCACCGTACCACTTTGAAGCAGTACGCGTCCTTGTCGTCCTACGAGGTACGGTAGTGACTTGATCCGAAAACTTCATGATCACTATCATAAGCTTCTACTTCAATTGGTGTAGGTGCCACAGGAACAACTTCCTGTGCCCTGCTACACACTAGTTGTAGTGACGGTTCAACAACCTCATCAAGTCTCCACCATCCTCCCACTTAATTCTTTCGAGAGAAACCTTTCCTCGAGAAAGGACCCGATTCAAGAAACAATCCCTATTGCTTTCGGATCTGAATTAGGAGGTATACCCAACTGTTTTTGGGTGTTCTATGAAGATGCATTTTATCCGCTTTGGGTTCGAGCTTATCAACCTGAAACTTTTTCACATAAGCATCGCAGCCCCAAACCTTTAAGAAATGACAGCTTAGGTTTCTCTAAACCATAGTTCATACGGTGTCATCTCAACGGAATTACGTGGTGCCCTATTAAAGTGAGTGCGGTTGTCTCTAATGCCTAAACCATGAACGATATTGGTAATTCGATAAGAGACATCATGGTACGCACCATATCCAATAGGGTGCAACTATGATGTTCGGACACACCATCACACTATGGTGTTCCAGGCGGTATTAATTGTGAAACAATTTCCACAATGTTTTAATTGTGTGCCAAAGCTCGTAACTCAGATACTCATCTCTATGATCATATCATAGACATTTTATCCTCTTGTCACGATGATCTTCAACTTCACTCTGAAATTACTTGAACCATTCAATAATTCAAACTTGTGTTTCATCAAGTAAATATACTCAACATCTACTCGAATCATCTGTGAAGTAAGAACATAACGATATTCACTGCATGCCTCAGCACTCATTGGACTGCACACATCAAAATGTGTTGCTTCCAACAAGTTGCTATCTTGTTCCATCTTACTGAAACCGTGGCGTTTCAGTCATCTTGCCCATGTGGTATGATTTACATATCTCAAGTGATTCAAAATCAAGTGAGTCCAAACGATCCATCTGCATGGAGTTTCTTCATGCGTATACACCAATAGACATGGTTCACATGTCTCAAACTTTTCAAAAAACGAGCGAGTCCAAAGATCCATCAACATGGAGCTTCTTCATGCGTTTTATACCAATATGACTTACATGGCAGTGCCATAAGTAAGTGGTACTATCATTACTATCTTATATCTTTTGGCATGAAAATGTGTATCACTACTATCGAGATTGAATAAACCATTCCTTTAGGTGCAAGACCACTAAAGGTATTATTCAAATAAATAGAGTAACCATTATTCTCCTTAAATGAATAACCGTATTGCAACAGACATAATCCAATGATGTCTATGCTCAACGCAAACACCAAATGACAATTATTCAGGTTTAATACTAATCTTGATGGTAGAGGGAGCGTGTGATGTTTGATCACATCAAACTTGGAAACACTTCCAACATATATCGTCAGCTCACCTTTAGCTAGTCTCCGTTTATTCCGTAGCTCTTTTATTTCGAGTTACTAACACTTAGCAACTGAACCGGTATCTTAATACCCTGGTGCTACTAGGAGTACTAGTAAAGTACACATTAACATAATGTATATCCAATATACTTCTATCGACCTTGCCAGCCTTCTCATCTACCAACTGTCTAGGGTAATTCTGCTCCAGTGGTTGTTCCCCTTATTACAGAAGCACTTAGTCTCGGGTTTGGGTTCAACCTTGGGTTTCTTCACTGGAGCAGCAGCTGATTTGCCGTTTCATGAAGTATCCCTTCTTGCCCTTGCCCTTCTTGAAACTAGTGGTTTCACCAACCATCAACAATTGATGCTCCTTCTTGATTTCTACTTTCGCGGTGTCAAACATCGTGAATACCTCAAGGATCATCATATCTATCCCAGATATGTTATAGTTCATCACGAAGCTCTAGCAGCTTGGTGGCAATGACTTTGGAGAAACATCACTATCTCATCTGGAAGATCAACTCCCACTCGATTCAAGTGATTGTTGCACTCAGACAATCTAAGCACAAGCTCAACGATTGAGCTTTTCTCCCTTCGTTTGCAGGCTAAGAAAATCGTCGGAGGTCTTATACCTCTTGACGTGGGCACGAGCCTGAAATCCCAATTTCAGGCCTCGAAACATCTCATATGTTCCGCGACGTTTCAAAACATCTTTGGTGCCTCTACTCTAAACCATTTAACTGAACTATCACGTAGTTATCAAAATGTGTATGTCCGATGTTCGCAACATCCACAAACGACGTTTGGGGTTCAGCACACTGAGCGGTGCATTAAAGACATAAGCTTTCCACTGTCCGCATAATCACTACTGTCAATTTTCAACTATATTTTCTCCAGGAACATATCTAAACAGTGGAACTAAAACGCGAGCTTACGACATAATTTGCAAAGATCTTTTGACTATGTTCAGGATAATTAAGTTCATCTTATGAACTCCCACTCAGATAGACATCCCTCTAGTCATCTAAGTGATTACATGATCCGAGTCAACTAGGCCGTGTCCGATCATCACGTGAGACGGACTAGTCATCATCGGTGAACATCTTCATGTTGATCGTATCTACTATACGACTCATGCTCGACCTTTCGGTCTCTTGTGTTCCGAGGCCATGTCTGTACATGCTAGGCTCGTCAAGTTAACCCTAAGTGTTTCACGTGTGTAAATCTGTCTTACACCCGTTTTATGTGAACGTAAGAATCCATCACACCCGATCATCACGTGGTGCTTAGAAGCGACGAACTTTAGCAACGGTGCACAGTTAGGGGAGAACACTTCTTGAAATTGTTGTAAGGGATCATCTTATTTACTACCATCGTTCTAAGTAAACAAGATGCATAAACATAATAAACATCACATGCAATTATATAGTAGTGACATGATATGGCCAATATCATATAGCTCCATTGATCTCCATCTTCGGGGCTCCATGATCATCATCGTCACCGGCATGACACCATGATCTCCATCATCATGATCTCCATCATCGTGTCTTCATGAAGTTGTCTCGCCAACTATTACTTCTACTACTATGGCTACCGGTTAGCAATAAAGTAAAGTAATCACATGGTGTTGTTTAATGACACGCAGGTCATACAATAAATAAAGACAACTCCTATGGCTCCTGCCGGTTGTCATACTCATCGACATGCAAGTCGTGATTCCTATTACAAGAACATGATCAATCTCATACATCACATATATTCATCACATTCTTCTTGGCCATATCACATCACATAGCATACCCTGCAAAAACAAGTTAGACGTCCTCTAATTGTTGTTTGCATGTTTTACGTGGCTGCTATGGGTTTCTAGAAGAACGTTTCTTACCTACGCAAAACCACAACGTGATATGCCAATTGCTATTTACCCTTCATAAGGACCCTTTTCATCGAATCCGTTCCGACTAAAGTGGGAGAGACTGGCACCCGCTAGCCACCTTATGCACCAAGTGCATGTCAGTCGGTGGAACCTGTCTCACGTAAGTGTACGTGTAAGGTCGGTCCAGGCCGCTTCTTCCCACAATGCCGTCGAAACAAGATTGGACCAGTAACAGTAAGCATATTGAACAAAATCAACGCCCACAACTACTCTGTGTTCTACTCGTGCAAAGAATCTACGCAATAGACCTAGCTCATGATGCCACTGTTGGGGAACGTAGCAGAAATTCAAAATTTTCCTACATGTCACCAAGATCTATCTATGGAGAGACTTGCAACGAGGGGAAGGAGAGTGCATCTACATACCCTTGTAGATCGCTAAGCGGAAGCATTCAAGAGAACGGGGTTGAAGGAGTCGTACTCGTCGTGATCCAAATCACCGGAGATCCTAGTGCCGAACGGACGGCACCTCCGCGTTCAACACACGTACAGCCCGGTGACGTCTCCCACGCCTTGATCCAGCAAGGAGAGAGGGAGAGGTTGAGGAAGACTCCACCCAGCAGCAGCACAACGGCGTGGTGGTGATGGAGGAGCGTGGTGATCCAGCAGGGCTTCGCCAAGCACCGCGGGAGAGGAGAAGGGAGAGAGGTAGGGCTGCGCCAAGAGGAGAAGTTCTCATGTGTTGAGCAGCCCCCAAACCTCAAGTATTTATAGGGGGAGGGGAGGGGCTGCACCCCCTCTAGGGTTCCCTCCCCAGGGGTGGCGGCAGCCCCCAGATCCCATCTGGGTGGCGGCCAGAGGGGGAGAGAGGGGAGGCGCGCCTGGGGTGGGCCTTAGGGCCCATCTGCCCTAGGGTTTGCCCCCTCCCACTCTCCCCTGCGCCTTGGGCCCCTTGTGGGGGGCGCACCAGCCCACCTGGGGCTTGTTCCCTCCCACACATGGCCCATGCAGCCCTCCCGGGTTGGTGGCCCCACTTGGTGGACCCCCGGGACCCTCCCGGTGGTCCCGGTACGTTACCGGAAAAACCCGAAACTTTTCCGGTGACCAAAACAGGACTTCCCATATATAAATCTTTACATCCGGACCATTCCGGAACTCCTCGTGACGTCCGGGATCTCATCCGGGACTCCGAACAACATTCAGTAACCACATACAAACTTCCTTTATAACCCTAGCGTCATCGAACCTTAAGTGTGTAGACCCTACGGGTTCGGGAACCATGCAGACATGACCGAGACGTTCTCCGGTCAATAACCAACAGCGGGATCTGAATACCCATGTTGGCTCCCACATGTTCCACGATGATCTCATCGGATGAACCACGATGTCAAGGACTCAATCGATCCCGTATACAATTCCCTTTGTCTAGCGGTATTATACTTGCCCGAGATTCGATCGTCGGTATACCGATACCTTGTTCAATCTCGTTACCGGCAAGTCTCTTTACTCGTTCCGTAACACATCATCCCGTGATCAACCCCTTGGTCACATTGTGCACATTATGATGATATCCTACCGAGTGGGCCCAGAGATACCTCTCCGTTTACACGGAGTGACAAATCCCAGTCTCGATTCGTGCCAACCCAACAGACACTTTCGGAGATACTTGTAGTGCACCTTTATAGCCACCCAGTTACGTTATGACGTTTGGTACACCCAAAGCATTCCTACGGTATCCGGGAGTTGCACAATCTCATGGTCTAAGGAAAAGATACTTGACATTAGAAAAGCTTTAGCATACGAACTACACGATCTCTGTGCTAGGCTTAGGATTGGGTCTTGTCCATCACATCATTCTCCTAATGATGTGATCCCGTTATCAATGACATCCAATGTCCATGGTCAGGAAACCGCAACCATCTATTGATCAACGAGCTAGTCAACTAGAGGCTTACTAGGGACATGGTGTTGTCTATGTATCCACACATGTATCTGAGTTTCCTATCAATACAATTATAGCATGGATAATAAACGATTATCATGAACAAGTAAATATAATAATAACTAATTTATTATTTCCTCTAGGGCATATTTCCAACAAGGGAGTCGTACTCGTCGTGATCCAAATCACCGATGACCGAGCGCCGAACGGACGACACCTCCGCGTGCAACACACGTACGGTTGGGGAAGACGTCTCCTCCTTCTTGATCCAGCAAGGGGGAAGGAGAGGTTGATGGAGATCCAGCAGCACGATGGCGTGGTGATGGATGCAGCAGGGATCTCGGCAGGGCTTCGCCAAGCTCTACGGAGAGGAGGAGGTGTTGGAGAGGGAGAGGGAGGCGCCAGAGGCTAGGGTGCGGCTGCCCTCCCTCCCCTCCAATATATATAGGGGCTAGGGGGGCGCATGCCCCCTTGGAGATCCCATCTAGAGGGGGGGGCGGGGAAACGGCCCCCTTAGGGTTTCCAACCAGGGGGGCGCATGCCCCCTCGGGGGGGGGGGGGGGCAACGGCCCCTAGGGTTTCCAACCCTAGGTGCCTTGGGCCCTTGGGTGGGGCGCACCAGCCCACTAGGGGCTGGTTCCCACGCCACTTCAGCCCATGGGGCCCCCCGGAATAGGTGGCCCCACCCGGTGGACCCCCGGGACCCTTCCGGTGGTCCCGGTACAATACCGGTGACCCCTGAAACTTTTCCGGTGGCCGAAACTGGACTTCCTATATATAAATCTTTACCTCCGGACCATTCCGGAACTCCTCGTGACGTCCAGGATCTCATCCGGGACTCCGAACAACTTTCGGGTTACTGCATACTCATATCTCTACAACCCTAGCGTCACCGAACCTTAAGTGTGTAGATCCTATGGGTTCAGGAGACATGCAGACATGACCGAGATGCCTCTCCGGTCAGTAACCAACAGCGGGATCTGGATACCCATGTTGGCTCCCACATGATCCTCGATGATCTCATCGGATGAACCACGATGTCGAGGATTCAATCAATCCCGTATACAATTCCCTTTGTCAATCGGTACGTTACTTGCCCGAGACTCGATCGTCGGTATCCCAATACCTCGTTCAATCTCGTTACCGGCAAGTCACTTTACTCGTACCGTAATGCATGATCCCGTGACCAGACACTTGGTCACATTGAGCTCATTATGATGAGGCATTACCGAGTGGGCCCAGAGATACCTCTCCGTCATACGGAGTGACAAATCCCAGTCTCGATTCGTGCCAACCCAACAGACACTTTTGGAGATACCCGTAGTGTACCTTTATAGTCACCCAGTTACGTTGTGACGTTTGGCACACCCAAAGCACTCCTACGGTATCCGGGAGTTGCACAATCTCATGGTCTAAGGAAATGATACTTGACATTTGGAAAAGCTCTAGCTAAATGAACTACACGATCTTTGAGCTATGCTTAAGATTGGGTCTTGTCCATCACATCATTCTTCTAATGATGTGATCCCGTTATCAATGACATCCAATGCCCATAGTCAGGAAACCATGACTATCTGTTGATCAACGAGCTAGTCAACTAGAGGTTTACTAGGGACATGTTGTGGTCTATGTATTCACACGTGTATTATGATTTCCGGATAACACAGTTATAGCATGAATAACAGACAATTATCATGAACAAAGAAATATAATAATAACCATTTTATTATTGCCTTTAGGGCATATTTCCAACAAGAAGCTGTGTAAACTCTGCTTTGCTGAAATCTTGCCTCTTGTGGCTGCTGTTGCTGTTGCCGGTTGGCAACGTGGAGAGTGTGTTGTAAATCTCGCTAGAGGTTCTAGAGAAGACTTTGTACTCATCATTCGCATAGTGAAGTTGCATGGACCAGTCGGTCCACAACCGTGGTTTTTTACTCCTCAAGTTGAGGAGGTTTTTCCACGTTAAATTCTGTGTCACTTGTGCATGTTGTTTGTGTTATTCCGTTGCTTACTTGTTGGTTGAAGCTGTCCTCAAAGTTCATCATAAGTGGATGGCGCTGTGTAGTGTGCATATTTGCTGTGTCGGTGAATTTGTGCAGCGCATTGTTGCTGTCCAGCCTAACTTTATACTAAAGTTACTACAAAGCTGAGTCATCTATTTTAGAACGGAGGAAGTAGCTAGCTAACTGTTATTGCAATAAAAATAGAACCACTACCATTAACTTAAGAAAGAAAGACTACGCCGCTACAAGCAGTCATTTGTATATATTTCTTTTTTGAAAGCATTTCATATCCACTGACTGCGCCGCTACATGTTCGTATTGCAAGGGCACCGCCGTACTGCTAGCTCGGTGTGGGTGTTGAGAGGGGAAGGAGCGGGTGGGGGATTTATGGGATATACTTAGCCGCGATGCACGAAGTTGTAAGGGGCGGATACCCATCATCATTGTTTTTTTTGAACATCACCCATCATCATTGTTGCAAGCCTTAACGCGCAAACGTTGCAGAGGTTCAACCATCGTTGCCGCAAACGATGACATGAGATGTCACAAACCTTGTTTGCTCATCTCCAATGCGTTATAAGACACTAGTAGAAAACGGAGCTTTAATACCGGTTCATAAGGGCCTTTAATACCGGTTCTGCAACCGGCACTAAAAAGTGGAGACTAAAGGCCCCCCTCCCCCTTTAGTACCGGTTCGGCACGAACCGTCACTAAAGGCCCACCACGTGGCGTGAGCTCGCGCCGTGGTATGGGGGACCTTACTAAAGGTTTTTTTTTTGAATTTTTTTGCAAAATTTTGAAAAAAATTGATTTTTTTTGATTTTCAATTTTCTGAATTATTTGATGATTTAGTCTCTAATCGCTCCTCTTAACTACTCAAGTGTGGATCACTCATTCCAAATCGTCTAACTTCTCGACCGGTCACCCATCCTCTCACTCCCCCAGCCTGAGCACGCTTAACTTCGGAGTTCTATTCCCCATACTTTCCAAGTCTGCACTTGTTGTTTTCCTGACAAATGTAAGTTGTAAATCCTATTAACCCTCAGCAGTTTAGCTTGAGCATTAGGTCACACATTTCACCGTTGAGTTTGAAACTATTATTCTAAAAAACAGTAATTATTTAGTAACACTAATATTTCTAAAATAAGTTTGACCACAGTTTGACCATAGTTTGACCAGATTTGACCAAAATTCAAAAAAATGAAATAATTATTTAGTAACACTAATATTCTTGAATAAGTATGTAGTAACATTAATACTTCTTGAATAAGTAGTTTGACCATAGTTTGACCAGATTTAACCAAAATTGAAAAAAAAACTTAAATTTGAGCATATCTTTTTCTCCTTTTGGAATTTGAGGATTCTAGAAATTGCAAACAAGCCGCAGGCTGTCAAAATCGGATGCGGATTTTCGTGCTGAATTTTTTGATATATTATACGTTTTTTTCCGACATCGTATGCAAAAGTTATAGCTGTTTTACATTTTCCCTACACTTTTTGCAAAACATGTCCAAATTTAAGTTTTTTAATTTTCCTAACTTGTAGATGAAGTAATATAATTACATCTCGAAGAATTTTATTTTTTGAATTTTTTATCATTTTCTTTTGTATTTTTCAAAACTAAAATGGCGATATACGCGCGGGGGGGGGGGGGGGGTAGAGATTGGAAATTGCCCTTTAATACCGGTTCGTGCCACGAACCGGTACTATAGGTCAAACCCCTTTAGTACCGGTTCGTGGCACGAACCGGTACTAAAGGTTAGCCCTTTAGTACCGGTTTGTGCCACGAACCGGTACTAAAGGTGATCGCGGGGCCCCGGCCTGACGCCAGCCTGCCACCACCCCTTTAGTACCGGTTCGTGGCACGAACCGGTACTAAAGGTTCAAAACGAACCGGCATTAATGCATAGCCGTTCGAACCGGCACTAATGGTACCATTAGTACCGGGCCAAAATCGAACTGGCACTAATGTGTCTCACATTAGATCCTTTTTCTACTAGTGAGAGCCACTCATTTTTCCACCGAGCTTGATCCTCTATCGTCCTTCACCTCTCGCCTCCTATTACTCTCTCCACCATGCCCCGTAGAGGCATAGACGCATTCCAAGCACTGTTGCCCAAGCTCCGCACCAGGTGTTGCGATGCAACACTCGACGGTAATGTCGGCGTTGTGATGCGGCACTCGTCGATGGATGCAGACGTTGCGATGCCTTGCTCATTGGTGTTGTCGGCGTTGCAATGCGACGCTCCTCGGTGATATCGGCATTACGACGCGACACTTGTTGGTGGACCTCGACACTACGATGCGGCACTCGTCGATGGATGTTGACGCTGCAATGCCTCGCTCATTGGTGTTGTCGGCGTTGCGATGTGACGCTCCTCGGTGATATCGGCATTGCGACGCGACACTTGTTGGTGGACCTCGGCGCTGCGAAGCGGCACTCGTCGATGGATGCTGACGTTGCGATGCCTCGCTCATTGGTGTTGTAGGTGTTGTGATGCGACGCTCCTCGGTGATATCAGCATTGCGACGCGACACTTGTTGGTGGACCTCGGCGCTGCGAAGCGGCACTCATCGATGGATGCTGACGTTGCGATGCCTCGCTCATTGGTGTTGTCGGTGTTCTGATGCGACGCTCCTCGGTGATATCGGCATTGCGAAGCGACACTTGTTGGTGGACCTCGGCACTGCGACGCCATGCTAGTTGGTGTTGTCGGCGTTGTGATGTCACGCTCATCGGTGATGCTGGTACTACGATGTGGTACTCATTAGTGGACGCCGGCGCTGCGATGCCGCGCTCATTGGTGTTGTCGGCGTTACGATGCAATGCTAGGCGGTGCTATAAGGCGACGCTCGTCGGTGATATCGCGCTTGTTGATGTTGTCGACACTGCGATGCGCCGCGTCGGTGACTGTTGATGCTGCGATGCAGCGCTCGTCGATGGACGCCGGCGCTGCGACGTCATGCTCGTTGGTGTTGTCCGCGTTGCGATGTGACGATCGTCGGTGATGCCGGTGCTGCAATGTGGCACTCATCAGTGGACGCTGGCGCTGCGATACGGCGCTCGTTGATGTTGTCGGCGCTACGATGCAATGCTCGTCGGTGCTGTAATTAATGTGACATGTCTGTGATGTCGTGCTTGTTGGTGTTGTCAGCGCTACGATGCGACGCTCGTCGGTGACTATCGGTGCTGTGATGCATCGTTCATCGGTGGACGCCGGTGCAGCGGTGTCACGCTCGTTGGTGTTATCAGTGTTGCGATGCGACGCTCCTCAGTGATGCCGGAGCTGCTGTGTAGCACTCACGCCGTTGGGCAGACAAACACGTCATGAAGCCAAGTGGCGTGATCTTTGCTTTGCTGGCTTTGCTTCTTGTAGAAAACAACCCCCCAATGTGCAACTACCTTCACACACACACACACCATCGCGTATGTGTACGTGTGCGTGAAAGGGACATGTGAGAGAAAACGGTTTTAGTGTGGTCCAGAACACCCCAAGCGACGGAAAGAACTGACGGCTGGCTGGACCGGATCGTATGGCATGCGAGGCTGATCCCTAGTACTCGCCTTCTTTATTAGGACGTCAAACTCGGACATCCTCACGATTCTGGCGCCCTTAGAGCATCTGGGCAAATCCGGCCCCTCAAACGTCCACAGACGCCGGACGCGTTCGGACGGTTCCACGGCACTGACCGGGCACTCCTTAAATTAGTCAATCTGCATCCGTCTTTTTCAAATTTCATCTCCTAGATTCATACAAAGCATGTAAAATAAACTCTACGTACTACATCTAAGTACTACCCTAACTATTCTTCGTCGTCGGAGATGTGCACGACGATAGAGCCGGGCGCCGGCTAGACGGGCAGGTAGGAGGGCTCCGGCTCATCCTCCTATTGCTCCATCTCATTCACGTAGGCCAAGCACTCCGCCTGTTCCGTGGCTTCTTGCGCCTCCATCTCCTGCCGGCGACGGCGTCTTGCATCCGCATCCGACTCCGACCGGAGGGAATCGAGGATGACCTGCTGCTCCACCCGGAGATCCCCGTCGCCAGTGTTCCCCACATCCTCCTTCCCCGGCTCACCCCCCTCCTCCTCTTTCAACTGTTCATCCTCCTCCTCCCCCACCTCCTTTTTTAATTAGATGATTTTTTTCAATTTCAATGACTTTTTTTAAAAATTCGGTTAACTTTTTCCAAATCAATGAACCTTTTAAACATTTTTGGTGAATTTTTTAAAAAATGACAAACTTTTTTGAAATCTGATGAAATTTTTTCAATTCTATAATTTTTTTTCAAGTCCGATGAACTTCTTTCAATACGATGATTTTTTTTCAAATCCAATGAACTTTTTCAAAATTGATGAGCTTTTCTCAGATTTGTTAACTTTTTAAAAAAAATTGATGAACCTTTTTTAAATTTATTTATGAAATCTAATAACTTTTTTTAATTTTCACGAACATATTGAAAATTGTAAAAAAGTGGAGGCCGGTCTTTTTCCTGAACCAGCAGCGCATCACAGCCGAAAAAAAAGCCAGTGGTCCAGATGAAAATCAAAAAGTTTTTGTGCGAGGCCTCACACTCTTCTTCTTCTTCCATTCACGGTCCTTTCATGCGTTGGCGCAACAATGGCATGACCATGTAGTAATGCGTGCATTCTTCATAGTAAGAGAAGAGATGGGGTGTAGCATTGTGCATTGTTCATAGTAAGAGAAGAGATGGTCAGGTTCATGGCAGAGCTCCTCCTCTTACTTGCTCTCGTCGCCAGCAACAGCTGGCACGGAGCAGTCGTCGGGCTACATGGACACGGCGTCGCCGACGACAAGGCCTCCGTGGTCATGCCAAAACACGACATCTCCCTCGCCAGCTTCACCGACAAGAGCAGCAGTTACCTCGGCCTCATCGGCGGCCTCGCCAACCTGCCGTTGGGGCGGAACACCATGGTGTATGCCGCCCCGGTGCTCTCCGCCTACGACCTGGCTGCCGACGCCAAGCCGGTCAAGCGGGCGCTGGCCATGGGAGCTTTGGTCGACTTCGCACACGAGAAAGCCAAGAACACCGTCGGTGCCGTCACCTCAAATGGTACGTACTAGTTCGAAAAATTGGTTCCTTCACTTGTGTTAAAATAATATGACAGCAGAACTTGCAATGAAATTGACTGATTATAGAAAAATCTAGCAGATGTTATTCCCAAGTCATGTGATTCAAAACATTCACAGATCAGAATTTTGGGTCCTCTGGTTAACTGAAGAATTCTTTAGTTCTGGGCAAGGGTACCCAAATCAGAATTCTCCGGTTCTGGGAAAGTGTGAAATATTCATTCACAAATCAGAAAATTTGGGGGGGGGGGGGGGGGGGGGGGGTCCTCTGCTAGGTGCATTGAATGGTCAGCAGATGTTATTCTTCAGTTAACCAGATTCAGTTGTGGGAAAGTGTAGATCAAGAATTCAGATCCAGTAACTTTAAAATCTTGTGAGGATTTGGTCCAAAAATATTCCAGGTTGAAAATATTTCAGATTAGATGACTTTACTCCACTAATTAACTCCTGGAATTAATAATTTACAGCAGGAGTATCTTGCTTGAACTGTAAAAGTTTAGTCCTAACTTGCACATTTACTGTAAGATCAAGAGCTTCATCTTGTGAAAAAGTGTTCAGAACTTGCACCTTAGAGGCGGCGGAAGTGGAAAAGGGGCACCCGTGCTTCCACCTTGCCTTAGAGGCGCGCGGACCGGCCAGTACGGGTCAACGACTATCTCCCGGCGCAGGACAGGGCCTCAAGCTCGGGCGGCTCTCTGTTCCCCGCGCCCTCTAGCTTCGTGGTCGACGACGGGCAGAGGCGGAAGGAGAGCAGGACTGCGGGAAGGCGGGGTGGTGCAACTCGTGGGAGAAAACCTCAAATACGGCCGGGTGGGCCTGCAGGGCTGGCCGGGGGCCGCGGAAGATCGGCGGTGGGGAGCGGTTCCGGGAAGAAGAAGCTGGAGGACGAAGAAGGCATGCCGACCATTTGATCTGCATCCAACGGCAGAAACAGTCGGCTGACCCAAATTCAGAAAACAATCGACTCAAGTGTAGCCGTTCCCAAATCTTAAATATGTAGATGCAGTCAGTCATCTCTACTTTTCCGTATAAACTTATTGAGCGGTTTGCTTAATTATGAAAGAAAGCATGAATCATATTTTGCTTTACTGTATTTGGCAAAGTTTGAATATGGGAAACTAATCAACCAACATATAAAAGAGTGATAAGAAATTATACATAATAAATTTATTTACCTTGTAATTTCTTTTTTGTGATCTCTCCGGTAAGAAGGTAAACCAGGTGATAAATCAAGGCTTGTGCCGGGAAAAAGGACTATCTGCAGCTGCAAAGAGACCATCGATGACACACTAGTGCTCGCCGGGAAGCCCACTACCTTAAGGTACCCGGCCATTACCTCACTGTCTTGTTCTTCTCTGGAACTGGAACTAGTTGTACACGACCTGGACGTAGTATTTGGTACTTATATATATATATATATATATATATATATATATATATATATATATATATATATGCAGATCTGGTACAAAGCCTAAGGTTTTGCCTTTTATCTTTGAATGACCTTGCTGATCAAATGTACTGGAAGTAGATGTTCTTAACCTGTAGTTTTTTGTTCTTCATCTATTATATATGCACTTGTTTTACTACTCAGGGAACTTATGTACGTAGTTGCTCTGCGCATTATTGTGATGCATCATGACTGAAGTGTCGCTTGATTTCAGATCAATATCTTGCACCGCGTCTTAGATGTGTAGAATATACTATAACATTATGTTTTCTGATCCAATTACAATTACAGTGAGCAGCCTATCCGCAAAGGAAAAGCCTCGCAGTACTTGTCCCTTCTTCATGGCAGCAAGCAAGTCCTGACAGCCAGGGACAAGCAGGGTTCTGCGTATGGCGTGATGACAGGATCAGCTGGGATGATATATGAAGCTGTGTTGACTGCCTTTGCAGCAGGTAGAATACATTAATTATTTCACTTACAGTAGCTAATTTTAATTAATCAGAGTCTCTGATCACTAGGAGTACTACTGCCGACACTAGCTAGGACTAGGATCAGATAGTACTGTACAAGTCTATCACAAGCTAATTAGGACCGGACACACGCACGCATATCTTCTATAGATTCTAGGAAAGACGATGAATCAATCTCATTTTTTTTTCTGCCCCCTATATATGAATCATCCCCTTTTTATTTTAGGAAAAGAGTTAAGAGACTCATTTGTGTTTGTTATTTTGTGTTGTGTGCAGCTGCCATAATCGCGTGTGGGTGCTGGGGCATTGTGACCCGTACATCTCTCAGCCAGAAAGAACGCACGGTTCTTGTGCTTGTCCTCATTCTCTCCTCCATGACGCACGTAGGCTGCGTGGATGACGGCGACGATGACGACTACGAGGATCCCGATCCCAATCCTCCTGTACAAGGAGGAGGAGCAGGAAACAATCCCCAGCCTGGAGCAGCACCCACGCAGATAGAAGGTTTAGTGAATGTAGCCGTGGACTTCCACATGAGTGATGAAGCTGGCGGTGCGCTGTTTCTCGTCCAGTTTGAAGAGCAGATGGGAGATAATACGGAACCAATTTTAACGGGGCACTATATTACTCCTCCAGAAGTTGCAAAGCCGCTCAGGTGGATCACTGTGGGGTTGCCACTGCCAGATACACAGGTATTTGCTAGCTTATTGGTCAGAGGGGACAAGGGGTACAATATGGGCTTCATAAATGGATACGGAATCGCCTGCTGCACCTCAGACGCCAAAAATGACAAGATTTTCCCGTTCGATGTGGAAGACTGCGAGGACTTGGGGTTCGACAGCAACTACCGTGGCCTCACTGATACTCCAAAAGGGGATATTAATGCAGCTCTGGAAATAGAGATTGGCCAGGATGTGGCACTCAAGGCAGCAAGGGTTCTTGCGGAGTACGGGCATAGCCATCGTGATAAGGAATTAACAAGGCAGGCCATGCGTGACCTCACAGTAATGGTCTGCGAGGGTCCAAGAATCAACCGTATCGGGGATATAATGAAACACAAATGGACGACCAGAACCAGGATTGTCAAGGATGCTGTTAAACTCATATTCAGATGGAGGATCATGTCCGTGCATAAATGTATCGGGAAAGACATGGTCGGCAAGGCCAACGAAGGCTGGAAACTAATAGCTATTGGCATAACAACGCTGGTGGATATTGACCGCGAGCTGGGTATGGTCAAGTACTATCCGGCTTGTGATAATATTATTTTTCCAAGGTAAGCCCAGTGGCCTCAGATAGTTTGTTTTGTTTTTTCTACACTAGAGCAATTGGCCATGAATAATTCATCTAGTGTCTTTCTTACATTCAATTCAATTTCGTATTGTATTCAAGTAACCTACATTTAATTTGGAGATAGTTAATTTAAACAGGACAATTGCTGTGATTTTCTAAATTGCTGCAACTTCCTTCTATTGTTGCCTTGAGTATGAGTAAGAAAACTGTTCAGTCTCAAAAGACATAAGATAAATGAGAGCCTGCACACAGTCATATCTCTACTGCTATGTTTCACATATCTAGGAATATAAAATGATGTACGTAGCTCACAATTGTGCTCATCAGGTTCTCCCTTCTTCGGTGGAACCTGTCTTTAGTTGTGCTAATCAAGTTCATAGGTTGCTATACATGCCCTACTGATCTCTTCTTCCAAATTGTCTGCAACTACTCATCTGAATTTCTTTGTTTTTGCAGACAGAATTGATAACTCAAAAATTGGACATCATTGACACCAGCAGCGAAAGAGTGGCTCACCATTCTTCAGCGACTCCTCCCTCATACGGATATCCTGTAGCAACGACTTTGGGGTTTGTTGTGCTGTGCCCCCAGCCAGACTAAATTTGAACTCCTCCCTCATACGGATATCCTGTAGCAATGACTTTGGGGTTTCTTGTGCTGTGCCCCCAGCCAGACTAAATTTGATCATAAAGACTAAATTTGAAAATGATCAGCGCCGGCCATTGACGTTTCAGTCCTAAAGCACCTTGCAATCCCTGAAATATTTTATTGTATCTCGTTTCCTAATTAGACTATGTGACTAATAGCATGGCGTGATCAGCTTGTAGAGTGCACACTTATTCTACCTCATTCCACTACATCTTTGTCCACTCTCTCCTTCCGTTTTGCTGCTCTCTCTCTCCTCCCTTTTGCTGCTCCATGTTCTGATAATTCATACAAATACCTAAAAGCATAAAAAGAAGGGAAAATCATATCACCGGTATTACTACAAATAAAAATAAAACTATATGTATATTACCAATTTTACTGTAGTCGGTGTAGAAAAAAAAAATCCTTCCATCCAAGTGTGAATTTCATATGTTCAATAAGAAGAAGGTCAAACCTGAGATAAGAGAAATTGAAAAGGAGAAGAGCACACGTTACTTGCATTTAAACAGTGTAAAAACGCCCACTTTTGCAGTGGTAAAGACCACAAAAACATGCAAATGAAGATTAGCGTTTCCATTACCTGCACACACACACACACACACACACACACACACACACACACACACACACACACACATATATATATATATATATATATATGAATTGGATCTTAGTATGTAGATAGAAACAAAAATCATGTCCATTAATTAGTACTCCCTCCATTCCAAAATAGATGACCCAACTTTATAATAAAAGTTAGTACAAAGTTGGGTCATCTATTTTGGAACGGAGGAATACATGTATCAGGAACAACATGATAAGATGCATCCGTTTCCACATGCTCGTACCTAGGGATGCAAAGACCGGACGATTAACAGAAAACTAGAGATGGACTTGTACTAGGCTGTAGCCCACAAACCCGTCCGCTCTGCATCCCTCAACCTCTGAAACTGGTTAAGGCCGTATGAAAAAAGTTAGATGAACTAGTCTAGTCATAACATTGACCGGACAGAAGATTCAGAAAATTGTTTATGTGTGCCGTATGAGAATAATCGATTTCAGCTGCCTCATCAATCAAGTCTACCAAACCAAACGTTAGAAGGATAGAAGATTCATCAATTTATTACTAAACCATTGCAGCCCGAGCCCGTGCGTCGTCATACCTCTGAAATTCGTAAAGCGCGCGTCAGTGAGTGAACTCCTGCCTCAATCGGCTTCATGATTCACCATCAGCACCTCGTCTTCCAGTCATCACCTATGGATGATCCAGTCAACCCCGGCGGATGTCTCGATCCCCCGAACCGCCTCCCATGTCTCAGCGCCTCTGACACCTGTGTGCCCCTCGGTGAGGGGAGGACTGTCATGGCCGGCAATGAGGGGTGGAGATGAGGGCGGGGAGTGTTGCAGTGGGGAGGGCTCATGTGGATGCAGTGGTGTGGGGAGGAAGGGCGGTGGTATGCGTCCATGGTGAGTGCTGCCGTACGTGATGGCAGAATAGATGGATGGATCCGGGAATGATGGCGACCAGAATTGTCCCCAGGAATTTGATGGTGCGCTAACATGAGCAACATACAAAGATCACCTAATCTGAAAGCATCCTTGCAATTTATTAGTGCGACTTTGCAGTTTGCAAACCAAACGCTGAGCAACTCAAGGATATCAACCACGGTGAAATATTTATTTTTATTTACAACGCAAATGCTCACTGCATAAACAAACTTGGCACATACTCCCTCCCTCCCCCCAAAATAAGTGTCTTGGATTTGTCCAAAAATGGATGTATCTAGACATGAACGAAAAAGTAGAGCAAAGCAATTTCTGCACTGCATGACTCAAGGAACTACAGACAAGTTGCAAGGAAAGCTACTAGAATTAAACCAAGCGACGGCATTTTTTATATGGAACCATGGAATGGAAGGTTATACGGCAGCTGCTGAAACGGCGGTTTTGAGTCTTTTGACGTCATGTGCAGGTGAAGAACATGAGACATCATCCACGACAGGATCGACCGATGCAGTAGCCTTTTCTTCATACGCCGCATCATGCACGCCGAGAGCGGCGCGGCCAGACGGGTCGAGGAGCTTGGACCAGGCGGCGTCCCATTCGACAGCTTTAGCGGTGCTGCATGCGACGCTGGGGCCTCCCGGCACCGTTAGCCTTGCAGCATTCTGCACAATTGAAACGTTGATTTAAGTTTTACGATGCAGATGAAATAGGTCGGAATATCATGCTGAGATTAGAGGCTGGCTGTGGCTTCTGGACCTTGGGATAGAATTTCTCGAATACGGTCCTGTAATAGTAGGCCTCTTTTGTTGTGGGTGTGTTGTCAGGGTAAACAAAGCTAGCGTTCGTCATCATCGAATCCGACACCTGAACATGAATAGAAGAAACTGTCAATTCTGATGGGGGTAAAGTGATACAAAACCATCTTAAGTCAAATAAAAACAGCTATTATCTTATGAATGGTTTGACAAAAAAAAGATGATATACATGTGCATTAGCATGGTCCTTCAATCCATCAATCCAACTGTACCCAACACCATCGCTGAATTGTTCCTTTTGCCTGTAAAGAATGTGCTGTTCACAGAAAATAAATCTTCCTTATGAGCATGCAAGCAAAGCTTGCACAAGTAACACAGCACATATAGCACAATAAAAAGATGAACTTCTCCAACCTTGGGTAAATAGGGCTTCTCCTCGTCATCAAATGCATTACGCAGAACCCATTTCTCGATCCGGCCAAGATCACGTCTTATCTATTTTTTTCAAGATAATAAAGATAAGAAGATGATAATGCTAGTTATAATAAATGAATAGACCTAGAGTGAGATTACTGTATTATCGCAAGAAAATACATACCATCTTACATTCAGGATCCAGGTCCATTGCTACATTGATAAAGCTTTTGTCAAGAAATGGAACGCGGGCCTCAAGACCCCAGGCAGAAGTTGCTTTGTTCGCTCTTAAACAATCATATAAATGAAGAGCTTTTATCTAAATGTCAAAACAACTCTAGTAAGTTCGTCAACTGACCATGTTGTGCATATACACCATGAAAAAACGAAAGAGCAATTCTGTGTTTGTTTACCTTCCTACAAGTCTCCTCATGGAGTTCCTTCTTGTTTGGTGCCTTATGAAAATAAAGATAACCACCAAATATTTCATCAGAACCTTCTCCTGAAAGAACCATCTTCACACCCAATGATTTGATTTTCCGAGACATTAGAAACATTGGGGTACTTGCTCTAATGGTCGTTACGTCGTATGTCTCGATGTGGTATATAACTTCTTCCAATGCATCAATGCCCTCCTGGGATTTTGTCAGATGAATTAATAACTACCGAATGATCCTTCCTCTATGCAAAGGACAAATAAAATAAAATAATAACGAACCTGCACTGTGAAGTGTAATTCATGATGGACAGTGCCAAGGTAGTCAGCAACTTCCTTAGCAGCTTTAAGATCAGGAGAACCCTACAAAAAATGGAACACGTTAAGTTTCTGTCCTACTGTATCCTCTGCTTGTATCACTCAACTAAACATCCCTCCATTTCTTATAAAAGATACTCATAAGAGCAAGAAAACAACTTAAATTTTGAAAGATGGCCTAAAGTGATTCTCAGCAATGAGGATAGACCAGTAAGCAATACTGGAAAATGTACCTTCAAACCGATGCAAAAGGTGTGCAGTTGGTTTCCCCACTGCCTGGCAACTTTTGTTTCAGCCAAGTGGCGTGAAACAACAGAAGCCACCAAAGAAGAGTCAAGCCCACCAGACAAGAGAACGCCAAATGGCACATCAGTCATGAGCCTCTTAATAACAGCCTGCGAAATTGGCAATCATCTAAGAAAATATAGTAGTTGATATACGTGAAGAAACTTAGCTTATGAAATATACCGTCAGACACAATAACTTATTCATACACTGTACATACTTAATAACCAATTAACATGGTTTTGAATAACATGCCATCTACTCCCTCCGTTCCAAAATACTTGTCTTTCTAGGCATTTCAAATGGACACAACATACGGATGCATGTAGACATATTTTAGAGTGTAGATTCACTCATTTTGCTCCGTATGTAGTCACTTGTTGAAATCTCTAGAAAGACAAATATTTAGGAACGGAGGGAGTATCTAAGATGTTAATACAGAGATCATTGCACTAAGACATAATTGTGATTGCAAGAGAGCTGCAAATAACCTATTATTACTCGTGAATTATCAACCAGGGTATTCCAAACAAGCATCGCCTAATCAGAGGCATCGATACATCATATCAACATGACGCAAATCAAGAAGAGATTAACATGAAATAATTATAAATGTGTACTTATGCATCAAAAGGTGCAAAAATGTAACAGAGAGCATAAGGAAAGGTGTGACCTTCTCGAAACTCTCTCGGATGAGGAGAGGATCGTAAGGGGTTGAGGGAATGCTTTCTGAAAACCATGAGGGGTTGTACCACCTCCTTAGGCCACCTAGCATAAATGTTAGAAAACAGATTACCAGGCAAGACAAATGGATATCTGAAACAACTAATAGTAGCTTATACTATTTTTGCCTTCAGAGTTTGCAAATCTACATGTATGGTATAATGCCTGATAAGATCGTCAATTTGTCACAAATTCATTAAGACATTTGAAGTTTTGAACCTGCTTTGCTTGAGTACAAGTGTCCAGGGGGGAACGATATGAAGCGCTCGCAATCATCACTCAACGCCTTCATCTCTGAAGAAAACCATACTGACCCTGGAATAACAACGAACATACAAATTAATGCATAGTAGCCACTACATAAATGCATAGAGTTGAGCCAAGTTGTAACAGATATAAACACTACAGCACCTGCTTATTCCAGAACAATGTACTTGCAAATACAAACAGCCAACTATATTTTTCAACAGTTCACAGAACTCAGAATCTTTGGCATAGCTAACTCCATATAACGAATTTAACAGTCAGTTTGGGAAATATTGTGTCTATCCACATCTTTCCCATCAGACATTCAAATTGCACACTGTCATAGGCATCACAACCTAGGCACTCCCTTAGTCTGGGTATACAAGATAATTTGGTTGGCCAAATATTTGACCAAAAAACAATCCTACGATATGTGAGTTATGTGACACAAAATTGATATCGTTTGAGTCGAATTGAAAAGCTTTTTCCTATGATTGTGATTCTGTAACTAGTAACAAATATTATGGGAAAAAAAGTCAATATGTCTTATATATCCAGATAGTGAGTGGCTCCTCTATATTCTACTGTAGTTATCAAACTACAGGTGGTGAGAGACAGCACTCCAGATTTTGTGGGATGTGAGCCCATGATAGATCTAGGGTTATTATCTTTTTTTTTGCAAATTAATTGGCCTTGTCCAATCCTATTCTAAGGAAATAGGCAAGCGGTGATATATCTACTTCTAATCTCAAACTGAATTTAAATCGGTATACATGCAACCTGTTTTTCTCCTCCTCGTGATACATGGATCGACCACTGAAACAGTTGCATGACCAAGCAAACCAATACCAAAAGTCCAGACCAAGATAAATTTGGGAGGAAAAAGATAAGAACTTCATGTTCATGATTTTGATCAAAGGGACAAAGTGTCTATAAGAACATAATCTTTGCATACCATCAAGACCCCAGCCCATGTATAAAGGACAGATACCAATAGCATCGCGTGCAGCGATGAAGCTTTTATCACGTGTGTCAAGAAGCACAAACGAGAACATGCCATCCAACATATCCACAAATTCTTCCCCATATTCCTCATACTGTGAAAACAATATAGTTCGAAATACAAATGTTAACAAATAAAATATATGCACTGGAGGACAATGCTTAGGTAAAGACCATAAAAAGTGTTGGCCGAAGCCAAGCTACACAATAGGACACCAAAAGAAACTGAACATAGAGAAATAAGAGTACAAACTTACTAGGTGAGCAATAACTTCACAATCACTACCAGTTTGGAACTGATGAGATTTCAGCTTAGCTTTCAGTTCTTCATGATTATAGATCTCACCATTCACCTGGAAAAGTCAAACAGACAAGATGTGGTTAAAAGAAAAGAAAAGAACAAAACACATTTTCTCAATTGGTACAGAAATATAGTGGATAAAAGGTCGTGTCTCAGAGATGCAATGAGCAGAGATCGGAGACAACATTTCTAAAATCCCATCACAAAATTATCCACAAAGAAATGCTAGTTGCCAAAAGCAGAATAGTGAGACATAATCATATGTTATACATGGAAATGAATCATAAAGGCACAGATAAGAAACATGAAAACAGTAAAATGGCATTCTGACTGCAGATACTGACCGTCACAACAACTGTTTTGTCCTCGTTGTACAATGGCTGGTCTCCAGATGTAGGATCAACAATAGCCAACCGCTGGTGTGCAAGATAGCAATCCTCAAAGCTGTGTATACCACTCCAATCAGGGCCTCTGTGCCGTAATCTATGAAAAATGGTAGAGTAATTCAGTGGGTGCATAAGATTTCATATACTGAACCATGTGTCACCTAAGGACATTTGAATAACAAGCAGCACACAGAAATTTTAGTTCACTATAGTACAGAAGATCTCTGAACCCAGTTTAATCTAATGCAACTTTGTGTTGAACAACAAGTCAACAGCTCAGTCTAATCTAAGGTGCAACCTTGAAAACTGTTACCCCGTGACCGTGCAGTTCCTGAAGAGGGAGAAGTTGCACAGACTAAGTGATAAGACATAGCAAAGGAAGCAGTCCTAATTCTGTATAAAAATATTCCATACTTGCGCGCACACACACACATTACAGAGGCGTTGCTACAGATACTACATTTCTCATAAAATATGAAATCAATGGCATTTAGGTATATGCAAGATCACACAAGTGAAGCACCTCATTAGGTCACCAAAATGCCCCTAGAGTCCAAATTATCATTTCTCATAAAATTGCAAACCTCAACGGACACACGCCTATATACTGTACACTACACTCCATTCCCTAAACTCAGAACCTTGTGGTTCCTGAGGACGTAGACATGCCCCAGCAGCCAGCAATCGAGGCACTCTCCCCAGAAAGAAAAAAGCTATAAGCTATCACGCACCACAAGCTCGCTCACAAACAATTTTATTTACAAAGTTGACCACAATTTCCCTCGCATATTAACAACTCATCTAACACAAACACATGAATATGCCAACACCAAATTATCCATCTAACACAAACTCATGAATATATCCAAATAGCTTTTCCATCGAACAATAATGACAATGATGTCAAATAACTAAAAATGGTAAACAAAGCGAGAGCGACATCACAGGGTCAAAGTGGACACACATCTCGCCTACTACTCCAAACCGCACAAATCCGCCGCCAACTTCAACTCAGAACCTCCGAGGCGGTCGAGCGCGCACGGGGCACAGGACCAAACACGCAGGGGGGAGGGGGGAGGGGGTTGAGACGGCCGGGGCGCGTTACCGGCGGGAGAGCTCGATGATGCGGGAGCGCTTGGCGAGGGAGACGTCGCCGACGCCGAGGACGGCGAGGATGCCGCACATGGTGGCGGCCGGCGGGACCTGCTGCGCACCGACGAGCTCTGAAGGTGATTTGACTAATCGCTGGGCTGAATGGAAAGAAACAGGGAACAAGGTCGTACCTCAAGCCTCGGTGGCCAGACGCCGCGGACGAACGGGGCGGGGACGACGATGCCCCGACGAGGACCGACGGGCGACGGCGACGGCGCCGGCGGCGACGCGGGCGCGGGTGGTGGTGGATGGCAAGGTACGGCGGCTCGGTGGTGTGGTAGAGCAGCAGGGAGGGGGGGGGGGGGGGGGGGGGGGCTAGGAGAGATGCGCGTTTGGGGCTTGTAGCGGGCCAGGCCGATCGCGCAGATTCGGCCCACGAAGCCCCGATTCGCCACATTTGGCAAGTCGGCCATTTGAATTTGGATCAATGTCCTACTTTTGAAAAACTAGACGCTTGGTAGGAAAAATACCCACTCACCATACTGCAAGCTTGGGAGGAAAAATACCCACTCACCATACCGCAAGCTTTTGCTAGAGAGATTTCTGATCATACCTCTTTGTTCCTGGACACAGGGGAAACTCATGCTCATAAATATATTTTTAGATATGAAAATGCTTGGTTGCTGAGAGAAGGCTTTAGAGAGTTGGTATATAACACCTGGAATGAGAGATACTTAGGGGATGTTTTGGATAGATGGCAATCAAGGTTGAGGAAATTGAGGCAAAAAGCTAAAGGATGGAATAGAAACATTGATGCTTGGTACAGAAAAATAAAAATGGAAATAATAAAGAAGCTTGGTGATTTAGATAAGAGAGCTGAGATCATGGGTTTGAGGGCGGTGGCTAGAAGTGAACAGAAAGAGCTTAGAGCCCAACTGAAAAGAGTAATGATGCAAGAGGAGATGAAATGGCTGCAAAAATATAAAGATTCGGAGATTAAAGATGGAGACAGAAATACTAGATATTATCATGCTAAGGTAAATGGGAAAAGAAGAAAAAACAAAATTGTTTCCGTTGAACAGGAGGAAGGGACTATAGAAGGGGATGAGAAGTTGATGGAATATATCACCAAGTTTTATAAAGAATTATTTGGACATCCTGAAGAATCTAGTATCTTATTGATAGAGATGGCGATGGATAAAATCAATGAACAAGAAAGAGAGGAGCTCTTGACACCTTTCTCCTTAAATGAAATTCATCAAGTGGTATTTGGGATGAAAAGAAATAAAAGCCCTGGCCCTGATGGATTCCCTGCTGATTTTTACCAAGATTTTTGGGAAGTGGTCAAATGGGATCTGAAAAACCTAGTAGATAGTTTTGCAAAAGGGGAAATTAAAATTGCTAGACTCAACTATGGCATAATTACTTTAATCCCAAAAACTAATGATGCTAGACAAATTCAGAAGTTTAGGCCCATTTGCCTGCTGAATATTAGTTTTAAAATCATCACTAAGATTCTGATGAACAGGCTGGCTAAGTGTGTGGCCCCTGTGATTTCTAAAACCCAAACTGCCTTCATTAAAGGCAGGTATATTATGGAAGGGATTGTGATTTTGCATGAGGCTCTGAATTCCTTTCATAAGAATAAAGAAGATGCCCTAGTTTTTAAAGTAGATTTTGAGAAAGCATATGACAAAATTAAGTGGCCCTTTGTTATACAAATGTTGAAAATGAAGGGGTTTCCTGACAAATGGTGTGACTGGGTGATGGAAACTATGAGAGGGGGACATGTTGGAATTAGAGTGAATGATGAAATTGGCCCATACTTTAAAACCTTCAAAGGATTGAGGCAAGGGGATGCCATGTCACCTCTGCTGTTTGACATTGCTGCTGATGCCCTAGCCTTTATAATGAGTAATGCCCTGAAGCATGACTTGGTTAAAGGGGTGTTAAACAGTGATAGAGGGAAGGGGATTAATATGTTACAATATGCTGATGATACCATATTCTTGATAAAGGATGAGATAGAAAGTGTGAAAAACCTTAAACTCATACTAGGAGCTTTTGAGCAAATGTCTAGGCTTAAAATAAACTTTCACAAAAGTGAATTGCTGTTGTTTGGCAAAGCCAGAGAAAAACAAATGATATACCAAGAAATACTAACATGTAAGATGGGGGATTTGCCCATAAAATACCTGGGGATGCCTGTATCTGAGAACAGAATCAGAAATTCTCATTGGGGATGTGTAACTGACAAAATTGAAAAAAGATGTGGGTGTTGGCAGGGGAAGTTACTGGGCTCCATTGCAGTGAGAATAACCTTGGTGCAAGCCTGCCTGACTAATATACCTCTGTTTATGATGTCCTTTTATGCTGTGCCTAAGGGGATTATAAAGAAAGCTGATTTCTTCAGATCCAGGCTGGTGTGGCAAGAGGATGAGAATGTAAAAAAATGCCATTTAGTGAATTGGAAAGATTGTTGTCTGCCCATAGAAATGGGGGGCTTGGGGATACTGAATCTGGAAATTATGAATATTACACTTCTAGCTAAATGGTTTTGGAAAATGGAAAATGAAAAGGGCCTGTGGCAGGATATTTTGGAAGACAAATATAGAAAAGGGGAGTGTTTGGCTTTAATATGTAAAAAACCAGGGGACTCACAATTCTGGGCTAGCCTACTAAAAATCAAAGAAATCTTTTACAAATTTGTAAAGAAAAAGGTGGGGGATGGGAGAAACACTAGGTTTTGGGAAGATTCATGGGTTGATAATAAACCTTTGAGGGAGGCTTACCCTAGATTGTATGATATATCCTTTGACCACAATATTACTGTGGAGGAGGCCATACAGAAAGGTTGGCATGGATTTATATTTAGAAGAACCCTACATGGAGAGACTGTGGAGCTTTGGAACAGTCTCAAAAAAAGATGTGAGGAAATTCAAATGCAGGGAGGGGATGACAAAATCCTCTGGACCCTCACTGCTGACCATAAATTCTCTGTGGGATCCTTGTATAGGAAATTGATAGCTGTTGGGATGAAATTCCCACAGAAATACTTGTGGAAGATTAAAGTACCTGCGAAACTGAAAGTGTTTTTATGGTTGATTAATAAAAAAAAGCATCCTAACTAGAGATGTACTGCTTAAAAAGGATGGAAGGGTGAGAAAAGATGTGTCCTATGTGGGAAAGATGAATCAATTGATCATCTATTCTTCTCTTGCTCGGTTGCTTCATTGTTATGGAGTTTGGTCAAATGTGTGTGTGGTTTTAAAACTGTGCCATCTAGTGTGAAAGATTGTTTTGGAGACTGGATTAGGAAATTTAACAAAGATAATAAGAAACTGGTGCTGGTGGGGATTCCAGCCCTGCTTTGGTCAATTTGGAAAAGCAGAAATGCAATTATCTTTGAGAATAAAAGGATCCTTTATATGTTGTCAAGCTAATGTGCAGGTGGTTAATTGACTGGTCTATTATGCAGATAAAGGAGTCGTCAAGAAAAACGTTGGAGCTGGGAGTAAGGGTGCTAGAGCAGGCAGCAAATGAAGTGTTCACAGCCAAGCAGGGGTGGAGGATCAATGTTGCTAGATTGGAATGAAGAAAGTCTCTCATGCGGATGGTGAACCTGGTGTTTGGTGCTCCTGTAGAATAGATCCTTGGCTCCTTTTTACTACTTTTGCTTCTGCGTTGTTGTAATGGCTCTCAAGGTAGTTTGAACCCGGTTTGGCAGCTATGAACTTGGGGATATATGGTGTGGCTGACCCTTGTTGGTCGTTGGGGTTGCTATTTGATCCTGTTGAGTCCGGTTGGATCTTTTCGTTTACTTTTGAACTCTTATGTAGAACTTTGTGGTTTTCAGTAATGAAAATCGGAAGGGGCAAGCCCTTCTTTGATAAAAAAAAAGAATTTGGATCAATGTATGCACCGAGTGAGAATGTAGATGCTCATGTATCACACAGGAAAGGAGTCGTGTTATTCTCATAGTTAAATAAAAAAATGTCCGCATAGCTCCACCGAACCATAGGAGAAGAAATGTGCAGTATGGTTTCGAGTTATCCCATTCATTGAAAATGCCCGTGTGTGCACGATGAAAAATGCCCACGTAAGTAGTGAAAGATGTTTCGCCTTCAAGAAAAAACAAATCCTCTTTATCTAGAGTGAGAAAAAAATGGAGATAATTTACAGTAGTTCGCTCAAAGAGTGTGCTATGGCCACAACAACGTGTTGCTAGTTCTGACAGATTTCACAAAGGTCCAAATTACCAATAATGGGGTGAGAAAATAAAAAATAGAAAATAAAAGTAGGTGGAAAGAACGAAAGAAAATAAGGCGGGAACAAACACAGGTAATTTTTTTTCGTAATCTCACTTAGGCGACAATTTTATTTGAGAAAAGAAAGAATAATTACTTGGGCAAGACTTGTCCGCTAGTTAGCCTACGACTGGACCCCCAAAAAAACCTATAATTGAACTGGCTCTTCTTCTCCCTGTAAAGATGAACACCGTATTGGAGAGAGAAAGAAAGGCAACGTCGGTGCACTTGTCGTCGTGGAACTCATGGTTTTTGGTACGACCTAGAAACCCAAGAAGAAGTACAACCAAGAAAATAGAAAATAAAATGGAAGAGAAAATAACCCAAAAATGAAGTTGAATCTGTGTAAAAACAGAAATGTTATTTAGCCGATGTCAAGTTTTTCGCCACTTCCAGTGAGCGCGTTGGTTTCCCTTCGATCTCCTAGCGCGAATAGCGGCACTAGGCTGGTGCCACAAAGCGACATATGTGGTTAAACTTGATATATACTCTTATATGGTTAAATTTTGGCCCAAAAAATCTGAAAATTCCAAAATTTTCACATCTTGGAAAGAACAACAATCCCTAATTTTTGCCATGTGCACATTGCAAATCCTAAAAGTTGCCATGTTTTTTAGAATTCATTTTCTAAACTTGCCATGTGTAATTTTATAATTTTTGCCATGTACATACCCTTTACAAATCCCAAAAATTGCCATGCTTTTTATAGGAGATTTTTTTAAACTTGTCATGTGCAATTTATTATATGTAGCATGGCAATTTCCTTATTTAAACCATGGAAAAAATTCAATTAGTCCACGGCAATTTTATTCATTACACCACGGTAGTTCTGTTGTAGGTACCATGGCAATATAATTATTTATGTAGCATGGAAAGTTATACCGTTGTAGTTTTTTAGGAAGCATGGAAAATTTATTATTTTAGACCATGTCAAAATTTTTAGTTATACCATCTCAATTTTATTAATTTTGCCATGGCAGATTTAAAGTTAGACCATGGCAATTTATTAATTAGACCTTGGCAATTTTTCGTGTCTTTTACAATTTTTTTGTCTTTGGACCATGGCAAATTGATTGGATTTATCTAGATAACACATATTTTCATGTTGAAGTTGCCATTGAATCAATATGCTGTTTTACAAATTAGAGCATGGGACTTTCTTTTTGCAGATACCATGCCACATTTGTTTTGGATACACCATGATTAAATTTTAAATCAGAGGATGGTAGTTTTATAAAGTGCATGGCAACTGTAAATTTATGTTTCTATGCTTTTTTGTATTAGTTTTTTTGGTTGATGCCATTTTCTTTGCAAAAAGGTACTAAAATGGGCCAAGCCAACCGGGTCGCGCTGGAACCACACTACAACGAATAAACGCGAGAGGGGCACTGGTTCGCTGGATGGACCTCCCCGTTCGCCTCCTGGTGCCTTCCCTGGGAACGATCACCAGCTATTGGGGTCTTAAAAAATTATGATTAAACCGCTCATCATAAATCCTTCCCACACAAGGAAACAACCATGGTTGCCTACTGTTAATTTTTCTTGGTCAAAAAAACAACCGTGGTTGCCACTGAACTAGTGTTTTTCAGGTCTAACCTATAAACCCAGAGATATACTATAGCAATTACCCCCTTCCTTTCAAATTAATTGAAGTTCTATGTTTGTACCAAGTTAACCATGTGTTTAAGTTTGATAAACACTGAAAACACTTCATGGCTTTTTCCTTCTCGCAACTAGAATGGCTAGGGCACTCGTCGCCTCCGGACTTTGTCGACGAGCCAGTGGATCCACCTCCCCTCTGCATGTCACCAAGGCAACCAGTGGCAGGGATGGGGGATCCCATTGCCTCGGCCCTAGCTAATAGTTTAGATTAGGATATTTTTTTCATTGCCGACTTTCAGGAGTTGATCCTTCGCAAGTTTGCTCGTTGGGGCGGAGTCGAGGGAGCTCTAGCATATATTCTTGTTGTCTCCTTGAGACGGCAATGTTAGGATTTCCCGTGTGTGTGTGATGGCGAGAGTTGGTGTAAGAAGCTTCGGATCAATTTAAGGGTTCAATGATGAAAAGTGTCGCCAGGGCGCAGGTCCTAGGGTCACATGCACGAAAGACTTTTCGGTTGTCACCATCAAGGTCATGCTAACTCCGGTACGGAAGCGGGGATAGAGGCAAGTAGGCGGCTCATTCTGGCGGTCGTAATGATTGTTCAGTGGTCATCAATGTAATTTTTATTATGTTTGGGGTGCTTTGTACTTTAAGTGAGCCTTTATAATTGATCATGGTCCTTTTTGCACAAAATATTTTTGGCCAATTCTGTAGAAAAACAATGTTAAGATCTGTAATATTAGTAAAACGAACTAATCTGGTATTGTAGATAATGATACATTTTTACATGGAATTCGCAAAAAAAGAAGATATATTTTTACATGGACTTGCTTAGTTTTGAAGCGGAGGGAGCACGCAAGATGGCATGATTAGTCAAAGTACCTGATCAATCTGTTTGCATTTCCATAAATTAGTGATGAATCATGTACCTTCCAAAATTCCGAAGAGAAGAAAAGAGCATTCGCTTCCTCTTCATGTTATTAGCGCACATGCATGCTGTTGTTCCTACCAAGTTAAGGAAAACAATCTCTCTGCGTCCCGACTCCCGAGCGATCGACGATGGCCTTCCTCATGGGCGTCATCGTGAGCCTCTCCTTCTGGCTGCCCGTGTCGGCGCTCTTCTGCTGCGCGATCTACCTCTGCCGGAAACCAGCGGAAGCGCCAGCGCCAGCGCCAGAGAACGTGGCGGCCACCGCCACGGGCCGAAGAAGGGAGAAGTGGAGGCTGGGGTGCTTCCGGTACTCCGCCGCGGCGGTAGGCGGCGGCGGGAGCGGAGTGGCGGAGAAGGTGTGCGCGATCTGCCTCGGGGAGCTGGCGGCCGGGGAGAAGTGCAGCGAGGTGCCCGCGTGCCGGCACGTGTTCCACCGGCGCTGCATCGCGCTGTGGATGGAGAAGAAGAGCACCTGCCCGCTCTGCAGGGAACCCATCGCGCCGGCGGCGGCCGGCGACATTGTTTAGCTGGTTAGGCAGGCTAGGTTTGCTTGTGCATGCTCCCTACGTTGCTAATTCATTAATGTTGATGCGGCCGGATCAATTGTTTCTTGTTAGTTGGTCATGCACGAGCTTAACTTCTGATCACTACTGAAATCTGCTTCTTTGCCGAGTATCAGAGTACTCGATGAAATATCATTTACACTCGGCAAAGTCTTTATCGAGTTTTACTGTTTTGTCGAGTATTTTTTTTGTCACTCGGTAAAAGCCCTGTTTACTTACTGCGCGAATAAAATGCACTCGGTGAACAGCCAGAACTTCAAAGGTAGATTTTTCTGTAGTGGATATCGCCTAACCTTGTTGTCGATATCGTCCCCGTTAGTGGCACACGCGGGAATTATAATGCCGGAGCCAAGTAGGCCATGCAACTACCAGTGTTAGCATATAGACGACGAAGCATATACTAGAAGAAAAAAATTAAGATGAAAAAAATGTAGAAATGATGTATGCGGTGATTATCTAGATGAAAATTCGGCGGTGCCCCCACATTGGCAAGGGTACAGTTGAGAGTTGTTATCTCTTTGCTCGGAGTAACTCAAGAGTGGTCTCGGGACTTTCCCACGGAGCAGGGATGGTGGCTTCTCCATGCGGCTATGGTCTTTCGAGTTAGCTCTGACTTCCCCTTGGGGAGCTAGCAACCTCTCGTGGTGATGAGACGAGGCATGGCTCCATGTGAGCTCCCTCGGGGTTTGTCCTCTTCCCGCCAAGGCTCGTGCGAGGCCTCTCCATGAAGATGGCAAAGCGAGGCCTCCAAACCCAAGGCCCTGCTGTTTCTCGGGACCTAGACAAGCTCCCATCAATCAAGGCACTCTTTGTCGGAATAAAAAGACATCACACACCACGGCTCGCTCACAAACTAAAACTAAGTTACCACAACTTTCCACGTGTATCGACAATTCATCTCGCGCAAGCTCCTTGTGAGTATCTTCGTACTAAATAAGACAAAACTAAAAATGATAAATAGAGTGGAGGTCACATCACTCTACCAAAGTTTCCCCGTATCTCGCCTACTGTTCCAAACCATACAATGTTGGAATTTGGTCTCAGGCAACAACCCGAGAGAAACCACGGGGAAGTATATAGCATTTGCGATCTTCCTTGTTGGGCTAGGCCCTTTGTAGTTTAAATGAACTAGTTCAACCTTCAAGTAGAAAAAGCAATCTAGAGATTGTTGTTGTTGTTGTTGTTGTTGTTGTTCTCCTTTAGATCTGCGAGCAATGAAAAACAAATCTTTTTTATACAGACACCCGTGCTAATCAACTTACAATTGAACCCCATTTAATTAAAAGGAACTGTTTGGACCTCTTGCAGTGAATCTTCTCTGCGTAAAAATGGACAAGATGAACAAAGTTCGCACACGCGTGCAACTAAGGCTGCGTTCAACTGACATTGTGGTGGATTATCATAGTCCCATATGTTTCCTCATATAAGATGATATGCCAGCTCTGTCTTTTGAAAGTACTCATGGGGGTAGGGTGTGCGTGCATGCGGTCATACGGGTGAGTGTATGCTCGTGTATATAACCGATTTCAAGTGTACCGTGCTCAAAAAATTAAATAAAAGGATGTTTCCTCATATCTGACCTATAGCTAGAAACCTAAGAAATAGCAATTGCGCAAGATGGTATGTGTATGAGATCCCAAAAGCAAACGGCCGGGCCGTGTTTGCGTTGCCTTTCTGAATCATACCTTCCACTTAACAACGCTGTGAAAAAAGAGCATACTTTCCATTTATAAGGGCCACACGGTCCATATCCAACTCGACTCATCTTATACAGTACACGTAATCGAGCTAGAGCACCGGCCGGAGAAGCTGCGCCGTCGTTATTACCAGCCCATATATACCGCAAGAAAGAGATCACCGGCGGCAGCTAATATAAAGCCGTGAATTAAAAGCAAGCAATCTCCACGTCCCGATCGACCAGAGCGTGCCAACGACGGCTATGGTCGACCCTTTTCTGGTCCACGCCCTGGTTTGTGTTTTCGGGCCGTTTCTATGTGTCTTGCTCTGCGCCTGCCCCTGCCCCTGCGCGAGTGCACTCACGACGCACCCGTCGCCCGGGACGGTCGTCGGCGCCACAGGTCTCGGGTCGCAGCACCGTAGCCCGGCGGCTCGAGCGCCGGAGCCGGTTGTCGTGGAGAAGCCGCGGCTGCGGTACTTCCTGTACTCGGTGGCCGCCGCCACGGAGGAGGATGGCGGAGTGAGGGGGGCGTCGGTGGTGGTGTGCTCCATCTGCCTGGAGGCGCTGGTCGACGGGGCGGAGTGCAGCGAGGTGCCGGCGTGCCGGCACGTGTTCCACTGGGGCTGCCTCGCGCTGTGGATCACGAAAAAGAACACCTGCCCGCTCTGCAGGAGGCCTGTCATGCCGGGGTCAGAGCCCCTCTCGGCTGCCGAGGAGATGGTCTAGGAGAAACGATACGGTGAAAGAAAACAAAGATGTCGCGGTGAAAACCGAATGAAACTATGCTTCAAAGCTCGTGAAACATTTGGAAATAGAAATTAAACTATGTTGTTGAGGCCGTGTTCTGGCTTGATGATTAACCCACGAAGATGTTTGTTGTTATAGCTTCAGAGGAAAGTAAATTTGTTGCTTTATCTTGTACCATTTTTTAACATCCTTATGCATTGAATTTTACGTGTTTTTTTTATCGACTAGCATTTTTTTAGAAACAAAAACACGCGCATTCACATACACGCGTATACACTTATCCATATGAACGGATACACGCAGAGATTTAGTCGTCGGGTAGTCCTGGCCATGGGCAGCCCGGCCCGAAAAAGCCCGACCTGGCCAGGCCCGACGCTGCTCCTAGGCCGGGCCGGGCCGGGCCTAGATTTTGAACCCCAAGGCCGGGCCGGGCCGGGCCTGGGCCCATCGTTTCCGCGTTTTCCTGAAGGACGGGTCGGGCCGCCCCGAAGCCCGACGGGCTTTTACGTGTTTGGGCCGGGCTCGGGCCCAGAAAACAGGCCCGACGGCCGGGCCGGGCCGGGCTCGGGCCTGGGTTTTTTGCGTCGGGCTTGGCTAGGCCTGGCCCGAAGCCCGGCCCGGCCCGAGGTATGGCCAGGTATATTGTCGGGTCTTGTGACCGAAGAAATCACCACATGTACTTCATTGTCAACGAGGATGTTGTCTCCCACTAACAGAATATTTCGCCTTTATGAGACACATAAATGTCAAAACTGGTGATGCATGTCGAAATGCCTGGGGTGGTGGTGGTGGTGGTCGTCGTCGATCGGGAGAAATCCATGTCAGCTTGTCCGACACCGACGCGGTAACTCCTGCAGGCGCCATCGGTCCTTCCTGAGGGGCGTCGGGTGTATCCCTTCCCCACTATCCCCCGTGTACCGGGGAAAACCCTAGAACTTGTTCGGGCAACAACAGCGACGCCGTCTCATCCCTTCTTGATGGTGTTGCTTGGTGCACACGCTTTGGGATGCTGGGAGCGTGGTGGTACTTCTTCGGAGGGTGCAGTGGTTGCCGGGCTTCCTCTCTCCGTTGATCTGCCGGTGCCGACATTTATTTTTCTTCTTTTTTCTTCTTGTCTTTCCTTTTGGGCTTTTTTGTGTTGTGGCCCCAGCAAACTAGATGTATCGGTCGTCTGTTTTATATATAAAGCGGGGGGACCCTTAATCGGACAATCACCCTCCTAACCATCCAACCACATATTTTTCGTTCTTTTATATAGGATTTGATTCCGACGAAGAAGAGGCCATTTGAAGTGACATGTTATCGAATTGATGCTTCCACTCAATATGCTATAGCTGACCTCACTCAAAAAGTTCAGGTTGGTTCTCGCCGACTAGCACTTTGGGCTGACAAAGAAGAGATGGAAAAGACCCTCGGAGCCGACCCAACGTACCATGAGTATGAACCGGACTAATGTAAGCTTGTTAGTCAAGTTAATGTGTAACAGCTGCCGTTTTTCAAGTTTGTGGACTAATGTGGGCACCACACTTTCTTGCAACCCCTACACTAATTTAACTAACTGTACACCTATCGATACGTGTGAATTTCCATTTTTCAAAAGTTTGCTTCAAAAAGAAGAAGAAAGAACACACCAAACCGCTAGCTCCACTCTTGACCCACTTTTCTTCTTATATCTTCTCCTTCTTATTAGCTTAGTCGGCGCCACTCCCCTCCTCTCATTTTCTGGCTGCATTGGTGGCGCCCTGCCTCCCCTCACCTCGCCCTGGCTCTAGTCCCATGCCTCCTCACCTTATCTCTCCATTGACATTGGTTACACCCTGTCTCCCTCATCTCCCCCATCCTCTTGTTCTCGTGTAGCCTCCTCTCTTCTCTCCATTGGCACCGGTCTCCCTCCCCTCCCCTCATATCTCCCCTTCACCTACCCGTGTTGCCTCCTCTAACCTCTACATCGCCATCAATCCCTTACTTGACAACATCATCATGTCAGCGTGAGTGGAAGGATGTGAGACACAATCGGCATGTTGTTCTCCATGTCGGCCTTGGCAACTGGAGCTCGTGGCGGAGCCACCTCGTCATCAATCATGACAACTAGGAGCTCAGAGCACCCCTTCTTTCTCGTTGGCCAAGTGACTCCGCCCCTAGGTGTGTATTGTTGCTTTCATCCCCTCAAGATCGGTGTGGAGCTTGATATGGAGCCTCTTCACCACCGCAGTGGCTCATATGCAATGGCTTAGCTTTGTTGGCGTCGTCAGTGAGCGGGGACCCTAGACAACCACATTATCACACTTATTTGGTGGCCGACATCATCACCAGCCGTCAACATTACTTATGTATTTTTGCCTCGAATGCACATCCAAGATGAGCTTTTTTACTATCTCAGAAGCATGTCTATCCAAGATGAATTTTTGTCTCGATTTATTTACTAAGCGCATCCCTAAGCATCATGCATTGTACAAGGCCTAAAGGTTACGTCTAAATGATATTGCGGTGGATTATCATAGTCCTCGATGTTTCCCCAGGCCTGACCTAGAAACCCAAAGAAGTAGCAATTGCACAAGATGGCATGTGCATAAGGTCCCTATAAAGCACACGGCCGGGCTTGTTTGCGTTGCCTTTCTGAACCATACCTTCCGGTTATAAAGTGTTTTTTTAACACATTCCGGTTATAAAGTCACACGGTCCATATCTAACTCACCTTATGCGTACGCGTAATCAAGCTAGAGCACCGGCCGTCCGGCCTTACTCCGTATATACTGCAAGAAACAGATCACCGGCGGCAGCTAATACAAAGCCGTGAATTAAAAGCAAACAATCTCGGCGTCCCGATCGACGAGAGCGTGATGGTCAACCCTTTTCTGGTCTTCGCCCTAGGTTGCGTTCTTGGGCTGGTTTTCGTGCTTTTATGTTACGTGCTCTACGCCTGCGCATGCGCCTGGCAATCACGTCTTTGGGGTGGCACCCGTCGCCCGAGGCAGCGCCGGCGGGGGTCGTCACCGCCACAGGTCCAACTCGAAGGAACGCGCAGCCTGGTAGCCCGGCGGCACAAGCGCCAGAGCCGGTCGTCGTGGAGAAGCCGCAGCTTCGGTATTTCCTGTACTCCGCGACCGCGGCCGCTGCTGCTGCCGCTGCCGCGGAGGGGGGCGGCGGAGTGAGAGGGCCATCGGAGAAGGTGTGTCTGATCTGCCTGGACGCTCTGGAGGACGGGAAGGAGTGCAGCGAGGTGCCGGCGTGCGGCCACGTTTACTGCCGGGAATGCATCGCGATGTGGATGAGGAGCCGGAACACGTGCCCACTGTGTAGGGTGCTCATCGTGCCGGGGTCAGTGCCACTTTCAGCTGCCGACAACATACGGATGTATATAGATATATTTTAAAGTTTAGATTCACTTATTTTACTCCGTATGTAGTCCATAATAGAATCTCTAAAAAGGCTTGTATTTAGGAACGGAGGGAGTATGTGGTTGCGTTGTTACTGGATTTGAATCTCGTCTGTCGTGTGAGCTAGTTTAGGGTTTTACTTAGTTTGATTGATCTGTTATATGGTTAGTTATTTGAATTCGGCGGGTTGTCATGCGCTAATGTTCAATTCGAACACACTGGAACGTTTTTAATGACTTCAGTCCCCTGGTATCCTTAGATTCTCTAGTGCTTTTGTTCGTGGATGTAGGCTTTATACCCCATGTGCCGTTTGTTGATGTAGGTTTGTATGTATTGTTCTTTGTGTTTTGTAGGAATAGCAAGTGAACAAGCTTAGGTTTGCCTCTGTAGCTCCTTTTCAAACCTTACGTCTAGTGGGAATTTCCTCTGTTCATTCCAGGGCGTTTGATGTGGGCTGTTTTTCGAGTGAGATGCGTTGTTTAGTGGTGTAGTGTGACTGTGAATATCCTAGTGGATTTACACTGTAATCCTTAGTGGATTCACATTGGATTTTCTTAGTGGATTTTTCACTGTAATTCTTAGTTGATTTACAATAGTCCGGTGGATCAAGCACCAGAGCCGGTGGTCATGGAGAAGCCACAACTAGGGTCCTGTGCTCTGCGGCCGCCGCCGCGGAGAAGGATGGCCGATTGAGGGGGCATCGAAGAAGGTCTGCGCGATCTGCCTGGATGCGCTGGAGGACGGGAAGGAGTGTAGCAAGGTGCCGGTGTGCAGGCACGTGTACTTCCAGGATTGCATCGCGCTATGGATGAGGAGCCAGAGCACCTGCCCGCTCTGCAGGCAACTCATCATGGCAGGGGCGGAGCCACTCTCGGCTGCCATGGAATGGTCTATGAGAAACCATAAGGTGACAGAAAACAAAGATGTTGCGGTGAAAATCAAATGAAATTATGCTGCAAAGCTTGTAAAACATTTGAAAAAAATAAAATAAACTATGTTGTTGAGGTCGTGTCTAGCTTGATGATAAACCCACGAAAATATTTGTTGTTATAATTTGAGAAAGTAAACCCATTGCTATCTCTCATGTATTTTTCTTGTGTTTACCATCCTTAAGGGCACTCCCGATGCTTTGTATTTTAAGTGCTTATTTATACCAACTAACATTTTTTTCTTTGAGAAACACAATATAGAGGTAGACGCTCATATACATGCACATACATATTAGGAAACGTAGCATGCAATTTCAAAAAAATTCCTACGCTTACGCAAGATCTATCTAGGAGATGCATAGCAACAAGAGGGGGAGAGTGTGTCGACGTACCCTCGTAGACAGGAAGCGGAAGCTTTAACTTAACGCGGTTGATGTAGTCGAACGTCTTCTCAAATCAACTGATCAAGTACCGAACGTACGGCACCTCCAAGTTCTGCACACGTTCAGCTCGATGACGTCCCTCGAACTCTTGATCCAGTAGAGGTACGAAGGAGTCGATGAGTCCCGTCAGCAAGACGGCGTGATGACGGTGTCGGTGAAGTGATCCGCGCAGGGCTTCACCTAAGTACTACGACAATATGACCGAAGGAGTAAACGGTGGAGGGGGACACCGCACACGGCTAAACAATTGATGTGCTTTGGGGTGCCCCCCGCCCCGTATATAAAAGAGAAGGGGAGGAGGCCGACCACAAGGGGCGCGCCAAGGGGGGAGGAGTCCTACTCGGACTCGACTCCTAGTATGATTCGGCCCCCCTTTTTTTCCTTCTTCGGGAGGGGGAAAAGGGGGAAGGGAGAGGAAGAGGAGAAGGAAAGGGGGGCGCGCCCCTCCCCTAGTCCAATTCGGACTCCCCATGGGAGGGAGCGCGGCCACCACTTGTGGGCTTCCTCCCCTCTCTCATATGGCCCATGTAGGCCCAACAATTTCCCGGGGGTTCCGGTAACCTCCCGGTACTCCGAAAAATGTCTGAACCTTTCCGAAACCATTCTGGTGTCCGAACATAACCTTTCAATATATCAATCTTTACCTCTCGGCCATTTCAAGACTCCTCGTCATGTTCGTGATCTCATCCAGGACTTAGAACAACCTTCGGTCACCCAAACACATAACTCATATAATACCTATCGCCATCGGGTGTAAAGCGTGCGGACCCTACTAGTTCGAGAACTATGTAGACATGACCGAGACACCTCTCCGGTCAATAACCAATAGCGGAACCTAGATGCTCATATTGGTTCCCACATGTTCTACGAAGATCTTTATCGGTCGAACCGCAATGTAAACATAGTTATTCCCTTTGTCACTGGTATGTTACTTGCCTGAGATTCGATCGTCGGTATCTTCCTACCTAGTTCAATCTCGTTACCGGCAAGTCTCTTTACTCGTTTCATAGTGCATCATCCCGCAACTAACTCATTAGTCACATTGCTTGCAAGGCTTCATATATGATGTGCATTACCGAGAGGGCCCGGAGATACCTCTCCGATACTCGGAGTGACAAATCCTAATCTCGATCTATGCCAACCCAACAAACACCTTCGGAGATACCTGTAGAGCATCTTTATAATCACCCGGTTACGTTGTGACGTTTGATAGCACATAAAGCATTCCTCCGGTGTCCGGGAGTTGCATAATCTCATAGTCGGAGGAATATATATTTGCCATGAAGAAAGGCAGTAGCAATAAAACTGAACAATCATTAGCTAAGCTAATGGATGGGTCTTGTCCATCACAACATTCCACTAATGATATGATCCCGTTATCAAATGACAACTCATGTCCATGGCTAGGAAACTTAACCATCTTTGATCAATGAGCTAGCCTAGTAGAGGAATACTAGGGACACGATGTTTTGTCTATGTATTCACACATGTATCAAGTTTCTGGTTAATACAATTCTAGCATGAATAATAAACATTTATCATGAATAAGGAAATATAAAATAACAATTTTGTTATTGCCTCTAGGGCATATTTCCTTCAATACACTCACCTCGATGAATCACACACAAACCTTACCCTAAGAGGGATTCTAATAAACTGAGCCGATGGGTCTTGAGGTTTACTAAATCACCACAAATGCCTCACCATCGGCAGAAATGTCGCCTCCCACTAAAAGAATATTCTGTCTTTATGAGTTACACATATGTCAAACCTGGAGTTTGATCTCTAGGGGGTAAGGATATAACAGTCCTCCTAATCATTGAGCCACATGTTGGTTCGTAAAGACTAGCACTTTGGTCTGACAAAGGAAACCGGCAAAGGCAACAAGAGTTCTTACCAATTTTGCCCCAAATGCAACTCCAGCCTCGATACGCAATAAGGGGTCTCACCCATTTTTGTCCCAGTCGCAAATACATTTAGACACACAACTGAATGCCCGCAACGACAGTGCAATTAGGTGTGGGAGGAGAGTTTTCATGATTTTTGTTTTATTTTAAAAAAATATTTATTTATATTTTTTCATTTTTATATAAGTTTATGAAATTTTCTTAAAACTATGATTTTTTTACAAATCATGTTTTTTTTAAATTGTGATATTTTCTAAAATCCATTGACATTTTTTAATTTCACAAACTTTTTTGTATTTGCTATTATTTTTGAATTCTTGAACATATTTTGAAAATTGCTAATTCCTTTCTAATTCTCAAACTTTTTAAACCAACAACACATGCAAATGAAGCCAACAAACTAAAGCCCATCCCAAATGACGTCAGAGGACAACTCAATGCACCAACTAAAAAAACCAACAGACAGACTTTTTTCTTCTTCTTTGAACCAGACAAAGCTTGGTAGATCCGTAGATGAAAAAAGACAATTGACTTGTTAAAAAAACCACACAAGGAGTATAACTTGTGTGTCAACCCCACACCACCCCACTATACATTCACAAACCATGCATGCATGCCATAGGGGGACCGATAGGCACCGGTGCACCGGCCTAATTTTTGGGCCGGTCGACCACCCACTGTTAGATTGGCCCTCATGTGACCGTTCGATCAAAGTCAACGAATCCCCTTTCATCCCAATCTTCTTCCCCCCGCTTGTCTCTGCCACATCGTCGCGTCGTCCGCCTCGCCACAGGCCCGTCCACCCATCCTGTAGCTCTTCGCGTCCCAACCCGCCATCGCAGCTCCCTCCTCACCGCCATGGCCGTCCCCTCGCTCGCCGTTGTAGGCATGCATCACCGTTTCCAACAAAAGAAGAACTCAGCAAAGAAATCCGGTCATCACCGGTCGCAGCAAAAAAAACCATTGGTGGTAGCAAAACAAAACATCGGTTCCAGCAAAACACACAAATGCTTCCCTGTTGCTGTCGCCATAGTAGAAAAAATTTAGCCGGTTCCAACAAAAAATCTCAAGAGCATAACTACCATGGTTGGGTTGAAGCAAAAGAAAAGGCCGGTTCCAGCAAAAATTAACATGATTGAAGCAAAAAAATCTCAGCAAAAAAACTAGAGTAGTGTTCTTGAAGCAAAAAGAACTTATGGTTCCAGCAAAAAAAAGTGCGATTCCAGCAAAAAAAAATACCGATTCCAACACCTCAGATTAAGGTGGTCGTAGCTTTTTCCCTAGCCGGTTCCAGCACCTCGAAGTGTGGATGCAACTTTTTTCATGGCCGGTTGCAGCTTCTTCAGCAATTGCAGGAGGGAAAGGAGGGTTAAGGATGGGTGACGTAGGGGATGGAGTTCATCCATGGCTGCTGGAGAGAGAGAAGGTGATGGAGTTCATCCATGGCTGCTAGGGAGAGAAGGGGAAGGAGTCCAACCATGGCTGCTAGAGAGAGAAGGGGATGGAGTTCATCCACGGAAGCAGCTGCCCTGCTCGCATCGGCTCCGTTGCCGCTCAACCCGCCGGCGCTAGGATTTCAAGGATTCAGAGAGAGAGAACGGCGGCAAGGGAAGAACTGGATAGGTCTCGCGTTGGGGGTGGGGATAAGGTTCCTGTGGATAGCGGTGGGCAAGCAGTCACGTGGGTCCATGTGGGCTTGCGTTGTGCGAGGAGGCGACCGGCCCAGTTTTGGCCGGCTGACCGATTGCAACCGTTTCCTATAGGGATACTCCTCCATGCACATCTATCAATTTTCTCCATAATTTCTTGTGTTAATAGTACCTTCATTTTTTCAGCGTGTTAATAGTACGTGATGAGCAACTGTGCGTGCATGTGACAAAAGCTACACGAGTTCACACACACATATGTTTTTTTTGCGAGAAAAGTTTCAATCTATTGATCAAACTGTCAAGATAGTATAAATAAACATCAGAAGTACGGTTCGTAGACCACCTAGCGACTACTACAAGCACTAGTGTGAGACGAAGGCGCGAGGCCGTATTCGCCCCTCACTCATCAGAGCCGGGTAAACCTTATTGTAGTACATAGTCGGGAAGTCATCATGCTAAGGCCCCATTGGACCAGTGCATCAGAACAACAACCACCACCGATGAAGAGAAACATAGATCGAAAGGATCCAACATGTAGACACACGAACACAATCGTACGAAGATAGGATCCACATGGATCCACTGAAGACAAACATCGACCGAATCCCACGAGATCCGTCGAAGACAAATCTTCACATGCCGTACGACAATACTAGAAACACCACCTGAACAGGAACTAGACAGGGAGACCATGCATATCCGCTGGCTAATTTTTTCACTTATGGCAAATTAATGCAGAGTGAAAGCAGGGGCGGAGACGGGGGGGGGGGGGGGGGGGGGGGGCGAGCAGGGGCTAGACCCCCCCCCCCCCCAATCGATCGGCCCCCCTCAACAATACGTACAGGTTTTACTGCTGATTTGATGCCTAATTAGCCTTAGTTTTAGGGAAATTCGGCCTTTTTTTTAGGGGAAATTCGGCCTTAATTTTTTTTTTGATGGATCGGCCTTAATACATGGCCACATGCAAACACCCACACCACGGACGTGATGGAATGGGCCAAGCCCAGATCTATTAGCCCATAGGTCTTCGATTCTGCACGTACGTGTGTGCGTGCCGTTCGCTTCCTGTTCTCTTTGGCCTTTGGAAGTCCATCGTCCATCCTCGATCTTCGCCGCCACCGTCTACGCTAGCCGCTAGGTTTTCTTCGAGTATCAGACATGGCGAGCGTCCACGCTGGTGATTGTCTTACCGGTGAACTGCGGTTGCTGCACGCCGGTACAAGACTATTACCAGCCGATCCAATTGGCGAAGGTCCCCGGCTGTCCGAATCTCCAATCTCGACGGTTCAAGAGCGACAGCATGACTCTAATCTAGCCTGAGTCCCAAGGTATACTACAATACAGTAAATCTGCAGGTAGTTATACAAGCCATCTATTGAAATTGCCTTTTCGATCAATTGCAAACTATATAATTGAGGGTCCCATAGTTGAGTCACTAGACTAGAATTGCATAAATTAAAGCACGGAGGAAGATACCACCGAATTATTAGTCGTTCGTTTTACCCTCCGATTATACCACTAAAAATGCAAATCTATTGTATATACATCAAGGAAATAACTACAAACATTGTTTGGATTATTGACAACTTCTTCGATGGACCTTGTTGACATAGATCTCTGTCAAAATTAGTACATAAAATATACTATTTTCAATTGCAAAACATATATTCACCGCATTTTTACATCGATGCTATATTAATAATAAATATCTTTTTAGGTTACATCTCTTGTACGGTCTTGGTATTTTCTTCGCCCCCCTATACCCAATTCCTGGCTCCGCCCCTGAGTGAAAGGATACTTGTTGTGTTGTTGTGGGTTGGGCGCTTGTCTCACTACAAACACACAAATAGCACGAAATCGAGACAAAAACAAACAAATAACGGACAATGGGTGGGACGGAGAGCTTATTTCTCTGCTGACGTGGGGTAATGTCCCCAAAATAAAATAAAATTGGTGTGTACGTCCCAACTAAATGAGCCCTAGACAGATCTCAAAATAAATATGTGTTTGTTAAAAGCATGTTAACTACTACTCCCTCCGTCCGGAAAAACTTGTCCCAAACTTGTTTCTCAAATGTATGTATCTAGCACTAAATTGATGCTAGATGTCACATCAGACAGATCCCAAAAGAAAATAAAATTGGTGTATCTACCTTACAAAACTCACAAGAAATAGAAATTGCAGTTTGACAATACTGCGTGTGATTGCTGAAGTGCCGGACCTGTTTTCCGTTCCAGATACTGATCGTGTTAACATGTGACTCCGCCTACAAATCAGATCCCGACCACCGGCCGTTGTTGCTGATATATATACTCTGATGGAAAACTGCTCCTATATTGTATTGCAAGAAAGAAATCTCCGGCCAATTAAATCCGTAGAAACAAACACACAAGAGGCGGAGGAGCCAATCTCCACGTACGTACGTACGTACGTACGTCCAGATTCACCACGATAGCTGGGGCGTCCCGCAGCTTTCGCGTGCCTAACGAACGAGCACGATGATGTGGGAGAACATCATGGCCCTCGTTGCTATCCTCGTCGCGGCATTGGGCCTAATCTGGTGCATGGCACCAGCTGCAGAGGCGGAGCAAGGACATAACGTGCCCCCCACGGGTCGAAGGAGGGGGAGGTGGCCGGGCTCGCAGCCGCGAAGGCCCGCGCCGGCGGCACGGGTCGTCGTGGGGAAGCAGCAGCAGCTGATCTACTTCTCGTACCCCGCAGTGCCCGACGCGGAGGGCGGCGGAGGGACGGCGGGAGGGTCGGTGGTGGTGTGCGCGATCTGCCTGGAGGCGCTGGTCGGCGGGGCGGAGTGCAGCGAGGTGCCGGCGTGCCGGCACGTGTTCCACCGGGCATGCCTCGCGCTGTGGATCAAGAGCAAGAGCACCTGCCCGCTCTGCAGGGAGCTTGTCGCGGCAGGGCCAGAACCCCTCACGGCTGCCGAGGCCATGGTTTAGTTTAACTGGTCTAGATCTAGCCCATGCTGACGGATGATGAAGCTGTTGTTTGCTACCCTTTCATCAGATGAACCAAAGCGCCCATCACATACGTGATACGTGGATCTGGTGTCCGTTCTGCATGCATGCACGCATCAATACACATCACATGTTTGGTGAAGCCTCGCTGAATCCCTATGCAAGAGTCGTCGTTCCTTGCCATCCTATTTCATATCGCAGTGGCAATTTTGTTACCTCCGCAGTCCATGAGGTTAATTACCACCACGATTCTGTGTTAGAGAGGAGCGAAGCCCCGAGCCTGGGATCGAGGCGGCGAGGGTGAGCCATGGGCGAGCCGAAATCATTTTTTAATGCTGCGTTGGTAGGGTATTAAAACTCAAGACCTCCTGTCCAAGATACCATATTGAATTCATGCACCAGCCAATTGCTTAGAAAGTACGAAGTGATGGAGAGAGTATTCAGTCTTTAAAGGTGGGATCGATGTAGGCCGCAGTGTCTTGAACTCAAGACCTCTTAGCTTGGATACCATATTGAATTCATGCTTCAGTCAACTCATCAAAAGTCCGAATTGATGGAGAAAAGCCTGTAATATATTTCAACATGGTCGAGGCTGGACGACATGTAACATAGACAACATGCCATTTTTTTCTTCATGTCGGCAACTTATTAGCAGGCAACATATAATTGTAACCATGAAACTTAAGAAAGCATTTAAGGTAAATGAGGGGGACGATACGTGCCCCCGGCCACAAGTTTCCGTATTTGCCTTTGATGTGATCAATCTAGTGCTAAAGTTCCAACAGTTTGCCTCAGAGAAATGTCGAAGATTTAAAGATGCTCTTGCCTCGGGAGGCGGCCCTACTAGCAGCCTGGGGCTGACAGTATAGTCGATAGGTGGTGTAGCGATGAGGAGGATCAGGCGATCATCATTCGTGAAGTGACAAGGAGGAAGGCGACAACTCTGGTTGGCAAGGCAATGCTACGTGATCGTTGATGGAAGAAATGGTGCTGAGGTTTAGCGCCGGGAAGTTGTCAAGATTGTCTTGGGGGTGTTAAATCAATCAGCTAGTCATGCGAGTTAGCATTTTTGGCCACAACTATCTATGTGTCTTGTCCTCGTGTCCAAGTGCTCGTCTTTGAGGATTTCTTGAAGATGAAGCACGTCTGTTTATGTGTCTCGGCAAGAGCATCAAGTTTAAATATATGGGGGCGATAAACCAACGAAGGTGTCTTTTTTAAGAGGCCATGTCTCTACATGAAACTGGAGTGGATGATGTAATCCACGAGGTAGCCAGCATATATCTCGCTAGAGTGGATGATGTAGCCAACAAGGTAATGTATTTCTACAAGATTAGTAGTGGTAATCCAGATGGTTGGTAAATTGGAAAAACCAAATTGAATGAGATATTGCGATGAACAATCTAGTCAATAATTTGATTTGTCGTGGAGCAAGATCTGTAAATCGGCAAGATGTGGATTCTCAACGAGTCAAGACCAGGAGCGAACCAACATGTGGTTGAATGGTAGTAGGACAGTGGTATCTCCAGCTCACCTGAGTTTAAGTCCTAGACTTGACATTGGTGTTTGTATTTTTCTGTATTTATTTCAGGCCTTTCGACAAGTGCGTTCAATGGGAGGAGACGTTCCTGTCGACTACAAAGGTGTGTGTCGCGACTTCATCAATCTCAAGATAATGTGTTGGCTCAGTCCTTCGGAGATGCTCATAGGGATAGGTTTTGCATGTATACATTTATCTCTACTCCTAATATAGCAGTTGGTGAATAGTCTTCCGGTTTTTTTCGCTGGTTTTTTATCGTCTATCCTCCCACCATCCCCTCCCTTCGCTGGTTTTTCTTCGTCTAATGCCCCGCCCACGTTACGTCACACCTCTAACACCAAAAAAACCGCCCGATCGATGCGTCGTGCCCAGATCTGATCTTCCGCCGCCCCCGGCCTCTCTTCCCTGGCGTTCGGGCTCCTCCTCCTCCTGCTCCGCCCGAACCATCGATCCCCACCTAGCCGGGGATGCCGGCGCGCGAGGACGACAGCAGCAGGAACGGCGGCGTGGAGGCCTTCCTGGCGTCGTGCGCGGTGTCTGGCGATGACGCGTACAGCGCAACCAGGGCCGTGCTCGAGCGCCTCCAGGCCCCCGCCACGCGCGCCGAGGCGAGGCGCCTCCTCGGTGCCGTCCGTCGCCGCCTCGCCGACGACCCCGCCGCCGGGCAGGAGGAACGCTTCCGCGCCTTCAACCTCCGCATCCACGACGTCGTCCTGCAAGGTCGCCCCCCCATCCTCCCCACTGCCTGTCAAATCGCCCGGATCACACGGCGGCGGCTCGAGGGATGCTGCGACGAGGAGGACGACCGGAAGGCAGCCATGGAACGTTTGCGGATCCTGGAGGATTGCGTCGTGGTGGCCTATGACGGCTATGAGCATATCAACCATTTTCAATCAAATCTGCTATGTTCCACTGCTCCACCCCCTTTGCCACATCACTGGAAATTGCCTCGGTGAGCAAATCGTGCATGGTTAGCCCCCTCCACCTTCTCTCTACTGCCGGTGGTCATGATCAAAGCCATTATCCAAATGGTACTGCAGCACTGAAATATACATCTTTCTTGAGCTTTTGTACTGATGCGATCTAGAAATTGGGTTCATATGAAGTGTTCGATCCTTGTCCTGGTAGCATTGCCGTTATGTAGTAGTACTAATCATGGATCTGTTTTAACTAGGAACCATTACCACGGACATATATGTATATATGTATATATGAGATACATGATGCAAGTGATAGCTTTAATTTGGTTCATGTTTCATTCATTGCAGATACATAAGCCTTTGGCTGCAAAATTGAAATAAGGTTTTACAATTCCAAATTGACAAAGAGAGTGCAGAGAGGAGCGAGGTAGCGGCGGTGCCAGCCGTGGAAGAGGCGGGTAGGAGCGCCCGAGCTAGCGAAGCGGCATCCCAAAGTTCTCCAAGGCCGCGGCTACCATGTAGGACCAGACCTGTGTTCAGTTTAGGATTTCAGATCAGCTTTGTTGGTCGTTGATAGGTAAATTCCTCTCCTTGGTAGTGAAAACTATGTGAAGATAAATGAATAGTTATCACTTGGATTGGATGGGCATTCTGCATTGCAATTTTTCTCTATAGTTCTATTTTATTTACACAGATTTAGAGGCTTTTCCTCTTTTCCTCTATAGTTCTGTTTTGTTAGTAATCTTATAAGCAACAGAAAATAGCAGTATGATATTTATGTCATTGTGACATTTAAATCAGTGTTCATGCTTGTAAGTCAGGCCACCAATGTTCGTGCATATAAATCAGGATCCTTGATTTTTTTCCAGTGACTGTCTCTGATATGTATTTCTATTTCCATCTGGCAGCTTAATTAGCATTTCTATTTCCATATCTTCCTCCTGTTTGTGAGTGATTTCAGCTCCACGGTAAAAAATTGCAAATTTACTGACGCCCTCCATCCTCCTCGCCTCGCCACCCCTCCCCTCACCTCATCTTCTTCTTCTGGATTTTTTGATTTGATCCGTGCGGTTGGTTTCTGCAGGCTGCGGGTGTGACGGAGGAGCACCATGGCGGGCGTGCAGGCCATGGCTCGCTATGGAAGGCCCTTCCCTTCCCTCTCTCTATTCGGACCATGCTCAGGCAGTCTTTTCTCTTCTCTTCCCGCAAAAATAGTCTTTTCTCTTCATGATCTGAACATGTTGGAGGCCATTATTTCTCCTCTGCCATAGTTTGCTGCTGCTGCCATGTTAACTGAAAGTTGGTAGCCAATATCAAGTGATTTGGAATTTTTGTTGATCTGAACCATAAATGTGATGATTTATCACAATTGTCATATGATCGCAATTTTGTTGATCACATTACATCTATGCTCTATTTGTTTGTTTGTTTAAATCCGTGCTTCCATTTTGAGGTTGAACAACAGGTTAAGGGAGCATTCCTCAATTTTTTTGGGGTTCAACGGAACAGCAGTAGTGTGGAGAATTAAGGCACTCGAGGTCTCTGGAATATGGATGGAGAGAACGACAGTTGAAGACATGGATATTGCTGTTCAAGCACATATAAAGGGATGGAAGTTTCTGTTATGGTTTATGACTTTTCTGTATGCTACACGAATTTCCATTCAGTGTCAGTGTGAATTGCTGGAGTCATACGAAGCATACAGAAAACAACAATATAGATGGCATTCTGGTCCAGTGCAGTTGTTTAGACTCTGCTTTCTGGACATCATCAAATCAAAGGTATTAATATAGGCATATTTTGAAAGATGAATTTTATTTTCTGGGGAAAAAGATGAGTTGAACTGCATAAATATTGAGCACGACATTCAAGATTTAGTTCCATTGTAAGTATACTCGGTTTAAGATTGTCATTTTCTTGGAGTTGACAAGATTTTACCTACACTCAATTGGATAATTAGGTACAGTTTGATTATTATGACAAGTCATGTCAGCAGGATGAATATTTACAAGGTTGATTATCTCCCAGGAAGACAAGTAGGAAGTATGTTTGCAAGTTTTCATGACTAAGTTATACAATTATATAAACTGTGTTCTGCTTGAAGTTTGTTAGTTAAAATCATGTTGACTCGCCTACTGTTAATGGTTCTATTTTGATCATATAATTAGGTTTACATCTTGACTCGCTTGATTTGATAAATTCCATTCTTACCAAGGGTCATCATTTGTATATTTCCTCTTCGGAGGGTGATCCCGTCGCCCACGGAGAAGCAATCCAAGGAGAAGAGAGTAGGTTCTGCGCCCAACCTCCGCTCCCTATCAAAGGAGGGGAAGTGGCTGCGAGCATGCCATCAGCGTTGGGTCGATGGTGTTGTGCCTCGGCAGCTGGGATCATGCAAGGCAGATGGGAAGCAGCAGTGCCGCCTCTCCCCCCAAGCTCCAGATACATGATAGCAGCATCGAGGTGAGCAGTGGCAAAGGTTCCCACCTGAACATATCGAGCCGTGACACCAGTACGGCCACAACCTCCAATACTACTACGACTGATGGCTATCCTCTACCCGTGAGTGTTATGCAAATTTGCGTAATTTAACTCCAGTGACGTGGATCTCATTATGTGGTAATTTCGTTTATGTAGAAATTGATGCGCTGGAATTAGTAAATATGTTATCTTGTTTACAAGTGTGGTGATGCGATTGTAGAAATTGGGCAATGTGGGATCTCCTATCCTCGTGCTGGTTTGATTTCGCTTTGTTCATCTGACTCAGGAATCATGAGGCTATTCATGTCCAACTGAACACAAGCCTTTTTTAATACTTTCTTAATATATGCTACTTATGCTTATCTATGCTGAAACTGCATCTGCAAGGCACTGTTTGTCCTACGTTCCAGATTGATGCTGCTTTATTCATGGGTTGGGTTGCCAGTTTCAAGCCACTTAATTTTCGGCTTGCGATTGTTGTTAGTGTTGTTGAATAGTACAAATCAATGATCCTGCGTCTGTAGGTTCTGACCTGGTAGTATCATGTATGTACTCAACAAAACGTGAACTGTCTGCCATGGTAGTATTATTTGTAGTGTTGGCCAGTATGTTTATTTCACAATTTTACAAATATATCTTTTCTTCGTTTTGTGTTGGAAAGTTAAGCATGAACCATTTAGAGAATTCAACAATATGACTCATCCTCATCTCCATGTCAATGCTAGGAGGAGAAAAACTGCATTCAGAGGTTATGGAATGGCAATGGGTTGGTTACCTCCCAGGAGCAGATGACTGGCATGGTTAGTGATCACTAGGCCATGAATCTCATGGATCCCATGATACAGGTACATCAAGGAAATTGTAATAAGTTCATGGCACAACATATAATTTAACGTTAGCTTTCTACATTAAATATCAGAAAAAATTTCTTGCAATTCATTTACATGATGGTCGGGAAATTCCTGTTAAATGAATCTTAACAATAAGGATACAGTCGTCTACATTTAGTTTGCTTTTCTATTGCTGGGTAATCTTCTTATGCCATCATTTTCTTAGTATTTTTATGGTGCAGGTATCTGGTCCAGATCCGACGGAGACAAGCAAATCGTGTTGCTGCTTCTTCATTCGATTGTAAGTGAATCCTTTGATCACAGTGCTATTTTTTGTTGTATTAATACTGCATCGGATTCACACACTTCATCTATCCTTGTTTGAGAAATTGTGCATGTTTTTGCTTCATTGGTCCAGGAAAATCCAGGTGAAAACTTTCAGGAACTCAGGACAACACGCATTGATTTTATTTCATTGTGATGGCCGTTGCCGACACAGCTACTATGGGTACAAACAACTTCTATTTCGCTCGTCACCGGAAACCACCGCCCAGATCCATCTCTTCTCAACCATGTCGACGTGGTGGTCAGGGGCGCTTACAACTTGTGAGGGCCTGCGTTCTCGCTGTTGATCCGTGATGGCATGGACTCCCCGCGCCCTAGCCGCGTTCTAGCTGATGGTTTGGGTCTGTCAACGGAGGGAGAGGGGGACAGCCTCTTTAGCTCCTTCTCTCTAGGCTGTTCATCTTGATGAAGCCGTAGGAGTAGAGGGGCACGCGCGTGATGGATCTGCTCCAAGCACCTCAAGCCACACATCTTCAAGGTGATCACTTCATCCACATTCAATCTCAGTTCCAGCGTTTACTCCAAGGAGAGTTCAAAAGCAGCAGGAGCAGTTGTTCTACTGCTGGTCGGAGGGAGAGCTTGGCAAGGGAGATAGAGGGAGCTCTACAACCACGATCTTGGCATACAACCCGATGGCATCATGCCCACGTAAGCTTCTTCCATGTTCCAATTCTTGCACTTGATGGTCTTTTACTGTTAGAGCTTACGAGATCTTAGATGTTGCTGACAAAAGACCGAGATACACTATTTTGATTGCAGACTATATATTATCAGCAAGTATGTTTGCAAATTTTGTTGGTCTCAGCAGGTTTGGTGTTCATGTACAGGTTGCCATATGAGAATATACTGCGTATTTGTCAAATCTCAGAACAAATGGCCCATTCCGATCATAACTATTCCAAAAGCATAGAGAGGCTTTTTTAAACATCAAGATATCTGAATATTGATCTCAGCAGTGTCCAAAATCCAAATGGTTATGTTTGTTCAGATTTTCCTCATTTTTATGTTTTTTGAATTAAAGTAGTACTTGAGGTTAATAATATATGATTGTTGGTAACCTAACTAGCTCCTGAGAATAATTTGTGATATAGCTGGCTCCAATATGTGTCATTGACAACGTTGCTTGTGGAGAGTGATAAGGATTTATCTAGCTCATGTTTGTCTGAGCCTGAGACGGAGAGGACAACGGTCGTGGCTCCATTGATGATAGTGGTTGCGACGCAGAGCTAGATAAATGGACAGCAGGCAAGCCAAGCACTCCCTGGGAATCGCCATGATTCCAGAATGGGTGGCGGGTCCCTGCCCCTACCACCCATGAAGCTGAAAACGATCATGTGTCCTCGTGTGGCGGCTGCGGAGGAGAGGGAGGCAGGCAGGGGGAGACTTGTAAGTGAGAACCCGCACGGAGGAGGAAGGAGACGCCTCAGGTGGAGATGATGACGATGGCCGTGCCTTCATCGCTGGCGGCGGTCATGACGTGCAGCTGCAGGACTAGACATCAGACAGGCGGAGTCGTTTCTGGGAGTTGCTTGCTTTGGTGGTGCTCTTGGGTTTATGATTTCAATATAATCCTATGGCGGAGTGGAAGGTTAATGTTATTTCTCTGATATCACAATGTATCTTCTTGGCTCAAGTATTGAGAAAGTAGCATTGTCGCAGATGTATTTACTTAGTTTGATAAGATGGTGAAAATATCTGTAATTCAGACATGACAGAGAGTCAAATTTAAAAGTAGCTTTTATAGTCATAGCTAGCTTACTTTGGTTTACTTGGTCCATGTAGAGCTGGAATCTCGGAGCTACACTTTCAACCGGCTTGCTTTGAAAATCAAAACGAAAAGAATAGAGGTTTCAATTGTAGCAATAGTTTAGTAGTGCTACAGATCTGTGGAGCGGGCAAGAATTATTGGTCAACCTTATAGCTTCTTATACCTTCTATTTGTCATCTAGATGTTGTACATCAGGTACATATCTGTTTAAGAAGGATTGTTGTACATCAGGTACAGCCTCTTATAGCTTCTATTTGTCATCTAGATGTTTAAGATGTTTGGTCTGATGATCTCCCTTCACATTTGCTTGTTTAAACAAACAGGAATTAAAGTTTACGGAATGCGAGAAAAATAAATGCATAACTGGATCTGTGATTCGGTAATTTTTTGAATGTGAAGGTGCATTCTTACAAATTTTCTGCTCATGTTAGTTTAGCCCCTGGCTGCATTATACAAACAATATATTTAGATACTTTTGATTATAAAGATCTCTGACATGATCATATTGTTATTTTCAGCTTTTGGATTTGCATATAATGCTGACACCACATGGACTCTGAAGGAAGTTGTGCTAACTGCTAAGCTTTCCCTGCTTTTCCAGCTTGTGTGTTTCATTGATGGAGGAGGTATAAATCTGTTCCTTAAAGTGAGCAAATCAAAACAAAAACGCAGGAGGTATCCGACAACACTGACGACCGCTACACCATTCCACTTAGACCTGAAGGCAACATCAAAGGATGCCACCGGCAGCAGAGATCAACAAGTTCTTCACCGTCGGGGAGAAGGTGGAGGTCGAATGTTTCACCGTCAAGTGCAGACTTATCGTTCAGCTACAGTCACTTGATCATCGTCACAGACACCGCCACACTAAGAATTGTGCAGCTGCTCTACTTTCAGGTACGGAATTGGACATCATGTGAGGTGTTATGCTCAACCCCAGCCAGTTCAAAGGCAACACTGGTGGTGGTCCTCTGGGTATGCAAATGACATAGAGTGGGCACTGCAATAATACATGCTAATAGGTGCAGTTTCATCTCGAGCAGACGAGCACTGTAATAGTACATGCTACTCTCAGCGACTACTAACGTGAAGTTGCACTTAGGCTCTCGCATATACTAAAGAGGTACTGTCGATAACTATCACCATTTAGTTTTTTTACAATCTATAGATTTATTTATATGAACAATATTGATCTCAAGGATAACACTGTAGATTCCTCTATTCCTTCTGCTAATGTGACTGTAGCAACAGTCGCTCCCATTCAAACTTATTTTTAGGGAAACTACAACATGCATTTTGCTCACCTGAACATTAAAATTAAGGAATGCAGAAGGTTCGGGGCCTGTGCGAATTATTCAAATTTTATATTTGTGCGAATGGAGAAACGCCTAAATTAGGCGGCATAGTAGAATTTACGCTCGTTGTTGCAGTGCAGCTTTTGGACATCCTTAGCACGATAAGCTTAAACACAAAGATTAGACGCCACCTTGGATTTGTCTGGTTGTTAACTTGTGGTCATTAAACACATATATATTGTGCTCTGTCCATATGCTCTAGAGCAAACAAGCAATGATAGTGGACTGCAGTTTCTGGGCTATCACGCCCATTTAAACTGATGGCGCAAGTTCAGGTCGGCCTTCCTTTTTTCCTTCAGATCTTTCTGTTTTAAGAAATATTTATTTTAGATACATGTTCAAATATTACTTTAGTTCACCCGAAAATACAAAGGATGCGGGGAAAATCACAATTTCTCTCTTTCCTGATATCATTATCTGAATTTGTTTACCATGTTTTCTCTATTTCCTTCCTTACAGCAGTGTCATCAATGGAACAAATAAAGTCTTGATAACTAGAAGGCCATTCTGATTCCAGTATGGTAAATATTTGATGGATGACAAAGGGTCCCGAGGGAGCTCGTTTGTGGTGACAACACTCAGCATATTCTGCAAATATCCTCTGAGTTCACCATCGATGAGCTGCAAGTCATGTTTTCTGGTGCTACAAGTATAAAAAGGTTCATACTTTGTTTTATTAACCTTTTGTGGTGTTGTTCCAATACCTTTTGGAGTTTTGGCATAAAAGGGCTCTCTGAAACACTGTGACAAACAAAGCTAAAATTTGGAGTTTGATTAAGCAGTCCAGTCAGCGTTACTAATCCCCACTTGAGCTTGACTGTATTTCCTGGCTTAATGTTTGAGATTCAATGTATAGCAAAAATATGTGCAGAATTTCATTTAAGTTTGAAAGCCAATCGATTCCATGCTTTGAGCTGGAAAGTGGTCCCTATTCTGAATTGGTATTTGGATCCCAAACATAACTCCTTATGAATATATAAGGAAATTTTAGTTGTGAAACGACACTTGTTGTACATGCCATATTGCTATATGAGGGTGCTGCTATGTACATTTATAGATGCTTGCATTTGACTTCCGTTTTGATGTAACAATATACATGTAGTTTGTTGTCAATACTGTTGGGAGACCTTGTTAAAAGTTTATGTCCAACATTTAAAATTGGTTTTTCTATTTTTTTTCTACTGAATTATATACCCTTGTACATCTGAAATCCTACAATTTCTTTAGAGCATGGAGGAGTTCTTTGTGTTGCAGACCCTCACCATATTCTACGAATATCGTCGAATTCACCATCCATGAGTGGCAAGTCATGTTTCCAATTTTCTGGTTTTATAAGTAAAAAAAATGTTCATATTCCATGGATGAGACCCTAGAATGTATTTAGAACATCCGATCCACACATGTCTATAATTTTGAGCCATGGGTAGAACCATAATCATGAAAGGCGTCTCCATGAGTTGATGTCACACGATATGAGGGTACAAGGTAACTTTGATTGCATCTTCAAATCAATGAACCAAAGGGAGTAAATAATAAACATGGTTTGTTTTAAAAAATATCAATCAGGATACAATCTTCTTTCACTAGTAGAAAACCACCCATTAGACCCGGTTCGTAAGGGCCTTTAGTCCCGGTTCATGAACCTGGACTAATGGGTCGTTACTAATGCCTCCACCCATTAGTCCCGGTTCAAACACGAACCGGGACCAATGTGCCTCCACGTGGCCCGGCTCGCCGAGCACAGCCAGGGGGCCTTTGGTCCCGGTTGGTGGCTCCAACCGGGACCAAAAGGCATCCACGCGTTTGCATTCCAGTGGCTGGGGTTTTTGTTTTTTTTTTGAAAGGAGGGGGGTTGGGGGTTTTGGGGGGTTAATTTAGGTGTTTCGTATATTGTGTTAGCTAGCTAATTAATAGAGAGAAGTGTCCTCTCTTATGTCCGTGCTTGGTCGACGCTACGTAGTATATATACATAAGTGATCGAGAGAACCATTCAGTACAGAAGTTCGTCATGCATACCAAGAGAAGATCGATCGACCTCTCCTTCTCCGAGAGATTGGTCGAACAACAAGTTTTTTACTGGCTACATACATGTATAAGATCTCTTAATTACAAACCCCTAGCATTTGAAATCAAGTTCCACATGGTATTCTCTGGCTTTACTGATGACGTGTTCAAGAAAGAATCCCGCCAATTCCTCTTGAATTGCTTTCATGCGATCTGGTTCTAGGAGTTCATCCCGCATCTGCCACGTCTAATTTGAAGAAGGGGGTTAATTAATACATATATATGAATGAAACTCAACAGAAATGAGGTGTAATAAAATGAAATTGTGAATATTATTGCTTACGCACTTCATATTGTCTTCTAGAGTAGCCCCGCTTGTTTTTCAAAGTCGCGTTGTGGATGAACTCGCACACGTAGTATCCACAGAAATCATTCCCTTTCTCCTGCCACAAGCACTTTACGAGAAATAGAGGTCAATCAAACTGATAATGAAGCATTATAAATGGCATTGATGAAAGTATAGCTATAGAATCAACGGGAGATAGATGCGCGCAACTAGCTAGCCAGTAGTACTTACTTTCGGGTATACATATCGCAGCTCCTTCGGCAGTCCCGAAGCTTGTGCGGTGAACTGTTTCCAAACCCTGCAAGACAAAGAAAATAATTATTATTACTTGAGATATCAGGAAATGAACAAAAAGTTGCCGATATGGTGCGATAATGATCGGTTGAACTTACTTGCTGAGCATTTCAATGATGTCCGCATAGTTTTCGGGATCTTTCCGTCTCGAGTCTAAGACGGTTACTAGTCCGCGCTCAAGCTTAATCTCCAGAAGAATATAGTGGTACCTGCGCACGCATGCATAACTCATCAATTACATTACTATAACCTCGCTCGAGTAATAAGGGAAACCAAATATGCACACGACAGTAACACTCACGGGCCGTTGTAAGGAAAGAGTATGGTATCTTTGTTTTGATTTTTGATCAACGATTGTAGCAGGTTGTCCTCGGCCTCTTCGACGCGCTTTTTAACCAGAAATACATCTATGATATTTGTGTTAATGAACCCAATATCATAGATTTCATTTTTTTTGCACTCGACGATCTTCAATCTGCATAATATATTGAGGATAATTAATTATAAATACATGCAATGAAAGAGCCAAGCTATATATAGAGACTTAATGACAGAAATAGTACTTACAGGTAGTAGCAAAAGACCATTAATTTATCGAGGGCCTTTTGATTGAAGAACTCAAAGAACTCCTCAAATGGAACACACAACAGATCATTTGAAACGAGGTCGTGCTCCTCCTTAATGTTCAGATACAAACTGTTCGTCCCCTCAGACTCTCTGCAGGTTTTCATGTACCAACTATGGAATCTTTGCATCATTGTTGTCAGAGATTTTTCATCTTTGACGAGAGGCTTCCCGTACTCGTATCTGAATAAGTCCACCTCCATGAAATCAGGAAGTGCATCGTCAGGCAGATAATCTTCAAGATTGCCATAACCGGCCACCGTCCCCGGAGGATTAGACACATTGAGCGGGGGGCACGATTGCTGTGCTTGTTCGCCGAGCTGGGCAATTTTTTTCCCCTTTGCTCGTTGTTCTTTTAACCTTTTATCACTGACAGTAGTTCCCGACTGCTTGGCTTTGAGATATGTCTGTTCAGTAATGCGCTCATAGTTGGTTCTCGGCGGAGACTTTGGTGGTTTCCTCAAGGCATCGAAAGTGCGCTTTGCTTTCACCGGATCTACCTTCTCCTTCGGAGGTGGATGTCTCTTTGCTTTCACCCCTTCAAAGAACTCCTTCACGTGGGCCTGCACGATCGTATTGTTTTCCTCCTTGGTCCTCTCGTACGGTAACTTATCTAGAGGCTTTAGAGGTGGACCGTATCTGTATTGCCTCTCTCTTCTTGTGCTGCTAGACGCCGGAGCAGACGGAGCGGCTGCGGCGTCTGTCTTCTTTCATGCTTGCTTACGAGGCGGAGGAGAAGGACTACGACGCGACGGAGCAGCCGGGGCGGCGGCGGGTCTCTTCCGCCCTTGCTGGCGAGGCGGAGAAGGAGGAGGCGGAGTGCCGCCACGCGCCGGAGAAGGAGGCGGAGTGCCGCCACGCGTGCCCTAATCGTCACTCACCGGAGGAGGAGGCAGTGGAGGAGGCGGAGTGCCTCCACGCGTGCCCTGATCATCACTCGCCGAAGGAGGAGGCGGTGGAGGAGGCGGAGTGCCCTGACTCGCTGGAGGAGGAGGAGGAGGCGGAGGCGTCCAGTTCAGAAGGTTGATGAGCTCCTTCCGCCATAGGCATGGAGTCTTCAGAGCAGAACCCAGCCTAGTCTCCCCTTCACCGGTAGGGTGCTCAAGCGCGAGGTCCTCAAATCCCTCCGTTATTTCATCCACCATCACCTTAGCAAATCCTTCTGGAATCGGCTGGCAGTGATAAGTTGTGCCGAGTCCACTAGGATAAACTTGGCCAAGAGCCGCCTTGACCTTCAAATTCATCCATCGCGCCATAATGTGGCAATTTTGAGACTCCGTGATACCATCCACGGGATAGCTGGCAGGAGCCGTCAAGACATGCTCCGGCTGAAGCAGCTTGGTGGAAGCCACGCTGCTTCTCCGCTGAGATGGCGGGGTAGCTTTGGGGGAAGCTTCGGCATGTCGTTTGTTGCGATCTGCTGCTTCTCGTTCCTCTTCTCGATCCTCTAGCCCCGTTACCCTTCCAAGCAGCGCCTGCATTTGGTCCTGCTCCAGTTTCTTCCTCCTCTCGTGGGTTTTGTAACCCCCTGCGTCCGGAAAACCAACCTTCCACGGAATGGAGCCTGGCGTGCCTCGTGTCCGTCCAAGGTGCTCGGGATTTCCAAGGGCCATTGTGAGCTTGTCCTTCTCCCTGTTTGGAAGGAACGTCCCTCGCTGCGCTGCATCGATATAGTGTCGAAGGTTCTTGACTGGTGTTTGCAGTTGCTCGTCCGTCCACTGACACTGCCCTGTTACGGGGTCCAAGGTTCCGCCAGCCCCGAAGAACCAAGTCCGACAACGGTCTGGCCAGCGCATTGCCTCTGGTTCGATCCCTTTTTCAAGGAGATCATGCTCAGCCTTGGACCACTTAGGCCGGGCTTTGAAGTAGCCACCTGACCCCGTGCGATGGTGAAGCTTCTTCTTCGCAGCATTTTTCTTGTTTGTCTCCGACCTCATCTTACTCTTTTCCGATGTCTTGTGGGCCACAAATGCGGGCCAGTGATCTTTGATCTTCTCATATTTGCCGATGAATTCTGGTGTCTTTTTTTTCTTGACAAACTGGTTCAGCTCTTTCCTCCACCTCCTCATTAGGCCTGCCATCTTCTTAAGAGCACAAGACTTGATTAATTGCTCTTTAACTGGCTTCTCCGGATCCTCCTCTGGCGGTAGGGTGAAATTTGCCTTCAGCTCAGTCCAAAGATCTTCTTTCTGCATATCATTGACATAAGATACCTCAGGGTCTTCATCCTTAGCAGGCTTATACCATTGCTGGATGCTGATCGGGATCCTGTCCCTAACAAGAACCCCGCACTGAGCAGAAAATGCCTTCCTTGTCTGGATGGGTTCAATCGGTTCGCCGTCGGGCGCGATTTCTATGATCTCAAACTTTTCATCCGAGCTCAACTTTTTCTTCGGGCCTCGTCTCCTTACCGAAGTTGTGCTCGATCCGGAGGGCTAGAAATTATAAGGAAGAAAGACGACAGTAATTAATATGTGTACATATACCAAAACAATGGATGCATTAATTAACTAGTCAGCACGGGCTTAACTAATATATATATATACCTGGCCAGACTCGGTTCGGTGACCGGAGCAGTCAGCACGGTCTCCTTCGTCTTGTACCTCCATTGTGTCACCGGAGCCATCATGAACATAGTCCTCCTCTTGTACCGGCATTTCTGGGTCGAAGCCATCATAAACATAGCCCTCTTCTTCATCCAGCTGACCAACGGTGTCAATGAGAAATGACGCAACATCATCACTTCCATTTGCGATTATCTCCCCCAACATCGCTTCTGTTTCTTCGTCTCGGGAGTGCTCCATAGTTTCTGCAAATATTTACAACATGTCAATTATTATTCAAACATGGTACATAGTGGCGAACGTAGAACTAGCTAGCTAATCACAATAAGGAATCATGTTAGTGGCCTCGACGCTGCTTCTCTAGGGTTTGGGGTCGCCTCGACACAAAGCTTCAAGGGTTTGGGGTGGCCTCGACGATAACGCTCTTTTAACTTGATAAATTTGGGTGGCCTCGAGAGAGTTAATTTGTCGGGTAGGGGCGCGGCGGGAGGGGGTAGGAGACCTGCAACATCGTTTTCTCTCTAGGGTTTGGGTGTCCTCGACATACATATACATGGGAAAATAATGTTATCGGGGAGGGGGTATCGGTACCACCCCCTCGTGTTGAAGTTTCTTCTTTCTCCTTTCCTTTCTTTCTTCTTCTCCTCTTCTTTTTCTTCTTCTCCCTCGAGAAAGGAAAATAATTAAGGAAAAGGAAGAAAAGAGGAAGAAGGAAGAAGGAAGAAGAAGAAGTAAAAGAAGAAAAAAAAGAGAAGAAGAAGAAAGGAATAGAGGAGAAGAAGAAAAAATAGATTTTTTTTCTTCTATTTTTTCTTCTTCTCCTCTATTCCTTTCTTCTTCTCCTCTTCTTTTTCTTCTTTTTTCCTCTTCTTATTTATTTCTCCTCTTCTTCCTCTCCTCTTTTTCTCCTTTCTTCCTCTTCTTATTTTCCTTCCTCTCATTCTTTTTCTTCTTCTTCTTCCTTCTTTCTTCTTCCTCTTTTCTTCCTTTTCCTTATTTTACTTTCTCCTCTACACTAACCTAAAATGCACTAACCTAAAATCGATCGATATCTACTAACAACCTAAATATAAAATTAATACATATATGAAAAAACATATATAAACAAAAAAATGCTATGAACAATATATTCATACATACATATATAGCCACATCCATTCATCATATATATATAGCTACCACATACATATATACATTATACATATGAAAAAAATGCAATGAACAAAAAAAATACACTTATGAAAAAAATACTACGAACATGTACACATATATACACATATACACACAAAAAATGCAAAAAAAAATGCTATGGAGGAAAATGCAGGGCAGGGGCGGCGGCGCACCGGCCGCGCAGGACAGGGGCGGCGCACGGTGGCCGCGCAGGGCAGGGGCGGCAGCGCGCCGGCCGCGCAGGACAGGGGCGGCGCGCGCCGGCCGCGCAGGGGCGGCGGCGCGGTGGCCGCGCAGGGGCGCGGGAGCAGGCTATGCTCACAGGGGGCGGCGGCGACGGCGAAGGCGAGCAGCTTGACGGCGTTGGCGGCGGTGGCGACGGCAAGGTGGAGCAGGGGCGTCGGGCGGCGACGGCGACGAGAAGGAGCAGGGGGCGTCGGGGGAGAAGTGGGCGATTTGGCCGGAAACTGCTAAGTGCTGCTTATATAGCACAGCCTTTAGTCCCGGTTGGTGGCTCCAACCGGGACTAATGCCCCCTTTAGTCCCGATTGGTGCCACCAACCGGGACCAAAGGCCTCTTTTTCGGCAGCCCAAAGGGCGGGAAGCTGCGGCCTTTAGTCCCGGTTGGTGGCACCAACCGGGACCAATGCCCCCCCCCCCCTTTAGTCCCGTTTGGAGACACCAACAGGGACCAAAGGCCCCTGTGCTGCCCGCATCGGGGCCAAAGTTTAGTCCCACCTCGCTAGTTGAGAGGGGCGCGCAGTGGTTTATAAGCCCCACTGCCGCACCCCTCTCGAACTCCTCTCTACTGCAGGCTTATGGGCCTACTTGCTACTGCTTTGCCTGATTGGCCTTCTGGGCCTACTGCGGGCCTGAATCCTGGCCCAAAGTAGGGATTCAAGTCGTATTCAGGCCGTGGGGGCCCAGTAGGGGGCATTTTTTTTTGTTTTTTTGTTTTCTTTACTTATTGTTGTTATTTTTATTTTTTTCCAGCTTTTTTGTTTTGTTTTCTGCATTATTTATTTTCTTTTGTTTTTTGCTTTATTTTTTTAATTCTTTTTGCTTTTAGTTTTAGGAAAATTATAAACTTTCCAATTTTTTTGTTTTTTTGTTTTCTTTCTTGCTTTATTTATTTTATTTTGTTTCTACTTACAACAAAATACTTATTGTTGCTATTTTTAATTATTACGAGGGCCGAACCATAAGACATTAAAGCATTTCAAATGAACTCTGAAAAAGTTGAAAGTTGGCATGGTATCATAAATTGACCCACACATAACATGTGCATGTACAAAACGGACAATGGTATCATACCCGTCAGTTACAAAGTTGGCATGGTATCATCATAATAGTTGCGGGAGAAAGTCTTCACTTTTTCTTCGCTTGTGTTATTTGCTTATTGCGCCGTAACCATGGATAATCTTCATCGTTTATCAGGATGCTGGGGTCAGCCTTGACTTTAAAGGGAGGAATTTCATGAAACTTTTCATAATCTTCAGACATGTCTGTCTTGTCCTCCACTCCCACGATGTCCCTTTTTCCTGAAAGAACTATGTGGCGCTTTGGCTCATCGTATGATGTATTCGCTTCCTTATCTTTTCTCTTTCTCGGTCTGGTAGACATGTCCTTCACATAGATAACCTGTGCCACATCATTGGCTAGGACGAACGGTTCGTCAGTGTACCCAAGATTTTTCAGATCCACTGTTGTCATTCCGTACTGTGGGTCTACCTGTACCCCGCCTCCTGACAGATTGACCCATTTGCACTTAAACAAAGGGACCTTAAAATCATGTCCGTAGTCAAGTTCCCATATGTCCACTATGTAACCATAATATCTGTCCTTTCCCCTCTCGGTTGTTGCATCAAAGTGGACATCGCTGTTTTGGTTGGTGCTCTTTTGATCTTGGTCAATCGTGTAAAATGTATTCCCATTTATCTCGTATCCTTTCCAAATCAATACAGTCAAAGATGGTCCCCTGGATAACAAGTACAGCTCATCACAAACAGTGTTGTCACCTCTGATACGTGCTTCCAACCAACTGCTGAAAGTCCTGATGTGTTCACAAGTAATCCAATCGTCGCACTGCTCCGGGTGTTTTTAGCGCAGACTGTTCTTGTGTTCATCGACATACGGGGTCACCAAGGTAGAGTTCTGTAGAACTGTGTAGTGTGCTTGAGACCAAGAATATCCGTCCCTGCATATTATTGAGTCCTTTCCAAGCGTGCCTTTTCCAGTCAGTCTCCCCTCATACCGTGATTTAGGGAGACCTATCTTCTTAAGGCCAGGAATGAAGTCAACACAAAACCCGATGACATCCTCTGTTTGATGGCCCATCAAGATGCTTCCTTCTGGCCTAGCGCAGTTACGGACATATTTCTTTAGGACTCCCATGAACCTCTCAAAGGGGTACATATTTTGTAGAAATACGGGGCCCAGAATGACAATCTCGTCAACTAGATGAACTAGGACGTGCGTCATGATATTGAAGAAGGATGGTGGGAACACCAGCTCGAAACTGACAAGACATTGCACCACATCACTCCTTAGCCTTGGTATGATTTCTGGATCGATCACCTTCTGAGATATTGCATTGAGGAATGCACATAGCTTCACAATGGCTAATCGGACGTTTTTTAGTAGAAGCCCCCTCAATGCAACCGGAAGCAGTTGCGTCATAATCACGTGGCAGTCATGAGACTTTAGGTTCTGGAACTTTTTGTCTGGCATATTTATTATTCCCTTTATATTCGACGAGAAGCCAGTCGGGACCTTCATACCGAGCAGGCATTCAAAGAAGATTTCTTTCTCTTCTTTCGTAAGAGCGTAGCTGGCAGGACCTTCATACTGCTTCGAAGGCATGCCCTCTTTTTCGTGCAAGCGTTGCAGGTCCTCCCGTGCCTCAGGAGTATCTTTTGTCTTCCCATACACGCCCAAGAAGCCTAGAAGGTTCACGCAAAGGTTCTTCGTCACGTGCATCACGTCGATCGAAGAGCGGACCTCTAGGTCTTTCCAGTAGGGTAGGTCCCAAAATATAGATTTCTTCTTCCACATGGGTGCGTGTCCCCCAGCGTCACTCGGAACAGCTAGTCCGCCGGGACCCTTTCCAAAGATTACGTGTAAATCATTGACCATAGCAAGTACGTGATCACCGGTACGCATGGCGGGCTTCTTCCGGTGATCTGCCTCGCCTTTGAAATGCTTGCCTTTCTTTCGACATTGATGGTTGGTCGGAAGAAATCGACGATGGCCCAGGTACACATTCTTCCTGCAGCTTGCCAGGTATATACTATCGGTGTCAAGTAAACAGTGCGTGTATGCGTGGTATCCCTTGTTTGTCTGTCCTGAAAGGTTACTGAGAGCGGGCCAATCGTTGATGGTCACGAACAGCAACGCCTTTAGGTTAAATTCCTCCTGTTTGTGCTCATCCCACGTACGTACACCATTTCCATTCCACAGCTGTAAAAGTTCTTCAACTAATGGCCTTAGGTACACATCAATGTCATTGCCGGGTTGCTTAGGGCCTTGGATGAGAACTGGCATCATAATGAACTTCCGCTTCATGCACATCCAAGGAGGAAGGTTATACATACATAGAGTCACGGGCCAGGTGCTGTGATTGCTGCTCTGCTCCCCGAAAGGATTAATGCCATCCGCGCTTAAAGCAAACCATACGTTCCTTGGCTCACTTGCAAACTCATCCCAGTACTTTCTCTCGATTTTTCTCCACTGCGACCCGTCAGCGGGTGCTCTCAACTTCCCGTCTTTCTTACGGTCCTCACTATGCCATCGCATCAACTTGGCATGCTCTCTGTTTCTGAACAGACGTTTCAACCGTGGTATTATAGGAGCATACCACATCACCTTCGCAGGAACCCTCTTCCTGGGGGGCTCGCCGTCAACATCACCAGGGTCATCTCGTGTGATCTTATACCGTAATGCACCGCATACCGGGCATGCGTTCAGATCCTTGTACGCACCGCGGTAGAGGATGCAGTCATTAGGGCATGCATGTATCTTCTGCACCTCCAATCCTAGAGGGAATACAACCTTCTTTGCTGCGTATGTACTGTCGGGAAATTCGTTATCCTTTGGAAGCTTCTTCTTCAATATTTTAAGTAGCTTCTCAAATCCTTTGTCAGGCACAGCATTCTCTGCCTTCCACTGCAACAATTCTAGTACGGTACCGAGCTTTGTGTTGCCATCTTCGCAATTGGGGTACAACCCTTTTTTGTGGTCCTCTAGCATGCGATCGAACTTCAGCTTCTCCTTTTGACTTTCGCATTTCGTCCTTGCATCGACAATGACCCGGCGGAGATCATCATCATCGGGCACATCGTCTGGTTCCTCTTGATCTTCAGCAGCTTCGCCCGTTGCAGCATCATCGTGCACATCGTCTGGTTCCTCTTGATCTTCAGGAGCATCACCGTATTCAGGGGGCACATAGTTGTCATCGTACTCTTCTTCTTCGCCCTCTTCCATCATAACCCCTCTTTCTCCGTGCCTCGTCCAAACATTATAGTGTGGCATGAAACCCTTGTAAAGCAGGTGGGTGTGGAGGATTTTCCGGTCAGAGTAAGACTTCGTATTCCCACATACAGGGCATGGACAACACATAAAACCATTCTGCTTGTTTGCCTCAGCCACTTCGAGAAAATCATGCATGCCCTTAATGTACTCGGAGGTGTGTCTTGAACCGTACATCCATTGCCGGTTCATCTGTGTGCATTATATAATGAAGTGACCAAATTAATAGAAGTTCATCATCACATTAAAACCAAAGTACATACATAGTTCTCATCTAACAACATAAAGCTCTGCAGAGCATCTAAATTAATTAAACCATACACTGAAACTATGTAAAACATTTCAATGCGAAAACAAATGCGATCATAATCGCAACCAATGTAACAACTGATCTAACGGCATAATGATACCAAGCCTCGGTATGAATGGCATATTTTCTAATCTTTCTAATCTTCAAGCGCATTGCATCCATCTTGATCTTGTGATCATCGACGACATCCGCAACATGCAACTCCAATATCATCTTCTCCTCCTCAATTTTTCTAATTTTTTCCTTCAAGAAATTGTTTTCTTCTTCAACTAAATTTAACCTCTCGACAATAGGGTCGGTTGGAATTTCCGGTTCAACAACCTCCTAGATAAATAAAATCTATGTCACGTTGGTCGGCATAATTTTCATAAACAATAAATGAACCAATAGTTATGAAAAGATAATATATACCACATCCGAATCATAGACAGGACGAGGGCCGACGGGGGCGGATACCAAAACCATCGCACTATATAAGATGGAATAATAAAAGTAAGAAAATAATACAAGTATCTATCTAAACACACAAGTAAGAATATTTTTCCTTCCAGAAAGAAGATAAGAACAAGAGGCTCACCACGGTGGTGCCGGCGATGAGATCGGCCCGGGTGATCGACGACGGTGAAGACGGGGACGGGGCGTGAAGGACCGCTAAACCTAGACAAATATTGAGGAAAATGGAGCTTGGCGGTCGAGCTTGGAGAGGAGAAACCTTAAGTAGTGTGGCTCGGGCATTCTATCGAACACCTTGTGTGCATAGGAGGTGAGCTAGAGCACCACCAAACCCTCTCCCCCTCGGCTAGAAAAAACAGAGCAGTGTGCTCTGCTCTTGCGCGAGGGGGTATATATAGGCACCACCATTGGTCTCGGTTGGTCGCATGAACCGGGACTAAAGGTTTGCCTTTGGTCCTGGTTCATGCCACCAACCGGCACCAATGGTGGTGGGCCAGGAGCGAGGCCCATTGGTCCCGGTTCGTCCCACCAACCGGGACCAAAAGGTCCAGACGAACCGGGACCAATGGCCCACGTGGCCAGGCCGGCCCCCGGGGCTCACGAACCGGGTCCAATGCCCCCATTGGTCCCGGTTCTGGATTGAACCGGGACTAATGGGCTGGACCGGCCTGGACCATTGCCCCCTTTTCTACTAGTGTTTGTGACTGTTATTAAAATTGACCATCAAGATGATATTTTTGTGTCTGCATGATCATATTATGAGCCCGTAGCAACGCACGGGCACTCTACTAGTAGGGGTGATTTGTGAGTGTCTGCATCCATACTTTGCTAGAAAAAGTCAAGATCCAGGAGATTGGAAATCAAAACTAGGAGGAAATTGTTGACCATAATTTTGCTTTGGTCAAATTAGTTTTTTTGCGCATACGGTTAAATTAGTTTGAAGCATGATTTTTTCAGGGAGAGAGAAATAATGTATGGACACTAGCTAGGTCACCTGACTTAAATTTAGGGAATTTGAACCGACGTAATCTCTACTCCTAATGGAGCAGTTGGTAGTCTCGCTTCCAGGTTTTTTTTCGTCCCACCTTTCATGGTTTTTTTATACCTCCTCCCACCTTTGCTGGTTTTTTTCATAGATTTTTTTCGTCCCTTCCTCCCACTTCATCAGTTTATTTTCGCGTCACCCTCTCACAAAACAAAAGAAATCTGAACAGATCAGAACTTTCCATACTGGCGCAAGTTATTTAGTAATTTAGAATCAATCACGAAAAATCTCTAAAGATCAAATCTAAATTAATTAACCTTACCTTAAATCACTCAATCACATTAATTAGAAAATAAATTATTGATTTTCAGAAAAATCGCTCAATCACATTAACCTTACCTTAACTCACGGATGGTAATCAATCTCCAAACAAAGTAAACAATACATCGAGGGAGCAGCAGTAAATAAACTCCCTTTCTTATGACATGTATATGATCTTACCTTCCCTCTCTGTTGTCGAGCGTTGTTGATTCTCGAGGCCGATGCTTGGGTTGCGTTACTGGGTCGCGACGGTGCCGGAGGACGAGGACGGCGAGGCCGGGTGCCGCGGCCGGTGAAGGGGGCGAAGAAGGGCGACTTCCCTTGCCCTGGTCGTGGCCGTGGCCCTGGGAGTTGGTGCGGTGGAAGCGGCACTTGAAGGACCCGACGTGGGTGGCCGGCACGCAGACGCACTTGGAAGCGAACCCGTGGCCCGCGCCGGACGGCGCCGACACTGACCCGGGCCACCTCCTCTGCGTATTCTTGGAGCTGTGGCTAGCCAATTTACATTTTTTTCGAAAAGGGGGCACTCCCCGGCCTCTGCATCAGAACAATGCATACGGCCACTTAAATAAATAAAAATAGGTTCAACAATGTCATAGAGTCTTCAACAAAATAAAGGCAAGCTCACAGAGAGCCTCGATGCTAAACCAAGAAAAGGCCAAAGAGCCACAACCGACTGGTAAAATAAAGATAGGAAAACTAATTGCATGTCCTATTACATGACCGCCAACCAAACCGGTTGAAGATATCCCGCGCTATCATCTCCCACCGGACAGATTCAGTAACCAAACGCTCCCTGGCCTCCGTCGGAGTGAGTAAGGACCACATACGAATCAACGCCGTAGCACGGAATATAACCTGCAAAAAATGAATAGTAGTTATTCTGTTAAAAACCAAATCATTTCTGCAGTTCCAAATTGCCCATAACAACGCATACACTCCTACACGAATATGTCTAGCTGTATCGGACTCTATCCCATCCAGCCACGTTCGAAATAACGACCCAACCGTACTCGGAGGAGTAATGTTAAAGGCGATTTGCATGGTGCGCCACAGAATTCTCGCCAAAGGACAGTCAAGGAAGAGATGCTTAATGGTCTCATCCTGATCACAGAAACTACACCAAGTAGATCCTGTCCAATTACGCTTGACCAAGTTGTCCTTTGTTAAAATAACCTGTTTATGGACAAATCACATAAACACTTTAATTTTCAAAGGCACTTTTACTTTCCAAACATGTTTGGAGCTAGGAATGAAAGTGGAGTTAATAACATCGGTGTACATTGACTTTACAGTAAATTGTCCATTCCTAGTAAGCTTCCAACACAACTGATCGGTCTGTTGAGCTAGCTGGACTTCCATCAGTCTACGCACCAGATGGAGCCAAGCTTCCCATCTCTCACCAACAAGCACCCGCCGAAACTGAATATTAAGGGGAATGGACTGCATAATCGTTCCAACTAGCGCATCACGTTGCTGGACAATACGATACAAGGTTGGGTACTATAGTGCTAATGGGGTATCACCCAGCCAAGTGTCCTCCCAGAACCGTGTATCATTGCCATCACCGACAATAAACTTTGTTCTATTAAAGAAGGTTGCCTTGACTCTCATAAGCCACTTCCAAAATGGCGAATCAGTTGGTCTCACTGTCACCTGAGACAAAGTTTTGGACTGCAGTTACTTGTTACGAAGAATCTGCGCCCAAGTTGCGTCAGTCGGAACTGAAAGCTTGTACAGCCACTTACTTAGCAGGCATCTGTTCTTGACCTCAAGATTTTCGATACCCAAACCCCCTTGGTCCTTTTGTCGACAAATAACATCCCACTTGGCGAGTCTATACGTTCTCTTAAGTTCATCACTCTGCCAAAAAAATCTTGATCGGTAGAAGTACAACCTTTTCCTAACCCCAACTGGAACCTCAAAGAAAGATAGTAGGAACATCGGCATACTCGTGAGCACCGAATTAATAAGAATTAACCGGCCTCCATATGACATAAGTTTGCCCTTCCAGCAACTAAGTTTCTTTTCAAACCGATCCTCGATGCATTTCCACTCTCGGTTTGTTAGCTTACGATGGTGAACGGGTATACCTAGGTAGGAGAAAGGTAAAGCCCCTAATTCACATCCAAACAATTGCCTATAAGCCTCCTGTTCCTCCTTGGCTCTACCAAAGCAGAACAACTCGCTTTTATGAAAGTTAATCTTTAAACCAGACAATTGTTCAAATAAGCATAACACCAGCTTCATATTTCTCGCTTTTGCCAGGTCATGCTCCATAAAGATGATAGTATCATCAGCGTACTGCAGAATGGACACCCCCCATCAACTAGGTTGGGCACCAAGCCACCCACCTGACCGTCCTCCTTTGCCCGACCTATTAGGATTGCCAACATGTCAACCACAATGTTGAACAAAATAGGGGACATTGGATCTCCTTGCCTCAGGCCCTTGTGTGTCTGGAAATAGTGCCCGATATCATCATTTACTTCAATTCCAACACTCCCTTTTTGCGTAAAGGATTCTACCTGGCGTCGCCAAGCCTCATCAAAACACTTCATACGCAAGGCCTATTGAAGGAATGGCCATTTGAATTTGTCGTACGCTTTTTTGAAATCCACTTTGAAATCAACCCCATCCAGTTTTTTCGTGTGGATTTCATGGAGCGTTTCATGAAGGACCACTACCCCCTCAAGGATATTCCTGTCCGGTATGAAAGCAGTTTGGGTAGGCTGCACAACAGTATGCGCAATCTGTGTGAGCCTTGTTGGGGAACGTTGCAGAAAATTAAAATTTTCCTACGGTTTCACCAAGATCCATCTATGAGTTCATCTAAGCAACGAGTCATGGGAGAGAGTTTGCATCTACATACCACTTGTAGATCGCGTGCGAAAGCTTGCAAGGTGATGATGGAGTCGTACTCGACGTGATTCAGATCACCGATGTCCAAGTGCTGAACGGACAGCACCTCCGCGTTCAACACACGTATGGGACGGGAGACGTCTCCTCCTTCTTGATCCAGCAAGGGGGAAGGAGAGGTTCAGGAAGCTCGCTCCAACGGCAGCACGACGGCGTGGTGGTGTTGGTGCAGCAGTACTCCGACAGGGCTTCGCCAAGCGCTTACGGAGGAGGAGAGGTGTTGGGGAGGGGAGGGGCTGCGCCTTGGAGATGGGTACAGCAGCCCTCCCCCCACCCCTCTATTTATAGGGGAAGGGGCAAGGGGGGCCGACCCCTCTAGATGGGATCTAGAGGGGGGGCGGCGGCCAGGGAGGGGAGGCTTGCCCCCCAAGCAAGGGGGGCGCCCCCCTCAGGGTTTCCCCCCAACCCTAGGCGCATGGGCCCAAGGTGGGGGGCGCGCCCAGCCCTCCAGGGGCTGGCTCCTTCCCCTTTGCGGCCCATGTGGCCCTCCGGGAGGGGTGGCCCCTCCCGGTGGACCCCCGGAACCCCTCCGGTGGTCCCGGTACATTACCGATAGACCCCCAAAACTTTCCGGTGTCCGTATGACAACTTCCCATATATAAAAATTCACCTCCGGACCATTCCGGAACTCCTTGTGACGTCCGGGATCTCATCCGGGACTCCGAACAACATTCGGTAGTCACATACTAGTCTTCCTAATAACCCTAGCATCACCGAACCTTAAGTGTGTAGACCCTACGGGTTCGGGAGACACGCAGACATGACCGAGACGACTCTCGGGCAATAACCAACAGCGGGATCTGGATACCCATGTTGGCTCCCACATGCTCCTCGATGATTTCATCGGTTGAACCACGATGTCGATGATTCGATCAAACCCTGTATACAATTCCCTTTGTCAATCGGTACGTTACTTGCCCAAGACTCGATCGTCGGTATCCCAATACCTTGTTCAGTCTCGTTACCGGCAAGTCACTTTACTCGTACCGTAATGCATGATCCCGTGGCCGACACCTTGGTCACCTTGAGCTCATTATGATGATGCATTACCGAGTGGGCCCAGACATACCTCTCCGTCAAACGGAGTGACAAATCCCAGTCTCGATCCGTGTCAACCCAACAGACACTTTCGGAGATACCTGTAATGCACCTTTATAGTCACCCAGTTACGTTGTGACGTTTGATACACCCAAGGCACTCCTACGGTATCCGGGAGTTACACGATCTCATGGTCGAAGGAAGAGATACTTGACATTGGCAAAGCTCTAGCAAACGAACTACACGATCTTTGTGCTATGCTTAGGATTGGGTCTTGTCCATCACATCATTCTCCTAATGATGTGATCCCGTTATCAACGACATCCAATGTCCATAGCCAGGAAAACATGGCTATCTGTTGATCACAACGAGCTAGTCAACTAGAGGCTCACTAGGGACATATTGTGGTCTATGTATTCACACGTGTATTACGATTTCCGGATAATACAGTTATAGCATGAATAAAAGACAATTATCATGAACAATGAAATATAATAATACTTTTATTATTGCCTCTAGGGCATATTTCCAACAAGCCTATTGGTCCCGACCTTGGTGAAAATTTTGAAACTAACATTAAAAAGACAGATTGGCCTGAATTGCTCAATTCTCACAACCTCTGTTTTCTTAGGAAGAAGGGTGATCGTTCCAAAATTGAGCTGAAAAAGATGAAGCTGTCCAGCAAATAGATCATTAAACATAGGCAACATATCCCCTTTAATGATATGCCAGCATTTCTTATAAAACTCCGCTGGGAATCCATCAGGGCCCGGCGCCTTGTTATTCTTCATTTGTGAGATGGCCTCCAGCACCTCTTTCTCCGAGAAAGGAGCCGCAAGAATATCATTCTCCACCGCTGTGAGCTGAGGAATATCCTCAACCCTTGACTCGTCCAGAGACACAGTTATCTTCTGGAGGGCCAAACAGCTGCTTATAGTACTCAGTAATGTACAATTTTAGGTTTTCCTGTCCTACAATTGTACCCTCATCTTCCTCAAGCTGAAAGATCCTCTTCTTTCGATGCTTACCATTAGCGATCATGTGAAAGAATTGGGTGTTCGCATCCCGCTAGACTACTCGCCGGACCTTGGCCCGCAACACCCACTTCAACTCTTCTTCTCTAAGAAGTTCTTTCAGCCTCAATTCCGCCTCGAGCTTGGCATGAAGCTCCGGGGCCGGCAGTATCGTGGTTTCTGCTTTTACATCCAGAGACTGAATAAGGGCAAGGAGCTTTTCCTTTTCGACCTTATAAATCCCGCTAAGATGCTTAGCCCACCCACGCAGGAAACTCCTCAAGTGCCTAATCTTATTCTGCCAGTGCTGAAGCGTAGTCTTCCCTCCTGAATCCTTAGCCCACTCTCTGGCCACGAGATCAAGGAAGCCTTCTCGTTCAAACCAAGCCATCTCAAAGGAGAACACATTTTTGTTCCCCAGGTGGGTGGGTTCACCAGAGTCAACAAATAACGGCGTATGGTCAGAAATACCATGGGACAAGGCCTGGACCGTCACCAGGGGAAACTTTTGTTCCCAATCGATGCTGGCCAACACTTGATCCAACTTCTCATACGCCGGGTTTGGCATCACGTTAGCCCAGGTAAATTTTCTACCCAAGAGCTCAATTTCTCTCAGGTCCAAACTTTCAATGATAGTATTAAACATGAACGACCATCGGCCATCAAAATTATCATTGTTCTTATCCTCACGCCATCTAATTATATTGAAATCACCCCCCACCAGGATGGGCAACTGCTCGGAACCACAAATCCGAACAAGATCGGCCAAGAACTCGGGCTTGAGCTCGGGCTGTGCAGCACCATATACCGCGACAAGAGCCCAATTAAACCCATCAACCTTCAACCGCACCCTAAACTTGACAGCAAAGTCTCCCATGACCACACTGCGAACCTCAAGCGCTTCGCACCTAACTCCGAGAAGGATTCCACCCGTCCTCCCTCTCGACGGCAAGCAATGCCAATCAAAATCTATACCTCCCGATAAAGTATTTAGAAATTGAGGCGCGAAGTTATCTCTACCTGTCTCCGATAGAGCGATAAAATCTAAACAATGCTCGACAGACGCCTCAGCAAGAAACCTTCATTTAGCCAAGTCCTTTAGACCTCTGCTATTCCAGTATATTCTTTTCATAGTTCATCATGGAATTTTTTTGCCGTACGGATCCTAGCACTCCTATGCACTGCGGATACTGGGTATACCTTCCGTTTCCACTTGTGCTTGGGAACAGTTTGACTCTGCAACTGGTCCTCACAACCAGTCTCAGAGGGGCTAGCCAAAACTATCTCGGTAGAATCAGCCTCTACATCCTCGTCAGTATTAGGTTGCATAAGATCCGCACAAAAATTGTCAAGCACCCTGACCCCAAGCGCATCAACCTCAGAATCACTCATGGGCTTAACAGCCGAAATATTACGAATCATCTCTAAGGCCCGCTCAGCCTCTAGGTCTAGAAGATCATTAACAGAATTAGAGATTTCAGTGTAATTACTACCCAACGAAACTCCTAATTGATGTGCATTTTGAACAATCTCATCATTTGAAAAATGCAGAATGGAATTAGAGGTATTAACCCACATACTAGTAGTGACCTCCACGTCACGAAGCTTGGCCGCCCTCATGGCGCACCGCTGCTAAATGTCATCCACATCCGGCTGTGTCTGGAGACGGCCACTCACCCGGCGCCCCTCAGATACCGGATCCTGAATTCCTCCAAACGCAATGACCTCCTCCCGAGAGATCGCAGTCGGGGTCCGGCCTCCTGCCGCACCCCAACCAGCTGGCCGATCCATCTGCACGGGCTCACCCACAGCCTCGCCCGAGAGTGGGCAAGCACTCACGAAGACCACGGACTCGTGGCGCGCCCCGCCCGGTGAAGCTGGCAGGGTGGGTGGTGGAGGCCAAACAAGGGCCACCTGCCCCGCTCCCCACCCAGCACCGGAGAAGCTACCCGCACAGGCGCCGAAGGGGGAGAAAGCTCCGAGGCCACCTGCCCCGAGCCCTCTCCCGAAGGCTGAGCCGCCATCAACCAAAAGGTAGATGCAACGGGAGAGGAGGTATCCGAGGCCCCCTGCCCCAGACCCCCTCCCGGCGAAGAAAAGGACACGGGAGCCACCTGCCCCGAATCCCCTTCCTCAGCAGAAGGAGAGCAACCCGAGGCCGCCTGCCCCAGGGCCCCACCCGATAAGCCAGGTACGACAAGCTGCGTCACCTCCTGAGGAGGTACCGTGTGCTGAGCACGAGAGGGAGTGGCCACCTGCCGACCCCCAGGAATCGTGTCCACAGCACCCTCCAACCCCAAAGCCGGTAACTCGATCTCAAAAGCCTCCTCGGACTCGACCCGATCACTCCACATCCTCGGGGGAGCAGAAGAAGGCTCAAAAGACCCAAATCTCAGAGTCGTCGAAGGTACCACGGTGGGTGGGACTGTTCCATCCCCGGTCGATGCAAGCTCGGGCCCCGGCCCCTTGGACAGCTGTCATCCAGGGTCCTGGACCGGCGGCTCCCGAACTCCCGCACCGCCATCACCCTCGTGCATATCCACGTCAGAGTCATGAGCCAGCGCAACCAGAAAGCTCTCATCCTCAAACTCAATAACCAGATCATAAATCCTGCCTCAATAAGCCCACTTAACCACTTCCGGTACATACTCAATGTTTAAAATACTAACCAAAACCCGAGCAATCCCATGAGCTCTGGTGAACTCCATGTCCACACGCTCAAGCTTCCCCACCTAAAATGCCCATACTGGCCACAACCCGAGCATCCTGCAGCGGCCTGGAGGGAGCCCCGGAGAATCGCAGCCACACCTGAGTAAGCGGCTCGCCCTGAGGCTCAACAAGCTTCCACTCTTGAAACTCAAGGATACCATCCGTTCCCGGCAACTTACACATCCCAAAGCTCAACAACCTCTGCAGATCCTCCACGGAAGGAAACTCAACCCTGAACATCCTATCAGCGAGACTGACAAGGTCCCACTGGAACTCCCCAGGGGCCAACTCACGGAGCCTCTGCACGATCTGTGTCTCAGACACCTCCCCTCTGGTGACCTTGACTATCCCCGTGGTCATACTCATGGACTCATCAGAAACCTCTCGCTCATTTGGAGATTCAAAAAAAGTTAACTCAGCACAGTACACTCCATACATCATGAGTGACGGTGCCTGATCTCGCGGAAGCAGACACTCCCCAGAGTCGTGTGCCAGTTTACCGCAGGTATCACATAACATAGCCACACACTCCGCAATGAAGTGGCCCTTGTCTCCGCAACGATAACAAAGCATCTTTTCCTTCCCATGCGCCCACTTGGATGCCCTATCAGCCTCAGACCTATCTGACAACTCCGCAGACACATCGGTCATAACCTCGTTCTCAGGAACCTGCACAGAAGCAAGAGCCGTCACCACCTCCATAGCGTGGCCAGGCAGAAGAGGCTCCTCGGCAGCCCCGTCAACTGTCGTCTGGTCTACAACAATAGGTGGTGGCGGATGACGTGGACGGTACCGGCCCCCTCGGCCTCCCCGACCACCCCGATACCCTCGGTAACCTTGTCACTGCCGATGACCCGGATCTGAGGGGCCCTCGACGAAGCCACCTGAAGGGCCCAAGAAAGGCCTCTCGACTGACCCATCACTTTGCCAGGCATAACCACGACCACTACCCGTGGATGAAGAACCACGGTGCTGGCCAGTCCCGTAAGCATCGTATCCGTCATCGAACCAAGAGGGAGGATGTGGCGTGCCCGGCCAGTTTCGGCGGAATGCAGGCGCGGCGATCGTCTAACCCTAGGGCGCAGCGACTGCAAAGGCGAGGATGAACGAAGCGTGCACGCACCCTGTCGGTGTCAAAACCGACGGATCTCGGGTAGGGGGTCCCGAACTGTGTGTCTAGGCGGATGGTAACAGGAGATGAGGGACACGATGTTTTACCCAGGTTCGGGCCCTCTCGATGGAGGTAAAACCCTACGTCCTGCTTGATTAATATTAATGATATGGGTAGTACAAGAGTGGATCTACCACGAGATCAAGGAGGCTAAACCCTAAAAGCTAGCCTATGGTATGATTGTTGTAATGTACGTTGTGTCCTACGGACTAAAGCCCTCCGGTTTATATAGACACCAGAGAAGGCTAGGGTTACACAGAGTTGGTTACAATGGTAGGAGATCTACATATCCGTATTGCCAAGCTTGCCTTCCACGCCAAGGAAAGTCCCGTCCGGACACGGGACGGAGTCTTCAATCTTGTATCTTCATAGTCTTGGAGTCCCCCCTAGTCCAGGACTCCCTCAGTAGCCCCTGAACCAGGAATCAATGACGATAAGTCCGGCGCGCATAATGTTCGGCATTGCAAGGCGGGTTCCTCCCTTGAATAATCCAGAGAAGATCATGAATACCAGGATAGTGTCCGACTCTGCAAAATAAATTCCACATTCCACCGTAGAGAGAATAATGCACATAAATCCAATCTGCTGACGTATTATGCGGCATGACATCACACCGCTACCAGGCTTTTACTTGAATCGTTTTTTATTATACCACCTCGGCACGTTTAGCAAAGCGGCTTCCTTGGCACGTCTTGTCGAAGCAGAGATCGTGCTCCCCTTATTCCGGGATTCTCATCAATACGGACGTGGGTAACCCAACCATGCCCGTCGCCACGCCTCCTCTATCGAAGGTGAATCCCGAACGGTCACGGAGACGGCTCTTGGTATTTTCCCTCTTTATAAGGGGACCAAGGTTCGTTTCTTTCTCTTAATCTTCCATCGAATCCTCTCCTTGCTCCGAGTTCCAACACCCAGAGCCCCAGATTCGAGCGCTTCGGATCTTCAACAATGTCCGGCTCCGACCTTCAGGGCCGGTGGATGCCCTCCTCCGTCACGGAGGAGGACGTGTTAAAGCTGCGGGAGGCCAAGTACCTGTCCTACGAGATTTCGCATAGGCTGCCCGCCCAAGGGCAGGCCGTACCCACTCCCGAGCCCGGTGAGTACATCGTCTTCGTATCCCACCTCTGTCGGGGTTTAGGCTTCTCGACGGACCCCTTCGTGAGAGGGCTCATGTTCTACTACGGGCTGGATTTTCACGACTTGGCTCCGGAGTCCATCCTCCATATTTCTGCATTCATTATTGTCTGTGAAGCCTTCCTCCGTGTCACCCCCCACTTCGGAATATGGCTGAGGACCTTCAATGTGGAGCCGAAGATGATCGGGGGGCGTCAAGTAGAGTGCGGCGGGGCGGCCATAAGCAGGAGGGTCGATGCCCCATGGCCCGAGGGCTCCTTCCAAGAGGAGCTCGGCTTGTGGCAGCAGGAGTGGTTCTATGTCACCGCTCCGAAGGGCAGCAAGCAAAAGCCGCCGCCTTCATTCCGCCCGGGACCTCCACGCCGACTGATGTCGTGGGTCAACCAAGGGTTCAATTGGGGGCCGTCCGAAGACGTGCCCTTATTGCAGGGCCGGATTCGAGATCTCCAAGCGAGGGAGATCAATCTGTTTGTGGTGATGCAGGTCATGCTAATCAGGCGTCTTCTGCCCTGCAAACGCCGTCCTCTCCGGTTATGGGAGTTCAATCCGGAGGGGCCACGAACTCTCCAACACTTCATGGGCATGACGCCTGTGGATATGTACAAGTTGTTCTTCGGACCGCAGGTGGCGTGTCCGGAATTGACCGAGGACGCAGGCCTAAGCTGCAATTGCCCGGATACACAGGTAAGTAGCTCAGAGTCCGGACGTTCCGTTTGTTTGCTTTTTTGAAATTCGCCTTCTAACCCATTATTCTTCATCAGGAGTGGGTAGCGCGATCAAAGCTGATAAGATGTCCGGCCCCCCTCCCAGAGACCGCACCGGAGCCCGTGCTGGTCAGAATGTTGGAGGTCGCGCCCGTAGAAGGGGGCGACGGGGAAAATAGAAGAGCTATCACCTCGTGCCAAGGGGGCGCCTGAAGAGGGGAGGATCGACAATCCCTCCTTCCTGGGGAAGAAGAGGACCGCCTCCGAAGACCCGAAGGCCAAAGCCCCTCAGCGGGGGAAAAAATCTTTACCGGAGGGTCCTGCGTTCGGGGAAAGTCCGGACGTACAATCGTCTCTAAAGGATCAGCCCTCCAGCGAGCCGTGAGTAAAGAAAAAAAGGGGGTTCATTAATGAGAAAATACCCCTATTTGTGCTTCTGTGGATGACCGAAATTGTTACCTTGCAGTTCGGATCTGCGGCCTTCTCAGATGAGTTCGTCTTCGGGGGATCTTCGTCCGGAGATGATGGAGAGCGAAACGCCTCCGTCCGCTGCGCCGTCGGATAGGGCGGACGAGCCTGATGTATCGTCACGAAGGGTATCCCAGAGTCCGGAGGGGCCGGAGAGTTCGGCGCCTACTAGTGTCCGGCTGGGGGAGCTGAAGAATATGCTTGAGAGGGCGTCCATCTCAGAAGATCACCGTGCTTTGATGCGTATGGTGATTGGAAGAATTTCGTCCGCCGAAAGCGGATTGTATAATGCCGTCAGGATTTTACTGACAAGATTTGAGGTACGCAAGAATGACGCACCTTTTTGACAGTTTGGCACATAGAAGTGCGCCCTGTATAGATAGGAGCCCCTGAGACTCGGTAGGTTGTCGAAAGCGATAGCGTGCCGAGGATCAAAATCTTAGGTAATGAATGTCGCCGTTCCTATGCAGGTGGCGGATAGTCCGGGGGCTAGCCGGACTTATGGAGCTGCCGAGTTAATGCGGCAACTTGACGTGGCGGATGCGGACATCGCGCTTGTCAACCGGCGACTTGACGAGTCGCAAGGTAAATAAATTCTCCGCAGTCACTTATTAAGGGAGTCAAAGCCCGCCTCTGATAATGTATATGCTGTGATACAGACGGTGCTGCTGCTGTGGAGAGCCTTCGGGCCGAGCTTGCTCAAGCTAAGGAGCAAGCCCGAAGGAGTGATGCGGCTGCCTCGAGGGCAGCCGAGGAGTTGAAAGCCGAAAAGGCTGCACACTGCCTAAGCAGGGAAAAAATGGCCGAATTGGCCGTGGAATTAAAAGATGCTGCCGATCGCAACGAGGCTCTTGAAAAGGAGCGCTTATCGGAGCGGGAAAATCTGGGGAAGGCCACCGCCGAGGCCAAGGATGCCCGTTCTGCAATGCGGGCTATGAAGGAGGAGTTGCGCCAGGCCGGAGATATTGTGGCTGGCAAGCCGTTTTTGCTGCGTCGCCGGTTTACGGATCAAAAATATGCCCAACTTGGCAAGCTTTGGGGTCCAGAGGATCCATATATGGACTTAGCGGCAAGTGCGGCTGATGCCGTTGAGCACTTCCGGAGCCAGAAGGATCACAAGACGGAAGAGCTATTTTGGTCTCAATTCCATAGTCCGGATCGTTCACTTCCGTTGACCGATCGGTTGGCCGAATGGGCTGAGCTAAATAGACTGTCCGGACTTGCCATGACTGATATCGTGGCTCATGTCTGGCCAGAGAGACCCAAGACGACGAGCTATTTCGGCTTATTGCAGCAATTTCTTGAAGCGGTGCCGCACATCAAGGAGATGAAACGGTCGGCCTGCATAGAAGGCGCGCGGATGGCCCTTGCCCATGTGAAAGCACATTGGACAGAGATGGATGCCGCCGTTATTGCCGCTCAGGGTTCGGACGAAAGCCGGCTACCCGCCGAGCACTATTTTGGGGAAGTTATGCGTGGCGCTCGTGTAATAGAGTCGCAGTGCTCAAAAAATGTCACGTTCAAATGAACGTTTTATCTTGTAAGACAATGATTATGATGTAACCGCTTTTTATACTTGTGCGTTCCAAGTGTTAAAATATCTCCGATGCGGCCGTTTATGTATACATTTGTATAACCTGAAAGATTGCAGTCTTCGGCTTCAGCCCCCACGCACAAGGTGCGGGGGTGTTCGCAAAAATAGCGCGTTTTCACACTTAATCCGACGTCTCGGTCCTGTTAAGGAGGTGGTAGCGTAGCGAACGAGGCAATCCGGACTATAATGCTTTATCACTTTCACTTAGCCAGTGGAGTTCGAGGGTGGGGCTACGATATAGCCCCTTGGGGCACCGCGCTTCTCCGAATTCGAGGCGCGTGTGTGCCTGACCGGGAAACGGTCCTTCGTCAAAGTGGGGAATTCTAAACATTCCGGTAGTCGATCGAGTGGTTGACCAGTCTCTCGTTGTATCATGACAGTCAGTTTTTGGCTTTCTCTACTGAGGTGCTCGCCCAGCCGAACTGGGGCACAATCGCAGTAGTTCTCCTGGTGCCGCATTAGCCGATGATACAGAACGTAAGGCAGCAAAACACAAGAGCCGGGCAAACCCAACATTTGACCAAAGACATGATTCGGAGCTGATGCATATAAGGCCTAACTCGAGACGCCGAACACTCCCTAAGGTGTTCGGTCTTTGTAATAATGGGCAGAACAATGCCCTAAGCCCCTAGTGTCCAGGTACGGGCAAGGTCTTCTGACGTGGCCGATGCCAAAACATCAGGCTCCGCTTTGGTTATAATGAGAAACCAAGGAATTATAACAACAAGAGACAGTAAAAAAGGTTTACGCAGGGTCTTAATCTGAAAAGAATCCTCGCGACGGGTCCCTACTGCACGTCTGCGCCTGTGTCTCCGTCGTGCCGTTATCCTGGACGGGTGTGCATGTTGTTCATCTGTAAAAAGAGAGGAACTTAGCTTGAAAGGAACTTTGTGCAAAAAATATATACGAAAGAAGAAATATAAATAGGTAAAGCGGAGTCTGTGTGAGCTTGCTATTGCTTGTGCGCGCAGCCCATTGTGAAGGGGTGTGCGGCTATGGAGCCCCTAGCTTGCTTATGCCGGACTCGTCTGACCGTGTCCGGGGTCTTTAAATGACCCTCGCACTGAGATGACGCCGCGTGGACCGGGCATCTTGAGTGTAAGAGACGCGTAATGTGGTATGGCGTTGAAGCGGACAAAAGCCTCTCGTCCCAAGAGTGCTTAATAGTCACTTTTAAATGGGATGATATGAAAGATTAGTTTTTCGTGTCGAAAGTTGTTCGGTGATCCGAACACAACTTCTAGTAGTAGAGAGCCTATGCACTTGGCGTAAGGGCCTGGCGTCACTCCTTTGAAGGAAGTGCGGCTGTGTCGAATTTTAGTAGGGTCTATCCCCAACTTGCGGATTGTGTTTGGATACAACAGGTTTAGGTCACTGCCTCCGTCCATCAGGACTTGTGTAAACTGCAGTCCGTCGATTATAGGATCCAATATCAGGGCAGTCCATCCTGCGTTTCGAACGCTTCTGGAATAATCCAGGTGGTCGAACGTGATTGATTTTGATGTCCAATCTCTATGTTCCGCTAGGTTGAACCGTGCGAGACCCTTTTTAGAGGGTGCCGCACTATTTTTCCGTATTATCACATGCAGTGAGTTTACTGCTTTGACCTCTTGTGGGAAAGTCTTTTGTTTTCCGGTGCTTTGCTGGTGGGGTTTGTCATCATCTCCGCTTGATGCGTCGAGCCCCTTGTGTTCGGCGTTTAGCCGGCCGGACTGTTTGAAAACCCACTATTTTTCGTGTTGTGTTTGAAAACCCAACAGTCTCGGTGGGTGTGGTTTGCAGGCCTTCCGGGGTACTGTGAATTTGACATATCCGACCCAAAATCTTGTTTAAACTGGATAGCTCATCGCTATTATCGTTAAGGGGCGGTGCTTTGTTGTTTGGCCGCGAGATTTTGAATCCGGCGTTGACTGCCGTGCCCTTCGGGCTTTTCTCTTTATTCCGGCGCTGCTCTTTTTTGCGCCGTGATTTTCCGTTTCCATCTCTGATCTCGGATGAACTTGGGTCGCTGGTGCTGCATCTTGCTAGCCAGCTATCCTCTCCCGCACAAAAGCGGGTCATGAGGCCTGTTAGCGCGGACATTGTCCTCGGCTTCTCTTGGCCGAGGTGTCTGGCGAGCCATTCGTCTCGGACGTTGTGTCTAAAAGCTGCTAAGGCTTCGGCGTCTGGACAGTCGACTATTTGGTTCTTTTTGGTGAGGAACCTGTTCCAGAATTTGCGCGTTGACTCTCCGGGCTGTTGAGTTATATGACTTAGGTCGTCTGCATCCGGAGGGCGGACATAAGTTCCTTGAAAATTTGCTCTAAACGCGTCCTCGAGCTCTTCCCAACTTCTAACAGTGTTTTCTGGGAGGCTTTTGAGCCAATGATGGGCTGGCCCTTTGAGCTTGAGGGGTAGATATTTTATGGCGTGGAGATCATCTCCTCTAGCCATGTGTATGTGTAGTATATAATCTTCTATCCAGACTCCAGGGTTTGTTGTTCCGTCGTAGGCCTCTATGTTTATGGGTTTAAACCCTGCTGGGAATTCGTGATCCAACACCTCGTTGGTGAAACATAGTGGGTGTGCGGCGCCCCTGTATTTGGGTGCACCGATGTCTTCAGACACTTGGCGTGTTGTATTGCCTCCTGGGGCCCTCTTCTTTGGCCCGTAAATGGACCTGGCTGGGCCATCTGTCCTTCCAGGGTCGTTAGTCGGTTTATATGCGGCGCCGCTTTCAGATTTTGGCCTATCATCTGGCCGTCTATCCAACCAGGCGGCTTCTTTGTTGTTTGACAGTGGGGGCTCTATGGCCTCCTCGTCAAATTCTGGCAGTAGCTTGCGCTTCGGGTAGCTCTTTGATTGATGGTCATTGCCGTATTTGTCTGCGGTTTTGAGCACTTTGCTCCACCCCATTTTGAGTGTATCTTCCGCTGTTTTGAGCTTCCGTTTTTCCTTTTTCAAACTTCTTGCGATGGCGACGAGTCTTTTCCGGAGGTGTTTATTCTCCGGCGGTGTGTCCGGCGTTAGATCGTCCGGACTATTTCTTCCGTCGGGCCCGGACTGATTGTCTGACTCGTCTTGTTCGGACGGTTGCTTGTCGTCGTCCAATGGTTTGCCCTGCTGTATTGCTGGGTCATTAAGAGCGCTGTTGTTGTCGAGGCGGGACTTAGGGCGGCGTCTGCATCGCCGTTTTCGTTGTTTGTCGGCGGGATTATCTTCTACCGCGCCCCGTTGGTCCTCGTTGTCGCTTTCTTTTGGGGTATCCACCATGTATACGTCGTATGACGAGGTGGTTTTCCAGTGCCCTGTAGGCGCTGGTTCATGTTCGTCTCCGGCATCGTCGTCCATAGCGTCGATGTCTTCGGAGTCGTAGTCTAGCATGTCGGTAAGGTCGTCGACAGTGGCTACAAAGTGGGTGGTGGGTGGGCTCTCAATTTCTTCGTCGTCCGTATCCCAACCATCCTGGCCATAGTCCGGCCAAGACTCTCCTGATAGCGAGAGATGCTTTAGCAAATTTAGGATGTCGCCAAAGGGCGAGTATTGGAAGATGTCCGCGGCGGTGAATTCCATAACCGGCGCCCAATCCGATTCGATTGGCGGGGGCGCGGGAGGTCCGGAGTCCGGCAAGGAGTCCGGGATCTCAGAGTCACGAGTTTCGCGAGGGACAGGGCTAGTGTTCGGCTCCATCGCCGTGGAAGTTGAAGCCCCCAAGGTGGTGTCCAGCCACCGGTCCTCGATCTGGGCGATCGGCTCCGGACTAAGGGCTGAAGCGGATTCGTGTGCGGCCTCCAAGGCACTGTTCGGCGGCAGAGCTAGATCATGCCCATCGCAACAGTGCGGCGCGCTTGGCTTTGGCTCGAGCCCGTCGAAGATCAAGTCCACGCGGACGTCGGCTGTGAAGTTTAGGCTTCCGAATCTGACCTGGTGGCCAGGGGCGTAGCTTTCGATCTGCTCCAGATGGCCAAGTGAATTAGCCCGCAGTGCGAAGCCGCCGAATACGAAGATCTGTCCGGGGAGAAAAGTCTCACCCTGGACAGCGTTGTTGATTGAAGATGCCATCGAGCCTATCGGTGACGACACAGAGGAACTCTCAATGAAAGCACCAATGTCGGTGTCAAAACCGGCGGATCTCGGGTAGGGGGTCCCAAACTGTGTGTCTAGGCGGATGGTAACAGGAGACGAGGGACACGATGTTTTACCCAGGTTCGGGCCCTCTCGATGGAGGTAAAACCCTACGTCCTGCTTGATTAATATTAATGATATGGGTAGTACAAGAGTGGATCTACCACGAGATCAAGGAGGCTAAACCCTAAAAGCTAGCCTATGGTATGATTGTTGTAATGTACGTTGTGTCCTACGGACTAAAGCCCTCCGGTTTATATAGACACCGGAGAAGGCTAGGGTTACACAGAGTCGGTTACAATGGTAGGAGATCTACATATACGTATTGCCAAGCTTGCCTTCCACGCCAAGGAAAGTCCCGTCCGGACACGGGACGGAATCTTCAATCTTGTATCTTCGTAGTCTTGGAGTCCGGCGGACGCTGATAGTCCGGCTGTCCGGACACCCCCTAGTCCAGGACTCCCTCACACCCCCCCCCCACAGTATCGCTAGGAGCCACATCTAAACGGGCCTCATACCCCCTAGACATTAGCCCAAGAGCACCCGCCGGCCCAACAAACTTCGGATCATCCCCGACCCGGTCTGCTCGTGTGTGTGTGTGTGAGAGGATTTGATGGTAAATATAATACACATAATCCATATTGTTATGCACTAGCGTGTGTGTGTGAAATAGATGGATTATGGTCGTATAGGCACAGGAGGCACCCCTCGCATCGCCTCCCCCCGGGCGACGCTAGGGGCCCCAACCCTAGCGCCGCCAGCACCTCCCCCTCCACCCCCTCCTGCCGCCGCTGCCGCCGGCGTGGGCCGCGGTGGCGGCGGGCCCGGTGCCAAAGGATCTCGGCGGGGGGAGGCGGCGGATCCAACCTGAGGCGGCGGGGGCGGCCCTTCTCATGCGATCCAACGGCGGCGGCTAGGACGGAGTATCCGGGCTGTGCGGCGGGGGCCCGAGCACCATCACCAGCGGAGCGGCGGCCCTGCATGGACGGCGGCGGTGGCAGCGCCCCATCCGGCGAGGTGGGCTGTCCTGCTCGTGATGGTGACGACGGCTACTGCGGATCCAACGCCCCGTTTGGATCCGTCGCGGGGAGGCCTTTCGCCGACCGGCGGCGCGTGGAGGGACCGGTGAGGAGATGCCGGATCTCCGCCGGAGTACCGACGGCAACATAAGTCTTCGTGGCGAGGTTCCGCTCGGTTCCAGCCAGCAACGAGGTCGGGAAGACGTGGCTTCCGGTGAAAATCGCGCCAGACTGCGGTCTTGGCGGACGATGGCGGCGTCTCAGACGTCGTTTCCTTCTGGAGGCATCGTCGTTGCAGGTCTCATCAACCTGATCGGGAAGTTTCGGGGTAAACCCTAGATCTGGGTCTACTGGATCGGACGATGACGGTGCTATCGGCATCGTTCTCCCTCATGGGGGCATCATTTTGGAGCGAGTGCTGGTTGGAGGGGACAAGAGGAGGAGCGGTGTTTCATCTGCTCCATTGATGACGGCGGATCTCGGCGGCGTGGCGCAGTGGAGACTCTGTGCCTGATGAGCGGAGATGGACTCGCGCAGGAGGGTGACGCTGCCTGGCGTCATGATGGCGTCGGCGGCAGTTAGACCGGCCATGGTTGATGCAGCAGTACAGCTCTGAAGATGGATTCGTGGCAGGTGGCTGCGGCGGCCTCATACCCGGCAGGGGTCCTGGTTGAGAAGCACGCCGGACTGGTTGGTGCCCATACCCGGCAGGCGTCTTGGGTGGGACCTCAAGTCTTTAGATGTTTAGGTTTGGCTGCGTGGTCTGTTTGGTATTAGGCTCAGACTTTCAGCGCCCCTACATCAACTGGATAGGGATAGCGACAGTTGTTGCTTAGTTTGGTGGCTTTAGACTTATTGTTGTATGACTCTGTACGGTCTTGTGTCAATAATTAATAAAGTGGCCGTATGCATCGTCCAGATGCAGAGGCCGGGGGTCGTCCTCCTTTTCTAAAAAAAATGTGTGTGTGTGTTAGAGAGAGAGGGAGAGGGGGAGAGAGAGTGAGGAAGAAGGAGGGAGAGTGTGTGTGTGAGAGGATTTGATAGTAAAAAAGGTCGCCAATGTCACTTGATATTTATGGGAATATAAATATTAAATTCTTAAAATTAATGTGGCCCCGTTGCAACGCACGGGCTTTTTCTAGTCTCTACTCCTAATGTCTCAGTTGGTAGGTCGCGTTCCGAGTTTTATTTTAGTCCCACCATTTTCGTCCGTGTTTTTTTTCGCTGGTTTTTTTTCGTCCTCCCCACGCACACAAAAAAACCACCCTCATCAACTCCCTCGTCCTAGGGTTACGCTCCGCCACAACCGTCGCCTCCTCACGAGAGCGAGCGGGTAGGAACACACTCCGCCGCCGACGTCGCCTCCTCGCACCATCGCCGCCTTGCACCGACTCCCAGGTCGCCGGCGGCTCGCACTGGCGCTCAGATCGCCGTCGGCTCGCACCGACGCTGAGGTCGCGCCGGTTCCTCCCCACCTGCGACGATCCCACTGTCTTCTCCTAGAGGACAGGCGGCGCCTGTGTTGGAGACTTCTGCCCCGATGGTGGCGAGGAGTACGGCGCACCTCCATGAGGACACCTCGCTGCGGCCGCTCGGCGTAGACCGGCGCACGTCCCCCTCCTAAAGATGGGTAGGTTCCCATGATCCCCTTCCTTCCCCTGAATTCCTCGCCCCTCCCCCTGTCGTCTCGATGCCAATGCCGACGCGGCGGCCAATTGGCGCCAGGGGCTCGTGATTATGTGCGACGAGCACATCGTTCAGTGCTGCTATTTTCCATTCGCTGTTGGGTTGCTTCTACTCTCCACCAATCTCAAGTGGCAGAGAGTAGGTTTGACCTCAATTTCGATGCAGATATGGATTGGGATGTGATGCGTGTAGTTGCTAATTAAGTGATTTGGATCTTGTCCTCAATTAGAGTTCTCAATCTCAAAGAAGTGGGGTTTACGAATTTTATTATTTTTCAGCTTGAATGGACTGTAGCTTCGCCTAACTGACTGACAGTTGTATTTGACTGCAGATATGGATTAATTCATTTCATGGCAGATGCTGGTTTTGACCTTGGTTTATCATGCTTTGTTCCGTGTTTGACCTGCAACATATGTTCTATGCATTCGCAAAAATGGTAACTGAATAATTACTACGTACTGCAGAACATCTTGCTTAATACCTGAGTCCCTGACCCTCGTTGCTACAGGTTTATCTGCCCAATCACATGAATTGATTTTTTTTACCCAAAAAGGTTAGAAATCAACTGCTTTGCATACACAATTAAATAGTGAATATCATGTTTAATTAGCAAAATTTAATAGTTCATACACAATTAGGAAGTTGCATGAAGATTGCATTATTTTTTAAGAACATGTTCTATTGTAAAGATAAGGTCAGAGGCATACCAATACAATGCCCTGTTTAGTGAAGCTACAAAACCCACCATCATAACTTAATTTCTAATAACATTGGGCCTGTAAGGAAGTGCTTATTTAATAAATAAATATACTCGGGCTTGATTGGCTTTGTAACTAGGCTGAGTCGTGGACCCAGATTGATCAGCTACGGTGACCCGGTTACTATATTAGTGTATCCAGCGCGGTATGGCAGAAATTGGAATGCAATACTACATATCTCACAAAATGTTTGTTTCTAGCATGAATAAGCAACAAAACACCACACCTGTAGGAAGGTTACACATAATTTGTTGAAGTTCCAGAATAAAAAAATTGCATTGGTGCTAACGATTTAGTGCTTAGTGGCATCTTCCATTGCCATATATGCTCTCATTATTCATGCTTACTTATGTGCAGGACACCTTTTGCACGATATAGGGGATCAGACTAAGAGAGAGCAAGCGCCAATGATATGAAGCATATGGCAGTTCCATAATATGTAACTGGCTAAGTGTTAAGAAACCAGGTATGTCAAATATTGGCCTTCAGTATTCATATATTCATATAAGCTAAAAGCAAATAACTTTACATGACAGTTTCTTTTATATGATGTTTGAGTGATGGTAACATAAGTCTGCATAACACATATTTGACCTAGGGCAGTTCGGTGAACTGGCGAAGGGCTTGCCGGCTGGTAACATACCAGATGTCCAGATGGCACAACCGATCAGCACCGGCACCGGTGACGTGGACGGAGGAACCTGCGACTATACAAAAGTAATGACAACGCGCAACGAAATTATCCAGTGAGTCTCCTTTTGGTTCATACTATGCAACGCACATAATCCAGTGACTCATCAACTTCGGCGAGTCTCCTTTAATTTCTTCTTTAGTTCTCCAGTGAGCCATGCAACTAATTTGTACCGTACTACAGTATTAGCTGCAGAAATTCTTGAGTTAGATGGAATCCGTACTACAGTATCAAGCTGGAGTTTTTTTAGTTATATGGAATTAATTAGGGGCGACAATTTGTTGTTTATCCTCACAAATATGTACTATAAATTAGGCATAACAAAATCACTCTCTTGTTTGGATTTAATTTGCAACGATCTGTATGTTTGTGTTTGTGTAGTCATTAAGAGGAAGACAATGCTTTCTTTTTTGAATTAAAAATAGCAATGTAATTTATTTCCATTGTTGATTTATCATATGTTCTGTACTGAACCATCAAAAGTACCTGGCTTCCTGATCTCAGACCCAAAATATGCTCTCTGTTGCTATTATTTTTCTCAATTAATTCTACAATTACTCCTTTTATTTAGGGATGTATTCATCATATGCTTAACTATCTCTGATTGTTTTTAACATTGAAGATCATTTAGAGTAATTCATTTTCGTTCATCCTGAAATTCAGCCAACAAACATCAAATATATTAGTACATTAGATGATAGGGGGAAACTGTACTTGCAATGCCTAACTTCTGCGACAATGGACTCCCCCAAATGCCAACACCTTTAGGCCTCATTTGGCACGAGAGGTTCGGAGGGGTTTTGAGTGGATTTTCCACGCGTGGCCCAAAACCCGCTACAATCCTCTTCCATCCATTTGGTACACGAGGTTTCGCTGGCCCAATCCACCCGATCCCCCTTCGATTCGCTCAGATCCACGCGGGTCAGAAAGCACGAGGAGGCCCTCGTGGAACTGGAGCCACGCCGAAGACCGCGACCTTCTCCTCGCGCCGCAGCCTCCTCCTCGCGCCGCCGGCCGCTGGCCCCTCGACGCGTCGCCGCCGCGGCACCGCCGGTACGTACCTCTGCGCCGCCCTCTCCCGTTCCCAGCCTCCGCCACGCGGCCCCAGCATCCTCCACGCCGGCCGGAGATCTGGCCCTTTCCCCGGTATGCCCAACCGCAACGCCCCCTCCCGTCCCCTTTTGCTCGTCGTAGTGTAGGATTTGGTGAACATCATGAGTGGATGTTAGTTGTGAAGTCGTTCGCAGTTTCTTGTGCTTGCAAGCTCCTTTGATTTCTCACAACGGAGCCTCCAGGAGCAGGGGGGTTGGCTGTGAGAATGTGAGGACAACAAGGCTGTAATTTCTTCTGAGAAAAACAGAGCTGCAATTTGATATTGCTAGAGACATCGGGTGAATGCGAATGCTGAGATATCTATGGCCTTAATTCTCTTACTATGTAGATAATACCGATTGTTTATGGCGTAACGCAAGGCTGTGACCACTCGCGCTTGTTTTAGAGTTGATGTCAGAATGTTACATTGATTAGGCCAGTCTGATGGTAATGACCAAATTACTGTTTCTGAACCTGCCAATGTTGGCCAGTAAGCTACCATGTAAACAAGTAAATCAGTTCTTTTTGCGGGGAAAACAAGTAAATCTGTTTACTCTTAGTGTATAGCTAACGAACAGATAAAGAGTTAAATTGTTTCCACTATCCTCTCAAGAGCTTTTGCAGATAAACACTTGTTAAGATCTTGCAGGGAATTGCTTGTACTATACAGTATGTATAAGATGTTACTATCTATCACAACCATTTCTTACTTTGCTCCTTGTCAAGGAGAGCACAACCGTTTCTAATTCTAGTGGAAATGGTCATGTATATCAGTCAGTATATATATGCTCTGCATTTTTGCTGGGGAAGTGTATTGAATACTGACTCACTTAATCTGACTTAATAATGTGAGCATTAGTCGGCAACTTGGTACATACAGGGTTTGCTGCAAGTGGATAATTGGACTTGATGATCGGGCATATTTTTATTAATTAATACTTGGTACTTGATTAAAATCCTTGCTGCTAGTGTTATGAATGTTCTACGCATGCTTTCTTATTTGCTCCCTTGTGTATAATATAGTCATATGCTTAGAAAATTAAATCCTCTCCTGTGATTTTGTGTTTACATAAGTACTATGTATGCTTGATATATATACCATTACCAAATTTTGGTCTTTATCGGTTCTTGAAATTGGAATTCTGAAGCCTGTCCGTTACTTAATGTGGACTACTCCCTCCGTCCCATAATGTAAGATGTTTTTTGACATTACACTAAAAAAAAAGGGCAACCTGGTGCATGTAGCTCCCGCTTGCGCAGGGTCCAGGGAAGGGTCCGACCACTTTGGGTCTATAGTACGCAGCCTTTCCCTACATTACTGTAAGAGGCTGTTTCCAGGACTTGAACCCATGACCTCATGGTCACAAGGCAGCAGCTTTACCACTGCGCCAAGGCTCCCCTTCAAGGGCAACCTGGTGCATGTAGCTCCCGCTTGCGCAGGGTCCAGGGAAGGGTCCGACCACTTTGGGTCTATAGTACGCAGCCTTTCCCTACATTTCTGTAAGAGGCTGTTTCCAGGACTTGAACCCATGACCTCATGGTCACAAGGCAGCAGCTTTACCACTGCGCCAAGGCTCCCCTTCTTTTTTGACATTACACTAGTGTCAAAAAATGTCTTACATTATGGTATGGACTGGACTGATGCTTGCTTGTTTTCTTGCAACAAGTGACTCTGAATCATGTATGGTTTGCCGCTGTTTCAGGTTGGCTTGGTTGACTAGGTGACGGAGGCCTGATTTTCTAGGTGGATGGCGTGTTGGTTTTGATGTGGTGTGGAGGGAGTGTTGACATTCGAAGATCGAACATTTTGTTTTAAGGACTATGTTATCGACAATACTTACCCCATGTTCCATTTATGATATATATGTTATCGACAATAGTTGGATCACTCTTACATATCATGCATGTGTGTTGATTCAGTCTGGAAAATGACCAGCTAGATAGCTTCTACAACTTTTTGTTCAATTAAGTTTTAAACTAAATCTACACTTGCACACTTTAGATCTTGATAGTATGTTCTCCCTCTGGCATAATCCCACAAGTTAGTACTGGCCCATGTCATTTCACCTAGTCACAGTGATGATAGGTTCAGACCAGAATAGCTGTTAGTTTCGAAGTCAATTAGCCTGTGGAGTACAAGTCAATGTTGTATAGCAGATTCAGCTGGAGGTCTATGACATTACTATGATGTTACACGTGGTGAGTGCCATGACCAAATATGACATGGCACTGCCAATTAAAGTGCTTACTAATAGCTTTCATTTCTGTTTACTGCTGTCCGATGTCGATATGTTCTTATTTTGACAGCCAACAGTCTGGGTTCTTGTTGGGGTGGACGGGTTGCCTCCATCTTGGGATCCAATCGTCGGTACATAAATATCCTTTGTCCTGACAAAAGGTTGTTCCTGAAAAAAGATTTACAATTCCTGCCATAGTATCCATTTTGTTCAGCTATTTTTGTAATGGTTTTTTCTAAAGGCACTCTAATGTTCATATCTTTTGTTTCATCAGGTTCTCATGCACCAAAAGAAGCAACAAAAGATGGATACATTTCTCTCAGGCACTCTGGATGAATAAATTTCTCTCAGGTTGTCAATGCTAGATGACCATGACACCAAAAGATGGATACATTTGTATGCATTATCTTCGTTGCAAAATGATATTGTGGCTGTGATGAACTGTTTGATGTGAAAGATTATGTTGTTTATGATAAATTATGAATGCTGGGATTTGGGTTTCAAAGACATGCTGTTATGATAAATTATGTAATTGCTGTGATGAGATATTGATTTCAAATTATGTTGTTATGATAAAGAGGTGGTGCTGCTGCTCCAAGTCATTTTTATCAATTATGCAGCAAGGACATAAGGGGAGTTAGTTACATTGTAAAGATTGAATTTTTAAATGTTCTACACCATGCTATGTCAACATGACAAACCCTTCCTACCAAATAGACATTTTAAACAAAGAGGATTGTGAAAGGAAGGGTTTTGAGGATTCAAGGGGTTTTGAGGGGATTGGGTGGAAGAGGGGGATTCACCAAATCCCCTGAAATCCCCCCCTCCCAAAACCTCTATAATCCCTTCCTATCAAACAAGGCCTTACATGGATATTCAGGATATTTTTGAAGGTTAGAGTATGAAAGTAGAACAGCAAGTTCCATTACTTTGGGAAAAGTGTTCGGCCCTGAATGATGCATTGGAAGCTGAGAAAAGTGTAAGTAGGATGATGATCTGGTTATTTTTGGGCATTGCATGGCATTTGGGAAAAGTGTAAGTAGGATGATGATGCATTGGAAGCTGAGAAAAGTGTAAGCTGAGAAAACTGCAATGAAAATATATACCAATAAATAAAGTGTTTAATTTTTGGGCAATAGTGTGGTATTATGAAGTTGCATACGAAGAATCGGGTGTAAAAGTATAATGGATACTCTTGTATTTTTGTTAATTGGCTTTGAATGGAGCCATTTAATTGATAGAACATATAGTTCATTTCTTCTACAAAACACAATCACAATGTATACTATTCTTTTATCTCTTCGTTAGTTAAAACTGCAGCTCTATAATCTTTGTCAGCAATGTTCTCACGATGGCTTGCTTAAGAATAAGATAGAAGAATTTTCTGGAAATGGCATGGAAAAAGGTATCCTATTCATCGGGTTAATGTTTATTTCAGTGAGTTATATCTCATAATTTGTATGTCCTAATCTCCATCTGTGAAGAATATTTTCAGTCAAAGCATTAATTTGTAAATTCTCCACCTATATATCTTGGTTTATTTCATATTGCTAATATATCTGTTGGTTTAATTATATATTGCTAATAACCTATTTTGTTGAGCCTAAAGATTTGGGCTGGCAACCCTGAATGTCCAGCTTTGTTGCACGACTCTAGCTTAGCAGTCCACGGGAAATATCAGCCCATTTTAGACACTAGACACCAGTTGATATTGCTTTGTTAAATCAAGATGTGCTATTACCATTTTTGCTTCCTTTCTAATCATTGTGCCTTGGCTAATTATTTTATTTGCTGCAGCTCTCAGTCTGAAGATGATCGTTTTCATACTAGAGATTTAATAGCTTGTGCCTTGGTAGGATATCATATTCTGAAATATCGGCACTTATTGCCATGCTTCTCAAGCACTTCCATCAATTGCAGATTATTATCAACAGTGGGGATGATTGACGACATGAGCACTTAGCTGTACAGCTTGCTGCACACTGTTATTGTAATTGTCAGTTTTATGTTGATTGTTGAGGTGCAAGCCACGATCTCTCCCCTCTTTAATTACCCAACCCCCAATGAGCTAAGTGCATGTAGAAATTAAGAAGACCATGTGTAGATTGCTATTGGTCTTGATTACCGTGTGATGAGGGAGAAGTATTTTTTTCCACTTTAAAGTGCATTGAGAAGATAGAAGTACACTCTTTTGTGGACAAATTTTGAAGCTAGATGTACACTCTTTACCGGACGGAGGGAGTATGCTTTAACATTACATTGTTTGCGCCTACAGGGAACCAAGATTTTAGGCATCCACATATTGTTTTGATCCCGCTGACAAGATTCCCTTTATAGTTTGACCAGATGGAATTTTTTATTTATGCTGAAACGTCTGATTATCTCTCCATCTGTAACTGAAAATTGATGAAAATTTGCCTGAGGGCAGAATATGGAGCAGAGAAGAGGTTGTAAGAGAAGAGCGAGTGGCATGAGAAACTCTGTTTTATTTAAGGCTCTTGTATGTGTTATCCTTATTTCATGAAGAGGATCCTATACTATGTCTATTATTCTTATTTAACAAGCTATGCCTATTATTCTGAATCTTTTTGCCACTATATCAAATGAATTTCATTTGACTTCATAAAGACTTGCTTACACATTTTATGGCTGTAGGTATTTAGGAGTACAAAATTGGTATCATAAGTGAATGTTCTTACTACAATACCACATAACATACGTCATACATAATGACTAGCACAATAAAATTGCAGAAGTTATTCACTTCTTTGTTTCATTTTGATTTTCTCAGCTATATACCACAATTGTTTTCCTTTATGTTTCTTGCAGTCACTAATTAAAGTGTTACATTTGTTGCCGACAAAGAATAAAGAGCGACGGACATTGTCATTACACTATGTGCATCTTGTAAAGCTTTTATTTTTCTTTGTAAACATACATTACACCATCATCTTTTTTAAACACATTACAGACGCAGACTTTCATATATACAAAGGGATAGAGCCGGCATAATATCATCTTGAGATTGATAGTCACCACATGCGCCTCATAGTTGACGGAAACGTCTCCTCCCATTGAACGCGCATCGATAAAAATCCTGAAATAAATCCAGAAATAATGTGAACACTATGATTTGAACACTAGCAGCGACATGGCTGGCCAACATGGACAACGGCCACCAAATGCTCGTGATATAGGCAACTAAGCATTCACCGGGTTGTATTTTTGCACTCGGATCATGCCAAGATGAATGAATAAACACAATCAATTCCAAGTAAAAATATATATTTTTGAGTTGATTGTCAAAAGAAAAGATGTGCATTAGCTGAGATGGCATTGTTCTCGATTTTTTTAGCTTCATGAATAGTATCTTAATTTTTTTTGTAAAGCCCGTGGCAACGCACCGGCGTTTTACTAGTTGGAGTAGTGGTTGTGTAGGGGAGTAGTACTGGTCCATGTCCAAGTACAATTAGGTTCAGGAATCTCGTCAGAGGTTTAAAAAAAAAGGGAATCTCGTCAGAGTCGGCTTTGGCTACGTTTGATCTGGGCTGGACAATGTGTACGTATGCACCGGCAACAATACCAATGTAACCGTGAAAATTAAGAAAATATAGCGAGAAAAAAGGTTATGATACAGCCCTTAGCTACAAGTTTTTTGCCCAGCTGTTTGTGATTTCGATCCTTTGGTGAAGTTCCAACAGACCACGCTAGTGCGAACGACGACGATGGACATCATCATCCAGGGCGTCCTTGGTACCCTGATTTGGGCATTTGTTGCCGTCTGCATAGTGATCTATTGCATCCGATCAGAGGCCGCCGCGGCCGCCGCAAAGAGGTGCTTGTGGTCGGGCTCGCAGCATCGGAGGCCGGCGCCACCGAGGGTCGTCGTAGGGGAGCCGCAGCAGCTGGTCTACTTCTCGTACCCCGCCGATACTGAGGACGGCCGAGGGACGGTCGGGGCGTCGGTGGTGGTGTGCGCGATCTGCCTGGAGGCGTTGGTGGGCGGGGCGGATTGCAGCGAGGTGCCGGCGTGCCGGCACGTGTTCCACCGGGGCTGCCTTGCGCTGTGGATCAAGAGAAGGGCACCTGTCCGTTCTGCAGGTAGCTTGTCGTGCCGGGGCCAGATTCCCTGTCAGCTGCCGATAACATGGTTTAGCTTTATTATTAGGGCTTGTTCATTGAAAAGAAATTGACGCATCTACCCACAAGAAAGGACCGCGCTAACGACGATTGGAAATATTTTTCTTTATCAATGGATTGACACGCAAGCTTTGCATTTTCTCGAAAAAACAATTGACGCATCTACCCACAAGAATGGGCCGGTTGGAAATCTTTCTCTCTATCTATACATCAACACGCAAGCTTTGCATTTTCTCGAAAAGAAATTGACGCGTCTGCCCACAAGAAAGGACCGTGCTAACGACGGTTGGAGATCTTTCTCTCTATCAATGGATCGACACGCAAGCTTTGCATTCTCTCAAAAAGAACCCACAAGAAATTGACGCATCTACCCTACCGAACCCACAAGAAAGGACCGCACTAACCGGCGACCGTTCAGATTTAGCAATAGATCGGAACACTTGCCCGTGCAATTTCCTCTTACTCTCATTACATGCATGTGTGCATGCATATGAAAAACCCCTCCTTCCACGTGTACCTTTTCTCTCTCTAATTCCATGCATGCACAAAAAGACAAGAGATGGTCATGTCATCTTATATTCTTCCACTTTGAAAATTTAAAATGTTTTGTAGCTCTAATCATCGGTTTGATTCAAAATTCATTTTTAACATTAAATTCGTCGCGACGAGTTCTTCAAAACTATATCTCATGTTAGTATGTTCCAATCCATAGTAATTCACCAGGTTCAATTGGCCGTTGTTTTTTTTACCCATGTTCAGTCGGTAGTTCAAGAGGTGAAAAAATGTTTTATTTTCTATAAAAGGGCGATTTTATTATCTCAAATGTAGCATCAAGCAGATACAAAGCATTATGAGTAACACCCGGCCTCTGCATAATTAGGATGCACACCGCCCAATATGAAGGTCTGACAAAAATTGATGAAAAAACCGACAAATCGGCAACAGTAGAGCCCTATAGACCGACACTATGCCTATGTCGATGGAGGTGGTGGACCGATCCGAAGGTTATGTTGCCACCCATGTTGGGAAAAAACCTCCATAGCCACCTGCTCCAATCGCATACAGACCGCCTTGAGCAGCGGTTGGTCCTCCGGTCGTTGTAACATAGACCACATACAAAGCAATTGCGTACAACGGAAAATAACCTATAAAGGAGAAGCATTTCTTTCATTAAAAACAAAATCATTTCTACATAGCCAAAGCGGCCAAATTAAGGCATACGATCCCACCCTTATTAGTGTTTTGAACCTATTTGAAAAAATGTTTTATGTGTTAACGTTTTTGTAAAAAAATATTTTTATGTTTTAATGTATTATACGTGACATGTCAAGTAGTATATTTGGTTCAATTTTTCAGTGTGCCAAATTGATGCTTAATTTTTGGTGCTGTAGCTACAGCCGAATAGTGTTAGAGTAGATAAATTTTCTTCTAAGTAATAGGCGTAAACGTGGTCGCTGGGCTTTGCCGAAGCAGCTCTCAACCAGAGCGATGGCAGGAGACGCGTTCGGCCGTAACCCAAAAATTGGAACGGGCGACGCGGGGAAACCTAGCCGCCGGCGCCGGCCCGGCGCCTCCGCTCAAACCCCGCGTTGCCGCTGCCGGAGGGCCCGTCGGCGAAGCCGCGCCGGTCCCTGGGATGGCGGTGGCGGGGCACTTCCGCCCTCAACATCGCACCCCGCGGCTGCAACACCCCCCCTCCCCACCCCCTGAGATCTGGTTCCGGCCAACCGGGCTGCGGTGGGGCGGACCCCCTCCTCCAGCACGACAAGCTGGAGGACCCCCCTCATGGCTCCAGATCGAAGCTGGTGGACCGCCCTCTCATGGCTCCAGATCGGATCTGGCTGACCATCCTCTGTCCATGGTGTGTGTGTCACGACGTGCCTTTGGCAGAGGGTTGAAGCGTCGTCGCGGTTCTCTGTCGACACTACTCCGGTCCCCCGCCCACATCCCTCGATCGATGGTGGTGGCTCTGGCGTCGTGGTTGCTGTCGCAACGTTGCTCGTCCCACTGCGGCGGCTTCTTTTGGCGGTGCATCTTTAATGGCACTGCTCCGGCCATGACGGTCTCTGGACATGTGGGGTTGCCGCGATGAGGTGGCCTTTTGCGTGTGCAGTGCGGGTCGCTGACATTGCGATCCTCGGTTGATGGTGGTGATTTTGATCAAATTGGCCAGATGGTGGTGACTGCTGACTGTTCTGCAGTGACTTCCTACGGATCCACGATAGCGAGGTTATCGAAAAGACTTCAGGAGGTGTTATCTCTTGATCCGGTGAATGAATTTCTGTGGTGTGTTACAAACTATGGACAACGACTTGACGCACAGGGATGTTTTGTGGAGTGGCGGCGGGTCAAATTGTAGCTGCTGGTATTGCGGAAAAGTGGTGGCGACAACACATGCATGGCTTTGATGGTGGTGTTGTGAGCACCTGGTCTCGAGCTCCGGGGTGAAAGCCTAGGTCAGACCCGAGTGGTCATACCTGGCAATGGCGATGTTTTCTATGTCGTTACCTTGTTGGAGGCATTGCTCGGATATGTTCAGACTATCTTTCAGGGTGAAAACTTTGATTCTGGCCTTTGTGGTTGGATCCGGCAACGGCGGCGCTTGAGTGTCGCTTCCTTCTTGAAGGCGTTGCTGTTGAAGAACATCGGCCTCCAAATGGTTGGTCGGATATGGTCTTAGTTGTAGTTTGTCCATTGCTGATCTGATCGCTTTGGAGTTTTTTTTTCTTCTTTCTTTTTATTTTTTGTTCTCCACGCCTATGCATAGCTTTTGGTCTTGTGACCTTGCTAGTTGTTGGCGTTTTTATGCGTGTGTGTTGGGTTGGCTGTGTGCATTCTAATTATGCAGAGGCCGGATGTGTGCTCATATTGTATCTTCTTGATGCTCCATTTAAGCCAATAAAACTCACCCTTTATTAAAAAAAAATAGTACTGTAGTAAGTTGCAGTTTGACAATATATTGTGTGAGATTGCTAAGTACCAGCGCTGTTTTCCGTTCCAGATACTGACCGAGTTAACATGTGACTCCACCTACAATCGGATCTCGAGCACCGGCCGTTGTTGCTGATATATACGTACGTACTTTCTCCTTTCCAAAATAAATGACTCAACTTTATACTAACTTTAATACGAAGTTAATATAAATTTGGGTCGTCTATTTTGGAACGGAGGTACTCCTGTATTGCAGGAAGAAATCTCCCTCGGCTCTCGGGTAGAAGCCACGTAGTGCATCCCGATCGACAAGGCTAGTTAGGGCATCCCTTGGCACTCGGCATACCATTGTAACCGTGAAAATAATAAAAAAAAGGTTATGATAAAGGCCTTGGCTATAAGTTTTTTTCCCATCCGTTTGTGATTTAGATCAGATCGATCCTTTGGTGAAGTTCCAACAGACCACGCTAGTGCGAAGGACGATGATGGCCATCCCCAAGGAGGCCATCATGGGCGCCCTTTATGTCCTGATCGGGGCACTTCTTGGCGTCTGTATAGTCTGGTGGATCGAATCAGAGGCCGCCGCGAGCGTAAGGAGGCGCATGTGGCCGGGCTCGCAGCATCGGAGGACGGCGCCGACGAGGGTCGACGTAGCTGGTCTACTTCTCGTACCCCGCTGACGCGGAGGGCGGGCCGAGGGACGGCCGGGGCGTCGGTGTTGGTGTGCGCGATCTGCCTGGAGGCGCTGGTGGGCGGGGCGGAGTGCAGCGAGGTGCACGTGTTTCATCGGGGCTGCCTCGCGTTGTGGATCAAGAGCGAGGGCACCTGCCCGCTGTGCAGGGAGCTTGTCGTGCCGGGTCCAGAGCCCCTGTCAGCTGCTGATAACATGGTTTAGCTTAATTATTAGGGCTTGTTCATTGGTACTCCCTCATAAGAAATATAAAAGCGTTTAGATCGCCAAGTAGTGTAAACATTTCTATATTTCTTTACAGATCAAGTACGTATAATCAGAAGATGAACTTGTTGCTGTATTTATTTTGTAAAAAAATATTTGTTACTGCATGAGTAAATTGCATAAAACCACCACTTTAAAGACAAGCTTTGCGAAAAATACTACAATACATTTTTTTTGCAGCAAACACCATGTCTTCGGTAATCTTTTTTCAGAAAACACTGATCGGCGGATTGGGCTCAGATAAGTGAGTTTATGACAGAGGGGACCCGCCAGTCAGGCTGATGTGGCACGGCTTAACATCTCGCATGTAACGGCAACGTCTGGTAACGTTAACATCCCTACGTGGGTCCACCTGTCATTGGAAGAAAAAAGAAAAAAACTGGTTCATCTTATCTTCACCAGGTCTACCGTCGCTGTTGCCTCGGCAGGCTCGTCGCCGCCGTTGCCTCGCTAGGCCCGCCGCCGCCGTTCCCTCGCCCAGGCCCGCCGCCGCCGTTGCCTCGCCAGGCTCGTCGCCACCGTTGCCTCGCTAGGCCCGCCGCAACCGTTCCCTTGCCCAGGCCCGCCGCCGCCGTTGCCTCGCGCAGGCCGGACGCGTCATCCTCGTCGCTGCCGCGGCCGGTGGACGAGGAGCCCGAGTCCCCAGGAGGCAGCACGAGCAGCAGCTGGTGGTTCCCGTCGCCCTCCCCGGCCAGGCACCATCACCGTCACCAGCGGCGCGGCAGGTCCGATGGATCAGGCGCCAACGGCGACGGGATCTCGAGGTTTGTGGTGTGCCTAAGCCCGCTGGTCCTCCCCAGCTCGGGCAGTCCTCGCCAGCGGTGACAGCAGCCGGACCCGTCGGGAACCGCCTCGCCTCCCTCCAGTTCGTCCAGACCCCGTCGGGATCGGGTCATCTCTGCCCGCGTCGTTGGGGTTGCATCGCCGGTGCGGCCACGCCGCTGGCGAAGAAGAGCTCATCCATGGAGCTGATTGCTTTTTTTATTTTGACGTAAGGGCCTCCTTGTAAAATCCCCCATCTAACGCTGTTTTGACAGAGCCGTTATGCCACGTCGGCAAAATCTAGACCCACCTGTCATAAACATGCTTAAAACGCTCCAATCCGCCGATCAGTGCTTTCTGCGAAAAGATTACCGTAGACACGGTGTTTTTTGCAAAAAAAAAATGTATTGTAGTGGTTTTCACAAAACTTGCCTTCAAAGTGGTGGTTTTCTGCAATTTACTCTTACTGCATTTGCTAACGGATGTTGGCCTATGTTCCGATAAACAGGGAATGTGCGGTGTTTATTGTAGTGTCTGTCAAGCAGCCACTAGTTGTGGTCTTGTCTTGAGCGCTTGGTTGTTTGAACCTATTCTTGGGTTTGTACGGTCAGTAATCTTTCTCTTTATGAATAGATTGACACGCAAGCTAAAGAAATTGACGCATCTACCCACAAGAAAGACCGCACTAGCGACTGTTGGAAATCTTTCTCTCTATCAATATGGATCAACACGCAAGCTTTGCATTTTCTTGAAAATAAATTGAAGCATCTACCTAGAGAACCCGTAAGAAAGGACCGCACTAGCCGACGGATCTAGCAATAGATGGGAACAATTCCCCACATTGCATGCATGTGTACATGCATATGAAAAATCCCTCCTTCCACGTGTACCTTTTCTTCTATCTATTACCACATGCATTGCATAAAAAGACAAGAAGTGATCATGTCATCTTATATTCTTCTATTTTGAAAATTCAAAATATTTTGTAGCGTGTTGAGCATGTCCTTGATTTCTTGAATCCAGGGGCCAACTGCCGACAAAACCTTCTCCTTCTGAAGAATCATCTTCACCAGCGTTTGGCAATCCAGCTCAACATGGACCCTCTCCGCATGCATATCAGTAGCGAGTTGGAGAGCACGCCTACAAGCGAGGGTTTCCATTGCTTCCGGATCAGCTATGTTTGGAAAGAAATGACAGAAGCCAGCCCGGAACGCTCCATCTTGATCCCGTAGGACCGCACCACCTCCCCCTTGTCCCCATATCTCGAAATCGCACCATCCGAGTTGATCTTCAGCCAACCATCATCAGGAGGTTTCCACTTCTCAATGATCTTGGGAACCGGCTGGCGAGTCTTGGCTACATGAATCTGACTCCATTCCTGCATATGATCATACACGGCCATCATTATCGCATGTGGAGAAGCGATCTTTTTCCCATCTCTAGCCTCATTACGAGCTAACCATGGGCCATAAATTGACTGTATCATCGCCTCGTTCTCCTCGTCGGCTGCCCCCGCGAATCACCCCAACAACCAGCTCGCTAATGCACTATGAGAGTTCATCGGACTTGGTGGGATCGCCACCAAAACTCTCTTTTCCAACTGCATCAACTGCCAGAATTGTGATGAATGTTGACATGTCCAGAATCTGTGATGAATCGTTTCCTCTGTACCACATGCAACACAAAAAATGCCAGGTTTTATCTGACGACGGTGTAGTTTCGCGCCTACTGCCACACCATTCCTGATAACTCTCCACATGTCACTACTAGGGAAAAACCTAGCAGCAGCGCGAGTTTTGGGCCTATCAGTAGCGCGGGCAGGAGCGCTACTGATAAGGCGCTACAGCTAATGCTTAGCAATAGCGCGTCTTCACCCATGCTACTGCTAAATTTACTTAGTAGCAGCGCTTTTTAAGAACATCGCTACTGGTAGTTAGTAGTAGCGCTTCTCCTTACCCGCGCTACTACTATTATTTAGTATTTTATTTCTTTTCTTTTTCATGTTGTATTCATACACCTTTACACAAGTTTTCATACAACAGGAATTTAGAGATTGTTTTTACATCATAATGAGTTATTACATCATGGGGTGAAAGAACCGTGGACTAGTTTCAAGTGGATGTCCATCCACTTGAAACTAATCCGCGGTTCTTTCACCCAATGATCTAATAATATCATCATCATCGTCATATCATTAACAACTTAGCATCATAATACATCATTGTCATATAACACCTCCTCAATATCATCGTTTTCATCATTGACATCACATAACACCTCCTCAAGATCATCATAATCAACTCTAACACATTACCACATAATAAACATATTGTACCTCATAGGACCTATTACATTCGATTAAGACCTACTACATTTTCTAAGGTAAAATAACAAAAAACAAGATAGCCCCCGACTCTCCATTATGGAGAATGGAGATTAGCCTGTCTCCAATTCTTGCCTTTCGCTGAATATTACTTCCAAGAACCTCCTTGCGAATGTCCATACATTTCTTCCATTCTCTGATGATCATGTGTTCACGGGTTTTAGAAATCCAATATGCACAGGTGAGCTCCGTAGATTTACCTGGCAGTATGTTCAGAACTGAGAGGCGACCATGCAGAGACATCAGATGAGGCACACAATCCATCGGGAGTTTCTGCTGAAAAACATAATAATAACTTCGTAGTTAGCAATGATGTACTAGTTTTAGAAGTATGCAAAAAATGCATGGATGTCGTAATAGTAAAAAATCTTACCAGGGTATCTCCAAAGAAGTTATCGTTGTTCAACACATGCACTAGTGGCACGTATTCACCATAATTTGGAGGAGTTTGATAATAGTCATTGTAATTCTCAAGAAGAGTACAAAATGCGATCAGATGATTTTTCTCCTTATACGTTAATTGGGTGCCTTCGGTGTAGTGGGTTTTATCTATCATCTTCCGCACAGTCTTTGAAGAATCAAAATAAGCTGTCAATGGAAATAAGCTATCAACTATTTTGAAATAAACAATATAAATTAGTTAATAACTATGTTTGAGAAACTCACATAGCGGTACAATCGGAAGCGTATCAACAAGGACCCAAATGTCCATATTGTCTTCCTCGCTGTCAGGATCACCAAGATCCATGGTGACAGTCATACCCTCATAAAAACCATACATTTTGCAAAGTGCTTCCCAATTTTGGCAACCAAAATGGGTTACGCTCTGAGCATTGCACAAATTTACTTCAAAATCCATATCATGATGGGTCCTTAGGTGTATTTTCTTTGTTTCGAAATTTTCATGGTCTTCAAAACCCATCCTCTCCAAGACATAGCGTCTTGCATGGCATGGGATAAGCTAGTCGAATTGTAAAATATGAAAATTAGACGTTGAAATAGTTGAAGTCATGCTTAATGGAGAAAAAAACACTTGTCGTTGTTGCGTACCGTTTCACAATCGAAGGTCTCCTCGAGCTTAATGCTGAAGCGCCGATCTTCGTCCAGCCGAACGAACCTGTCGCACATACCTCGATCGTCGTGGCACCAGCTACACTCCCCCGGGAGACCGTCGTCGTCCGAGTACGACATTTCCTACAATCATAATTCAAAGATTAAACTTGTACATATTCTAGCACAAGTCATGCCAGAATTCACGACAAAATCCGGCATGACCTTTGCTAAAAAAAGGACATATCGAGCGCCTGAAATTTGCCGGAACGGAAATTAATCAACACTCCGGCAAAACATAGGCCACTCGAAGATGTAAACTGAACATGAACAGCCACTTGGGCAACCACATATCCTATTTGAGCAACAACACAAGATATACAAGGATATTTGGCTGGTCTCACCTCGATGTCGGAGGGGGTACGTCGGTGACTGGGATGACGGCGGGGATGTCGGAGGGGGTCGGTGACGGGGACGACGGAGGTCACCTGAAACCATATAAGTTATCACTAACAACAAACATGACATGTTCAACTAGTTTTATTAATTCAACTAGTTCTTACTAAATATAAACTTACTATAAATAGAAAAAAAACTAGTTCTTTCTAAAAATAAAGTAGTTCAACTAGTTATATTAATTATCTTACTAAAAATAGATTAGTTCTGTTAATTCAACTAGTTCAACTAGTTTATTAATTTACTTACTAAACTAGTTCAACTACAACTAAAGTAGTTCAACTACCACTACTACTACTAAAAATCTAGTACTAACTAAGCAACATCTAGTACTAGCTAACCCTAAATTAACATCTACTACTACTAAATCTAGTACTAACTAGTGGCAGGGGGTGGGGGGCGACGGAGAGGTAGCTAGGGACGGCGAGGTCGAGGGCGGTGGGAGGAGGGCTGCCGGCGGAGGAGGGAGGAGGGGCGGCCGCAGGCGGAGGGAGGAGGGCGGCGGCGGAGGAAGGAGGGGCGGCCGCAGGCGGAGGGAGGATGTGCGAGGAGGATGGAGGAGGGACGGAAGGAGGGGAGTACCTTGGCGGCGGACGGATGAAGGCGGCGGCGGCGGCGACGCACGACGACGGTTGACGCGGGCGAGAGTGAGAGTGTGAGTGAGAGAGGGCCGGCCGTGCGCGCGTGGGGATAAGGTAGGGATAGTTGTAGCGCGTTTGCGAAAACGCGCTACAGCTAACCTGAATAGCAGAAGCACTCTACAGTAAAGTGCGCTACTGCTATAGCTAGCCAGGGGCCAAGGTCATGGCAACTATAGCAGTAGCGCTATATGCGGTGCACGCGCTACTGCTATTTCCAAGTCAGCAGCGCGTTTCGCAGACACGCGCTGCTGCTAAGTAGCAGTAGCGTGGTATTTTGAAGAGCGCTACTGGTAAGATTCTGTGTATAGGCTTTTCCCTAGTAGTGTGTGAATCTTTGCTTTGCCCGGTGCATTTGTGATCCGTAGTCCCATGTACCCTGTATGGCCCTGGACAGAGCTAGAATGACCCGGTTGTCCGGTCATCGCTCTTTGCATTGACATCCTGAGATGATATGCGGACCTTACGGTGAACACACCGTTCTTGGTGTAATTCCAAGCCAGGAAATCATCAACCCCCGGCCCGCCTACAGCAATTTGTAAGATATCACGTGCATCCGTCGGAGTAAACATCTCCTGGACCTTAAGAGCATCCCAGGTCGTGCCATCCGGTGACAGTAGGTCCGCCACCTTGGTTATACCCTGCATATATGTTTGTCCAAGAGGGTGCATACATCCCGCTCGTGGAATCCACTTGTCATGGTGAATGTTGACCCTAGAGCCATCCCTGATCCTTCAAACCAGGCCTTCTCGGAGCAAGTTTCTGCCATGGAGGATACTTTTGAAAGTGAAAGAACCTGCCGTCGAGAAAGTGGCCGTCATGATAGATTGGTCTGGGAAGTACCTCGCTTTGAGTACCCTTGCACACAATGACACTGGTACCTGCAAAATGCGCCATGCTTGCTTTGCCAAAAGGGCTTGGTTGAAGGCCTCTGGGTCACGAAATCCGAGCCCTCCACAGCTTTTCCCTAAACACATTTTTTCCCAAGCAATCCAGTGTACTTTCCTTTCACCATTCATTGCTCCCCACTAGAATTTCGAAGAGATTGAATTCAGATCCCGGCACGTTTTCTTTGTGAGTTGAAAGCAACTCATAGTGAACATAGGTACAGCTTGAAGCCCAGACTTAACTAACACTTCTCTTGCAGCTTTGGAGAGCCCTTGTCCTTTTAGCCCATTTACTTTGCCCTTAGAGCTCTCCATAACATACTTGAAGGTTCCTTCTTTGGATTTCCCAACTAGTGTTGTCAAACCCAAATACCTCTCACTAAGTGCCTCCGAAGAGACGCCCAACAGCTCCTTGAGCTCAGCCTTGTCCTCATCAGAGATCCCTTTGCCAAAGAAAATCGATGATTTCTCTAAATTCACTTTTTGGCCTGAAGCCATTTCATACTCATGCAAGATCTCCTTAAGGGTGTGAATATTATCATGTGTTCCTTCTAAAAAAACAATGCTATCATCCGCAAACAGTAGGTGTGTTACATGGGGGCCAGTGCCTCCAAACGCCACCCTCTTTAATCTGTTTTCGCCTTGAGCTTTTTTTAGAAGCGCCGAGAAACCCTCCACATAGAACAAAAACAAGTAGTGTGATAGAGGGTCCCCCTGACGAAGCCCTCGGGAAGGAGAAAAACCCCTTGAACATCCACCATTAAGCTTGACTGAAAACACCGCTGATCTCATAGACCTCATTATCATAGATACCCACTCTGGATCAAACCCAAAACACAACATCATCCGCTCCAAAAAGACCCACTCCACTCTGTCATACGCCTTCATCATACACTACTAGGAAAAGGCCTACTAATGGCGCACTGGTTTTGCCTACTAATGGCGCATTACCAGTGCGCCATTAGTATCACGCCACTAGAATTTTTTACTAATGGCGCACCACTGGTGCGCCATTAGTATCTGGTATACTAATGGCGCACCAGGCAGTGCGCCATTAGTTTTGCCCACAGTGCGCCATTAGTGTCTTCTATACTAATGGTGCATGACATGGTAGTGCGCCATTAGTAACAATTTTTTTAATTTTTTTTCCTTAATCTCAGGTCACTATTTCACCTATGAGATATCCAACACATATATATACAACAAGCATCCATATAACAATCATAGCCAACACACAAGTTCCATCATATATACATACATAGCCAACACACAATTTCCATCATATATACATACATAGCCAACACACAAGTTACATCATATATACATACATAGCCAACACATAGTTCCATCGTTACATATTACAAAAGTTTCACATTGTTCATCCAACACCGTTATCCATCAATTCACAAAAGTTTCACATTGATACAAAATAAAAACACAAATGGAAAAGAAGCACTCCATCCACGCAAGCTTCCGTCAATTAAATCAAATCTGCAAAATGATAAACAAGAAGTTAGAAGAAGAAAAAGAAGAAGACTAGAAGAATACTAGAAGAAGAAGAACACTAGAAGAAGAATAAGAAGAGTTTTAGAAAAGAAGAAGAATAAGAAGACTATAAGCTTATTATGTAAACTTGATCATTTTGTGCTAACATAAGTTATTTTGGAGCTAACCTATAGGAAACTAAGCATATAAGCTCTAAGTTAGTATATTAGAGCCAACTTAGGTAAAATGAAGCTAACCTATGTCATTTTGGAAAAGAAGAAGAATAAGAAAAAGACTATAAGCTTATTATGTAAACTTGATCATTTTGTGCTAACATAAGTTATGTTGGAGCTAACCTATAGGAAACTAAGCATATAAGCTCTAAGTTAGTATATTAGAGCCAACTTAGGTAAAATAAAGCTAACCTATGTCATTTTGGAAAAGAAAAAGAATAAGAAAAAGACTATAAGCTTATTATGTAAACTTGATCATTTTGTGCTAACATAAGTTATTTTGGAGCTAACCTATAGGAAACTAAGCATATAAGCTCTAAGTTAGTATATTAGAGCGAACTTAGGTAAAAATGAAGCTAACCTATAGGAAACTAAGCATATTAGAGATAACATAGGTAACTAAGTGTATATATATATATATATATATATATATATATCATTTTGGATAACTAACCTATAGGAGATCTGACATACCTGACAAAGTTCAGTTCTCATGCATTCTTCTTCTCCTTCTTCTCCTTCCTCTCCCTGATGCGCCTAGAGCGGCGAGGCGGTGGAGGCAGTGGAGGCAGTGGGATGTAGTCTTCTACCACAATTGGCGTGGTCATGTCGCCCAGCTGTGGGATCACCGGCGCCACCACCGGTGCGTAGTCATTGTCAGGCACCACCACCATCGCGAGGCCACCTTCAGGCACGACCATCGCTAGGTCATCCTCAGCCACCTCCATATCTTGCCCATGGTCAGCCACCATCATCTCTTGCCCTTGGTCAGCCACCACCAGCGCTAGGTCATCCTCAGCCTGATGCCCATCGTCATCCTGCAGCTCCTCATCCTCACTCTGCTCCTCTTCTCCCGCACTCCAGTCCGGATAATCCTTCTTGTTGTCTATGCTGCTACCAGAATCGCTGCTGCTTTCGCTACAGCCAGAATCACAGCTGCTTTCGCTACAGCCATAGTCGCTGCTGCTTTGGTTGTAGCCAGTGTCGCTGCTGCTGCTCCCATTACCTGTCCAAAATGCAACAATAACCATTAACAATCGATGTGAGACAAAGCCAAATGTAGAGGAATAAGAAGAGGCAGAACGTACCGGCATCATCATCGGCAGCGTAGCGCATGCGACACATAGTCTTGTTGAACACCTTCACGATGAGCATGTTGGCATCGTCGTCGTACCTGAAGAGAAGGAAGTACCCCAGCCGCAGGTCGTAGGCACGGTAGAACTTCTCCCACCCACGAGACAAGTACATGTGGCCCTTCTTGATCACCAACTGCACATCCCACTGCCTGCGAAACCCGCTGTCGGCCTGTCGTAGCTTCACATTGGCGGATCTTCACCCATCAGCATGTTCATAAAACTGTCAGGCAGCCTCTGCAGTTTGGGACAATGAGTGATGTAGCAAACAACAGATATCATAATGAGATGGGTGAAGGGGAGATCTCTCGTTTTATATACCTGCGTCATGGATGATACTGAAGTCTCAAATATGATAGTGAAGAACTCGGAAGCATCCAACTCGTACTGCGGTGTCGCAGATCGGCGGTGGCTGCTTCCCGTCATCTCTGATAAGCAGCAGAAGAGACCAATTAGTACCCTTACAACAGATCATAAAACATGCATGATAACATGCATTAGTCGCAAGTACCCCATATGTCCTATTTTTAGCAAAGTAATGCTAAAATTCACAGAAAATTTCAGCATTACCTTTGCTGAAAATAGGACATATGGAGTACCTGAATTTGCCGGAACGGAAGTTAATCGACATTCTGGCAAACTCAAGGGCCTCTCGGGGTACCTACAACATCATCACAAGTACAGCAACAACAGCAGTGAATACAGGCATAACAGCAGCAAAACTATATATTTTTATGCAGTAAACAAATGAACACTAAGAGTAGAATGTTCTTGCAACAAACATTATTGTGTGACATCGAAAGGCATCACTCTGCTTAAAGGGAAGGATGACTTAAGTGGCAGATGTATATGATTGCACCACTTGATCTGCACTTCTCTATATTATATGATGTACTGAAGAACTTGAGCAAAAAAAGATAAATAGGAACATATTTCTCACCTTGGAGGTGTTGCTGCTGCTGCACTGTCTGAACTTCACTTCCTTTACCTCCTCGGAAACCTGAAATATGCAGATGTTAGAAAGGTTAATGAACCAACAGATGCCCTAATGGAAGTAATAACAACATGACAGCAAACAACCAACAAACATGATGGGCTTAAGATTAATGAACCAACATCGACAAACCAGATGGACAGAGATGTAGTGAGAGGATAATTCTTTTCTGAATTTTTTATTTGTCTTTGAATCTGTTCCCAAAGTCAGCCATAACAAACACAACATTATTATATATGATGCGCTTGCTCCTTGCTGCCTTGTACACTTAGGAGCTCACTGAAAAGCAATGACATATTCATGATCTAGTTTAGCAGCAGGTTGCAATATTCCCCCTAATTGCAAGATGCATCATTTCTAATTAATTAGGAGAACCTACCTAGCGAGTCTCTGATTCGTTTATACAGTCAATAAAAAAATTCTACAAGAAAAAAAGGTAGGCCAAATATTCATGTCACTTCCATTAGGACATCATCTTCCTACAATTACTCATCTTCAGCAGCACATGATACTACTACTGTATCTAATACAACAACATGACACTTGTTACTGTATCTAATGTTCCTACAACTACTGTATCTACAATAGTAGCACATGATACTGCTACTGTATCTACAACTACAACTACTACAACAACATAAAGCTACTATGCATCATCTTCCTACTATAATTGCTACTCATCTTTAGAACCAAACACCAGCAAAAACAAAGCCAAACTACTATAATTTCTTCAGCTTAACAACAAGATTAATACAGTAATACACAAGAGATTAGTCATTCGAATAATCAGAACGGCCTCAATCAAATTCATGCCATACGATAGAAAGACTGAATTTTTACCTGGCTGTTTACTGCTGCTGCTGCGCTGCAGGGGCGGAGGAAGGGGCGCCGCCGGTGGAGAGCGCGAGGCCGAGGACGGCGTGGGGCTTGATGGCCTGCGGTCGACGAGGTGGTCGTCCCCGACGTCGGCGGAGCTAGGGTTCGGGGAGACGGCGGGCGGCACTGAGGGGACGGGGCGGTGGAGAGGGGGTAGGGGGCAGGTCGCGGGAGAAGAGAGGAGGAGGCGGGCGGGGGCGCAGCTTCGGGCTGGAGGGGCCTGTACCGGAGGCGGGGCAGCGGAGGGTTCGGTCGGCTGGGCGCGCCCGCGGCGGCGGGCCGGCAGCGGTGGTGGCGGCTAGGAACCCTAGCTGTCGCGCTCGGGAGGGAGGGGGACGCAGGCGGGGCTGCGGGGGGAGGGGGACGGCGAGGCGCGAGCGCGGGCGGAAGGGGGACGGTGAGGGAGGTGGTCGGCGGCGGAGGATGGTCGGGTGCACGGCCGGGAACGGCGGGTGAGATGAGGCAGGGGAGGGATTAGAGTGTGGATTGGGGATTGGGGATTTTAGTGTGGGGGAGGCTTAGCAATGGCGCAACACCCAAGGGTGCGCCATAAGTACATCCATATCAATGGCGCACCACCGAAGGGTGCGCCATAAGTAATTTAATCTAGCCCGACTTGTCAGATTATATACCACCTAACCCTATCTACAACAGAACCCGCCCACTAGCCCGACTGGTCAGTACGCAACACACACATCAGGAGGTCCTGGGTTTGATTCCCAGGCTCCCCAATATTTTTTTATGCATTTTAAATCCTGTTTGATATTTATTTGTGTTTAAATATGTTCAAACTTGTTTAAATCATAACAGTAATATTTTTTTATAAAAACAGTAATAATTTTTTAGAAAATATGTTCAAATTTGTTAATTGAAAATATCATCGGCGGCGGCGGTGGAGCGGGGGGAAGGTGCGGGGGGTGCCCGTTGGCGGCGGTGGAGTGGGGGAGGGTGCGGGGGACCGGGTGCTCGTCGGCGGCGGTGGAGCGGGGGAGGGTTGCGGTGGGTCATTGGCGGCGGTGGAGCTAGCGGGGGAGGGTGCGGGTGGGATCAAGATCAAGATCAAAAAGAACCCGCCCACTAGCCCGACTGGTCAGTACGCAGCACACACACCAGGAGGTCCTGGGTTCGATTCCCAGGCTCCCCAATATTTTTTTTATGCATTTTAAATCCTGTTTGATATTTATTTGTGTTTAAATATGTTCAAACTTGTTTAAATCATAACAATAATATTTTTTTATAAAAACAGTAATAATTTTTTAAAAAATATGTTCAAATTTGTTACTTGAAAATATCATCGACGGCGGCGGTGGAGCGGGGGGAGGGTGCGGGGGGTGCCCGTTGGCGGCGGTGGAGCGGGGGAGGGTGCGGGGGACCGGGTGCTCGTCGGCGGCGGTGGAGCGGGGGAGGGTTGCGGTTGGTTGTCGGCGGCGGTGGAGCTAGCGGGGGAGGGTGCGGGGGGTGCCCGTTGGCGGCGGTGGAGCGGGGGAGGGTGCGGGAGGGCCGGGTGCTCGTCGGCGGCGGTGGAGCGGGGGAGGGTTGCGGTGGGTCGTCGGGGGCGGTGGAACTAGCGGGGGAGGGTGCGGGAGGGATCGAGATCGAGATCAAAAAGTGTCCATGAAAATATACACGGTGCGCCATTAGCAGTTTTGCAAAAAAGGAAAAAAATTATATACTAATGGCGCACTGTTTACAAGGTGCGCCATTACTTGTTAGAACTAGTAATGACGCACTTTGGCAACATGCGCCATTAGAATGTATGGAAAAATGGAAAAAAATTCAATACTAGTGGCGCACCGTGTGCCTGGTGCGCCATTAGTGTCTTCCACACTAATGGCGCACCTCTAACAGGTGCGCCATTAGTATATAGTAGTGGCGCACTGCTTACCTGGTGCGCCATTAGTATCAATCCTATCTATAGCCCTTTTCCTAGTAGTGATATCAAGTTTCACTGCACATAGAGGTTTTTTCCTCTTTCTCGTCCGGGTCGCATGAACACACTCATATGCTACCAAAACGTTGTCTATAATGAGTCGTCCCGGGACGAAGGCGCTCTGCTCTTCAGAAATAAGAATGGGGAGGATGCCTTTAAGCCTGTTAGTTAGAACCTTCGTGGCAATCTTGTACAGAACATTGCATAGGCTTATAGGCCGAAACTGGGACAGCAGCTCCGGTGAGTTGACCAATTGGGAATCATCACAATCACAGTTGCATTAAAAGTGGCCGGAGCCGTAGCCCCATTCAGAAACTCGTGAACAGCTCTACACACATCCTCTCGGACCAACGACCAGTGTCGTTGATAAAAGAGGGCAGGTAGCCCATCCGGTCCAGGGGGTTTTGTCGGTCCCATCTGGAATAAAGCTGCTTCTATCTCCTCATCTGAGATTTGAGCAATCAACTTCTCATTCATGTCGCCCGTGACCACCTCTTGTATGTTCTGAAGAAGTGCATCAGCTCCGTTTGATCCCTCAGTTGAGAATAACTTCTCATACACTAGTAGAAAAAGCCCCATTCGCCACGGTTGGTAAGGGCCTTTTGTCCCAGTTCTTGAACCGGGACTAAAGGGTCGTTTCTAATGCCCTAGACCTTTAGTCCCGGTTCGAACACGAACCGGGACAGATGGGCCTCCACGTGGCCGGTGCGCCGAGCCCAGGCAGGAGGACCTTTGGTCCCGGTTGGTGGCACCAACCGGGACCAAAAGGTATCTATGCGTCAGCATTTTAGGGGCTGGGATTTTTGTTTTTTTTAAAGGGGGGAGGGGGTTGGGAGTTTTGGGGGGTTAATTTAGGTGTTTCATATATTGTGTTAGCTAGCTAATTAATAGAGAGAAGTGTCCTCTCTTATGTCCGTGCTTGGTCGACGCTACGTACTATACATAGAGAGGCCCTCGACACGCTAGCTAGTAAGAAAATGAAGGAAACCATTAAGTATAGAAGTTCGTCATGCATACCGAGAGAAGTGATCGATCGACCTCTCCTTCTCCGAGAGATTGGTCGAACAATAAGTTTTCGTATTATCTATCCGACGCTACTGGCTACATACATATACAATATGTAAGATCTCTTACAATCCCCTAGCAATTGAAATCAACTTCCACATGGTATTCTCCGGCTTTATTGATGACGTGGTCAAGAAAGAATCCCGCCAATTCCTCTTGAATTGCTTTCATGCGATCTTGTGGTAGGAGTTCATTCCGCATCTGCCACGTCTAATTTGAAGAAGGGGGTTAATACATATATATATATGAATGAAACTCAATAGAAATGATGGTGTAATAAAATGAAATTGCTTACGCACTTCATATTGTTTTTTAGAGTAGCCCCGCTAATTTTTGTTAGTCGCGTTGTAGATGAACTCGCACACGTAGTATCCACAGTAATCATTCCCTTGTTCCTGCCACAAGCACTTTACGAGAAATAGAGGTCAATCAAACTGATAATGAAGCATTATAAATGGTATTGATGAAAGTATAGCTATAGAATCAACGGGAGATGCGCGCAACTAGCTAGCTAGTAGTACTTACTTTCGGGTATGTATATCATAGCTCCTTTGGCAGTCCCGGTGCTTCTGCGGTGAACTGTTTCCAAACCCTGCAAGACAAATAAAATAATTATTATTACTTGAGATATTAGGAAATGAACAAAAAGTTGCCGATATGGTGCGATAATGATCGATTGAACTTACTTGTTGAGCATTTTAGTCATGTCCGCATAGGTTTCGGGATCTTTTCGTCTCGAGTCTAAGACGGTTACTAGTCCCCGCTCAAGCTTAATCTCCAGAACAACATAGTGGAAGCTGCGCACGCATGCATAACTCATCAATTACATTACTATAACCTCGCTCGAGTAATAATAAGGGAAACCGAATATGCACACGACAGTAACACTCACTCGAAGTTGTAAGGAAAGAGTATTAAATCTTTGTTTTGATTTTTGATCAACGATTGTAGCAAGTTGGCCTCGGCCTCTTCGGCGTTCTTTGTAACCAGAAATTCATCTATGATATTTGTGTTAATGAACCCAATATCATACATTTCTTGTTTTCTGCACTCGACGATCTTCAATCTGCATAATATAGTGAGGATAATTAATTATAAATACATGCAATGAAAGAGCTGAGCTATATATAGAGACTTAATGATAGAAATAGTACTTACAGACAGTAGCAAAAGACCGTTAATTTATCGAGGGCCTTTTGATTGAAGAACTCAGATAACTCCTCAAATGGAACAGGCAACAGATCATTTCCAACGAGGTCGTGCTCCTCTTTAATTCTCAGATACAAAGTATTCGTCCCCCCAGACTCTCTACAGGTTTTCATGTACCAATTATGGAATCTTTGCATCATCGTTGTTAGAGATTTTTCATCTTTGACGAGAGGCTTCCCGTACTCGTATCTGTGTTCGTCCACCTCCATGAAATCAAAATGTACATCGTCAGGCAGGTAATCTTTAAGATTGCTATAACCGGGCACCGTCCCCGGAGCATTAGCGATGATGTCGCTAGACACATTGAGCGGGGGCACGATTGATTTGCTTGTTTGCCGAGCTGGGCAATTTTTTTCGCAGCTGCTCGTTCTTTTGACCTTTGATGTCTGACAGTACTTCCCGACCGCTCCGCTTTGAGATATGCCTTTTCAGTAATGCGCTCATAGTTGGTTTTTGGCGGAGACTTTGGTGGTTTCCTCAGGGCATCGATAGTGCGCTTTGCTTTCACCGGATCTACCTTCTCCTCCGGAGGTGGATGTCTCTTTGCTTTCAACCCTTCAAAGAAGTCCTCCACTTCGGTCCACACGATCTTTGCGTTTTTTCTCCTCGGTTCTCTCATACGGTAACTTCTCTAGAGGCTTCAGAGGTGGACCGTATCTGTATTGCCTCCCGCCTCTGGCTGTACTGCTAGATGTCGGAGCAGATGGAACGGCTGCGGCATCTGTCTTCTTTCGTGCTTGCTTACGAGGCGGAGGAGAAGGACTACGACGCGTCGAAGCAGCCGGGGTGGCGGCGGGTCTCTTCTGCCCTTGCTGGCGAGGCGGAGAAGGAGGAGGCTGCTGGCTGCTTGGGCGCGCCGGCACAAGCGAAGAAGGAGGTGGAGTGCCGCCACGCGCCGGAGAAGGAGGCTGAGTGCCCTGATCATCACTCGCCGGAGGAGGAGGCGGTGGAGGAGGTGGAGTGCCCTGACTCGCCGGAGGAGGAGGAGGAGGCGGAGGCGTCCAGTTCAGAAGGTTGATGAACTCCCTCCGCCATAGGCATGGAGTCTTCAGAGCAGAACCAAGCCGAGTCTCCCCTTCACCGGTAGGGTGGTCAAGCTGGAGGTCCTCAAATCCCTCCGTTATTTCGTCCACCGTCACCCTAGCATATCCTTCTAGAATCGGACGACAGTGAAAAGTTGCGCCGGGTTCAGAAGGTCGAACAGAGCCGACAGCCGCCTTGACTTTTAAGTTCTGCCATTGCGTCATAAGGTGGCAATTTTGAGACTCCGTGATAGCATCCATGGGGTAGCTAGCAGGAGCCGTCAAGACATGCTCCGGCTGAAGCAGCTCGGTGGAAGCCACGTTGCTTCTCTGCTGAGATGGCGGGGTAGCTTCGGGGGAAGCTTCGGCAGTTCGTTTGCTGCGATTTGCTTCTTGTTCCTCTATCGCTTGTACCCTTGCATGCAGCGCCTGCAGTTCAGTCTGCTGCACTTTCTTGCTCCTCTCCTGGCATTTGTAACCGCCTGCGTCCGAAAACCCAACCTTCCACGGAATGGAGCCTGGCGTGCCTCGTGTCCGTCCAGGGTGCTCAGGATTCCCGAGGGCCATTGTGAGCTCGTCGTTCTCTCTATCTGGAACGAACGTTCCTTCCTGCGCTGCATCGATATAGTGCCGAAGCCTCTTGACTGGTATTTTCATTTGATCGTCCGTCCAAAGGCACTTCCCTGATACAGGGTCCAAGGTTCCGCCAGCCTTGAAGAACCATGTCCGGCAACGGTCTGGCCAGTTCATTGTCTCTGGTTCGATCCCTTTATCAAGCAGATCATTCTCAGCCTTGGCCCATTTAGGCCGGGCTTTGAGGTAGCCACCTGACCCCGCGCGATGGTGAAGCTTCTTCTTCGCAACATTTTGCTTGTTTGTCGCCGACATCTTCTTACTCTTTTCTGATGTCTTGTGGGCCACAAATGTGGACCAGTGATCTCTGATCTTCTCATATTTGCCGACGAATTCTGGTGTCTCTTCTTTGTCGACTAACCTTTTCAGCTCATTCTTCCACCTCCTGAATTGGCCTGCCATCTTCTTAAGAGCATGAGACTTGATTAATTGCTTTTTAACTGGCTTCTCCAGATCCTCCTCTGGCGGTAGGGTGAAATTTGCCTTCAACTCAATCCAAAGATCATCTTTCTGCATATCATTGACATAAGACACCTCAGGGTCTTTGTTCTTAGGCTTATACAATTGGTGGATGCTGATCGGGGTCTTGTCCCTAACAAGAACCCCGCACTGAGCAGCAAATGCATCCTTTGTCCGGATGGGTTCAATCGGTTCGCCATCGCGCACGATTGCTGTGATCTCAAACCTTTCATCCGAGCGCAACTTTTTCTTCGGGCCTCGTCTCTTTACCGAAGTTGTCCTCGATTCGGAGGGCTAGAAAAAAGAAGAAAGACGAGAGTTAATTAATATGTGTACATATACCAAAACAATGAATGCATCAATTAGCTAGTCAGCACAGGCTTAACTAATATATATACCTGGCCGGACTCGGTTCGGTCACCGGAGCCATCATCACGGTCTCCTTCTTGCATCGTCATTGGGTCACCGGAGCCATCATAATCATGTCTTTCCTCCTCCATTCTTCGATCACCGTACCCTGCTTCTTCACCCTCTTCTTCTAGACCATCATTGTCATTAAGATACGACAAGATATCACCTCCGGCTAAGATTATGTCCCCCAACACCTCTTCTGCTTCCTCGTCTCGTATGTGCTCCATTGTTTCTCCAAATATTACAACATGGCAATTATTACACAAACATGACAGCAGGTGGATATATTAGTGGCAAACGTAGACCGAGCTTATTCCGGGTTTGGGGTGGCCTCGGCAACGCTTCAAGGGTAGGGGCACGGCGGGAGGGGTAGGAGACCGACATAGTTTTTTTCTAGGGTTTGGGTGTCCTCGAGAGTTTTGGTCGAGCGAGAGGAGTTGGCCTCGAGAGAGTTTGTCGGGTAGGGGCGCGGCGGGAGGGGGTAGGAGACCGACATCGTTTTTTCTAGGGTTTGGGTGTCCTTGAGAGTTTTGGTATAAGTTATCACAGTCGAGAGGGGGTAATATCGACAATGACGACATACATACACGGGAAAATAACGTTATCGGGGAGGGGGTATATCGACCCCCCCCCCCCACGTGTTGAAGTTATCGAGAGGGGGTTATATCGACAACGACGACATACGTACATGGGAAAATAATATTATCGGGGAGGGGGTATATCGACCCCCCCTCGTGTTGAAGTTATCGGGAGGGGTATATCGACGACGATAGACCCAATAAAACATAAGAAAACAAAGAAGAAATAAAAAGAGGAGAAGAAGAAAGGAATAGAGGAGAAGATCGAAGGAAAAAAAGAAGAAAAAAAGAGGAGAAGAAGAAAGGAATAGAGGAGAAGAAGAAAAAATAGAATATTTTTTCCTCTTCTTATTTATTTCTCCTCTTCTCCTCCTTTCTTCCTCTTCTTATCTTCCTTTTTCCTCTCATTCTTTTAGTATTGCTTGTTTTTTTTAAATGTTCAAATAGAAAATTTCGAAAAAAAAGTAAAGATTTTGCCTAATGCATTGTTCATATGAATATACAAACATTTGCATACAATAATTAATATCACCAAAAAAAATCTATGAACAGAAAAAAAATCCTAACTTTTCTAAAAAACTATCTTTTGCATATATGAAAACATTAATACACATATGAACAAAAAATACATATATGAACAAAAACATGCTCTGAACAATTTTTTTATACATTTTAAACATCACATTCACATAGCCATTATGAACAAAAAACAGAGCCGTATAGCCACATACATACACATATACATTATATATATATATATATATATATATATATATATATATATATGAACAAAAAATTTAAACTAATAAAAATAAAAAAACAGAGCCAGGGCGGCGCGGCGGCTCACAGCGGGGGCGGCTAGCGATGACGATGGCGACGGCGGGGGCGGCGAGGGCGCCGGCGCGCGGGGGCGGGACGGGGCAGGGGATCGGGGCGGCACGCGGTGACGGGGACGGCGGTCTCGGGCGGCACGCGGCGACAGGGACGAGGAGGGTGGGCTCGGAGAGGCACGCGGCGACGGGGATGAGGACGGCGGGCTCGGGAGGCCGGCTACGAGGACGGCTCGGGCTCGGGGAGGCCGACGACTTGGACGGCGCGGGCTCGGGGAGGCCGGCGACGAGGATGGCACGGGCTTGGGGAGGCCGGTGACTTGGACAGCGCGGGCTCGGGGAGGCTACGGCCTTGGCGGCGGCGGCGACTGCGAGGGTGAGGTGGAGCAGCCTGACGGCGTCGATGAGCTCGGCGTCGTCGGGGGATGGGGGCAACTGGCGATGAAAACTGAGAATTTTTCACAAGTGTTTCTTATATAGTCGAAGCATTGGTCCCGGTTCGTGGCACCAACCAGGACCAATTCCCCCCTTTAGTCCCGGTTTGTGCCACCAACCGGGATCAAAGGCCAGTTTTCGGCAGCCCAAAGGGCGGGAAGCGGCGGCCTTTGGTCCCGGTTGATGGCACCAACCGGGAGGGGCATTGGTCCCGGTTAGTGCCACGAACCGGTACCAATGCCCCCCTTTAGTCCCGGTTGGTGCCACCAACCGGGACCAAAGGCCCCTATGCTGCCCGCGTCGCGATCAAAGTTTAGTCCCACCTCGCTAGTTGAGAGGACTTGAGAGTGGTTTATAAGCGCTGCTGTGCCCACCCTCTTGAGCTCCTCTCAACTGCAGGCTTTCGTGCCTAATCTCACACTATGGTACTGTGGGCCTATTGGGCCTTCTGCGGGCCTGAATCCTGGCCCAGGTTGGGTTTCTAGTCGTATTCAGGCCGTGGTGACCCAATAGGTGGCAGTTTTTTTAGTTTTTTTCCTGTTTTTTTGTTTTGTTTTTTGCATTATTTATTTTCTTTTGTTTTTTGCTTTATTTTTTAATTCTTTTTGCTTTTAGGTCAGAAAAATTATAAAATTTCTTTTAGTGCCATTAGTTTTCAAATTTGAATAGTTAAAATTTGAATTTTTTAAAATTAGTGTGAATCACAAGTTTGTGATTAACTTTACTATAAAAATAGTTTTTTTTCATTTTTTGTTTTGTTTTTTGCATTATTTATTTTCTTTTGTTTTTTGCTTTATTTTGTAATTCTTTTTGCTTTTAGGTCAGAAAAATTATAAACTTTCAGTTAGTGCCATTAGTTTTAGAAAAATTATAAACTTTCTGTTAGTGCCATTAATTTTCAAAATTGAATAGTTAGAATTTGAATTCTTTGAAATTTGTGTGAATCACAAGTTTGTAATTAACTTTACTATAAAAATAATTTTTTTCATTTTTTTGTTTTGTTTTTTGCATTATTTATGTTCTTTTGTTTTTTGCTTTATTTTTTTAATTCTTTTTGCTTTTATGTCAGAAAAGTTATAAACTTTCTGTTAGTGCCATTAGTTTTAGAAAAATTATAAACTTTCTGTTAGTGCCATTAGTTTTCAAATTTGAATAGTTAAATTTTGAATTCTTTGAAATTTGTGTGAATCACAAGTTTGTGATTAACTTTACTAAAAAAACGAGCATAGATGCGCCTATAGAGAGAATTCATAGAAATTTATTATGAATTTTGGTCAAATTCCTTGTATAAGGGCATCTATTTTCACTTTGAGAGGAGCTCAACAAGGCAGAGAGGGAGGGGCTTATAAACCGGTGTGAGCGCCCTTCGGTTGGCGAGGTGGGACTAAACTCTGACCGCAACGAGGACCAACCCTTTAGTCCCGGTTTGTGGCACCAACCGGGACTAAGGGGGGGCATTGGTACCGGTTCGTGGCACCAACCAGGACTAATGGTCATGGGCCAGGGGCGAGGCGCATTGGTCCCGGTTCGTGCGTGGAACCGGGACCAAAAGGTCCAGACGAACCGGGACCAATGGCCCACGTGGCTTCCCTCTTGAGTGTTCTTTGTGAGAACATAGTTGACAAGGAGCGAACCGGGATTAATGGTATTACGAGGGCCGAACCATAAGACATTAAAGCATTTCAAATGAACTCTGAAAAAGTTGAAAGTTGGCATGGTATCATAATTTCACCCACATAGCATGTGCATGTACAAGACGGACAATGGTATCATACTCGTCTGTTACAAAGTTGGCATGGTATCATCATAATAGTTGCGGGAGAAAGTCTTCACTTTTTCTTCGCTTGTGTTATTTTCTTATTGTGCCGTAACCATGGATAATCTTCATCGTTTATCAGGATGCTTGGGTCAGCCTTGACTTTGAAGGAAGGAATTTCATGAAACTTTTCATAATCTTCAGACATGTCTGTCTTGCCCTCCACTCCCACGATGTACCTTTTTCCTGAAAGAACTATGTGGCGCTTTGGCTCATCGTATGATGTATTCACTTCCTTATCTTTTCTTTTTCTCGGTTTGGTAGACATGTCCTTCACATATATAACCTGTGCCACATCATTGGCTAGGACGAACGGTTCGTTAGTGTACCCAAGATTTTTCAGATCCACTGTTGTCATTCCATACTGTGGGTCTACTTATACCCCGCCTCTTGACAGATTGACTCATTTGCACTTAAACAAAGCGACCTTAAAATCATGTCCGTAGTCAAGTTCCCATATGTCCACTATGTAACCATCATATGTGTCCTTTCCCCTCTCGGTTGCTGCATCAAAGTGTACACCGCTATTTTGGTTGGTGCTCTTTTGATCTTGTTCAATCGTGTAAAATGTATTCCCATTTATCTCGTATCCTTTGAAATCAATACAGTCAAAGATGGTCCCCTGGACAACAAGTACAACTCATCACAAACAGTCTTGTCACCTCTGAGACGTGTTTCCAACCAACTGCTGAAAGTCCTGATGTATTCACATGTAGTCCAGTCGTCGCACTGCTCCGGGTGTTTGGAGCGCAGACTGTTCTTGTGTTCATCGACATACGGGGTCACCAAGGTAGAGTTCTGTAGAACTGTGTAGTGTGCTTGAGACCAAGAATATCCGTCCCTGCATATTATTGAGTCCCCTCCAAGCGTGCCTTTTCCAGTCAGTCTCCCCTCATACCGCGATTTAGGGAGACCTATCTTCTTAAGGCCAGGAATGAAGTCAACACAAAACCCAATGACATCCTATGTTTGATGGCCCATGGAGATGCTTCCTTCTGGCCTAGCGCGGTTATGGACATATTTTTTTAGGACTCCCATGAACCTCTCAAAGGGGAACATATTGTGTAGAAATACGGGCCCTAGAATGACAATCTCGTCGACTAGATGAACTAGGACGTGCGTCATGATATTGAAGAAGGATGGTGGGAACATCAGCTCGAAACTAACAAGACATTGCGCCACATCACTCCTTAGCTTTGGTACAATTTCTGGATCGATCACCTACTGAGACATTGCATTGAGGAATGCACATAGCTTCACAATGGCTAATCGGACGTTTTCCGGTAGAAGCCCCCTCAATGCAACCGGAAATAGTTGCGTCATAATCACATGGCAGTCATGAGACTTTAGGTTCTGGAACTTTTTCTCTGGCATATTTATTATTCCCTTTATATTCGACGAGAAGCCAGTCGAGACCTTCATACTGAGCAGGCAGTCAAAGAAGATTTCTTTCTCTTCTTTCGTAAGAGCATAGCTGGCAGGACCTTCATACTGCTTCGGAGGCATGCCATCTTTTTCGTGCAAGCATTGCATGTCCTCCCGTACCTCAGGTGTATCTTTTGTCTTCCCATACACGCCCAAGAAGCCTAGCAGGTCCACGCAAAGGTTCTTCATCACGTGCATCACGTCAATTGAAGAGCGGACCTCTAGGTCTTTCCAGTAGGGTAGGTCCCAAAATATAGATTTCTTCTTCCACATGGGTGCGTGTCCCTCAGCGTCATTCAGAACAGCTAGTCCGTCGGGACCCTTTCCAAGGATTACGTGTAAATCATTGACCATAGCAAGTACGTGATCACCGGTACACATGGCGGCCTTCTTCCAGTGATCTGCCTCGCCTTTGAAATGCTTGCCTTTCTTTCAACATTGATGGTTGGTCGGAAGAAATCGATGATGGCCCAGGTACACATTCTTCCTGTATTTGTCCAGGTATATACTTTCAGTGTCATCTAAACAGTGCGTGCATGCGTGGTATCCCTTGTTTGTCTGTCCTGAAAGATTACTGAGAGCGGGCCAATCGTTGATGGTTACAAACAACAACGCTTACAGGTTAAATTCCTCCTGTTTGTGCTCATCCCACGTACGTACACCGTTTCATTCCAAAACTGTAAAAGTTCTTGAACTAATGGCCTTAGGTACAAATCAATGTCGTTGCCGGGTTGCTTAGGGCCTTGGATGAGAACTGGCATCATAATGAACTTCCGCTTCATGCACATCCAAGGAGGAAGGTTATACATACATAGAGTCATGGGCCAGGTGATGTGGTTGCTGCTCTGCTCCCTAAAAGGATTAATGCCATCCGCGCTAAAACCAAACAATACGTTCCTTGGGTCACCTGCGAACTCAGTCCAGTACTTTCTCTCAATTTTTCTCCACTGCGACCCGTCAGCGGGTGCTCTCAACTTCCCATCTTTCTTACGGTCCTCACTGTACCATCCGCATCAGCTTGGCATGCTCTTCATTTCTGAACAGACGTTTCAACCGTGGTATTATAGGAGCATACCACGTCACCTTCGCAGGAACCCTCTTCCTGGGGGGCTCACCGTCAACATCACCAGGGTCATCTCGTCTGATCTTATACCACAATGCACCGCATACCGGGCATGCGTTCAGATCCTTGTACGCACCGTAGTAGAGGATGCAGTCATTAGGGCATGCATGTATCTTCTGCACCTCCAATCCTAGAGGGCATACGACCTTCTTTGCTGCATATGTACTGTCGGGCAATTCGTTATCCTTTGGAAGCTTCTTCTTCAATATTTTCATTAGCTTCTCAAATCCTTTGTCAGGCACAGCATTCTCTACCTTCCACTGCAGCAATTCCAGTACGGTACCGAGCTTTGTGTTGCCATCTTCGCAATTGGGGTACAACCCTTTTTTGTGATCCTCTAACATGCGATCAAACTTCAGCTTCTCCTTTTGACTTTCGCATTGCGTCCTTGCATCGATAATGACCCGGCGGAGATCATCATCATCGGGCACATCGTCTGGTTCCTCTTGATTTTCAGCAGCTTCCCCCGTTGCAGCATCATTGGGCACATCATCTGGTTCCTCTTGATCTTCAGCAGCTTCCCCCGTTGTAGCATCACCGTATTCAAGGGGCACATAGTTGTCATCATCCTCTTCTTCTTCACCGTCTTTCATCATAACCCCTATTTCTCCGTGCCTCGTCCAAACATTATAGTGTGGCATGAAACCATTGTAAAGCAGGTGGGTGTGAAGGATTTTCCGGTCAGAGTAAAACTTCGTATTCCCACATTTAGGGCATGGACAACACATAAAACCATTCTGCTTGTTTGCCTCAGCCACTTCGAGAAAATCATGCACGCCCTTAATGTACTTGGAGGTGTGTCTGTCACCGTACATCCATTGCCGGTTCATCTGCGTGCATTATATATAATTAAGTGTGTCAAAAACCATTACAGAACATCATGAATAGATAATTAAGTGACCAAATTAATAGAAGTTCATCATCACATTAAAACCAAAGTACATACATAGTTCTCATCTAACAACATAAAGCTCTCCAGAGCATCTAAATTAATTAAACCATACATTGAAACTATGTAAAACATTTCAATGCGAAAGCAAATGCGATCATAATCGCAAGCAAGGTAACAACTGATCCAACTGCATAATGATACCAAGCCTCGGTATGAATGGCATATTTTCTAATCTTTCTAATCTTCAAGCGCATTGCATCCATCTTGATCTTGTGATCATCGACGACATCCGTAACATGCAACTCCAATATCATCTTCTCCTCCTCAATTTTTCTTATTTTTTCCTTCAAGAAATTGTTTTTTTCTTCAACTAAATTTAACCTCCCGACAATAGGGTCGGTTAGAATTTTTGGTTCAACAACCTCCTAGATAAATAAAATCTATGTCACGTTGGTCGGCATAATTGTCATAAACAATAAATGAACCAATAGTTATGAAAAGATAATATATACCACATCCGAATCATAGATAGGACGAGGGCCGACGGGGGCGGATACCAAAACCATCGCACTATATAGTAACAAGCAATAAAATAGTAAGAAAATTAGACAAGTACTAAAGCAAGAATTTTTTTCTTTCAGAAATAAGATAAGAACAAGAGGCTCACCACGGTGGTGCCGGCGACGAGATCGGCGCGGGCGATCGACGACAGTGAAGACGGGGACGGGGAGTGACGGGCCGCTAATATAAACCTAGACAAATCTCGGGAAAAATAGAGTTCGGAGGTCGTGCTTCGAGAGGAGAAAGCTTAACTAGTGTGGCTCGGGCATTTCATCGAACACCTCATGTGCATAGGAGGTGAGCTAGAGCACCACAAAGCCCTCCCCTCCCCGGCCAGAGAAAAACAGAGCAGTGGAGTGCTCTGCTCGCGGGCGAGGGGTATATATAGGCACCTCAAGTGTCCCGGTTCGTGGCACGAACCGGGACTAAAGGGCAGCCTGTTGTCCCGGTTCAAGCCACCTACCGGGACCAATGGTGGTGGGCCATGAGCCAGGCCCATTGGTCCCGGTTCGTCCCACCAACCGGGACCAAAAGGTCCAGACGAACCGGGACCAATGGCCCACGTGGCCCGGCCGGCCCCCTGGGCTCACGAACCGGGTCCAATGCCCCCATGGGTCCCGGTTCTGGACTGAACCGGGACTAATGGGCTGACCCGGCCTGATCCAAAGCCCTCTTTTCTACTAGTGATAGAAGCTAGCTGCTAGTTCACGCATCTTCTCGTCCACTGTACAGCGAGTGCCATCATCCTTCCGCAGCGCTTTCACCGTATTTTTCTGTTTTCTGTGGGTAGCTTGGTTTTGGAAATACTTCGTGTTCTGGTTGCCCACTGACAGCCAGTCAATCCGAGACTGCTGACGGTACATGATCTCCTCCCGTTCATATGTTTCACGCAGTTGTTCTTCAATTTCCCGGATCTCCAGTGAGACACCGGTTGTTGCAGCCCTAGTTTTTGCCTCAGCCAGCTGGCCTTTCAGTTTAGAAATTTTCCGTCTTATAGAGCCAAACACCTCGCGGGCCCACCTTTGCATGCTCCTAGTTAAGTTGCCAAGCCGCTGCCAAACAGCAGCCAGGTCGTGCTCCCATGTACCCGCTGCTTCCCAAGCTTCCTTCACCATCTCATCATACTTCTCATGTCTTGTCCATGCCTCCTCAAATCTAAATGGTCTATCCCCTCTTTCAAGGCGCCGTGGAGCTGTCTCCAGCGCCCTCACGAGGATAGCTTGATGATCGGACTCCTCTGTGATAATACGCTCCACCGACGTCTCCGGGAAGAGCTCAAGGAAAGTATCATTGCATGTGGCTCTATCCAGTCTTACCTGAATGTTCTCCCCTCCGTCTCTTTTGTTATCCCACGTGTATGGGTATCCCGAGAAGCCCAAATCTGCCAGCCCACACTCAGTCAGACAATCGCGAAAGTCCTCCATCTGATTGAAACTTCTTTGGTTTCCTCCTACTTGATCCGACTGGAAAAGAGCCTCGTTATAGGCTCCCACGCATAACCACGCCAAGTTGTCTTGACTTGCGAGATATCTGATGGCATCCCACGATTTCTTGCGTAGCTCGGTTCTGGGCTCACCGTAGAATCCAGTGAATCTACATGTTTTGCCCTCCCAAGATAATTCTGCATCAATGAAATATTGGCACCAAGGCCTCACCATTACGCTTATCCCACCTATTCGATTCAAAATGCGTTTTTGACATTAAATCTGTCGCGACGAGATGTTCAAAACTAATCCTGATGTTGGTTTGTTCCAACGAATCGCGATTCACCAGGTTCAATCGATAGTTTTTTTACCCATCAGTAGTTCAGTAGGTGAAAAAATGTTTTATGTATTAACGTAATGATTCGATAGGTAAAAAAATAGTTTTCTAGTATGTTCTAATGTATTATACGCGACATGCAAGTAGTATATTTGGTTCAATTTTTCAGTGTGCCAAATTGATGCTTAATTTGTGTTCAAAAAAAATTGATGCTTAAATTTTGGCGCTGCAGCCACAGCCGAATAGTTTTAGAGTAGATAAATTTTCTTCTAGTAGGCATGAACGTGGTCGCTGGGCTTTGCCGAAGCAGCTCTCGACCATAGCGACGGCAGGAGACGCGTTCGGCACTTGGGCTGTAACCCCAAAATTGGTACGTTCGCCAAATACCTTTTCGCCGCAAGAAATAGTAAGTTGCAGTTTGACAATATACTGGAGCGCTGTTTTCCGTTGCAGATACTGGATAATCGAGTCCAGCTACAATCGGATCTCGAGCACCGGCTGTTGTTGTTGTTGATATATTGACATACTCCGGCCAAAGCCGTAGAGAACACAAAGAGATCGGAGGGCCGGGGCGATCGAGGAGAGCTAATCTCCACGTACGCAACGAACAACGGCGATGGCCATCTCGTACGGGGCCTTCACGGCCATCTTCCTCTCCCTTATTGCCCTGTGCTCGGCAATTCCCTTCTGCCTAATCTTGTGCTGTGACCCACCGGCCGCCGCGGGTAGAAGGAGGGCCCCCCCGCGGCCAAGGCCGGCGCCGGTGGTGCGTGTCCTCGTCGTGAGGAAGCCGCAGCAACAGTATCAGCTGGTCTACTTCTCGTACCCCGCAGGGCCCAACGTGGAGGGCGGCGGAGGAACGGCCGGAGCGTCGGTGGTGGTGTGCGCGATCTGCCTGGAGGCGCTGGTCGGCGGGGCGGAGTGCAGCGAGGTGCCGGCGTGCCGGCACGTGTTCCACCGGGCATGCCTCGCACTGTGGATCAAGAGCAAGAGCACCTGCCCGCTCTGCAGAGAGCTTGTCGTGCCGGGGTCAGAGCCCCTCTCGGCTGCCGAGGCCATGGTTTAGCTTAAACTACGTGGAAATATACTGTACTTCATACTTATTTTGGTGTTATACGTGAAAATATAAAGGAATTAGTATACATATCATGTTGGGTCATCTCTCGGTGAAATCCTACGCAAAACTCACACCATCATATACTCTACTTCATATTTTGGTGTCATACGTGAAAATATACATACATTGGTAATTTGTAAAAATCACCTAGGTGCAAAGAATCATATTCCATTGGGTCGGAAGGAGCAGCTCCATCCAAGACAATATGGCGTCTTTCTCCTTCCTTTTTTTAGCCTCAGTTACATGGATACAGGTCGTCCAGAACAGGCGCGCACTAACACACTCGCTATGCATCAACCAAGATCTATAACCTATACACAAGTGACACGTCTTGAGAAACTTCCGAAGCCATCTGACTCTCTGAACGAGTACGTCATCATCCCGTTGCTCGTAGATGTGTGAGGTAGCCGCAAGGGAAAAATACTCCGGATCAGACATCCACGTTGATCCCAAAGATCGATCTTGGGCGGGCTGGATACCCACCGCCACAACCAACCATCGAGTGACAGGCTTGTCTCCGTCTTTCTCCTTCCTTCAGATGTTACAAAAGAGTGTGTTCTCATCACTGCATTGAACCATGAACCATGGCCTCGAAACGATTTAGGATTGCTAGGGTTCCCTTAGGCGTGGCGGGGATGTGACAGGTATGTGTCGCTCGTACCAATTTCTAATAGGAATCGCCTATGGGCAACCACTAGCGGGCTATACCATTTAGCGGTCGCTGCCGCTCGCAGTCGTTGTAGGTTCGCTCGACCGATTTTCTTCATTTTAATATTTTTTATTTTTTTCATTTTTGTTTCGTTTTCACCAGTTTTTTTGGATTTTCTTATTTTACATTTTACTCTGGTTTTCTTTGTTTCCTCATTGATTTTTTTATTTCTTTTCTTGACTATAGTTTGGTTTTCTTTGTTTCTTTCTTGGGTTTCTTCTATTTTCTTTTCTTGTCGGATTTTATCAGTTTTCTTCTTTTCAGCATATGTCCACTTTTTCTCAGTACAAAATGTACATTTTTAGAGCACACATGAATTTTTCCCGATACACGTTGGATATTTCTCAAAGACATATTTTATATTTTTCTAAATACATGTTTTGAATACGGCAACATTTTTCCAAATACATGTTTTACCTTTTTTCTAAACTACACAAACATTTTTTGTATTGTATAAACATTTTTGAAAAATCATGGACCCTTTTCAGAAACAAGTAATTGTTTTTCTAAATGTCACGTACATTTTCTAAAGGAAATAAACATTTTTAACCTATGTGAACATATGTTTTACATTGTTTATAACACTTTTTTTTGAAATGCAGGAATATTCCATAAATTGTCATGTATATTTTTATTGGCACGAAACATTTTTCTTTACATTACACATGCATTTTATCTATAGTGTATACACATTTTGTTAATAATTGCATTCATTTTCTTCAGACAGGGGAATATTTTTCAATGGCATGAACTTTTTGTTTTTGAAAGCTATCAACATTTTTTTATAACTGTGCTAACAATTTTTTTTATACTATGTTACATTTTTCAAATTCATGGTTTAAATTTTCTGAAGTAAATTTGAAGTTTTGAACTATATGCATTTAAAACATAAATAAAAGTAAAAGTAAAAAAGTTCAAGTGATGTCGGCATGATGAGCCGGGCCCAGCCCACCATCGCGCCCGGTAGGTGTGGCAGACATGTGCCTCGCAATAAGCGGCAAAGCCGGCGCCCGTGGCGGGACCCTTCCTTGCACTTGGTTGGTAGTGATGTGGCGGTGTTTTGGGCTAAGCTTTGTCTTGAAGTGGGTCTATGCCGGCGATGATGACATCCATGAACGTTTGTTTTCCTCCTTGGAAGCCGTTATCTCACATCTTACCTTGGGCGGTGGATGTGCTTGGGGTTCATAATTGCGGCATCAGGGAACACAATTTGCATTCCATGATTTTTGCGAGATCATTCCATGATTATTTAGCTAGGTGTTTAATTGTCGGAATCTTGCATGGTAATCTTCAAATCAGTTGTGCTTTAAAAGTCTTTTGGCTTAGTTTTCTTATTAACCAGACCAATATTATGCAAGAGCACAATGTGAACCAAAGGCATATAAAAAATAGTTATTCTACTAACTCTATCCATTTTCAGAAAATGGATTAGCATTTCAAAGTCATTTTCTTCCTATTTGACCTAACTGGCTAACTTACAGACAAAGTTATAAAAGTGTATTGTTTTATTCCTTCATTACCAAAATCCCTTTAGCCGTCATTTTCAGGACTCATTCTGTTCTTGTCCTCGCTTTCGGTGCCGTTCAGAGAGCCATCAATTTATGATGTGGGCTATGCAACTACCAAACCATATTCCTACTTAGTGATGCATTCGGATTGGACTTATTGGACAATGAACAGTAGACACAAAAGATTAAGTTTCACTAAAAAAGAGGTATAAGTTAAATTCAAAATATGTGTGAATTTTGTGTGTGAAAAACTAGCGATAAAGTTGATCTGGTTTATGCCAGTATATCATTTGTTTTTTCTTGCTATGAGAAAGTTTTTTTTCTAAACACAGTACAGACGCAAGCGTTCATACACACACACATACACTCACCCCTATGAACACAGACACACGCACACCCTACCCTTATGAGCATCTTCGAAAGACTGAACCCGCATAATCATCTTGAAATTTACGAAGTCACCACAGTTTCTCTAATCATCCAACCATGCAGATTGGTTCATAATTTTTTTTGGTATTTGTAACTACTATTTCTAAATGAACCCTTCTGTACCCATATTTCATACCAGTGCTGCTGATCAGACCATACATAGGGAGAATATAAAAAGGTGCACACCGCTAGATTACTCATCATATAAGGATAAGACAACGTGAAGTAGTTCTGTCCTAAGGGCGCAAGTGAAAAAAAAAAGTCAATTCATGACCCTGGTTAGGGTTTCTCTTTTTCTGTCCCGACTGCGGCAGTTAGGACACTCGTCTCCTCCAAACTTCGTCGGCGAGCCCGGGGATCCACCTTTTTCTTGCAGGGGCGGCGTTCGGGCGAATGGTTACACTTTATCTTTGAGTTGGTCTTTCGGACTCCGATCCTCCTCAAGTCCGTCCATTGAGACAGAATCGACGAAGCTTTGATGTTGATTCCGGTCGTCTCCTTAGGCGACGAGGTTAGAGTTTCTCGCGGCGCGTTGACGACGATGAGATTTGGTGTCAGTCGTTTCATATATTGATTCAAAGGTTTAATGGCGATGACTGTTGCTTTGGGGCGCTGCTGGTCCTTAGTGGTGCGTGCACGATGTTCACGGTGAAATCGATTTAGACTTCTCGCAAAATAAGTAAATAAATAAATAAATTGATTTAAACACAAGAAGCCAATTTATTATAATTAGTAAACCTATAATTTTCTCGCCAACTGGTCCAACTCACTTCGAGCGGGCCCCACGTCGCAGTGACCTGGCGCAAACAAGAATGCCGCAACAGAAAACAAAAACAAAACTCCAGTCGCCCGGAAAAGGCCACAGCTGCCGTCCCCTTTCCCAACAGAACCGCCGGCCGCCTCCTCCTCCTCCCCCGCCGCCGCGCCGCCCGCCGCCGGAGGAGGATGGCGCCGCCGGGCGGCGCGCCGAGGGCGGTCCGCGACCTGGCGGAGGAGGGGAAGAAGCGGGCCGTGCTGCTCCTCGTCTTCGCCTTCGGCCTCGCCTTCCTCATGTCCCGTGAGTCCCCTCTCCCCCCCAAACCCTAGGGTACCCACCTCCCCGCCGGCGGGATCAGCCTCCGGCGGGGCGCGCGCCCCCGTGATTTCGGTCCGACGCGTCGTTCGGTCGGTCGGTCGCTGTTGGTGCCGTGGCTAGGTTTTATGCCGGGTGCCCCTGATGCGCGGGCGCTAATTTGGGGGGCGTCATTTCAGGCGCATCTGTGGAGTAGCGATATTAGCCTGTTCAATTGGTGTTGTAATTTGCTGCATTGGGAATCGGTAGACTGGACTTAGCCCTGAGTAGGTATTTTGCTTCCATTTTAGCCGATTGGTGAGTTCGTTGGGCCGTCGGAAATTTTACTGCTATTTCAAGATGGCTGGAATGTGTAGTGAATTTTACATGTTGCATTGGGGATTTGTAGACTGGACTTAGCTCCGAGTAGGTTTGCTTCCATTTTAGATGGTTGGTGAATTCTTCAGGGCATCAGAAATTTTACTGCGACCTCAGGATGATTCAAGTTTGCGATGAAATTGTAGAAGGTAGAGTATATTAGCCGATGGCTGTAGCCGGATTATACCATGGAATACATGGTGTAGTCTAAAGACAAGGAATGTACGGGCTAGACATGTAAGTTCGATGTTGAATTGAAATATGGCCAGCAATTTTATAAAGTCTTTCTGAAAGTTGCCAAAAAAGAAAGGCTATACATATCAAGGCAGATTTATATTGCAGTCACACCATTTTTTAATTCTGTTTGAATATTGTTGCTTGCTCATGGCTGTGCTGAATGACTGATTTTCTCCATTGCAGTGACAAGCTCTTCAGTCTGGATTAACTTCCCATTCGCCATATCTTTGATAGTTCTGTTTCGCTACCTATCACTTGACTACGATTTCCGTAGAAAGAGCACAACAACCACAGATCGTGATGCCAGTCGCCCACTTACCAAAACAAAAAGTATTGAATTAAGCAAACCTTCACTTACCCAGAAGAATGGAAATTCCAGTTGGAGGAGCAAGGTGAACTCACCTCCAGTTGAAGCAGCATTTGAACAGTTCACAAGGCATCTTGTCACGGAGTGGGTAACAGATCTTTGGTACTCCCGTATAACACCTGATAAGGACGGACCGGAGGAACTCATCAGCATAGTTAATTCTGTCCTTGGAGAGATTTCTAACCGGGCAAGAAGCATTAACATCATCACTCTGCTAACCAGGTTAGAAAGTTTGTTTTATCTTATCAAATGCACGAACAGTTGTATCTTTTTCTTTTCAGAACATTGGGTGTCTTACGAAGACTTTATCTACCTTATGCAGGGACCTGGTCGATCTCATATGCAATAATTTGGAGCTTTATCATTCCTGTGAAGCTAAGATTGGAAAAGATAAGTTTGTTAGACTCCCGACGGAGCGTCGTGATGCTGAACTGAAACTCGCCCTTGTAGCTCAAAGCAAGTTGCATCCGGCTTTATTTTCAGCCAGTGCTGAATACAAGGTAAAGACTTTGTTGATGTTTAAGCTTTTGGTTATTGCTTATAGTAAGCTGCTTAGATGCAAAATATCCAAGATAAGGTTGGCACCTTGATGAACACTTTGGTTTGGAACTGGAATTTGGATTATGTTTCATAAGTAACTTGGCTCCTTTCCCCGGCACATGTGCATCATAAGCTTCATGCATTACTTATGTAGGATAATTAGGTGCCGCTATTGCAAGCCTGCTAGGTCAACACATATTTAAACATGCATATCTGAATGTTAAATACTTCCTCCATAAACTGTTTGTGAGATATGGCATTCACATCTGTTTTGTTCCTGGTGTATTTATAACTTTGACAACACACGCCATCTCAAGTTCATGTGTTCATTTAGCACTTGCATATGATTATTGACGAGTTGAGCATCTTGGCAACATGTCTGTATCTGTGTAAGGATCAAAGTTATATGATTATCTGATGCATACTATATGTTTATTTTTATTTATAGGTCTTGCAAAGTCTTGCTGATGGTTTGCTCTCAATCACAGTAAAGCCTGAGAATCTACAGTGCTCGTTCTTCCATTATACTGCACGAGAACTTCTTGCATGCACAGTTTTGAGGCCTGTCATAAACTTGGCAAATCCAAGGTAATAACATACCGTATCTGGTCTACTGCACATGGTATTTTCTAGTGCCATCATATTGAGATGTAAAATTTGCAGGTTTATTAATGAAAGGATTGAATCTTTTGTTCTTTCTCGCGCCAACAAGGCAGATAAAGGAGTTGAAGGATCCTTGGAGGATGCTACAATGGTGAAGCAAAGGGAGCCTCCTATGCCATCCGTGGATGAACTTTCTGCACTAGCAGACCACTCAAGTCCTGGGGTTGAACTTGTTAGATTCAGTCAGGGCCAGTCCAAAACTGCTTCCGATATGCAACTAAGCAAAACTCAAAGTACATCTAGTATCAAACCAAAAGCCCTTAATTCTTCTATGGTCAATGATTCACATCCACTTGAGTCAGGAAGTTTACCGTCCGATTCCCACATCTATCCAGATACCGGTATTTCTTGTGGCAAGATAGCCGCAGAGAGTTATGAAGGAGAGTCAGCACAAATATTGGATTTCAGCTCCCACAGAAAAATTCGAGTCGTGGCACCTGAGCACCTTGAGAATATGTGGACTATAGGGAAGAATTACAAATCAGAAATTGCAAAACATGTTGCTAAAGCACCTGTTAGATCTTCTTTGGTCACCCATTCTTCAGTGCAGGAGCCAGTTCCCTTCAGCACTTCAGTTCGTCCTCCTCCTGTTCCACAAAGGCAAACAACATTGTCTAATTCTGAGCATCATCATTTGGTAAAACACTCAGCTACTCCAGCATATTCAAATGGCACTAACCACCTGCCAAAAGGTTTAGCTGGAGAAATGGCAGGTCATGCCAGCCAAGAAGATTCTGTATTGGACAGTGAGAGTTCATATTGCACCGAGGAGGACGAAAATAACAATGTAACTGGCTTGGACTCTCCTGTAACCAGAGTTTGGGACAGTAAAAGTAAAGGAAATGGGACATCATCTCATATACATCATCCACTTGAAATGTCTGGCTTCCATAAATCAAGGACAAATAGAAGTCATGCGAGCAAGTTGAAAATGGCAAGAACTTCATCAGGAAGGAAAAGGACAAGGTCAAATGTTCAAAAGATTCCATTGTGGCAAGAGGTAGATAGATCTTTTTTGGCGGGTGGTGATTTTGGCATACTAAATACATCAGCAAATGATTCAAGGACGGATGGACTGTATGATGACACTGAGGTGGAAAGCATGACTAGGATGCTTAGTCGTGCAAATACCTCATCATTGTCGTTGGCATCAAGTGACTCTTCCTATTCATCTAGCACCAATGTGTTGGAAGACTCGTATTTGAAGTTAAGATGTGAGGTAACAAACTTCCTGTTGATTATTCTTTGATCCTTGTAACTACTGGTGGTGCATATCCTTATTAGATTTCCTTATTCAGGTGGTAGGAGCCAGCATCGTAAAAAGTGGGTCTGGCATGTTTGCTGTGTATTCTGTCTCCGTAACTGATGCCAACAGTAATAGTTGGTCCATCAAGAGGAGGTGATTATGCTATATTTTCTCACTTGATTATGTCAGCCACAAGCCCACAGCAGATACAATGCCTATACCTCGAAACAAAGACAAAAACAGACGCTGCCTACGAAATATGAATGATTATTCGAGTATGTTAGTTGCATTCTAATTCCCATGTGGTTTGCTGTGCATTGTAATCAGGTTTCGTCATTTTGAAGAGCTACATCGGCGTCTGAAAGAATATCCTCAGTACAGTCTTCACTTGCCTCCGAAGCATTTCCTCTCATCAGGGTTAGAGGTTTCTGTTGTTCGAGAGAGATGCAACTTGCTTGACATATATTTGAAGGTGCATTTCTTTGCCCTATCTGAAGATATTTTTCATTTGTTCCATAAGTTTGAGTATTGGCATTGAGACGTCTAAGCAAGAAACAATTTCTTGGAATGTACTCCCTCCGTCCCATAATATAAGACACTTTTTGACACTACACTAGTGTCAAAAAACGTCTTACATTATGGGACGGAGGGAGTACTTAATGCAAGTCATAGTTCAGTATCAGCTTGACTAACGGTCAAAATCTCTGCAAGCATGAATATTCATTACGTGTGATCCATGTACTTTGCATGCTTATAACATCAGTCATTTTCTTTTCTGTTCTACGATTGCTATGTGGTCTGTAAACTTTAAAATCGACATTTTATCTTTTGTCATGTTTGCTTTCCGTAGCGATCTGTTATCTGTTCATGAAATGGTTAAATTCTGAATATATAGTAACTCTGCCTGTTAATTCTACAGAATCTTCTTCAGATTCCAACTGTTTCAAGCTGTATTGAAGTCTGGGATTTTCTAAGTGTTGATTCACAGGTCAGTGTATTAAATCATTGCCCTACCTTTTTCCAAACTTGTATGTATATAACTGTGAAATTTTCTCATTGCAGACATACATTTTCACCGATTCTCTGTCAGTTATCCAGGCACTGTCGGGTGAGCAATTTCCCTTTAGTTGAGTAGCTGGTTGCCCTTTCTAATTCCTTGTGCTGAATTTTCTGCCCTCGTCCTTATTTGCAGTCAATTTAGATGTAAGATCAAATGAGAGGGGTGCAAAACCATTGAATTCTGCCAAAGCTTTGGATGGAAATTTGGCCTCTCCGAGACAAACTTTAAGTGCATCTCAAAATGATAATGATCAGAAGGATAAGTACTTTGCTGCTGTTGATGGTGGTTTGAGATTGAGGAAGGGAAATACGGAACAGAATTTAGGACCTAGTGTTAGCAACTCAAGTGCCAATATTTATCAGGACCACTCTGGAAGTGATCCTGAACAGAACGATCACTCGTTTTTGATAAATTCAGGAAACGATAAGAAAAAGCAGTCAGCTCAAACTGATTATATATCTCAAATTTTGGAATCTGATGGATACTCAGTGAGTCCTAATGAAGTAAGTTCTGGTTGTTTCTACAAATTCTCGCCATCAATTCTTTATGTCTGCTCAAGCTATATTTCTTTTGTTTTTATTCGTATGTGATAGCTGTCTGACTGACAACTTTATACCTACTTTAATGCAGTGGTTGGCCCCAAATCTTAGTGCCCCCATATTTCATCTGGTCGACGTGATTTTCCAGCTCCAAGATGGAGGCTGGATAAGGTGAGTTAATTTTACACCCATGATTATGAATTCTAATATTTGGCTACTGTAAGACTGACCTTGGGATTTGCACTTTTTTTTTATTGAACCCGTTTGACCTTGATCTTTTGTTTTTGTAGGCGTCAAGCATTTTGGGTAGCGAAGCAAATACTGCAATTGGGAATGGGAGACACATTTGATGACTGGCTTGTTGAGAAAATCCAGTTACTTAGGAAGGGGAGGATAATTGCTTTTGCAGTCAAGCGTGTTGAACAAGTAAGTCTCATATGACATCTTTAGCAAAGCAGGTGCCAAGTGCGAACAACCAATAATTTGCGAAGGGATCTGTTTAATGCAATTAGCCAGTTAGATGAAGTCTTAAGTCATGACTGCTTCCCTAATTTAGGCTGTATCTTCCTATTTTCTCAATATACAGATACTCTGGCCAGATGGAATTTTCATGACAAAGCATCCCGACAGAAAACCAGCTGCTCCTTCTCCTGGTTCCCAGAATGATAGCAGGACAAACTATCTGATTGAACAACAACGATTAGAAGATGCTCATCGTGCAGAATTTGTTCGTGAACTGATAATAGGTGAACTTTCTACTGCCTTTCCTGTTGGTTTGCTGATGTATTTCTAGAGGCGTAATGTCCTCTGCTATCAGACTCGTCGCCTCTATGATTTCTAGCTAGTTTTTCAGAGTTCTCCTATTAGCTTTCAGTTTTTTTTACTGTTTTATGTGCACAGATAAAGCACCATCAGCCCTAGTGAGTCTGGTTGGTCGAAAGGAGTACGAAAGATGTGCTCAGGATATCTACTTCTTTCTTCAGGTAAAACATTATTGGTGGATTCAGTTCATATTGAATGAAAATCTGCCATTTCATCAACAGTCTGCACATTGCCGGTTGTACTCCCTCCATTCCTAAATATAAGTCTCTGTAGAGATTCCACTAGATGGACTACATACGGAGCAAAGTGAATGAATCTAAACTCAAAATGCATCTATGTACATCCGTATGCGGTTTATAGTGGAATCTCTACAAAGACTTACATTTAGGAACGGAGGGAGTATTAGATAGCATGAAAGCTCCTAGTTTTCTCCAACGGAACACTCTTGAAACATCACCTTTATATCGTAGTCATCTTTGTCTCATTTTCGCATTCAGCGTCCACATAGTTCCAGTATTGTGAGTTTATCTGTTTAATATCAGTTTGTTCGGAATATCATAGTAGTCGTATGCTTACGCTGTAAATTTTACTCTAGGATAAATGAAACATTAGAATTAGTAAATTGTATGATCCTCAGACTGATATCTATGCTTGGTTTTCCGTGCAGTCCCCAGTTTGCCTGAAGCAGCTAGCGTTTGAACTCGTGGAGCTCCTTGTCCTAGCCGCGTTCCCAGAGCTGGACGGCACGGTGAGGAAGTGGCACGAAGACAAGCACGAGTTCTCCGCGCTGGACTGATTCTTTCGGACGGTTGTATTTTCGTGTCGATCCATTTCGCTGTAAATAAGAGTGCTGCTGGTTCTTTGGCATGCCGGTTTAGATGGTGACGGCTCTGCGCAGTGTGAATACGAGTAGTTAGCAAGTAGCATGGATAGGATTGGTCATGCCATACAGTATGCCGGTTTTGTGCTTGACACTTTTTTTGCCGATAGGGTTTCCGTATACGTAATGCAGGTCGCAAAGGAAGAGAGATTGGTACAGGTTTTTTTGTTCCGTTGTCGCTGTGGCGCAGGCAGGGTAGCTTATGTAAATCGGCCGTTTTGGTCACACCAAACTTATGCGCACCTCTGCATGATGATGATGATGATGATGATGATGATGAATGAATGGAGGAGTCAATCGGTTCCTGGTTGTCACCAACAATGCCAACATTTGTGTGATAAGATGCTTGATGTATGTCGATCGAACGCGTCGTTGCGGAACAATCTAGGAAATACTAGCATGAATGAAGGAAAGAAAAAGGAGTTCCAACTCCAAGCAGCAGTTGAGAGATTGGATCCGGGCGCCGGCCTGCAGCCGGATCGTGCCTCCACCAGTACGTGTCTGTTGGTATAATCAGATTCAGAGTAACCGAATCGTGCTAGGAGAGACCGATCTTCATCCCGGGCGGGCGGTGCATCTCTCAAATCTAAGCATGATCTATCCATCCGATCCATATATGCCCCTGGCAGCAGCAGCCCGTACGTGATTTGCGGAGGGGATCTTCCATGTTACGTAGGTCGAGCAAGAGGCGGAGTCGGACGCATCTACAATGGCTACTTCACCGGAGAGCGTGAGCGTGCAGGACAAGGAATCGCCGGCGACCATGGAAAAGACGACGACGACGAATAAGAAGGCGACTGACGATGGTGCCGACGGCAAGGAGACCACCGCCGCCGCCGCGGACGCGCTGGCCGTGATCTCCAGGCTCGTCGGCCGCCCCTTCCTCGACGAAACCGCGTCCAAGCGGCTGGAGAAGCTCGGGAGGATGCTGGCGACGGAGGCGGTCCTTGAGGCTCTTCTCCGCGGCGCCGACCGCCGGCTGCTGGGCGGCCTCGCCGCGGACCTCCGGGAGGCGGAGGCGGCGCTGGACGACGTCGAGGACCGGCACCTCCGCCTGCAGGGGCTCATCGTGGCCCACAAGGGCGAGAGGCGGAGCCTGGTGAGGAAGCTGCTGCTGGAGCTCAGGTGCTCCCGCATGAAGGCCAAGCTGGAGAGGCGCCTGAGCAAGGCGGAGGGCATCGTCGACAAGGCGCACCGCCGGGTCAAGAGCATCGTCGACGTCGACCGCCGGAGAAGGGCGCTCGTTCCTGCTTCCTCTGCCAGTTCAAGGAGGCAGACTAGTTTCTTCGGTTAAAGCAGAACAGCATACATCAGTTTTGTTCTGGATGATTGGAAATCTTGACATCAATATTAGATGATCTGGCCACGCGTCTGCGCTAATTTTTATGTTGCAGCTCTGTTTGGCGTTGCCACGGATCATCGTAATCTCGTCGACCCGTTCTTGGATGTTGAGCATTTGTTTATGATCCATATATGGACAACAAGAAGATGCGTTCAAATAAATTGAATGCAAATTCAAACTTTTTATTTCGAAACTTATGTTTGAGTTGTAATATTTATATTTGAATTATAGGTTCATTGTTTGTTCAACAATATTTTGTCTGCACACCTTAAAGGTCTACACGAATTTTCCAAACCTATATAGTTCAGTTGAACATCCGATCGACTGAAGTCTCTATATCTTTATGTAGAGGCTTCTGTACTAGTCGCGGCAAGAAATCTTAGAACGACTTCTAGTGTTTTTTTTTCTTTGACCTGATCGTGAAGATTCTATAATCTTGTTGAGTTGCACTGTCCTTTCCCTCACTCTTTTGCAGAAAACATTTTCTTCAAAATTTTAGCTCTCTTTGACAAAACACTTTGCCTCAACGTAGTGATAGAGGAATACCCAACCATTTGGGAGAACCTACAAAATAGCACTTATTTCAACAAATTTGATGACACTCCTTTCAGTGTAAAACCACAATATCTAAAGCATCACATTTAAAAATATATCAGCGAAATAATAAATGCCATCTATGGTCTCACCATGTCATACATAGTTTGATTGCATTTACTTAAACCACTCTTACTATTAGTAGTGTTTCTAGTAGTTGTACAGTATAAACTAATTTTTATAGCTCATCAGACATTCGCTAGATTTGTAACTCAAATATTCTTTTCTGCAATCAAATTGTAGAAGGGAAACGTTTCCGGCCGGTGTGCCGACTGAAACTTGAGCCGGTCACACGGGCTCCCTGCAATCCCTTTGGATCGTGCGCTTCACAGCCTATGCGAGTAGCCACGCGCCATAACACGTGGCATTGGGGCCACGACACGCTCCTCTCTTCCTTATCCCCTTTATTTTCGCTGTTAGTGCTCACATCGAACGCACCGTCCCGTGCATCGCCGTAGCTCCGATCCCATGCCCCAAATCACCGGCGGCACGACCCCGACCCTCCCCCACCCATGTCCCCTCACGACCGCTCCTCTTAGTGCTGCAACACGCCTCTATCGTGGTTGCCATGGCTGTCACCACAGTTTGATGCGAGGGCAAAGACCACACCAATTGCTGCCATGGCCTTCACCTTGAAGCTGCCATGGCCGTCACCGCAGTTGGTTGCTCAGTGTTGCAAGCAGTGATGGTTTTTGATGGAACCGCCTACACCAACTGCTGCCATGACCGTCACCTTGAAGCTGCCATGGCCATCACCTTGGAGATGCCATGGCCGTCACCATAGATGGCCGCTCAATGTTGCAACCAACAATGGTGTTTGCTGGAACCACCTACACCAATTACTGGAATCGGCATCGTCAATTGCTAGAAACATGAGGTCGAAAGCTACCAAAGCTGCATCCAGCATTTTTTTGCTACATACGCCATCACTTTTTGCTGGAAGCGGCACGGGCATCGGCTATGACCGTCGACACGGCGGAGCTGCAACCAGGCGAAAAAATGCTACAACCGGCACATCAATTTGCTACGGCTGGCATTTTTTTTGCTTACCCATTGAGTGTCAGATGTAGCGGAGCTGCATCCAGCGATATAATTTGCTACATGCGGGCATCGTTTTTGCCGGAACCAGCTTGAGCTCGCCGTCGTCGCACGGGGCTGCTCGCGGGCATCATTTTTGCTGGAACCAGCTCGAGCTCGCCGTCGTCGCACGGGGCTGCTCAGAACACCGCGCGCGGCAGCAGCCGATGTTGCCATGACCACATCGGCAGTAATACAACGACCATGCGGTGCGACAGCGGCACCTTCATGCTGCATCAGCAGGCCTACTAGGGATGACGGCGGCCTGTTTTGAAGGACACAACAGGGCTGCTGGCGATGGCGGCCTGATGGCAATGACGGCGACCACGTGATGCTCGGACGGCGGCTAGGGCGACGAGCGCGGGGTGGTTTTGTTGGCTGGCAAGCACGGGCAGCCAAGGAAGAGCGTGGCCGGCGGCGCGCAGAAATTCCCATGGACAGAAACTACTGGTCAACGCGAGATGCAAGGGAGATCTATGAGAAATCAATGGCTGGAGGTTTGCGTAATCCTACGGCTACAGGTAGACCGGCCCAAAGTTGGGCCGGCGCCGGCGCGTAGCACTTCCCATTGTAGAAACATAACTTTCTTGCTACAATAATTTCTACTTCATTCTGAAAATCTTTTTGAACCATTTCAAAAGATCCAGATTTATGCCTCAATTAGTAAATATAAATATCTACTTGAGCCATCCTTGAAGATAGGTAAATCCATTGCTTGCAATAACACTTATTGGACTACACACACTAGTATGCATGTTTCAATTATTTTGTTGCTCATTCTTAATGCCATGTGAACGGTATTTTAGTTTACTTAACTATTCAGACGAAAGTTGCAAGTGTCAGATGATTCGTAATCATATAACTCCAACATTCATTACTATGGAATTTCTCCATGCGGGTTTCTCTAATGTGACTAAATGTAGTGCCACACACATGTGGTATTGTTTTAGTCTTGCGACATTTAGTGTCAGTGTCATAGATGTTCAATTCTATTATCAATATTCATAACTTACATCCTATTCACAACAGGAGTATGGACCTTTTGTTCATTACATGAAACAACTATTGTTCTCTTATGAACAACTTCCTTGCAACTTCTATGCAATGGGCTAGAGTGTACTAAACTCTAAAATGAATCACGACAATAAATTTAGAGGTAATATGTTGATGAAAAAGTATCATAACTATTACACATATTTTAACCTCATTAATTTGTTGGTCATTAGGCCGTAGTAATTCTTGCATCGATTCGCAACATCATGCAATCGAGTCGGTATCCTTGTGATCAACTTTTAACCACAATTCCCAAAAAATTTAGTGTTTAACAATTTAATCACAAATCTCAAGAATCATACTTTACTTGACCGACTGTCTCTACATCTTATAACTTGTATGACATTCATACATGAGCTGAACACTCCAGCCTTCTTTTCTTTCCGCGTCTAAACTTCTTACAGTTTTACTTTCAATATTTCTCCCACTCAACAGAAGATTCATCTAACTTAAGAGTGGCGTGAGCCCCAAACTTCCCTAGGCATGTAAGTCTCATTACATTATTTGGTTTTGTTCTTTCTCTTTAAGTTCTCACCATCAACTCATGACTTCTGTTCTTTCGGATCTTACATATTTTAGTCTTAAACATAGTTGAACTCTTCACTAGAACTTGCAAATAAAACACTTCTTTACATATCACATATCTTTTAACCTTTGTTTGTTTCTGAAACAATTTTCAGTTCCAATAATATCACATAACTATCCCAAACGTTTTGAAGTTTGGCTTTCTCGGAAGCAAGTAAACCGTAATGCAATTCTTGCTTTCGGATCAAAGGACGTGAGTCTCATCATCCATAGCATTAGCAGGAGAGCATTGCCAGCATGCAGTAGGACAAAAAAATAATCCTTCTTGGCACTCTTAGAGGACGATCCTCTCAATCATAAAGATTCAACCAGATAAATAACAGTCAATCAATTTGAATAACAAAGGTGGAACTATGATCCATAATTCCACAACTATAATGCAAACTACACATAAACATTATTCATAATTAATTTGCATTAGTGATTAAACCAAACTAATACATAATTGTGCTCCCACTCAAATCAATATATCTCATAATTGATTTTAAGCGATTCAAGATCCAAGTCTAGTTCTCAGCCATTGATGTAAACATCACTGATGACGAGAATTTTGTCCGGTGGGCAAACTATTGTCGGTCATATCACCATATGACTCTTGTTCATCTTTCGATGCTTTGTGCTCCGAGCTCAGAACGATTCTGCCAGAACTTCAAGACAACCGAGTGCTATCTCCATACAGGGTCTGACCATCCCCGTCTTACACCTCACGTTGCGTTTGTACTCATGTGGACATGACGCACTCCAGAACGCTATGTGTTATAGACGGTTGCAACACTGGGAAAAGCACCTTTTAACTTGATATTTACTGTGAAAGATCATCATAATAATTTACTACTCCGCAATCAAAGGGTGCAAACAACAAAGGGATAAACATCTCAGGCAATTCATAATGGCATGATATGGTATAGCCTTGGGCGCCAGCAGTTCTCCATGATCATCTTCAATTTCCAATTGAAGCGACGTGACGGCCAATATTTTGTTGCCACGGCAACCGTTTCAAAAACATCGCCGTGGCGGCAATCCCAGAAAACGTTGCTGTGGCAGCCGTTTTAGAAAACGTTGCCGTGGCACCAAGATTTAAAGTTCCGCCGTGGCACGAAATTAAAGCTCCTTGTCCCGTGCCATGTACACCTTCTCCTCGTCGGGGTCCTCCGTGTACGGTTGCCATCATCACGTGTAACCTGTAGGCTATCTCTACAATATTTACATTAACATGGCAATCTCATGGCTCTAGCCATCATGCCGTGATGCGCAGGCCACTTAACATTACAATATATAATCATCTCATACATAAACTCATTATCATGAGGAAGGCTATACCACATCATATGCATACCCTGCAAAACCAAGTTAGACGTCCTCTAATCAGTTTGGTAAATTTTAATTACGTGGCTACTAGGGTTTTGGATAAACCTAGCTACCTACGTGCACACTAGAATGTGATAATACTTGTTGCTATATTAACTTTCAGGGTGTGTGAAAGAAGAGACTTAATTAAAAATCTCGTTCCCCCACACTAAAGTTTGTCTAATACGCGTAAACCCTTAGAAAATCATCCATCTTCATTGCCCTCCTGCGTACGCGACGGTTCACTATTCTTGACTATGGTGAAGCCCAATGAACTGTTAGCAGATCGTCGACAACTAGAGCCGAGCGATTGTCAGAACCTTGTGAAAAACGACACCATGCCGTCAATGAATTGAACCGAAGCAACACTCGAGGAAAGCATAGTAAGAACATCACCCTCACATCGACATGTGATCTAGATCACAACCTGCATCTACTCATAGAACCGCTCTAATACCACTCTTGGGAAACGTAGTAGAAAACAAAAAAAATCGTCCTATGACCACCTAGGAACAATATGAAGATGCATAACGGGTTCAGATCAACGATCGTTACTGAGTGTGAGAGTGCAGCAGAAGTAGACGAGTCGGCGTAGATTGGACTTGGAGTCCCTCAAACGTCGATGACGATCCCGTGAACCACCCTCGAACAATCCCTCAAACTTGAGACCGAAAACATGACCTCTCTACTTGGTTGCAAGCATATGATCTTCTCGATCCAGCAGTTCTCCGCCGTCTAGAGCTAATCTTCACCGGAGAATTAGAGGAAGGAGATTAGAACCACATAAGTCTTCTAATTATGAGGATTAGAGGTGGCTAGGGCTAGCTCTAATTAGTCAACTAGGACCAACAAAAACTAGAACTAGATCAACTACAGGAGGCTCCAAAACTTGTATTAACAATAGAGCAAAATCCCCTATTATATATAGGTTGGAGGGGAGAGAGGGGCAGCCACCAAAGGGGAAGGAGTCCCCTTTGGTGCGCCAACCTTGGGGGGAGTGCAACTCCCACCCCAAGTAGGATTTGGCCCCCTTTGATAGGAAAGGGGGCACCACCTCCATATGGGCCTTTGTGGCCCATATCTCCTTCCACCACTTGGCCTTTTCAGACCCATTGCTATTAATCAAATATACAAATGTTCTAAATATTTTCAGACCATTATATATATAATTTAACATCCCCAAAACATTTCCACCTATATATATATATATTAATTGGTAATACCCGGTATTACCCGATATTCACGGAAACCCTTACGATGACCCCGAAACGCTTCCGGAACCTCTCAGAACTATTCTAGATATTAATGAAACAATCCAGCAATATATTCTCATCACTCCTGTCACACTAACACTCACCAGATTGTGATTACCTTAAGCTTGTAAACCCGTAGGTTCGGTAAATCATAGACATGAACAAAACCCCTTCGTTCAATTACCGATAGCGGAACCATGGACATCCATGTCGGTCCCTATGATTACACGAATGATATTTGAGTGAACCTTTGGTTATCATGTGATGTTCCCTTTGCTTCTTGATACTTTAAAAAACCCGATGTTCATTGGTATACTTTTGAGTCGTCACCATGCTAACTATACCGTTGCTCCCATTACCGGTTTGATTTTGTTCTTCTTTCTCGTTAACGTGTTCCAACATCCCTGTGACGTAGTCACCTGTGTCTGGCCAAACAATGATGGATGACATCACACCGAGAGTGCCCTAAGAATATCTCTCCATCGTCGGAGGAGCAAATCCCACTCTCGAGCTATCTGGCTACTTGTCAAACTTTTTGATGAACCTGTAAGTTCTCGTGTTGATCACCGTGTTACAGGTGACGTTTGAACAACCCCAAGGCCCACCATACGGTAAGAAGTGACCATGGTACTCTCATGGTCTAAGGAGCAATATCACACGTTAAAACTCCGTGGTATTACAACTGAATGTAGATGATATTAACTCAATTCATAACAAACAAGATTGGGCCGATTCAATATGATCGTTCTTCCAACTTCATAATCTCAATGTTGTTTTAGGATCATCGTTACTCTTAACGATATCCTAAGATCCAGAAAACGTGATCACTAACAACACTTGAGCTAGTCCCAAAGGCAAGACTAGGAACCTTTTATTTAGATGTTTATCATTCCACACGTGCATATGAGTTTTTCACTGAATCACATATTCCAGGATCATACCAGTTATAGTATGAAATATAAACTCTTAATTATGAATACAGAAATATAATAATACAAATATTAATACAAATATTATTGCCTTTAGGACATATTTCCAACAAGAGAAACCCTAAGCTTTTTGAGGGGCAAGAGGCGGCTGCGTGAGGCCGCTCACATACTTTGCCAGCGTTTGTGAATACGCCTTTTGGTCATGCCCAACTTATGCACACCCCATATGATTTTTTTTGAAAAGGAGGGTAATCCTGGCTTCTGCATCAAGCGATGCACACAACCATTTTTATAATTTTTTTGACAGAACCTGATAAAACAAGTACGTCGATCAACCTAAAGCCATCTTCCTAGTAACCATAGTCACTACACCTTATAAACATGATGATTTACCCTATCCTCGCATCAACACACACCATATAATCAGGTGGCCTCATCAAAGCCGCCCGCCGACCAGCTGAGAGCACCAACCGATCTAGCAGACTCTCTACGTGAACCGCATGCACACGTTTTAGAATTGGCCACCGTCATTTTCCATTATCCCACCTCCAGGAGCAATCAATGCAACACCACCATGACACCAGACAATGGCACCACCTACGCGCGTCCATCGCCGAGGCACTCCCCCGCATGATGGTGATAATGGTGATGAATTAATGGAGGAGTTGATCGGTTTCTAGTTGTTAGGGTATCTCCAACGCCAACTCCCAAACCTCCCGCATATGTCTGGACCACGCTGTCCGGACCGCGGAAGCCATCCAACGCGGGCCTGTATCGGTCCGCGGGGCGGTCCGGACGCATTTTCTCCTACAAACCGGAGACAAATGTGGGAGGCTTTGCGGGAGTTCGGACCGCTCCCAAGCCCGCTTCTAATCACACTGGCCATCCTAACCCCCACCCGCTCCACCCGCTCCTCCCGCGCTTTCCATTTCACACCCCTGGCCACTTGCCACACCACATTCATGCGGGCCTAGAGCATGTAGCGGCTGGCATTGATGTCGCGATTTGACCGGAGGGAAGGCGGTGCAGACGGACGTGGCCTTTCAGGCGCCGCCGCTTCAATTATACTTTTAAGTAAAACGGTCAAAATATCGTTTGTTTATGTAAATTATATTATAACTTGAATGAAATTAGTCGGGTTTGCATGAATTTCATCCGGTTTGTTGAAAAATAGTTTGCAACATATGCGCTACGGTTGGATGACGTTCTTCCGCATCCGTGTCCGTGGACTGGTCCCCTCCTGTCTGCGGACAGATGCTGGAGGAATTTTGCGGGTTGTTGTTGATGCCCTTAGTACTTAAATGAAATTTGTCGGGTTTGCATGAATTTCATCCGGTTTGTTGAAAAAGAGTTTGCAATATATGCGGCTACGGTTGGATGACGTTCCGCCGCAACCTAGTTCACGGACTGGTCTCTTTGTCCGCGGACGGATGCGGGAGGAATTTTGCGGGCCCTTAGCAGCAACAATGCTGACATGCGTGAAGAAACGTTGATGTTTGTCGAAGCGTCGTTGCTGAATATTCTAGGAAATTACAAGAAGCAAGGAAAAATGACGCTAATACCCTGACGTGGACTTCCAACTCCAAGCAGCAGTTCAGAGATTCGATCCGGACACCGACCTGCAGTCGGATCAGAGGAACCGAATCGTACTAGAAGAGACCAATCTTCTACTAGTACTCGTATGTCTATCTCCATATATGCCGCTAGCAGCAGCAGGCCGTACCTGATTTGAGGAATCATCCATGTTACGTAGGTCGAGAGATATGGATATGGCTACTTCACCAGAAAGCGTGCAGGGTAAGGAATCGCTGGTGGCCATGGCGAAGACAGAGGACAAGAAGGAGCCGGCGGCGGCAACTGACGACGATGATGCCGGCGGCAAGGAGACCGCCGCGGCCGCAGACGTCCTGGCCATCATCTCCAGGCTCGTCGGCCGCCCCTTCCTTGACGAAACTGCATCCAAGAGGCTGGAGAAGCTGGGGAAGATGCTGGCCACGCAGGCGGTGCTTCAGACTATTGACGACGCAGATCATCAGCTGCTGGGCAGCCTCGCCGCGGATCTCCGGGAAGCCGAGGCCGCGCTGGACGACGTCGAGGACCGGCACCTCCGCCTCCAGGGGCTCATCGTGGCCCACCAGGGCGAGAAGCGGAACCTGGCGAGGAAGCTGCTGCTGGAGCTCAAGTGCTCCCGCATGAAGAGCAAGCTGGAGAGGCGCCTGAGCAAGGCGGAGGGCATTATCAACAAGGCGCACCGCCAGGTGAAGAGCATAGTGGACGTCTTCTGCCAGTTCGAAGATGGCGAAATAGTTTACATCTTCACTTAAATCAGAAGAACATAGATCAGATGATGAGAAATCTTGACAGCAGTATTAGATAATCTATCATCGGTGCTACTAATATCTGGACACGCCTCCGCGCTAACTTTTATGTTGCAGCTCTGTTTGGCATCGGCAAGGATCATCGTAATCTCGTTGGATTGACCCCTTCTTAGATATTTGCTTGATTCGCTTTTGACTACTTATGTGGCAATTATTATTTTTGAACAAAAACGGACACTTTGCCAAAACAGGAACGGGCTACTAGAAAGGATCTTGAACATTTGTGGGCGTTCCATACGGATAATTAGAACACGTGTCCAAATTAATTAAAATTCAAATTTGAACTTTTTATTTCACCAATTTATGTTTGAGTTGTAATAATATTTGTATTTGAATTATCGTTGCATCAGAGTACTTATCTGTAAATTATGGATGCATTGTGCTATTTATCTTTGATTATTTTCAGTACCTGTAGTATAGGAAAAAAATTGATGGGTCAGGCATTTGGTGATCATGGTTAGATGGCCAGCACCCCGCCTGCTGTCCGTGGACATGTCCGGACGTGTCCGCAGGCATTTGGTGCCATCAGTTTGGTGATCCACCTTGAAGATGCCCTGAGATCCACTAAGAACTAGCCTAGGAAGTTTGGGACATGCCACTAATGAAACATCTGAAATTACCAAACTTGGCCTATGTCACTGAATACAGTTGAACTGATCAGAACAAGCCTATGAGGTAACTTTACATGATTTGTGTACATGGAGGTCGACTTTAAATCATGGAATACTTTCAACCTACACCTCGTACGGATTGATAACCTTAGATCACCCTCTTGAGGGAAATTGTTGTTTTTCTACAATCTTTTGCCTTTGAAGGTCCAACAAGTCTGTAAGAATAGAAGTGCGCAGTAGTCATCAAGACTCTCAAAAACAAAACTAGATCATGGAAAAATTTGACGAAAAAATAACCGGCTGAAGTACTGAGATACATCATGTTCTTGCCATCTTGAGCTCTTCCTTCTTGGATAAAACAACTACTGAATCAAGTAAAAGACTTAGCATGGAGAGCGGAACATCCACAATTAGGATCTACGGCAGAAAAAACCCAAAATGAAATCATTAGATGAAAATGTGCAATGTCCTTGTAGGCAATGTTGACTTGCAACAGGTTTAAGAACCGCCCCATCCACACGTGCAATAGCGTGAATCTTTCTTTCCCCTCTCGCATGGTCGGGTGAAGCCTTCCAGCCTCTATCTTCGGTTGCGAGCTTGTGAGTTCACCTCCCCTTTGTCTGCCGTTCCAGTGGCCGGTGGCGCGAGGAGAATCTTGGTGTCTCGGCTCCAGCCATTAGATATATTAGGGTTTTAGTCTTCGCAGGGGCGACACTCGGGCAAATGGTGGTGCTTCATATTTCAGTCGGTCTTTCGGGCTCCGATCCTCCTTGAGTTCGTTCATCAAGACGAATTAGATGGAGATCCCGTGTAGATTCTTAACGGCTCCTTGGGGCACTGAGGCTAGGGCTTCTCGCCATGCGTACTTGATTGAGATTTGGTGCCAGGGTCTTCGAATCGTTTCACGGGTTCAACAACGACGATTTTTCATGCGGGGGCCAAAGAAGAAACTGGAGAAGTGAAAATGACGCAAATATTTTGGAGCTCCAGTGCTCCTGTCGAAGAGGATGGAGAAGCTCAAGTGGCGGATCACGAGCTGCCGGAGAGCCTCAACGCGGCTCTCCGTGAAGCAGAAGCCGGGCTGGACGATGTCTAGGACGGGTACCTCTGCCTCAAGGGGCTCAAGCTGTTGTTGGAGCTCAAGTACTCCCACATGAAAAACAAGCTGGACTCCCCATACCCTTATGGCCTCATGGACAACTAATCTACTGCTATTAATGATATATAGTATGTCGATGACATTTTTATGACAACACTTCCTCCTTACACAAAAAATTTATGTGTGCAAAATGGTTGTCTAGGTCTTGGAAACTTAGATAATTTTGGTGCATGAATCCTGGCATATTTTCAGGACAAAGTCACCCAACGCATCAATTTTGGACTTGGATGACACTTATTGCACTTCGAGCAACCGGAAGCCGATTTTAAAGGTCTACGATGTATCTCCGGAATAGTTTAGGGACCTCTTATGCACTCCACTCATATTAAATAGACCAAAAGTTCCACCTACATCTATGTAAAAAGTGCAAAGTTGCACTTTCCCAAGTCGATTATGACTTGAGTAAATCTCACTCGACTCAGACATTTGAGTACAACCCATATTTTCGGAGTTTTGGTTGCAATTTCATAGCCTGTGTATCTGGTATCTTGCCATCTTGTGTTCGAAAAAAGAGGTACATTAGTATCTTAGAGCATTTACAACCGGATTTGACAAATCTGGCCCCTCAAATGCCCGCGGACGCGTCCAGGCGCGTCCATGAACACTGACCGGGCACTCCTCATATTTCCTTCTCCACATACAAGTCTCTCATACTCATCCCCTAAATCCATATAAAAGCATGCAGAATATATAGCTACGTACTACATTCTATACTACTCAAATTTTGTTGTTGGCGGCGATGGCAGGAGCCGGAGGCGCCTGCGCCGCCCCCATCTGTTGCCGACGGTGACGCGTGGCTTCCGCAGCCAACTCCAAGCGGATGGAGTTCAGGATTGCGTGCTGCTCCGGCCACACGCCCACGTCCTCCTCCATCGCCGGCGTCTCCTCCTCTCCCACATCTAGCGGCGGCGCCTCCTCCTCTTCCTCCGCTAGCTCCTACTCCTCCTCCTCCCCCGCCGGCTCCTGCTCCTCCTCCTCTTCCTCCTCCCCCGACACCTCCTCGAAATCCTCCTCCGGTTCCAGAGGTAGCCTCGTCTCCCTACGGATCCGGGCCTGCTCAAGGAGGAAGAGACTGTGCTGGATCTTGTAGCAGCGGCGGCGTGGGGGCATGGTTAGACTCGAGTGGCGGCGGAGGGAGGGAAGAGGCGGATGTGCTAGCGCTGGGGGCGCCGGCCTTCTTAAATAGTCGGCTACGGCCTTGGGTGGCGAGCCGGAGCGGCGCCATGCGGCGTTCACACTGCGGTGATGGTTAAGGCGCCCGTCGGACCACCGAGTTTCCCGGCGAGTCCGTATGGGGCCACGCCATCAAACCGACATGGCGGACGTGCCCGAGCACGCCCGGATGCCCTCATATCTGCCAATATTTGAGCTGGATATGGGGGTGTCGGCTAGCCCGGGCGTTTGAGGGGTCCGTCTGGGTCAAAAAATCGTGACCGGACAGTGATCGGGTGGCCTGTCCGGGCGTATAAGGCGGGTTTGAGAGGTCCGGTTGTAGATGCTCTTACCATCTTTAGGACAAGACTAGATGTTGGTACAATCAAAGTACGTGCCCAATCGAGTCCTAGACGCTCAAGTGCGAATCGGACAGCCAGACCGAGTGGGAGAGAGATACCAACTCGGAAGTCTATCTATATTATAAGTATATACGTACGTCGACAAGAAGATGATTTTCTCCGTCGCAGTCGCAGTCTCGCAGACATGATTTTGTACATCTCAGACGGAGCAGGGGAACTAATCGAGGCCGCCTGCAGCAGACTTGCCGTTGGCTGTACCGAGCTAGCGACCACGGCGGCGGCAGGCATGGCGAAGATGATGATGAGGAAGAAGAAGGCGATTGCTGTTGAAGACGATGCCGGCGTCAAGGAGACCACCTCGGCCGCGGACGTCCTGGCCGTCATCTCCAGGCTCGTCGGCCGCCCCTTCCTCGGCGCAGACGCATCGAAAAAGCTAGAAAAGCTCGAGAATATGCTCACAACGGAAGCGGTTCTTCAGACCATTCAAGCCGCGGATCACCGGCTGCTCGAGAGCCTCAACGCGGCTCTCCGCGAAGCCGAAGCCACGCTGGACGACGTCGAGCACCGGCACCTCTGCCTCCAGGGGCTCATCGTGGCTCACCATGGGGAGAAGAGAAATCCGGTGAGTAAGCTGCTGCTGGAACGCAGGTGCTCCCGCATGAAAAACAAGCTGGAGAAGCGGCGGAGGAAGGCGGAGAGCATCATCAGCGAAGCCCACCGCCAGGTTAAGAGCGTGACGGACGTCGACTCTAGGAAAAGGATTGCCATTGTTCGTTTTCCTTCCGCCAGTTCCAAGATGGCGAAATAGTTTTCATCTTAGTTGAAGCTGAAGCATAGAGCAGCTATGCTCTGGATGATGAGACAATCGTTTACGGTTAGTTCCTCGTTGCGATGCATCATCGCAGTCTCGTTTGCCCCGACCCGTTCTTGCCTCCTTTTTGACGTTTCTGACTGCTTGTGCCCATTTTTCTCATAGAAAACAAGAACAACACATCATAATAAGTATAAACATTAATGTTCTGACTTTTGATAATAGGATGCCAAAATAAAGAAAGTAAGTATTTACATTCGAAGGAGTATTAAGACAAACTCTACCTGTTGTATTTGCCCGCCCTCTCCGGTGTGCTCCTTGAGTCAAGTGCAGTCATCTTTTTTTGATAAAGGATGAATTTTATTGATTCGAAACAAAGCGTCAATGAAATAATAACACAATGAGCACACATCCGGCCTCTACATTATTACAATGCACACAATCAACACAACCACCACACAAACACACAAAGAATCACGCAGTAAATAGCAAATTCATACAAGACCGAAGCTATGCCTAGGCATAGTAAAAAAAAAGCAAAGCGGTCAAAACAACGCTTGACAAACAACAACAACAACCATATCCTCACCAATCATCTCTTGATATTGAAGGATAATGAGAAAGGTTCACCAGTAGCAACGTTTCCAGAAGGGAACGACGCTCAAGCACCTTCTTTCCCGGATCCAACCACCAATAGGAAATTTGGCAAAATGTTTTCTAATGTGAAAAAATATTCAAGCTTTTGAAACAAAATGTTCACAAATTTGCGAAATGCTCATATTTTGAGAATGTTTTAAAAAATTGGAAATATGATTTTTTTCCCAAAAGAAATCATTTGAAAAAAATTATACGTGTAAAAAAATTCGAACAAAAGTTCATATATTTTTAATGATCTGTGTTGTCAAAAGATATTTGAAATTTCAAAATATTTGCATTATCACAAACTGGTTACCATTTTAAAAATGCTTCTTAAAACTAACAGAAAAACCGCATGTGGCACAGTTTCGGGTTGCTACCTGCGTATTGAAGAATAACACAAAAAGAAAAAATACACACATAGCTTAATAGGTTGTCGCGGTCGCTCATGCTTGTGCAAATTGAGGTTTAAAAATATTTTCACAACATTTTCAGACAAAGTTCATGAATTTAAAAAATGGGTTCTTTCAGTTTTAGAGAAATGTTCATAGCGTATTACAAATGTTTGTGCCATTTATAAAAATGTTTATAAACACTTGAGAAATGCTTTGCACATTTTGCAGAAATGTTCTTGAAGTTTACGAAAAATGTTCAATGTGTATTAAATATGTTCACTGCATATTGAAGAAATGTTGAATGTGCATTTTATAGATGTTCAACATGGATTTAAAAATATTCAACGTGTATAATGTTCAATTTGTACAGGAAAAATGTCTAACATGTATTTTTAAAAGTTGACATGTATTTGAAAATGTGAAGAACTTAAATAAAGTATATAAATGAACGAAAATAAAAAAATAGAAAAAAGAGAAGGGAAAAAGTAGGACTAAAAATGAATAGAAAAAGCTGGAAATACAATTCCTAAAGAAAACTGGGAAACATATTAAAAACAAGGAGAAAGGTATTTCAAAAAAGCTAGACGGCAAACTATACATCTTTTAAGGGGAGGCAAACTAGGCGGAAGGTTCCTAAAATCAACCCCACACTCATGTGTAAGGTTCCTAGAACCGCTTGAATGGGCTGGCCTAGTCACCAGTATAGCAGTTTGCGAGATATAGCTCTCGCGAATATAGGTTTTTTCAGGAAACTCGTGAGACATAGAGTTCTACCCACTCGGGCTTTTGGTGTCGGCTCGAGCTCGGAACGGCTTGGCTTGATAGGTGAGGAATCCAAGTTGAGTCAGTTTCTTCGATTGGTTGTTGCCATGGGCTGAGCTAGCTCGTAGGCGTTTAGCTAGCGGTAGCCCAAGAGGCCGGGAACAGGTCTCCTGTTCTGTCGGTCCCTCCCATGATTCCAAAAGTCCTCCAGCCCGTACTCCCGCACTCGTCGCTAGGGTCTTTACTAGATTGTACCTTTTCTTTCGAGGGTCGTGTTGTTAACACTGAAGCACATAGCCCAGCTAGATTTTCGCTTTCTTTAGATCTGGAACCTCACATTTGGCTTGACCAATCTCATGACCGGAACACTATCCTACATTATGTGTGTTTTGCTGAATAAAGTTTGTTTCACCCCTAAAAAAGGAAATTCATCGCCAGGGTTGGGTGCCTCCAGCTTCACCCGAGTGTTGCCCACCCATGCCGACGTGCTACCTGCACGCCACTGCTTTCAGGCCATGTCTACATCGGGGATGCTGCACCAAGCTCGAGCCGGGCGAGCTCGAGGCAGGCTCTCGGCTCGGCTCGCATTCACCATTACACAAAGTGCATAGACCAGAACTGCATGCAGCAGGAAATGAGACGATATACCACACGGCTACAACTGGGCAACTTGGGTCACAGGACAGAAAATTGCAAACGACGAGATGTTGTCCAACTGGGCGCACAAGATAGACGGTTGCAACAGCGGCGTTTTCTATCTATACAAGACTAGAATGTCTTGTCAATCACAAAAATGAAGCACCCCTTCCTCACGTGTTGACAAAATGCTGGAAAGTAGAGATTAGCTGCTGCATTGAAATTTCAAATACACACGCTTAAAATCCTAGGCCCGCGCGCCCCTGTAAAACGGTGTAATCCAGACAGGTGGTGACGGTCGCTTCCTTAGGCGAGCCCGTGGTTCTCCCCAAGGACGCCGTATACGACGACCGGCGATGGGCTGAAAGCACCTGGCAGCGTTGATATAAGTAGCGGGGGCTGTGGTGTCGTTGGCGTAGGATGGGTGTGCTGCGAGCGTCGGTCATTCCGAGCGGAGAGCATGATCTAATTTCTTATTTTCGTCGTCCAAACAAGGAATTGCTTATGTTAACCAAAAACCTAATCAAAACCAGTTGGGGTAGCTGATGCATGTATATTATTATGCTTTCTTCACACACTTCTTCCGTTCCTAAATATGTCTTTTTTAGAGATTTCAATATAAACTACGTATGGAGTAATACAAGTGAATCTACGCGCTAAAGTACGTTTATATACATCCGTATGCCGTTTAAATTGAAATCTTTAAAAAGACTTATTTTTAGAAACGGAGGGAGTACATTTTAGCGTGTCATCCATCACATGTCTCACAGAGGCGCGCCTAGGCGTGAATTAGGCACTAGTATACTACTCCTTCCGTCCTATAATATAAAACTGTTTTTTTTTACATTATGTAGTGTTAAAAATACTCTTATATTATGAGAGGGACTACAAGATTACAACGGGGCAACTTGAGTCACGGGACAGAAAATTGCAAACGGCGATTTTTATACAAGGCAAACTGCTCCTGCATGAAGACGAGATACTGTGCGACAGAAGGTTGCAAAAGCGACGTTTTCTATACAAGACAACAATGTCTTGTCTATCATAAAAGTGAACCACCCCTACCTCAAGCAGTGATAGGCGCTGCATTGACCGGCGTCTTCCCTAGTCTTTTCCACACGTGTTTGACAAAATGCTGGAAAGTAGCTGCAGGAAGCAAGAGCATGCGGTTCTCTGCGTGGGCAAATTCACTGGTTCGATCATTTCCGTTAGTTTAGCATGATCAGACTCTTTGTGCAAAATTATTTTGAATCTGGCCCTTTTTTACCGTTATTGTCTTTGGCGGTAGCACTTTATCTGTTCTGTCACGTTCGTATTTTGTAAGAAAGACCTTACCGCCATAGGATGTATTATCCTACTGCCATAGTCTATGACAGTAAGTCATCTTCTTCGTTTTATTGCATGCAAGCCCTTATTATAACTGCATGCATGCCCCTACCGCCAAAGATCATACTGGTAGGGTATTTTTTCACACCAAACGGGCGTGACAGTGTAAGTAAGTTCTACCGCCAAAGACTTTGGCGGTAGGATGTGCTACCCTACTGCCAAAAACAATGACGTAGAAAAAGGGTCAGATTTGAAAAACTTTTACACATAGGATCAGATCGTGCTTAAGTTGAAAAAAGTCCAAAACAGTGAATTTGCCCTGTCTGCGTTTTATCCAGGCATGTAGGCCTGCCGGCGAGCATCAGACGTAGAAGACAAGAGAAAGGGCCCAGGGATACTGCCACCAGTTTTTCGTTTTTTTTGAGTGGCCTAGGTTCTTTATTCAATCACAACATCCAAAGGAAGATTACAAATGCCAGGTAATGAACCTAGCGATCATTTTGTATTTTGGATTTAGGGGCAAGGTCGTGGGTGTGCCGGCCCAAGCACGCATGCGCATGTCTCTTCAGGTGTATCAAGTCGTCCGTGACTCCACCAGTCCAAGTCCAAGTTAGGCACGGCCGGCATATAGAAATGCATGCTGCGATCAGCCTCACTAGTAATCCCAATTTTGATTGTCGTATCGTCTTGCACGAAGAGAAAAAGAATCTATCTACATGTTAGCGTTGGCGCCGACTATAAATTCCGGCCCGCCTAGGATCATTCACAACTCATCAGCCCGATCGTTGTCTCCTCTAGACCCTAGCTCACTCCACTCCGCACACTACAGAGAGCATGGCGCTGATGACCCGCCTCGTCCTCGTCCTTCTCGGCACTGCATTGCCGCTCCTCTTCTTCTCCTCTGCAGGTGATCGCAGAGACGTTTGGGAGATGTGTATATATGGCGCAGGTGTAGTTTCGTTAATAGTGACTGACGTTTGTTGCTATTGCATCAGAGGGTGGCGAGGTGGGCGTGTGCTACGGCAGGGTGGCGACTGACCTGCCGGACCCGGCGTCCGTGGTGCAACTGCTCAAGAAAAACGGCATCACCATGGTGAGGATCTACGACACCGACCCCACGGTGCTGCGCTCGCTGGCCAACACCAACATCAAGGTGACGGTGGAGCTGACCAACGAGGAGCTGCCGCTCGCGGCCGCCGACCAAAATAACTTCGCGCTCCAGTGGGTGCAGAGCAACGTGAAGGCCTACTACCCGGCCACGCTGATCAATGGCGTGACGATCGGGAACGAGGTGTTCAAAGAGGCTAGCCAACTAAACTCTCAGCTTGTCCCGGCCATGAAGAACGTGCAGGCGGCGTTGGCTAAACTGGGCCTGGCGGACGCCATCAAGGTGACAACGCCCATCGCGTTTGACGCGCTCACCACGTCGTTCCCGCCGTCCGCGGGAACTTTCCGGGACGACATCGCGCTGTCGGTGATGAGCCCCATGATCGACTTCTTGCAACAGACGGGGTCGTACCTCATGGTGAACTTCTTCCCATACATGGCGTACCTGGCTACCCCAGGCCTGTCCATTAACTACCTCTTGTTCCGCCCCAATAGTGGCGTGCTTGACACTGGTAGCGGACAAATGTACTTTAGCCTCTTTGACGCCCAGCTCGACGCAGTCTACTATGCGATGGAGAAGCTCCTGTCCTCTAGCGTGCACGTTGGGGGGATGAGGAAGCTCACGGCAGGAGGCGGAACCCCAGACGTACACCATGGGGAGGAAGGGCACCCAAACAAAGGCCACGGTGGCGTAGGAACCCCACAAAACGCCCAAGATTTCATGGCTGGTCTCACACTCCAAGTACTGCAGGGTAACTCTGGCACCGCCGCCGCAAACGGACACAACCCGCTCGCCGCCAGCGCCGTCCGCGGCACCCCGCACCGTCCCAACGCCGATCTGAACGTGTACATCTTCGCCCTATTCAACGAGAACAGCAAACCCGAAGATGACCAGGACTTCGGGCTGTTCTACCCGAACCAGCAACCGGTGTACCCGAACCCGATCGACTTCGTCCATGGCGGCACCAGCGGCGGGCCCTTGCAGGCAAGCTATTGCGTGGCGAATGCGGCGGTCGGGGATGCGGCATTGCAGGCGGCGCTGGACTTCGCGTGCGACAACAGGGATGGCAAGAGGGCAGACTGCAGCGCCATCCAGCCAGGCCAGCCCTGCTTCGAGCCCGACACCAAGCTCGCGCACGCGTCCTACGCCTTCAACGACTATTACCAGAAGAACGGCCGGGTTAGCAGCGCCTGCGACTTCAGCGGCGCCGGCACCATTGTCAACCAGGCACCATCAGGTGTGTGCGACCCGAGCCCGAGCTGGTGCGTGGCGAACGCGGCGGTGGGCGACATGCGGCTGCAGGCGGCGCTGGACTACGCCTGCGGCCCCGGTGGCGCGAACTGCACAGACATCCAGCCTGGAGCGCGGTGCTTCGACCCCGACACCAAGGTCGCGCATGCGTCCTTCGCATTCAACAGCTATTACCAGCTGCGTGGCAGGGCCACCGGAACGTGCGACTTCGCCGGCGCCGGTACCATTGTCGGGCAGGCACCAAGTAAGTTCACTTCTGAATTCGTCATTCTTTGTTTCAACTTTCAAGAAAAGAAAATGAACGTGTTGATTTGTTCATGGTGATTTTGTTCCACTGTTTATTACAGAGATCGGCAACTGCGTGCTGCCGTCAACGGCCTGAGGTGAAGAAACTAGCCAAGGCCAAGCTTTGCTACCTGCTACGAGATTAAGCAGTAATCCTACGGATTATCCTGCGCTGTCAACAAAGTCTAGTTTTCAAATGTTAGTCTGGCTTGGTCCATTAAGCAGTGGCGGAGCTTCAGAGAAAAAACTGGGCGGGCCAGCTCAAAAGAGAGCACAACTATCTGGTCTGCAACTACCCGTGTTCCATAGTTTGTAAGGTTTTGCAACTACCCGTTTTCCTTAGTTTGTAAGGTTTTCGTTGTTGCTTTTCTGTAAGGTCTTTGGTCAGCCTGAGCATCGCCTCGTTTCAGTGCAAGTGCTCATATATACGCGCATACATTAATCCATATGACGCACACACGCACGCCCTACTCCTATGAGCACCTCCGAGAGACTGAGTCGGCATATTATGTTGAGATTTTACGAAGTCACCGTAGACGCCTCGTAGTCGACCGGAACGTCTTCTCCCACTGAATGTGCATCGCCGAAAGTCGTTAAATAAATCCAGGATAAATGCGAGCACCAGGATTTGAGCCCTACTGGGCTGAGGAAACAACTTTTCTCCTAACCATCCAACCATAGATTGCCGATGCAATTTGTAGACTGTAAAGAACCGTTCAGGGAGAAAAATCAGGCTATGAAATAACGGATTCAATATTTGGGGAAATAAATAGGATTACCTTATGTTGTGCAAGACTTGGATTACCTGCTCCCGGCTGTGCGATGCGGTTGGCGGCTGGCCACGACTACCACGTACTTCGCGTCTACGGTCTGCCCCTGCTCGTACGCTGTGGCAAACCCTCAGTTTGTACTGTTTCTGCAAACCGGCGCTTGCAGGCGCGCGGTGGCTGGGCCGGCCTGCGTTTAATCCCGCAAAAAACAAAGAACGAGCTCTAGGTATTTCGAACACGCGACCCACCTTTCCTACTTAGGCTGGTGTAACAACCCCACCACCACAGAGGGTTCTGCTAAATAAGAACTTTCTCCTTCTTTTATTCTTTATTTTTCCTTTCTTTTTCTTTTTTCTTTTTTCTTTTCTGTTTTTTTTTCCTTTTTTTCATCCTGGTTCGTTGGATTGTTTACAAATATGTGAACTTTTCTTTTAAATCGACAATTATTTTTAAATTTGATAGACTTTTCCTGAAATTCGATGAATTGTTTTTCAAATCGATGAATTGTTTTTCAAATCGATGAACTTATTTCAAATTTGTGAACTCTTTTCCAAATTAATGATTTTTTTCAAATTCGGTGAACTTGTTTGAAAATTGGTGAAATTATTTATAACTTTGGTGAACTTTTTTTAACATCGATGAACTTTTCAAATTCGGTGAAATATTTTCCCAAACTTGATGAACTTTTTTCAAATTTGATGTACTTTTTTGTAATTCGATAAACTTTTTCTCCAATTCGATGAAGTTTTTTCGCATTTCATGAACTTTTTTCTAAAATCGATGAACTTCTTTCACATTTTCTAAACTTTTTTCAAAATCGGTGATTTTTTTTCTAATATATGAACTTTTCTTGATGAATTTTTTTCAGAAACGATGATCTTTTCCAGTTCGTGAACTTTTTTTTAAGATTTGTTGAACTTTTTTTCATAGAAAATATACAAATATAAGTTGTACTGCCTAATAAATAACATGGCTACCATATCTCTACTACTTAAAAAGAAGTAAGGTTTCCATTTCACCTTTCTTCCCATCACCCCCTCGTCCAACCTTCCATGTAGCATATTATAATCAATCTCCTTAATTTACGTACATTCTGAACCAATTCCACTGTAATTTACTTAGCAAACTTCTAATCAAAATGTAAGGTAATTCACGGTCAGAATTTGATGAATATTTATTTACACAATGCATTATTGAAGGAAATATGCCCTAGAGGCAATAATAAAGTTGTTATTTTATATTTTATTATTCATGATAAAGGTTTATTATTATTCATGCTAGAATTGTGTTAATCGGAAAACTTAATACATGTGTGAATACATAAACAAACATAGTGTCCCTAGTAAGCCTCTACTAGACTATCTCGTTAATCAAAGATAGTTAAGGTTTCTTAACCATGGACATGAGTTATCATTTGATAACGGGATCACATCATTAGGAGAATGATGTAATGAACAAGACCCATCCGTTAGCTTAGCATAATGATCGTTCAGTTTTATTGCTATTGCTTTCTTCATGTCAATACATATTCCTTCGACTATGAGATAATGCAACTCCCGGATATCAGAGGAAAGTCTTGCGTGTTATCAAGCGTCACAACGTAACTGGGTGATCATAAAGATGCTCTACAGGTATCTCTGAAGGTGTTTGTTTAGTTGGCATAGATCGAGATTATGATTTGTCACTCCAAGTATCAGAGAGGTATCTCTGGGCCCTCTCGATAATACACATTATAAGCTTGCAAGCAAACGACTAAGGAGTTGGTCACGAGATGATGTATTACGGAACGAGTAAAGAGACTTGCCTGTAACGAGATTAAACTAGATATGAAGATACCGACGATCGAATCTCGGGCAAATAACATACCGATGGACAAAGGGAATTACGTATGTTGTCATAATTGTCCGACCGATAAAGATCTTCGTAGAATATGTGGGAGCCAATATGAGCATCCAGGTTCCGCTATTGGTTATTTACCGGAGAGGTGTCTCGGTCATGTCTACATAGTTCTCAAACCCGTAGGGTCCGCACCCTTAACGTTCGATCACTACTAGCAAAAAGACTACTAGCAATGCGGGTAAAATGGCTACTAGCAGCACGGGTAACCGCGCTACTATTATCACACTACAGCTAATAGTTAGTAGTAGCGTGGGTTAAACCCGCGCTACTACTAACTTCGTTAGTAGTAGCGTGTGCCACCCACGCTACTGCTATTACGTACACGCACTACTACTAATGAAATAGTAGTAGCGTGGGTAAAAAACCAACGTGACGAGTGTCCTATATACTAGTAGCGCTCAGTTTCCTCCCGACGCTACTACTAACTTTTTAGGAATTAAAAAAAATAAACTAGTACATATGATTACAAATACAAGTTTTATAATAAACCAGAATTAGAACACATGCAGTAAGTGCATACATAATTGACATTGGCTCCTATTTCATGGTTAACTGGATACCGAAGCCAAGAAATGAGCCAAAACCCCATCATTATGCATTGGTACTCATGATTGACCACTTCAAAGAACATGCAAGTATGTATGTCGTTAACAATTGCAAACATAAGTTTCTTTTTACTACAGTTGTTGTATCTACTATCACACAGTTCCTCATTCTACCCGTTCTCACTCCAATAGTAAGAAAAATGAAAAGAAAAAATAGAGATAATATGCCGCAATTGCACTTCGGTGTCATGGATTCAGTTTGCAGCTTCAACATCTCATTATCCTGCAGGAATGGAAATTTGCCCCAAAATTACCTTTTGCAACTCTTCAAATCTCTTCGTTGAAGCAGACAATGAGGTCTTAACCTACGAACAAAGATTGTCCCATAAGCATTGCAAACTTCAATCATGGGAGAATATAAGAGTGTACAAGGCATATACAAAAAATGGGACCAACCTTTAAAAGTTCATCTTGTAGCTCCCTATTTTTGGCCAACTCAGTGTCATATTGTGCGCATCTGTGATAATCTCGAGGTAAGATCTCTGCACAAACCTTTCTGCTCTGTTGCTATCTTCTACCTATGAATGAAAACAGACCTTACTTGTCAGAGAAGCAAATGTGAAAGTTGACTACAACATGTATGCTGAGCAGGCCCGGCAAGCCCGGCCCTAAGGGAGAGGGGGGTGGGGGCGCCCCGGGCCCCCCAACTCCAGGGCCCCCCTCCCGATATGTTTTACACTGGTGGCCCATTGGCGCATAGTCCCACAAAGAAATTAGCCTAATTAAGGAAAGACGTAGCAGGATAGGCAAGTACACCATACGCAGGCAATCACTCCGTCCAATCGGTAAGATCATGACTCGGGAGGCATGAGATCGCATCCCTAATTCACTACCCTATTTGCTTCTCTATTCCCCCATCCCGAACTCCCGATCACAAGTCGCAGGCCGCCGGCGGATAGTATTCTCCAGTAGATGGATCCAGCCACACAAAACTTAAACGCACATCTCCAGACCATGGCAATTGTCAGCGCCGAGCACCTCCGTCCGGTATCCACTTTCCAGGCCATGGGCATGCGGTGTGGATTGTAGGCGGGAACACGTACATCGCCAAGTGCTTTGCTGAGCGTCTAATCAAGGACGCCGATGCGATTGGTATGAGCTATATCATCGTACATCCGTACTATTACTTATTCCCCAATCCTTGTATGTATGTTGCTAATTAATTAATTTACCTATGTATACATATATGATGCATATCTTGCATGGTCAAATGGTTTGGCAATATTCTGCATCTACAAAAAACGGTTCTATAAAATCGATGTCGACCCTACCATAAGTGAATTTGCATCGAGAAACAATTTAAGAGATTCAAACTTATGTATCTATTTATTGTCCTTTGACTTTGCTCGGTAGTTTTGCAGTCGGGTTTTTCGATGTTTTCTACTATCAGCAAATGTCTAACGTTTGGAATTTTAGTTTGTGCACATGTATGTCCTCGATAGAAGAATGTGTCAGCCCGTGTCATGGGTTCCTGGTGGCAAGCAGGGTGTTAGAAGAAACTTTTAAGTTATAATACCTTAAATATATTAGATGTAAATATTAATTGGGTGCACGTAAGTGTTTATTGGTAATATATTATGTTATGACCCTTATATTAGGGGCCCCTAAATTTTTTCCCGCCCCGGGCTCCCAAAACTTCAGGACCGGCCCTGATGCTAAGTCGCTAACCCATAGAGACAACTAGACCAAATGTGAAAGCTTCCCATGTTGCCGAGGAAGTATATGAGGACGCCTCGAAACATCAATTAGCATGTACTTGACATAAACAAACTTGTACAGAAAAAATAACACTTCCAAATTTAAAAGCCTACTGATGAGCTGCAATGCAATCTTCAATGTTCAGTACTTGTACAACTATGCTCCTGCGGTGCAACCCCTAGCTCATCGTGGCTTCAAAAAATCTGACATTGTATAGGACATTTTTTTAGCAAAGGGTTAAATTGCATACATATACATCTCAAATCATATGTAGTATGTGTCTAGTCATCCTACGATTGCATGAGCTCAGAACTAAATTTCTAATAAAAGCTTTAGACATGTTCAGGAAACACATGTAGGAGATGACAAGTGTACATGTCACCCATTTTTATAGTTCAAAGACAGATAACAAAAATTAGCTAGAAAGAGTTAGATGACAGCGAAGCTTAAAGCTGCAGTAAGAAATATTAGATATAACCATTTTGAAAATCAATCTTGGTGGAACAACATAAGATTGCATTGAGATTTCAGAATTAAACATAGGCATATCTCATAGTTTAAAACAAAGGCACTCAACAGAAAAGTGCATAAATTGAGAGAAAACCATTTGCTAGAACAGCAACACAGCACATGAGCTACGTTCGGTGGTGGAGCTCACTAATTGGTGGAGAAGGTCGAACTACCAAGTACGTAGCAGCACGACAGAGGAGCACCAATGCACCTGCGCACCCCGTTCGCATTGCAGATATGGTGCATTGACCACGTCGGCGGGAAGGCATCTGCACACAGCCTGCCAAATCGAATCCAAGGGGTCAGGGGATGCCTGTGGTGAAGAGAAAGAGAGGATAAGGGGGAACCTCATTCGCACTAGCAGCAACAGGCAAGTAGAAGGACCTCCGGTGGGCCGTCTGCATCGGCGGCGGGCTAGAGGGAGCTCTCCCCGCGCCGCGTCGCGCCCGGAGAAGGGGTCCCTAGCTAGGGTTCGAGGCCGGTACAAGGGCACGGTGAGGAGGAGGATCCGCTCGTGGATGCCCGGTTGACCATGAACGCAGGACGCGGATCTCGCGCGTGAATGTGGGACGCAGCGGGTGGGTCGCGGTGGGCTGAGCTAGGGCTTCGGGTGTCGAGAGAGGCAACAACTTTGTCCATGGCAGTGGATGCTGGTGAGGTGGGGGCGCTGATGGTGGGGTTGGGGGAGAGGAGGTCGTCGGTGTTGGCGGGGGCGACGGGGTTGGTTGGGGGAATCGTGGGGAGTGGAGGAGAAACATAGAGACAAAGGCGGAGGAGGGGTGAGAGTCAGAGGTGGCGGTGACAAGGAGATCACTTAGTAGTAGCATTGGGTTTATACCCCACGCTAACCCAACACTACTACTATGGTATGTCCCGGGTGCACGGTGGAGACCACTTAGTAGTAGCGTGGGGTTTATAACCTGCGCTACTACTATCAACTTAGTAGTAGCGGGGGGGGGGGGGGAGGGGGGGGGGTATAAACCCTCGCTACTAGTAAGTAGCAGTAGCGAGGGGTATAAACCCACGCTACTAGTAAGCGTCTGCCTATAAGCTTTTCCTTAATAGTGGATGAAGATATAGTATTATATGAGTTATGTGATTTGGTGACCGAATGTTGTTCGGAGTCCTAGATGAGATCACAGACATGACGAGAAGGCTCGAAATGGTCGAGAGGTAAAGATTGATATATAGGACGATAGTATTCGGACACCAAAACTGTTCCGAAGTGTATCGGGTATTTATCGGAGTACCAGAGGGGTTACCAGAACCCCCCGGGGGAAGATATGGGCCAGATGGGCCATGAGAGGGGAGCAAACCAGCCCACAAGGGGTGCCCCCCCCCCATGGCAGGAGGCCAAATTGGGAGAAGGAAAAAGGGGGTTTGCCCCCCCTTTCCTTTCTCTCTCCCCCCTTCCCTTTCTTCTCTGGTGAAAAAAGGCAGGGGGACGCCACTTGGGGTGCCTCCTAGCTGCTCCCTCCTCCCCCACCTATATATATGTGGGAGGGGGACACCTAGCACACCCCAGACATTATCCTAGCCATGTGTGGCGCCCCCTCCACCGTTTACTCCACCGGTTATATTTTCGTAGTGCTTAGGTGAAGCCCTGCGGAGATCATTTCACCATCACCACGCCATCGTGCTGATGGAATCCATCTACTACCTCGACATCTTGCTTGATCAAGAAAGTGAGGGACGTCACCAAATTGAACGTGTGCAGAACTCGGAAGTGCCGTATGTTCGATACTCGATCGATGGATCATGAAGAAAGTTCGACTACATCAACCGCGTTGTGAAACGCTTCCGCTTACCGTCTATGAGGGTATGTAGACACACTCTCCCCCTCGTTTCTATGCATCTCCATGGATAGATCATTGCATGTGCATAATTTTTTTCCATGCAATGATATCCAACAATGGCATTATGAGCCAAGTCTATGCGTAGATGATATGCACGAGTACAACACAAAAGGGTTGTGGGCGGTGATAGTCATACTGCTTACCACCAATGTCTTATTTTGATTCGACAGTATTGTGGGATGAAGCGGCCCGGACCAACCTTACATGTCCACGTACATGAGACCGGTTCCACCGACATACATGCAACAAATTTTGCATAAAGGTGGCTGGCGGGTGTCTGTTTCTCCTACTTTAGTTGAATCGAATTTGACTATAGCCGGTCCTTGAAGAAAGTTAAAACAACAAACTTGACGAAACACCGTTGTGGTTTTATGCGTAGGTAAGAACGGTTCTTACTAGAAGCCCGTAGCAGCCACGTAAAACTTGCAACAACAAAGTAGAGGACGTCTAACTTGTTTTTGTAGGATATGTTGTGATGTGATATGGTCAAGACATGATGAGATATACAATATTGTATGAGATGATCATGTTTTGTAAGATATCTGACAACCGACAGGAGCCGTATGGTTGTCTCTTTATTGTATGAAATGCATACGCCATGTAATTGCTTTATTTTATCTCTATGAGTTAGCAATAGTTGTAGAAGCATTGTTGGCGAGACGACCACGACGCTACGATGGAGATCAAGGTGTCGAGCCGGTGACGATGAAGATCATGACGATGCTTTAGAGATGGAGATCGAAAGCACAAGATGATGGCCTGTTGGGGAACGTAGCAGAAATTCAAAAATTTTCCTACGTGTCACCAAGATCTATCTATGGAGAGACCAGCAACGAGTAGAAAGAGAGTGCATCTACATACCCTTGTAGATCGCTAAGCGGAAGCGTTCAAGTGAACGGGGTTGATGGAGTCGTACTCGTCGTGATTCAAATCACCGATGATCAAGTGCCGAACGCACGGCACCTCCGCGTTCAACACACGTACAGCCCGACGATGTCTCCCACGCCTTGATCCAGCAAGGAGAGAGGGAGAGGTTGAGGAAGACTCCATCCAGCAGCAGCACAACGGCGTGGTGGTGGTGGATGAGTGTGGCAATCCAGCAGGGCTTCGCTAAGCACCACGGGAGAGGAGGAGTACTTGGGAGAGAGGAGAGGGCTGCAACCAAAGGCAGAGATTGAATCATGTGTATTCTGTGTATTCTCTGGGCAGCCCTATGCCTCACTATTTATAGGGGGAGAGGGGGCTGCGCCCCCTTTAGGGTTTCCCACCCCCAAGGGGTGCGGCCAGCCTCCAGATCCAATCTGGGTGGCGGCCAGAGGGGGAGAGAGGGGGAGGCGCACCCAGGGTGGGCCTTAGGGCCCATCTGCCCTAGGGTTTGCCCCCTCCCACTCTTCCCACGCCTTGGGCCTTGGTGGGGGGCGCCCCAGCCCACCTAGGGGCTGGTCCCCTCCCACACTTGGCCCACGCAGCCTTCTGGGGTAGGTGGCCCCACTTGGTGGACCCCCGGGACCCTCCCGGTGGTCCCGGTACGTTACCGATAAACCCCGAAACTTTTCCGGTGACCAAAACAGGACTTCCCATATATAAATCTTTACCTCCGGACCATTCCGGAACTCCTCGTGACGTCCGGGATCTCATCCGGGACTCCGAACAACATTCGGTAACCACATACAAGCTTCCTTTATAACCCTAGCGTCATCGAACCTTAAGTGTGTAGACCCTACGGGTTCGGGAGACATGTAGACATGATCGAGACGTTCTCCAGTCAATAACCAACAGCGGGATCTGGATACCCATGTTGGCTCCCACATGTTCCACGATGATCTCATCGGATGAACCACGATGTCAAGGACTCAGTCGATCCCGTATACAATTCCCTTTGTCTAGCGGTATTTTACTTGCCCGAGATTCGATCGTCGGTATACCGATACCTTGTTCAATCTCGTTACCGGCAAGTCTCTTTACTCGTTCCGCAACACATCATCCCGTGATCAACCCCTTAATCACATTGTGCACATTATGATGATGTCCTACCGAGTGGGCCCAGAGATACCTCTCCGTTTGCACGGAGTGACAAATCCCAGTCTCGATCCGTGTCAACCCAAAAGACACTTTCGGAGATACCTGTAGTGCACCTTTATAGTCACCCAGTTACGTTGTGACGTTTGATACACCCAAAGCACTCCTACGGTATCCGGGAGTTACACGATCTCATGGTCTAAGGAAGAGATACTTGACATTGGAAAAGCTCTAGCAAACGAACTACACGATCTTTGTGCTATGCTTAGGATTGGGTCTTGTCCATCACATCATTCTCCTAATGATGTGATCCCGTTATCAACGACATCCAATGTCCATAGCCAGGAAACCATGACTATCTGTTGATCACAACGAGCTAGTCAACTAGAGGCTCACTAGGGACATATTGTGGTCTATGTATTCACACGTGTATTACGATTTCCGGATAATACAGTTATAGCATGAATAAAAGACAATTATCATGAACAAGGAAATATAATAATACTTTTATTATTGCCTCTAGGGCATATTTCCAACAGTCTCCCACTTGCACTAGAGTCAATAATCTAGTTCACATCGCCATGTGATTTAACATTGACAGGTCACATCGCCATGTGACCAACATCATCAAATGAGTTCTGGGGTTTGATCATGTTTTGCTCGTGAGAGAGGTTTTAGTCAACGGGTCTGCAACTTTCAGATCCGTATGTACTTTGCAAATCTTTAGGTCATTCTGTAAATGCTACTTCCACGCTCCACTTGGAGCTATTCCAAATGGTTGCTCCACTATATGTATCCGGTTTGCTACTCAGAGTCACTCGGATAGGCGTTAAAGCTTGCATCGACGTAATCCTTTACGCCGAACTCTTTATCACCTCCATAATCGAGAAACATGTCCTTATTTACTCCAAGGACAATTTTGACCGCTGTCCAATGATCCATTCCTGGATCATTCTTGTACCCCTTGACTGACTCATGGCAAGGCACACTTCCGGTGCGGTACACAGCATAGCATACTGTAGAGCCTATGTATAAAGCATAGGGGACGACCTTCGTCCTTTCTCTTCTGTCGTGGTCGAGCTTTAAGTCTTAACTTCATACCTTACATGTCAGGCAAGAACTCCTTCTTTGACTGATCCATCTTGAACACCTTCAAGATCATGTTAAGGTATATGCTCATTTGAAAGTACCATTAAGCGTTTTTGATCTATCCTCATAGATCTTGATGCTCAATGTTCAAGTAGCTTAATCCAGGTTTTCCATTGAAAAACACTTTTCAAATAACCCTATATGCTTTCCAGAAATTCTACATCATTTCTGATCAACAATATGTCAATAACATATACTCACTAGAAATTTTATAGTGCTCCCACTCACTTCTTTGGAAATACAAGTTTCTCATAAATTTGTATAAACCCAAAGTCTTTGATCATCTTATCAAAGTACATATTCCAACTCCGAGATGCTTACTCCAGTCCTTACAAGGATCGCTGGAGCTAGCATACCTTTTAGCATCCTTAGGATCGACAAAACTTTTCTGATTTGTATCACATACAACCTTTCCTTACGAAAACTGGTAAGGAAACTCATTTTGACATCCATCTGCCAGATTTCATAAATGCAGCTAATGCTAACATGATTCCGACGGACTTAAGCATCGCTACGGATGAGAAAATCTCATCGTAGTCAATTCCTTGAACTTGTGAAAAACTCTTTACCACAAGTCGAGCTTCACAGCCGGTGACATTACCGTCCATGTCCGTCTTCTTCTTAAAGATCCATTTATCTCAATGGCTTGCTGATCATCGGGCAAGTCCACCAAAGTCCATGCTTTGTTCTGATACATGGATCCTATCTCGGATTTCATGGCTTCTAGCCATTTGTCGGAATTTGGGCCCACCATTTCTTCTCCATAGCTCGTAGGTTCATTGTTGTCTAGCAACACGACCTTCAAGACAGGATTACTGTACCACTCTAAAGTAGTATGCATCCTTGTCACCCTACGAGGCACGGTAGTGACTTGATCCGAAGTTTCATGATCACTATCATAAGCTTCTACTTCAATTGGTGTAGGTGCCACAGGAACAACTTCCTGTGCCCTGCTACACACTAGTTGTAGTAATGGTTCAATAACCATATCAAGTCTCCACCATCCTCCCACTCAACTTTTCGAGACAAACTTTTCCTCGAGAAAGGACCCGATTCAAGAAACAATCCCTATTGCTTTCGGATCTTAATTAGGAGGTATACCCAACTGTTTTGGGTGTCCTATGAAGATGCATTTTATCCGCTTTGGGTTCGAGCTTATCAACCTGAAACTTTTTCACATAAGCGTCGCAGCCCCAAACCTTTTAAGAAATGACAGCTTAGGTTTCTCTAAACCATAGTTCATACGGTGTCATCTCAACGGAATTACGTGGTGCCCTATTAAAGTGAACGTGGTTGTCTCTAATGCCTAACCCATGAACGATAGTGGTAATTCGATAAGAGACATCATGGTACGCACCATATCCAATAGGGTGCAACTATGATGTTTGGACACACCATCAAACTATGGTGTTCCAGGCGGTATTAATTGTGAAACAATTTCCACAATGTCTTAATTGCGTGCCAAAGCTCGTAACTCAGATACTCATCTCTATGATCATATCATAGACATTTCATCCTCTTGTCACGATGATCTTCAACTTCACTCTGAAATTACTTGAACCATTCAATAATTCAGACTTGTGTTTCATCAAGTAAATATACTCTACATCTACTCGAATCATCTGTGAAGTAAGAACATAACGATATTCACTGCATGCCTCGGCACTCATTGGACTGCACACATCAAAATGTGTTACTTCCAACAAGTTGCTATCTTGTTCCATTTTACTGAAAAACGAGGCCTTTTAGTCATCTTGCCCATGTGGTATAATTTGCATATCTCAAGTGATTCAAAATCAAGTGAGTCCAAACGATCCATCTGCATGGAGTTTCTTCATGCGTATACACCAATAGACATGGTTCGCATGTCTCAAACTTTTCAAAAACGAGTGAGTCCAAAGATCCATCAACATGGAGCTTCTTCATGCGTTTTACACCAATATGACTTACATGGCAGTGCCACAAGTAAGTGGTACTATCATTACTATCTTATATCTTTTGGCATGAAAATGTGTATCACTATGATCGAGATTCAATAAACCATTCCTTTAGGTGCAAGACCATTGAAGGTATTATTCAAATAAATAGAGTAACCATTATTCTCCTTAAATGAATAACCGTATTGCGATAGACATAATCCAATCATGTCTATGCTCAACGCAAACACCAAATCTCGATGGTAGAGGGAGCGTGCGATGCTTGATCACATCAACCTTGGAAACACTTCCAACACTTATCGTCAGCTCTCCTTTAGCTAGTCTCCTTTTATTTCGTAGCTTTTATTTCGAGTTACTAACACTTAGCAACCGAACCGGTATCTAATACCCTGGTGCTACTAGGAGTACTAGCAAAGTACACATTAACATAATGTATATCCAATATACTTCTATCGACCTTGCCAGCCTTCTCATCTACCAAGTATCTAGGGTAATTCCGCTCCAGTGGTTGTTCCCCTTATTACAGAAGCACTTAGTCTCGGGTTTGGGTTCAACCTTGGGTTTCTTCACTGGAGCAGCAGCTGATTTGCCGTTTCATCAAGTATCCCTTCTTGCCCTTGCCCATCTTGAAACTAGTGGTCTCACCAACCATCAACAATTGATGCTTCTTCTTGATTTCTACTTTCGCGGTGTCAAACATCGTGAATACCTCAAGGATCATCATATCTATCCCTGATATGTTATAGTTCATCACGAAGCTCTAGCAGCTTTGTGGTAATGACTTTGGAGAAACATCACTATCTCATCTGGAAGATCGACTCCCACTCGATTCAAGTGATTTTTGCACTCAGACAATCTGAGCACAAGCTCAACGATTGAGCTTTTCTCCCTTAGTTTGCAGGCTAAGAAAATCGTCGGAGGTCTCATTCCTCTTGACGTGGGCACGAGCCTGAAATCTCAATTTCAGCCCTCGAAACATCTTATATGTTCCGTGACGTTTCGAAAACGTCTTTGGTGCCTCAACTCTAAACCATTTTAACTGAACTATCACGTAGTTATCAAAACGTGTATGTCTGATGTTCGCAACATCCACAAACAACGTTTGGGGTTCAGCTCACTGAGCGGTGCATTAAGGACATAAGCTTTCTACTGTCCGCATAATCGCTACTGTCAACTTTCAACTATATTTTCTCTAGGAACATATCTAAACAGTGGAACTAAAGCGCGAGCTTACGACATAATTTGCAAAGATCTTTTGACTATGTTCAGGATAATTAAGTTCATCTTATGAACTCCCACTCAGATAGACATCCCTTTGGTCATCTAAGTGATTACATGATCCGAGTCAACTAGGCCGTGTCCGATCATCACGTGAGACGGACTAGTCTCATCGGTGAACATCTTCATGTTGATCGTATCTACTATACGACTCATGCTCGACCTTTCGGTCTCCGTGTTCCGAGGCCATGTCTGCACATGCTAGGCTCGTCAAGTTAACCCCAAGTGTTTTCGCTGTGTAAAACTGTCTTACACCCGTTGTATGTGAACGTAAGAATCCATCACACCCGATCATCACGTGGTGCTTAGAAGCGACGAACTGTAGCAACGGTGCACAGTCAGGGGAGAACACTTCTTGAAATTTTGTAAGGGATCATCTTATTTACTACCGTCGTCCTAAGTAAACAAGATGCATAAACATGATAAACATCACATGCAATCAAATAGTGACATGATATGGCCAATATCATTTTGCTCCTTTTGATCTCCATCTTCGGGGCTCCATGATCATCTTGTCACCGGCATGACACCATGATCTCCATCATCATGATCTCCATCATCGTGTCTCCATGAAGTTGTCTCGCCAACTATTACTTCTACTACTATGGCTACCGGTTAGCAATAAAGTAAAGTAATTACATGGCGTTGTTCAATGACACGCAGGTCATACAATAAATAAAGACAACTCCTATGGCTCCTGCCGGTTGTCATACTCATCGACATGCAAGTCGTGAATCCTATTACAAGAACATGATCAATCTCATACATCCCATATCATTCATCACATTCTTTTGGCCATATCACATCACATAGCATACCCTGCAAAAACAAGTTAGACGTCCTCTAATTGTTGTTGCATGTTTTACGTGGCTGCTATGGGTTTCTAGCAAGAACGTTTCTTACCTACGCAAAACCACAACGTGATTTGCCAATTGCTATTTACCCTTCATAAGGACCCTTTTCATCGAATCCGTTCCGACTAAAGTGGGAGAGACTGGCACCCGCTAGCCACCTTATGCACGAAGTGCATGTCAATCGGTGGAACCTGTCTCACGTAAGAGTACGTGTAAGGTCGGTCCGGGCCGCTTCATCCCACAATACCGTCGAAACAAGATTGGACTAGTAACGGTAAGCATATTGAACAACATCAACGCCCACAACTACTTTGTGTTCTACTCGTGCAAAGAATCTACGCAATAGACCTAGCTCATGATGCCACTGTTGGGGAACGTAGCAGAAATTCAAAAATTTTCCTACGTGTCACCAAGATCTATCTATGGAGAGACCAGCAACGAGTAGAAAGAGAGTGCATCTACATACCCTTGTAGATCGCTAAGCGGAAGCGTTCAAGTGAACGGGGTTGATGGAGTCGTACTCGTCGTGATTCAAATCACCGATGATCAAGTGCCGAACGCACGGCACCTCCGCGTTCAACACACGTACAGCCCGACGATGTCTCCCACGCCTTGATCCAGCAAGGAGAGAGGGAGAGGTTGAGGAAGACTCCATCCAGCAGCAGCACAACGGCGTGGTGGTGGTGGATGAGTGTGGCAATCCAGCAGGGCTTCGCTAAGCACCACGGGAGAGGAGGAGTACTTGGGAGAGAGGAGAGGGCTGCAACCAAAGGCAGAGATTGAATCATGTGTATTCTGTGTATTCTCTGGGCAGCCCTATGCCTCACTATTTATAGGGGGAGAGGGGGCTGCGCCCCCTTTAGGGTTTCCCACCCCCAAGGGGTGCGGCCAGCCTCCAGATCCAATCTGGGTGGCGGCCAGAGGGGGAGAGAGGGGGAGGCGCACCCAGGGTGGGCCTTAGGGCCCATCTGCCCTAGGGTTTGCCCCCTCCCACTCTTCCCACGCCTTGGGCCTTGGTGGGGGGCGCCCCAGCCCACCTAGGGGCTGGTCCCCTCCCACACTTGGCCCACGCAGCCTTCTGGGGTAGGTGGCCCCACTTGGTGGACCCCCGGGACCCTCCCGGTGGTCCCGGTACGTTACCGATAAACCCCGAAACTTTTCCGGTGACCAAAACAGGACTTCCCATATATAAATCTTTACCTCCGGACCATTCCGGAACTCCTCGTGACGTCCGGGATCTCATCCGGGACTCCGAACAACATTCGGTAACCACATACAAGCTTCCTTTATAACCCTAGCGTCATCGAACCTTAAGTGTGTAGACCCTACGGGTTCGGGAGACATGTAGACATGACCGAGACGTTCTCCAGTCAATAACCAACAGCGGGATCTGGATACCCATGTTGGCTCCCACATGTTCCACGATGATCTCATCGGATGAACCACGATGTCAAGGACTCAGTCGATCCCGTATACAATTCCCTTTGTCTAGCGGTATTTTACTTGCCCGAGATTCGATCGTCGGTATACCGATACCTTGTTCAATCTCGTTACCGGCAAGTCTCTTTACTCGTTCCGCAACACATCATCCCGTGATCAACCCCTTAATCACATTGTGCACATTATGATGATGTCCTACCGAGTGGGCCCAGAGATACCTCTCCGTTTGCACGGAGTGACAAATCCCAGTCTCGATCCGTGTCAACCCAAAAGACACTTTCGGAGATACCTGTAGTGCACCTTTATAGTCACCCAGTTACGTTGTGACGTTTGATACACCCAAAGCACTCCTACGGTATCCGGGAGTTACACGATCTCATGGTCTAAGGAAGAGATACTTGACATTGGAAAAGCTCTAGCAAACGAACTACACGATCTTTGTGCTATGCTTAGGATTGGGTCTTGTCCATCACATCATTCTCCTAATGATGTGATCCCGTTATCAACGACATCCAATGTCCATAGCCAGGAAACCATGACTATCTGTTGATCACAACGAGCTAGTCAACTAGAGGCTCACTAGGGACATATTGTGGTCTATGTATTCACACGTGTATTACGATTTCCGGATAATACAGTTATAGCATGAATAAAAGACAATTATCATGAACAAGGAAATATAATAATACTTTTATTATTGCCTCTAGGGCATATTTCCAACACATATCATGTCACATATTTTGATTGCATATGATGTTTATCTTTTATGCTTCTTATTTTGCTTAGTACGGCGGTAGCATTATAAGATGACTCTTTCACTAAATTTCAAGGTATAAGTGTTCTCCCTGAGTATGCAATGTTGCGATAGTTCATCGTGCTGAGACACCACATGATGATCGAGTGTGATAGACTCTACGTTCACATACAACGGTTGCAAAACAGTTTTGCACATGCAGAATACTCGAGTTAAACTTGACGAGCCTAGCATGTACAGACATGGCCTCGGAGCACTGGAGACCAAAAGGTCGAATGTGAATAATATAGTAGATATGATCAACATAGAGATGTTTGTTGGGGAACGTAGTAATTTCAAAAAATTTCCTACGCACACGCAAGATCATGGTGATGGCATAGCAACGAGAGGGAGAGTATTGTCCACGTACCCTCGTAGACCGTAAGCGGAAGCGTTAGCACAACGCTGTTGATGTAGTCGTACGTCTTCACGATCTGACCGATCCAAGCACCGAACGTACGGCACCTCCGAGTTCAGCACGCGTTCAGCTCGATGACGATCCCCGGGCTCCGATCCAGCAAAGCTTCGGGGATGAGTTCCGTCAGCACGACGGCGTGGTGACGATGATGATGTTCTACCGGCGCAGGGCTTCGCCTAAACTCCGCGACGATATGACCGAGGTGGAATATGGTGGAGGGGGGCACCGCACACGGCTAAGGAACGATCCGTAGATCAACTTGTGTTGTTGTGCCTAGAGGTGCCCCCCTGCCCCCGTATATAAAGGAGCCAGGGGGACGGGTTCGGCCGGCCAGGAGGGGCGCGCTAGGAAGAGTCCTCCTCCCACCGGGAGTAGGACTCCCCAGTCCTTGTTGGAGTAGGAGAGAAGGAAAGAGGGGGAGAGGAGGAAGGAAAAGGGGGCTGCACCCCTTGTCCAATTCGGACCAGAGGGGGGCTGCGCCCCTCCTTCCTTTCGGCCTCTCTCCTCTATTCCCGTATGGCCCAATAAGGCCCATATACTCCCCGGCGAATTCCCGTAACTCTCCGGTACTCCGAAAAATACCCGAATGACTCGGAACCTTTCCGAACTCCGAATATAGCGTCCAATATATCGATCTTTACGTCTCGACCATTTCGAGACTCCTCGTCATGTCCCCGATCTCATCCGGGACTCCGAACTCCTTCGGTACATCAAAACTCATAAACTCATAATATAACTGTCATCGAAACCTTAAGCGTGCGGACCCTACGGGTTCGAGAACTATGTAGACATGACCTAGAACTATTCTCGGTCAATAACCAATAGCGGAACTTGGATGCTCATATTGGCTCCTACATATTCTACGAAGATCTTTATCGGTCAAACCGCATAACAACATACTTTGTTCCCTTTATCATCGGTATGTTACTTGCCCGAGATTCGATCGTCGGTATCCAATACCTAGTTCAATCTCGTTACCGGCAAGTCTCTTTACTCGTTACGTAATGCATCATCCCGCAACTAACTCATTAGTCACATTGCTTGCAAGGCTTATAGTGATGTGCATTACCGAGAGGGCCCAGGGATACCTCTCCGACAATCGGAGTGACAAAACATAATCTCGAAATACGCCAACCCAACATGTACCATTGGAGACACTTGTAGTACTCCTTTATAATCACCTAGTTACGTTGTGATGTTTGGTAGCACCCAAAGTGTTCCTCCGGTAAACGGGAGTTGCATAATCTCATAGTTACAGGAACATGTATAAGTCATGAAGAAAGCAATAGCAACATACTAAATGATCAAGTGCTAGGCTAACGGAATGGGTCATGTCAATCACATCATTCTCCTAATGATGTGATCCCGTTAATCAAATGACAACACATGTCTATGGTTAGGAAACATAACCATCTTTGATTAATGAGCTAGTCAAGTAGAGGCATACTAGTGACGCTATGTTTGTCTATGTATTCACACATGTATTATGTTTCCGGTTAATACAATTCTAGCATGAATAATAAACATTTATCATGAAATAAGGAAATAAATAATAACTTTATTATTTTCTCTAGGGCATATTTCCTTCAGTCTCCCACTTGCACTAGAGTCAATAATCTAGTTCACATCGCCATGTGATTTAACACCAATATTTATATCTGTATATGATTAACACCCATAGTTCACATCGTCATATGACCAACACCCAAGGGGTTTACTAGAGTCAATAATCTAGTTCACATCGCTATGTGATTAACACCCAAAGAGTACTAAGGTGTGATCATGTTTTGCTCGTGAGAGAAGCTTAGTCAACGGGTCTGTCACATTCAGAGACGTATGTATTTTGCAAATATTCTATGTCCACAATGCTCTGCACGGAGCTACTCTAGCTAATTGCTCCCACTTTCAATATGTATCCAGATTGAGACTTAGAGTCATCTGGATTGGTGTAAAAGTTTGCATCATTGTAATTTTTACGACGGGCTATTTTATCACCTCCATAATCGAGAAACATCTCATTAGTCCTCACTAAGGATATTCTTGACCGCTGTCCAGTGATCTACTCTTAGATCAATATTGTATTCCTTTTGTCAAACTCAGAGCAAGGTATACAATAGGTCTGGTTCGCAACATAGCATACTTTATAGAACCTATGACTGAGGCATGGGGAATGACTTTTCATTCTCTTTCTATTTTCTGCCATGGTCGGGTCTTGAGTCTTACTCAACTTCACACCTTTGCATCACATGCAAGAACTCCTTCTTTGACTGTTCTATTTTGAATTATTTCAAAAATTTATCAAGGTATGTACTTATTGAAAAAACTTATCAAGCGTCTTGATATATCTCAATAGATTTTGATGCTCAATATGTAAGTAGCTTTACTGAGGTCTTTATTTTAAAGAACTCCTTTCAAATACTCCTTTATGCTTTGCAGAATAATTCTACATTATTTCCGATCAACAATATGTTATTCACATATACTTATCAGAAATGTTGTAGTGCTCCCACTCACTTTCTTGTAAATACAGGCTTCACCGTAAGTCTGTACAAAACTATATGCTTTGATCAACTTATCAAAGCGTATATTCCAACTCTGAGATGCTTGCACCAGTCCATAGATGGATCGCTGGAGCTTGCATATTTTGTTAGCACCTTTAGGATTGACAAAACCTTCTGGTTGCATCATATACAACTCTTCTTTAAGAAAACTATTAAGGAATGCAGTTTTGACATCCATTTGCCAGATTTCATGAAATGTGGCAACTGCTAACATGATTCAGACAGACTTAAGCATCGCTATAGTTGAGAAAATCTCATTGTAGTCAACACCTTGAACTTGTCGAAAACCTTTTTGCGATAAGTCGAGCTTTGTAGATAGTAACACTACTATCAGCATCTGTCTTCCTCTTGAAGATCCATTTATACAATATGGCTTGCCGATCATCGGGCAACTCCACCAAAGTCCACACTTTGTTCTCATACATGGATCCTATCTCAGATTTCATGGCCTCAAGCCATTTCGCGGAATCTGGGCTCATCATCGCTTCCTCATGTTCGTAGGTTCATCATGGTCTAGTAACATGACTTCCAGAACAGGATTACCGTACCACTCTGGTGCGGACCGTACTCTAGAAGACCTACGAGGTTCTGTAGTAACTTGATCGGAAGTTTCATGATCATCATCATTAGCATCCTCACTAATTGGTGTAGGAATCACTGGAACTGATTTCTGTGATGAACTACTTTTCAATTCGGGAGAAGGTACAAATTACCTTATCAAGCTCTACTTTCCTCCCACTCACTTCTTTCGAGAGAAACTCCTTCTCTAGAAAGGATCCATTTTTAGCAACGAATATCTTGCCTTCGGATCTGTGATAGAAGGTGTACCCAACAGTTTCCTTTGGGTATTCTATGAAGACGCACTTCTCCGATTTGGGTTCGAGCTTATTAGGTTGAAAACCCTTTTCATATAAGCATCGCAACTCCAAACTTTAAGAAACGACAGCTTTGGTTTACTGCTAAACCATAGTTTATACGGTGTCGTCTCAACGGATTTAGATGGTGCCCTTTTAACGTGAATGCTGTTGTCTCTAATGCATAACCCCAAAACGATAATGGTAAATCAGTAAGAGACATCATAGATCGCACCATATCCAATAAAGTGCGGTTACGACATTCGGACACACCATAACGTTGTGGTGTTCCAGGTGGCGTGAGCTGTGAAACTATTCCACATTGTTTTAGTTGAAGACCAAACTCGTAACTCAAATATTCGTCTCCGCGATCAGATCGCAGAAATTTTATTTTCTTGTTACGATGATTTTTCCACTTCACTCTGAAATTCTTTGAACCTTTCAAATATTTCAGACTTATGTTTCATCAAGCAGATATACCCATATCTGCTCAAATCATCTTGTGAAGGTCAGAAAATAACGATACTTGCCACGAGCATCATCACTCATTGGATCGCATACATCGGTATGTATTATTTCCAATAAGTCAGTAGCTTGTTCCATTGTTCCGGAGAACGAAGTTTTAGTCATCTTGCCTAAAAGGCACGGTTCGCAAGCATCAAATGATTCATAACCAAGTGATTCCAAAAATCCATCTTTATGGAGTTTCTTCATGCGCTTTACACCAATATGACCCAAACGACAGTGCCACAAATAAGTTGCACTATCATTATTAACTTTGCATCTTTTGGCATCAATATTATGAATATGTGTATCACTACGATCGAGATCCAACAAACTATGTTCATTGGGTGTATGACCATTGAAGGTTTTATTCATGTAAACAGAACAACAATTATTCTCTGATTTTAAATGAATAACCGTATTGCAATAAACATGATCAAATCATATTCATGCTCAACGCAAATGCCAAATAACATTTATTTAGGTTTAACACTAATCCCGAAAGTATAGGGAGTGTGCGATGATGATCATATCAATCTTGGAACTACTTCCAACACTCATCGTTACTTCCCCTTCAACTAGTCTCTGTTTATTCTGTAACTCCTGTTTCGAGTTACTAATCTTAGCAATTGAACAAGTATCAAATACTCAGGGGCTACTATAAACACTAGTAAGGCACACATCAATAACCTGTATATCATATATACCTTTGTTCACTTTGCCATCCTTCTTATCCACCAAATATTCAGGGCATTTCCGCCTCCAGTGACCATTTTCTTTGCAGTGTAAGCACTCAGTTTCAGGCTTTGGTCCAGCTTGGAGCTTCTTTGCGGGAGTGACAACTTGCTTGTCATTCTACTTGAAGTTCCCTTTCTTTCCCTTTGCCCTTTTCTTGAAACTAGTGGTCTTGTCAATCATCAACACTTGATGCTCTTTCTTGATTTCTACCTTCGTCGATTTCAACATCACGAAGAGCTCGGGAATCGTTTTCTTCATCCCTTGCATACTATAGTTCATCACAAAGTTCTACTAACTTGGTGATGGTGACTACCCGGCCCGCTACCATGTTGCAAAGGGGGGCCCAGTCCAGAATGGTAGGAGCTCGGTCCTCAATTGGCGATCCTAGGTGCTGAAATGGAAGAGAGCCCAATTTGCAGTTGAGCAAGCCTGCCACTTCCTGGCTCTCGGCCCGCCCCGTCCCGATGGAAATCACTTCACATTTCTGGAAGTTGATTTTAAGGCCGGACATGAGCTTGAAGCACAGTAAGATAGCTTACCATAGCTATGCTATGCCTGTTGGGTTCAAACAGCAGCAACGTATCATCCGCGTACTGCAGATGAGAAACCCCTCCCGGAATCAGTTGGTTAGCCACCCTCCCTTAAGTGGCCAGCTGTCCGAGCGCAGTCCAACATTGCAGCCAGGGCATCAACCACAAAGTTGAAAAGCAGCGGGGATGCTGGGTCGCCCTGATGCAGACCCCACTTATTACGAAAGTAGTGACCTACTTCACTGTTAATCGCAACTCATTTGGCCCCCCGAGACCAATTGCAGCATACAGTGGACCCACACCGGCGCAAATCCCCTTACCAAGAGAACCTGCCGGAGGAAGTCCCAGTTTACACGATCGTACGTTTTTTTGAAGTCTATTTTAAGGAGAATCGCAGGTTGCCGCGAGCGTTGGAGCGAGTGAACAATCTCGAGGAGAGCGACGGGCCCCTCCAGAATGTTGCGACCTTTAATGAACGCGGACTGATTCCTACTGATAATACGATGAGCTACCGGAGACAAACGCATGGAGCAGGTTTTGGAGAAAATTTAAAACGGCACATTGATCAGCGCTATGGGTCTATATTGCCTAATATGGTCCGCATTCTGCACCTTAGGAATAAGGGAGAGGACCCCGAAGTTCAAGCGGGAGATGTCCACTTCCCCACGCATAAAACCGTTGTAGACCCCAAAAATATGACCCTGGAGGAGAGGCCAGAAGCGCTTGAACATGGCCACCGGCTAGCCATCCGGGCCAGGCGCCGTGTCTGCCTTCATGCCGTGAACGGCCGCGTCAATTTCCTGAGGCGTGAAAGCGAGGCTTAGTTCCTCGTTTTCGGCGTCCGACACCCTATGCGATGCATCCCACAGGTCGGCACGGAGACGAGCCAAAGTGGGTTCGCTGGTGCCCATCAGCTGGATGTAAAACTGATAGACGTGATGCATGATGTCCTGTTGACACAACAAGAGCCCCTGCTCCGATCGTAATCTTAGGATAGAGCACTTGCGATGACGTCCATTTGCATACGCGTGGAAGTATTTCGTGTTCGCGTCGCCTTTCAGGGTCCACTTAAGCCCCCCTCTCCTGCGCCAATATTGTTCCTCACTTCAAAGGAGCGCTTCAACCTGTCCCTCCAGGTCGTATCGATGCGCTGTCTGTACTAAGGATGACGGCCTGTATTCGGAGTTTCCCTGGGGTTGGTAAAGCGAAATGGGGGCCACCCTAGCCCATTGAGTCCCACTACAGCTCAGAAAATGGGCGGGCATCGGCTTAAGTATCCAGCACCGCGATCTCCTAAACTAACCGCGCCCGTCGAAGCTTGTCATAGCACCCTTGATTGCCCCCCCAGCCTTTGAGCGACGTGTGCAACCCTACCCCTGGAGGCAACACATAGCTCCATGGGCCCCGCTGCGTGCCTAGTCTATTAAGACACGCATCCTACTTCTGTCTAAACACCTGGTCGAAGTCTGGGATTTTGAACCAAGCAGTTTCGAAGAAGAAACATGGGCTACGCTGCATCCTGTCCTCCCCGGTGGACATAACCAGCGGCACGTGGTCTGACCCAATGCGAGTCTCTGCCACCAATGAACAAGTGGGGAACAACACCTCCCACTCGACCGTCACGAATACCCAGTCCAACACAGAACGCATCGGCGAGAGCTGTTTGTTGGTCCAGGTGAAACGCGCCCCGGATCTGGCCACTTCCCTAAGTGCCATCGAGGCAATCGCGTTGTTGAACATGGAAACTCTATTCCAGTTAATATTCACGTTGTTCTTATCCGCCCCCCAGCGGATCAAGTTAAAATCATCCCCATTACTAGAGGGAGATTGAGGGTGCTCAATTGACCAACCACATTCTGAATCTCATCCAAGAATTCTAGGGATCGCGAGTGGTCAGCAGGGACATAAACCACTATCACAACCCACTCACGGAGCGTTGCCCTATGTCGGACGTGGCGTAAATAAAAAAGGTGTCTATCTCCCACAACATCACCTCGAAGCATTCACTATTGAGGCCTAGGAGCATGCCGCCCGAGTGCCCTCGAGCAGGGGTCCAGGACCACACGAATTGTTCTAAGGGGTCGATCACAAGTAAGTCCTGGTGCCGGAATTCTGCCTTAATAGTTTCCTGAATGCCAAACAGCATCAATGCCCTCATTGCGCATGTAATCCTTAAGCTGGGTCCGCCTCCCAACATGGCCGAAGCCGCGTATGTTCCAAAAAAAAGAAACCGCATTTAGATAATGCGGTTTCGCAGGCGAATACTTCGCGAGGTCACCGCTTTAGCCACACGCTTCGTCTTACCCTGCAGACAAGGGAGGGAGATGGCAGCTACCCCTGATGCTAGCTCTCCCTGATCGGGCTGCGCAGCCACGCTCGCGGATGCCCCAACATCCCCGACCGGAACGGCCACGCGCGTGGCCGCAGCTCGGGCGAGAGCTGCCTGCGCAAGTTCTTTCGAACGCATGAGGGAAATCAACTCACGAGCTTCGCTCGCATTCGACATATCTACCCCCACTATCCCCCAAGATCTCTCCCAAGTGATCGTTCGAGAAGGAATCCAAAATAGTAAAGCGAGATGGGGGTGGAGTATTACCTTCGACCTCCATGTTCTTCTCTGCTTGCAGAAGCTGAGCGTGCTGGAGCAAAGGCAGGTAGCCCTTGGCGCCCTTGGGACGCCCATTGGTGCGCACCGGAGTCGGAGCAGCTGCCACCGCCTTGGAGCATCTGGCCTTGGAGATCGGCGCCGCCGCAGCCTCCGTCTACAGGTCCACACCCGGCCCAGCAGTGGATGCCGCAAGCCCACCCCCTCCCGGGGCGAGCGGGGACGCCAGCGCCATCACCTCCTGCTTCAGGGTGGCCAGGGTGCCCAAGTTCTCCATCGCAGGGATCGCCGCCACCACCTTGCGCCCCACAGTCTTCTTCGCCTGCCGCATCGAGCCGCTCTTGCTCACGCCACCAGAGGGAGGGGAAGTCCACATGTCGAAGCCGCCCGGACCCCCCACAGCCATGGACGGAGAGAGCACGCCGGGCAGTAGGGGGGAACGGCGTCCAGAGTCACACGAAGCCGTCACGCCCCGTTCCGCGTCGGAGTCGAGGGCCATGTTGGAACCATACTGATCCAGGGTCGGGGGGCACCCACCAAGCCGGACAGCGCAGCCGCCGCCGATCCCCTGCCCTTGGAAGAGCCCACCATCTTGTCCGGTGCCTTGTCGTGGAGACCCAGCTTGTCCCATGCCGCCGTGTCGATGGAGTCGTCGCCCATGCTCTCATCTTGGTCCTGATCCCCACCCTTGTCCTTGTCGTTTGATCCTTTGTCAGTGGAGGGCGGGGGAGGGGGGGAGGAGGGGGGCCGTGCCCCGAGCAGGCGTGACGAGCTCGAGCTCCATCTTGATGTCGTACCCCTCCCCGTTGAACCACAGCTCAACACGGCCGCGCAGCTTGGCAGGGGAGCGGCAAGCGAAGCGCATCCGCACCGGATCCACCTAGATGAGGGACAGCTCGTCGATCGCGATGGGGCGGCCAATCATCATGGTGGCCGCCATGAGCCGATCCACCCGACATTGCTTGGAGTGCACGCCCCAGGGCTTCACCCAAACCTCCGGCATGGACATGGCCTTGGATTCCTCTGCGCGCCTCCTGGATGTCCGCCATGATGTTGTTGAGGGAGAGGAAGAGCTTGCCGCTCTGTGTCGCTATCCGCAGCACCGCTTTGTTGGGGAAGACCATCGAGAAGCAGTCCGCACCCGCGGAGGTCACCTACCAATCCCACTCTCCTTTGAAGAGATGAGGCAGTTCCGCCTCCAGCACAGCAGAGGAGAGCTGGCCCGGCTGCGCGGAGATGAAGGCAGCATCCGAGCCCAGCCCCATCCCCACATCCTCATCCGCAGGTCCCTCCACAAAGGGAAGGTAGAAGAAGCCCTGGCCCGGGATCGCATTCCCCATGATTTGCATATGCAGCGGCTTGCCACGGGTCGGGCAGTAAGCGGTGCTTCTGCTTCTTGGCAAAGGGGTCGCCCACCCTGTCGCCACAGAGAGGATGCTAGATCTCCTTGCGCTTGATTTCCTTCTTCTTTTCCAGCTCGCGACGGTGGTACTCCTCCTTCTTTTTGTGCTTGCGCTCCTGCTCCTTGAGCCGCCAAGGAAGGGGCGGCCCCCAGCCCTCCGCCTCCTGGATCGCCAGCTGCATCTTGGCCTTGGCCCAGTGGTCGTGCTCCCGCTGCTTCTCGGCCGCTGGATCCAGCGGCGGCTCCATCGGCGGCTTCTCCATGCGCCGCTCACCGCGGGAGCCCATCTGCACAACCTCGACGAAGGAACGTCGGAGGGGAGAGCGAGGGGCAGTTGGTGGAGGTAGCGGGCTTGCTTCCCGAAGCGCCGCAATCGCTCTTTGGTGGCTAGAAACCCTAGGGAGGGATCTAGCGCGCCCCGTCGCACCCACACCCATTTATAGGGGAGGCGAGGGGAAAACCCTAGCGGTTCCACGCGAGGCCGAGCCGTGGGCAACGACTGGGCCCCTTGGGTTGGGCGCACCGCACTGGGCCGCATCACCAGACCCCGTTCCTCCCCTGGGGCCACGAGCCCCAAGACAGACCGGTCGCCCCCCCCCCCCACTGGGCCGGCCGACCCAACTGGGTGACGCGCAGGTCCACCCAAGGAAACCCTATCGGGCGAGACCACACGCGCAGGCGACTCCGCCCAGCCGCCGCCGCCCGGCGGCCTTGCCGCCGCGTCCAGCCGCGCAAGCTCCCGTGCAGGAGCCTCCCTGGCGCTAGCAACAGATCGAGCGCAGCATCTTGCTGCCGCTCCTGAGGAGCCCCGCCTCGCAGTGGAGCGCGACGCCTAGCGCCATGGCCCCCCGGCGCGAATTGCCGGCGACGACCCGCCAGGTAGGAACCCCCCAGTTCCTCAACCCTCACGACAAAGTTGCCCAGCGAGCACGGCGGCCGCGCCCGCGACCGTCCCTCGCCCTCACTGCCTCCCGAACTTACCTGCCCTACCTCATCGTCGTCCGAGCTGTCGCCCGCCAGCACCCAAAAGCGGTTCCCACCGGACGCCGCCAGCTGGCGCGAGCTCGACGGCGAGGCTGTCACCCGCCAGCACCCAAAAATTTACCTGCCCTGCCGCACCGTCGTCCACGTCTCCAGCTCGCCGCATGCTTCCAGATCCGCCAGCCACCCGCCCGCGGCACGGGGATCGCCCGGCCGTACAGGAGCCGTTGGGAGCGCGCTCTCCATCAACTCTCCTACAACTACCCGCACTCCCATACATCTGTGTCTAGACAAATGGAAGACAAGAATTTTGGGACGAAGGGAGTAATTCTCAGTCACGGGGGATTGGGACGTGAATGCTAGTTGCAAAAAAGGGACAAGGACTTGCCTTGCCAGTTGCCATGGTCGTCGACAAGGAATTGGGGAGACACTTTGATGTGTCTGTGTGCCAAAAACCCCATGCCCGGGATCACTCCACGCGGAGCCCCGCCACATGTATATTTTAACTTTGCTAGGAGCATTCCATTCCATGGCTTTGCCGGGGCACCCGCCTGATCGGTTGGTGCTCCGGAACCCAAGCTGAACATGCACATCCAAACTGGTAAAAACCCCTTCAATTCAACGGAACCCAAACTGAACATGCCGACGTATGGTTTGTGACTATATTCAATGGAATGGAGAAGGTTCGCCCCGCCCGTTAGTACTAAAAAAAACGAGGAAGTACTTTTCTCAGTCACGGGCGATCTGGACGTGCGAATGCTAGTTGCAGAAACGGACATGCACTTGCTTTGCCAGTCGCCATGGTCGTCGACAAGGACGTGCACTAGGCAGGCACCAGCAAGTCTAATCCCCCCGTCTGGAAAACAGATTGTACGTTCCAACAACATCTTGCTCGTTCCACCATGCCCGCCACAAGGCCGATGATGATGTCTCACCGGCTCGTCCTGTCCGCGACCATCGTCGCGGCCCTGCTTGTGCCCGGAGCTGCGCGATACCCGTGGCAGGATTGCGGCGACGGCCAATTCGCGGCCGGCAGCAGGTACCTGGCCAACATCAACCTCCTCGCCGCCTCGCTCCCCAAGAACGCCTCGGCGTCCCCGGACCTCTTCGCCACCGCCGAGGCTGGCGCCGCCCCGGACAAGGTCTGGGCCCTCGCGCTCTGCCGCGGCGACGCCAACGCCACGTCCTGCCTCGGCTGCCTCACCCAGGCCTTCCGGGACCTGCCCAACGTGTGCGACTACAGCAAGGTGGCCACCATGTACTACGACTCGTGCACGCTCCACTACTCCAACGCCTCCAGCGACCCCGCGCCGGTGGCGGCGCGGACGTATAGGTACTGGGAGAGCACAAATGTCACGTCCGAGCAGGCCCAGTTCAACAGCCTCGTGGCCACGCTCGTGGACGCAACCGCGGACTACGCCGCGTACAACTCCACGCGGCGGTACGCCTCCGGGGAGGCCGACTTCAACCGGGAGTTCCCCAAGATCTACAGCTGGGCGCAGTGCACGCCAGACCTGACCGCGCCGCAGTGCCAGCAGTGCCTCGCCAAGATCATGGTGTTGTTGCCGCAGCTGTTCGTGGACAGTACAGGAGCCAGAGCTCTTCAGGTCAGGTGCAGCTTCAGGTACCAGACCTATTCCTTCTTTGATGGCCCTGTCATGGTGCGGCTGCCAGCACCATCACCGAGCACCCAAGCACCAGGGCCTGCTCCTGCGCCTGTTGCGGTACCCACGGGTTTGACACCGGCGCCGGCGACGGCATCCACACAAGGTGAGCTTTAATTTTCACCCTACCATGCTTGCATTTGCCTTACCAACGATTTGGCACAGTGATCGACAGCAAACAATTCAGTGTTGCCAGACTTTGGCAACGGCCAATCAGCCTTCTATACTTTATGATTCACATTCTAATTTTTTTTGAAAAGAATTGGCAAATTTTGGCAATGAACCCAAAAAAAACCCTGAAAGATATACCATGATAAAACCGCATTTATTTGTGTGTACTTTTGGAGGAGGTTAAATTAACTAGATGTTTTTTTATAGTACGCTAATAACATTTCTGTACCTAGCTTCTAACAAAAGGAGCCATGTGGAAAATATTTTCAAGTTAGAGCGCCTAGAGAAAAAAAATGGTTCCAATTTACAAATCAAATGAGATAGCAATCCAAATTTAGAGAGAAGTATGTGAAAAAAAAAACTCTTTCTAACATATTTTCCATTTGAGCTGACATTGTTCTTGTACATTGCTCAATTCACAGGGAGAAAATACAGTGTCCCTGGCATGGTTCTTATTATTCTGCTGCCTACTGTAGCTGCCATAAACCTTGTGGCTTGCTTCTTTTTCTGGAGAAGGAAGCGGCCACTAGCAAAATCAAGACAGTCAGGTATGTGCAAAATTCACCAATTTACAACGGGAAATATTTCAAAGGACGCAAAACGACGTAGACAATGTACTCGTTGTAACATTGCTATCCACCACTAAACAGATCCCAGTTATTTCGCCGACGAGGAGGACAATGAAAGTGTAGACTCGATGTTGATTGACATTTCAACCTTGCGGATTGCAACCGGGGATTTTGCAGATAGCAACAAGCTTGGTGATGGCGGATTTGGTGCGGTGTACAAGGTGCTAAATAGACATATTTCTACTATATAAAATTGCCAACCATTTTGAGATTTTGTTAATTGAGCTTAACTTTGGTTCAATCTTTTAGGGTATTCTTCCAGACGGCGACGAAATAGCAGTGAAGAGACTATCAAAGAGCTCAACACAAGGAGTAGAGGAGCTCAAAAATGAACTCTCTTTGGTTGCAAAGCTTAGGCACAAGAACCTTGTCACACTTCTTGGCGTCTGCTTGGAGCAACAAGAGAGGCTTCTTGTCTATGAGTTTGTTCCTAACCGAAGCCTCGACCTCTTCCTTTTCGGTACTTACAACTGAAGCATGCTCAAGTCAATTATGGCCTCCTTCTCTCTACATATTCTACATTAATATATTCTATGTCCATTTTTTATATAAAAAGCAGATGCTGAGAAACATGTAGAACTGGATTGGAAAACGAGGTACAAGATCATTAATGGAATTGCTCGAGGACTGCAATACCTCCATGAAGACTCCCAGCTCAGAGTGGTCCACCGTGATCTCAAAGCTAGCAACATCTTGCTTGACAAAGAAATGAATCCAAAGATATCAGATTTTGGAATTGCGAGACTATTTGGGCAAGACCAGACCCATGGAATAACGAAACATGTCGTCGGCACATAGTAAGTACTATAACACTTATATCAAGCTAATCCAAGTGGTATGTTGCTTAATAATCTAGTGGTAAGTAACTAAATATAATGTACCCCACCATGTTCTTACAGCGGATATATGGCGCCGGAGTACGTGATGCGTGGGAACTACTCCGTGAAATCTGATTCATTCAGCTTCGGCGTCATGGTTCTTGAGATTGTGACGGGAAGGAAGAACAATGACTATTGCAATTCTGAGAAATCTCAAGATCTTCTGAATGTGGTATGTGCTTGTTGTTCGAATATCTAATCACCATATTACTAGAGAACAACGTGTTAACCACTTAGTAGGCCACAATTTTTTTCCTAACGAGGCAAAGATTTATCCATTTTATTAATTAAGAAAAGAGCTTTCTGGTTAATTAGAGAAAAAAGGGTGAAAACATGCACTTAGACTATTAAGCTCATGGCTACTAAAAATGGTGCAGATATGGGAGCGTTGGATGGCCACAACGGTGTTGAGCATGATGGATCCGTGCATGAACACCAGCTTCTCAGAGAGCGGCGTGCTAAGATGCATCCATATAGGGCTTCTGTGTGTTCAAGAAAACCCGGCTGATCGACCGCTTATGTCGTCTGTGGTCATGATGCTCGGAAGCGATACCGTGCCTCTCTCTGCTCCATCTAAGCCGGCGTTCTATGTCAAGAAGGCTAGCGACAACTTTGGCATCGCGTCAACTTAGCACAATTAAAATGTTCTTGAGTTGAAAATTAAAGAGGTCGGCTCTCTGAGCAGTTTTAACATGGGGCCTCTTACCTTCTCTTTTACTAAAAGTGTATAATAGACCAGAGCTATTGATTTTATGAAGTAGTGATTCTGAGTAACTCTTACCTTCTTACCTCCCGTGTGAAAAGAAGAGGTTAGAGGGGTCATGTTAAAATTGCTCCAGCTCTAAAGTGGGTTTATTGAGTCAATGACTAATTAACATTGTGGTGCACTCGCTACATACATGCATTTCTGCTAAAGTGTGGTTTTTATTGACTCGCTGGACACGTGTGTGTTGGTATGTATGGATAAACATGTAGAGTCACCGTCTTCATATTTTTAGAGAAAAGGCAGGAGCCCTACCTTATAAATAAAGACATCATGGCAAGGCTTAGAACAAGGTTCAACAGGAAGGCGTAGATAAAACAGTTCACGGCAAACAAGCCACGTACAAATCCTGAACGATCAAACCAAAGGATGCGTAGGCCTGAGAATAAACACATAAACTTTGCGACGGTTCTCCACGGGGGGTCATGGGTTAATATAGGGTGATAGTGGAGGCGCAGATCTTGGAAACCATCAATGCAACACCATCAACATCTAAGGCTTTAGCGAGAGGACTCCACAACTGAATAAAGGCAACCATTTAAAACAATTAGTTAGTATGACAGTCTGAAAAAGAAATGCTCAATCGTAAATTTGTTATGAGTAGTCCACAAAGACAACCCAAGAGAAGCAAAAGCAATCCAAAACACCCTAGCAAACTATCCCGGGTAATTTCAAGGATGCACGGGGGAGACCGGGGAGGGGAAGTGGGCTCCGGCTTGATAGCACAGAGCAGCATCTCCGGTTGCGCCGCCAGACCATGGATGTGGTGGAGTGAGCGACGGAGCATCAGCTTCATCTGCTCCTCGTAACTAGTATCCTTCATCGCATACACCGCGTCCTGCGAGAGGATGAGTGTCTACGGAGGCGACTGGTGCGGCGACACCGATGTTGCGGTGCTGGTCCTCCTCATCGCCGAACGAGATGACGATCTCCTTCTTTGAGGAGGAGCCGGCCGTCGACGAGCAAGACGGCGTCGCCACGATCCTCCGGAGCCGTCTGTCGGTGTCGAGGCCCAAGACATGTCCATCAGAGTACTTTGTGGACGACATCGACGATGGGCAATAGCCGTGGCCAGGGCAGCCGAACAGACGGTCAACCCGCTTCAATGTGGCGCAACGGCCAAAGTTGGTTTCTCAGGACGCTGCGTCCGCATTGAAGCGTCGTCGCCCGAGAGGTCGCGTGTGTCAGTGCCACCCTCACCGGCATGAATGCGGGGTGAGAAGCGGCGCGGGTGTCGGATAGAAAGCGTAGGAGATGGGGTGGGGGTGGGTGGGTGGGGCATAGTTGTCGAACACGTGTGTGGCAGCGGTTCGGACGTCCGCAAAGCCCCTCCCCTGGTTTGCGGAAAAAAAAAGACTTTTGGACCGGCTGTCAGACGGATACAGGACCGTATTGAATGACAAAAGCACGTCCGGTCCACATAGTCTAAACATATACGGGCAGTTTAAAAGGGTCCGCATAGAGATGCCCTTATGTCCCCCACCACCATGCTCAGCCTACCCGGCGAGACAAACCAGTCCATTGGCTCCACCACAACCCTCGACGCGCCAGTTTTCCACGAGTGGGTCATCGAGTGGAAACCAAACGACGAGTCAAAGTTGATCGGCCGCCCGCGCAAGTGGCAAAGCCGTCCGTGCCAAAGTTAAGCATCTTATTATGTGAAGACCAAGTACCGGCTGAAGAATTAGTAATCCATTGTTCGGCAAGATGCGCAGCCGTGCCCGTGGTCTAGTGGACGACGATGTGACTTGTTTAACAATGATCCGGCCGTTTCTGCATAGACGGCCAAAACGGAACGCAGCAACTTGCATCGCGGTGTCGTATGGGTCGTCGCCGGCGAGGTCCAGCCAAAGATGATTTCTAAACACTTGTGAAAAGATTTGGTTGACGGATGATTTCAGGACTTTGACCGCATGGGTCCCCGCTCTGCGTCTACACCATGACACCGAATGCCACTTGGGAATTCCATGGTTTCTTCGCGCCCCGGCTCGGCCGGCAGACTATGTGGACTCCAAAGTCCAAGCTCAGTGGTATGCTAGAGCACGTCCGGTCTACCGTCGTGGACAGACATCCATCACCTATCCCTCCAAAATAGATGACTCAACTTTGTACTAGCTTTAGTATGAAGTTAGTACGAAGTTGAGTCATCTATTTTGAAACAGACGGAGTACAATCAACGTTATCATATTGGACTTGTTGTCAATAATCATGCGTACGACGATCGCAGCCAAAAACAAAATGTTCTAGTTCTAATAAAGTCGCCGTACCTCCTACGGACTGCAATATTTATGAAGGGCGCTTCAAATCGAGCATGATGGCCTTCATATTTGGAGCTTGGGGCGAGTGGCCTCCATCTGCAACCAGTCAATGGGCTGCTTACCCAGAAGAGCGTCAATTTTTTTTAGAGCATTTCATAGAATTGATACATTGAGATGACACAACCGCATTGAAAGAATGTATAGCCTCTGCACAGTCTGATGGACACAGCCAACAAGTCCAACACAACCAAAAATGAGCATCATTTTACAGCAAAGATAAACTAGTCCAGCCTAAGATGGGGTAGATCATATCCAGAGATTACACCGCCATCCATGGGAAGAGAAAACCCACCTAGCTGTATGCTCCATCGGCTAGACGTTATCATAAAAATGTCTCTGCCCCCCGGCCTCCACAGGACAGAGTAAGTATGAAGCCATCGTGTATATGCATGAATAACCTGCATAGGAGATGCAACACATTTATTGTTAAAAGTCACATCATTCCTAGTAAGTCACAACGCCCAACATAAGGCAGCCGCACTCACAAGAGTATGTGCAGAAAACCGTTCATCAATACCCCGCAACCAATTGTTGAACATGTTCCGTGCACTTCGTGGGGATATAGATTTGAAACTACCTGAACTATCATCCATATTGCACGAGCAAACTTACACTCAGAAAATAAGTGTTTAATAGGCTCGCCATGTTGGCAAAAGACACATGCTCCCTTGCCAATTAATAGTTGCAGCCGTGTTTCACACTTGATTCCCACCAGACGTGCATGAACTCCCCCATTTTCCCATCGGAGTGCGTCCATTTGCAGGTATATAAGCCCATGCCAACCCGCTTTCATTGGTGCCACCGAGCTACCTTTGAGCACAAGAAATTGAGGACTCCTTTTGATGTTGTGTTCTCTGCTGGTGGCTATATAACATACTGGGCAGGTTTGATGACTGGAGATGATCGTGATGCGATGGAACGTGGAGCTAAGATGCTGAGAACAAATGCTTCGACCATGATGAAGATTTGTGCGGCGATGGGGACTCGACGAAGGAGTGATGATCTCTCTGCTACACTGGAGTCCGCTCGTCACTTCACTGTCTGTTCTACTTTCTGTCGAGTGTTGCCTCTTTTGCTACTGCGCGAGCCTTTTGTTTTCTGCTCATTTGTGAGCCTTGGTTCCCTAGAAAAGTTGCCTTGTGCGTGGATCGAACTTTTGTCTGTTAGGTTAGTAGTTCATTGGTGTCTTTGGGTTTTCACCCCATGGTAAGCTGCTCGATGACGAATGCTTGCAGTGGATTTCTCAAAGATGTTTTGAACTCGCTCTCCCCTTTCTAATTTCATTTTGAACCTTGGTGAAAACTTATGAGACAGTAATTTGTGGGAAAAAATGTTAAATCTAGAGTGAATTCCATTTTTTACCTTGTAGTTGTACATTTGTGACACATATTACCCTATTTAGCGGAACTTTTATCGAAATGTCAGATTTTGGAGACTTTTAACACGGTTTTACCCCAGTTTTACATTTTGTTTGTTTATGGTCGATAGGATCGGCATGTTGCGTCATTGATTCGTAAAAAAAACTGTAAGGATCGGAGGGCATCATTGGCGATCTTGTCCAAGCTTCTCTTGTCTATCTGTTCCACTCCTTGTGGCCGTCCACATGTTTTTGGATACAGGGCGTCACCTCACACCTTACCTGATGGACACGCATCAAAAAACAAGGGTCCAAAGATTTCAAAAGGGGTATTCTAGACGAATTTTCACTCGAAGGGGTAATTAGTGTCACAAATGTATAAATATGGGGTAAAAAGTGGAATTCACTCTTAAATCTAGGGAAATTAAAGGTCCAGCTGCTACATGTAAACGTTGATAAATTAAACACGACCCTCCCTAGTTGCACTTGCAGTGAGTGGATGGCGGCTTCTAGCTAGTGCCAACTGCCAATCGCCATGGTCGGCAACTTGCTATTAATTTTCCCCGTTTTCAAAAGCTACCTTTGCTCGTCCACCGTGCTGCTCTGCTCAATGGCGGCCCACCGTCTCGCCCTGTCTGTGCTCGTCCTTGCCTTCGCACTGCTCGCTTCCGGCGGCCACGCCGCAGGAGAGCCGTGGTATGTGTGTGGCGACAGCGGCGAATACGAGGACAAGAGCGAGTACCAGGCCAACCTCAACCTCGTCGGGGCCGCGCTCCCCAACAACGCCTCGGCGTCGCCCAACCTCTTCGCCACCGCCGAGGCCGGCGCCGTCCCTGAGAAGGTCACGGGCCTCGCGCTCTGCCGCGGCGACGCCAGCTCCAGGGCCTGCTCCAGCTGCCTCGTCAACGCCTTCGCCAACCTCCAGAACGTGTGCCCCGGCTCCAAGGACGCCGTCATCTACTACGACGCCTGCATGCTCCGCTACTCCGACGTCCAGTTCCTCTCCGCCGACGACTCCGGCCCCATGGGCCTGGACCTCAGCATCACGGTCCGCAACTCGGGGAACGCCACGTCGGAGCCGGGACGGTACCAGCGCACCGTGGCCACGCTCCTGAACGCCACCGCCGACTACGCCGCGTACAACTCCACGCGGCGGTACGCCACCGGCCAAGCCGACCTGGACCGGGAGTTCCCCAAGGTGTACAGCTGGGCGCAGTGCACCCCGGACCTGAGGCCGGGCCGGTGCCGGGACTGCCTCGCCCAGATCTTAGCTCAGCTGCCGTTGCAGTTCACGGACAGTATCGGCGGCAGGCTTCTTGCTCCCCGATGCAGCTTCCGCTACGAGACCAAGCCCTTCATGAATGGCCCGGTGATCGTGAAGCTGCCGGCGCGATCTGGAGCGCAGGCGCCGGCCGTAGTGCCCATGGCTCCTGCATCGGCGACATCAGAGGGTGAGTGTTTAACTTGTCATCTGCTACTCTCCTTTCGCTCTGCATCTCCTCTGCTCTTCTTCCTCTGCTTTCCTCTACTCTACTCGCCTTCCCCTGCCGCTCTACACTATTTTTCATCTAGCGGACGTGGGTCAAACTACAATTTTGTGAAACCTCTTATTCAACTCAAATATAGTTACCTGACACCAGTTATCTTAAATTGCCAAATTCACAGGGAGAAAGTACAGTGTTCCTGGCATGGTACTTATAATTCTGTTGCCCACGATAGCAGCCATAAACCTCGTCGCTTGGCTCTTTACATGGAGGAGGAGGCGGCGCCAGGCATTCACAAAGACAAAGCAACCAGGTATACATTTCAGTGTGTCAGGCAAAACTCTCCAGCTACAGCCAGTGTCAGGGCCTAAAATAAAACGAACATTTTATGCACTTATGTCACTCACATCGGCATCTATTTATATTAAAACAGATCAAAACTATTCCATCGATGAAGCAGAAGACATCGAAAGTGTAGAGTCAATGTTAATTGACATTTCAACTTTGCGAGCGGCAACCGAGGATTTTGCGGAGAACAACAAACTTGGTGAAGGCGGATTTGGCCCCGTGTTCAAGGTACTGAACTATCCTATATATCTTGAAGCCAGTAGGCAATTAGGCATAGCATTGGAAATTTTGTGGTTTAGCTAAAGCTTTCATACAATTTATTCAGGGTACTCTCCTGAACGGTGATGAGATCGCTGTGAAGAGACTCTCCAAGAGCTCAACACAAGGGGTGGAGGAGCTCAAGAATGAGCTCGCCTTGGTTGCAAAGCTGAAGCACAAGAACCTTGTCAAGCTCGTCGGCGTCTGCTTGGAGCAACAAGAGAGGCTGCTCATCTATGAGTTTGTTCCTAACCGAAGCCTCGATCTGATCCTTTTCGGTAACTAGCCCAGCCATGATTCTATTGTCCATTTTCTCCACAGATTGAAATAAGAATGTAACATCACACTGATCTTAATACTATTTTCTAATTATTTTGATGAAAAAGCAGATGAAGAGAAACGTCAACAACTGGATTGGGAAACAAGGTGCAAGATCATAAACGGAGTCGCTCGAGGCTTGCAGTACCTCCATGAAGACTCTCAGCTCAAAGTAGTCCATCGTGACCTCAAAGCGAGCAATGTCTTGCTAGACATGAACATGAACCCCAAGATTTCAGATTTTGGCCTCGCCAAAATTTTCGGGAGAGACCAGACACAGGGCGTGACGAACCGCATCGTCGGCACACAGTAAGTAGTAGCATGAAAGACAGTAAGTTTTCCAGCAGTAGGTAGCTCACTATATATGAGCTCTTCTCATTGGTTGTTTAGCGGATACATGGCGCCCGAGTACGTGATGCGCGGGAACTACTCTGCGAAATCAGACACGTTCAGCTTCGGCGTGTTGGTCCTCGAGATCGTCACGGGAAGGAAGAATACTGACAGCTACAACTCCCAACAATCTCAGGATCTCCTGACGACCGTACGTGCTTGTTATCTGAATGTCTGACTAACTAACCTGCAGTGCAGCTTTGGTCATCGATCCTACAAACCGTGCAGGTATGGGAGCATTGGACGGCCGGAACAGTACTGGAGATGCTAGACCCGTGCATGAACAAGAGCTTCTCGGAGTCGGAGAGCGATGCGCTGAGGTGCATCCATGTCGGGCTTCTGTGCATCCAGGGCAACCCAACAGACCGGCCGATGATGTCCACGGTGGCCATGATGCTCGGCAGCGACACATTCTCTCTCCCGGCTCCGTCCAAGCCGGCGTTCTACTCTAGAAACGCCGGCGCCAATTCAAGCACCGGGTCAAGCGTCTCGATCCCCTCAGTCCAGGCTCGATCATAGAGTTTACTTAATAGTTCGCTTGCCGATTAACGTTCAACCGTAAAAAGGGGGTGTGCACACACTTTGAACTAAAACCAGGACGAGTAATTTGGAACGGAGGGAGTAGCTATCATGGTAGTCTTCCATACATATGAGGAATAAATGATTGCTAATTAGCAACTGATCATTTTAGTTTTCATTTGCAAGAAACCAGTCGATCATTTTAATTCGCCGACTCGCAAATTTTCTCCCGCATTCTTTTGCTGACAGGGGACCAATCCGCAAACATGTATGTGGAAGCCGGCCATCCAACGCTGCTTGCATACATCCGGCCTCCCTAATATTTTTTTAAGTCCACACATTCAAATAGCCGCATACATAGACTACACACATTCAAATGTTCAAATGCAGTAGTAGTTTAAATTAAAAAAAAAACAAATATTACATTTCAACATTGTTGTCCCCGTTAACCGCTCACATATGCTCAATCGAAACTTCCTATTGCTGCTCATGAGTTGGTCGATGCCGAATTTCTTAATGCATTTGAATAAACTCTTCAAATGTACCGAATTCCGATCTGAAAATTATCACCGTCTGGAGGGATCGCGTGAATCGGGTCAGGTGGTTCTTCAGGAGGCGCGTGCAAAGGTGAATGCACGAGAATGCTGCAGGATGAGTGCTTGATCGACCGCCATGTGTACTAGTGTAGTTTTGCTCACACATATTAGTTACTCCCTCCTTCCCATAATATAAGAGTGTTTTTTACAATATACTTGTGTAAAAATCACTCTTATATTATGGAATTAAGGGAGTAGATGTCAAGTAAAATTATCTAGGAGATTATGTTCCAATTACCTGTCAGTACTGACCAAATCAGCCACGTATGTGTCAAATCTGAACCATGGTCTCTACTGTATTATGTGAACATTGAACATAAAATAGCTAAACTTTGGTAAAATACAAATAGGCATTACACAATCTACTAATCTTCACTTGAATACTCATTCTCACTCAATGCACCATCTTCCTGTCCATCATCATCAGTACCACTATCTTCATCATAGTTGTTGTCATCCTTCAGAAGATCGTGAACAATACTAGCATGAACAGTCGGCTGCGGTGTTGCACATTCGGACAGTCCTTGCATGGGCACAATATGTCCTGATTTTCGCTGAAATTTTGGCGAACGAAACCCATAAACTCTTCAACACCTTTCAAGTATGGTGGTGTGAAAGGCGGTCCTTGTATCCAGCTTTGATCCATTGCACTACAACAAAATAGTATACCGTTAGCAAATTATGCTAACACCGCATTGAAGCAAAATCTACTAGTAACACAACTAATGAACCCACTAATAAACTGAAACAACAAAACAGGCACAAATTTAAGCCTTTCAAGATTGATGAGAACATCTACTCAGGCAATGAATTTAGTAAAACAAAACCTCCTTCACATTGTCTTTCCTAAGTACAACATATATGCTTGGTTGGAAAAGGCCATGGACTTGTGCATGCCTTGTACAAATATATACTCCCTCTTTTCCTAAATATAAGTCTTTTAGAGATTCCAATATGGACTACATATGGAGCAAGTGAAGGCATATTGAAATCTCTAAAAAGACTTATATTTAGGAACGGACGAAGTATATGCTCACTTTAACTGCAAAACCATGCATCTATCTATGCTATATACTCCCTCCGTCACAAAATAAGTGTCTCAACCTTAGTATAACTTTGTACTAAAGTTAGTACAAAGTTAAGATGCTTATTTTGGGACGGAGGGACTACACCATAGTAACATTCGTATACACAATACAACTGCAGAAGCAACAGTTCAATCGTTCACACAATTTACCTTGGCAGGGTCGGCTGGATCGATGGTTTGGGAGTTGGGGCCAAGCTGGGAGCATTGGCAAGTCTAAACACTACGCCTTGGTGAGGTGATGGATAGACTGCAAACTCTGAGCACAGTTGATGACAGGACGGTGGCCAGTTGGGGACATGTTGGGGATGAGCGGCGTTGTCCCAGTCGTTGACGAGCAAATGTGATGCCTGTGGTGAAAGAGCGGAGGTAACCGGTGCGATGCGGCGGTAGTGTACCGCCTCATATGATATGGTGGACGGGTGGATCCGCGTTAGGTGGTACAGGGGAGTGGAGGCACTTACTTGAAATTGGCAATAGCCAGCCGGAACCAATCTGTGTTGTGCTTCGTCTATCACAGTCCTGCTTCTCCCCGTCGCGAAGCATCACCGGCTAGAACCAAGAAGACGATCAGATCAAGTCACATATGCCCCGAGAAGGAATAACCAACCTACAGATATAGTCACACACGACTAGGTGTATAGTCCAAGAAATGATACCCTCCCGTCCCTCCCGTCCCTCCCCCGTGCGGCGGCGCCGCCCCGCACCGGGGAGCCCCCGCCCTCCTCCTACAGCCTCGCCCCTCCTCCGCTCCCCTCCGCCACCGTCGCCCGGGGCGTCACAGGGCAAAGCCCTTGTGGCGTGGCGGCGGCGGCGGTTTCTCCTCGGATCTCGATCTGGTTGGTAGGCGGCGCTCCTCTTCGGCCAGATCGGCGACGGTGGCGCAGATCGGCGGCGACATGGAAGTGATGCGGCGGTGGGGGGGGGGGGGGGGGGGAGGACTGCACCAGCAACGGCGGATCTAGCCTTGACTCATGTCGGGCTAATTCGTAGTGCTACCGATCTCAATCGACGTCGGTGGAGCACTGCTCCTGGACTTGACTGCAACATGAGGTTGTTTGGGGCGCCGGCCCTAGGCTTGGTGGTGGTGGCCTTCTTCTTCGTCGGAGTTGGTCGGCCGACTGGCTGTGCTTGCATGGTCATGCAGTGACGGACGGCTTGGCCGGTCGGCGGTGGCGGAACTTGGCCGGTGGCAGCGCCAAAGTTCTGTCTGGATCCCGGGGCGGCGGCCCTGGAGGGTGGAGGCCGGTGAAGCTCGGGCTTCCCGCGGTGGCATGGCATGATGCAGTCCCTGTCCAATGCGGATCTGTGACGGTGATCTGCTATGGATTGGTTTGGATCAGAGACGGCGACGAGCGCGCGGGATCCTTCTCGACGGCTCTCGCGGCTTAGCGAGGCGGGGTGAGAGCCCTCCTCCTAGGCTCCAGTGGTGGCACACTCAGGCAGTGGCCGGTGCGCCGGGGGTCCCACGGTGGCACTATTGCTGCGGTTGGTCGCCGGATCTAGGCGGCTGGATCTGGGGCTTTGAATGCGGTCGAGACGGTGCACAGGTTGTTGGGTGGATTTCTTGGGACGGATCCGGGTGAAAACCTGATCTTCGGTCGATGACCGGAGCCGGTGATGGTGATGCCCTTATCATCGTTTCCTTCATGAAGGCATCATCGAGGTGAAGCTCCCAACTCCACTCAATACCTCCGGGGGAAACCCTAGATCAGCTGATCGGATGTTGGCGGCAATCATGTTTCGTAACCCCCTTGGGGGCGGCAATCTTGGAGGTGTACTCGGCTTCGGCGGGACCAGCAGACGACTTCTTTGGTGGAGCGGTGCTTCATCCATACATTGATGGCGACGGATCTGGACGGCGTGGCGCAGTGCAGATTCGGAGTTTGATGTGGGAGGATGGACTCGCGCAGGAGGACGACGTTGTCTGGCGTCGTGGTGGCGTCGATGGCTGAGAGGCCTGGCACGGTAGATGCAACAGTACAGCTCTGAAGAGCGACTCTTGGCAGGTGGCTGCGGCGGCCCCATACCCGGCAGGCGTCCTGGTTGAGGAGTGCGCCGGACTGGTAGGTGCCCCATACCAGGCAGGCGTCCTGGTTGGGACCTTAGGTCTTGGATGTTTAGGTTTGGCTGTGATGTCTGTTTGGTATTGGGCCCAGACTATCAGCGCCCCTTCATCAATTGGATAGGTGTAGCGACAATTGTTGCTAGGACGGTGGCTTCAGTCTTACTGTTATATGACTTTGTAAGGTCTTGTGAGAATAATTAATAAAGTGGCCGCATGCATCACCCAGATGCAATGCAGAGGCCGGGGGTCATCCTCCTTTTCTAAAAAAAAAAATTTATGTAGCGTCCGAACTCTTTACTAATGGCAACTCTGTTTGTGCTGATCATGGTGGTTACCGGTTCAAACTGCTGTACAATTTTTATTGTTTTTGCAGCGAACCTCCTGTTTTAGTTTTAAGTTTTTAGATAGAACGAAACAACATAACCACACGAGCGCCATATTCAAGTTTTTTTGCCCAGCCTTTTTATAGATAAGAATGAAAAAAGGTAAGTTTTCCCATCGACTCTCCTATTATCCATTTTAATTTTTTTGATAGAACGAAACAAGATTAGCTCACGAACGCCCAATTGAAGTTTTCAGCATAGCCACTACCGAACAAGAAAATTGTGTTAAGAATTTATATTTTTAATGCTCGATTAAATTTTTTAGTCGAGCCACTACCTATTTATATTAGAAAGAACAAAATAACCATCTAAAAAACAACAAAACAAGGTTTCCCTTTATAAGAATATATAATAGTTATAAGTATTTCCATGGCCATTACCTACTTATATTAGATACAACAAAATAATTGCAATGCTCAATAGCCTTTGAAAAAATTATGGTGGGTCCCACTGCCAAAACCGACGCATGGCTCCTGCCTCTCAATAACCCGTGAACTAGCTATGGCGAGTCCCACTGCTAGACTCTACATGACAAAATAATTGATCGTCACACATTCGTAGTATTCGTTGACTCTAGCAAGTTTGTCACGCAAAATACCAAACCGTCACAGAAATTGACAGCCGCATATTTGCTATTCAGACTCATCCCCCCGGCGCGAAGGCTGGAGGATGGCAACTTCTCCATTGCATAGTAGACGAGTCAAGTTGGACGTCAAAGAGGCTGAAGTACATTTGCCCGCTGACGGTGTCATTCACGCCGGCGTTTGGGCGGAACAAGAGATAGTTGATGGAGATGCCCGGAGTACTCAGGTACGCGAGGTATGGGTATGAGGTTCACCGAGAGGTACGAACCAGTCTGTCGGAAAAAGTCGAGCATGGGACTCATCACTGACAGCGCGATGTCGTCCTTGAAGGCGCCGGCGGATGGCGGGAATGACGTCTGGAGTGCGTCAAACGCGATGGGCGTGCTCACCTTCACGGCGTCCGCCAGGCCCAGTTTCACCAGCGCCGCGTGCACCTTCTTCATGGCTGGGACGAGCTGAGAGTTTAGGTGACTAGCCTCTTTGAACACCTCGTTCCCGATCATCACCGCATTGATCAGCGTAGACGGGTAGTAGGCCTTCACGTTGCTCTACACCCACTGGAGCGCGAAATTATTTTGGTCGGCCGCCGCAAGAGGCAGCTCCTCGTTGGTCAGCTCCACCGTCACCTTAATGCCGGTGTTGGCCAGCGAGCGCAGCACCGTCGGGTCGGTGTCGTAGATCCTCACCATGGTGATGCTTTTCTTCTTGAGCAGTTGCACCACGGACGCCGGATCCGGCAGGTCAGTCGCCACCCTCCCATAGCACACGCCCAACTCGCCCCCCTCTGCGGTTAGCACGTGTACACCAACAAGCAACAAACATGGTCATTATCACGTATGAAACCTCGAAAACACACATTTCATTTAATAACGCTCGGCTGCCTGATTACCTGCAAGGGAGAAGAGCAGCGGCAATGCGGCACCGAGGAGGACGGTGAGGAGGCGAGTCATCAACGCCATGCTCTCGCTAGTGTCTAAAGATGGCGACGATCGAGCTGATGAGTTGTGAGTGATCGTGGGCGTGGTGGAATTTATAGCCGGCACCAACGCTAGCTTAAAAACATCAGTTTTGCTAAAACTCATCTAGATGAGATATAGTTTGGTCTCATTCACCTATTATAGTCATTGGATGTGATGCTATAAGATGCGTGTGTGCTGACGTGGGTTGTATCTGTTCTTGTTTTCAAAGTGAATGAGACCAATTTATATCTCATCTAGATGAGTTCTAGTTACTCCCTAAAAACATGGAGAAAAATATTGCTACATTTCTCTGTGTAAGACGATCGATATTGCAACCAATTTTTGGATTACTAGTGAGCCTAATCGCAGCATGCATATATGTATGCCGGCCGTGCCTAACTTGGACTTGGACTGGTCTAATCGGGACGCCTTTGATACACCGAGTGGATCAAACCCAGAGAACCCCATGCTCTTGCTTCCTGCTACTTTCCACCATTTTGTCAACACGTGTGGAAAAGACCAGGGAAGACGCCGGTCAATGCAGCACCTAGCGCTGCTTGAGGCAGGGCCGGGTGCTTCTTTTTCATGATAGACACATTGTTGTCTTTGTATGGAAAACGTCGCTTTTGCAGCCGTCTGTCCCGTGCACCAAGTTGCCCGGTCGCCCTCCTTTTCCTCCTTGGCGGCTATGTTTACCCATGCTTGTCATGAGGCACCTGTAGCCTAAGGTTTTGTGCACTTAAAACAATCGCTTTTAAAGTGATAAGTTAATCACATCTGTGTCAAGTGAGAGTGTCCAACCCACTTCATGGTGTATTTAAGCACACATCCATTACGGAGTGCACGCATGCCTACCTTTGCACTAAGATCCACCATTCTCTCCCAGCTTCCACATATTCCACAATATCCAAATATTGATAATTCCAACCACCTTCTCCCCAAGCACGACAAGATCTATTCCACTGTCAGTAGGAGCGTTTCCAACGATCTTTATAAAATTCAAAGTAAAAATAAATCCACAGCTTCTCATTACAACAGTGCCTTTGTCCAATCATACAAACTCACGTAGCACCACCATGACCTTACTAAACCGCACCAATACATGTCACTCAAAATCACTATCTCAAACTGTGAATGCTCTATACACTCAGACAAACCAACACCTCCGTGCCATATATCCAACCGGTCATAAATAAGACGCAAACATACAAGACCACTCTAGCGGATAAAAGTTCCACGGTATTCACAGTTGACAGTCGAGTGGACTACCGCGCGCGCAAAAGAAAGAAAAAAATACAGTTGAGTGGATTAGTTTTGGACGGTTTCAGAGTTGAAGGATGAAACTATGCTCAGTCAATACTAGTTGAGATACCGGAAATAATGTAGTTTTCTCCTATGTTCAAATGCAGAGGCCAATTATTTGTTCATCGGTAGTATGTGTTTGGAGTCTTAAGTTTCCCCGTGAGTAGCTAGCACTTTGGATGTATAACCGCTAGTGTCACGGACATTCACAAGCTAGCTAGCGCAACCGGCCAACCACCATCTGTGTAATCTGCCCAGCCAGCCATGACCACGTGGCCTGGATATTCCACGAGATACATACTCCCTCCATTTTAAAATAGATGACCCAATTTTATATTAAAGTTGATACAAAGTTGAGTCATCTATTTTAGAACTGAGGGAATACTGGCTAGCGCCATAGACACAAATCAATAAAAGTATCGCTAGTTGTTGGTTGGCCTCTAGCTTTAGTTTATCCACACCAGCTGACAAAATTTGGTAATATCACGCCGCACTACCAAGCAAGGTTGCACTCGACAATAGGAGGGTTTAATGACATATTTGACTTTTTTAGTAGGAACTTTGCAGTTTAATTTATTCATAACGTTCAGCTATTACGATATCGGATACACACTCTGATGGTTCATGCAACCACGACTTGCACACATCGTTGGCACAATACACTTTTTTTTTAGAGAAAAGGCTTAAGCCCGACTTTATAAATAAAGCCACAAGGCAGCGTCATAAGCCCAACATCAACACCCAGGGCGATACACCCACCAACCACAGTAACAAAATACAACCAGGACACACGAGGGTATAAGGGGTACATGGCAACCTGCCAAACACGGCACGCAGGCCGGAGGGATAACATAAACACCAACAGATAGGAGGGACGATGAAGCACCAAACAAGATTAGACGTCGTGAGCCTGCCCGGACATGGAGGACGCCGAGGCCTGAATTTTAGAGATTAGCATGTCCAGAGCTCCCCGATCGTCCTCTTTAGCCAATGATCTCCACTGCTGCAAGAATATACAAGATTTGAAAAGAACATCAGCCGCATTCGAAGGAAAGACGTGTTCAATAGTAAATTTGTTCCTAATCGTCCAGAGAGACCAGCAAATCGCACCCAAGCCAACCCAGAAAACCCTCTTAGTGACCCCACCAACGAACTGGTAAGATTTCTCATCTCATGAAAGGAGGAGGGGTTCCAAGTAACCTGAAGCCATGACCGGACACAACACCAAACAACCTTAGCCAAAACACAATGAAAGAAGATATGCTCCGTGTTTTCCACCGCACCGCAAAGAGCACAAAATTCCGAGCCCGGACCATTACGCTTACGGATTTGATCCGCAGCGGGAGCCGGTCCCTAAAGGCTTGCCAAAGAAAGATTTTAACCTTAGGAGGAACTTTGGCCCTCCAAATGCAAGAGAACCTGTTGGAAGGGACACCACCGATGAGCCTCGCTGTAACGCCCCGAGTTCGATGCGCCAAGTGTCCTTCAGTTATTCGCCGTCATTGCCATGTCATTTGCTTGCGTGTTGCATTTTATCATGTCATCATGTGCATTGCATTGCATACGTGTTCGTCTCATGCACCCGAGCATTTTCCCCGTTGTCCGTTTTGCAATCCGACACTCCTATGTCCTCCGGCGTCCCCCTTTTGTCTCTCGTTGTGAGCGGGTGTAAAACCTTCTCGGAATGGCCCGAGGTTTGCCAAGCGGCCTTGGTATAGCACCGGTAGACCGCCCGTCAAGTTTCGTGCCATTTGGAGGTCGTTTGATACTTCAACGGTTAACCGCGTAGCCCGAAACCCCTTCTTCTGTACAGCCCAACACCCCTCCAAATCAGCCCACTAACCCAGCAAAAACCCCTCCATACTCTCAGTCGTTCGATCACGATCGTGTGGGCAAAAACCATGCTCCATTTGGACTCTCCTAGCTCCCTTCACCTATATATTTGTGCCTCCCCCCGAAAATCCCGGGTCCCAAAACCCTAGCCCCGCTCCCTCTCCACCGCCGGACACGTCCGGATCGGACCGGACATGTCCAATCCACCGCGCCGCCGCCCTCAGCGAACTAGGGAGCGCCACGTGGCACTCCCAGCCGCCAGCCGCCGCCGGCCCGCTCGGCCCAGGCGGGGCCCTCCCGGCCTACGCGCCGCCCGCCGCTGCCCGGGCGCCTCGCCCCGCGCGCTGCCTCCGCCGCCCCGCCGCCCGCCGCAGGGTCCCGTCCCCACCGCCTCGCGCCTCGCCTCCGGCCGCCGCCGCGGGCGCCGCCCCGCGCATCCCCGGCCCGCGTGTTCGTCCGGTCGCGCCGCCCGGCCCCGCATCTCCGGCGCCCCGCCGGCCTCTGTGCAGCGCCGCTGGCCGCCCCTTGCCGCCGTCTTCGGTCGTCTCCGCCGCCGCGTGGATCTCGCCGCCGCCCTGCGCGCTCCCGCGCCTCCTCTCCTCCGCCCCGGCCAGATCCGGCCGCGGGAGGGCCGGATCCGGTGACCCCGAGCTCCTCCGCCAACCCCGAGCTCGCCGGCCACCATCTTCGTCCTCTCCGGCGAAGCCCCGGCCATCCTCGAAAACCGTGCCAGATCCAGATCCATGGTGTTGACTTCGAAATTCCTCTAAGTCCCCGAAATATTTGCATTTTGTTGCCCTATTCATCGCATCATAACTCCATACATACTGCTCGGTTTTGCGAGCATTATATATCAAAATGTTCATTGAGAGATGCTCTACATTTCATTCCATTGTGGCATGCTTGTTTGAGTCCATCTTGCTGCCCGAATCATCGTTGCAAGAGTGCTATATGATGTTAATCTGCTGAAACTGTTATAACTTGGTGATTTGTCATTTTTGTTGCATTTGATGTGTGCATCCTATGAGCATGAGCTCTACATGTGTTTTGAACTACATCATGCCATCTTTACAGAGGTGCTATGCATGTATTTTTGTGAGTCTTGTAGTGAGTGCATCAAGCTTGTTAAGTAGGGTACTTGCTGTTACTGTTTTGCTAGGCTGAATCTGCTTTATTATGATGCTATGTAAACCTGCTGCTACAAGCCATTCTATTCATAATCTGGAGATGCTCACTAAGGATGTTTTGTTATATATGTCATGATCTATCCTTAAATTCCCCTAGTTGTATTTATAGCCTGCTGTAGCTTGTTGTAATCTTGCTCTCAAATTGCTAAATAATGTTGCTGTCCGTCTGTTGACATTAAGTTCAGTTTTGGCATGAGCTTTGCTAGTGATCCATGCACCCTATGAATTTGTTCTTGCCATGCTTAGCTTCATAAACATGTCTTCTTACTGTTGGTTACCTTGCCATGCCATGTATTGCTCTGTGGTGAGTGGTACAAGCTCACCAACATGCCTACTTATCGTTGTTCCTGCCATGTTTGAATCTGTCATATCATTTGCCATGTTTACATGGGTGCCATTATATCTTATGATCCTTTTTGGCTCATGGTCAGTAAGGGGCTTTTGTTCTATGCAATTAGTACATTCATTCCATGCCTTTGTTTGCCATGTTAAGTTCCTGCAGCATGTTGTTTGATAGCTCTAAACAGTGCAACCTGATGTTATTTCTGCTAAGCCTGAAACTGTTATTATTTGCAATCTTTCCATGTGTTTTTGAGCATGTTTTAGTGATTTCTGGAGAAAGCTCAGTGTTCATGTTTTGTCATGATTTACCTGTAAATCACATCCATACCTTTTGTTCTTATGTTAATGTGTTGTAACATGTTGTTTTGATGCTTACAATATGCTTAGTTGCTATTTCGGACAGCTTGTCCTTTAAACTTGTATAGAGTGTATGTGTTGAACCGTTGCTCCGTTTTGAGTGTGCTCTATATGAAACTTGCTTGATTTTGCATGTAGTTTCATATTATCATGTTGCATCCTTGTTTTGAGGTGTTTGCTTGATGTTTGTATGCATTTTGCATCAATGCTATGTTTAACTTGTTTTGCTCATATCTTCTAGGCCGTAGCTCCGAACTAAATGAACTTTATATGCAACTTGACAAGAATTTCGTGTAGATCATCATGGTGCATTTTAACTTGCTGTTTAACAACTTGAACATAAGGTTTATTCAGATCTGGACCAATTTCGAAATTTGCATATGAGGACTTACCGGATTAGTTCTATGTTGTTTCCGGCCTCATTTAAACTTGCCTTGATGTGTTGCTCTTGTTTGCATCATCTCTTGCCATGAGTAGCTTCATGTAGCCTTGTCATGCATCATAGTTGGTTGAGCATCATGTCATGTATATGTGTTGTGTGTTTACCTTGTTGTTTGCTTCTTTCCGGTTGTGCTCCTTCTCGTTAGTTCCTGTTTCGTTGCAATCGTGAGGATTCGTTCGTCTACGCTTGGTTCGTCTTCGTTGCTTCATCTTCTTCATGGACTCGTTCTTCTTCCTTGTGGGATTTCAGGCAAGATGACCGCTACCCTGGATCTCACTACTATCATTGCTATGCTAGTTGCTTCGTTCTATCGCTTTGCTGCGCTACCTATCACTTGCTCTTCAAGCCTCCCAAATTGCCATGTCAGCCTCTAACCTTTTGCACCCTTCCTAGCAAACCGTTGCTTGGCTATTTTACCTCTTTTGCTCAGCCCCTCTTATAGCGTTGCTAGTTGCAGGTGAAGTTGAAGATTGCTCCATGGTGGACAGGATTATGTTGGGATATCACAATATCTCTTATTTAATTAATACATCTATATACTTGGTAAAGGGTGGAAGGCTCGGCCTTATGCCTGGTGTTTTGTTCCACTCTTGCCGCCCTAGTTTTAGTCATATCGGTATTATGTTCCCGGATTTTGCGTCCCTAACGCGGTTGGGTGATTTATGGGACCCCTTGATAGTTCGCTTTGAATAAAACTCCTCCAGCAAGGCCCAACCTTGGTTTTACCATTTGCATCACCACCACCTACTTTTCCCTTGGGAGTCGCTCTCTCGAGGGTCATCTTTATTTTAGCCCCCCCGGGCCAATGCTTGTCTAAGTGTTGGCCCGAACCGAGCCGCCTGCGGGGCCACCTCGGGGAAACTCGAAGTCTGGTTTTACTCGTAGCCTGTCTCATCCGGTGTTGCCCTGAGAACGAGATATGTGCAGCTCCTATCGGGATTGTCGGCGCATCGGGCGGTCTTGCTGGTCTTGTTTTACCATTGTCAAAATGTCTTGTAGACCGGGATTCCGAGTCTGATCGGGTCTTCCCGGGAGAAGGTATATCCTTCGTTGATCGCGAGAGCTTATCATGGGCTAAGTTGGGACACCCCTGCAGGGTATAATCTTTTGAAAGCCGTGCCCGCGGTTATGTGGCAGATGGGAATTTGTTAATGTCCGGTTGTAGATAACTTGACACCAGATCCGAATTAAAACGCATCAACCGCGTGTGTAGCCGTGATGGTCTCTTCTCGGCGGAGTCCGGGAAGTGAACACAGTTTTGGGTTATGTTTGACGTAAGCAGGAGTTCAGGATCACTTCTTGATCATTACTAGTTGACGACCGTTCCTTTGCTTCTCTTCTCGCTCTTATTTGCATATGTTAGCCACCATATATGCTTAGTCGCTGCTGCAACCTCATCACTTTACCCCTTCCTTTCCCATTAAGCTTTGCTAGTCTTGATACCCATGGTAATGGGATTGCTAAGTCCTCGTGACTCACAGATTACTACAACAACAGTTGCAGGTACAGGTTATGCGATGGTTATGATGCGATAGCGATGTTTGCTTGTTTTGGAGTTCTTCTTCTGCTTCTTTTTCGATCAGGGAATAGGTTCTAGGTCGGCAGCCTGGGCTAGCAGGGTGGATGTTGTTTGAGTTTCTGTTTATGTTTCATCCGCAGTCCGATGGTTCCCTTATGTAAGATGATGTTGTATTCGTGTGGCATTGTATGCCTTTTGTATGTATCCCCATCTATTATGTAATGTTGATGTAATGATATCCACCTTGCAAAAGCGTTCCAATATGCGGTTCTATCCTTGGTGGGACCTTCGAGTCTCTTTAGGATAGTATCGCATATTGGGCATGACAAGTTGGTATCAGAGCCTCGACCGACCCTAGGAGCCCCCTTGATTGATCGTGTAGTTTGGCCGTTGTCGAGTCTAGAAAAAAACTGTTTTCGGAGTCTAGTTATATCGGAGAGTAGGAATTCTTTTTACTCCTCAGCCCCTTCGTCGCTTTGGTGAGGAATCTTGACGTAGGTGTTTTGAATTACTCCTCTTCCCCTTCAAATTTTTCTTTAGTATCACGCAGTTGGTTTTCCGATCATTGTTCCTCAACTCTTTGCATCCGGTGCATTTCTCGTCAAGGTGATTCGACCCTGTCCGTTTTTTTGCAAGTTCGATCCTCAGTTCGCTCTCAATGAAGTTGTTTTCCCCGTCCACAGTTGTCTTCTTTTCCCACCCGCCCTCCCCTTTTTCTCCTCGGAGCTGGAGTCCGTAATCGAGTATCCATCCTACTCGTGCGAAGTCGTTGCTTTCTTTCCTCAATGGTTTGAACCAGTGTTTTCTCTTCAATATACTCGTCGGTTCCCCCTTCCAAGTTGCTTTTGTTTTCCCGCCCTCCCACCCTCTTCTTCCCGGAGCTTGAATCTCTTTTGAGCATCAATTTCGTTCGTACGGAGCCTCTTTAGTCTTCCCTCAATCATTTCAACCGGTGAATTCTCGTTTCGTTTGACATTCTTCATCTCTTTTTCTTCTCCGGTGGATTCAATTCATGTTTTTTTTTGGTTTGATCATATTTTTTTCCTTGGATCAAGTGTCACCTCATTCAAATATTTCAATTGTTCTGGTGCTTCATCTATCTGTTCATCATCCCTTTCCAATGGTGTTTTTCTCTCTAGTGGGCCCTAACCCACAGGTCTTTTTCCAGGATCTTACCTGACACTTCTAATTCTCCCGGAGTTATTCTTAATTCTTTTCAAGTGTGACGTAAGAATGGATCCCATCAGTCAGATGCCTTCTCCAAGATCTCATTCAAATTCTTTTCATTGTTGGCTCAACCCTTTTCGGTTTTCATTCTACCGGGGTATCTCAGTAATTTTGATGGTGTTTCCCGTCATCATTTGAAGATCGAAGAAGAGTTTTTCCTCTAAATCTTGCTCGTTCTCTCGAAGATTCGGGGTTCCGGCTTCTTGTTATCCTCTCAAATTATTTGATTTGTCAGATATTCTTTTCTTAACCATCCGGAGTATGTCAGAAGTTGTTTTCCCGTTTCTTTTCGCCGGAGGCCATCGTTCCAGAAGAATTCTTTGTCCTCACATTTCAGCTACCGTTATCCAATTATCCCGGTGCTTCGTTCAAGTGTTCTTTAATCAGCTCATGATCTCTTCGTTCTTTTGCATCTAAATCCCCTCTAGCATATTGGTTCTTCTAACTCTTCCCGGTGGTTCATCCTCTTTCATCAGTCATTTTTGAATTCTTGTGGTGGTTCCCGGTGGTTAGGACAGAAAGAGAACAAAACAGAAAATCTACTAGCCAAAGGGGCATCACCACACCACCAGTCGCGCCAAAAACGGACCGAGGTGCCATCACCAACAACAAACTTAACATGATCCAAGAAAAGAGGCCTGACTTTAATAAGATCTTTCCAGAATTGAGAACCCCGCCAGGATCCCGCAAACATAGGACTCGAAAGGGGAAAGTATTTAGCCTTAAGAATAGAGTACCTAAGAGAGTCGGCCCCAGTGGTCATAATTTTCCACCACCATTTAATTAACAGGCACTTGTTCATGACCTGGGTATTAATAATGCCTAACCCTCCAATGTTTTTTGGCCTGCACATCAGCTTCCATTTAACCAGCCTATACTTGCGTTTATTATCAGCAGCGTTCCAGTAGAAAGCACCCCTGTGTTTGTCGAAACCAGCATAGTGCCAACCGAAAGGAGATAGAAGCCCATCAGAAACATTGGGAGGGAGGAGAGGCAAGCATTAATGAGAGCAACTTTGCCTGCATTGGTATTGTATCTACCACGCCAGGGGAGAACCCTGTTTCCCACCTTAGACACAGCCGGAGCAAAGTCCTTGGCATGAAGGACCACAGGAGATATAGGTAGCCCCAAATACTTGAAGGGGAAGGAGCCCAAAGAGTAGTTTAGCAGCCTAGCAACTCTCAAGGCCTCAGTATCGTCGACGACAGTGAGAAGAACCTCACTTTTGGAAAAGTTGATTTTCATACCCGAGACAGCCTCAAAGCAAAGCAGGATGAATTTAAGGTGGGCAATGCAGGCATCATTCAGCTCAACCATAATGATGGTGTCATCAGTGTACTGCAGGTGGGTAATACCATCCGGAACTAGGTGAGAGGCCACAGGCAAGATATGCCCATGCTGAGTCACCCTAAGGAGCATGCGGGAGAAGGCATCGGCCACAAAATTAAAGAGCACAGGGGAGGCAGGGTCCCCTTGACGCAGGCCTTGTCCGTTAACAAAGAAATTACTAATATGATCGTTCACAGAGACTGCGGTGTGCCCGCCCGAGACCAGCTGCATAATACGATGCACATAAGCCCCATCGAAGCCTTTCGCAAGCAAGACCTGCCTTAAAAAAGGCCAGCTAACCGAGTCATAGGCTTTCTCGAAGTCAAATTTTAAAATGATCGCTTTGGTGTTGCGAGCCCGTAAGTCATGCACAATTTCATGAAGACAGAGAACCCCATCTAGAATGTATCGCCCTTTGATGAAAGCAGACTGGTATGGGCTGATGACTCTATGGGCAACGGGGGATAGACGATTAGCGAAACCCTTCGCAGGGAATTTAGCAAAGTTGTTAATCAAAGCGATGGGTCTAAACTGAGAAATCAATTCAGCACCTTTAACCTTAGGAATCAGGGAAATCACTGCATAATTAAGACGAGAAATATCAACCGTGCCTAGGCAAAACCCTTGAATGACATTACAAACAAGCTGCCTCAACTGAGGCCAAAACTTTCTGAAGAAAGGAATAGAAAAACCGTCCGGCCCAGATGCAGCGTTCGGGTTGGCAGAGTTAACCACATCCCAGATTTCCTTATCCAAGAAGGGAATCATCAACGCAGCATTCTCCTCGGTCGAAACCCTCGAACTAAGGTCCCATAGGGAAGGGGAGATGGACAGGACTGAAGGGGGTTTGGCCCCTAACAGTGTAGAAAAGAACTCAACCAAGTGCGAAAGAATTAACGATTGGTCCGAAGTACGCACACCATTAATGATCAGGCTATTAATACCACAACACATCCGCCTTCCATTAGCAATGGCAAAGAAGTAAGCCGTGGGGGAGTCCCCTTTTAGGGTCCAGTTACGAGTGCCCCGCTGACGCCAGTAAACTTCAGCCTGATGATGCAACTGCATCAAGGCAGCCTCCAGGTTATACCATAAAGACCACCCATCGTCAGAGAGCCCAGAGGAGTCAGCCGCAAGATCAAGAGACATGATTTGGGCTTCGATGAGATTTTTGGATCGACGCTCCTCTGCTACATGGTTACGGGACCTGTCGGGGATATACCCCGCGGTGTAACCCGGCCGGACTTGGCGACTCACTAATGACCCACCCGATCCTGGCGACTTATGGCTGACCTGGCAAGCGGATCAGAGGAGCAACAAGACCCGGGGGCCCAGGAGGCTCAAGGCCCAGAAGGCCGGCTTACGTTATGGTAGGCCGACTTAAGAGGAAAGGCGTGAGGAACATCTCCCTTACAAGGAATCAAGACCCGGACTTGTATCCGACTTGTAGTATAAGATAGGCTAGTCCTAATCCTATTTGGACTCCACATGTAACACGCCCCTCTAACTTATATAAGGAGGGGCAGGGCACCCCAAAGAGGAGAGGCAACAAGAACAATCTCTAGGGCTAGACCCAAAGGGGGAGCCGGATTACGGCGACTCTCTGATGAGCATAATGAGCCCTAGCCACAAACAGCATGTAAAGTTATTACCGGATGATGTTTCCCGGGGCCCGAAGCTGTCTAAATCCTTGTCTTGTGTATTGCGTCTCTCGTCCTGATCAACCCCTCTCAAGCTACCACATAGATGCGTTGGCGTCGGACTAAGTCCTGACACGAAGGACATCTGACGTGTTAATTCCACGATAGTTGGCGCCCACCGTGGGGCTAGCGCACGGTGGTGTTGAGTTCTTGAAGGGCGCTATCCCAGGAATTGAGAGGCTCCGCCCAGCTTATTGAAGAAGTTCCGGTCGACTTGTCGGAGAATTCCAGATGGCTCACCGAAAAGTTCCGACCGCCTTGACGAAAGGTTCCGTTTAAATCGCCGAAAAAGTTCCGGCCGCCTCGACGAAAGGTTCCATCTGAATCGGAAAAAGGTTCCGACCGCCTCGACGAAAGGTTCCGTCTGAATCGGCGAAAGGTTCCGACCGCCTCGACGAAAGGTTTCGTCTGAATCACCAAAGAGTTCCGATCGCCTCAACGAAAAGTTCGGTCTGAATCGCCGAAGGGTTCCAGCCAAATCGTCGAAAGGTTCTGTCCGAGTCATCAAAGAGTTCCGACTTAAGCTACAGAAAAGTTCCGGATTATCAAAAGTTTCGGCCAGATTATCAAGAGGTTCCGGTTCAAAAGTTCCGGATTATCAAAAGTTTCGGCCAGATTATCAAGAGGTTCCGGTTTAAAAATTCCGGATTATCGAGAAGTTCTGATTCCAAAAATTCCGTCTCAAAAAGTGCCGGCCGGGTTATGTGAGAGCTCAGGCACTAGAAGACACAGAACCAATAAACGCTTTTGTCAAAAAAAAAACAAAAGCAACACTATGCATTATCCGGCGCCAGCATCCGGTAAAAAATACCAGGTGATATCCCTCCGGTTTACTTTTATCAATATTTTGAAAACAACCACTCTGCCTAGTGTTGTTATATACAGCCATCGCCCCTGCGGTCCGGTTTACGTCAACGCGCCGACCGGCTCGCCCGTCAGCACCACCTTACAACGCCACGGGCGACTCGCCCGTCCGCCCTCGTGGCTGGTTCACGCGTCCTCACCGGCTTACAATGGGGATGACAACTTGCTCGTTCACACCGGCTTACAAACGCCATGGCCGGTTTATCGGTTTGTTCCCGCGGCCGGTTCACCCGTGAGGGATTTCGGTTTCACCTAGGGATCATCAATTTCATGGCGGGTTATGTTCAGCCTAAACAAATCAGGTGATATCCATCCAATTTTGTTTTATTATCACATGATGTTTTTGTCAAAGAACAAGTTTATCTTTGCCTTGGTCTGCAATATTGTATATGCAGGGCAATTATTTATGACAAAAAGTGATATTATACCGCGGAGGTGGAGACACGCCAACATCTTTTGACACAGGTGGTCGTCGTTACTCAACGGACTCCCGCACCAGGCTTACAACACCGTGGCCGTCTCTCGTGACCGCGCCGGTTTACAACGCCGTGGCCGTCTCTTATGACCACGCCGGCTTACAACAAGGAGGACAACTTACCTACCCGCACCGGTTTACATCACCACAATTGATTCATCTGTCTGAGCCACCTTTGATGTTGTGGTCGTTTTTACGGTCCGTCTCTTGCGGCCTGGTCTACATCAACACACCGGGCCGCATTTTTCTGGACGAGCTGTTTATTGAGTATGAGCAAGTCACTACTTGGGAAGCCCGGTTTTCTCTTCCAACTAATTGGAGGCAAATTATCATATATTATCAACCGCCGTCTGCACTGGATGGCTCAATGGATAGGTGCACAAGTCGCCGGCACTACGTTTTGGTTAACTTCAAACAGCCAGTTGGAAGGAACCATTGGCCGAGTTGCTGACACGGCTCATACGGGGTCATTTATAACCCGCCGCAGTCACCTCAACCTTCTATGGATAATCACTAGCCTAACATATCATGTGAAATCCATCCAATATATTTTATATTACATATTGTTTTCTTCAAAGGAGCAATTACTTTGGTTTGCAAGTTGTCCCATGCAGGATTCAAACCGGTCTATATCACGGTTAATTATGGAGAATCTCAAGCCAACTCCTCAAGTCGTCTTGAGACTCGGGGGCTACAATGATATGACTCGGCAAAATTAGTCGGTTTCAATAAATTCAAGATCATTGAAGGGAAAATAACCCGGCCCCGGAGATCACTGCTAGATCGATGAAAATTTAAAAGCCGTCAGAAGATTTCTGGCTCAAAATAAGGACTCCGGTTTAAAATCCGGCTCAAGAGGCATCTTTCTCCCACAAGGCACTGAGGCTCTCAAATCAGGTTAAAAAGTCCGGCTCAAGGTAAAATTTGTCCCTCACAAATTTTTGAAGCTTTCAAATCCGGTTTAAAGTTTCGGTTCAAAAAGAATTAATCTCTCGCAAAAGTTCGAGTTCTCAGACAAAGTAAAGGTTGCCAAAAAGAACTTGCTGCCATGATGCGCGGTTCAAAACATGGGTATCCCGCCTTACGGCTTATTTTATTATGGTCACTTGGGGGCTTCCTGCTCATCGGGCATAGCTATCAGTACCCTCTTGATCGGCGCAATGCCAAAACTTTTACGGTCATTTGGGGGCTTCCTATTCAAACATAGGTCGTATTCGAACCAAAGAGAACATAGCTGTCGATACCCTTTTGATTAGCAAACTGCTGAACCTACTTGGGGCTTCTTGATCGTATCCGAATCATAGCTCAACCCCTTTGGGAATCAACGTGGATCGTATTCGAATCAGCGTCGCTAAACAATTCTTATGGTCACTTGGGGGCTTCCTGTTCAAACATAGTTCATATTCGAACCAAAGAGAACATAGCTGTCGATACCCATTTGATCGGCATCGCCAAGCCACTGGGGGCTATATGATCGTATCTGAATCTTAGCTTAACCCCTTTGGAACGGTTTACTGATCGTATCCGAATCAGAAGACTCAAAAAGTTTTATTTTATCTAGGGTAAAGTTTATTGCAGCCACGATTACTTAACTTGAGACCTTTTTTGGGGGATTATATCTCAAATGTATATAAATGTTTTATGATTAACCCGGCTTGACTTTTGACTCCAAGTCCCTAGCTTATGACAACCATCATTTATATGGAAGCATTGGCTTCTAAGGATTGGGTCATCACCCTTATTACACAGGTCATGTAAACCGGCAGTACAAATTCAATATCACAGTGGTCATTTGGAGGCTTCCTGTTCAAACATAGGTCGTATTCGAACCAAAGAGAACATAGCTATCGATACCCACTTTGATCGGCAACGCCAAAGCCACTGGGGGCTATATGATCGCATTTGAATCTTCGCTTAACCCCTTTGGAACAGTTTACTGATCGTATTCGAATCAGAAGCCTCAAAAATTTTATCTGTTTTTATACAATCACAAGTATTTGAGTTGTCACAAATATTATATGTGCCGGCTCTTACAGACTTGAGTTATCAACTTCACTGTCCGGGTCACATAAGCCGGCGGTATCATTCAAAGGATCATAGGGATCTTGTGATCTACTTGTGTGCAGGATAAGACTACATTTGGGTAGTTACCCGCCCTGGCTTTTGACGTTAAGTCGCCAGGGCATATGTTGTTTAAACTCTTTGCAGGATTTGCAGAAATATGACATATAAATGATTAAGTTCAAGCTCATTACCAAAGTTGATGCTTCAAAATGATTATTAGTTCTGGATTTTTCTCAAAGGTTATAAGCCGCCGGGTTATAAAAATTCCGGTTTACAATGGAGGCGTATTAAATCGCCATCGGCCAAGAGCCGCCAAGTCTTTAAACTCCGGATTTACTTGTCAACCGATGAGGTATTAAAACCTTTAATAGCCAAACTGGCTGGATTTTCATGATGACATTGATGATTGAGGTTTTCATACCGGATTATATTATACAAATCTCGAATAGCCAACATAGCTAGATTTCTATTGTGATTATCAATAACCAGTACTATGATTGAGGTTTTCAAAGTCGCTTTAGCGCCACGGCTATTATTTTTATCAATGGATATCATTTATTCTACAATGGAAGGAATAGTCCCGAGTCGCTGCAGGCTTACGACCCGGCACTTGGGGGCTACATTATTCAAACTGAGGTTACATCAAATATGCAAGTCCCATGTTACTGCCAGCATGCACCATGACACTTGGGGGCTAATGCAAAGTCATTTTTTGCTCAACTTATTGAAAGACCCGACTCATCACATTTTAAATGAGCCGGCCCTTGGGGGCTACCAATTGCTCCTGTCAACAATTCAAGGTACACAAGTCTTAATCCATTATATTGAAAGGTCCACTACTCAGTTGGTAGAGTACAAAGCTCTTAACCTTATGGACGTGGGTTCGAGCCCCATGGTGAGGGTTACATCATATGATATTATTTTCAATGAAGTATATATAAAGTCCCAGCTCAGTATTATCTTACTAAGCCGGCCCTTGGGGGCTACACATTGATGTTCAAATTTACATGGTTATATCTACAAAGTCCCTGCTCATTATTGCATAATGGCCCGGCCCTTGGGGGCTACACTGGTTGAAGTTTTCATGAGCATAAAACAATTACAAGTCCCAGGTTGCTGCAAGCATGACAACCCGGCATTTGGGGGCTACATGTGTGGAATATTCAGTTTATATGATTGAGATGAATAACCCGGATTTCTTTAAGGTTGCAACACTTATATTGAAGCAAATCTTAAGTTATCACTATGTTCTCCTCTTAAGACTTGGGGGCTACAGGTATTATGCATATAAAGAAGGAACATCTTCAAATTCTCAGCTTTGAGTAAATCAGGAAGATCAACTACATGACCCGGTGTCAACAACAATTATGACTCGACATCATCAGTCTTTTATAACCCGAAGATTTTGGAAATTATAACTCGGCAAGATCTACATCTTTAAGCCGGTTGAAAATCAGATGAGTATTTCAAGACCTATATTTTTTAAGCCGGCGCTTTGGAAGCCGACTCAAATGGATTAATTGTTTACAACATGTCTTCTACAAGAAAATGGATTGTGAAGCTGGTCTATTGACCCGGATTTTCTAGAAGAAGGAAATGACAAGGACTTAAGGATGTTCAGGTGCCGGTTTACAAGAATTCTTAACCCGGAGCACAACCTGTCAAATTTGTTCTTGTGTTTATTTTGCAGCATAAGTTTACCATGGATAAATCCAAGCTAAACTTGGGGGCTAATGTCGGGGATATACTCCACAGTGTAACCCGGCCGGACTTGGCGACTCACTAATGACCCGCCCGATCCTGGCGACTTATGGATGACCTGGCAAGCGGATCAGAGGAGCAACAAGACCCGGGGGCCCAGGAGGCTCAAGGCCCAGAAGGCCGGCTTACGTTATGGTAGGCCGACTTAAGAGGAAAGGCGTGAGGAACATCTCCCTTACAAGGAATCAAGACCCGGACTTGTATCCGGCTTGTAGTAGAAGATAGGCTAGTCCTAATCCTATTTGGACTCCACATGTAACACGCCCCTCTAACTTATATAAGGAGGGGCAGGGCACCCCAAAGAGGAGAGGCAACAAGAACAATCTCTAGGGCTAGACCCAAAGGGGGAGCCGGATTACGGCGACTCTCTGATGAGCATAATGAGACCTAGCCACAAACATCATGTAGATTTATTACCGGATGATGTTTCCCGGGGCCCGAAGCTGTCTAAATCCTTGTCTTGCGTATTGCGTCTCTCATCCCGATCAACCCCTCTCAAGCTACCACATAGATGCGTTGGCCTCGCGACTAAGTCCTGACACGAAGGACATCTGACGTGTTAATTCCACGACAGGACCACCCTTTCAGAAATTTCCGCACACCATAAGAGCACGAGTGCCAATCATCTAAAGGACCGAAAGAGCGGGCATTGGAGTAGAGGAGGAGGATAATCTTCGAGGCGAGCATGTCACTGAAGCCATCAATCAACAGCCAAGAAGCATCGAACTGGAAACGGGCAGGTGGTCTATGAATCTGTGATCCATCGTCCATAAGAAGAGGAGTATGATATGAACCCACAATACATTTGGCGACGAGGGAGGCCCTGGGAAATAACGAGTCCCACCTAGAGCAAACAAAGACTCTGTCTAGAACCGATCTGATCGGGTTAGTCTGGTGATTAGACCAAGTGAAGCGGGCTCCAACCCTAGGAAGCTCGCGGATGGCATTAGAACTGATAAAGCCATTGAAAGCATTAGCCAGAGGCCAGGAGAAGTTATTATTATTTTTATCAGAAGGGGAACGAAGGAGATTGAAGTCTCCACCAATAACCATCAGTAGGTTACAAGCCTCAATCTTTTCAGAGAGCTCGTCCAGAAATAGAGAGGAGAGAGAATGATCAGCAGGCCCATAAACTACAATGAACTCCCATAACAAATTCAGGGCTTTGTGGCAAACAACTGTGCTAGCCCAAAAAATACCGTGATCAAAGGAAACGAAATCAAAAACATCTCTTTTGGAGCCAATGAGGATGCCACCCGAATGGCCCGACGCGGATAACACATGCCAATCAAATCTATCCATACCCGAAATAGATGACAACTCATGAGGGGACAAAGAAGTTTTGAAAGTCTCCACGAACCCTACCAAATCAACATTATTCCCACGCACCAAATCTTTAATTTGATCCCGGCGCCCCCTAGCACCGAAACCCCTAATGTTCCAGAATAAGGTCCTCATTTATACGACAGGTTTTTAATGCGGAGGCTAGACCTGCTAGGAGCCATGCAGGTTTTGGAGTGTTTGGAAGGGTCCTTTTTAGAAGTGCTAGGCAGAGGTTGGCCACTACCAACCTCCACCCCCTCACCTAGAGCCCGGGTATCTACGGAAGCAGCAGCCGAAGAGGCAACGGCCTCTTTAGCTTTAGCAATAGCCGCCTGGGCTAGCTCGTTAGCCCGAATAGTAGAAAGAAGAGTAACAGGAGAACAAACTTCAGGATCTATCGACACTCCCACATCCGACATAATATTTAACAGGAAATCATCAGATAAAGACGGAAAGACTAGCCGGGGCGGGGAAAAAGAAGGGCATGGCCATGTTGATTACCTGGAGGAGGAGGAAGATCCTTAGCAGCAGCCCGCCTTTCCGCCCGCTCCATGATGGAACCACCCGCATTGGCGACCCGCCTACCTTTGCGAGCCGTGGACGCGGGCGACCGAATCACAGGAGATGGAGCCATAGGAGAAGCCGGGACGGGGCCAGAGCGAGACATCGAGCCGAGATCCTTGTCGAGGCGGCGATAAACGCCAGTCATGGACTGCTTGGAGCCCGAAGAGTTTCTGCTCTTGGACGAAAACTTGCGCACAGAGGATTTTTTCTTTTTCTTAGACTGGGCTCCCACCACATCACGACCAGGAGAAACAGGCAGGTCCTCAATCCCAGAGCGAGTGGGTGAAATCGGGCGAACCGGGAGGTTGGAGCAGGCACCAGAGGTGGGAGTAGCAGAGATCGGCTGATCCTTCAGACGCACATCATCAACAGGGGGAATCAGGGAGTCATCCTTGGGGTTAGCCGCCGCCTCACACGGAGCCATACCAGCAGGTGCCTAGGAATGAAACAACTCACGCTCCGACTCAACTAGCCCATCCCATTCAGACTGGGTAAACCTCAGGTTAGAACCGTCACTAGGATTGTGACCACCAGCAGAACCATCACCCTCCTTGTCATGCTTGTCAGAGGGGTTGGAAGGGGGAGGAGGGGGAGGAGGGGGTTGAAAAGCAGCCGCACCCTCCTAAATCCTCTACCATTTCTATTGGTCTGATTTAAAAAAAATGTAAGCCCAATGAGCCCTACGAGGCAATTGGGCGCACATGAAAGATAGTTGCAACCCAACCCATGGTTGCTGTACAAGATAATTACATAAATGAGAAGATATGCAAGATTACAAGTGGGCAACTAGGCGCACGGAACAGACGGTTGCAAGCGACGATTTCAATACAAGACAACAATAATGAGCTATTGGTGCAAGCACCCACAGCCCACAGGTAGTGATAGCTATTGCATTGACCCGCGTCTAGTCTTTTCCACACGTGTTGACAAATGCATGGAGTTCTCTGTGCTTTTTCCAGTGACAGACATCTATCGGCAGGTAGCCGTCGGTTTTGTGCCCGTGAGCGATGTAATTCTTCTGTATAAGATAAGAGAAAGGCGAGTGTTGCATGTTTTTTTTCATTGATTTTGTGTGGGCGGGGTCCGGGGATACTGCCACTAGTGAGCATTTATCCGACCGTCTCTTAGATTTAGGGGCAAGGGAGGTGTACCCAAGCATGGGTCTTCTGGCACAAGTTGTAGCTCATCGACTCGACCAGTCCAAGTCCAAGTTAGGCGTATATGCATGCTACAATTGGCATTGCATATACCCCAATTTTGGTTGCACTATCGTACGTCTTGTTGTGGCTGCCGCCGTCACTTGCACAAAGGAAAAAAATTGTAGCACCTCCATGGCTCCATCTTACCGTTGGTGCCGGCTATAAATTCCAGCCCGCCTGTGATCATTCCCAACTCATCAGCTCGATCATCATCGTCTCCTCAAGGCCCTAGTTAGCTAGCTCCACTATACAGACCCTTGAGGGCGCATGGCGCTGACGAGTCACCTCCTGGTCGTCCTCCTCGGCATCGCAGTGCCACTGCTCTTCTTCTCCCGTGCAGGTAATCGTCGCGGAGACGTTATCCTGATTATCGTATGTTATCCCGCAAAAAAAAAGATCATCGTATGTTTTTCTGGAAACATATATACGCCGTAGGTGCATGATATTTTTTTAAAAAAAATGGAGGAGGACCCCCGGCCTCTGAACGATGCATGCAGCCACTTTATTAATTATTCACACAAGACCTTACAAAATCATACAACAGTAAGACTTGTAGGTGCATCATATAACTTTTTATTTTGAGAAAGAACGATAAACCCTTGCCTCTGCATCGAAGTGTACGGACTTAATTGTGATGTTTCTTACTATTGTACACGCACGTACTGCAGAGGGGGGCGAGGTAGGCGTGTGCTATGGGAGGATGGCCACTAACCTGCCTGACCCGACGTCCGTGGTGCAACTGCTCAAGAAAAATGGCATCACCATGGTGAGGATCTACGACGCCAACCCAACGGTGCTGGCCGCCTTGGCCAACACAGGCATCAAGGTCACGGTGGAGCTAACCAACGAGGAGCTGGCCTCCGCTGCCACGGACCAAAATTTCGCTGATCAATGGGTGCAGAACAATGTGAAGGCGTACTACCCGGCCACGCTGATCAATGGCGTGACGATCGGGAACGAGGTCTTCAAAGAGGCTAGTCAGTTGAACTCTCAGCTCGTCCCGGCCATGAAGAATGTGCAAGCGGCGCTGGCTCGCCTCGGCCTGGCGGACGCCGTGAAGGTGACCACGCCCGTCGCGTTCGACGCGCTCAAGACGTCGTTCCCGCCGTCTGAGGGCGCGTTCCGTGACGACATCGCGTTGTCGGTGATGAGCCCCATGGTTGACTTCTTGCAGGAAACCGGGTCGTACCTCATGATGAATATCTACCCGTACCTTGCGTACCTGAATACTCCCGGCATGTCCATCGACTATCTCTTGTTTCGCCCCAACGTTGGCGTTGTTGACAAGTATAGCAGGCAAACGTACTTCAGCCTCCTGGACGCGCAGCTTGACGCTGTGTACTATGCGATGGAGAAGCTGCCGTCCTCCAGCCTGCGTGCTGGGGGGATGAGGAAGCTCACAGCAGGGGGCGGAATACTGGAGGTGAAGCTTGGTGAGATTCACCACCCAACCAGAGGCCACCATGGCGTGGGAACAAGAGCCAACGCCCAAGCGTTCACCGATGGTCTCATGAGCAAAGTGCGTGGCAGTAACTCCGGCACCACCTCAAACAGATATAACCGGCTCACCACCAGTGCTGTCGGCACCCCGCACCGTCCCAACGCCGACCTTGACGTGTACATCTTCGAACTCTTCAACGAGAACAACAAGCCCGAAGACGAGCAGGACTTCGGGTTGTTCTACCCGAACCAGCAGCCCGTGTACCAAGTCGACTTCGTCCATGGCGGCACTGGTGCCGGCCCCGTGCAACCGAGCTACTGCGCGGCGAAGGCCACGGCCGGGGACGCGGCCTTGCAGGCGGCGCTGGACTACGCGTGTGGCCACGGGGCGGACTGCAGCGCCATCCAGCCAGGCAAGCCCTGCTACGAGCCCAACACCAAGCTGGCGCACGCGTCGTACGCCTTCAACGACTACTACCAGAAGAACGGCCGGGCCAGCAGCGCGTGCGACTTCGGCGGTGCCGGCACCATTGTCAACCAGGCACCATCAGGTGAGTCCCTTGATACGACGACTATCCACTCCACAGTCTACACTGGCGGCCAGCCATGATGATTCCATTGCTTTCGTAGGCCGCTGCGACCCGAGCCCGAGCTGGTGTGTGGCGAATGCGGCGGTGGGCGCTGCGCGACTGCAGAACGCGCTGGACTACGCCTGCGGCCACGGCGCGGACTGCACTGACATCCAACCTGGAGCACGGTGCTTCGATCCTGACACCAAGGTCGCCCATGCGTCCTTCGCGTTCAATGACTATTACCAGCGGCATAACCGGGCCGCCGGAACGTGCGACTTCGCCGGTGCCGGTACCATTGTCCGGCAGGCACCAAGTAAGTTATCTGCTTTGTATTTATTACGATTCTAGTTTCACGAAAACAAAATGTACGAGTCTGTTTGTTAATGGTGATTTCGTTCCACTCTTTGCAGAGATAGGCAACTGCGTGCTCCCGTCAAGGGCCTGAACTGAAGAAACTCTAGCCAAGGCGAAGCTTTACTACCACGAGATTAAGCAATAATCCCGACAGATTATCGTCTGCTGCCGGCAAAGTATAGTTTTCAAATGTAAAACTAGATAATAAATCCATGCTTTTCATCAGGTGCTTTATATATATTCCTAGATTTTTTATTCCTAGATGTGCCATAAGTATTACACATCTAAATCTTATATCACCGAAGAGTGCATTGCAACGGTTTCGCTAGGATGCAAACGATGAAGATAAAGATATTAGTGTGCTGAGTGGGTTCTCTACGAAGCCAAAAAATGTATTAGCATCGCTATGAAGCAAACGCCAGACCGGATTCGCCGTTGTAATATTTTGCTATCTTTTTTATAGGTTACGTTTTTTAAAAGGATGATTACACGCGCGTCACAACCATTTCTATTGCATTATTTAACAAGATCTTACAAAATAAATATATAGATTAACCCAAAGCCACCTTCCTAGCGACAATTGGCGCTCTACCTACAAGTTGATGATGTTCCTTGACCGTGGGCCACACATACCAAGAAATTTGATGGCCTTACCAAGCCGCCGGCCGGCTAACCGAGAGCACCAACCAGTCTAGCAGACCCTTAGCGTAAACCGCATGCGCGCGCTGAAGAGTCTGTCACCGCCTGCTTCCACAGTTCCATCTTCAAGATCAATCGATGCACCGATCTTGCCAGACTGTTCTGATGTCTGCGCCACCATGACATTGGACAACACCAGCCTCCTGCACGCGCCCAACAAACGGTATCCAGCACCGAGACCCCGCTGCACCTTGCCGCCAAGACTCGTTGCCGTCGATACCGTAGATGACATACCGCTCCACCTTGGTCACCGCACGAGAAGCATGCGGAGAATTGCGCCCAGCCACCCCTCTAGCTAGTAGCTACTCCAAAGCGATGTCCTTGGGAGGTAGAGCGACGCGGAATGTCGCCATTGTCCGATCCGCGTGGCCAAGATCTGGGGTTTCCCCCGGAGCAGCCCGAGCGACGAGACAAGAACTGCACCGACGATGCCTTCATGAAGGTAACGACGCCCCAAGACACCGCCATCGTCTGCCATCAAGGACGACCTGGTTTTCACTGGCATTCCCATCTCCTCGTCCTCACCGCGGGCCAGAGCTGACGGACCAGCAAGCCAGGAGGCGACGCAAACCCCAAGCCCGTTAGAACTCCACGGGCAGGAAAGGGAGGCCGCATCCCCACCTATCACGACGCACCAGGGCCAAACCCTAGGTGCCGCCGCCAAAACCACGGCCGAGGCGTTGCGAGGAACACTTGACACGGTAGCCGCCGGCGCGGATCCGGGAGGCCTGAAGGTCTATGTCAATAGACGAGGGGTTCCCACTAGAGAACAAGCCGTTCAATACTATTCCTAAATCGTTTGATCAAGCAAGCCTATGAGCTTCAATGTTTGAGCCGCGATTCTCATGGCAAAAAACAATGCCATCCTATTTCACACCTTTAGCCTTGATCTCCTAGGTGATGTGTTAATAAACTGCTCTGGAGTCTTCACCCAGGGTATTGGTCACCCTGGGGGAATCATGGGCTACCTTAGCTCTTCGAATAAGCAAATCGTCCGCCAACGAGAGAGTCTCCCTGATCGCAACAAGTACACCGTTTCTGCATCTGAAATCCCCCTAAAAACAATAGAAGAAGCTCCCAAGACTCTGTCCAGTGTCCACGTTGATCTTCGTCCAGCCAGCGGGCCAGGGGATCCACACATTGACCTCCGTTTGTCTTGCAGGAACCTCATTTATCTTGCTCTGCACCACTCCTAGTTCTTCCATGAATTCTCGATGAAGCAATGAGTAGAGAAGGGGCTTTGGAACAGATTTTCATGAATAAGTTTCCGCCTTGCACCGCCAAATAAGTGTACTATCATTCATATCGTGCGGCTTGATGCCATGATTACAAGACTCGATCGTGACGAAGACGTAAACCTAATCCAGCCAACTGGCCTCCATTATGACAAAACATGACAAGACCGCTTCAAGAATCCAGATCGTATATCACCTAGGATATGGCTCAGTAATCGTAACCCCATTCCAAGATACGTCATCTTCCGGTACTAAATCAAACCGGGCATGCACATCCCGGCGTTGCCCATATCGTGGAGAAGCTGGAGATGGCGATTCTGTCCCAAAGAAGAATGCAGGCTGTGCCGGTGGCTGAAGCTCCATCGTGTCCCTTGTTAACATGAAAATGACGGTTGATATTTGAGGCCTGTCATCAGGGTCCGGTTGGACACACAGTAGCCCGATGTGGATGCACCGTAGCGCTTGGCTTCGAGGGTATCCATTGAGTGATCCGTCCATCATTTCTGATATTGTTCCTTTTGTCCAGTAATTCCACACCTGGTAGATGGTTAACATGGATGATGCTTTTAGATATGATAATTTAAATGTTACAGTGTTCAAAGGCACTAAAAACTGATGAACATAAAGTAAATCCAACACTTACATCACTAATGAGGTTCACGGTATCCCCATAATCTGAACCGCAGTTCCTTCTCCTGGTTATAATTTCAAGGACTAGTACACCAAAACTGAAAATATCGATCTTGGGTGACACACTACCGTGTATTGCGTACTCCGGCGCCATATAACCACTGCAGAGGATGAGCAATTAGGCTTGGAAACACACCTTCACTAAGTGAAATAGTTCATAATTACAAGTATCTTTCTTGTTTTTGCAAACTTAATTATAGGCATTTGACTTACAGTGTTCCGGCAGCTCTAGTGGTTTGAGTATGAGTGTGACCTTCTTGTAGCAGCCGTGCCAATCCAAAGTCTGCGATTTTAGGATCCATCTCCTCGTCAAGGAGAATATTATTAGCTTTAAGGTCTCTGTGGATTATCCTTGGGCTCGAGTCCTCGTGAAGATACAGTATTCCCTTGGCAATTCCAAGAATGATGTTGTACTGTTGTTCCCAGTTTAGATTATTTTCCTCACTAGTATCTGTTGCCGAAAAGAATATGTTAAACTTACATTAGAAGATGACGAAAGATAAATAAGGAACAATCATAAGAACTCACTTGCCTAAAGAAGTTTGGAACAAAAAAACCAGGGTATCGATCTTGGTTGTGTAACTAATTTGCTGGAAATACTACAGCAGTGATTTTTTCTTCAATAAAGACATGTTCACTAGTATCTGTTGCGGCAAAGAATATGTTGAACTCAATAGTATCTGTTGCCGAAAAGAATATGTTGAACTTACATTACGAGATGCCAAAAGATAACTAAGGAACAATCATAATAATCATTTGCTCGAAGAAGTTTGGAAGAAGAAAAGAACTGTGTATCAACCTTGTTTGTTTAACTTATTTGCTGGAAATACTACAGTAGTGTTTCATTTCAGTAAAATACATTTTCAATTCTTGTTACAACCACACTGAGAGAATGCCTGGCACTGCATAGCATGATGCAGTATACTGAATGGAAAGGAAAGTAAATACCAAAAAGGAAGTTGTCGAGGCTCCCATTCCATATATATTCGTAAACAAGCAACGTATCGTCCCGATGCGAGCAAAACCCCTGTAACCTGACAAGATTCTTGTGTTGAAGCTCTGCCAATAGCAGCACTTCATTGCGCAACTGATGCAAACCATGCTCAGTTGCTCCCAGAAGCTTCTTCACTGCTATTTCTTGCCCACCTGGCAGTACTCCCTCAAACATGCAAATTGTTTTTCAGTCAAGGCCCAAATTTGAATGCGCGATACATCGACTCCTTTTTTTCACTCACTTTCTTGCTTGTTTTCGTACCTTGTATACAACTCCATAACCACCTTCTCCAAGCTTATTCGCTTCTGAAAAGTTTCCGGTTGCCTCTTGCAGTGCCGGTAAATCGAAGATCAAGGCTCTCGCCATTTTCTTGAATGCTGGTGTCATGTGAAAAGCAAGAATGTTGTCAGCAAATGGGAAGTGCAGCCCTTGAATGGACGACTTTGCTAGATGGGAGATTCTACTCACGATTATCATCCTCGGCAGACTTGATCTTTCTCTTAAAGCGGATGAAACCGAAAACTGATAGAATCAATAACAAGGCAACAGAACAAGCAATGCCAGCATAGATTGCTGTTCCAATCCTTGTGTTTTCCTGCATAGTGATAAAAGTAGAAGATAAAAGGGTTTTAAATAGCTGGCTATGCCAAAGAGCGGCAGTCCTCCAAATCAGCTATAGCGGTGTTATAGCCGGCTATTGTACATGAGTACCATTTAGTTGCACCCTGCTTAAAAGCTATAGCGAGGCTATTGCCGGCTATTTAAAACTATAGGCATTATTGATAAATGCCTTGTTCAGATAAGGAGAGCTACTACCTGCTGGATACTCGTTTTGTGGTAATAGAAATCGGAGAGGTGAGCTCTCTTTTATCAAAAAAGAAAAAAAGGTGCTGCTACCTGCTCCATGGTCGGGAGTGACAAAAGGAGATGGCGGTGGCGGCGCCCGAAGCTGAAGCATTGGTTGGCCGTCGTAGATGGGCCGCACGCTGTACCTCAGGATGCACCACGCTGAACCAACCTCGATCCATCCGGGGTTAGTGCCGCCATCAAGGTAGGGCGTTGCCTCATCTTGGAGTCTCCGGAGGCAGCCGTCGCACTGCGCCTGCGCCAGGTTGGGCATGCACTGTGCGAGGCCGTAAATCTTGGGGTTGAAGGCCTCCTCGCCGGTGGCGAAGTACTTGCTTCTCATGGTGGAATTACTGCTCGGCGCCGGCGACGGGTACGACACCGCGTGGTTGACCACGGCGGTGAGGATCGCTCTAACAGCGGCGCCAAACCAGGCGGCCGAAACCGCCACGCTGGCCCGATCAGCGACAACGGAGAAAGTGATCTCACGGAGCTGCCACTGGTCCGCGCCGAGGAAGTCGAGGAAGCGCTGGACGGAGAAGCGCAGGACGCAGCCGTCCTCGTACATGGCGGCGCCCGTGTCGCCGGGGCAGCTCGCCTGCGCGTCGCCGAACGCCTTTGCCACGCACGCGCGGCAGGAGGAGGCATTCGCGTCGCCCCGGCAGAGGGCCATACCATATACCAGGCCGGGCGCCGTGCCGACGGCGGTGGCGAGGCCGTTTGGGGAGGTGGAGGCGTTGCCGGGGAGTCCCGCGGCGAGCAGCTTCCGGGTCGAGGGAAAGGTGCTGTTGGACGTCAGGGGGATGCCGTCGCACTCCACTGCGGCCGACTCAGCCGGCGGCAGCAGGTGGGCCGCGATGATCATGGCGAGAGCAGCATAGCCGGCAAACATCGCCGTGGAAGCGCGGGGGGGAGACTGGTGGACTGGCTCGTTTTCCTTTGGCACGACGGCGACGACGACGCATGATTTGCCATGGTTCTTTTTCTACGATCGAGTACGAGTGGGTGCTCAAGTGGCAATTCTCATCCAAAGGAGTCAAAGTTGATCGGCCGCCGCAATTTTGGCTGTGTGGTATCATGATTTGCAAGTGGACGAGCCATCAGCAGCCCTATCCATCAGGGCATCAGGAGTGTGCAAAAGATTGGGACCCGCATGAGCCCAACCCTTGAGATTTATCCGGTGGATCCGAAGAATTTTCATCACTCAAGGTACCTCTCACACTCTACCTCAGTTTGGTTGGTTGGAATCATGTATATTGTGTGCATACCGTTTGTTGGGGGTAGCAAGATCTAGTGCTAGGGTAAGTGGGTTTGATAGGGAAAGGGTTAAGGTTAGGGTTATCGTATTGGTTAAGGTTATGCTGACCGTTAAAGTTACTCCTCGAATTGTAGGTCGGCACCGATTGTCTTCTTTGACTCTTCTGCTGAGTCGGCGGTGAACCGTGAATGCATAGTCATTGAGGAAGCGATGAAGCCGTGGGTTGACGTTGTCGATGCGTTGAATGCCGCTTCGAGGGACTATTCAAAGTACTATTGTCCAACTGCACTAAAAATGTGTGTGAAGCTAAAGAGAAAGAGATGCGTAACCTCAAAGCGAATGAAATACTCCGTAGACGTGATCTTGCAAGAAAAATTGCATTGTGCTTAACAAGGGAAGAATTGCGTCAGTTTGCCTTGAATAACCTTGGCCAGGTCATTGACTGGGTAGTTAAGCAACCATTAGCACCGATGCCGAGGCAGGCTTCCCGATGGGCTTGGGTCTGTCAAAGGACGGATGTTGTTTCATGCAACCCAGGACCGTACGACAAAGATATTGTGTTGCATACTCCTCCAAAGCGTCGTGGAAATTATGACCGCATAAAAAATAAAAGGGGTTGAACGGGGTGATGTTGTAGTGTCGTTTGAACTATAATGGACACAACCCCTTATCAGTTTCTATATGTACTTTAGTTGAACTCCGTATGTGTTATGTAATCTTTGTCATTTGAACTCCATGAGAACTTTGTGTCGTATGTCATTTTAAGTACGCTATGGTGTGCGTTTGTTCTATGTCATTTGATTTAAGTTATGTTTTGTTGCATGTCATTTGAAGTAAGCTTAAAAAACATAATATTCATGTAGGATGAAAAACAAGTCCAGGGTGCAGATAACTCACAAATGGATGGTCAAAAATTCATGACACATTCAACTCGTAGTTCATTACAAATGACGAGAAAAGCAATTCTCCCATGCACGGGATGTCCCGTGCATGTGAGAGTCGTTGATTTAATTTGGAGATCCGATGCCATGCAATGCATTGATTGTTTGATACGGCCGGTAGTTGGTTACGTCTTTATCTGACCACATGAATGCACACTGTTTTGGTTAGGCTCCACCATCCCATGCTTTTGCATTTTATTTCCAGGTTAAAATCTATTTTATCTTTTAAACCAAAGTACAATTTATGACCCGTTTGCATATTTGTGTTTATGACAACGAGAACTTTAATATGAGACCAATTTTTAATATATTTCAACAATTTTAAAATTGAAGCTATGAAAACATGGTGAACAGTGTTAAATTAATAAGAATCAGTTTGATACACATTGGTACACAACGTAAAATTATGATATACATAAGGAAAAATACAATTGTGCAAACAGAACATAAATCAAATTTTTACTTTGATATACATAAGGTGTCTATTTATTTGAATGAAACCGAGTGAGTAGACAAAACACTGATGATATTAGTGGGCCCACACAGCAATAAAAGAGGAGATGGATGCATGCACGGGAGGTCCCGTGCATGGTAGAAAATCCACTCTCTACAAATGACAAATTAATTAAGTCTACGACATAGTTCATGACACATAGCACACTTTCGTTCCATGGCAAAGTTCGCAATTTGAAGATATAATTCTCAAATAGCCGCGGAAGTGAAGTCCCTATTGGGTCACACGAGGCCATTTCCCATTCTTCTCACGTGCCTCATGCTCCTCCTGCGCATCGCGAGCCCTTGCAGGCTTTCTTGCCCTCTCCTCTTCACGAGCAACCTTCTCGTTGTGTGCCCTCTCTTCCTCACGCTTCTTTCCCTCCATCTTCTCCTTTTGACGATGATGTTCATCCTCGGCTCTTTGCAATGTTTCTTCCAACCGCCGCTGCCTCCTGAGACAATCTTTATATTTGTTCTTTTGGACATCTTCTGGCACTTCATGATCTATCCATGTGAAGTACTTGCAAAGAGGAGACGGTGACTGCATAGACAACAAGTTTTTGTCAGTAATATGAGTTGAAGTTGAAACAAATTTGAGAATACTAGTTTACTTGTCTAACAAACCGGTGGTAAGCCACATGCATTAGTTGAAAGCGCACGATCATGTGCATAGTTGGAACACACACAAAATCTTCTCCCTTCCGTCCATGACTTCTTCCGGTCGGTGGACATCTTCACATTGCAAACATCTCCACAACAACATGGTGGGGTTGCCCGGTGGTAAGTTCTCAAATAGCCGCTAGAGCACCAAGCACGAGCCGGCTCGGCCAGGCGAACTCGAAGCAAGGATCTCGGCTCTCTGCAAGCGTCCAACTATGAACTACTCCCTCCGTTCCTAAATACTTGTCTTTCTAGAGATTTCAACAAGTGACTACATACGGCGTAAAATGAGTGAATCTACACTTTAAAATATGTCTACATACATCCGTATGTTGAGTCCATTTGAAATGCCTAGAAAGACAAGTATTTGGGAACGGAGGGAGTATTATACAAAGAGCATAGACAAGTAGTGCATGCGGCAGTGAATGAGACAATATGCAATATTACAACTGGGCAACTTGGCGCACGGGACACATGATCGCAAGTGACGTTTTTCTATGCGTGACAAACTTCATGACTGAGACGATACACCGGGCAACTGGGGAAGCACGGGACAGACGGCTGCAAAAGCGACGTTTTCCATACAAAGACAACAATGTGTCTATCATGAAAAAGAAGCACCCGGCCCTGCCTCAAGCAGCGCTAGGTGCTGCATTGACCGGCGTCTTCCCTGGTCTTTTCCACACGTGTTGACAAAATGGTGGAAAGTAGCAGGAAGCAAGAGCATGGGGTTCTCTGGGTCTGATCCAGGCATGTACAGTAATCATACTGCCACTAGTTTCCTGCCGGCGAGCATCGGGTGTAGAAGACAAGAGAAAGGGCCCCGTGGCCGGGATACTGCCACTAGTGAGCATTTTGTCTTTTGGATTTAGGGGCAAGCTTGCATGTCCCTTCGGTGTATCAAAGGCGTCCCGACTAGACCAGTCCAAGTCCAAGTTAGGCACGGCCGGCATACATGCATGCTGAAAATTTGGTTGCAATATCGATCGTCTTACACAGATGTAGCAATATTTTTCTCCATGCTTTTAAGCTAGCGTTGGTGCCGGCTATAAATTCCACCACGCCCACGATCACTCACAACTCATCAGCTCGGTTGTCACCACCTTTGGACACTACCGAGAGCATCGATCGTGCTGATGACTCGCCTCCTCATCGTCCTCCTCGGTGCCGCATTGCCGCTGCTCTTCTCCCTTTCAGGTAACCGGGCAGCCGAGCGTTCTGAAATGAAATGTGTGTTTTCGAGGTTTCATACATGATAATGATGATGTTTGTTGGTGTACACGTACTACCTGTAGAGGGGGGCGAGGTGGGCGTGTGCTACGGGAGGGTGGCGACTGATCTGCCGGATCCGGCGTCCGTGGTGCAACTGCTCAAGAAAAACAGCATCACCATGGTGAGGATCTACGACACCGACCCGACGGTGCTGCGCTCGCTGGCCAACACCGGCATTAAGGTGACGGTGGAGCTGACCAACGAGGAGCTGCCTCTTGCGGCGGCCGACCAAAATAATTTCGCGCTCCAGTGGGTGCAGAGCAACGTGAAGGCGTACTACCCGTCTACGCTGATCAATGCGGTGATGATCGGAAACGAGGTGTTCAAAGAGGCTAGTCACCTAAACTCTCAGCTCGTCCCAGCCATGAAGAAGGTGCACGCGGCGCTGGTGAAACTGGGCCTGGCGGACGCCGTGAAGGTGAGCACGCCCATCGCGTTTGACGCACTCCAGACGTCATTCCCGCCATCCGCCGGCGCCTTCAAGGACGACATCGCGCTGTCGGTGATGAGCCCAATGCTCGACTTTTTCCGACAGACCGGTTCGTACCTCTCGGTGAACCTCTACCCGTACCTCGCGTACCTGAGTACTCCGGGCATCTCCATCAACTATCTCTTGTTCCGCCCAAACGCCGGCGTGAATGACACCGTCAGCGGGCAAACGTACTTCAGCCTCTTTGACGCCCAACTTGACGCAGTCTACTATGCAATGGAGAAGTTGCCATCCTCCAGCCTTCGCGCCGGGGGGATGAGGAAGCTCACAGCAGGGCCGGATATAACCACAGAAGCGCGAGTTTCAGAGGGCAGTCAGCCAAACCAGGGAAATCATGGCGTGGGAACCCCACAAAACGCCCAAGATTTCATGGCTGGTCTCACCAGCCAAGTGCTCCAGGGTACCCCCGCCGCAAATGGAAACAGCCCGCTGGCTGCCAGCGCCGTCCGCGGCACGCCGCACCGTCCCAACACTGATCTCAACGTGTACATCTTCGCCCTCTTCAATGAGAACAGCAAGCCGGCAGACGAGCAGAACTTTGGGTTGTTCTACCCGAACCAGCAGCCCGTGTACCCCAACCCGATCGACTTCGTTCATGGCGGCACCATCGGCGGGCCCGTGCTTGCAACCTATTGCGTGGCGAACGCGGCGGTCGGGGATCCGGCCTTGCAGGAGGCGCTGGACTACGCGTGCGACAACGGGGCCGACTGCAGTGCCATCCAGTCAGGCAATCCCTGCTTCGAGCCCAACACCAAGCTGGCGCACGCGTCATACGCCTTCAACGACTACTACCAGAAGAACGGCCGGGCCAGCAGCGCGTGCGACTTCAGCGGCGCCGGCACCATTGTCAGCCAGGCACCATCAGGCGCGTGCGACCCGAGCCCGAGCTGGTGCGTGGCCAACGCGGCGGTGGGCGAGGCTCGGCTTCAGATGGCCCTTGATTACGCGTGCGGGCACGGCGGCGCGGACTGCACGGACATCCAACCAGGAGCACGGTGCTTCGACCCCGACACCAAGGCCGCGCATGCGTCCTTCGCATTCAACGACTATTACCAGCGGCGTGGCCGGGTCACCGGAACGTGCGACTTCGCCGGCGCCGGTAACATTGTCCGGCAGGCACCAAGTAAGTTTTGCTCTTAATTTCAGAGTCTAGTTTCAAGAAAAGAAAATGTACGCCTCGGTTTGTTAATGGTGATTTCGTACGGGTTTGTTTGTTCCACTCTTTCCAGAGATCGGCAACTGCGTGCTGCCGTCAAGGGCCTGAAGCCGTGAACTGAAGAAACTGCAGCCAAGGCCAAGCTTTGCTACCTACAGATTAATCATTTGCTGTCAACAAATTCTAGTTTTCAACTGTAAAACTAGACATGTATGTATTTTCTTTTTGCCCTATGGATTACCATGCCAACCTTGTGTCTAGACTTTTGCTTTCAAACTTTAACTGATGGAGCAATATTCTAAAAATAAATAAAGACACATCACGTAGTGAGAATAATTACTTCCAAACCGATTTTCAATCCCTTTAAAGAGTAAAGTAGGAAAAAAGGGATGGAAACTGGGCCACCGCCGCGCCGTCCTCCCCCGGGGCGACTCGGGCAGCCAGAAACCTAGCCGCCGCCGCCGCCGCAAACTTCCTCCTCCTCTCCCTTCGCCGCCGCCGGGCTAAGCCCGGGGGCCGACGGTGGTGGCGGGGGATCTCCTCTCTCGCCCGTCTCCGGGGTGGGGCGGACCCCAAGGCGTGTGGTGGTGCGACCGATCTGGGATCTGCGGCGCGGCGGATGGCTGCAGGCGGCGGGAGGCCGGCCCGTCCTCGAACGGCGACGGCTTGGCGCGGCGGAGGCCAGGGCTGCGGGCGCTGCGGATGGCCCTTCGGGCGGCGGCGGCGGCCGGCTTGGCTGCGGTGGCGTGCATGCTGCCTTCAGATCGGCGACGGCGGCGTGGAGGGCCTGGTGGTTTCTTCGGCGGCACCTCCGATCAGATCTGTTCTGACCGATGCAGCTGGCGGCGGTGGTCATCTCTTTCGTCAGAGGTGGTCTGCCTGAGGCTTGGTGTTCGGATCTCGGGATCCGTCATCTGGCACCAGCTGCGAGTCGGGAAGACGTAGTTGCCGGTGAAAATCTCTAGAGAGAGTTTTGCGTTATTTCAAAGGCACCGCGAATTATGGAATTCACTACACTGGGCATCTAAAGGTGCTTGAATGGTATAGTGACTCAAACTGGATCTCATATGCTTATGAAATAAAGGCCATGAGCGGATATGTATTCACTCATGGAGGTGGCGATGTTTCTTAGAAGTCTTGCAAGCTGACCATCTTAACGAGGTCAACAATGGAAGCAGAGCTCACAACACTAGATACAGCTACGGTCGAAGCGGATTGGCTTCATCGGCTCATGAATGACTTGTCGGTAGTTGAGAAACCTGTACCGGGTATCCTTATGAACTGCGACAATCAAACTGTGATCGCGGAAGTGAGCAGTTCAAAGGATAACATGAAGTCATCAACACACGTTCAGAGAAGGTTAAAGTCTGTTTGAAAAATGAGAAACTCCGGAGTTATTGCATTGGATTATATCCAAACGTCTAAAAATCTGGCAGATCCTTTTACTAAGAGTCTATCATGTAATGTGATAGATAATGCATCGAAGGAGATGGATATGAGACCCGCAATATGAGTTGTTCACAGTGGTAACCTAGTCTATGTGATCGAAGATCCCGTGAATTAGATGTGGAAAACAAGTTGTTGGTCAACTAAGAGGAGATTATATCCTTACCATTAACAATACCACTCCATGAAGATGCAATACTCTCCTAATCTGCATGGCAGGTTGATGTATATTTTAATGTGTTCTAAGTGCTTATTGAAGCAGAGATGTTGTTCTGCAGAACATCTTTGAAGAACACACATATATGAGTCTGATTGTTGAACCTCGCAATATATGAGAGTAGGGTGCTCTCTAGTAAACTCATGAAAGGTCTAAGAGTATGACGCATAAGCTCCACCCGCGGGGAAGACCCACGGTAGCCAAGTATCGGTCAAGGCTTTGTGTGAAGCTAGATTCGCAAAAAACTTGCAGTTCAAGGCCCAGTCCACTGTTCAAGTTGCTTACTAGTGTAGCCTAGAGTTCTAGGTGGAAGTTCAACTTAACAGTCTCCACTGCAGTACCTGGTATATAAAACAGTGTTTTGGAACCAAAGGCAAAATTTGTGTGCCTCTCGGATCTTATGGGGGATTGCTAGAATTTTGTCTATTCTGGGCCAATCACAATAGCAGTTTTAGAAATTACTAATAAATCCTAGAGGCCCACCCAGCCTATTCATGCAACGCAAGAGGTGGAACTAAAGTTTAGTCCCACATCGTATTCAGGGAACCCATGGCCAGGATAGCTGTCGTCGTCCTCTTCTTCTTCATTGTCTTCCATCATAACCCCTCTTTCTCCGTGCTTGGTCCAAACATTATAGTGGGGCATGAAACCGGACTCAAACAGGTGGACGTGAATGGTTCTTGACGTAGAGTAAGTGTGACCATTCTTACAGTCAGCACATGGACAAGGCATAAAACCATCCGCCCGCTTGTTTGCCTCAGCCGCAAGCAGAAAAGTATGCATGCCCTCAACGAACTGGGGAGAGCATCGGTCATCGTACATCCATTGCCGGCTCATCTTCATTACACAACACCGAATAGACCAAATTAATACAAGTTCATACATAAAGTTCATACAACACTTGAATGCAACAAACAAATAACTCTCTAGCTAAAGCATTTAAATGCAACAACAAATGCGATCAAGATCGCAACTAAGGTAACAATTGATCCAACAGCATAATGATACCAAGCCTCACTATCGATGGCATATTTTCTAATCTTTCTATTCTTCAAGCGCATTTTCTCCATCTTGATCTTGTGATCATCGACGACATCGGCAACATGCAACTCCAATTCCATCTTCTTCCCCTCAATTCTTTTCAATTTTTCTTTCAAGTACTCGTTTTCTCTTTCAACTAAATTTAACCTCTCGACAATAGGGTCGGTTGGAATTTCCGGTTCACATACCTCCTAGATAAAAATATCTATGTCAACTTGATGGGCATAATTCGTCATAAACACGAAATGCAACTAATAGTTTTAAAAAAGAATATACCACATCCGAATCATAACAAGGACGAGGGCCGACGGGGACGGATATCAAAACCATGGCACTATGTATAACAAACAACGTACGGGTAAGATAATTATTACATGATTAACTATATATCCAAATCACACAAACATCAATTTTTTATATAAAGTTACATGAACAAGAGGCTCACCACAAGGTGGTGCCGGTGACGGGACGGTGCAGGCGATCGACGGTGGTTACGACAGAGATTTAGAAGGCACTAAGTAAACCACACCTACATATGCAAACTAAGTGTTATTTTTGACCTCAAATTGCATATAAATCAAATACTAGCACATATATATATTTCCTCCCAAATTACTAAACTCACAAATTAGTAACTATACAAAGCATAGGAAGAGCTAATCTAGCAATGAGAGTTGAAAGGACAAAGTTGCTAACCTTTGTGATCATTTGAATGGATGGGGGCCTTCAAATCTTGACAAATTTTGGGTAAAATTTGTGAGGAGCTCGAGGGGAAAGGGGAAGAACAGAGGAGAAGTGAGGGGAAAGGGGAAGAACAGAGTGGCTCGGGTGGACGAAGGGTTTATGTACGTCGACTTATAGTACCGGTTCGTGACACGAACCGGTACTAAAGGTGCTGGAGGGGGCCCAGACTGACAACATCCTGCCACCACCCTCATTAGTACCGGTTCGTGGCACGAACCGGTGCTAAAGGTTAGCCACGAACCGGTACTAATGAGAGCGGCCCGGCTAGCCGTTGGAACCGGCACTAATGTATACATTAGTGCCGGCTCTAATACAAACCGGCACTAATGTGCTGCACGTTTGACCCTTTTTCTACTAGTGACATGTATGAGGATGGAAACAAGAGGGACATCCACGCGCGCTCCTCCTCCGCTGCCCACCTCGCCCCGCCCCGCCACGCCACGCCTCGTCACGACGCACCGCGGGTTGCGGGAATGAGCCGATGTCTAAATTTTTGCCACGCACGACGGGTATACGAAAAGTCGCACGGGAGCTGAAACGTTTTTCTGTAGTGGACACTGAATCCGAACGACTCGCCTCTTCGGCTGAAATCTGTTCGTTTCGTCTCCCTCGTTCCCTTCAGCTCCCGGCGCAGCCTCGCGCCTCCTTCTCTTGCGCCTATAAAAGGGAGGTCGCTCCTCTCAAAAAGACGCACCAGAACTTCTTCTTCCTCTCGCCACAAGTTCCTGAACACTGCGCTGCTGCTACGTCCTTCCCCATCCCGGCTTACGGCATGCACCGCAGGTCGGGACAGTAGGCCTCCAAAACCGCACCTCTTTGAGTCCTGTACGAAAGAAGGGTGATAAGGTTATTGAGGAGCGCTTCGCGCGACTACTGACTTCTTCGTTACGGACGCCCCGGACTCCGAAGACTACTTCCCCGACGACGAATTCTTCCCCAACGTCAACAATCTCCTCGACGACATGGCTGACGAGGATGTCGACCCCAAGTCCAGTGCCTCCGCTACTGCTGTCTCGTACATGTTCTTGCTCTTTCTGTTAGAGGCGTGGTACATGTTCTTGCTCTTTCTGTTAGAGGCCCTGCCACGATTCCTTGTTCTAGTGTTTGCCCTACATATGTTAGGTTCTACTTCATATATGCAACTTGCTATACTGTCTTCTCTACACATGATCTTCTCTTTGTCAGATCGCATGACTTGTTTTATCATTGCTATATTAGTCATGGTTTATCTAGTATTTCTGTTAATAAAATCATTCGGTAAATTGCTCATATTTTCAACCCTTGCTTCGGACAGAACGCTGTTGTGGAACTGCCGACGGGGAAGCAGGCGCCCATGCAACTCAAGAAGGGAGCAGAGGGGCTAGGGCGCTCCACTGAAACGGCGCTCTTTAGGAGCCACCAGTGGCGAGGTGCGGCAGCGGGTGCGGAGTGATTTGGGGACATTTTGGGGACAACGGCAAGGAGTAGACGTGGTCATAACTAGCAGCCTAGCAGAAGGAGCCAGCTGAGTGTGAGAGCCTTTTTAAAGCATTAGAATTTGAGAACATGGGTGATTCTATCAAACTTCCAGATCAAAATTCGATCACATTTAAAGAGTTTATTCAAATGCATTAAGAAATTCGGCATCGATCAATTCATGAGCAGCAATAGGAAGTTTCGATTGAGCGTATGTGAGCGGTTAACGGGGACAACAATGTTTAAATGTAATATTTGAATTTTTTAAATTTCAACTACTACTGCATTCGAACATTTGAATGTGTGTAGTCTTTGTACGAGGCTATTTGAATGTCTGGACTAAAAGAAAAATATTAGGAAACCGGATGTATGCAAGCAGCGTTGGATGGCCGGCTCCCACATACATGTTCGCGAATTGGTCCCCTGTCAGCAGAGGGATGCGGGAGAAAATTTGCGAGTTGGCTTTCAAGATGTCGGTAGTTGGCCAAATTAAAATGATCGATTGCTTACTGGTTTCTTGCAAATGAAAACTAAAATGATCAGTTGCTGATTAGCAATCATTTATTCCTCATAGGTATGGAAGACTACCATGATAGCTAGAAGTGTGTGCACACCCCCTCTTTACGGTTGGCAAGTGAAGTTGTTGCTATTAAGTAAGATCTATGATCGGTTCTGCACTGACGGGATCGAGACGCTTGACCCGCTGCTTGAATTGGCGCCGGCGTTTCTAGAGTAGAACGCCGGCTTGGACGGAGCCGGGAGAGAGAATGTGTCGCTGCCGAGCATCATGGCCACCGTGGACATCATCGGCCGGTCTGTTGGGTTGCCCTGGATGCACAGAAGCCCGACATGGATGCACCTCAGCGCATCGCTCTCCGACTCCGAGAAGCTCTTGTTCATGCACGGGTCTAGCATCTCCAGTACTGTTCCGGCCGTCCAATGCTCCCATACCTGCACGGTTTGTAGGATCGATGACCAAAGCTGCACTGCAGGTTAGTTAGTCAGACATTCAGATAACAAGCACGTACGGTCGTCAGGAGATCCTGAGATTGTTGGGAGTTGTAGCTGTCAGTATTCTTCCTTCCCGTCACGATCTCGAGGACCAACACGCCGAAGCTGAACGTGTCTGATTTCGCAGAGTAGTTCCCGCGCATCACGTACTCCGGCGCCATGTATCCACTAAACAACCAATGAGAAGAGCTGATAGTGAGCGACCTACTGCTGGAAAACTTACTGTCTTTCATGCTACTACTTACTGTGTGCCGACGATGCGGTTCGTCACGCCCTGTGTCTGGCCTCTCCCGAAAATTTTGGCGAGGCCAAAATCTGAAATCTTGGGGTTCATGTTCATGTCTAGCAAGACATTGCTCGCTTTGAGGTCACGATGGACTACTTTGAGCTGAGAGTCTTCATGGAGGTACTGCAAGCCTCGAGCGACTCCGTTTATGATCTTGCACCTTGTTTCCCAATCCAGTTGTTGACGTTTCTCTTCATCTGCTTTTTCATCAAAATAATTAGAAAATAGTATTAAGATCAGTGTGATGTTACATTCTTATTTCAATCTGTGGAGAAAATGGAGAATAGAATCATGGCTGGACTAGTTACCGAAAAGGATCAGGTCAAGGCTTCGGTTGGGAACAAACTCATAGATGAGCAGCCTCTCTTGTTGCTCCAAGCAGACGCCGACCAGTCTTACAAGGTTCTTGTGCTTCAGCTTTGCAACCAAGGCGAGTTCATTCTTGAGCTCCTCCACACCTTGTGTTGAGCTCTTGGAGAGTCTCTTCACAGCGATCTCATCGCCGTTCAGGAGAGTACCCTGAATAAATTGTATGAAAGCTTTAGCTAAACCACAAAATTTTCAATGCTATGCATAATTGCCTGCTGGCTTCAAGATAGATAGGATAGTTCAGTACCTTGAACACGGGGCCAAATCCGCCTTCACCAAGTTTGTTGTTCTCTGCAAAATCCCCGGTTGCCGCTCGCAAAGTTGAAATGTCAATTAACATTGACTCTACACTTTCGATGTCTTCTGCTTCATCGATGGAATAGTTTTGATCTGTTTTAATATAAATAGATGCCGATGTGAGTGACATAAGTGCATAAAATGTTCGTTTTATTTTAGGCCCTGACACTGGCTGTAGCTGGAGAGTTTTGCCTGACACACTGAAATGTATACCTGGTTGCTTTGTCTTTGTGAATGCCTGGCGCCGCCTCCTCCTCCATGTAAAGAGCCAAGCGACGAGGTTTATGGCTGCTATCGTGGGCAACAGAATTATAAGTACCATGCCAGGAACACTGTACTTTCTCCCTGTGAATTTGGCAATTTAAGATAACTGGTGTCAGGTAACTATATTTGAGTTGAATAAGAGGTTTCACAAAATTGTAGTTTGACCCACGTCCGCTAGATGAAAAATAGTGTAGAGCGGCAGGGGAAGGCGAGTAGAGTAGAGGAAAGCAGAGGAAGAAGAGCAGAGGAGATGCAGAGCGAAAGGAGAGTAGCAGATGACAAGTTAAACACTCACCCTCTGATGTCGCCGATGCAGGAGCCATGGGCACTACGGCCGGCGCCTGCGCTCCAGATCGCGCCGGCAGCTTCACGATCACCGGGCCATTCATGAAGGGCTTGGTCTCGTAGCGGAAGCTGCATCGGGGAGCAAGAAGCCTGCCGCCGATACTGTCCGTGAACTGCAACGGCAGCTGAGCTAAGATCTGGGCGAGGCAGTCCCGGCACCGGCCCGGCCTCAGGTCCGGGGTGCACTGCGCCCAGCTGTACACCTTGGGGAACTCCCGGTCCAGGTCGGCTTGGCCGGTGGCGTACCGCCGCGTGGAGTTGTACGCGGCGTAGTCGGCGGTGGCGTTCAGGAGCGTGGCCACGGTGCGCTGGTACCGTCCCGGCTCCGACGTGGCGTTCCCCGAGTTGCGGACCGTGATGCTGAGGTCCAGGCCCATGGGGCCGGAGTCGTCGGCGGAGAGGAACTGGACGTCGGAGTAGCGGAGCATGCAGGCGTCGTAGTAGATGACGGCGTCCTTGGAGCCGGGGCACACGTTCTGGAGGTTGGCGAAGGCGTTGACGAGGCAGCTGGAGCAGGCCCTGGAGCTGGCGTCGCCGCGGCAGAGCGCGAGGCCCGTGACCTTCTCAGGGACGGCGCCGGCCTCGGCGGTGGCGAAGAGGTTGGGCGACGCCGAGGCGTTGTTGGGGAGCGCGGCCCCGACGAGGTTGAGGTTGGCCTGGTACTCGCTCTTGTCCTCGTATTCGCCGCTGTCGCCACACACATACCACGGCTCTCCTGCGGCGTGGCCGCCGGAAGCGAGCAGTGCGAAGGCAAGGACGAGCACAGACAGGGCGAGACGGTGGGCCGCCATTGAGCAGAGCAGCACGGTGGACGAGCAAAGGTAGCTTTTGAAAACGGGGAAAATTAATAGCAAGTTGCCGACCATGGCGATTGGCAGTTGGCACTAGCTAGAAGCCGCCATCCACTCACTGCAACTCGGGCCGTGTTTAATTTCTCAAAGTTTGCGTATAGCAGCTTCACCTTTAATTTCCTTTGCTTTAACATTTTATGCACAAATTATCTCATTAACAGTTTTTAACTTAGACTGTTCTATTTCGCGAAGTTTTGCTGGTTCTTACCCCATTTAGGGAATAGTTTGCCAGTTTAATGATCTACTCCCTCCGTCCCATAATATAAGAACGTTTTTAGCACTACACTAGTGCTAAAAACTTTCTTATATTTTGGGACAGAGGGAGTATCCCATAATTATCATCTGTAAGTACACATGGCATGGTTAAAAGGGAGGTAGTACCCCCTCCCACTATTGCCGATTATCATTTCAGTTGGAGGGCAGTGTTCACGTTATAATATATGTTTCTACGTTACAAAATTTGAATCAAGTATAAGATTAGTGTATTTAAGTCATGTAATTTTCAACTGATACAACATTTGGGATCATCGACAAAAAAATATTGTAGATCTAATGACTATTTGGTTCAACAAATGGTGTATCTTCTAGTATATTTTTGCCGTAAAACGTACTTTTGTGCCGGATTTGGTCCCGAAGCAGGTCAGAGCGGGCACTCCGGGTAGGCAGGTGCAGTCCGGGAGGTGCTCGTGGAGGTGTTGGGGCGACACGGTTGTCTTGGTTGGGCGGCCGTGTGATCCAGCTAGCTGACGTTCTGCGGGCGACCCGGATCTGGTTCGTGGTGGTGGACGACGGCCGGCGGTGCTCTGCTATGGGGGGTTGACTTGGTCCACGTTGGACGCCTTCGCGTTGTGCCCCTCTTGCTTGGTGCTTGTTGTGGCATCAGTCTGAGGGTTACCGTCCGGACGTTGTTGTTTCGTCGTACGGATCGGTGCCAATGACCATGGACATGGCGGCGTTCGAGCATGCTCGGCGGTGGCCGTCGGCAATCACTGGGTTGTCCCCCCCCCCCCCCCCCCCGGTCCACCAGGACCGGCTAGGGACACAGGCGTGGGCGTTTCCTACTGTGGAGGTGTCGACCCAAACCCGGTGGCTGATGCCGGGCTGGGAGTGAAAGGTGGCCCCTTTCACTCTTACTACTGTGGTTGGGTGGTCGAGACGGGGATGATCGGCGGTGCCCAGGGGCAATGCCGGGATGGCGGTCCCGGATGGTGGGTTCCACGGTTGGCTTTCCGGCATGCTTCGTGGTAGTAGTGGTGGCTTCATCTCTCGTTCGTGTGGGCGACCAGGGAGGTAGCGGCGGGAGGTTCATACTTGCCCTGGCAGTGCCCAGATCTGGGATGGACAAGCTGACCCTCGTTGACGTCATGGTCGAGACTCCTCTTCGTGGTGCAGGCATGTGTCCAAGTGAAAGCTCCGTGCTTCTGGCGCCGGCGTCGGCGACGCCCGTGGGTGCCGCTTGCTTCTTCAAGACGGCATCGTGGATCTCGTCTCTGTGCCAGGGCTCACGGTGAAAACCTTTGTCTGTTCTCAGACTCGGCAGCGGTGACGCTTCGCGCCGTCACCCTCTTGGGGGAGTTGTCATTGAGCTCAAGGGTCTGTGTCCGGGCCTCGGCGAGGTGTTAGCATGTTCTAGGCTCATGTTGTATCTTTTTTTATCTGCCTTGTAAGGGGACCTCCCCATCATATGCCGTGTATTTTGGTCCGTTGCTTTATAAAGCGGGGCAAAAGCCTATTTCGAGAGACTTGTTGGTTGTGTCCATCACACTAACAGAGGCTATACATTCTTTCAAGTTTCAATATGGTTGTATCACCTCAGTATATATCAATTCAATGAAATGTCCTTCAAGAAAATTGACGCTCTTCTGGGTTGAAAAGTAGACAATTGACCGGTTGCAGATGGAGGCCAACCTCCAACTATGAAGGTCAGCATGCTCGCTTTATTTTGCAGTTCGTGGGAGGTACGGCGACTTTACTATAACGTTTTCTTTTTGACTGCGATCATTATACGGATAGTTATTATGACAATCAGCCCGATATGATAACCCGTTGATTTTAGGTGATGAATGTATGTCCACGTCCGTAGACCCGACGTGCTGCTAGTGGCTATCTAGCCATACCACTGAGTTTGTGTGCCCCAGACACGGCAAGTGGCTAGGTTGGGGTCTCAGGTCTTAGATGTTAGGCCTGGCTGCGATGTCTGTTTGGTATTAGGCTCAGCCTATTTGTGCCCCTTCATCAACTGGATAGGTGTAGCGACAGTTTGTTGCTTAGACAGTGGCTTTAGTCTTACTGTTGTACTCCCTCCGTAAACTAATATAAGAGCGTTTAGAATACTAAAGTAGTGATCTAAACACTCTTATATTAGTTTACAGAGAGAGTATGACTTTGTAAGGTCTCGTGAGAATAATTAATAAAGTGGCCGTATGCATCGTCCAGATGCAGAGGCCGGGGATCATCCTCCTTTTCTTTTAAAAAAAAAAGCCATACCACTGAGCTTGGACTTTGGAGTCCACATAGTCTGCCGGCCGAGCCGGCACGCTAGCAAACCATTGGAATCCCCAAGTGGCATTCGGTGTCATCGTGTAGACGCAGAGGGGAGACCCATGCGGTCAAAGTCCTCAAGACAGGCGGCTACGAAATCATCCGTCAACCAAATCTTTTCACAAGTGTTTAGAAATCATCTTTGGCTGGACCTCGCCGGCGACGACCCATACGACACCGCGATGCAAGTTGCTGCGTTCCGTTTTGGCCGTCTATGCAGAAACGGCCGGATCATTGTTAAACAAGTCACATCGTCGTCCACTAGACCACGGGCACGGCTGCGCATCTTGCCGAACAATGGATTACTAATTCTTCAGCCGGTACTTGGTCTTCACATAATAAGATGCTTAACTTTGGCACGGACGGCTTTGCCACTTGCGCGGGCGGCCGATCAACTTTGACTCGTCGTTTGGTTTCCACTCGATGACCCACTCGTGGAAAACTGGCGCGTCGAGGGTTGTGGTGGAGCCAATGGACTGGTTTGTCTCGCCGGGTAGGCTGAGCATGGTGGTGGGGGACATAAGGGCATCTCTATGCGGACCCTTTTAAACTGCCCGTATATGTTTAGACTATGTGGACCGGACGTGCTTTTGTCATTCAATACGGTCCTGTATCCGTCTGACAGCCGGTCCAAAAGTCTTTTTTTTCCCACAAATCAGGGGAGGGGCTTTGCGGACGTCCGAACCGCTGCCACACACGCGTCCTGGCAAACCCACCCACCGCCACCCCCATCTCCTATGCTTTCTATCCAACGCATGTGCTGCTTCTCGCCCCGCATTCATGCCGGTCCAGAGCACGCAGTGGCCGACATGGATGCCGCGTGATGTGACCGGACGTGAGGGTGGCACTGACAAACACGACCTCTCGGGCGGCGGTGTTTTGGAATGCGTTTGCTTCTCTTGGGTTGCCTTTGTGGACTGCTCGTAACAAATTTATGACTGAGCATTTCTTTCCAAAATTGTCATACTAACTAATTGTTTAAAATGGTTGTCTTTATTCAGCAGTGGAGTCCTCGCGCTAAAGCTTTGGATGTTGATGGTGTTGCATTGATGGTTTCCAAGATCCGTGCCTCCACTATCACCCAATATACCCCCTGACCCTCTGTGGAGAACCGTTGCAAAGTTTATGTGTTTATTGTCAGGCCTACGCTGATCGTTTAGGATTTGTACGTGGCTTGTTTGCCGTGAACTGTTTTATCTATGCCTTCCTGTTGAACCTTTTTCTAAACCTTGCCGTGATGTCTCTATTTATAAAGTCGGGGCTCCTGTCTTTTCTCTAAAAAATGAACACGGTGGCTCTACATGTTTATCCATACATACCAATACACACGTGTCTAGCGAGTCAATAAAAACCACACTTTGGCAGAAATGCATGTATGTAGCGAGTGCACAACACTATTTAGTCACTGACTCAATAACATTGAAAGTAAGAAAGTAAGAGTTATTCGGAATCACTATTTAATAAAAATCAATAGCTCAGGTCTGTTATACACTTTTAGTAAAAGAGAAGGTAAGAGGGCCTGTGCTAAAACTGCTCAGAGAGTCAAACTCTTTAATTTTCAACTCAAAACATGTTAATTTTGCTAAGTTGACGTGATGCCCAAGTTGTCGCTAGCCTTCTTGGCGTAGAACGCCGGCTTAGATGGGGCAGAGAGAGGCACGGTATCGCTTCCGAGCATCATGACCACAGATGACATAAGTGGTCGATCAGCCGGGTTTTCTTGAACACACAGAAGCCCTATATGGATGCACCTTAGCACGCCGCTCTCTGAGAAGCTGGTGTTCATGCACGGATCCATCATGTCCAACACCGTTGTGGTCATCCAACGCTCCCACATCTGCACCATTTTTTGAAGCCATGAGCTTAAAAGTCAAAGTGCATGTTTTCACCAGTTTTTTCTCTAATTAACCAGAAAGCTCTTCTTAATTAATGAAATGGATAAATCTTTGCCTCGTTAGAAAAAAACTGTGGCCAACTAAGTGGTTAACACGTTGTTCTCTAGTAATAATGGTGATTAGATATTCGAACAACAAGCACATACCACGTTCAGAAGATCTTGAGATTCCTCAGAATTACTGTAGTCGTTGTTCTTCTTCCCCGTTACAATCTCAAGAACCATGATGCCGAAGCTGAACGAATCAGATTTCACGGAGTAGTTCCCACGCATCATGTACTCTGGCGCCATATATCCGCTGTAAGAACATGATGAGGTACGTCATATTTAGGCAACATACCACTTGGATTAGCCTGATATAAGTGTTATGGTACTTACTATGTGCCGACGACACGATTCGTTATTCCATGGGTCTGGTCTTGCCCAAAAAGTCTCGCAATTCCAAAATCTGATATCTTCGGATTCATATTTTTATCAAGCAAGATGTTGCTAGCTTTGAGATCACGGTGGACCACTCTGAGCTGGGAGTCTTCATGGAGGTATTGCAATCCTCGAGCAATTCCACTAATAATCTTGTACCTCTTTTCCCAATCCAGTTCTACATGTTTCTGAGCATCTGCTTTTCATTATTAAAGTAAATGGATGTAGAATGTATTAATGTCTAATATGCAGAGAGAAGGAGGCCCTAATTGACTTTGAGCATGATTCACTTGCAAGTACCAAAAAGGAAGAGGTCGAGGCTTCGGTTAGGAACAAACTCGTAGACAAGCAGCCTCTCTTGTTGCTCCAAGCAGACGCCAAGAAGTGTTACAAGGTTCTTGTGCCTAAGCTTTGCAACCAAAGAGAGTTCATTTTTGAGCTCCTCTACTCCTTGTGTTGAGCTCTTCGATAGTCTCTTTACTGCTATTTCGTCACCGTCTGGAAGAATACCCTAAAAGATCAAACCAGAGTTATGCTCAATTAACGAAATACCAATATAGTTGGCAATTTCAGTAGAGATATGTCTATTTAGCACCTTGTACACGGCACCAAATCCGCCATCACCAAGCTTGTTGCTATCTGCAAAATCCCCGGTTCCAACCCGCAAGGTTGAAATGTCAATCAACATCGAGTCTACACTTTCATTGTCCTCCTCATCAGCGAAATAATTGGGATCTGTTTAACGGTCAATATCAAAGTCACAACGAGAATAGATAACCTACGTCGCTTTGGGTCCTTTCAAAACTTTCCCGTTGTAAACTGGTGAATTTTGCACATACCTGACTGTTTTGCTTTTGATAGTGGCCGCTTCCTTCTCCAGAAAAAGAAGCAAGCCACAAGGTTTATGGCAGCTACAGTAGGCAGCAGAATAATAAGAACCATGCCAGGGACACTGTATTTTCTACCTGTGGATTGAGCAATGTACAATAAATATGTCAGGTCAAATGGAAAACATGTGTTAGAAAAAGGTTTTTTTTTTCATATTTCTCTCAAAAATTTGGGTTGCTATCTCACTTGGTTTGTAAATGTAAACCTTTTTTCTCTAGGCCCTCTAACTCGACAGTATTTTCCACATGGCTCCTTTTTGTTAGAAGGTAGGTACAGAAAAGTTATTAGCGTGCTTCAAAATTTGGCAAAGTTTGACACTGAATGGTTTGCCAAAGTCTGATTGGCCGTTGCCAAAGTCTGGCAAAGTCTGGCATTAGCGTACCACACTGATTGGCCGTTGCCAAAGTCTGGCAACACTGAATTGTTTGCTGTCGATCACTGTGCCAAATCGTTGGTAAGGCAAATGCAAGCATGGTAGGGTGAAAATTAAAGCTCACCTTGTGTGGATGCCGTCGCCGGCGCCGGTGTCAAACCCGTGGGTACCGCAACAGGCGCAGGAGCAGGCCCTGGTGCTTGGGTGCTCGGTGATGGTGCTGGCAGCCGCACCATGACAGGGCCATCAAAGAAGGAATAGGTCTGGTACCTGAAGCTGCACCTGACCTGAAGAGCTCTGGCTCCTGTACTGTCCACGAACAGCTGCGGCAACAACACCATGATCTTGGCGAGGCACTGCTGGCACTGCGGCGCGGTCAGGTCTGGCGTGCACTGCGCCCAGCTGTAGATCTTGGGGAACTCCCGGTCGAAGTCGGCCTCCCCGGAGGCATACCGGCGCGTGGAGTTGTACGCGGCGTAGTCCGCGGTGGCGTTCACGAGCCTGGCCACGAGGCTGTTGAACTGGCCCTGCTCGGATGTGACATTTGTGCTCTCCCAGTACCTATACGTCCGCGCCGCCACCGGCGCGGGGTCGCTGGAGGCGTTGGAGTAGTGGAGCGTGCACGAGTCGTAGTACATGGTGGCCACCTTGCTGTAGTCGCACACGTTGGGCAGGTCCCGGAAGGCCTGGGCGAGGCAGCCGAGGCAGGACGTGGCGTTGGCGTCGCCGCGGCAGAGCACGAGGGCCCAGACCTTGTCCGGGGCGGCGCCGGCCTCGGCGGTGGCGAAGAGGTCCGGGGACGCCGAGGCGTTCTTGGGGAGCGAGGCGGCGAGGAGGTTGATGTTGGCCAGGTACTTGCTGCCTGCCGCGAATTGGTCGTCGCCGCAGTCCTGCCACGGGTATCCCGCAGCGCCGGGCACAAGCAGGGCCGCCACGATGGCCGCGGACAGGACGAGCCGGTGAGACATCATCCTCGGCCTTGTGGTGCGCATGGTTGTTGGAACGTACTACGTTTTGCAGGCGCGCGGGGGGGGGGGGGGGGGGGGGGGGGGGGGGGATTAAACTTGGTGGTGCCTGCCTACTGAACGTCCTTGTCGACGACTATGGCAACTGGCAAAGCAAGTCCTTGTCCGTTCTCTGCAACTAGCATTCACATCCCCATCGCCCGTGACTGAGAAGTACTTAGATCAAAAACGCTCTTATATTACGGGATGGATGGAGTAGCAATCTTCTGCCATTGAAAAGAGATAACTGGGCGGGTGAACTTTCTCCGTTCCATTGAATGTAGTCACAAAAGGTGCCTCGGAGTTCAGTTGAATTGAAGCGATTTTACCAGTTTGGATGCGCATAACTCACCATTCCGCAAAGCCATATGGAATGTAATGCTTCAAGCGAACCAAAAACCGTGCGTCAAAGTCCAATGTGTATGTGTCGAGTCAAAGTTTATACTATACTATGCTATCTATCTATTTGCTGCTGCTGCTGCTGCTACTACTATTATTATTAAAGAAAAATGTTAACGTCCACACGGGTGGGCTGAGACCACTTCGTCCGAACGCCCTCTCTTCCGTTAGATGCGTTGCATCAATCTTAAAGCAGGATGCACAGACACGTCAGCAGTAGCGGTCGTGCGGGCTGTTTGGGTCCACGCCCGAACGTTGTCCTCTCCTCGCTCACTCACTCCCACCCTTCTCGTTGACCTCCCCCCTCCCCACACGGAGCAAGTGAGCAGAGAGAGAGAGAGAGAGAGAGAGAGAGAGAGAGAGAGGATCCCGGCGATTCAGAGAGGATTCCGGCTCCGTTAGGTGGCCGGCGTCCTCGCCGGCGACCGCGATGGCACAACTCCCCTTCACCCCACCCCAGCGGCCTCCTCCCCCAATACTCCTCACTGTTTTCTCCCCCTTTTCTTCGCCAGATCTGAAGACGGACTGCCGGCATCGACCTGCCGTCATCGCCGAGGTCGGCGGGGTGAGGTCGGGTCTCGTTGTCTCCGCATCGAGCGCGCATAGCTCCGCCTCGATTCGGCACCGCGGCACGGACGAGGAGCCGACGGAGCAGGGGATGCTTATGGCTGAGCAAGCCATGGGCGCCGTCGTCCCCAACCCAGGCGACGGCGATGGCGCCAATCCCCTCCAACCAGCCCCCGCATCCAGCACGGGGTCGGCAGTGGCGGGGGTGGCACAGCGCGCATCGACGACGATGTGCAGACGCGCGCGGTGGATTGCTTCAGGGCGTGGAAGCGCACGGCGTGCCCGACATCTTAACCTCCCTCGCGCAGCAATTCCCATGGCTGGTGGCAGCGGAGCCGAGGCGGGCCACTACAGAGAGGAGTTTCGCCGACGGAAGGACGGCGTCGCGCGTGTGAGGCGGGCCGGAGCAGTGGAGGCGGGCTCGCCGCCGATGCTCTCCTCTAGTTCCTACCGTTGTCCTGCTTCCCTTGACTCCTCCGTGGTCACCAGCACGCCCCCAAGGTGAGATGCGTCTTACCCCTGCTTCCTTCCCTCAATATCGATATACAGAGGCATTGTGCCCTTTGAATTCGCGGCCGGCGACCATGGCCGGAGTTGCTACCATTTTTGCCATCTTAATTTTTGAAGAGGCAAGTTAGTTCAGCTGGCACATTTACCCTCATCCAGATGGTATAGTTGCCATGGCAAATTTACCTTTGAGCTAATTAGATTGTTTGTCATGTGAAAAAAAGTTACAGATTTGCCATGGCTAACTAGAGTGTTGGTCATGGAAAAAAATATAGGTTTTGCCATGACATAAATTTAGAACAGTTTGCCATGACATGATTTTACAACAATTTGCCATGGGAAAATGTTTAACAAATTTGCCACGGATAAAATAGCACAAAGAAATGATGGAAAATATTGCCATGGCAAATACACATTCAAATTTGCCGTGTTATTTTTATCAAAATGTCAAACTTTTTCGTTTTTAGTTGCCATGGCAACTCAACTTTTCAGATTTTCCATGATGTGTTGCCACAGAACTAACAAAAGGGTTGTGTTGCCATGTAAATATATGATGTGTTGCCATGTTTTTCTTTGCAACATGGCAATTTGAGTTCTATGAGAGCATGGCAAATGTAGTTTAATATGTTGCCATGTTCATGGCGATTTTTTTTGTGTTGTTTTACATACACGGCAACCTAATACCAAAGAAGATGGCAAGTCTTGGTTAAACGCCATGGCAAGTTTGAACATGCTTTTTGCCATCACAATTTTTGTATAATTTCACATTCATAGCAACTGTTTATACATAAGCATGGCAAATTTGATAAAAAAACCCACAAAAATTTGAATATGAATTTGGCATGGCATTCAAATATACATTTTTTTCCATGGCAAATTTGACAATTTCTTGTATTATTTCCGTTACGTGGCAAATTAATGACACCAAACATGGAAAAATTTGGTAAAATGCCATGTCAAAATTTGAACATTCCCTTGCCATGGCAACTATTCATCATTTTTGTAATATTTAATTATTTATATTAGCATTCCAAATTCGATAAAAAAATACATGGCATATTAGAATATGCATTGCCATGGCAATTCTGATCTTCTTTTCGTGTTGTTTCACAATTTGGCATGACATGATTTTACAACAATTTGCCATGGAAAAATGTTTAACAAATTTACCACAGATAAAATAGCACAAAGAAATGATGGAAAATATTGCCATGGCAAATACACATTCAAATTTGCCGTGTTATTTTTATCAAAATGTCAAACTTTTTCATTTTTAATTGCCATGGCAACTCAACTTTTCAGATTTTCCATGATGTGTTGCCATAGAACTAACAAAAGGGTTGTGTTGCCATGTGAATATATGATGTGTTGCCATGTTTTTCTTTGCAACATGGCAATTTGAGTTCTATGAGAGCATGGCAAATGTAGTTTAATATGTTGCCATGTTCATGGCAATTTTTTTGTGTTGTTTCACATACACGGCAACTTAATACCAAAGAAGATGGCAAGTCCTGGTTAAACTCCATGGCTAGTTTGAACATGCTTTTTGCCATCACAATTTTTGTATAATTTCACATTCATGGCAACTGTTTATACATAAGCATGGCAAATTTGATAAAAAAACCCACAAAATTTGAATATGCATTTGCCATGGCATTCAAATATACATTTTTTCCATGGCAAATTTGACAAATTTTTGTGTTATTTCCGTTACATGGCAAATTAATGACACCAAACATGGCAAAATTTGGTAAAATGCCATGTAAAAATTTGAACATTCCCTTGCCATGGCAACTATTCATCATTTTTGTAATATTTCACAATATTGCAAAATTATTTATATTAGCATTCCAAATTCGATAAAAAAAATACATGGCATATTAGAATATGCATTGCCATGGCAATTCTGATCTCCTTTTCGTGTTGTTTCACATAGACGGCAATTTAATTACACAAAGATGGCAAGTTTTGATAAAATAGCATGGTTAGTTTTGAACATGCTTTTGCCATGGCAATTTTTGTTTTTTTTATTATTTCACAATCATTGCAATTTTGGTAAAATACCATGGCAATTTTTAGCATGCTTTTGCCATGGCAACTATTGATCATTTTTGTATTTTTTTTTCAAATTCATGCTAATTTTTTTATATTAGCATGGCAAATTTGATTAAATATTCCATGGCAAATTAGAATACGCTTTTGCCGTTGCAATTTTGATCTTTGTTTTCATGTGTTTTATATACACGGCAATTTAATTAAACAAAGATGGCAAGTTTTGATAAAATACCATGGAACATTTTTTTTGCCATGGCAATTTTTGATATATTTTTTTATTATTTCACAATAATGGCAAAGAAATCATATATAAGCATGGCAATTTTGACAAAAAGTCCCACGGTAAATTTGTATATGCATTTGCCATGGCAATTTTAATCTTTTTTGTGTTGTTTGATTGGCACGGAAAAACATAAACGAATTTTTTAATCCATTTTTTTCTGCCCTGTGATACAGATGCAAATTGCCATGAACCTTTCCTTTTTACTTAATATAAAAAACATCTTTTTTGGACCATGGCAAATTTTGCTTGCAGGTACGACTGACATTTCTTCGGTTTGAACCATTGGGATTTTTTAATACTAGTTTGTTTGTCACTCTTATGTATTATGGCTAATTCATCTTTTTCCGTTTTCATAGGATGGTAAATATGGGCTTTATTATCACAACAAAACTGTGTTTTTATTTGTTTATCGTGCCATGAAAGTCTATGCATATTTTAATCTATGTATCATGATATATAGAACACTTTTTCAACAAAGTTGCCATGGCTCATGGCAAATATAGCCTATGCATCATGGAACTATAAAGTGTATGGATGATGATCTATAGAACATTTTAGTTCATGTCATTTTCCGAAACATATTATTTCTGCCATGACAATTTAATATGTTTTGGTAAACCCTGCCATTTTTTGTAAAAAGTAACATGATGGCAAGTCGTAAATGTAGTGGCAACTTTTCTGGAAATTCACATAGTTTTCCTACTTTTAAAGTTGTTGGATGGCATCATAGGCTTTTTTGTGACGTAAAAAAATCTAGGCTTTTTTTTCTTTACTAAGCTTGTAGGGCCCAATATAGAAAAGGCATGTAGGGCCGATAGGATGGACGTTTGGGTGGTGGCAGCGATGCCGGCGGGGAGAGCGATCGTCATTCGTTCGGTCCAGCTGCCTTCCTGCCACACATGTGGGCAGTCCAATGTTCGCCCACACAACGTCGTGTGGGCTGCCTGCGGGTATGCCACACAGAGTCGTGTGGTCTGGTGGGCATTATGCCACACGTGTGGCAGTTATCGGGACCCTTATTAAATTATCTCAGTCGTTAGTTTTAAATATTGACGGCTGAGATTTAAAATATATAGCGTTACATACAAATATCAAATATCATGATGCACAAACAGTTTGACATGTCTCCTCCAAAATACAAAAGTTTGACACGACTCATATGCCTTCCCTTTAGAAAAAGGAAGGTGTACGAGACAATCATCCATAAGCATAAGTTTGGTATTGCAAAATACAGCAGGCAACTACTCGCATGTGAGAGTCCCAACACTAGGGCTGCAAGAAAAGCTTGAGACTCGTGAGCCACTCGAGATCGACTCGATTTTGGGCTTGATTCGAGATCGACTCGAAAAGAAACGAGCTGAGTTTGAACACTTTATGTAGCTCGACCGAGAAACGAGCCGATCTTGAGCCAATATTAGCTCGCTCGATTTTAGCTCGATAACTCGGCATGATATTATTATGTTAAATGATAATGCCACATATTAAATGGAAATAAGATAATTTGTTACCATATATGATGTTCATTAATTTTCTTCATTTTATTGACTAGCAAACATGGAAGCTTATTTAAGTGTAGCTGAGATTTAGGCCTAATTATGGTACGTGATCGACTATGTGTTAAATATCCCGTTGTTTTTGGCAAAAGTTCCCAGCATATGCATCTTCATTTTCTTGTTTTTCATCCATGAAGACCACCATTTATTGCTAGTTGGCCCAATATACCAAGATGAGCCCTCCCGAGAATGACGAGATAGTCATAAACTTATAATTTTCACCGTCTCATTTAGCTCGAAGCTAGCTCGAGATCGACTCGAGATCGTTACAAGCTGAGCATGAGTCATGTTCTACAGCTCGATCATGAGCTTCACTCAGTCTGTGCTCGCTTGAATTTTAATATGAGTTGAGCTGAGGGAACACGAACTCGCTCGAACTCGACTCGTTTGCAGCCCTACCCAACACCCAACCAAAAGAGTCCGAGAACAAAAAGAAAGTCCAAGCACAATACGCATCCTCATCTAGACCCCCCCCCCCCTTTTTGTGTTAAAAAAACAACACGGATTCTTTCTTTAGTTAGTGCTTCACGTTGGGATAAAATATTTTCTATCAGATTAAAAAAGGAAAATAAATGTGTATGTACACAGCAAAAACTGGGGGGCCATTTTTTTGGCAAAATACTTTCATTTAAAAATAATAAAGATGTTGCCGGTAATAAATCATGCATGGACATCTCTTAGTGCAAATAATTTATATTTACATTCTCGCATTTTTCTTAGTAAAGAATCATGATGTATGTTCTTTTTTTATATTTTTTGTGATGGATCATGTATGTTCGAATTACAATGGTTGAGATTCAATATATCGACGGAAAGAATTAAGGCATGCAAATTCTTCAGTGTAAAGTAGCTATTCCTCATGAAAAAATAGCCTTGAGAAGGACACGGAAAGCATATACATTGTACATACACAAGATAAATACCCCGTACTGTTGCAAATATGAGGCGCATAAGTAAACATATTGTCAATGTCTTAAAACTTTGGCCACTATAAGATATGCACAAGTATAGTGATTGGACATGTAAAATCAACTTTCATTTTCATACGTTTGTGCCATACACCATTTTACTATATTTTTTATGCATCATAAATAAATATGGCGGCTAAAATTGTGAACTGGTAACTGTAAATAATCAACTGTGCCATATGTTTTGGAGCGGATATAACACTATATAACTCTATAATTAAATGGAGCAGATCGACACGTACACCATCATGAAAGAGTTACAAAACTATGAATATCCCGATCATTTGCACTGAATGACTTTGGTTTATAGTAGTAATTGAGTTCAAGGAGACTAATGGAGTGATAAGTGAATACCTATTTTTAGACCATGGAACAAAAGCTCGGTAGTTAGGGCCTGTTTGGTTCCAATAAGTCACCTTACTTATAAGTCAGGTGACTTAAAACCAGTGACTTATAAGTCATGCCTGTTTGGTTGTCACCTAACTTATAAGTCACCTGACACACCTCCCCCCACCAATCCACATCATGTAGGTGGTGGGACCCATGCAAAAGGGGGTGACTTATAAGTTTTAAGTTGGGGTGGAGCAACTTATGACTTATAAGTTGGGGTGACTTATAAGTCGGGTCTGTTTGGCAAAATAAGTCACTTTTTTCACTTTTCGACTTATAAGTTGGTGACTTATTTAAAACCAAACAGGCCCTTATTTCCTTCAGTCGACCTGCCCAACTATTTGGGCCAAGCTCCGCCTCTCCCTCCTAGTCAGAGCTCCATGCAAAGGATCGAGCCAAATAATGGGTGCAAAAATACAATGATGAGTCTTTCTAACAAAATTATCACTGCACCACGAACAAGGGCAAGATTTCCACACTTCTCAAGAGCACGCAAGGAGATGAGCGGGAGTTACTTACTAGATTCAGGGCATCTTTCTGGCATAGAAGTTGATCTTCATGCTTCACCTTGAAGTGGAGCATGGTGATGCCCTTCCATGACAGGGGTACCGATGACTTTAGTTCTGCCGTCAGCCATACCAGGGTCTCCTCGAAGGATGGGTGCCCCTTCGCAAATGACCTCCCTCGCTTCTTAACCATAGTTGCCAGCCTCACCAGATTTTCCCTCTCTTTTAGCTTTGTGCTCCACCTTTCTTTGTTTTGCTTGACGAATCCGGTATACCCTCGATGATAACAGGATTTTTTTAACACAGTATAATGAGCACCTTCAAAAGACCGAGCCGGCATATCATCTTGAAATTCACGAAGACACCATAGACACCTCGTCGTTGACGGGAACGTCTCCTCCCACTGAATGCGCATCGCCAAAAATCCTGAAATAAATTCAGGAATAAAATGCGAGCCGATGATAACCGTATTTGTTACTACCAACTACGCTGCATGGATAATTAGATACATACCGGATACGTGATACGGAGACACATCTGATACGTCAATATTTAAAAAATTAGGATACATGGATACATTTACGATATAAATGAGACACATATTACCATACAAAAAATATATTAAAAATGCGAAAATAAGGAGTTTTTATGAGAGGCGTATCTCTTTTATTCAAGTGATGAAGTCTTTCAGCTAATACTCCAAGTTTCATTTTGATCATATGAGATTCTAAATGGAAATATGGCATCAAAACAGAGTAAATTTATTAGTTGTAAATACAAATAAAATTAAGAAATAGTTAGATACATCATGCTTTTCCTTATCTAAAATGTGTCACAGCAGTATCCCACATGTATCAAATATTAGTTTATTAAAAAATGTAAATCAAAGAATACGTATCGAACTGTATGGAGGCAGTATCAAAGTATCAGGGCAGTATCCGTCATGCATTTTGAATTATCTGCGCAATGTAGCCTGCCAGTCCTCCCACATCTTTTTCTTTGTAGAAAGTATGCTTGTATTCAAATCACGAAATAATACAAAGTTCTTAACCTGTACAAGGACACCCTAACAGAATAACAAAGAGCATCCTAAAACAACCAGTGGAACACGAAGATGTATGTGTCATCATCCATGAACCTTGTGAGAACAACCTTGCAACACAAGAATCTGCATCCATATCCAAGCAAGTCATCATCTTCAACCACAACATAATCGCCGCCACACTGGTCCTACTTTTCTTTGCTCCGACGCCGAAAAGACACGGAGACACAAGTACAGCCGACACGCCCGCAACAGCCTTCACCATATGTGGCTTTGGGAACCGATAGATGTGCCCCTTCCATATGAAAGTGAACTAGGATCCGGTTCCGGCGCTGCGGCAGGGCCAATCGCCCGGGCCAAGCAGGACATCCCTCTAGCAGCAGTACAAAGAAGGAGGTAAAACAACATCAGAAAAATCATACCGATGAGGAGGAAGAATACACTACTAGGAAAATTGTTTTTAACGATGGTATATGTGGTCGTTAAAAGTCGGATTGTGGTCGCTAAATGTCTTTAACGACCACAATCTGCTGGTCGTAGTAGGCTCCGTCGTTAAAAATCTAACAACCATATTATGTGGTCGTTATTCTTGTAACGACGGGATGGTGTGTCGTCGTCAATCCCAAGGCAATAACGACCACTTTTGTCATCGTTAATAATGTTCTCAAGGTGACAAAACATGATTACGCCTCACCACTTTGATATCCTTCAGAACCACTTATATTCACTATGACTTTCATTTCAACAGTCAGTTGGTTCAACATCCAATATTTGAATATTAACGTCCACATTAATATAGAAACAAAAGAATTTGAATTGAAAGCACATCGCCTCTTTTATTAATCAAAGTACCAAAATTTCGACATACAATTCTGGAATTAAAATATCATTTATAAAATTGAGTCAAAAGCACTCCTTATATGACCAATGTACTTGCTCATATCTTTCTGGAAAACGAGACAACTAGAAAAGATAAAATTTATTAATCTAGACACCATCTTTCTTTGAATGAGAATCAGTTTTCATCGCTGATTACAATCCCTCCTGATGCTTCTATATATTATAGTGGACCATCACTCCTGCCTGCTAATTCATCTACGCCATTGGCAGTGTCTGAAAAATATACAACCAATTGTAAGTAGGGTGGATGATGGAAAAATAAATAAAAAATTGACATTAATTTCATGCCATCACTTTCATCCTTATCATTTTCTATGTCACCATCATTGCTGACATCAACTTCACTCATCATGTGTGCAATATGTTTGTGTAACTTGAAGACAATAAAGTGTACAAAAACATTCTTGATGTGCTACAAGCTAGTTAGAAACTCACTTTTTGAATCATCTGCATCCCAATTTGCACTAAATTAGCATTGTACCTTTCTTGGCACATCATTTGCAGATATGAAAACAAGCAACCTCTTTATATCATTCAATACGAGATGGCTTGAATAATTTTTTCAGTTTGACTAATACCTTTTCTAGCTAAGTCGTAACCTCCCCATAGTCCTGTTCTCCCATTTGACGTGTGTGCAAAGTTTAAAATGGCGGTCTAACCATTTAGCGCCGCTAACCCATTTCGCTGCCATAGTACATGTACATGTATATTCCAGATCAAAACTAGTACATGTGCATATTTTTCTCAAAAAACAGGGGATTTCCAACAGAAAACAGAGGATTTTCAGTTCAGCAAACAAATATCAATAAATTTAAGCAAGTAGATCAGGGTATCATAAGCAAATTAGCAAGTAGATCACGACATCACAAGTTCGCAACCTGAACCTGAACCCAAGCTATGTAGAAAACCCAAGCTACCCGAACCTACACATCTACTAGGCATGTGCATTTGTTGAATCAACAAACAAATAAAGGATAGATAGAATCGGAGGGTTCCTGTGATGTACAGACACCGGGCGTTGGAGCCGCGTGAGACTAAGATATCATGGTCGTGGCCCTGCATTTTTGTTCAATGTAAGGCATAGCAAATTATAAACAAACCAGATCATATAAGAGCTACACATGAATGGATGGTATTCAACATGGCATAGTAAATTTTAAACCAAAATAAAGCAAATAAAATTGCACCTACGTGTTTAAAAATCATGAACTGGGTATGAATCAACAATAGTTCATAAAGGCCCAGCAACCAAAAAAACAGAGGAAGGAGGATCAACTATGAACCTGTAGTGGAATAGCGTCAGTGGTGGAAAGTGGTAGTGTGCAAGATGCAGCTCGAGCGCGCCGAGGACGAGGTGACCGGCCAGCGATGTGCACGCCACAGCGTGTACACGCTGGGTTCGAGGACGGCTGCGAGGAGTAGGTTGTGGCATATATGCGCCGGGGTCGGTAGGCGGCGAGGTGCAGGCTGCAGCGCAGGAGCGCCGGGTCGTTAGTCGTATGAGAAGAGCAGGGAGATGGGATCAATGGAGGCGCCCAGATTTAAAAAAAGTAGGAGAGGAGAGGAAAAGGAGGCGCAAGGAGATGGATCCTACCAGATTCGTTTTGTTTCTGCTCCTCCTAGATCTTCTGGATCGCCGAGGATTAACAAGAGATGGCGAGGAGACGAAAAGGAGGCGCAACCGGCCGTGGGTTGGCCAGCGGCAACGACCAGAGATGGGGAGAATGTCCATGTATTCTTGGAGGTGAATGTCCTGAGCAGGTGGCCTAGTTGTACGAGGATTGCGGATATGGATGACTTGGTTTGCTTTAAGAGACTTTAGTGCCAATGTTCTCGGGAACCGCCAACAATTTTTTTACTCTTTTAAATTTCTGCTCACGGGGTGAGATAAAGGTGAGAGATTCTGTTTGTTATAAATCTATTACGTACAAATAGGAGATGAGAAAAATAACGAGCGCACCGATGGTTCTACTTGGGTAGCTGATTTTCATCGCATGGGGCTCGCTCGGATGGGACTGCATTTTAACGACCAAGAGTTTTTGTCCATCGTCGTTAATAATAGCTTTTCTAGTAGTGATAATCTCCATCTCCACACAACCACATCCCATCCGATGACCAACCCAAATAGTGTCGGTCGATCTCCAGACACCATAGCCCGCGACCTCAACGAGTTTCGGGGATCCCCCACGCCATTGGCTCCTAGACCAAGGCAAGAGCCCGGTTTGATTGCGAACGGAGCCTAGGAAAACTTATTCAGGCATGACGCCACCGTGATGGCTTCAGCAACTCCCTTAACCCTAACCAAACTAAGAACACATCCGGCCCACAGATCTGAGGTTCCCCCTCCATCCCCCACCGCCAGAGCGGCCGACGAAGGGAGAGGGAACCAGCGGCGGTGTCGACATCATACAAAGGGACCCGCTCGCCTCCTGTTTGCCTGCCTCGGGCCGTCGTCTCATGTACCAACTACCTGATCCACCCACATCTGCATGTGATGAATCCCGGCGAGCCGCTCCCCCGCATGACCCGCCACATTGGTTTGAATCGACCATGCCCCTGGATTTGATCTCAATCTAGATCCCCCTCTGCGTGATCTTCCGTCGGTAGAGGGGGAGATCAGGACATGCCATGGCTTTCTCTCTCGGAGTGACGAGGAGAGAGGACATCGTGGTGAGGCGCCGACAGCGACGCCGGCACGGACGGGTTGAGCACACTGACGAGAGCTGTCATGCGGGTCCAATCTTGTGCGCACTCCTGATGCCCTGTTGGATAGGGCTGGTGACTCGTCCACTTGCCGTCATGATACCACACACCCAAAATTGCGGCTCTGCGGGCGGCCAATCAACTTTGACTCCTTTGGATTGCCACTTGCGCACCCACTCGTACCCGTGGAAAAAAATATGACAAATGGTGCGTCGCCGTCGCCGTCGCCGTTGCCGCTCTGTCGTCGTGCCCAAGAAAAGCGAGCTGGTCCACCGGTCTCCCCCCACGCGCTTCCACGGCGATGCTCCCCGGTGGCTACGCCGTCCTCGGCATGATCATCGCGGTCCACCTGCTAGCGCCGGCTGAGTCGGCCTCAATGGAGTGCGACGGCAACCCCCAAACGTCCAACAGCACCTTTCCCTCGACCCTGAAGCTGCTCGCTGCGGGACTCCCCGGCAACGCCTCCGCCTCCCCAAACGGCTTCGCCACCGCCGTCGTCGGCACGGCGCCCGGCCTGGTCTACGGCATGGCCCTCTGCCGGGGGGACACCAACGCCTCGTCCTGCCGCGCATGCGTGGCCAAGGCGTTCGGCGACGCGCAGGCGAGCTGCCCAGGCGACACGGGCGCCGCCATGTACGAGGACGGCTGCGTCCTGCGCTTCTCCGTCCAGCGGTTCCTCGACTTCCTCGGCGCGGACCAGTGGCAGGTCCGTGAGATCACTTTCTCCGTTGTCGCTGATCGGGCCAGCGTCGCGGTTTCGGCCGACTGGTTCGGCGCCGCTGTTAGAGCGATCCTCGCCGCCGTGTCGGACCACGCGGTGTCGTCGCCGTCTCCGGCGGCGAGCAGCAATTCGACAATCAGAAGCAAGTTCTTCGCCACGGGCGAGGTGGCCTTCAACCCCAGGATTTACGGCCTCGCGCAGTGCATGCCCAATCTGGCGCCGGCGCAGTGCGACGGCTGCCTCCGGCGACTCCAAGATGAGGCAACACCCTACTTGGATGGCGGCACTAACCCAGGATGGATCGAGGCTGGTTCCGCGTGGTGCATCCTGAGGTACAGCGTGCGGCCCATCTACGACGGCCAGGCAATGCTCCACCTTCCGGCGCCGCCACCGCCATCTCCTTCGGTCACTCCTGAGCTCAGAGCAGGTAGTAGCTAGCTAGCACACTTTCAGTTCCCCTTCTTATCTGAACAAGTAAGGCATGTATCTTCTACTTTTATGATTTTATCACTATGCAGGAAACACAAGGATTGCAACAGCAATCTATGCAGGCATTGCTTCTTCTGTTGTCTTGCTATTGATTCTACTATCAGTTTGCGCTTTCATCCGCTTCAAGAGAAAAACTAAGGCCGCCGAGGACGATAATCGTGAGTAGAATCTTGCATCTAGAATGTCGTCTGTTCAAGAGCCGGACTTGCCGTTTACTGATAACATACTTGCTTTTCATATGACACCAGCATTCAAGAAAATGGCGAGAGCCTTGATCTTCGATTTGATGGTACTGCAAGAGGCAACCGGAAACTTTTCGGAGGCGAATATGCTTGGAGAAGGTGGTTATGGAATTGTATACAAGGTATGAAAACAAGCAAAGAAAGTGAGTGAAAAAGGAGTCGATGTATCGCGCATTCAAATTTGGGCCTTGACTGAAAAACAATTTGCATGTTTCAGGGAGTACTGCCAGATGGGCAAGAAATAGCAGTGAAGAAGCTTCTGGGAGCAACTGAGCATGGTTTGCATCAGTTGCGCAATGAAGTGCTGCTATTGGCAGAGCTTCAACACAAGAATCTTGTCAGGTTACAGGGGTTTTGCTCGCATCGGGACGATACGTTGCTTGTTTACGAATATATCAAGAATGGGAGCCTCGACAACTTTCTTTTCGGTATTTATTTTCCTTTCCATTCAGTAAACTGCATCATGCTATGCAGTGTCAGGCATTCTCTCAGTGCGGTTGTATCAAGAATTGAAAATGTATTTTACTGAAATAAAACACTACTGTAGTATTTCCAGTAAATAAGTTACACAAACAAGGTTGATACACAGTTTTTTTCTTCTTCCAAACTTCTTCAAGCAAATGGTTATTATGATTGTTCCTTAGTTATCTTTTGGCATCTCCTAACGTAAGTTCAACATATTCTTTTCGGCAACAGATACTATTGAGTTCAACATATTCTTTGCCGCAACAGATACTAGTGAACATGTCTTTATTGAAAAAAAAATCACTGCTGTAGTATTTCCAGCAAATAAGTTACACATCCAAGATCGATACACTGGTTTTTTTGTTCCAAACTTCTTTAGGCAAGTGAGTTCTTATGATTGTTCCTTATTTATCGTTCGTCATCTTCTAATGTAAGTTCAACATATTCTTTTCGGCAACAGATACTAGTGAGGAAAATAATCTAAACTGGGAGCAACAGTACAACATCATTCTTGGAATTGCCAAGGGAATACTGTATCTTCACGAGGACTCGAGTCCAAGGATAATCCACAGAGACCTTAAAGCTAATAATATTCTCCTTGACAAGGAGATGGATCCTAAAATCGCAGACTTTGGATTGGCACGGCTGCTACAAGAAGGTCACACTCATACTCAAACCACTAGAGCTGCCGGAACACTGTAAGTCAAATGCCTATAATTAAGTTTGCAAAAACAAGAAAGATACTTGTAATTATGAACTATTTCACTTAGTGAAGGTGTGTTTCCAAGCCTAATTGTTCATCCTCCGCAGTGGTTATATGGCGCCGGAGTACGCAATACACGGAAGTGTGTCACCCAAGATCGATATTTTCAGTTTTGGTGTACTAGTCCTTGAAATTATAACCAGGAGAAGGAACTGCAGTTCGGATTATGGGGATACCGTGAATCTCATTAGTGATGTAAGTGCTGGATTTACTTTTCATCAATTTTTAGTGCCTTTGAACACTGTAACATTTAATATTGTCATATCTAAAAGCATCATCTATGTTAACCATCTACCAGGTGTGGAATTACTGGACAAAAGGAACAATATCACAAATGATGGACGAATCACTCAATGGATACCCTCGAAGCCAAGCGCTACGGTGTATCCACATCGGGCTGCTGTGCGTCCAACCAAACCCTGACGATAGGCCTCAAATATCAACCGTCATTTTCATGTTAACAAGGGACACCATGGAGCTTCAGCCACCGGCACAGCCTGCATTCTTCTTTGGGACGGAATCACCATCAGCAGCTTCTCCACGATATGGGCGACGCCGCTCCATGCATGCCCGATCTGATTTAGTACGTGAAGATGACGTATCTTGGAATGGGGTTACGATTACTGAGCCGTATCCTAGGTGATATACGATCCGGATTCTTGAAGCGGTCATGTCATGTTTTGTCATAATGGAGGCCAGTTGGCCGGATTAGGTTTACATCTTCGTCGCGAGTCTTGTAATCATGGCCTGAGGCTGCACGAGATAAATGATAGTACACTTATTCATGGTGCAAGGCGGCAAGTTATTCATGAAAATCTGTTCCAAAGCCCCTTATCTACTCATTGCTTCATCGAGAATTCATGGAAGAACTAGGTGAAGAATGAGGTTCCGGCAAGGACAAGCGGTGTCAATGTCCAGAAGTGGATCCACTGGCCCGCTGGCTGGACGAAGATCAACGTGGACAGAGCTTTGGGAAAACATATGACAAGGTGCCTGCGGCGGCTGTCATGCGAAGTAGTGACGGTGAATTCTTGGGAGCTTCTTCTATTGTTTTCGGGGGGATTTCAGATGCAGAAAAATTTGTAGCTTTTGGGATCAGGGATGCTCTCTCGTTGGCGGATGATTTGGTTATTCGAATAGCTAAGGTAGCACCTGATTGTCTTAGGGTGATCAATACACTGTGTGAAGATTCGAATAGCTAAGGTAGCACCTGATTGGCTAACAGATTCGTCTGAGGACTCGTGTATCCCTAAAACTATTGTTCTCTAGGCATCCTTGTATCTCTTGGCCTTGGCCATTTCTTTCGTTCTCTGACAGTCTTGTTCGAGTAGTAATGTTACCGTAATTATAGCCGGTTGATAGCCAGGCTCTTCTTGAGCGTACGTTCTAGAAAAAATAAAAAAATTCCCTCTATAATATTTTGTACAACAACCTCATGATCTGCTATCGATCAGGTTGTTCTCTTCTTGTACGCCACAGCTGGGTGTTGCCTCCTATCTATATCTACTAGATCGGGAACGCGCGAGGGTGCCGGTCCCAACGAATGGTCAAGCTATAAAAGGTCAAACGACGACAACCAATTATCGGATTCAGGAGTAAAAAGAAACATTCACTCTACCAAAAGAGTAACATCATCGAGTTCAACACAGTCATGAGACTGTAAAAACTAACCCGTCCCGGAAGCAAGACAGCATCTAATACAATCAAATGATTACAAAAGCTAATTAGCTAACATTAACTTCAACAATATGAGCAGGAACACAAGAGAGCAAAACCCCATCTGCCCTAGCCATATCCAACCCGGTAAAAATATGCTTTATATTCCAAAGGTTTGCTAAAACAAAAGGATCCAAAGCGTCAAAGTCCATTAGAAACAAGTGGCACATCCTTAATAGGAGATGTAGACATACCAAAAGAAAGCCACGATCAATCATTTATCTACATCTACGGACAATGAGTTGAAGGAATAAGAGCATCCATCATGTCTACAGGCCTTGTCCATAGATAGGCTTGGAAGCTGTAATATTTCAAGGTGCATCCTTATTATGATACAGATGACCAAAATATATACTGGAATTCTTGTAAGATACATATGACCAAAATTAGAAAATCACAACTACACATAATTCAGTCCTCATCCCATAATCTCTCCCATCCATGCATCCTCCAAGTAATCAGAAGGAATCTCTCTAATCTTGCAACATAATAGAAGTTCATAAGTTCATATTATTATGAAATCAGAGAGAGAGAGACTAAAGTATAAGAGGGCAGGCGGTAGGTGAACTGCATGCTGGGTTAAATATAAATAGGGAAGTAAAAGGATGTGACAGTACATACCATTAGCAAAAAATAAGCATGTATATGTGAAGTGATTAAAATTTGATTATATAAGAGTTGATCCTATTTGTGCCTTTCTGAAAAATAGAAACCACGCCACAAATACAATCATTTGGTACCTCGACTACATCCCGGCACAACTAAGTCTCAGGAATGTTGAAGGTCCAAAGGGAAACGACGGAAACAAAAAACAGAGTTTGTTGGGCACTAACTACATTTTAGCACAAAATACTAATAAATACCTATGCAGATTAGTTAGGAGACCGGGAAGGAAGTACAAACAACACACATCAGCAGATTAAGCAAATACTGTAAATGGCTAGCTAGCTACCATACTGAGAAGCTTACTAACTGTTCTTCGTTCGCGATAGACACGTGCCTGGAGATAGCATCACACGAAGGCGAGTCGGCAGCGGCAAGGAGAAACAGGGCAGCAGTGTAGCGATGCACTCTTCCGGCCTCCCTTGCTCTTCCATAATTTCAAGGCGACCTCCTCCTTTGTCCCTCCCAAGCTGCAGCACACACACATGCTGATATGTATGTCGAGGTGTAGAAAATGGATCAGAACACATGTTGAAAATATGAGCAAATTACTACGAGATTTAATCTGAATTAACAGAAAATAAATCATGACTACAGTAGCAGAGATTGAACTAATCATGCGAACTAGCATAGTAGATGAACAGATCACATCTAGGGCACACACTAGAAACATGAATTCTACCACGATCTCGAACAGGAAAGATAGAATCACATACGGTGCAGCGGGAGCAGCACCGCCGGCGTTGACGTTGTCGCCCATGACGTCGAGGATGAGGTTGCCGAGGTCGGGGAAGAAGTCGTCGTTCGCGAAGTCGTCGCTGCCAGCAGTCGCGCGAGTGCGCTCCCCAAAAACCTGATCGCCCCTCTCCCGTACAGGATCACGAGAGGCGGGGTTCCGGAGGCTTGCTGTCCCTTCTCCCGGTGCACGCCGAAAGGAGGGATGGAGAAGACTTGATCGGCGGCGCAATGGATTGGAACGGTGGTGAGAAACCATACGAAGCGGCTGCGGCTAGGGTAGACGTCTGCCTGACTATATAGTGCGGGCCGGGTAGGTCGTGGGAGTAAACCCCACGTCCGAGTCGTCACGATCCAAAGGAATCGGAAACGTTTCCGTTAATTATTAATTAATGACTCATTAATTTTTCCCGAGCAGCAAAAATATAGACAATGTGCATAGCTCTGTCCTCGGCTCGGCTCAATCCCACGGCGCGTCGTGACGAGGCGTAGCGTGGCGAGCGAGGAGGAGGAGCGCGCGTGTAGGTCTCCTCTTCTCATGCTCATACAAGTGGTAGGAGAGCTCACCTTATAAAGAGGTGCAACTCTCTCTCAACTTATGAGGTGAGACTAAACTTTAGCCTCACTCACTCCACTCACATGTGTGCATGAATGGGCCAAGAGAATTTCAGAATTTTAGTTGGGCTTTGGGCCAAAAGCCCACTAGCAAATTCCAACAATCCCCCACAAAGTCTCATTGGCACATTTCACCATTTGGTTCCAAAACATTGTTTATATACCGGTGCTTAGTGGAGACTGTGAAGTTGAACTTCCACTTAGAGATTTATGCTACACTAGATCACAACTTGAATAGTGGACTATGCCTTGAACTACAAGTTTTCTGTGAGACTAGTTTCACACAAATTCTTGACCGGTGCTGGGCTGCCGCAAGGCTTCCCCGCGGGTGGAGCATATACGTCGTACTCCAGGGCCTTTCATGAATTTATTAGAGAGCACCCACTTCTCACAGACTGCGACGTTAACAGTCAAATTCATATAGGTGTGTTCCTCAGGAGATGCTCTGCAGGACAACATCTCTGCTTTGTCAAATAAGCCACTTGGAACACATTAAGATAGATATCAACCTGCCATGCAGATCAGGAGAATATTGCATCTTCACAGAGTGGGATAATTAAAATAAGGATACCCTCCTCTCAGCTGACCAACAGCTTGTCTCCCACTTCTACTTCACGGGATCTCCGATCATATAGAGTGGGTTACCACTATGGACAACTCATGCGGTGGGTCTCAAACCCATCTTCATCGATGCATTATCTATCACATTACGTGATAGACCCTTTGTGAAGGGATCTGCCAAGTTTTCCGACGTTTGGATATAATCCAACGTAATAACTCCGGAGTTCCTCAGTTTCCTGACAGATTTTAATCTCCTCTTCACATGCCTTGAGGACTTCATATTGTCCTTAGAACTGTTTATCTTGACGATCACAGTTTGATTATCACAGTTCATCAGGATAGGGGGTATTGGTTTTTCAACCATAGGTAAGTCCATCAATAGCTCACAAAACCACTCTACTTCAACAGTGGCAGTGTCTAATGCTGTGAGTTCTGCTTCCATAGTTGACCTCGTTAAGATGGTCTGCTTGCAAGACTTCCAGGAAATAGCGCCACCACCAAGTGTAAAAACATAACCACTTGTGGCCTTAATCTCATCAGCATCAGATATCCAGTTCGAGTCACTATAACCCTCCAGTACCCTTGGATACCCGGCGTAGTGAATCCCATAGCTCGCAGTGCCCTTCAAGTAGCGCATAACTCCCTCAAGCGCACGCCAATGATCATCTCCCGGTTTTGACACAAACCGACTCAGCTTGCTCACAACAAAAGAGATATCAGGCCTCGTGGCACTCGCCAAATACATAAGCGAGCCAATAATCTGAGAATACCTCAGTTGATCTCTAGCGATCCGTCGATTCTTTCGAAGCAACACACTAGCATCATATGGAGTTGGAGAAGGCATGCAGTCGCTATACCCAAAACGACTCAAAACCTTTTCCACATAGTGAGACTGAAGCAGTGTGAACCCACCATTCTCATCTCTCAACAGCTTGATGTTTAAGATAACATCAGCTACTCCTAGACCCTTCATCTCAAAACAGCGAGATAAGAAATCCTTAACCTCCTTGATTAAATCAAGTTTGGTTCCAAAGATCAATATGTCGTCGACATACAGACAAAGAATAACTCCTTCGCCTCCACCATGGTGATAGTACACACACTTGTCACCATCATTTACTACAAAGCCGGCAGCAGTTAATGTTCTTTCGAACTTCTCATGCCACTCCTTAGGAGCTTGCTTAAGGCCATATAAAGACTTTAATAACTTGCACACCTTTCCTTCTTGACCAGGTACTACAAAAACATCTGGCTGATCCATATAAATTTCCTCCTTCAACTCTCCATTGAGGAAAGCCGTCTTAACGTCCATTTGATGAACGAGAAGACCATGTGAGGCAGCCAGTGATAGTAGCACCCGAATTGTGGTCAGTCTAGCCACGGGTGAGTAAGTATCAAAGAAGTCTTCACCTTCTTTCTGGGTATAACCCTTAGCCACAAGTCGTGCCTTGTACTTTTCAATCGTACCATCAGGTCTAAGCTTCTTCTTGAACACCCACTTACAACCTACAGTTTTGCACCCATAAGGACGGTCAGTGATCTCCCAGGCCCCGTTAGCTAAGATGGAATCCATCTCGCTACGAACAGCTTCCTTCCAGTAGTCAGCATCAGGAGATGCATAGGCTTCTGAAATAGTCCTGGGTGTGTCATCCACAAGGTACACAATGAAATCATCACCAAAAGACTTTGCAGTCCTCTGTCTCTTACTCCTTACAGGATTTTCATTGTCACCCTCAACAGGATTCTCAACGTGTTCCATCGCAATGGTGGGTTCAGGAATTACAGTGAGTTCCTCACTAGATGGAATAGGTATCTCCTGATTTGATGAACTTGACATATCCTTCATAGGAAATATGTCCTCAAAGAAAGTTGCATCATTAGACTCCATAATCGTACCAACATGCATGTCGGATACCTCAGATTTTATTATCAAAAATCTATAGCCAATGCTATGAAAAGCATAGCCCAGAAGAACACAATCCACGGTTTTTGGTCCAAGCTTGCGCTTCTTGGGAATTGGTATATTGACTTTCGCCAAACAACCCCAAGAACGTAGGTAAGAGAGTTTCAACCTTTTCCTTTCCCATTCCTCAAATGGAGTCATGGTCTTATGCTATGTGGGAACTCAGTTTAGGACATGACACGCGGTCATTAGCGCCTCCCCCACCATTCCTTGGAAAGACCCGATGTGTCTAACATGGCGTTAACCAAATCAGTTAGAGTTCGGTTCTTTCTTTCGACCACCCCATTAGACTGAGGTGAGTAGGGAGGCGTCCTCTCATGGATTATACCATGTTCCGCACAAAACAGATCAAATTCATTGGAAAAATACTCTCCACCACGATCGGACCTAAGCCGTTTAATTTTTTGATCAAGTTGGTTCTCTGCCTCAGCTTTATAATTTTGAAGAAATTTAAAGCCTCATCTTTTGATTTCAGAAAATACACATAACAATATCTAGTGGAGTCATCAATCAATGTCATGAAATATCTCTTTCCACCTTTTGTCAACACGCCATTCATCTCACAAAGATCAGAATGTATAAGCTCTAGTGGCGCCAAGTGTCTTGCCTCTGCAGTCTTATGGGACTTGCGAGGTTGTTTAGCTTGCACACATACTTGGCACTTAGAGCCTTTGACAGTAGAGATTTTCGGAATTAAATTCATATTGGCTAGCCGCGTCATGCAACCAAAGTTAATATGACAAAGTCGTGAATGCCAAATATCCGACTCATTATTGTGGCAAACATTATTAATAACTTTAGTGCAAATATCTGACAAAGATAGGTGGAACAAGCCTCCGCACTCATAGCCTTTTCCAACAAATTGTCCACACTTGGAAATTACAACTTTATTGGACTCAAAAACCAACTTAAAACCATCTCGACATAAACGGGAACCGCTAACGAGATTTTTATTGATGGACGGCACATGATGAATGTTCTTCAGACGCACGGTCTTCCCCGAAGTAAACTTCAGATCGACCGTACCAACACCTCGAACGATGGCATGTGACCCGTTCCCCATCAGCACGGGAGAAGTCCCTGTGGCCTGGTAAGAAGAAAACATGGAGGCGTCAGCACAAACATGTACATTGGCACCGGTGTCAATTAACCAATCAGGGGATTGAAATACTGAAAGCATGGTAGGAAAAATACCGTACCCTGATTCCTTCATATCAGTATCACCGATGACAACATTAGCGGACTTGCTGCCCTTCTCATGTTCGCGCTCCTCAAAGCGGTTAGGACACTTCGGAGCCCAGTGATTAGGATCACCGCAGACATGGCAAAGTCCCTTCCCCTTCTTATGAGAATTCTTCTTGAAGTTGGTAGAATGCGATGGCTTGTTCTTTGTATCAAACTTGCCTTTCCCCTGAGTTTTGTTCTTGTTGTTTTTGAACTTATTGGGCTGGAAGTTCTTCTTCTGTACCATGTGGGCACTAGAAGCTCCCTCGGCAACTCGAGCACGTGTGTCCTTTGCTCTCGCCTTCTCTTCAACATCAAGAGTACCAATGAGATCCGCAACGGAGAACTCATGTCTCTTGTGTTCCAGGGAAGTAGCAAAATTGTTCCACGAAGGTGGAAGCTTGGCAATAATGCCTCCGACCACAAATTTGTCCGGCAACACACACTTGAAGTGCTCAAGTTCTTTTGCGAGCGACTGTATCTCATGAGCCTGCTGTACAATAGAGCGCTCATCAGTCATCTTGTAGTCATAGAATTGCTCCATGACGTACAACTCGCTACCGGCGTCCGAGGCACCAAACTTGGCCTCGAGCGCTACCCACATGTCCTTGCCGTTGTCAAACGACATATACGAATCCACAATGGAATCATCAAGAACACCCAGAAAAGCGCCTTTAAAAAGTGTATCGATCTTCTCAAAAGCTTCCAGCTGTGCTGGATTAAGACCGCCCTCAGGCTTGCCCTTAGTGGCGTCATAGCAGCCCATGGTCTGAAACCAGTAGACTGCTCTCGTGTGCCACCTCTTATATTGCGCCCCCTTAAAGGCAGGCGGCTTCAGATGCGCAGCAAAACTACTCGGAGTAAATTGCCTATAATCAGGTTTTTGGATTGTTGGAAATATGAGCAAATTACTACGAGATTTAATCCGAATTAACAGAAAATAAATCATGACTACAGTAGCAGAGATTGAACTAATCATGCGAACTAGCATAGTAGATGAACAGATCACATCTAGGGCACATACTAGAAACATGAATTCTACCACGATCTTGAACAGGAAAGATAGAATCGCGTACGGTGCAGCGGGAGCAGCACCGCCGGCGTTGACGTTGTCGCCCATGTCGTCGAGGATGAGGTTGCCGAGGTCGGGGAAGAAGTCATCGTTCGCGAAGTCGTCGCTGTCAGCAGTCGCGCGAGTGCGCTCCCCAAAAACCTGATCGCCCCTCTCCCGTACAGGATCACGAGAGGCGGGGTTCCGGAGGCCTGCTGTCCCTTCTCCCGGTGCACGCCGAATGGAGGGATGGAGAAGACTTGATAGGCGGCGCAATGGACTGGAACGGTGGTGAGAAACCATACGAAGCGGCTGCGGCTAGGGTAGACGTCTGCCTGACTATATAGTGCGGGCCGGGTAGGTCGTGGGAGTAAACCCCACGTCTGAGTCGTCACGATCCAAAGGAATCGGAACGTCTGCCTGACTATATAGTGCGGGCCGGGTAGGTCGTGGGAGTAAACCCCACGTCTGAGTCGTCATGATCCAAAGGAATCGGAAACGCTTCAGTAATTAACGCGTCCGTTAATTATTAATTAATGACTCATTAATTTTTCCCGAGCAGCAAAAATATAGACAACGTGCATAGCTCTGTCCTCGGCTCGGCTCAATCCCGCAACCCGCGTCGTGACGAGGCGAGCGAGGAGGAGGAGCGCGCGTGTAGGTCTCCTCTTCTCATGCTCATACAAGTGGTAGGAGAGCTCACCTTATAAAGAGGTGTAACTCTCTCTCAACTTATGAGGTGGGACTAAACTTTAGCCTCGCTCACTCCACTCACAAGTGTGCATGAATGGGCCAAGAGAATTTCAGAATTTTAGTTGGGCTTTGGGCCAAAAGCCCACTAGCAAATTCCAACAACACACACACACACACACACACACACACGCACACACACACACACGCACACACAAACTGAAAAGATGGAACATTCACTTATAGTTATATGGATCAAAGGTCATAACAATTTGAAAGCAGAAAATTATCCAATGAGTGCAATGAAGGGCAGGCGAACTGATACTTCCATCACAGAGTATATAAAAAAATATGCTCATAGCCATCATGGGCTTGTTAATCAGGGGATCCCAATCTGCTAGATAGAACAATGTATATAGATGGTTGTGCCTAGGTTCCAGGGTACAGTCACTACAAGGATACACCCTATAAAGCAACACATATTGTACAACGTTTTGACTATAAGTTGCAAAATTCACAAGAGATACGCATATAAGCGTTGCAGCATATGCGTTGTCGACTTCTTGTTCATGACCATAGTGTCCTACATAGATTGCAACAAATCTTATATGTTGTCATGTATGCGTTGCAAATTATATCTGCTATAAGACTGCAAATATACATAATTAAAAATAAAAGTTAATTAGACGCCGGTACACATAAGGAGTGTGGCGTGAAAATCCGTTCGGCAAAAATCAAATTTGGCGTAGTCCCTTCCATTTATTCTCTGATCCAGATCATTGGAGGAGGCACATGGCGGGCCACGCTCCACCCTAAAATTTCAATATGTATTTAATATTTGTTTAGTGTATATAAAAGAATTGTTCAACGTGTTGTTCAAAATTATTCAACATATATTACAAAAATATTCAATGTATATTTAGAATTTGTTCATCAAATATCACAAAAATGTACACCGTGTAGTTAAAAATTGTTCGGCTTATGTTAAAGAAATTAAATGTATATTTGAAACTTATAAGATTCAATAAATGTTTGGATTTTAAAATTCTGTTCGTGGTTTCAATAATTATTCACTTTTTTTTTCTAAAAATCACGTTTTAAAAAATTGTTCGAGTTTCAAAATTTGTTCAAGAAAACGTCTTTATTTCTTGAAGGAATTATTAAAAAAAGGATCTGCCGCTGTACATAATAGGTAAATTTAAGCGCTGTAATTTAACACATGCTCAGTCGTTAGTTCAGTGGCGCGTTATCACTAGGTCGCTTGTTCGACTCATCGAACCTTTATTTTTCGTGACATTTCCTTTTAGTGGGATGGGCCGGCCCGTTTTGCACGAATCTTTCAGGGAAGCTGCTTGCTTTGACGCTAATGAGCTTCGAGCAGGACCTCTCTAAAAAAAGGGTAATATAAGAGATGGGCTTGGAGGAAAAAAAAGCCCAATAACAGCCTACTCTCCCTGCTCGTCACGTGGTGCCGAAGCCAAAGCAGCCACGCACGGTCGGTCAACCCTGTTTCTCCAGTCTCGGAAATACTCGATCCGCCGCCTGGAAGCCAGCGGAGCTGCCTACCTCGCCGTCCCTGCCCGGCCGCCCGGAGCCACCGGTAGACTGCCCTTTGACCCTGAGTCCCTGACCGGCCTGAAGGCTGACACCCGCAACCTGCCGCTGCCTGCCCCGCTTGGCGCCCGGCCGGCTGCTGTCCGCGCAGTCGCGCAGGTGCACCACCGCGCCCTGCTGACCGGACTGCTGGAGCCGCCCACTTCCAGTGCGCTCCGCGGCCGCTTCCTCAGCCGCTGATCCTCCGGTCCTCCCCAATCCCCATCCCCTGCTCAGCTCAGAGAGGTACCACATCCCGGCGTCCCCTGATCTCTGAATCTCCATGCTTTGGACGAAATTACATTATGAAACTTATATGCAGTAATGCCTAGTTTGGCAGTGTAGTTTTTAAAATACCGCAGTATTCCAAAACTTCGGTATTGGCAATGAATACTACAGTTTCTGAAAACATCAATTTTGTCAATTTTCATGAAACTACTGATATGTTTGGCTGGTACTGTTTTACAGTAGTTGTAGAAACCATAGCTATTGATTGTGCTTTCAGGTTAATTATGATTTCAGGTTAATTGTGCTTTCAGGTTACAAACCAAGCTGTATGGTAGTCAAGGACATGATGACACTAGCGTTTTTTAAAACTTAAAAAAAACAATGCATCAGGAATACAACTGTTTATGAAACTACAGTTGTTGGTTTAGCCAAACACCTCTCAATATTTAGAACTATAGTTTTGGTAGAAACCATAGTATTCTGATAATACTTCATATCCAAACAGGGCCTAGTATTTGTTATTTTTATGCAGCGTGCAATGGATTTAGAATCCACCAAATTACTATTGCGATTTCCAAGAGAAAGTACACAGTACTCAGCTGGTGTAATTGAATTTCTGGAGTTTGCATATAAAGATTTACCAGCAGATGCAATGATCCGATGTCCATGTGAAGATTGTGTTCACACTGAAGTATTATCAAGGGATGATGTCCGTGACCATTTGATGTGGAATGGAATGCTTCAGAGCTATGACAAATGGGTTTTTCATGGTGAGTCTTCATCCGATCACAATGATGATCAACAACCACAACCTGAAACTGAAGAAAATGCTAATATGAATGAAATGATAATGGATTCAATTAGGAAAATATATGATGGTGATGTGCCTATGAGTGATAGTACAGATTTTTTAAATCCACTTCCTGATGGAGCAACTAAAGAAGCAGAAGCATTGTACAAATTAATTCAAGATTCAGAGAAGCCTTTGTGGCCAGGATGTGAATTGTCTCAGCTTTCCTTACTTGCACTTTTGTTCAATACAAAATCCATGAACAAATGGTCGGATAAGTCATTTGGAGATCTACTTAATATTCTTCACATGGCTATTCCAAATGGTAAAGCTCTGCCCCAAAATTTTTACGAGGCCAAGAAGATCATATCAAAGTTTGGATTAGGATATCAAAAAATTCATGTCTGCCCAAATAACTGTCAGTTGTTCTGGAAAGAGACAGAAAATGATGATTTTTGCTCTAAATGCAAGGCATCTAGGTGGAAAGATAAAATGCCCGAAACCAAGTTAACTAAAAAGGAAAGAAAGAGAGCTACCCCAATGAAATTTCTGAGATACTTTCCAATCAAAGAGTGGCTGAAAAGGATATTCATGTGCAAAGAAACAGCAACTCTAGCTCGATGGCATGATGAAGGGCGCACCAAGCAGCATGGAGTGCTACGACATCCAGCAGATTCCGAGGCATGGAAGAAATTTGATGAGAAGCATGGGTTTGCAGATGATTGTCGTAATATTCGGTTTGGCATAGCAACAGATGGATTTAATCCATATGGGATGCTGAGCAATAAATATAGTTGTTGGCCAGTTGTGCTAGTCATGTATAACCTGCCTCCATGGCTATGCATGAAGAAATCTTATCTGTCATTGTCTTTGATTATTCCTGGACCTAAGAGCCCTGGAGATAAGATTCATGTTTTTATGCATCCTCTTTTAGAAGATTTGAGAGATCTTTTTGTGAATGGGATGACAACCTATGATGCATCCGAACAGAAAACATTTAAACTCAGAGCGGCTGTCTTGTGGACCATAAATGATTTCCCAGCATTAGGAATGCTTGCTTCATATATGGTGCATGGAGATTATGCATGTCCACCTTGTGGTACAAATGTATGGACCAAGCGCTTGAAATATGGCAAGAAAGCTTGTTTTATGGGTCACCGGCGATTTCTGCCACCTGATCATGAATTTCGTAATGATGCTTCTTCTTTTGATGGAACAACTGAGAATAGAACAGAGCCTATAACCTATTATGGTCGTTCCGTATTAGATGACATAGCTGCATGTGGAGATTTTAGTACCTCAAAAACATACAAAGGAAAAAGTAGTCTATTCACATTACCATATTGGGACAGTAATCTCCTTCGACATAATCTGGATGTGATGCATATAGAGAAGAATGTGTGTGATAATATTTTTGGCACACTTCTCAATTTGGATGGGAAGTCAAAAGATAATGTACAGGCTCGTCAAGATCTTGAAGATATGAATATTAGAGGGGAGCTACATCCACAGAAAAAACCTTCAGGCAAGTATTACCTGCCACCAGCTATCTTTACCATGTCTAAGAAAGAAAAGCAATTATTCTGCAAAGTTATACATGATATAAAAGTTCCTGATGGATATTGTGGAAATATATCGAAATGTGTGAATTTTACTGAAGGAAAAATTAGTGGCCTCAAAACACATGATTGTCATGTCCTATTGCATCAATTTCTGCCAATTGCTGCAAGAGGTATTCTTCCAGATGATGTTACAACAGTACTATTTGAACTGTCATCATATTTTCGAGGCATATGTTCAAAAGTTCTTCATGTTGATGAGCTTGACCGTTTGGAAGAAAGAATCAAACTTACACTCTGCAGAATGGAGATGATATTTCCTCCTGGTTTTTTCACTGTTATGGTGCACTTAGTTGTCCATTTAGCAAGTGAATGTAAAATAACAGGACCAGTTGCATATCGGTGGTTGTACTTCATTGAAAGGTAATTTATTGAATATACATTGATAAATTTTGAACATCTTTCTCTCCTAAATTTATTACAATCTTTTTTTTCATATACATTTATAACTTATTGGATATATGTGCTATAGGTATCTTGGTGAGCTAAAGTCCTTTGTTCGAAACAAAGCTCGTCCAGAGGGTTCAATTGCAGAATCTTTTTTATCGGATGAGTGCATGACATTTTGTTCAAGGTATCTACACGGTTTCTCCACCAAGCATAACCAACCATCAAGGAATGATGAAAACCCAGAGGACTCTGAATCTTCAATATTTTCACAAGAATCTAAGTTGTTTCCTCCAGTAGGGAAACCATTGGGAAGACCAATGGCATACACTTTAACGGATAAGGAGGCAGCACAAGCCCACAGATATGTGTTGTTCAACTGTGATGCTGTGAAGCCATATTTGGAGTAAATGTCATGCCACTACCTCTACATTTGTTAATTAATAAGTTTTGAACTGAAATAGTGGTCTTTTTATTTTGTAGAGAACATGGGGCTTATTTGAGAAGGAAGAATCGCAAGAAACGCATAGATCCAAGGACCTTAGAGAAGATGCAGCATGAACAATTTCCTGAATGGTTCAAGGATCATGTAAGTACAATGATTCAATTTATTTAGGATTAGAATGTAGCTTATGCACTCTATTATTTGTGTTCCTATAGGTGATGCAGTTGGAGAGGGAGAAAGGTAGTGACAGCATCGGTGAGGAAATTAGATGGTTGGCCCGTGGTCCACTTGAGGTTGCAACGAAACATAGAGCATTCAATATTCAAGGATACAGATTTAGACCGATGCGTTATGACAAAGTAACTCAAAATAGTGGAGTTGTTGTGATAGCAAAAACATCAAGCTACTCTTCTGCACGTGATAGAAATCCTATTCTTGGAAATGTCATGTACTTTGTAAGGATTGTGGACATAATTGAGTTAGACTATTTCCGAAAATTTTCTGTGGTGCTATTTAAATGTGAATGGGTTGATGCTACCGAAGGAAAAGGTATGCAAATAGATAAGTATGGGTGTAGACTTGTGAATTTCTCTAGTCTGACTCACACTGGTAAAAAGGCAGAGGATGAACCTTTTGTATTTGCCAATCAAGTTGACCAAGTATTCTACGTGGATGACCATCTTTATCCAGGATGGTCAATTGTTTTGAAGATGATGCCTCGAGATAATTTTGATATGGGTGAAGAATGGAATGATTTGGAAACAGAACCTTATCATGTCAGTAAATTCTTTCAGCTTTTTGATACTTCCCATCAGAAACAAAATTGGATGAGACGAGATATAGAGGGAGAAACTGTAGATGCTCCTATAATGTCAAGTGATGACACAGTACCTGAATAATGATCAGGTTCAATGCGATTCAGTTATTTACATTCTTAGTATCATTGCTGCAACTTGTGTCATTCTGGACATGAAACTTACCACTATTGATTCTGAATGCAGGTTTGATGGATAATCAGAAAGTCACCTATCTGAATATGTGGAGCCTAGTTGAAGTGACGAATTCATTAGTGTTATTGCTATTTTTTTCTTTAATTTTTCTGTACTTTATAATTCAGACAAGAAGATTTGTAGGTGTGACAGGCCTAAAGTGTCAATACTTGATCCCAAATATGTTGGTTCTACGAACAACATAAAAGTGTTAAATAGGCTGGTTCCACGAACTCGATCAATACATTGGTGTTGGTTGTCTTCTTTCCAATACATCATGAGTTACAGTATCTATAAAGTGTGAGTTGCATAATGTTTTTGGTTCACAAAACAGAGAGTGAGAAAGAGAAAAAGAGAGAAACAGAGAGTGGCGGAGGAAGAAATAATTTTCAGATGTATATTACTCCCTCATATACAGATACATCGATTTCATGTCAAGTAATTCCGGACGGAGGTTTTTATTTAGCAAATATACAGCACAAATTTGAAAAGCTAAATATTAACTCGAAATACCACTACATGAAAATTATATGGATGGCTGTTCACCAAGTTACTGGACGAAACTAATCAATTCATCTTTTATCAACGGGAAGGCACAAGAATAAATGTACAGCCATGCGCCAAACCTGGCTTCGGCACTGCTCCTTGTCTGGTACAGCGCGCCATCAGGAGGGAGGGGTCTCGCGGTGCATCAGACACCGCGTCTGGTGTAGCGCGCGACCAGTAATTCTGATGCAGGTTTGGCATGAGGCGTAGGGCCAGGTTGGAATTTCAGCAGCGCTGTTTTTTTTACAAAATTTCATACCTTTTTATTGTAATATACTAATGATATTATAACAACACACATATACAATTAAATACGCGTGCTCAAATTCCCTTGAACCGGCATCAAACTTGAGGGAGGTGCATCAGACCTGTTTTCCCCAAACATGCCCCCGAACATGCGCCTACCGCATATCGAGCCACAGGTTGTCGTCGCATCGTCTCTTCGTACCGCTGCGTCGCCGCCCCAAGGTCCTCCCGCCGGCTGCCCCGACTCGCTACTTCGACACCGACCACCCTGACTTGACATCACCACGGCGTTCTTCGCACCACTACTTCGACGCCACTACGCCCATGACTAACCCGGCGCCTCTTGCGTCCGCGGCTCCATGACGACTTCCTTGATAGCGGCCACCCCGACTTGACATCGACCACGGAGTTCTTCGCATGGCTACCTCGACCACAGGTACACCACCCTATGCTCACGGCTATCTCAACAAAGGCACAAAGGGCTACCGCCTTGCTTGAGCAATCTCGTCAGTTCCACTCCAGCCATGACTTCCGCGATGCATCGACCGTTACTACTGTGGGGTGGATGTCTGTCGGTTTACCTTCGGATTCTTCTCCAATGTCACCATATGCGTCGCTACCGTTCTGACCGCGCGCGTGGGGGGAGGGGGGGATGTTGAGTATCGTGATTAGATTGACAACTCCAAGTAGATCACCAATATCCCTCTACCCTTCCGACAGTAGGATCTCCAAGATGGTTCTCGGCGCCAACTGAGCGATCTTCCTCTGGATCATGGCGCCGTCACGCATGGTCTTTTGACCGATCCTCCTCCTCTGTGCCGTTGAAGGAGGAAGGTCTTGCTCTCCTCGGATGATGGAGAGCATCATCAGCCGCCCCACCTCGACGAGGCTACCGCAACAGACAAGGAGTTCCAACTGAAGTTTGAGCTCCCTCCATGATCACGGTTTAGTGCCGTCCTCTTCGCTGCCCTTTGTGGCCCCACTGCTGCCATTGCCGCCCTGTCGGTGCCCGCTCGCCATGAAGTAGGAGCCATACCTAGCGCTCACGAACACACGCGGGCGAATTGTGCATTACCTTCGACACGGCGGCTGGAGAACCGAGAACGTCGCTGCAGTGTCCTGGCGATGGTAAAGTGAGTTGACCGGCGCAACACGCAACAACGTGTCGTGCTTGAGATGTCAGACATCTCACCGGACTAGGTCCTCGCAAACGCCATGCTGGTGGAGGCCTATGCGCCGCCTCAAGGGGAGGGGTGGGTGGAACGGGGCAACGTTCGCGGCCGACACTGGCCTGTGGGCGACGAGGGAGGAAGCTGAGCGGCTACACTGATGCGGCAGGTTGGCCAATCGTCCCGTTTTGACTAATAGAAAACATTATCAGTTCATCTATTTTGCATTGAATTTGTACAAACATAGAAGAAGCACGTTTTGTTTGGCACAAATATATGTGCAAGCGCCTGTCAAGGGCCAAATCATAATAAAAAATATTATAATTTTTTCGCTTTAAATTTGCAGTCGCTTTTCTTTCTTTTTTTCGCACCAATTTTTCCGTTTCCCTCTATTCTCTCCCGCCAAGAGCCACTAATTCTAGTCAAAATAAAATAAGTACGCGCGCTTCATTAACATCAGCTCTCGCGAGGAGGTAACTACGCCACCAAAATAGGAAACCGCCTCTCCCCTCCCCCATATCAACGCAGTTCCCTTCCTCCTCTTGTACGAAGGATCCCTTCTTGAGAAGATCGATCGTGGCCAGCCCTCTCTCCTGAGTCTCATAGCTCGCCCCACCGATTCCACCATTGAGGCTGAGGGCACCAGAGGCGTGTCTTGTTCAGCAACTGGGCGGTAAGCAGATCAATCCCCACACCTGATTCATAGAAACAGAAGCTAAATTCTGGTACGACTTGAAGATTTTGCCTCCTCCCCCCTTCTTGGTTCAGATCTGTCCCTTCTATGCTTTCTAATTACTCTTCTCTTGAGTGAACTCGATAGTGCACACCAAGTGTTTGATAGTTGTCCTATGTTATTGGTTTAGAATTTTGGGGAGCCTTCAGATAGAGTTGGTTTCTTCTGGTAACTACTGGGGTGTCAAGTGTGGATGCGTGCAGTATTTCAATCACCATTACTACCTTGGTGACTTCAATCTCTTCATAGACTTTCATTATGGAACTCCAATTCTGAATATCATGTTGTTGTTGGGTAGTATAGTTGGGTTAGTTCTTATGAGTATCAGACCATGATCTGCGGCCCCCAATAATTTGAATGTTAATTTTTTATGAATACCAGAACATGATGTGCAGCAGCACAACTAACAGTCCAGTCTGGAAATGACACACTTGTTCTGAAAATAAATGTTAGTGACTTGAGAATAACATATCATCAGCCTAGCTATATTGGTTGTGCATGAACCAAACCTCCTTAACAGAAAAGAGAATGAATGTGGGTGTCCTTGACCTTCTCATCCTCTTACTATCCGTGGATATGTTATACCTGAACATGTGTAGCCCCTCCCCCTAGCAAACACCAAGTTAAGCAGGGGCAGTAATTACTTGATAATATGATTGTTTGAGCCGAAATCTGAATTAATCGTCTTCACATCTATTGTGATGACTGTCATAAGGTCGAGTAGGACCACAAAATATTGTCTTTTGCAAAAATTATTTAAACTTTTTGTCATTTTAATGTTGCAGCAGATATGTCACGGACAAGAATTAACGTTGTTGAATCTAATGAAGAATATATGACGGAAGAACCGATCGAGCATCATAATTCTGCTGCAAAAGATGTCGAATCATCCGATGTCCATGAAAGAACTACTAATGATGAAGAAGGCTTCACAGATTGTAATGACGCTGAAGTGGATGAAAACGAAGATGGTAAGTTTGTTGCTCATTACTTACCTTTGTAATATATGATTATTCTTCATTGTAACATATAATTCATGGTTCTATATATTCAGCTGAAAATGCAGAAACAAAAGAGCGTAAGAAGAGGAAGCTCAAATATATTTGGAACCTTCCAAAAGGGAAAAGGATAATGGTTTGCTGCAATGAGATAGATCAGCCAATTGGAAAAGAGGCTAAACATCTTGGGGATTTTCTTGGCTCAGTTGCAAGGAATGGATCATTGTGTTGCTTGAGCTACAAGGATTGGAGATTGCTCAAAACTAAAACAAATGTAAAGGCTATACTAGATCAAGTGAAGGTAAAATTTAATCCATTGAATATCCTTTACCAGCTTGTTCTATGTTGCCTTACATTACACTCACCCTATTTATGTTGTAATTGTTTTGTAGATGAGGTTCCTTTACCCTCATCGCATGGAAAAATATATATTGAAGGTAATTGGAGACAGATGGAGGCAACATAAGTCTGATCTGAAAGCAATGTATTTTGATGAGAAAAAAAGCACCGAAGCCAATTACAAAAATAAACCAAAATCCGTGACTCTGGATCAGTGGAGATCTCTAGTTAATCATTGGACAACCCAGAAAGCGAAGGTACTTAAAAGAATTCCATTTTCAACTTTCCTTGTTGGACTTTATATATTGCTGTGTAGATATGATGAAAGATCTGCACATAATTGCTTTGATTTATTCTTTGGTAGGGGATTAGTGCTACAAATAGAAATAATTGTTCAATGAGGAAGTCTACACATACTAGTGGGACAAAAAGTTTCCCTCGTAAGAGGGAAGAAATGGTAAAGTATACTAACTTCATGCATCGCTCTTCCATTCATGTTTTCTAATGTAATTCATGTTTACATTACATATCAACAGAAAGATGCAGAATCTGAAAAGAAGTACCCTCATAGGGCTCACTTGTTCATGCACACGCACAAGCCAAAAACTTGCAAGAACAAAATAATTAATGCTCATGTGGTACATTTACAACTCTCAACCATTCGTATTTGAATTTGATATTATATGTATTCTTATTATTCGCATTGTTCCTGTATTTAGGAAGAGTTGAAAGATATTATGGACAAGAACCCCGAATTAGCAGATAACAGCGGTGGAAAGACTGCATGGAAAGGAGATGCGTTGAACAAAGTATTAGGGGATGACAAGCCTGGCCATGTACATGGTTTGGGACTAGTTCCAAACCCAAAAAAACTTTTTGATGTTTCCACTTCACGTGTATTCCAGAATACACATTTTACTTCGGTGGAGGATACACCAAATGAAGATATGCTAGCTTTTAGAGTTGAAATGGAAAAATTATATCAAGTAAATAAAAATCAGGATGCTAAAATTATGGAACTAGAGGAGAAGATGAGAAGAATGGAAAGACAACCAAATCAGGTAAATTTCTAACAAATGTAAGCTTCATTTATTTTGTGGACTAACCTTTCTGTATTCCTATCATAGGAAATTTCAGATCCAATGGCTACAATTGGGCTTGAACCTTCGGTTGATGGACACAACTCAAACAGAAAAGTTTGTATCTTGTCAAAGTACACAATAAAATTCCTCAAATTTCACTCCAGAAAGTATTTCTCATTTGATATTTATGTTATGCTATCTGTAGAGAGTGCTTTCTCCTCCGGTTGATGGACTCCAACTTGTTAAAAAACGATCAAATAATTTACATAACAAGCCAAGTGGATCAAACGATGCAGATTTGCAAGCATCAAACAAGAATTCTGTTTCAGATAAGGTTTGTCTACTTAAATACTCTTTATAACCTGTCATTGCTGAGTTTTAAGTTGTTGTTCTTGCACTTTTTGCAATTGCATATAAAATACCCAAAACTTGATGTGTGATCATTTTATCCTAGAACAAAGAAACTATGGTTCATAATGGTGGCAGTGCACGACAACTAGAAAAATGCTCTACTGCACACAAGGTATCAACAGTCCCATATACAAAGTTATGATCAAACTATAGTGCTCCCATGTTTATGTCTTTAATTGTTGCTTTTAGAATGTTGTCCAGAACCAAGAAACTCCTCATAATTTCAGTGCTCAGCAAGGGGAAATAAATTCTGCTACACATAAGGTATATTTCCGTTACCATATACAATATGTTCAGAATATATTGCTCCGATGGTTATGTATCTACTGGTCGTCTTGCTATTAGAATGTTGTTCAGAACAAAGAAACTTTTCTTGAGAATGTTAGTGCACGTCACGGAGAAAAAACTTCTGCTGCAAACAAACCGGTATCTTTTCATAATCACATACACATTTCTGTTTAAACTATAATGCTAGCTTGTTTATTTGTTTATGACTTCTTCTTTGCTGTCATACTGTTGTCCAGACCAAAAAAACAACAAAAGGTGCCAATGCAAGCAGTAAGAGTGCTCAAAGTGGTTCGTTAAGCTGGTTGGGTGCCAATGAATTACCTGTAAGAGTGCTCATTCATTTCAGATGTTCCTCTGTTTTCTTTCTATTTTTCTCATATGGTTACTTTGATTTTCTCTAACAGGCAGGAACTAAAGTATTCTTGAAGAGCCTGAAAAACCATAACAGGGATGTAGCTCTTGCTACAATTGTAAGTTGTGATCCAAACTTTAAACTTGATGGTGCTGAAATTAGGAATGAATTCTGGGCGGTGCATGTTGATATGGCACTTGTGAAAACTGAAAATTTGGTACGGAGTCGCAAAAACTGCACTACTCTCGGCAATGCAGAAAAAACAAAGATTGCATGGCCCTCAACCTTTGTATGTGACTAATATCTTGCCTCTATTACTACTTGCATCATGTCAATGCATTTTGTGTTAACACTTCAGTTTGTTTTCTTGTTTGTAGATTCAAAAGATAAATGGATGAGTATATGGGTGGGTGGCAAGTGTACTGCAATGATGATGTTGATATTCTGCTTCATGATGGTGACGATGATGGATGCTTTCAGTTTTAGTTATGTTCTGGGGATGATGTTCCTGCTGGATGTTGTTCCTCGATTAAGTTTTAGTTAAGTTGTAGGGAAGTTGAATGCTTTAGTTTAAGTTTCACTGTCAAAAAAGTAGTTAGATTATGCATCACGTTTGGATGATGTTCCTCTTGTAATATCCACTATTGTAATCCAACAATTTTATCTCATATATGATATATGATTTCTTCCAGTTGTCAGTATATTCTCTTGTTTTTTCCTATACTTGAAATACACAATTACATGGAGCATTGATTACATAATAATAATAATAATAATAATAATAATAATAATAATAATAATAATAATAATAATAATAATAATAATAATAATAATAATAACACTAAATATGTGCCAACACTTGAAGCGTTGGAAATTCTTCGTTGCCAAGTAATTGGATTTTGATTCTTGTACATTAACCACCAACATATAAAACTGTTGTAGAAGTCCCCTTTATCTGTTGTAGTCTTGCAACGGTTTCTTTACCAACGGCAATATAAGCGTTGCATTATTCGCTAGCAACACTGGATAAGGCAACGCATCACAAACCGTTGGTAAAGACACTAACAACGCATATATGGGCTTTTAGATACGGAAAAAAGCGTTGCTATAGCGGGGGTCTTGTTGTAGTGAGTGTAATACATTGCAAGACAATTTTGAGTTTAAGCCTGCAACCCCATAGCTTACAAACTAATGCATGAGATTAATATGCTCAGATATAAGAACCTAGCTTGGCTCTGCTTCCTACAGATAGTGCCAAAGGAACAACTCACGGCAAACATCCTACCAACACAACGAGGAACCCAAAATAAGCAAACTCCACACCAGAAAAATCAGCAAGCCAGCACAAACATTTGACAGTAGGTGAGGCAGTACAGATGGAAAAGAAGAACGCCTAGGAAAGACAATATGTGCAGTAGATACTTACACATAAAAGATTAATACCACCTTGTCTGATGCCAAAATGGAGAGGGATATTCCAATGTCGTTGAGCTTCTCCGCATCAACGCCATGAACATGTCACAGATCTTACTGGGGTAGGAGAAACATCAAGGAGCTAGCGAGGGGGGCGTCCATAAGAGGAAATACAAGGGAGATTTCTCTATCCCAACCAGAATTTCTTAGAAATGTTTCTTATACGCTATGTTCTGATTAAAGAGAAACATCAAGCATCTAGCATAATTTTACGATTGAAGAGAACATCAAGCATCTAGCCGAACAGGGCATCTAATTATATTATTTTTAAAGAATGGATCATTGGCTATCCTTGATTGGCAAACTAACTCGATGCCCCCAGGAAAAGAACCTGCCATGGCACATTATGCCCCTAGGAAAAGAACCTGCCATGGCTATCATCAAGCATCTAGCATGTGTAATTCACAGCTTGTAGACAAACAACTTGTAGACACGTATAGAAAAGAGATCAGGCTAATCAGGAGGGAGAGAGAAGTGTGGGTACCTACAAGAAAGCTTACTTGCATGACTTGTTAACAATGAAATAATATTAGAAATCCTCCATTGAACTCCTCATGAAGAACCAATAGCATTGCGGAACCATCGCTTATCCCAGAATAACAAAGTGAAACTTACTCTTAACCAGATTAGATCAAGGACCAACAACAAACAATAAAAGATCAAAGGTATGAGAGAGAAGAAATCTTTACATAAGACGGCTATAAACACTGGAGCATAAATAAGCAACACCTTTAAATACAAGTAAAAGGGTTCAGGGTTCAATGCATAGTGGGCTCAGATTCACCTTTCCTCAATCATATAATCTACCCCCATCATCTCTTTCACCAGATCAATCTGTTTATCCAGTGGAGCTGCCCTGGTTATCACTCAACAAGAACGACCATCCAAGGACAGAACAATAAGTATCACAGGATCAAAAAGGATTCTAGAGACAAGAGGGAGGATCCAACTTGATACCCACAGGTGCCTCGTGCTCAAAGGCACACTTATTTCAGCCATGGCTAATCATCATCGCCCTAGGAAGAATGGCTTTCGACCGATGGGGGCATAAATAAGCAACACCTTTAAATACAAATAAAAAGGGTTCAGGGTTCAATGCATAGTGGGCTCAGATTCGCCTTTCCTCGATCATATAATCTACCCCCATCATCTCTTTCACCGGATCAATCTGTTTATCCAGTGGAGATGCCCTGGTTATCATTCAACAAGAACAACCATCCAAGGACAGAACAATAAGTATCACAGGATCAAAAAGGATTCTAGAGACAAGAGGTAGGATCCAACTTGATACCCACAGGTGCCTCAATTGCTCAAAGGCACACTTATTTCAGCCACGGCTAACCATCATCGCCCTAGCAAGAATGGCTTCCGACCGATGGGGCACGTGATTCAAACGCGGTGGCACGAGATATCTCGCCGCGGGAGTAACTATTCATTCCAGCAGTAACTTTTTTTATCCGACGGACAAGGTCGTTACAGGGGTCGATCCGACGGTCCAGATCCGATCAAGCCACCCGATCCGACGGCCAGGAATCACAAATCGCTGTGGTGCGGCCTGAGGAGCTTCTATTCTTATTTATGGATTTCTTGATGGATCACCAGATCAATATGTTCTTATGAGGGTGAAACTGCCCTGGTTATCACTCATCAGGAATGACCATCCAAGGACAGAGCCACTAAAATAAGAACGTGATCAAAATAGCTCAAAGAAATGAGGGGGGATCCAAATTAATACCCACAACAATTGCCTCGATTGCTCGAGAGCATGCCTATATCAGCCATAACTGATCATCGTAGCCCTAGCCATGTCCCATGCAGTAGCTGAAGCAGAGCAGGAGGAAGATGGAGCTCACCGAGGGAGGTTGTAGCCGAGGCAGTACTTAGTGGGCGCCGGGGTTGTGCCTGAACGCCGTCCAGCCGGCGAGGAACCGCTTCCTACACCACACATCCACGCCGCTGCATTGGAGTTGTGCCTTGCACTGTCCCGCCGATGAGCACGAATGCCACGGGCACCGAAGCGACCAATGAGAGGATGAGGTGATGTAGCACATCCAGGAGCACAGAAATATGTCGTAGGTACACAACAACCTGTTTGCTTGGAGACACTGCTGCCCCTGCAACAACAGTAGCACCAACCCACAACAACAACACCTGCAAAAGACAAAGAAGAGCGACAATCAGAAGGGTTTAAACAAATATATCTAAAAAACATAGATCATAGCAGAGGTAAATAAAGCAAGAGCACCAAAAATTAACTAAATAGACCCAAGAAGCATCATAGCAGAGTACATCAAACCAACAATCAAAAGGGGATAATGGAGTGGAAGACCATAAATTAATCAGTATGTCTCAATAGTACAACATGAACCAATGGTGACAGGTGTGCTTATCATGTATTGCAGGCTAGCACATAGCAAGAGAAGAAATTTCATTTCACATATGCAACAACAATAAGAACAATTCAGGTTGGTCACCTAACGATACATCCAACTCACACAAATTATCTAGTTGCGGCACACACAATTCCTTCCTCAAGGTTTTATGCCTTTTATGTCCTAGCTAATTTCATGTTAGTGGAAAGGAACATAACACAAGCAAACCTCATGAGAGAGATATGTCAGTTCAACAGGAATGGTGCAGCAATTAAATACCCAAACAGTGGCATGCCATGCTAATTGGTGGTGGTTGTTGCAGCAGACATATACAAATCTAAGGAGGATGGAGAGCATCAAGCTTACCAGGGGCAACGTGGTCAAGCAGCAAGGCAAGGTGAAGCAGCAAAGAACAACATCCCATTCTTCCTGTACAATCCAATGGCCCTTTTCTTCAAGCACATCTACAAGAGAAGAGCAGACCAAATGTGAGCACTGGGGATTTGAGAGAGAGAGAGAGAGAGAGAGAGAGAGGGGAGGGAGGGAGGGAGAGAGATGGGGAAGAGAAGACAGACCTTGTTGAGCTCACTGAAGAGCTGCATCCCGGGCGAGCAGAAGCACGAGAGAGAGAGAGTGTGTGTGTGACTTGTTTTCCATTCACGTTCCAATCAGCAGTTCTTTCACGCGGTGGAAGGGGATAAAAATTTCATTCTTCTCAGCTGGGGGTACAACCTGGGGGGACGTAGTTCTAGCCGAAGCAGCAGCGGCCGGCGTCGTACATGCCGTGGATGATGCCCACGGGCTTCGTCTTGTTCACCGCCACCACGCGCATCGACTCCGACGCGCGCCCCGGCCGCGTCGCCATCTGCTGCGTGCGCAACAGCACTGAACGGAGCGCCGCGACCGCGCCCTCCACCGCTGCCACGGACGCCATCGCCGGCGCCGCTGATCCGCCGCCCTTCTCCGTGGCCGCTGCGCCGTCGCCGTGGTTGGTGGAAGCCGCCTAGGCGTGCGGGGCCGAGCGGGGGTGTGTTGGGGGAGGAAGAACGCGGGTGTGGGAGGAGAGAGGTCCACCGCGGCGTGGTCTGAGGGGCGTCGACAATGTGGGCGAGGCAGCGAGGTCTGAGGAAGGGAGAGGGGGAGGAGAGGACGGGGCGAGTGGGGGCATCCAAACGGGACGGGGCGGGGCGGCGAGGACTGAAGGAGGGAGAGGGAGAGGAGAGGGTGGCGGCGATGCGGGCGAGGCGACGGCGATGCGGGCGGGAGAGGGAGAGGAGAGGGAGGGGCGATGCGGGCGGGGCGGCGAGGACGAGGGAGGGGGCGCGAGTGCGGGCTAGGTCATCTCCACGCGGGTGGTCAAGTTTTATACACCTGCAGGCGAAATGATGAAAATGCCCCCGGCGGGGCAGACTATTTACGAGCGGTGGCACGAAACGAGAGTAACTATTCATTCCAGCAGTAACTTTTTTTATCCGATGGACGAGGTCGTTCCAGGGTCGATCCGAAGGCCCAGATCCGATCAAGCCACCCGATCCGACGGCCAGGAATCCCAAATCGCTGAGGAGCGGGCTAAGGAGCTCCTATTCTTATTTCTGGATACCTCTATACCTATACCTACCTACTAATAAAGCAAGATGCGTTTCGCCAATTTTTTCATCCGTTCATTGCCGAATTTTTTTTCTATCTGAGGTGGTACTAAATTCTTACGCGTTTGTCTGCTAGAATAAGAATTTTCGTATGTGGGCTGCGCGCTGTGGCTCAGTTAAGCCAGCTCACTTAATTTTCTGCCCACACAGCAGGGAAAATTTTATTTTCCGCACTGGGGGACAAATAGTTGGAGTTTCCCACAGCACAACCAATAATGGGCTGACCTATTTTTCTTAGTTTCTTTGTTTTACTTCTATTTCTATTCTCCTTTCACTATCTCTTTTTTTTCTTCCAAGTTTATTTTTTTTAGAATTTATTTCCTAAATTAAAAATTCTCAAAAAACTTTCAGAATTAAAAAATATATAAAAAATGTTCAAAAAATTTATTGTTTTTCAAAATTGTTCGAGATTTCTAAAAATAAAATTGCATTTGAAGAAAATGCCCAAATTAGGAAAATATTCTTGTTTTAGTGAAATTTTCACTATTAAAAATAATGTTAATGTATAAAAGATACACATTTTCTAAAAATCTTATGAATTTTCAACACATGTTCCCATTTTTAAAAAATATTCACAAATTCAAATAATGTTCATATTTATTATAAAAAAGTTGGTATTTTCAGAAAATGTTTGTGTATTTTAAAAGATGTTCCCTTTCATATTTTCTTTGCATATTTCCAAAAGTGTGCATAATTTTCCAATAACTGTTCAGTATTTAAAAAATTATTCATGTTTCCTAGAATATTCAGAAACTCCATATCTTAAAATCCCCTCGATTGAAAGGAATGAAAGAAAAAGTAGATTGAATAACTCATGGGCCTTCTCTGACGTACGATGACGTAACAAAACTCTTAAATGTCCTCGATCAATGAATGAAAAAATAGCGGGTTGATTCATTTACACGCGGCAAAACTAGGAAGCTAAATGTTCCTTTTTTGTGTGCACACAGAGTTTTGCTTGCACATATAATTCTCACTGACTTTAAATGCATACTATTTTAGAGTAGCCACAGTGGGAGTAACTTCAGCGGTAACATCGAGTCCAACTCAGCAAATTTGCTTATGTGACGACGAGTTAATGAGGAGAGAGGTAGTTTGAGTAACTTAACTAGTTACCGTAACATCACATGTCCCGATGCAATATGAGTCTATAGTCCAATAAATAAAGCTTTGCATGACACCACACTTAAGTTACTACCCACTATGAAGGTAGTAACATAGTCTAGGGATATGTGCATGTTACTAGTGTATGTTAATATCCACTGTTGCTAGTTTTATCTTCTGTTGCAACACATGGGTATATGTGCTAGTCAATATAAATACGTGTGGAGATACGTTTTCCAAACCTACAAGGGTCGCAACGGTTTTAATCCATCTTCTTTCGCATCTCCCCAACTTACTATTTTTTCATTGTTTTTGATATAGCTTATCATTCATGCCGAACGGTTACTTATTTTTTTCTCAAACATAAAAAGTCATGTAATTGCTATACATGTATAAGCACCTGATGAAAAGCATGGATTTATTTAGGGAATCTAGTTTTACATTTGAAAACTAGACATTGCTGGCAGCAGAGGATAATCTGTAGTGATTATTGCTTAATCTCATGGTAGTGAAGCATTCCCTTGGCTAGAGTTTCTTCAGTTCAGGCCCTTGACGGCAGCACGCAGTTGCCTATCTCTGTAAAGAGTGCAACAAACAGACACGTACAAAATTAACATTATGACAAACAGAAGCGTATATTTTCTTTTCATGAAAAAAATTAGAATCAGAAATCTAGAGCAGAAAACTTACTTGGTGCCTGCCGGACAATGGTACCAGCACCAGCGAAGTCGCACGTTCGGGCGGCCCGCCCACGGCGCTGGTAATAGTCATTGAATGCGAAGGACGCATGCGCGACCTTGGTGTCGGGATCGAAGCACCGTGCTCTGGGTTGGATGTCCGTGCAGTCCGCGCCGTGGCCGCAGGCATAGTCCAGCGCGTTCTGCAGCCGCGCGGCGCCCACTGCCGCGTTTGCCACACACCAGCTCGGGCTCGGGTCGCAGCGGCCTACGAAAGTAATGGAATCGTCATGGCTGGCCGCCAGTGTAGACTGTGGAGTGGATAGTCGTCGTATCAAGGGACTCACCTGATGGTGCCTGGTTGACAATGGTGCCGGCACCGCCGAAGTCGCACGTGCTGCTGGCCCGGCCGTTCTTCTGGCAGTAGTCGTTGAAGGCGTACGACGCGTGCGCCAGCTTGGTGTTGGGCTCGTAGCAGGGCTTGCCTGGCTGGATGGCGCTGCAGTCCGCCCCGTGGCCACACGCGTAGTCCAGCGCCGCCTGCAAGGCCGCGTCCCCGGCCGTGGTCTTCGCGGCGCAGTAGCTCGGTTACACGGGGCCGGCACCAGTGCCGCCATGGACGAAGTCGACTTGGTACACGGGCTGCTGGTTCGGGTAGAACAACCCGAAGTCCTGCTCGTCTTCGGGCTTGTTGTCCTCATTGAAGAGTTCGAAGATGTACACGTCAAGATCGGCGTTGGGACGGTGCGGGGTGCCGACAGCACTGGTGGCGAGCCGGTTATATCTGTTTGAGGTGGTGCCGGAGTTACCGCCACGCACTATGCTCATGAGACCATCGGTGAACGCTTGGGCGTTGGCTCTTGTTCCCACGCCATGGTGGCCTCTGGTTGGGTGGTGAATCTCACCAAGCTTCACCTCCAGTATTCCGCCCCCTGCTGTGAGCTTCCTCATCCCCCCAGCACGCAGGCTGGAGGACGGCAGCTTCTCCATCGCATAGTACACAGCGTCAAGCTGCGCATCGAGGAGGCTGAAGTACGTTTGCTTGCTATTCTTGTCAACAACGCCAACGTTGGGGCGGAACAAGAGATAGTCGATGGACATGCCCGGAGTACTCAGGTACGCAAGGTAAGGGTAGATATTCATCATGAGGTACGACCCGGTTTCCTGCAAGAAGTCGACCATGGGGCTCATCACCGACAACGCGATGTCATCACGGAACGCGCCCTCGGACGGCGGGAACGACATCTTGAGCGCGTCGAACGCGATGGGAGTGGTCACCTTCACGGCATCCGCCAGGCCCAGGCGAGCCAGCGCCGTTTGCACCTTCTTCATGGCCGGGACGAGCTGAGAGTTCAACTGACTAGCCTCTTTGAAGACCTCGTTCCCGATTGTCACGCCATTGATCTGCGTGGCCGGGTAGTACGCCTTCACATTGTTCTGCACCCATTGATCAGCGAAATTTTGGTCCGTGGCAGCGGAGGCCAGCTCCTCGTTGGTCAGCTCTACCGTCACCTTGATGTTGGTGTTGGCCAGCGAGCGCAGCACCGTGGGGTCGGTGTCGTAGATCCTCACCATGGTGATGCCATTTTTCTTGAGCAGTTGCACCACAGTCGCCGGGTCAGGCAGGTTAGTGGCCATCCTCCCATAGCATACGCCTACCTCGCCCCCCTCTGCAGTACATGCGTGTACAATAAGAAACATCACAATTAAGTCGTACACTTCAATGCAGAGGCAATGGTTTATCGTTCTTTCTCAAAAATAAAAAGTTATATCATGCACCTACAAGTCTTACTGTTGTATGATTTTGTAAGGTCTTGTGTGAATAATTAATAAATTGCATGCATCGTTCAGAGGCCGGGGGTCCTCCTCCATTTTTTTTAAAAATATATCATGCACCTACGGCGTATATATGTTTCCAGAAAAACATACGATGATCTTTTTTTTTGCGGGATAACATACGATAATCAGGATAACGTCTCCGCGACGATTACCTGCACGGGAGAAGAAGAGCAGCGGCACTGTGATGCCGAGGAGGACGACCAGAAGGCGACTTGTCAGCGCCATGCCCTCGGTGGTCTGTATAGTGGAGCTAGCTAGCTAGGGACTTGAGGAGACGATGATGATCGAGCTGATGAGTTGGGAATGATTACAGGCGGGCTGGAATTTATAGCCGGCACCAACGGTAAGATGGAGGTGCTACAATATTTTTTTTCTTTGTGCAAGTGACAGCAGGCACAACAAGACGTACGATAGTGCAACCAAAATTGGGGTATATGCAATGCCAATTGCAGCATGCATATACGCCTAACTTGGACTTGGACTGGTCGAGTTGATCAGCTACAACTTGTCACTGAAAAACCATGCTTGGGTACACCTCCCTTGCCCCTAAATCTAAGAGACAATCAGATAAATGCTCACTAGTGGCGGCATCTCCGGGCCCCGCCCACACAAAAGCAAACAAAGCAACGCTCGCCGGAACAAAACCGAGGGCTACCTAAAATTTTGTACTCCCTCCATTTCATAATATAAAGCGTTTGTGTCAAAAAACACTTTTATATTATGAGGCAGTGGTATTAGATGACTGACAACAAATGTGGAAAAGAGTAGAGCGCGGGTCAATGCAATAGCTATCACTATCTCTAGGCTGTGGGTGCTTGCACCAATAGCTCATTGTTGTCCTGTACAGAAAACATCGCTTGCAACCGTCTGTTCCGTGCGCCTAGTTGCCCACTTGTAATCTTGCATATCTTCTCATTTATGCAGTTATTTTGTATAGCAACGTGGGTTGGGTTGCAACTATCTGTCATGTGCGACCAATTGCCTCGTAGGGCTCATTCAGAATACTTTTAAAAAAAATCAGACTAATAGAAATGGTAAAGGATTAGGATACCCAGTCTGATCTAATCCTGGATTTTGATGAGGTCTCACCGCGCAAATGCTAAGAAACCTAAGGAGTTGGGTCAATTTGGAAAGAACCCTATCATCTCATTTCCTGTTGCATGTAGTTCTTATATATGCCGTTGTGGATGGAACACGTAGAAACCTAGGTTTTCCTGATTTTTTCAGCTGGTGTCGGAGGTCATATTAATTCTTAATGATACCAGCCGAAGCAGCAAGCGCTTTTTGAAAAAATAAAAATATCAAATAATATTCAAATAGTTGAATCTTATAAAAACGCCAAACAAGTCAATCTTATAAAACATAGTGCATATTATATGTGAAATTGGTATTTGGACCATCTAAGTGAAACGAGCAATCAATGGTGATAATGGCCATATATCAAGTGTGGCTTGCTCGAAACAATGCAAGAGATGGCAACGGTATAGAGGATCCTGCATAGGTCGCTGACTAGGCCCGAAGGCTGTAGGAGGAGTGGTCAAAGAGGCTAGACAGGCCTGTCCCGGCCAACCTCGGCAGCTCTGGCGTGCGCCGGAGGAGGAGTGGATTAAGGTGAACGTTGATGGCGCAGTTGGAAGAGTTCGGGGGATGGAGCAGATTGAGAGCTTGTCAGTTTTCCCCATTAGTCTCTTCTCAGGAGTTGGTTTACTTGTTGGCATGCAGGTGGGCTATTTAGTTATTGCTTGAACTGGGCCTGCCTATGGTGGTGCTGGATACAGATGATCAAATTGCGGCAAGATCCCTAACGGAGGGGGAGTTCAACAGGTCGGTCTACGTGCCGCTCATTGAGGAGATCAAGGACTTGCTAAGGTCCAGAGAAAGGCTTTAGGTGAAGTGGGAGGGGTGAACGGTAAATGAAGCGACACATGTCTTAGCTAAAGTGTCTTGTGGCAATAATATGTGCAAGTCGTGGTTGCATGAACCATCAGAGTGTGTATCCAATATTGTAATCGCTGAACTTTGTGAATATATTAAATGCAAAGTTCCCACTAAAAAAGTCAAATATGTCACTAAACCCTCCTATTGTCGAATGCAACCTTGTTTGATAGTGCGGCGTGATATTACCAAATTTTGTTAGCTCCTCTGGAAAAACTAAAGCTAGAGGCCATCCAACAACTAGCGATACTTTTATTGTTTTGTGTATATGGCGCTAGCTAGTATGTATCTCGTGGAATATCCAGGCCCCGTGGTCATGGCTGGCTGGGCAGATTGCACAGATGGTGGTTGTCCGGTTGCGCCAGCTAGCTTGTGAATGTCCGTGACACTAGCGGTTATACATCCAAATGCTAGCTACACACGGGGAAACTTAAGACTCGAAACACATACTGTTGATGAACAAATAATTGGCCTTTGCATTTTAACATAGGAGAAAACTATATTATTTCCGGTATCTCAACTAGTATTGCCTGAGCAAAGTTTCATTCTTCAACTCCGAAACCGTCCAAAACTAATACACTCAACTGTCTTTTTTTTTTTGCACATGGTAGTCCACTCGACTGTCAACTACGAATACCGTTGAACTTTTATCCGCTAGAGTGGTCTTGTATATTTGTGTCTTATTTATGACCGGTTGGATATATGGCATCAAGGTGTTGGTTTGTATGAGTGTATAGAGCATTCACACTTTGAGATAGTGATTTTAAGTGACATGTATTGGTGCGGTTTGGTAAGGTCATGGTGGTGCTACGTGAGTTAGTATGATTGGACATAGGCACTATTGTGATGAGAAGCTGTGGATTTATTTTTACTTTGAATTTTATAAAGATCGTTGGAGAGGCTCCTACTGACAGTGGAATAGATCTTGTCGTGCTTGGGGAGAAGGTGGTGGGAATTATCAATATTTGGATATTGCGGAATATGTGGAAGCTGGGAGAGAATGGTGGATCTTAGTGCAAAGGTAGGCATGCGTGCACTCGGTTATGGATGTGTGCTTAAATACACCATGAAGTGGGTTGGACACTCTCACTTGACACATATGCGATTAACTTATCACTTTAAAAGCGATGATTTTAAGTGCACAAAACCTCAGGCTACAGGTGCCTCATGACAAGCATGAGTAAACATGGTCGCCCAGGAGGAAAAGGAGGACGACCGGGCTACAACCATCACCGGGGTTCCCTCACCGGCTACTCCAGCCGCCGTGGGAGGGATGGGAACGTGGGGATCTTGTCCCGTGTCTATTCAATAGTGTAACGTCAGGCAAAAGTCATCAGTTTCCAGCCATTGTGTTCGGCAACCACCTAAGAATTAGAGTGGCCTCACTGAACAGTACTAGTATTTGTTGAGAATTTTTTTCTCACCCGTGCGCATTCGGCATTAACTTCTCAGCCGGTCACTCATCCTCAAATTGCTCAGACTTCTGAGGGTCAAACTTAACTAGTATTTCTCAGTTGTTCCTCCTTTAGTAATACCAATATCCTTTGTTAATTTCTTGGTCACACTAAGCTTCTCTCTGACTCGGATGAACTCACCAATGAAACTATTAGGCATGGTAACTTGCACCTCATGTACTTCACCAATACGCTTGCCTGTTCAATTATAAGTAATTGTTGTTGTATTGGCGGGGCCTTGGACTGTGGGAGTCCTCCTTGCCATATTGATGCACGGCGCATTACTATATATAAGTGTTAGTTTCAGTTCTATTTTTATCGATTTTATTGGTCATCATCCAATTTTATGGTTCTTGGTATCCTTTTCATTTTATTTTACAAAGAACACATGAATATAATATTTATAATACGTAAAAAATTCCTAAAGTTCATGAATATGTTTTTTAAACTCCCATTTTTTAAAGAAAGCATGAGTTTTTTTAATCTGGACTCTTCTTGGAAAAACAGTGAATAGTTCTAAAATTTGTGTGAACTATTTTAAAATTCATAAGAATTTCGTTTGCAATTTCAGGAACTTTTTGAAAGGTACGTACTTTACTTGTAATATTGAGAATTCTTTTTCAAAATAATTCTAACTCAAAAGGAATACTAAAAGAAAACCAACCGAAGCTTGAAGAAAACTGTAAGAAAAACACTAGAGCCAACGGAAAACCCGAAAAACCAAAGACTAAAAATTAATGAAAAAAAGGTTGCCACAACTAGGAGGAGCACTTGCGAGGAGATGCCAAACTGGCCCGTCCCAGACGTGAGTGCCTTGTGCGCTATTCCATTAATTGGTGAGACCAACTAGTTGAGGAACGCTCCTCCGGAGCCTCATAACGATCACTTGCAAGTGGGCTGAGAGCGCCTCACTTGGCTCGCTCTCAGCCGACGCCACTTGTCGAGCTCTAGGCGCTGCCTCCGGGTTTTGTTTTTTAAATTTTCTGCACGCGTTTTTAGCTTTTAAAACTTTTTTTTTGTTTTTTTTGACTTTTTGGTTTTTCACCGGTCTTCCTTAGCTTTTGGACAAAACAATTCGGAAAAACAATTGCATGAGAAAATAATTTTGTTTGCTTCCAGGAGAGGCATGATTTTGCTTGTGCCTCTCAGAAACGAAAATAACACGTTTTCTGTTTTCTTTCCTTCCACGTGGTGCACGGTTTTGCTTCCTCGAGATGCATGGCTCTTTCATAAATGGAAAAAACCGTGTTCCCTGTCTGTTTTTTGTATGAAAAAAACTCGTCAATACCTATCAACATGGGATCTGGTTTTGAAGATTTCGACGCGAGAAATTCAATGGTGAAAATAATTCGGGATTTGGTCGCACGGTTTAAGAAATAAGACGCTTTGGCGGAGAGAAGGGAGTTAGGGCGCCTCCACAACACCCAATTGAAAGATTCTTGAGAACGCCACGTACGGCCGCGGCCACGCTCCGAAATCGCAACGCACCATAAGTTAACAACCACAATACCCACGCAATACGGCACGAGCGACAATCATAGGGATTTAGAAAAGTGAAGACAGGCGATCGATGGCGGCGGCGGCGCTAGGGTTAGCGGCGAGGAGGCTGGGCGGCGGCACGCTCTGGCAGACGCAGACGCAGACGCGGGTCGTCGAGCTGGGGCAACGCCGGCTCCTGCCTAGGTCCATCCACACCGAGGTACGCGCCTTCACATCTCGATTGATCGATTGCTTGGCAACACCACACGGGCACGCACGAGCGACCACTCCTGAAGAACCTAACAAAACAAACATTGCTCCATCGTGTCGCCAGCGGCAGCAGCACAATTGCACCAAGAAAGACAGCGTCATGAAGCAGATCGAGAAGGCCAAGGAGGAGCTGTTCGATCTTTCGGCCGAGGCGCACAAGACGTACGGGCAAGACCCGGACCCGGCCTGCCGGGAGAACTTTGAGCTGCTCCGCGACCTCTTCAACCACGTCAAGCGTCGCCCCGACGACCCCGTCTGGTATGTATGATCCATCGATTTCAACCCAAACACGTACTCTCTCCGTTTCAAAATAGATGACCCAATTTTATACTCACCAAAATAGATGACCCAATTTTGTACCAAAGTGAGTATAAAATTGGGTCATCTATTTTAAAACAGAGGGAATATATATGAACTATATAGTTTAACTGGGGTTGCCAATGTGATGTTGCAGGAATGTGGCTATGGGGGCGAGATTAAGGCACGATCTGGTACATTTGGCGGGCACTTACGCGTTGGTTCTTGGGGCGAGCATTGGTGCGGGCTACATGTTTTCTGAAGCGATCCTGTGGGCGGCATTGCCTTCGCCAAGGGACGACGACTAACTAGTTTAGTACCCACTAGAAGTAAAAGCACGACTTGCTGCCGTCAGTATGTAAAGCGTTAACAATTAGCCAATTAAAACTTCATGTTTGTCAGGCACTAAAACAATACTAAGTACTTTACACATCAAGCACATAATTTAATTCAGATCCAATATCCTTTTTTGGATTATGTAAGAGATACAACCATACGAAAAGCTAAATAGAATGAACCATGTAGTTATAAAAAAAAGTCAAAAAAAAAAAAGAATGAACCATGTAATAATCTAGCTAATGCCACTGAAGCGAATTGCCCTAACAGAATAAGGTAACAATCTAGCTGGTCCCACTAAAGCGGACCGTACAAACTGAAATCTAATAAAACATGTTGTTTACGCATGCGTCAACAAGTGATCTCCACCGCAGACTCGCGAAGGGTGAATGAAAGGAAGGCGCCACTATTTCATGGGCCGAGGTCGGCCAGCGTCAGGGCATTCTGGCTTCATCCTTGGACGCCTATGGTTCCCAGATCGATGATCTCTCTAGCTGTTGGATGTAATATCACTTAATGGAATCAGACCAATTTGCATCTACACTCTGATATGTATGCATGTTTATATTGATGGATCAAATGTGCCTGAAAGCAAAAATCCAGTTAACCATAGGGGTGCAGGTAGAAGCGGCCTCCCGGCTACACTACATATATCTTCCTGCAACACATAACCTATGGATATCCATGGGTGAACACAGAAAATATGTGGGACTTTAGAGCATTCCTCTCAGCCTAGATACAACTCGAGGGCTTAATGAACATGATAACATCGTCCGCGTAGAAGACGCCCTGGTGGGCGGTAAGCTCGTAGCAAGGGGGTTGAACAACTAGCTATTGATAGCAGCACGGATTAGGCCATACAACAAGGGTGACAGTGGGTTGCCCTGAAGTAGGCCTTTGTGATGGTATTTTGTTCCTGACATCTCTGCATTTACGAGAATCCTTGTTGATGCCAATGCAAGGATCAATGAGATCCAGTTGCGCCAATTTGACCAAAGCCCTTACAAGTGAGGACTTCAAGGATAAAATTATCTTGCAAAGATCTTCCTTTAAGTAATGCAGTCTGAGTGGGAAACACAAGGTAATTTATATTGGGTCGTAGTCTTGTAGTAGCAAGCATCTTTACTAATTTTGCAAAGAAAGGTATGAGACTGATTGGTCTGTGATCCTTAGCCTCTTGGGCATCTTGGCTCTTGGGAATAAGAATCGTCGTTGTTTCATTGAGGCATTGCACGTGTGTTCATTCATGTTCTCGAGGGCCTTGATTGCCGCCATGATGTCATCCCTGATCGCCTCCCAACATACTTGGAAAAAGTGGGCCGTGAATCCGTCCAGCCTAGGTGCCTTCCTTGGGTTAATTTCCATTAAGGCAGCCCTTACTTCCTCTTCCGAGGATCACTATCGAACTCAGATAGGTCAGATGTAAGAATACCAAGCCCTTCATACTGTAACCGGCAAGTTTGCAGCGTCTAAATTCAAATTTAATAAACTAGACGTTGTCCTTGCCATGCTAGACGATGGCCATGAGAGGGAGAGAGGCCATGGCCACCGATTGCTGGCCGCCACTGGAGGCTAATTGCCAGATGGATAGGATTGGTTCGGTTTAGTTAAAAACGACGGCGGCTTGGGTCCCCAACCGTTCGATCAAAGCCCGATAAATATTGGATTAAGCCAACTTAGCCACGTGGTCCTCATGCAATATAACGTCGTCGTGGCCTCGTCTTCCTCGCCTCGCAGCTAACATAACCAACCAACCCCCCCCCCCCCCCCCCTCCCCCCGCGCACACAGTCGCAACCGCCATGCCGCGCTTGCTCACAGGCCCGGGCTCGGCCCCAACATCGTCCCTCGCCTTGCAACAAAGCCGATCACGCTCATGGCAGGACCACCCCTGCGGGCGGCTGGCCCCTCTACAGCACTGCGGTGCCTTCTCCCCTACGACACCTCCACCAGTCATGGCAACTCGCTCCTGTTGCAGACCAACCTGCCGCAACGCAACATCGCCGCCGGTCATGGCAACGACGTTGACTCCCAAGTGTGGCAAGAACGCCTCATTGCAAACACTGAGCTCCCCCAAGAACCACCAATTATGGTGCATCGAGACGCGGGCAAGCGTTGCGATGCAGCACCAGGGAGCCCTCGGGCGATTGCTGCATTGGTGCGCTCCATCGGGCTACGAGTGGTCCATTGCAACTCTGCCGCCGTCGCGTGAGTGCTAACATGGGAACACGAGGCTCGACTGCTGCGTAGCCGAGGTTGCAACGCAGCGCGATGGCCGTGGACAAGTTGTTGTGCCGGATCCCGGCGGTCGTGGACGCGTTGCTATACTAGCGTTCGTCAACAACCGGAGTTTCGCTATTTGCCATGGCTCCCCTCCATGGACGCTACTTTGCAGCTATGCCACCTCCAGCGATGCAGCGGAGGAGCTCCGGCTGGTAGCTAGTGCCAACGGCCGGCGTCATACTCTTCGGATTTTCTAGCTGTTGTGGTGGTGCTCGCCATGAATCCTCTCCTCTCCTTTGGCGATGAGATGCAAGGGAAAGAGAGAAGAAAGAGAATGTGTGGAGGAGCAGCTTCGTAGAGATAGGATAAGATCGCCGGAGAGAGAGAAGGAATCGAAGGAGGCCATCGCGCATGCACGCAGGACTCTGGTTTTATGTTTAAGAAAAAGGACTCAGGTTTTTAATTTTTATTTTGAAGAAGAAACGATCAATCGAAAAGGGAGAGCGTCGCTGCTACACGTCCTAGCACGATTTGCAAGCACTCGGATGGCTTGCCGCGCGCGGACGGGCGCTTCCGGTGTCGAGCTGGAAGGCGATCTGGATCAGAACCGGAAGCACGCTCGTGGGCCGACTCGGAGCGAGAACGGCTATCCACCACGCGCGGCTCCTAAATAAATACTACGTACCTCGTTTCTCCCAAACAAACAGATCAAGCGAGGCATAGACGAGAGGCGACGATCCAAAGAAGCGAAGATCGGCCATGGCGTCGGCGGTGCTCGGAAATGCGGCAAGGAGGCTGAGCGGCGGTGCGCTCCGGCAGATGCAGGCGGCGGGGACCTTCTCGAAGCTCTTGCCGGCCGTCAAGCTCGGGCAGCAGCGGGTCTTGCAGAGGTTTATGCACACCGAGGTACGCTACGCACAAACGTTTCCTGGCCTTGAAACCTGTCCAGTAATCTCTCTACCGACTGGCACGTAACCTAACATTGCTTGGTACGTGTTGCCTGCAGCAGCAGCAGCAGCTGGTGCAGGCTTGCAGCAGCTATGGAACGAAACCCGGGAAGGGCGACCTTCTGGGCAGAATCCAGGGGACGAAGGAGGAGCTGTACGATCTGATGACGGAGGCGAACAAGACGTACGGGTCTGGCGGCGACAAGAAGCTCTTCCAGTGTCTCTCCGGACACGTCCAGCCCAGACCCCATGACCCTACATGGTAACACTCCCTCCCTCTCCCTCTCTATTAGTAGTAGCTTCAACCGCACGTGCGCTCGCTCTTTCCGTTTTTGTGTGATCCTTAACTCGTTCTTGCCTGCTTGCAGGGAGTCCAACATGTGGTCGAGGCATCTCGACGCCGTCTTGAAGGGTGTCGGCATCACGAACGTCGTCGTTATGTATTCCGGGCTCTGTCTTGTCTCCGGAGTAAACCTGGCGATTTGGACGCGCTCCTAGCTAGTGAAGACACCAGGGTTTCTTTGCACTACTTGTCTAGATGAAAATAGATAGATCACCGGTTCGGTTGTAATAGATGGATAGATAGATTTCCCTTGTTTAGGTGATTTTGCAATGCTTCTATTTTCCTTTTGAGTTATAAGTATATCCATCTTTTCTGTAAGACGCCTATGAATGAATCATTGTGACCACAATTGTTTATATGTGTCATTCGTATGGAGTATTTCACAAGTCTGTTAACAGATAGGTTTGTAGCGTGTCATGTACGTATAACGTACGAACCATGTAACGAACTATGTAATCCAGGCAGGTGGTTAGAGTAGATATGATCTCATCTCATGTATAGCTTGGAGTATGGGTCAAGACTAACAACCACCTGCCGATCCTTGTACTTGTTGATGATTATATAACACGTACGCGTCCCTGCAAGTTAGCATACGCTTCCACCATCGTAGTTTTACATGGTAACCAGAGCCATCCTCGAACAACTCCATGGCGTCCTCAAGTTCCTTCCCATCCTCGCCGTTCGCACACGCCGCCACCGAGAAGCTCACAAAGGGCAACCAGGCTTTGTGGCGGGCTACGGTGCTCTCGGCCATCCGAGGAGCACAGATGGCCAAGTACATCGACGTCGAGCAACCGCCGCCACCCATGCAGATCGATGTGGCGTCGTCAGACGGGAAGACGACGGTGAAAGGGCCGAACCCTGCTTTCCAAACCTGGTATGCTCAAGACCAACAAGTCTTCTCCTATCTCCTGACGACACTTCCGCGTGAGATAGCTATCCAGGTTGCTTCATGCCACACCTCTGCTGAGCTCTGGAACACGGTGGAAGGGATGCTTGCATCCCACACCCGTTCCCAGACCACAAACGTCAGGATCGCCCTCGCCAATCTGCAGAAGGGCAACTCATCCATCACCGACTACGTTGGGAAGATCAAGTCCCTCTGCGATGAGTTGATCGCTGCGGGGAAGAAGGTGGAGGACGACGACATCGTCTCCCACATACTGGCCAGGTTCGATGAAGATTTCGACCCGGTGGTTTCTGCCATGTGTTCCCGGGTGGAGCCGGTGACCGTGGCAGAACTGTTCTCACAACTGCTGAGCTTTGAAACAAGGCTCAATCTTCGGGGCGGAGGGTCTTAATCCTCTGCCAACGCAGCCACCCGAGGTCGTCGAAACGGCTGTGGCGGTGGTGACCGTGGTCGCCGCCAAGGCGGCAATGGTGGTGACCGCGGCGGGCGCGGCGGCGGCTACTCCAAATCTGGAGGGCGTGGTAGCAGACACGGCAACAACAACAGCGGGGCAACTACAACAACAACCATGCCTCTACTCCGAGGGTCCAGTGCCAGATATGTGGCAAGATGGGCCACCCAGCCTGGAAGTGCTAGAAACGGTACGATGAGTCGTACCAGGGCATGGAGGAGAAGTCAGCCAACCTTGCTGCACCGCAGTACGGGGTGGACACGAACTGGTACCTAGATAGTGGTGCCACCGATCACATCACAGGAGACTTGGAGAAGCTGACCGTGCGAGATCGCTACACTGGAAACGAACAGATTCATACTGCCAGTGGATCAGGTATGGTTATTAAACATATTGGTCATTCAGCCATCCATACTCCTGAACGTGATCTTCTTCTAAATGATATCCTTCATGTACCACAAGCCAACAAAAGTCTAATCTCCGCTAGTCGCCTTGCTATTGACAATGATTCCTTTGTTGAAATTCATCCCCATTCTTTTCTTGTCAAGGAACGGGGAACGAAGAAGGTGCTCCTTCGAGGCAGGGGTAGAAGAGGACTCTACCCAGTTAGGCACACGGGATCCGACGCCAAGAAGCACATGCTCAGTGCCACAAAACTATCCTTGGATAGGTGGCACCGGCGTTTAGGCCATCCATCTCCTCTTATTGTTAGCAAAGTCATTAGCAAGAATAATCTCCCGTGTGCAAATTCGTTCAATAAAGATTCTGTATGTGACGCATGCCAAAAAGGCAGAAGTCACCAGTTGCCTTATCCCAAGTCAATAAGTGAATCAAAGTTTCCATTAGAGCTTGTGTTTTCCGATGTTTGGGGTCCTGCTGTTGAAACAGTAGGGAGGAAAAAGTATTATGTGAGTTTAATGGACGATTTCAGTAAATTCACTTGGATATACTTGATCAAACACAAGTCTGAAGTGTTCCAAAAATTTCATGATTTTCAACATCTAGTAGAACGTCAATTTGATCGCAAGATCCTTGCTCTACAAACAGACTGGGGAGGGGAGTATGAAAAGTTGAACTCCTTCTTTACCAAAATAGGTATATCTCACCATGTCTCGTGCCCTCATGCTCACCAACAGAACGGGTCGGCAGAGAGAAAACATAGACATATTGTCGAAGTAGGTTTACCCCTTCTTGCTCAAGCCTCTATGCCTTTGAAATTTTGGGATGAGGCCTTCATTGCTGCAACTTATTTGATAAACCGAGTTCCTAGCAAAGTCCTCAAGTTTGAAACACCCTTTGAAAAACTGTTCCATGAAAAACCCAACTATTCTATCCTCAGGGTTTTTGGGTGCGCCTGTTGGCCGAACCTTAGGCCCTACAATAATCACAAACTTCAATTCCGTTCTAAGCAATGTGCTTTCCTTGGGTATAGCAATCTCCACAAAGGGTTTAAGTGCCTTGACATATCTACTGGACGTGTTTATATTTCCAGAGATGTAATCTTTGATGAAAATATTTTTCCTTTTGCTAGTCTCCACCCAAATGCCGGTGCTCGCCTTCGTGATGAAATTTTGTTACTCTCTCCGGAGCTGTTAAACCCTTCTGATCACGGGGGTGAATCTCATGCTGATGATCATGTGTTTAATAATCCTAATCCTTCCACTAATGAGGCCTGTACTGATGAAAACAGTGAAAAAAACAGTGCTCCACACTATGATTTTATGCAGCAACAGAGATGTACAGGCGCCAGACACGAGGCAGATCCGGCTGACAGCGCTGATCCAGAGAGATCTCGTGCAGAGACAGAGGCAGGCGGGACCGGCGCGGATCCCAGGAACGATTCGCCGCCGCCAACATCGCGTGGGTCTGGCGCGTCAGCGCGCGCCACGGAGTCCGGCGCGTCAGTCCAGACGGGCGGGGGCAATTCGCCTGTGTCATCACGTGTGACGCGTCAAGAAACGGTTGGGGCTGGGACGGCGGCCCCACAGAGCAATGATGACTCCAGCGGTCCCGCGCAGGCCCGCGGCCGTGGGTCGTTGTCACCAGCCGACAGGATCACAGATCCGCAGCAGCATGAGCGCGCGGATGACCAGGAAGATTCGTCGCCGCTTTCTGTGTCAGTACGAGGTACGGGATCCTCTGCGGCTGCTACTGGATCTGCTGTGGCCACTCCAACTATAACGACGCGAGTCACTCGTTCATAGCGAGGTATTACCAAACCATTAGTGCTCAAGGATGGCACGGTCAGGTACGATAAACATTTCAAGTTTGCAAATTTTACAGCCACTGGTGAGCCACAAAACGTACTTGAAGCCTTGCATGATAAAAATTGGAAAAATGCTATGCGTGCTGAATATGATGCTTTAGTAAGGAACAATACCTGGCATTTAGTTCCACCAAAGCTAGGGAGGAATATTATAGACTGTAAATGGGTATATAAAATCAAAAAGAAGGTAGATGGAACAATAGATAGATATAAAGCTAGACTAGTAGCTAAGGGCTTTAAACAACGTTATGGTATTGATTATGAGGACACCTTCAGTCCAGTAGTGAAGGCTGCTATTATCAGACTTGTTCTGTCTATTGCTGTTTCCAGGGGATGGAATCTTCGCCAATTGGATGTTCAGAATGCGTTTCTACATGGCGTTCTCGAGGAAGAGGTCTATATGCGGCAGCCACCAGGTTTTGAGAGTACATCCAAACCTAATCATGTGTGCAGGTTGGACAAAGCCTTGTATGGCTTAAAACAGGCACCAAGGGCGTGGTATTCAAGGTTGAGTGTTAAGCTACAACAGCTTGGATTCTGTCCATCAAAGGGAGATACTTCCCTATTCTTTTTCAAGAAGGGCAAGGTGATTATATACATGCTTATTTATGTTGATGACATAATTGTAGCAAGCTCTTCGCAAGATGCCACATTAGCTTTGCTAAAGAATTTGAAAAGTGAGTTTGCTTTGAAAGATTTGGGAGAATTACACTATTTCCTAGGAATTGAAGTTAAAAGGATACAAGATGGTATTCTACTCACTCAAGAGAAATATGCCTCTGATATTTTGAGTCGTGTAGGGATGAAGGATTGTAAACCTTCTAGTACACCTATGTCAACTACAGAAAAATTGTCATTGAATGAGGGCACACTACTAAGTCCAGAAGAAGGGACAAAATATCGAAGTATAGTTGGAGCACTTCAATATCTCACACTGACAAGGCCTGATATATCTTTCTCAGTTAATAAGGTTTGTCAGTTTTTGCATGCACCAACTTCTTTGCACTGGACAGCTGTAAAGAGAATACTGAGGTATGTTCAGGGCAGCAAGGGAATAGGACTAAGCATTTGCAGGTCTCCGTCAACCACGGTGAGCGCCTTCTCTGATGCAGAATGGGCAGGGTGTCCAGATGATAGGAAGTCCACAGGAGGCTTTGCAGTATTTCTTGGTCCCAATCTTGTGTCATGGCAAGCAAAGAAGCAAGCAACTGTCTCAAGATCCAGTACTGAGGCAGAGTACAAGTCATTAGCAAATGCTACGGCTGAGGTAATGTGGGTGGAAACACTACTTGATGAATTGGGTGTATACAGGCCACATGTGTCACGCTTATGGTGTGATAACCTAGGAGCAACATATCTTTCTGCAAATCATGTGTTCCATGCAAGAACAAAACATATCGAGATTGATTTACATTTTGTTCGTGAAAGAGTTGCTCAAAAGAAGTTGGAGATAAGGTTCATACCAACTGGAGATCAGGTAGCTGATGGTTTTACTAAGCCACTGCAAGTTCGACAGCTCCAAGCCTTCAGGAACAATCTAAATCTTGATACGTTGAGATTGAGGGAGGATGTTACCAGATAGGTTTGTAGCGTGTCATGTACGTATAGCGTACGAACCATGTAACGAACTATGTAATCCAGGCAGGTGGTTAGAGTAGATATGATCTCATCTCATGTATAGCTTGGAGTATGGGTCAAGACTAACAACCACCTGCCGATCCTTGTACTTGTTGATGATTATATAACACGTACGCGTCCCTGCAAGTTAGCATACGCTTCCACCATCGTAGTTTTACAAAGTCTACAGAATCGTATGGAGTGACCAGGCAATTTGAGGTTTGCCTGGTCTCGTCTCCCTTTCGATCTCAAGCGCAGCGGCAGATTCCGGCCTAGCAAACCCAGCGAGTTGAACCATGATTTTTCTTGCGAGTTGAACCATGAATTGCCATCTCGTTGGACCATGTATGGCTGAAATATGCTCATGTGTGTTGCTGAAATATGCTATTATTTGTGCTGAAATATCCTCATGTTTTACTGCTGAAATATGCTCCTTTTTGCTGGTGTTATTGCTGAAATGCTGCTGAAATATACTCATGTCTGCTGCTGAAATGCTATTCTTTGTGGCTGCTATTGGTATCATGTTTTGTTGCTGAAATGTGCTGATTTTTACTGCTGCTATTGCTGAAATATACTCCTATTTTCTTGAGAAATGTTGTTGTTTTTGCTGACCGCTCATGGGGACGGGTTCCCCGCAGGTACAAGTGTCTACACATGGTACAGTCGCTCTCTAGGTATTAGCGTCATACATGTGCTAGCTCCTTCAATCGATCTTTCCTCACGTTTTTGCGTGATCATTGACTCCTTTTTGCCTGCAAGAAGTCGAATATGTCATTGAGGCAACTCGACACCCTTTGGAATACCTTTGTTTTCATTTGTGGGCTGAGTATTGTTTCTGGACTAAACATGGTGCAGTGGATGTACTCCTAGTGAAGAGATCAGGGTTTCTTTGCACTTGTCTAGCTGGATCACCCGTTGTGATAGATAGATTTCCTTTGTTTGATAACTTTCCAATAATTTTATTTTTTGTCCAAATTATAAGTACATCTACCTTTTCTTCAAGAACAGGCCTATGAATGTATCCCTGTCATGCACAATAAACATATCTATTGTTAAAAGAGACAAAAAAGATTTATGCATGGAAAAGAGTCGCTGAGCGGCCGCCGCGAGGCCCCCCGCCCAACTACGAGATCCTCTATTCTTAAATAGCTACAAGCCCAGAGTGGAGAGTTATCTCTTAGAGCATCTCCAACAGGTGCGCTAATTTTTTTGCAGCGCCTAAATAGCATTTTAGCGCGCGGAGGAGGGTGGTTGCTTTACCAGCCGCTTCAAAATCCAGCGCGCGACCATCCAACGCTTGAATTTTTTTTTTGAAACAATACAAACGAAAAAAATATGAAACAATACATAGTTCAAATTCATAGCATAGTTCAAGCCCCAAACCACAAGCAAGTTCATACGATGCTAAATAAAAATAGATAAAACGATGCTAAATAAAACTAGATAAAATGATGCAAATAAAACTAGATAAAACTACTCCTCGTCCTCCTCGGTGGTGTAGTCAGACAACACAAATGCGTCGAGCCACCGAGGAGCTTCATCGTCCCAGGTCGACGCAGGTCCCAGCTCGATCTAGGCTTCCGCCAATTCCTTCCACGCACGCTTGTCTGCTCGACGCACGGCTTGCTCCACCCACCTCTGCGCCCAGAACTCATTCTCGGCGGCGACATCCTACGGGAAGCGCTCGCGCCACACCGCCATGGCGGTGAGGAGGAGGCGATCCTCGTCGGTAATTAGTCGCGGGAAGGCGGGAGTTCATGCGCCTGCTCGCGCGTCCGCACGTCGGGGAAGTTCATCTGCGACCGTGGCCGTCCGAGGCGCCACGCCGCCGCGTCATATGTGCGGGCGGCCTCGTGGACGGTCTCCAATGTTCCGAACCCGAGGTGTGTATCGCCGGAGCGGATCTTCGTGTAATACACGCTGGAGGGGCGGAGGCGGACGCCGTGGAAGCCCGAGCTGCTCTGGGTGCGCGGCGGCATGGCGGGCGCTGGAAGAGGCGGGGCGGGAGAAGGCACGGCGGTGGTGGGGCGGGGGAGAAGGCGCGGCGGCAGCGGGGTGCTGGAAGAGGCGAGGAAGAAGTCGTGGCGGGAGGGAAATCGTGGCGGTTGGGGGCGCCAACGCGCAGCTTTTAGCCAGCTCGCTGGGCGTCGCGCGCCAAAACTACTGCGTGCGCTGCCGCTTTTTCCTGCGTGCGGGCCAATTTTTTTCGCACGCCTAACTTTCGTGCATCCGCTGGAGTGCGCCGCGCGGCCTCTCACGCGTCCGCTGGAGCGCGCCTCGCGGCCTCTCACGCATCAAACTGGCGGTTTATCCAGAGCGCCTGATATTTCGCACGCGTGTTGAATATACTCTTAGGATAGTGGAGAATCTCTTTGGTCTGCAGGGGTGGATAGTGACGAGTATTTTAGCATGTCCAAAGTGGACTTATTTCTCAGTAATGTCCAAAGTGGACTCATGTTGTCTTCCCGTCGCATGTTCAGCACAAACATATATCCATTTTCCTTTTGGAAAGGAGGTTCTATTCCAGCTTTTGCATCGAGTGGTGCACACAACAAATTTATGATGCAAAGTTACTGATTGCAGTACAAAAGCGTAAAGCAAAGTCCACAACCTCAAACAATGGTTTTACCATAATTTTTAGGAGATTTTAAAGATACCATCATTGTCTAAGAATCATTAGAAAAATTAAGAAAACGCTAACAATACAGAGTAATTTTTTTGTAAAAAATGTCGGCCCGAAATACCCATGAAAGCACACAAGACTTTTAGCCTAGGAGCACAAAATCCTCGAAAAGGAAAATTCGCGTAAACCGACAAGACTAGGCCTCAGCCCACAACCAAAAATGGCACATTGGTCACCTGAAGTCGCACTAAAATTTCTCGATGTGAGTTAGGCGTCAACACACAACTATCGGGTTGCAATTTCTCAAAGAAAAAAAACTATCTGGTTGCATAATTTGAATCTATGTACATAACTTTAGCTTGTGCAAAATAGTTAACCAATAATTTAAGGTTTTTGCACAATAAGTTTACAAAACTACACACATCTATCATCATAGCTGCTTGAAAAATAGTTTATTTGTTCAATTTAGCCAACCGAGACAAAAACAAGCGCAAAATAATTACATGAAATACAAATATGACTTTGAGAGCTTCTGAATAGCTTGTAGTCACCTCACCAACCCCCCTGAACCTTCTTCCAGAACCAGTGCTTCCCCCACACCTTGCCAATTTGCTCAATCGGCAGCCCCTTGGTCTCCGGCAAGAAGAAGTAGACAAAAGCCGTCATCACCATAATCCATCCGGCAAAGAAAAAGAACAAGTATGCCTTCATCTGGCATAGCATGGCCAGGAAGAACTGTGAAATGCATATGGTGAACGCAAAGCATGAGGCCACGGTGATGCTTTGCCCGGCTGACCTGATCTCCAACGGGAAAATCTCGCTGGGCACTAGCCAGCCCAGCGGGCCCCATGACAATCCGAAGCCGACTACATAGACACCCATGAGAAAAATGAGAATGATAGCATATGTCTTGCTGACCCCACCCTCATCGCCAAGCTTGGCAACCATGATAGCGCCGATAAGGATTTCACAAATGATCATCTGGATGCCACCGATAAGAAGGAGGGTCCGCCTACCAAAGCGATCAACGGTGAACATGGATACTAGTGTTGATACCGAGGAGACAAAAACCAGGATGATGGTTGACATCAGGGATGCACTCTCACCCACGCCGATACTGCGTAGCAGCACCGGCGCGTAGAACCCAATAGCACTGATTCCGGTAAGCTGTGCCACAGAAGAAGAAGAAGGAGGATAAGAATAACAACGAATGCTCTCAAAAGTGCATGGTAGCCTGCCATATTTTTAAATGCCAGTATATCCCACGTCATCAGCAACCTCACCTGTGAGAAGGATGGTATCAGGATGGCCATGGCGAGCTGCGGGCGGTACCGCCGCTGTGACAAGATCATGTGCATGCCGTTGTCGCCGGGCTTTGTAGCTAGGATGTTAGCAGCGATGATATCATCTAGCTCTTGGTCGACGGCTTCAGAGCCTCTCATCTTGTGCAGTAATGCCTTGACCACTAAACGGTCTTTACCTTGCCGGACGAGGCTGTTGGGTGTCTCCGGCAGGAAGATGGAGCCGACGGTGAGAAACATGGCAGGGATACCGGCCAAGGCCAGCGAGAGCCTCCAGCCCCAACCTGCCTTGATCTTCTCCACACCGTAGTTGGTGATGGTCGCGGCGAGATCTCCGATACATAGGCTGAACTGGAAGCCATTGCTGAAGGCTCCCCTGTATCGTGTCGGTGCCATTTCGGATAAGTAGAGTGGCACTGCCTGTTGACACCAAAGAGATTTGGCTGAGACAAATCTTTGTAGGCCATGTTAACTAGAATTTTAAAATGTTTGGTTGTCGCACATATATATAGATGGTATCACTTCTGACCTGGTTGGCAAATCCTAGCCCGACACCCAGCAGCGCCCTACCGAGGATGGCCATGTACACGTTCACGGCCCCGCCACTGACCGCTGCGCCGGCGAGGTATGCCGTGCCACCAACGATCATGGAGGGCCGGCGCCCGCAGCGGGCCGTGACCCACGACGATAGTAGCACCGCCGTGAACAGCCCGGAGATGTAGAGCGACGAGGTGAAGAGCGTGAGGAGCTGGCTGTCGAACTTGCAGTAGTTGCTGACACGTGAGTCGCCCTTCATCCTGCGGTACACGTCCGGGAAGAATTCCCTGAGGAACGGCTCCATGGACGACACGCCGCCCGCAACACCGATGTCATAGCCGTAGATGATGCCGCCCATGGACGCCGTGACGCAGGAGAGCGCCACGAACGCGGTGACCCTGCCACCGTACTCGCGACCACCACCGGTGCCGTCCATTTTGGGTGCGGCCGATCGAACTTGATGGGTCAAGGTGAGCCTTGCCGCCTGGGCTTTTTTGTCGACACGGCCGATGTTCTTATCAGCTCTCTACACACCTTAACTCAAGTTTAATTGCTTTGAGTTCCATGCTGATTTATTCTGTTGTCTTCTAAACTAAGTGGATGCTACGTACACGGAGTGTGAGTTGCTTCCAGCACATAGATAGCATATGATTCTCCATTTGTTGGTGCAGGATCTATTCCTGGTCCAATTGAGAATACGAGAATAGGAATGACGTTTCTCTATGCATCTCATTCGGTGGTTTCTGTTATGCGTCCAACGCTCCAGGAGGGAATGAGAATACGAATAGGAATGGGTCTTATTCAGGAAGTGTTTCATTACGAGTAGCGTTTGTATCTTCTTTTAGAGAAGTTTGTATTTCATGTACAGCTCCGAATGACGAGCTGGACTAAAACTTGTTTTTACTACTGGATCATTTCCGTTTGAGCAGTCATAAATTGAAAGGGGGCAGGCCGGTTGGAGCTCCACCCGCCAATGGTTGATGATGATGAATTCGGTGCCGCAGGTGGGACTGTTCGTGGGCATCCCACCACAGCCCACCCAGTCCCAACGGTTTGGTGGGCAATATCACACATCCCACTAATATTTACATGGATTACATGGGCCAAGTGGGATCCCACTTAGTTCCGGTTCTAGCCCAAAGTAATGAAAGCCTATGTGAACAAGAAGAACTGGAGAAAGGAAACATGCCTATTCTAGCACAAATATGATCCCGAGCAAACAGAGCAACCAAAGTCAGGATAACCAACTTCCAGCAATGAACATCCAAGTGCAAAGCACATGATTTATGAACAAGCACAGGCTAACACGAACAAAAGAACACTAAAAATTTGCCAGTGGCCTTGCCTTTGGTGGCGTTGGCAGAGCAATCGCTAAGTGACTACTCCTCGCCGTCAAGGCGGCGGCAGCACTTGGAGGTCGTCTCCACGGTAGTGACTGAGAGGTCAAGCACCCATGTGGCGGAGAGGTCAGGTTCGTTGCGGACCCATTCCGGCACCATGTCCGTCTTGGCGAACATGGAGTGGCAACCGACATTGCTCCGGTTGTATCTTGTCTGCTGCCTCGCTCCGCGCTCCGCCTCGGATACCACGGCCCTGGAGCCAGGGGCACCATTGTAACCGCTTCCTTCGAGGTAGTGGAGGAGACCACCATGCGCCTTCGCGATCGCGGGCAGCAGCTCCTCCTTTATCAGGTGGCGGTGGCGGCCTCGTAGCGACACCCGAGTGTTCCCATCCGTCTGCACCACCCTCCTGTCCGGTCAAATTGCGGGCATCAATGCCAGACGTCGCATGTTTTGGGCCGGCATTAATACAACGCGACAATCGGCCGGGGCGTTCGATGGAAAGCGAGGGAGAGGCGGTTGGGATTTTATTTTGGGCCAAGGTGGTCGGGAGTGAACATGGCCGCGGTCCGGACGCCCGCAAAGACCCCTAAGTTGTCTCCGGTTTGCAGAAAAAAGGACGTCTGAACCGCTCGGCAGACCGATACAGGCCTGCGCTGGATGGCACAACACGTCTGCACCGCACGGTCCAGACGTATGCATGCAGTTGGAGGGTCGACATTGGAGATGCCTTAAACTTGACACTACTGTAGCGCCAGCAAGACTTTGAGTCGGCATATGAGAAACTGCCGGGCCATGTCAGAAGACACCGATGGCCACAGATCGCCCTAGGAAAGAGAACAAGGGGGGAGGGTAAGATATGACGAGCGTGCTGCTACAACCCCTCCACAAAGACGCACAATATGACCGCCCAGGTCTTACATTGCAAACACCACCTTTTAGATCCAACACTGACAAACGTAGCTCGGATAGTTAGATTTTTTATGGTGGGACCAACCCATCAGGGTTCAAGTCTTAGGCTTGACACTGACTTATGCATTTTTCTGAATTTATTTCAGTCTTTTCGATAGTTGTTGTAACTTTGTCAAACTGAAGATATTATGTCGGCTCAGTATCTCGGAGGCGCTCATAAGGATGGGGTATACATGTGTACGTTTATAGAGATAAGTGTATGCGCATGTTTCATAAGTGTGTGCAGTTGTACTGTGTAAAAAAGATTTAACACTGAAGAGTTCACTTTGGGAGGTCTGGAGAAATTTATTCGCCGCAGCCATCACCACATTCGGAGCTGAAGTCATAGAACTACGCAAATTTTAACTAGGGCTAGAACTACAACTACAACGACAATATGCTTAAGGAATCCAACACACCTCCCACCGGCGACCACGGGACCGGCTGAGAAGGAGAGCCACCGGGGATGTCGCCCGACCTACATGAACTCAGGAGTAGAAAGTCAACCTTATTTTTCATTGACCTGTTTTAGTAATGATTGCATGCTTTCAATTTAGGTGTACGTATGCAAGGAAATATGTACAGTTTTGATGCTGTAGACTGTGCAACTACTCCCTCCGTTCATAAATATAAGATATTTTAGATATTTTAATATGGACTACATATAGACTGAAATGAGCGAACATAAACTAAAACATGTCTATATACATCCAATTTAAGAGAAAGTTAGAACATCTTATATTTGTGAACAGAGCGATTATCAAATTGTACAATCATTAATCCAAAGATTCACTACAAAATGTTTGTAACTTTAGGCGTTCGAACACGCAACTACTCGATTGCAAAATTTTAACTAACGTATATAACTTTGAAGCCTGCACGAATATTTACCCATAAATAAATTCTACACAAATAATGTATAAAAACGGCATCCAAATTTTCTTTTTGCGAAATGACTAGGATATATTAAAAAAAAAGTTCACCAGAAGTACAAACACCCCAAACATAATACAAAATATATCGAGCTCCCTGGATCATTAACGACCATTGTCCCTGCCTGAGCAAGTCATCAACGCGCCACTGTCACTGTCCCATCCCCGGCCTGGCTTGACCTTGTCAATGACTTCATGGAAGTCTTCATGCATCTGTCCCTAAGTACCACCACACTGGAGCCGTAGTCGTCGCCGTTGAACCCTTCAATCGATCTGAAGAACCTGGCAGAAAATCTTATCATCGTGTATGCATGAAGATAAACCCTAACCTCGCCACCCGAGGAGAGCTCCGCCTAATCCGTCTCGACAGACGAACTAGAGAGGATCGGAGCACGTCTGACTGACTGGAAGAAGAAGCACCACTATCTGTCCGAGCATTGTCTCAGTGGGGATTAAAACTATAAATCATGTACTAGCCGGATCCGAGGCAGCATGTTTTCGCTCCCCATCAACAGTCGTCACAGAGGCATGCAGAAGATAGATGAATCCATGGGCTCGCCGGCGATGATCAAGGGGAGGAAGACTTTGCCCTAGTTGCCTTGCCAGAGGAGAAAGAAAGACCTTAGCGCATTAAAAAAAGGCACCCAACCCTGAGAAAAAACTAAATAATTACTGGAATACAAATACAACAACATGTAGTTGACATAACCTTTTTTAAAAAGTAAGGATAAAATAGAGAGAATTAGAATATGCGTGTTTGCATCTCACTACTTTAAAATAACGGATTTACTATTTCTTATCTAGATGAGTATTAGTTAAGTACTCCCTCTGTCCCAAAATTCATGTCTTATATTTGTCTAGATACGCATGTATCAAGTCGTGTTTTAGTATTAGATACATCCGTATCTAGACAAATTTAAGATAAGAATTTCGGGACGGAGGGAGTAGCATCTAACTTCCTAACCGTACGACCCAAGTGCTAAGGTTCATGTTTTTTTGTCCATTTTCTGATCGTCGCGTAGTGCCTGGGCTGCTGTCCCATTTTCTTTTCTTTGAGATCAATCCGCCCGCTTGATCAACTCAACATATCATAGGTACATGAGTGACATCATGAGGTTGGAGAAGCCAAGTATGGCGTCCAACATCTAAGGATAAAGCAAAACGAGGTAGATTGTGAGCTTCCAAATTGGAGCCGCGACCTTCATGAGCGAATCAAACTTCATTGAAGTTCTTCGATCTCTTGACAATCTCCTCTGCGTGGGCTGCGTTCTATGTTCTCTTGTGGGCTGCAGAGGAGGAGAGTATAGTGGGGAAACAGAACAGAGCAAAGTTAACGAGTACACGCTCAATGGAGCCCTTTTTTGATTAAAAAAGGTATTCCAAGTTTCAAAAAATCCAAAAAAGAATCTGTGAAAACTTATACATATTTGCGACGGATCTATAAAATTTCGTTCAAAAATACTATGATTTGCAAGCTGCACAAAAAACAATACTGGCCCAACAAAACAATATGGCCCATCTTCATGTTCGTTTTTCTATCTCTGTCGCGTATGAAAACATGTTGTAATGAAAATTTTCTTAACCATGTTATATATGTATTTGTGCACGTACAATTTTTTTCCTTTTTTTTTCATGTGGGACACGACTCAACTGCAACTTGGCAAGGAAGGGATTTTCAGCCACTTGCATGTCCACCACTAAACATACAACTGCAAGCGTTACAAAATGACTGGAACTGTATGGCCTACCACGCGACTGCAGCTGGGTAGGGGGTTGTTGGCTAGTTGCGTGTTCACAAAACTACTACTTTATTGTGCATATTTTCATTTTCATTTTATCTCTTTTTAGCCCAACCAGATTTTGGTTCTGGTGTTCTTTTCATTACTTACGTGACAACACAATTCAATAAATACATATTCGCAAAAAAAAAATACACCGATGTTCCTTCCTGCACGATGCACCGCTGCTGTGGGCGAGCTTCTGCTGCGCATCTGCCTCCCACCCATCATGTTCTCTTCCGCCTCAACCCCTTTGTTGCATTCCTCCATGGCGACTGTGCTGACCGTCCACACCATAGGCATCCACAACTGGTTGTCCTCCTCCCGCATCCTTCCATGCCTTGCAGTTGTACCGTGTGTTGGACACTCACGAACCTCCGTTTTCTCGCGGCTTTAGATGCTAGAGCATACCATAGATACCTCCACTCACCACCACAACACCTCCCAGTGGCGCCCAGATCCCCTCCTTTCCTAGCCACCAAAGCACTACCTTTCCTGACAGATGAGGTGGTCGATCGGTGGTAGTTACATTAATCGTAGGCTACGATAGCAGCGACAACAGATGGATTCAGAATGGAGACATGCCCGACGGGCAATGGACATGTGACGGTCAAGGTGTATAGCGAGGAGGTCCCTCCCCGTATTCTCGGTTCACGATGCAAGAAGAGGTGGCTGCATTTTTCTTGACAAGCAGATCGAGGCAACAACGATATGGAGCAATTTTAGAAGTTTTTTGTTTGTTTGATATCAAGCTAATTAAATTCTTGATTGTAATTGTTCATTTTTCTCAAGCCAATTAGCCTTTTTATCTCAAGAACAACACTTTCAAAAGATGGAGTCTTAAGTACTCATTTTTGGGATACTCATTGCATAACGAAGCATTGAGACAGTGGGAGGTGAGACTCAAAGCAAGAACGGGTAAGCGAATACAGATCAACTCCCATCTCGTTCATCAAATTTATATGTTAGTTGATGATCCTGATTTGGTTATGTTTATTTTAGAAAAATGGTTCCTTGTTAGAGATCTGGACAGTATGAACTGTAAGCTTTTGTTCTGTTGATTAAATGAGTGATTTTGTGGGTTAGGTGCATCATCCATAAAAATTAGGAAGAGCAAGATTGGTATTTAATTAGCATATCTTTGTTTCTCATGTACACTTTTCCATTAAAGTCGTAGTGCATTTCGAGAATTGAAGTGATTGTTTTCTTGCTGAAATTGAGAATTTAGATGGTACCGAGCTTGAATTCGCTAATCATTCTCAAAACTGAACTCACGTGGTTATTTTATAATAATTACAGCCACGCATATTCAATAAATGTTGCTAAGGTGTTAGGTCAGGTAGGTTTAACATTTCCCACTAATAGAGACGGCCACACTTGTTGTGTGCCATTGACACCGATGATCTGCATCACTCTATCTTCCAAGTTGGTGAGAAAAAAAGAATCAGATGCCAAGAGGTTTAAGACATGTGATGTTGAGAAGAGGATGACAACCCTTCCTCATACACAATTTCTCTTATAGATGGTTCTATTTTTCCATCCAACTTGTTCATGGCTTATTGAATTACCATCTACATTCATACGTAAGAAGTGAGGGTGACCAGGCAGAGGATGAAGTTTATGGACAATCACACGAGTGTCATTGTGAAGGCATTTGTGGCCGCGTCAATTGGAAGAGTGATATCATACTTTATTTACTGCTTTCTTTTCGTTTGGAAAAAGGGAAAACAACATGGATTTCTTAATTTGTAGGTTTGTCAACCTTCAACTTCAATATGGTATGTTGTTGAACTATTTAAGTGAAATGCTTTTAGAGTTTGTGTAAGCCTTACTATGACTTTGTGTCACTTATCCAGTAACTTTCTTGAGGTATTTGCCAATTTTATGGTACAGTAGTGTTGGTCATGTTATAGTTCAATATAAAGCATGTTTTGGTATACCTTTTCCCTCCTAGATGACAACAATATTGCTCGAACTGTATTTAACATATTGAGTGCTCTGTTTTTTTAACTAAATCTTTAATTTATACTATATGTTATGGACACTTTTAGCTAACAATCGTTTGTTCTTCTACGAAAGAAAAATCAATGAGGAGGTCCAGAAAATAAAGCATGGATGAGTTATATATGCCAAATGCACGGCTAAGGCAATGTTTCCCTTTTGGGATATAGACACCACCATAAAAGCTATGTTGAATCGCTTGTGTGCACCGTATGTGAAGCCTCCAAAAATTGATCAATAATTTAAATTTGAAATTTTGAGTTCACCATTGATCATGAGAAGAAAACTTGATTTTTATTTTTGACGGTAATCACCCCACTTACTATGGTTCAAGAATAGTTACATTGTGCATCATGAGAAGAAAACACGAGCAAATAATCCATTGGTGAGAAGTACTTCCATCATTCCGTTCTCCATTATGTGGTTAGATAGCTATACTATGACTTTTTAGTGGGAAATTTCATGTTCTTAAAATCTTAGAAGATGGATTCTTCATAGGCTTTTTTGCTTCTAGTTTGTTCGTGCAAATTTTGAAGGTCTTTTGGATGCATATAACCTTATGCTTCTCTAATTACGAGGGTTGAAGGATGGGCGCGGAAAAACGCACCTGCATGATCTAGTAACTCATAAAACAACCCAACCCACTAAAGGCTCAGCCCAACAAAATAGATGATCTCACGTTAAATGGGGCTTAATTATTTCACATCGAGAAGTGCCATAAAACAGGGAGCTCCTATTGGCCGCTCGCTGCTCGCTGCGTCCAATAGGGGATGCGACGCAAAGGGCGAAGCCCGGCTAGGCTGACAAATTGAAAGGCACTGTAGAAGCACACAGTTCAGAAATTAGCAAATAAATTTTGTGAAACAAATTTTTTTAGAACAATATTTTTTCTTGTTTGTGGTGTTTTAAAAAATGTTCATTTGAAAAAAGCAAGCACCTTTTGATATTCTGAATATATTTCGAAAATTGTGAATTTGTCTTTTTAAAAACACAACACTTTTAAATTCTGTGTTTAAAAGTGCTTTTTAAAATTCTACACATTTTTTTTGAAGATTTCATTGAAAGAGTGAGTATTTTTTTTATAATTTTGAACATTTCTAAAAAACTGAAAAATTTACAAAAGATGGAAACATTTTAAAATTGCAATTTCTTTTTGAAAAAAAAATGTTTGAAGATTTAAAAGATTTAGTTAGAAAAGTAGCCAACTTTTAAATTGTGAACCTTTTTAAAATCTCAAACATATATAGTTTAAAAACACGAATAAAATTTTGAAATTCCCAACATGTTCTGAAAAGGTGTTTTGTCAAAAGATTTTGAAAATTGTTTTTTTTGAAATTTGTGAATTTATGGAAAGAATAAAATAAACAGAGAAAACAAGAAAACTAACAGAAAAAACTAATATTTTAAAAGAAAAAACCCAAAAATAAAACCTGTCAAACAGTAATAAAAAATAGGGTGCTTCAAGATAGTTCCAAAAAATAGGCACCATCGTCTTTAAATGGTCCGGCCTAGTTTGATCGCTCGCTTGGTTTACTATTTGCGAACTGACGACAAAACGATGCAACTAGCATCCACAAATGCTATAGATCGCATATAGCAACCGCTATAGATCGCTGATTGGTCTCCCGTAATTGTACGCTTGTCATGGGCTGGCCGGTTAGTAATTTTCGAGAACATTCTCGCAAGCTGATCGGGGGTGTTTATGGAACCTTCTTGTTGGTTTTAGGAATGTATAATTTTTTGTTAATTCCCTGTTTTATCTAGGAATTTTTCTGTTTTTTATTTTATTTTTGAACATTTTTGAATGACTTTCAAATTTGTGAAGATTTTCTAAGATTCATGTACACTTTTCAAATTTGTGAAAGCTTGTCAAATTCATTAATATTGTTTAAATTTCTTGAACATATTTCAAATTTGTGAATAATTTCAAATACTTGAACAACTTTTGGACATTTTTGGACATTTTTAAACTCATGAACATTGTCAATTTTGTGAACATTTTCTAATTTGCTAATATCTCTCAGATCCGTGAACATTATTTTGAATGCATGAACACCCTTTCTAAATTTGTGAAAAAATTTCAAACTCGTGAATATAACTAATGAACAACTTTTTTAAATCATCAGCTTTTTTGAGTTCACGAACACCTTTTTGAATTAATGAACTATTTTGACATTGCAAACATTTTTTGAATTTGTTTTTTAATCATGAACATTTTCTGAATCCATGAACATTTTGTGAGTTCGTGAACTTTTTTGAATTCATCACCGTTCTCTGAATTCACAAATATATTTTTTAGTTGACAAACATATTTGAAGTCGTGAATTTTTTGTGTTGGTTTCCACGGCATACGACCGCTCGTACGAGCAGGCGCGGTCGAATGGAATGACGTCTTTTGCTTTGTTTCCTGTGGTGTGCCTCCCACTTGATCCCCTCTATCTCCAATTTTCTCCTTTCTAACTATTGGCTTGATTTCGTCCATAAATAACCCATCTCTTTTGGAAATAAAATAAATACAGGATTTTTGGAATCCTTTGTATTCAATAGTCACTGGTGGCGATATCGAAGCGAATATCTTAGTTTAGTTGAAATGTATCATTTTAAAATTAGGTTAGAGGAGTGTAAAAATAGCACGCATCACAATGCTCAAAATTGGGGGAGGGCCAAGAAGCAGTTTTCGGATGAATGAAACTGCCTTCTAAGTGAGAAGCATGAGGCAAATGCTAAGGAGATGGAGGAGTGACGAAAGCGAGAGATGGACGGGGAGAGCAAAGAAGCGGAGGCAAGAGAGGTGGATTGGGAAAGAAAGCTCACGAGGGTTTGCATGTGCGGAGGATGAAGTACGTGACAAGAAGAGAAAGGGCCTATGACCCCTTAGTGATCTTATCATTTTATCCTATTCTTCGGACAATTATCGTGAACTTGTATGTCTGATACCACTTGATGCCCGAGACTATGTATTTGCATTTTAGCCTACTCTTCAGAGACTTATTGTGAACTTACTATTTGATGCTTGAGACTATGTATTTGTGTGATTGAGATTTCATATTTGTGAGCTACATTTGTGTGTACGTTTGTGATATAGGAGAAAAGTATCTATGTAAGTTTGTTTGTGATATATTTGCTTTCAAAGTTTCTATGCTGAAAAGAATAGAAGAGAGGAACATAGAAAATGGTCACAAATTATGATAAAGAAACACCATAGGCTTCGCCGTTTCTAAACGACAAAAAATGTTTTGGTGCCTTCCAATAAGCGTGCCAGTGCAGGGCTGAAACGCAAGGGACAATGGTGTTTCTGGAAATATAAACACTTGGCATTTCTGAACGATAAAAGGTGTTCTGTTGCTTTCCTATAAGCGTGTCAGTGAGGGTTGAAACACTAGGGACAATGGCATTTCTGGGAATGATAGAAACGCTTGTCATTTCTAAACAACAAAAATTGTTCTGTGGCTTTGGCAAATGTGTGTCGATGTAGGGCAGAAACGCCAGTGTGTGTGGCATCTCTAAACTGAAGCAACTCCCTTCCCCTATTCTTGCTCGGAGCACATATAGCAAAATTATATCCCATGCAGTAAACACATAACTCAATTTCAACAAAATTTGACAAGTGCATCTAATTGATAAGAAACCCAATTTCATATCCATGAACACCAATGCTTGAAGAGTGAAGCAAGTTGGCAACAACCTAACAAGTCATAGTTCAAGTGTCAAAGTGCGCAACATCATACTTCGCATGTTCAGAACATAATCCTAAGATTTAACAAGTCCACAACTTCATTCCATGACGTCCTAAGAATTAAACAAGTTCACAACTTCATAGGTAAATGACGAAGTTCACTTCCTTCCTATTTTGGTTTGCATCTTCCCTTTGTTAGCTTAGCCCTCTAGAGTGTTCTGCCATTTTGGACGGTAGGTTGTTCTAGTGCTAGATCGGTGTTGTGCTTGTGATGGTTGAGATGGTTTGGGGGCATCTTCCATTTGGAAGCGCCAAACTCCATGAAGTTTACGTCCCTGCTTTCTTCCTCCTCCTCTTGCTCCTCTCCCTCCTCTTGCTCTCATGCTCCACTTCCCCTTGCTCCTCTAAACGATACACATTTCCCACACGGCTGGAAGAAGTTTGTGCTCTGCTGACATAACTCAATGCTCGGCCAGAAGAAGCACGGGCTCGGCTTGAAGAAGCATGTGCTCGGCTCGAAGAAGGCACCCGCTCCACCGTGAAAGGAGCAGGTGCTCGGACGTTGGTGGATGGAGCATTGTGGGATGAAAGCAAAGTGGCGAGTGTGTGGCACCGAGTGAGCACCTTCTGCACGAGCAATGAGAGTGACATGTTAATATGCATCTTGAGTATGTGAAAGGAAAATGTGCATAGCTACAAACCTGCAGTGTAGTCCTAACAAGTCCGTTCTCTTCCGAACCAGGGGCTCGTGAGAGCGCTATGTTACCCTTATTTATACATCTCCATAGCTTCGTGCCCTACAAAGACATACGTTACACACTAACCATTATATATGTGTAAGTTTGGGTTTTGATAGAGAGACGTACCACTCGGTCATGCTTAGGAGCATATTCGAAGTGCCCTCAAATGATCTCCCTAATCGAATTGTTGAAATCCCTATCAGCAACATCACTTGGCATTAAGTCCAAGCAATCGGCCCGAGTCCAAGAACCCTTGTGGACAAGACATACTCTCCTCGAAGCCACTCCAGATGCCTCAAGTATGTTGGCTCGTGGTTGTCAGGTTTGTTGTCCGTGTCAACTCTAGCTCTTCTCTGGGTATTCCACATGTCCACCCACATGAAGTGGTGCTCCGCGCAATTAGAGATATTCTTGTTGTTTCGTCGACTAGTCCTACAAACCGTGAGAAGAATAAATCAGTAACATTTTGTGTATTTACCATGATTTCACATTTACTTCTAAGTTTTGTCACCTATGAAGCTTCACACTTGTTTCCACGTGGTCGGCGGGTTTGTTTCCTTAATCCAAATTGCTTCACGACGCGATGTGGGAGATGCCACTCAACCGCATAAAAACATAACATGCGGCACCTCACACGCCAGAGGTGCCGGTCACACAGGCACATAGAGTTCAAAATAAACTACCTCATGACCATGTAAGACCTCCAGTTGACCTAGATCACATCATGTCACTTATGCAAAGAACAATTTGAGCAATAGTGGCTATTATCCATGAAGAACTACGTGATTGTAAGTCAACATATCAAGCTCGCTGATGTACGTCTTGTATAGCCCCATCGGGGCCACTTTGGACACTCCGACTATGTGTGCACAATAGTGGATAACGCTCTTCATCCCCGTGAAAATCCAAGTCCCAAACTTGATGTGGGGGAAGGGTGATTGATGACCGACCAACAGGGATACGCTCCCACAACCAAATCTGGAGGGCCAACACAGGAGGTTGGCTTCTTCCTCGTACATGCCTCTCTAGTTGCACATTCAAAAACAAGTTAAATCTTGACAATGAACATGGATCCTACTAAGCATTAACTGACGGTACAAGAAGGCAAGTCCTGTTGAGCCCCAACTCCACATAATCTGCCAGTCACGTAGCATGTCTAGGTACATCCATGAGGCGGTGTCCCCTGTGCCATCTCGAAACAACATATAGGTCAAGAGGTTCCACAAATACACCGTGGCGTACTTCTCCACCAGCGCCAAACGGGCATTCCCCGGACACTCATAAAAACGTTCTCGTATCCACGCGTACAACACACCAGATGGCCTTGGATCCTTATGCGTTTCATGAATCGATTCAACATGTTCAGCACCAACCAAATTGGCAACCCGTTGTTGCTACCCTTGAGACTTCACGTTCCCAGTAAGAGCCCTGCACTCTATAGGAAGGGCAGTGATCATAGCAAAATCCTCCAAAGTATTGTCATCTCGCCAAGGGGCGGGTGGAAAGAGTGCGTCTTTGGCCTCCAATGGTCAATAAGGGCGATACTGGTCGTGGAGCTCATCCATGGCGATGTGCCTTTAAAGTTGAAGACAAACGGGAGAAGATCCATTGTTCTATAATAGCGCTCGTAAGGAGGGTCATAGCTAAAGACATCACTGGGATTGTGGCCCCTCAAATGAAGTAGTGGAGGAACCTACAAAAAATCAACTGAACAACTTGTTACTTCTTCCAACGTATAAACAACATAAGGACCCACTAATAGAGATAGTGACCTTCCCTCTTTTGACGAGCACGGTGCTTCGCTTCATAGTAATCATCAAGGCTAGGATATTAATCTGGCTCAAACATCCTACATAATATATTATAGACTAGTTAATAACAATTCTTACAACTTTGCACAAATTCTAAAGTCACAAGCATATTAGACATGGTGACAATAACAACAACTTGTTACTTCTTTCTACTTAAAAATAAGAGAAACAACTTATTGCTTCTTTCAACATATAAGCATATTCGACAAAAAAAACACTTCCATACACAATAGCTAATATGTAACACCTAATATCACAATATCAAATAGCAATACTACACAATATCAAACACTTCAACACAACAACCGTATCTTCCTCATACACGAAACCTAGCCCAAACAACAAACTCACTAGGAAGAAATAATGTTAGGATTCAACCTAATAGAAAAAATACATCATCTCTAAAAGCAATAGTACACAATATCAAACACTACAACACAACAAGTATATCTTTCTCATATACACGAAATCTAGTCCAAACACTCTACAAACATATTACAAAAACTAATATTAGGGTTACCCCATGTTCCAAAAAATGCAACTCAAATACCTAGTTTTGCTTGAACTTTTTTGGAGGGATAGGAAGAGATTACCTTAACGAAGTTTGGAATGATCAGATCCATGAGTTTTGATGGCCAAAACCCAAGATTTGGAGGAGAGGAGAGGAGAGGAGAGAGAGAGAGAGAGCGGGGGGGGGGGGGGGGGGGCGAAGCTCTCTGTTCTTGGCTGGTGGAGAGAGGGTGAAAGGGTGAGTGGTAAGCTGGGTCACGAGGCCCTGCAGCGAAGTAAAAATCCAGGACAGAAACGCCAGGGGTCTTCGTTTCTGCCTGTTGAGCACGGTTGCCATTGCATGTATATCTGGCGGCCAGGATCTCTTGTATTTGCTTCCTAGCTTAGTGATATCTCCCGATCCTTTCCCTGTATAGGGGATACGGTTGAGATCTCGCAGCCCTTGTACCTATATATGTGCCTAGTGCATGATCAATGAGAATTATCGATGCACACAATCAATTCTACATGGTATCAGATACCTTCCGATCCTCTCCTAAATGCTTCCGCCTACCCTAGCTGCCGCCGTCTCAGGCCGCCGCCACCATCTGCAGCCGTCGCCGCCGCCGCTCCCTCCTCCCCTCCTCTGCCGCGCCACCTCTCCTCCTCATCCCCGTGCCGCCGCCATGTCGTCCTGCGCCCCCACCTACTCCAACCCCTTCGCCGATCTGGATCCCGCTGACATCCGCGACATCAACATCCACGAACGTGTCCCCGTCGTCCTCGATGCCACCGACTCCACGTACTTCGCGTGGAAGACGTACTTTTCGCTGCTCTTCCGCGAGAACAATCTCGTGGATCATGTTGACGGCACTGTCGACTCCCACGCCATGGTGGGCGACTCCGAGTGGACCGCGATCAACGCCACGCTCATCCGTTGGTTCTTCACCACCATCTCCAAGGACCTGTTTCACACGGACGTGAGCGCTGGTGATGACGCCTGCGGTGTGTGGGTCAAGCTCAACAGCCTCTTCACTGACAATAAGCTTCAGCGCCGCATTTTTCTGCAGCAGGAATTTTTTGACTATCATTAGGATGACCAGTCTATCGATGACTACTGCTGCCGCCTGAAGATGTTGGCGGATGAACTCCGTGATATCGGTGCCAAGGTTGATGAAGACCTCCTCCTCAGCATGCTCACCGCTGGCCTCAACGAGGACTTCGGCAACGCCGCCTCCAACCTCACGTTGATGCTGGAGCCCTCCTTCCCCAAGTTGGTGGCATACTTGCGGTTGGAGGAGGGCTGGATGAAGGGGGTGAAGAAGCGTGTGCAGCACCACGCCCTCACCGTCGGCACCTCTCGCGGCGCCCCGCCGCCACCCGCGTCCCCGGGGTTCTTGCCCCTCCCGCCCGTGCCCGTGCCCCTCCCGCTGCCCCTCAGCAACAACCCCAGGGTGGCGGCCGGCACGGCAACAGTAGCAGGAGCGGGCGCAAGCAGCAGCCCCAAGCGCAAGGGAGGGGGGCTCGTCAGCAGCATGCGACTCCACCATGAACGGCACCAATCTGTGGACGGGTGTCGTCTATGCATACTCGATGCCGGTTCCTCGGCCTCCCTCCTTGGGCATCATTGGGCCTCGTCCGGCGAGCCATCAGGCGTACTTCGCCGCACCTGGCGCCGCCCCCTACCCGGCCCTCCCTGCAGCGCCGGCCACGGCGGCTATGGTGTCACCCCCGTGCCTCCCTATGGCGGGTTCTACCCGCCCCAGGTGCCGGCGCCATGGGATCCCGCCCTGCTCGCCGCCCTGCACTCGGCCCCGTCATCTAGCAACTATGGTGGCGACGGTGACTGGTACATGGACTCGGGCGCCACTGCGCACAGGACTGCTCATCCCCGTAACCTCATGTCTTCCACTCCTGTTCATACTCCCACTTGCATCACCATTGGTAACGGTTCCTCTCTACCCGTTACACATGTCGGTCATATGTCGTTTCCTTCCACTTCTACTCCTATTAACATGTCTAATGTTCTCGTCTCTCCTGACTTAGTTACCAACCTTGTCTCTGTTCGTCGCCTTGCTAATGAGAACCCTATTACTGTTGAATTTGAAAATTTTGGCTTTTCTGTGAAGGATGCATGTACACGGATGGTACTCCACCGATGTGATAGTACGGACGAGCTCTACCCTGTGCATCCTTCCGCCGCCACCACCACCTGTCCAACCGCCCTCGCCGGTAGTGTCGATCTCTGGCACGCCCGCCTCGGTCATCCCAACTCCACAGTTTTGCGTCAGATTCTTCATAGTTTTTCATTGTCATGTAATAAGGTTGACAACCACACTTGTGAGGCATGCCGTCTCGGCAAGCACGTTCTTCTTCCCTTTAGCGAGTCTACAAACATTTCCACTTTTCCATTTCAGTTATTGCATAGTGATGTTTGGACGTCCCCGGTTGCAAGCAACACGGGTTATCTATATTATTTGGTGATATTCGATGATTTTTCCCATTATGTGTGGACATTTCCTCTCCGTCCCAAGTCCGACGCTCTTGTCACACTCACCGATTTATACTCATATGTCACCACACAGTTTGGTCGTCCTATTCTTGCCTTGCAAACTGACAACACAAAAGAGTTCGACAACGTTGCCGTCCGCGATCTCCTCGTGTCTCAGGGCACCATTTTTCGCCTCACTTGCCCCTCCACGTCACAGCAGAATGGCTACACCGATCGCGTCATCCGCACTCTTAATGACTGTGTCCGCACATTGCTCTTCCACTCCAACGTGCCTCCTCGGTTCTGGCCGGAGGCTCTTGCGACCGTCAGCCTTCTCATTAACATCCGCCTGTGTCGTCCTCGCTGGAACTATGCTCCTCACCAGCTCCTCTTCGGTGTGGCTCCATATTATGATGGTCTTCTCATTTTCGGGTGTCTATGTTATCCTAGCACCGCGTCCACCACCACCCACAAACTCGCTCCCCGGTCGGTTCCTTGCATCTTTCTTGGTTATTTTCCCAACACCAAAGGTTACTGGTGCTATGATCCAGTGTCCCACAGCATCTACACTTTGCGGCACGTGTGCTTTGTTGAGATGGTGTTCCCGTTTCAGCAGGTACCGTCCTCCCCTGCGTCTCCCGCGACGCGGCTCGCCCCTGCCACCACCTATGGCGAGCCGCCTCCCTAGCCGCGTCGAGCACTGGGCCTGGCCCTGCATGCGCTTCCGGCACCGGCCGCCCCCTCCCGCGGCGCTTCAGGTGTGGCTGCACCCTCGGGCGCCCCCGCCGCCACGGCCTCTGGCACCCTCGGGTGAGGCCGCCTCCTCAGGTGTCCCCGCTACCGCGCTCCCTCGGGCGTCCCCGCCGCCGAGGCCCCCTTGGGCGCCCCTGCTGTTGTGGCCCCCTCGGGCGCCTGTCGGTGTCAAAACCGGTGGATCTCGGGTAGGGGGGCCCGAACTGTGCGTCCAGGCGGATGGTAACAGGAGACAAGGGACATGATGTTCTTACCCAAGTTCGGGCCCTCTCGATGGAGGTAAAACCCTACTCCTGCTTGATTAATATTGATGATATGGGTAGTACAAGAGTAGATCTACCACGAGATCAGAGAGGCTAAACCCTAGAAGCTAGCCTATGGTATGATTGTTGTTCGTGCTACGGACTAAAACCCTCCGGTTTATATAGGCACCGAAGAGGGTTAGGGTTACACAGAGTCGGTTACAATGGTAGGAGATCTACATATCCGTATCGCCAAGCTTGCCTTCCACGCCAAGGAAAGTCCCATCCGGACACGGGACGAAGTCTTCAATCTTGTATCTTCATAGTCCAGGAGTCCGGCCAAAGGTGATAGTTCGGCTATCCGGACACCCCCTAATCCGGGACTCCCTCAGTAGCCCCCGAACCAGGCTTCAATGACGACGAGTCCGGTGCGTAGATTGTCTTCGGCATTGCAAGGCGGGTTCTTCTCCAAATCCCGTGTACCTGTTGAATAGCGTCCGGCTCCTTATAAATATTGCGCTCCTCGGCTTCCACGCCCAATAATGGCCATCTTGCACGTGTTGAACGAATGCAAAAAGCCAGGGTATTTTTACTTTTACCCTCCTAGCTGTGCAAATGAGCTGCCTATAAAAGAGACGAGGATCTAGATCTGAATCACACCATCCCCCCTTCGCGAGCATTCATCGGAGCGCATCTGACAGAAATCCATTCCATCATGGACAGTCGAATCGTCTCCTCCTCTCGCCCTTCCAGCCCTCAGCCTGGAGATTGGAAGAGATGCTCCGTCCCGCACAGCGAGCTAGTGGCGCTCCAAACCAAGGGATTTCTTCCCCTAGCCTTCATGGTTCCGGTTCGAGCCGGACTCGCCTCCTATAAGGGCGGGAAGCAAGCGGAGAGCGTCCTCGGTCCCTCCAAAGGAGAGCGGGTATGCCTTGTCCCTTATTTGATAAGAGGGCTCGGATTTCCAATTCATCCGTTTCTCCGGGGACTCCTGGAGTTCTACGGCCTCCAGTTGCACAACCTTACGCCTGCATCCATTTTGCATATTGCGGGCTTCGTGGCCCTTTGCGAGCTGTTTTTGGGCATCGAGGCTCATTTTGCGCTGTGGAAGAAGCTGTTCTGCCTTGTGCCCCGTTCTCAAGAGGGGTCAGTATATCAAGTGGGCGGAGCCAAACTATGGCGCATCGCCGGGACCGGATATCTATCCGGAACCCCGAAGAAGGCCTCTGAAGACTGGCCTTCGGGATGGTTTTATATAGAAGATGTCCCCCTGCCGGACCCTGTTCGGATCGGCCTCCCTGAGTTCAATAACGCTCCTTTGAAGAAACGCCTAAGCTGGCGTCCACGGAGCCCTCAGAAGGAAAATGACAGGGACATCCTTTACCTGATGAGCCGAATTAGGTTGTTAGCTCATTCGGGACTGACCATGATCGGGGTCATGGCCACATGCATTATGCGGGGGGTGCAGCCGCTCCAGTATAGAGGCCACCCCATGTGGGATTTCAATGGGGAGGATGATGCCACCCGCTGCGGCTGTAAGGGGCCGGGATCGGTCGTCGATCTGATGAAGATCTTGTCGCATTGTACAACGGAGAAGAGGAGGAATTTCTCCGCGTCAATCCACAGGACGTATTTTCTATGTACAATCCTCCTAGCTGGGTAAGCGGACATTTCTTTTTGCCTATCCGATCCATACTCCCATAGTCAAGTATCTCATTTTGTGATTTCGACGTAGGAACTGCGCCGGGCCGTAAAGGATATAAACAGCCCGCCTCCACAACCCAAGGATCCGGGACAGTTCCTCGATCCGGCCTGCCAAGAGGATCCGGACATATCGGTGGAGCTGATTGATGGGGTATTTCACCAACTGAGCATCGACAATGCCTTGGTCGCCATTACGGCCGATTACCCCGGAATACTTTCAGCCTCACACGTAACTAAGTCCGAAGTCCCAATACTTTGAAAATAACCCATCCGTGCTTATTTTTGATCACCGTATACCAATGGTGTTTCGCAGGGGAGGTCCTTGAGGAGGAAGGCCGAGCCTGCGGCGGCTAGTCAACAAGGGACAACAAGGCCCAGCAGGCTGAAAAGAAGTGCAGTCCGGATTGAGACACCGGCGCAACGGTATGGCGTGTCATCTTACTCCTAGGTTTTATTCCCGGAAGGCATACTAACACTTGTGCTCTTTTCAGGAAAAAGAGCGCTCGCTGGACTGTATCCGGGGAGATTGCCCATCGAGCCTCCGCCAGCCAGGCTCCAATGCCAGGTCCAGAAGCGGAGGCGGACACGAGGCGTGCATCGGACGCTCCTCCGACAGAGGGAGCCGACAGGTTATCTGCCACCAATTTCGAGGTGGAGAGTGCCTTAATCACAGGCGTCGCCGGACAGTTCTTCGTGACGCATGTTTCTCCCCGGAGGCATTGGATGCCTTCAATTCGGGAGATGCGCACCTCCGTGCCGCTCAAAATGGTCTAGCCAGAGCCACGGAGCAGTATGTGAAAGACATATGGGTGAGAAAATTTGACAGTTATATATGCCAGTAGCCCCCGAGACTTGAAATAGTTAGAATAACTGATTTAAGGATCATTTATTGTGCAGGATCTTACAGAAAAGAATACCCAACTGTCCCAGGAGCTGGAGGAGTGCAAAGCCCAACTTGAGGCCGCACTAGCCGCGGCAGGGGAAGCCAAAGAGACCCCCTCTGGTACTATATGCTTCAAAAGATAAGTAGTTTGTGAAGTGCGGCGTGTGTATGAGTCTGACAATAATATTGCAGATGGCGCCGGGATAGATCCGGACAAGCAATAGCTCTTGCGCCGGTTAAAGGCCGGCGAGAATGTGCTTACAAGGGAGAGGCAAGAGAAAAATAATCTCCAAGATGCCAACACCCAGCTGGGTGAGGAACTAAAGGATGTTCGTGCCCAGCTGTCTGACTCCGTTAAGGAGAATCGGCAGCTTTGACGCGGCATTTTTAGTAAGTGCTTGAACGAACTTTGAAAAAGAGTTCGGCGAGGAAGTCGACTAACAGAGTTATGTCTGTAGGTATGCTCACAGGCCGTCCTGCGGAGGAAATGCCCGGTTCTACGGGTGACCTTCTTCCCGAGCTCTTGCAACTGCACGAACGAGTTTGGCAGGTGATGAAAGGCGTTGCCCAGGCCTTATGGCCATCTGTCTCCCTGCCCGAAGGCCTTGGAGAGCTTGCAGAGAGGCTTCAAGGAGCACGGCGGCGCTTCTGATTATGGAAGATATCGGCCTGCCGTCAAGGCGCCAGGGAGGCCTGGGCCATGGTGAAGACGCGGTACACGAAGGCTGACCCAAACCACATGGCCGAGGTCGGACCTGTGGGGGCCGATGGGAAGGAGATCCCTGTGAGCTTAGTGTACGGCCAAGTAGAATTGGCCGCAAAGTATTCCCAGCAGGACTCTAAACTAGACAGCCTATTGGATGTCATTGAAGAAGAATACAATCAGTCAAATTGACTATGTAATGTAAGATGACATGTAAAATGTCTTCTAGCCGGATTGTAGATCGTTTGTCATGGCGGACCTTTTCGCTTCAACCTTGGGACCCGATAGTCTGGAGTGTGTCCGAATACCCTCGCGGTTATATAAGAACCGGGGCATGCGTGGAGACCAGGCGTAGGGGTCATTAGTGCTTTATCAGACAAGTGCCCAACTAGTTATGTTATATTACATGGTTAGTAAGAAACATCTTCCAGGGAGAATAGTTTCGTTAGGGGTTCCTTTCCCTGGGAGGCATGCCCTAAAGTGCATGTCCGGACTGCAAAAAAAGCAGAAAAACATCTGGGGGCAGATAAATAAATAGGTGAGAAATCGTCTTTTAGTTCACCGACTGAATATTCCCTTAAGAACGCTAGCTTTCGGCTTCACCCAGTCTGAGGTACACATCCGGCTGACCCGACAGTAACAATCGCAGAGGTGCTCCCTTTACCGCCTAGCCGAACAATCGAGAACGTAGGGGTAAGCACAGGAGCCAGGCAACCCAGCTTGGCCAAAACTTAAGTCATATCGATGCATATAATGGTGAATAAAAGGTACATGCGGAAGTGTGACACATGTGTTGGGCATGAAGCCCGTATAAATAAGCTTCTGTTGAAGAAGCCCCCAGGTATAATGAGCGTGGATAGCGCGTCAAGTGTGTGCGAACAATGCGCAAACAAGCCTTCAAAGGCTGTAAGAGAAAAGGAGGGAGAAGGAGAGAAACAGAAGACAGCTAATATGTAAAATATAGACGGAGGAAGGAGGCAAACTCAGAATCCGACGCTAGGCGTAGAATCTTCGGAAACGGGCTGCATTCCTGGGTTCGACTCGAGTCGGTTATCCGATGCATCTCGCAGACGGTACGCTCCACCGTTCAGGACTTGGTCGATGATAAAGGGACCTTCCCATTTGGGCTTGAGTTTGTCCTTTTTCTTGTCCGGCAGGCGTAGAACTAACTCGCCAACATTGTAAGTTTTGGCCCTTACTTCTCTGCTTTGATATCTTCGAGCTTGTTGTTGATAGAATGCGGAACGGGCTTTTGCCACATCAGGCTCCTCCTCCAAGGCGTCCAAACTGTCCTGCCGATCGAGCTCGGCTTCTCTTTCTTCGTACATGCGCACGCGAGGTGAGTCATGAATTATGTCGCAGGGCAGAACTGCCTCTGTGTCGTATACCATAAAGAATGGTGTAAATCCGGTGGTGCGATTCGGAGTGGTACGCAGCCCCCAGAGTACGGAGTCGAGCTCCTCTACCCAGTGCGTGTTAGATTCCTTGAGGGACCGCACTAATCTGGGTTTGATGCCGCTCATGATTAGACCATTTGCTCGCTCGACTTGACCGTTAGTTTGAGGGTGATAGACTGAAGCATAGTCGAGCTTGATGCCCATGTTTTTGCACCAGAGTTTGACCTCGTCGGCCGTAAAGTTTGTGCCGTTATCAGTGATGATGCTATGGGGGACGCTGTAACGGTGTACGACCCCTGATATGAAGTCTATCACCGGTCCGGATTCGGCCGTCTTAACAGGTTTGGCCTCTATCCATTTGGTGAATTTATCCACCATGACCAGTAGGTATTTTTGCTTGTGGGTTCCTCCTTTAAGGGGTCCAACCATGTCAAGCCCCCAGACCGCGAAGGGCCAGGTTATGGGTATAGTTTTGAGGGCGGTGGGTGGCATGTGGCTTTGATTAGCAAAGAGCTGGCAACCGACGCATCGTTGGACTAAGTCCTGAGCATCTGCCCGGGCCGTCGGCCAATAAAATCTTGTACGGAAGGCCTTGCCTACAAGGGCCCGGGCTGCGGTGTGGTGCCCGCCGAGTCCGGCATGAATTTCAGCCAGAAGATTCCACCCTCCCTCTTCGAAGATACACCTTAGAAGGACTCCGGTTGTGCTTTTCTTGTAAAGCTCTCCCTCATGGACCTTATAGGCTTTAGATCGCCGCACTATGCAGCGGGCCTCGTTTTGGTCCTTGGGAAGTTCCTGCCTAGTTAGGTAGGCTAGGAATGGTTCCGTCCACGGGGCAATGACTGCCATTATTACGTGGGCTGAGGATGATACTTCGTTGGCAGAACCACCAATTGTGTCAGAATGTTCGGTGTCGGGCAGTGCGGTTGGGTCGGGTTGTTATTTCTGGACTCCCCCTCCCATAGTACGGATGGCTTGAACAACCTCTCTAGGGAGATGTTGGGAGGGACGGCATCGTGCTTTGCGCTAATGTGTGCCAGTACGTCTGCTGCCTGGTTGTTATCCCGGGCTAGATGGTGAAATTCGAGCCCCTCGAACCGAGCTGACATTTTTAGGACGGCGTTGCGATAAGCTGCCATTTTTGGATCCTTGGCATCGAAGTCTCCATTTATTTGGGATATCGCGAGGTTCGAATCCCCGTGCACCTCTAGGCGTTGAATGCCCATGGAGACTGCCATCTGGAGGCCATGTAGAAGGGCCTCGTATTTGGCTGCGTAGTTGGAGTCCATATACATTGCCTGGAGTACGCATTGAACTGTATCTCCGGTTGGGAACGTTAGAACGATGTCAGCCCCCAGACCAGCCAACATTTTGGAGCCGTCGAAGTGCATGATCCAGTTGGAATATGTGCCGTACTCTTTAGGGAGTTCGGCTTCAGTCCATTCAGCAATGAAGTCGGCCAAAACTTGCGACTTAATAGCTCGTCGTGGCTTATAGGTTATGTCGAACGGGAGGAGCTAAATGGCCCATTTGGCAATCCGGCCCATCGCATCGCGGTTGTTTATAATGTCATTAAGAGGTACTTCGGAGGCTACTGTTATCGAACACTCTTGAAAGTAGTGTCACAGCTTCCAGGATGCCATGAACACCGCGTACGCTATCTTTTGATAATGCGGGTACCGTGACTTGCATCGAGTTAAGACAGTGGACATGTAGTAAACTGGTTTTTGAAGGGGGAACTTGTGTCCATCCGTTTCTCGTTCGACAACGAGCACCGCGCTCACAACTTGATGAGTTGCCGCGATATATAATAGCATTGGTTCGCCCATGTTGGGCGCGGCCAGGACCGGGTTTGTTGCCAATATGGCTTTTATTTCTTCGAGTCCGACCGTGGCGGCATCCGTCCACTTGAAGTGTTCGGTGCGTCGGAGGAGGCGATAAAGGGGTAATGCCTTTTCTCCCAAATGGGAGATAAAGCGGCTTAGAGCCGCCACACATCCCGTCAATTTTTGTATTTGTTTGAGGTCCTTTGGGATATCCAATTGTGACAGAGGTCGGATCTTGGCTGGGTTTGCTTATATTCCTCTACCGGATACAATGAAGCTCAAGAGCTTTCCAGCTGGTACGCCGAAAACACATTTTTCCGGGTTAAGCTTAATGTCATATGTTCGGAGATTATCGAACGTGAGCTTCAAATTGTCTACTAGAGTTTCGACGTGCTTGGTTTTGACGACCACATCGTCTACATATGCCTCCACTGTTTTGCTGATCTGGTTTGCCAGACATGTCTGAATCATGCGCTGATATGTTGCGCTGGTGTTTTTGAGCCCAAAGGGCATTGTGTTGAAGCAGAATGGGCCGTATGGGGTGATGAATGCCGTTGCGGCCTGGTCGGGCTCTGCCATCTTAATTTGGTGGTAGCCGGAGTATGCGTCGAGGAAACACAATGAATCGTGTCCTGCGGTAGCATCGATAATTTGATCGATGCGGGGGAGGGGGAAGGGATCCTTTGGGCAAGCCTTGTTGAGGTCCTTAAAATCGACGCATAGGTGCCAGGATTTGTCCTTCTTTGGTACCATCACCAGGTTTGCTAGCCAGTCCGGATGTTTTATATCTTTGATGAATCCGGCCTCCAATAATTTGGCTAGCTCCTCTCCCATGGCTTGTCTCTTGGGTTCGGAGAAACGCCGAAGAGCCTGTTTGACTGGCTTGAATCCTTTTAGGATGTTTAGACTGTGCTCGGCCAGCCGGCGTGGGATTCCTGGCATGTCTGAAGGGTGCCAGGCAAAAATGTCCCAATTTTCGCGTAGGAATTCTCGTAGTGCGGTGTCTACATCAGGGTTTAATTGTGCCCCGATGGAGGCCGCTTTTGTAGGGTCCGTTGGATGGACTTGGAATTTGACTATTTCGTCCGCTGGTTTAAAGGAGGTGGACTTGGATCTCTTATCGAGTATCACATCGTCCCTATTCACCGTGGAGTGCAGCGCCATGAGTTCCTCGGCCACTAGGGCTTCGGATAGTGCCTCAAGGGCCAGTGCGGCTGTCTTATTTTTGGCGCAGAGTGCTATGTTTGGGTCACTAGCAAGAGTGATGATTTCGTTGGGCCCAGGCATTTTGAGCTTCATGTACCTGTAATGGGGTATAGCTTGAAAAATTGTGAATGTCTCTCGCCCTAATAGAGCGTGATATCCGCTGCTGAACGGGGCTACTTGGAACGTGACCTCCTTGGACCTGTAATTATCCGGCGTGCCGAACACCACATCCAGTGTCATTTTTCCTGTACAACATGCTTCCCGATTGGGGATTATTCCTCTAAAGGTTGTGCTGCTTCGCTCAATGCGGCTCCAGTCTATTTCCATTTTTCAGAGGGTTTCCTCATAAATGAGGTTCAATCCGCTGCCACCGTCCAGGAGTACCTTGGTAAGGCGAAAGCCGTCCACTATTGGACTGAGGACCAATGCGGCTGGTGCTCGGGCTGTTCGGAATTTAGGTTCGTCACTGGCATTAAAGGTAATAGCCGTGTCACTCCATGGGTTTATTGTTGCTACTTGGTAGACTTCGGCAAGGCTGCGGAGTGTTCATTTCCGCATATTATTTGATGCGAAAGTCTCGAAGACTGTTAATACCGTACTGGTATCCTTGGGCTGGTGCTCTGGAGTTAGAAGCTCTTCGCCACTTTTGGCCACCTGCCGTAGTATCCAACATGCTCTAAGGCTATGAGTTGGAGTGGCGCCCTCTGTACTATGAATTTTGCAGGGTCCATTGAGCCATCCTTCCAGTACGGTTCCATGCCCTATAGAGGGTTTTTGCTTTTTGGTGTTTAACCCAGGTGCCTGGCGATAATGCACCCTTTTATTTTGGACTGGGGTTGTATTCAGGGCCGGATTGTCCCAAAATTTGATTTCGGTTTTCCAGGCGCTTTCCATCACATAGTACTTTCGTACTATGGACGCCAAGTCAGCGAAGCATGTAATTTCACGACGACTTACGGCGTTGAGGATTCCCTTGTCTGTGCAATTATTGCAGAAGAATGAAATTGCGTCCTCCTCGCGGCAGCCCTTTTATCCTGTTCATAAGCAGGAGGAATCTGGCCCTGTAATGGTGTACTGTTTCTGCGGGCTCTTGCCGGATTTGGGATAGATCGCTTATGTTTGGGTGGGCGGGTGGAATTAAATCTAGAACCCCGTCCAATTTAAGACTCAGGGGCCAAGTAGTTTCCGAACTTGGAAGCTTGGGTTCTTGGATGTTGTCCAATGAATCTAGCCCGCTGCCTGACTTGAGGTTCAGGGCTTGAGTAACGTCCTCCCCTCCGCGGGAATCCGGCATGGAGGGATCGGGAATCCGGACATAGCTAGTCTTTAAGATAGAAGAAGGGTCGCCGTATTGTTCCTCTATCACAGCAACATGGTGGGTAACCTGGGGAGAGTTAATCTCTCTCAGATCGGGTTTAGTCCCAATCTGATCGTAGTCTGTAGCGACTCCCAGGGCGGTGATGCGGTCCAAGAGCTCTTTTAAGGAAGAGAGCTCCATCGGATCTAACTGCTCGGCGAGTTCCGAGCTAACATGAAGATTGCTTTCGACGACCCAAGAAGTCATCGTCGGCGCGGTGGCCGGACAGGCGGTTATAAGGAAACCGCCTAGCCGGAGGGTTTGGCCAATAGCCAAAGCTCCTTTAGCAACAGTACCGTCTTTAAAGACAGGATGAGGCATCCTTCCTGATGGCGACGGCACAGAGGAACTCTCAATGAAAGCACCAATGTCGGTGTCAAAACCGGCGGATCTCGGGTAGGGGGTCCTGAACTGTGCATCCAGGCGGATGGTAACATGAGACAAGGAACACGATGTTTTTACCCAGGTTCGGGCCCTCTCGATGGAGGTAAAACCCTACTCCTGCTTGGTTAATATTGATGATATGGGTAGTACAAGAGTAGATCTACCACGAGATCAGAGAGGCTAAACCCTAGAAGCTAGCCTATGGTATGATTGTTGTTCGTGCTACGGACTAAAACCCTCCAGTTTATATAGGCACCGAAGAGGGTTAGGGTTACACAGAGTCGGTTAAAATGGTAGGAGATCTACATATCCGTATCGCCAAGCTTGCCTTCCACGCCAAGGAAAGTCCCATCCAGACACGGGACGAAGTCTTCAATCTTGTATCTTCATAGTCCAGGAGTCCGGCCAAAGGTGATAGTTTGGCTATCCGGACACCCCCTAATCCGGGACTCCCTCAGCGCCCCTATCGCTGCGGCCTCTGCTGCCGCCAAAGGCGCCCCCTTGGAGTCCTCGGAGACCGGCTCGACCTCCTCCTTGCCGGCCCCCCTCTCGGCTCCGCCGGCTGCAGCCGCACCTCTCACCGGTGTGGTTAATCGGGCTCGGACTAGGATGTTTTGTCCTAGTACACGCTACACCTCTGACGAGTACGCGTGCGTCGCGTCTACCTCGGCTCCGTCTCCGCTACCCACCTCCGCCCGTGCAGCCCTCCGGGATCTGAACTAGCTTGCTGAGATGCGTGAGGAGTTCGACGCCCTGCAGCGCAACCGTACGTGGCAGCTTGTCCCGCGGCCTCCCCGTGCCAATGTTATCACTGGCAAGTGGGTTTTCTGCGACAAGACTCACCCCAACGGTTCCCTCGAGCGTTGCAAGGCGCATTGGATGGTGCATGGTTTCAGCCAGTGCGCCAGCGTGGACTTCACCGACACCTTCGCCCCGGTTGTCAAACCGGGCATGATTCGTGCTTTCCTCCTGCTTGCCATTTTTTGCGCCTGGCCAGTTCACCAACTCGACATGTCCAATGCTTTCTTGCATGGCCATCTTGACGAGCAGGTATTTTGTCAGCAGCCCACTGGTTTTGTCGACACCGACTATTCAGACCACGTGTGCTTGCTCTCCCATTCTCTTTATGGGTTGAAGCAGGCGCCCCCGCCCTGGTACCAGCGGATCTCGACCTTCCTTTAGCAGCAGGCGTTCCAGCCCACACGGTCCGATGCCTTCCTGTTTGTTTATCACCAGGGCGCCGCCACCACGTACCTTCTCCTGTACGTCGACGACATCATCTTGACTGCATCCTCGCCAGCGTTACTTCAGCAGATCATAGCTCGCCTCGGCACCAAGTTCACACTCAAGGACTTGGGGGATCTCCACTACTTCCTCGGCATCGAGGTTGTCCGCCGTGCCACTGGCTTCTTCCTGCATCAGCAGAAGGATGCGTATGAGCTTCTGGAGCGAGTCGGCATGCTTAACTGCAAGCCTGCTTCCATGCCTGTCGACACGAAGGCTAAGGTGTCCGTCATCGAGGGCTCTCCGGCGTCCGATGCTCCCTTCTACCGCTCCATCATCGGTGCTCTCCAGTACCTCACCCTGACGCATCCGGATATTCAATATGTTGTCCAGCAGGTGTGCCTACATATGCATGCTCATCGTGACACCCATTGGGCTCTGGTGAAACGTATTCTCCGGTATATGCGTTGCACCACGGCTATGGGTCTCATCCTGACGGCATCAACCGACACCAGCCTCCTCGCCTACTCCGACGCCAACTGGACTGGGTGCTCCGACACTCGGTGCTCCAACTTCGGCTGCTGCGTCTACCTCGGGCCCTCTCTGATCTCGTGGTCGTATAAACGACAACCCACAGTTTCACGATCGAGCACCGAGGCCGAGTACAGGGCAGTGGCCAACACCGTTGCGGAGTGCTCCTGGCTACGACAGCTGCTTTAGGAGTTGGCTATGTGAGGTTCCCAAGGCCACGATTGTCTATTGTGACAACGTCTCCGCGGTCTACCTCTCCGCCAACCCTGTTCATCATCGCCGGAGAAAGCATATTGAGCTCGACATTCACTTTGTCCGGGAGCACGTTGCACTTGGTCATGTTCGAGTCTTGCATGTACCCACCAATCAGCAGTTCGCCGATGTCATGACGAAGGGACTACCTACCTCAACTTTCAAGGATTTTCGGTCCAGTCTTTGCGTCTCCGGCGACGCTTCGACAACGGGATGGTGTTGAGCATGGTTGCCATTGCATGTATATCTGGCGGATAGGATCTCTTGTATTTACTTCCTAGCTTAGCAATATCTCCTGATCGTTTCCCTGTGTAGCAGCTACGGTTGAGATCTCGCAGCTCTTGTACCTATATATGTGCCTAGTGCATGATCAATCACTACTAGGAAAAAGCCTAGCAGCAGCGCGGGTTTTAGGCCTCTCAGTAGCACGGGGACCGGCGCTACTAATAAGGCGCTACAGCTAACTTCTAGCAGTAGCGCATGTTGTCCCACGCTACTGCTATACATGAATAGCTGTAGCGCTCTTTAGGAAAGGGCGCTGCTCATATTATCTGCAGCGTTGTTTACAAGGAAGCTCTACTGGTAAGGCGGCGCTAGCGCTACTGCTAAATTTTTCCCCCTCGCTACTACTAGTTTTATTAGTTTTTTCCCTACATATTTGTTTTGTATTTGAATAGGCTTTATGCAATAATCTTTAGCATATCATACACATACAAATGTAATCATAGCATATACATACAATTAGTCTCATCAAATCATGTCATCATCATAACCATCATCCAACACAAAATGGTCTCTCGTCATCATCTTGAAAATAGCGATACAAGTCTCGATTACTTGCAAATACATCGTCATCCATCTACACAATGATATACGCGAGAAGAGCTATCACTTTGTGTACATGAGTTCGTATCCCTCTCTCGCATTAGCGCGAACCTAAACTAACTACTGCCTGTCGCTCGGAAACCGGAAACCGGTACACCTGGGCCTGACACTCCGGCCACTCGTCATATATATACTCCTGGCGTAGCACTTCTTCGCCATCTATGATCTATGCACCTGCATCGTTACATGAGTCGATGATATGCAACATATATAGTTGAGCAACAGAAAGAGACAGACTTGGCAAAAATAGAAACAACATATCATAAGCATAAATAACAAAGTTCATCATACCCAAAATGCCCTAACTAGAGTAATTTTCGCTACTCGAGGAGGAGGACGGTTTAATTACTTCACAAATAAAGTTTCACCGTGCATAACTCAAAGTTTTGTCATACAGAAAATATGGACTAAACGGACACATTGTCATATATCGACAATTACTCCACCATGTCGTGCCATCCATCCATGTCAGGGAGATAGTCCTCGAGCTTAGTGAAAGGCTTCATGTCGAGACGCTGAGAGGCTATCCATGTTCGGATGTCTTCCCGCGACATTTGTCCTTCTTCGTAGAACATCCCTGTTTTTCTGACGACCTCCTTCATGATGATTTGGGCAAGTTCGCGCTGGATGTTACAGAACTCAGCTCGAAGTCGATGATCCTCGATATCTCCTATGTCCTTTGCCCATTGCAGAATATGGGCATCGCCGGATCTAGGTGACATGCGAAGGTTCTGGTGATCCCGTCTGTACTCCAGCATGTGGTGTAGGACATAGAATCCATCATTAAGAGAATCGTTCGGTTGCTGGATGTAGCAGAAGTCGGTCTTATGGCTGAAGGCGACCCTGTCGCCCCTTCTCTTCTTGTCCCTGACCTCTCCACCCCTTGCTTGGTAGTAAAACATAGCACTGTCGAGAACATCCTTGATGTGGGTGTAATCCTTTTTGTGAATGTTCTTCGACGAGTCCAAGTAAAGAGCGTGGGAGAATCGGGGGTAGAGGATGATGAGGACGGCGCGCCCGCCACTGCGCAAAATAAGTACACCTCAAATTAATTAGCCTCCACCGTGCAAATGTATGATTGAAATCGAAGGAAGGATAGCAGCGCGGATGACTTACACGGGATGATAAGGCACGAGAATTGCCTCCTTGTCCTTATTGGCGAGCATGAAACTGACGATGTAATCCCTCGCGTATTCACCGTGCTTTGCGCGGACTCCCAAGAAACCCTCGTGCATGTAGTATAGGTCAGCAACACAGATATGAGGTATCTGCTCAACCCCGATGATGTAGTTCATGTGCAAGGCATAAAGGAAGACAAACGTAAAATCCAGCTTCTTCACGTGAAACATGTCAAATATGTAATCGAATAGGAGGAAGAACTTATCCGCGGGGAAGCAGTCGACGTACGACATTTGTCGCGGAACGTTAACCACGTAGAGTGGGTATCCTGGATCTTTCGAGGCGATGAGGCCTTTCTCTACCCGCAACACATCGTCATGAAGTCCCCTTAGATCGCCGAATTTGTCCCATAGCGCTGTTGCAGGTAGGATTGGTTGACCGGGGGTATGCCATTTATCTGCATCGGGGATATCTATACGGTCCTGAAGCCGAGGCTGCTGAGGCGGCTGGATCATAGAATCAGCTTTTTTTGCCTTTCCTCGCTCTCTTCCTAGACTTCTTTACTCCCGGAAGGTCGTCCATAATACGTTGAGACGGCAATTCAGGCACCGACTCATGACGCTCATGTTGGGGAACGTAGTAATTTCAAAAAATTTACTACGCACACGCAAGATCATGGTGATGCATAGCAACGAGAGGGGAGAGTATTGTCCACGTACCCTCGTAGACCGTAAGCGGAAGCGTTATGACAACGCGGTTGATGTAGTCATACATCTTCACAATCCGACCGATCCAACTACCGAACTTACGGCACCTTCGAGTTCAGCACACGTTCAGCTCGATGATGATCCCCGGACTCCGATCCAGCAAAGTGTCGGGGATGAGTTCCGTTAGCACAATGGCGTGGTGACGATGATGATGTTCTACCGGCGCAGGGCTTCGCCTAAACTCCGCGACGATATGACCGAGGTGGAATATGGTGGAGGGGGCACCGCACACGGCTAAGGAACGATCTTGAAGATCAACTTGTGTGTTCTAGGGTGCCCCCTGCCCCCGTATATAAAGGAGGGAGGGGGAGGTCCGGCCGGCCCCCTAGGGGTGCGCCTGGAGGAGTCCTACTCCCACCGGGAGTAGCACTCCCCCCTCTTGCCTTGGTGGAGAAGGAAAGGGGGGAGGGGAAAGAGGAAAGGGGGCGCCGCCCCCCCCCTTCCTTGTCCTATTCGGACTAGGGGGTGAGGGGGCACGTGGCCTGCCCTGGCCGGCCCTCCTCTTCTCCCTCATGGCCCACTAAGGCCCATTAACCCCCGAGAGGGTTCCGGTAACCCCCGGGTGTTCCGGTAAAATCCCGATTTCACCCGGAACCATTCCGATATCCAAATATAGGCTTCCAATATATCAATCTTTATGTCTCGACCACTTCGAGACTCCTCGTCATGTCCGTGATCACATCCGGGTACTCCGAACAATCTTTGGTACATGAAAACTTATAAACTCATAATAAAAACTGTCATCGTAATGTTAAGCGTGCGGACCCTACGGGTTCGAGAACTATGTAGACATGACCTAGAACTATTCTCGGTCAATAACCAATAGCAGAACCTGGATGCTCATATTGGCTCCTACATATTCTACGAAGATCTTTATCAGTCAAACCGCATAACAACATATGTTGTTCCCTTTGTCATCGGTATGTTACTTGCCCAAGATTCGATCGTCGGTATCCAATACCTAGTTCAATCTCGTTACCGGCAAGTCTCTTTACTCGTTAGATAATGCATCATTCCGTAACTAACTCATTTAGCTACATTGCTTGCAAGGCTTATAGTGATGTGCATTACCGAGAGGGCCCAGAGATACCTCTCCGACAATCGGAGTGACAAAACCTAATCTCGAAATACGCCAACCCAACATGTACCTTTGGAGACACCTGTAGTGCTCCTTTATAATCACCCAGTTACGTTGTGACGTTTGGTAGCACCCAAAGTGTTCCTCCGGTAAACGGGAGCTGCATAATCTCATAGTTACAGGAACATGTATAAGTCATGAAGAAAGCAATAGCAACATACTAAACGATCAAGTGCTAGGCTAACGGAATGGGTCATGTCAATCACATCATTCTCCTAATGATGTGATCCCGTTAATCAAATGACAACACATGTCTATGGTTAGGAAACATAACCATCTTTGATTAATGAGCTAGTCAAGTAGAGGCATACTAGTGACGTTATGTTGGTCTATGTATTCACACATGTATTATGTTTCCGGTTAATACAATTCTAGCATGAATAATAAACATTTATCATGATATGAGGAAATAAATAATAACTTTATTATTTCCTGTAGGGCATATTTCCTTCAGTCTCCCACTTGCACTAGAGTCAATAATCTAGATTACACAGTAATGATTCTAACACCCATGGAGTCTTGGTGCTGATCATGTTTTGCTCGTGGAAGAGGCTTAGTCAACGGATCTGCAACATTCAGATCCGTATGTATCTTGCAAATCTCTATGTCTCCCACCTGGACTTGGTCCCAGATGGAATTGAAGCGTCTCTTGATGTGCTTGGTCCTCTTGTGAAATCTGGATTCCTTTGCCAAGGCAATTGCACCAGTATTGTCACAGAAGATCTTCATTGGTCCCGATGCACTAGGTATGACACCTAGATCGGAAATGAACTCCTTCATCCAGACTCCTTCATTTGCTGCTTCCGAAGCAGCTATGTACTCCACTTCACATGTAGATCCCGCCACGACGCTTTGTTTAGAACTGCACCAACTTACAGCTCCACCGTTTAATAAAAACACGTATCCGGTTTGTGATTTAGAATCGTCCGGATCAGTGTCAAAGCTTGCATCGACGTAACCATTTACGACTAGCTCTTTGTCACCTCCATATACGAGAAACATATCCTTAGTCCTTTTCAGGTATTTCGGGATGTTCTTGACCGCTGTCCAACGATCCATTCCTAGATTACTTTGGTACCTTCCTGCCAAGCTTATTTGCTAAGCACACGTCAGGTCTGGTACACAGCATTGCATACATGATAGAGCCTATGGCTGAAGCATAGGGAACATCTTTCATTTTCTCTCTATCTTCTGCTGTGGTCGGGCATTGAGTCTGGCTCAACTTCACACCTTGTAGTACGGGCAAGAACCCTTTCTTTGCCTGATCCATTTTGAACTTTTTCAAAACTTTATCAAGGTATGTGCTTTGTGAAAGTCCTATTAAGCATCTTGATCTATCTCTATAAATCTTGATGCCCAATATGTAAGCAGCTTCACCGAGGTCTTTCATAGAAAAACTTTTATTCAAGTATCCCTTTATGCTATCCAGAAATTCTATATTATTTCCAATTAATAATATGTCATCTACATATAATATCAGAAATGCTACAGAGCTCCCACTCACTTTCTTGTAAATACAGGCTTCTCCAAAAGTCTGTATAAAACCATATGCTTTGATCACACTATCAAAGCGTTTATTCCAACTCTGAGATGCTTGCACCAGTCCATAAATGGATCGCTGGAGCTTGCACACTTTGTTAGCACCTTTTGGATCAACAAAACCTTCTGGTTGCATCATATACAACTCTTCTTCCAGAAATCCATTCAAGAATGCAGTTTTGACATCCATTTGCCAAATTTCATAATCATAAAATGCAGCAATTGCTAACATGATTCGGACAGACTTAAGCATCGCTACGGGTGAGGAAGTCTCATCGTAGTCAACCCCTTGAACTTGTCGAAAACCTTTCGCAACAAGTCGAGCTTTATAGACAGTTACATTACCATCAGCATCAGTCTTGTACTTAAAGATCCATTTATTCTCAATGGCTTGCTGATCATCGGGCAAGTCAACCAAAGTCCATACTTTGTTCTCATACATGGATCCCATCTCAGATTTCATGGCCTCTAGCCATTTTGCGGAATCTGGGCTCATCATCGCTTCCTCATAGTTCGTAGGTTCCTCATGGTCAAGTAACATGACTTCCAGAATAGGATTACCATACCACTCTGGTGCGGATCTTACTCTGGTAGACCTACGAGGTTCAGTAGAAACTTGATCTAAAGTTTCATGATCAATATCATTAGCTTCCTCACTAATTGGTGTAGTTGTCACAGGAACCGGTTCTTGTGATGAACTACTTTCCAATAAGGGAGCAGGTATAGTTACCTCATCAAGTTCTACTTTCCTCCCACTTACTTCTTTCGAGAGAAACTCCTTCTCTAGAAAGGATCCGAATTTAGCAACGAAAATCTTGCCCTCAGATTTGTGATAGAAGCTGTACCCAACAGTCTCTTTTGGGTATCCTATGAAGACACATTTCTCCGATTTGGGTTCGAGCTTATCTGGTTGAAGTTTCTTTACATAAGCATCGCAGCCCCAAACTTTAAGAAAGGAGAAGTTTGGTTTCTTGCCAAACCACAGTTCATGAGGCGTCGTTTCAACGGATTTTGATGGTGCCCTATTTAACGTGAATGCAGCTGTCTCTAAAGCATAACCCCAAAACGATAGCGGTAAATCAGTAAGAGACATCATAGATCGCACCATATCTAGTAAAGTACGATTACGACGTTCGGACACACCATTTCGTTGTGGTGTTCCGGGTGGTGTGAGTTGCGAAACTATTCCGCATTGTTTCAAATGTAAACCAAACTCGTAACTCAAATATTCTCCTCCATGATCAGATCGTAGAAATTTTATTTTCTTGTTATGATGATTTTCCACTTCACTCTGAAATTCTTTGAACTTTTCAAATGTTTCAGACTTGTGTTTCATTAAGTAGATATACCCATATCTGCTTAAATCATCTGTGAAGGTCAAAAAATAACGATACCCGCCGCGAGCCTCAACATTCATTGGACCACAAACATCAGTATGTATGATTTCCAACAAATCAGTTGCTCGCTCCATAGTTCCGAAGAACGGCGTTTTAGTCATCTTTCCCATGAGGCACGGTTCGCAAGTACCAAGTGATTCATAATCAAGTGATTCCAAAAGCCCATCTGTATGGAGTTTCTTCATGCGCTTTATACCGATATGACCTAAACGGCAGTTCCACAAATAAGTTGCACTATCATTATCAACTCTGCATCTTTTGGCTTCAACACTATGAATATGTGTATCACTACTATCAAGATTCAATAAAAATAGACCACTCTTCAAGGGTGCATGACCATAAAAGATATGACTCATATAAATAGAACAACCATTATTCTCTGACTTAAATGAATAACCATCTCGCATCAAACAAGATCCAGATACAATGTTCATGCTCAACGCTGGCACCAAATAACAATTATTTAGGTCTAAAACTAATCCCGATGGTAGATGTAGAGGTAGCGTGCCGACCGCGATCACATCGACTTTGGAACCATTTCCCACGCGCATCGTCACCTCGTCCTTAGCCAATCTTCGCTTAATCCGTAGTCCCTGTTTCGAGTTGCAAATATTAGCAACAGAACGAGTATCAAATACCCAGGTACTACTGCGAGCATTAGTAAGGTACACATCAATAAGATGTATATCACATATACCTTTGTTCACTTTGCCATCCTTCTTATCCGCCAAATACTTGGGACAGTTCCGCTTCCAGTGTCCAGTCTGCTTGCAGTAGAAGCACTCAGTCTCAGGCTTAGGTCCAGACTTGGGTTTCTTCTCTTGAGCAGAAACTTGTTTGCTGTTCTTTTTGAAGTTCCCCTTCTTCTTCCCTTTGCCCTTTTTCTTGAAACTGGTGGTCTTGTTGACCATCAACACTTGATGCTCCTTCTTGATTTCTACCTTCGCGGCTTTTACCATTGCGAAGAGCTCGGGAATAGTCTTGTCCATCCCTTGCATATTATAGTTCATCACGAAGCTCTTGTAGCTTGGTGGCAGTGATTGAAGAATTATGTCAATGACACTATCATCAGGAAGATTAACTCCCAGTTGAATCAAGTGATTATTATACCCAGACATTTTGAGTATGTGTTCACTGACAGAACTATTCTCCTCCATCTTGCAGCTATAGAACTTATTGGAGACTTCATATCTCTCAATCCGGGCATTTGCTTGAAATATTAACTTCAACTCCTGGAACATCTCATATGCTCCATGACGTTCAAAACGTCGTTGAAGACCCGGTTCTAAGCCGTAAAGCATGGCACACTGAACTATCGAGTAGTCATCAGCTTTGCTCTGCCAGACGTTCTTAACATCGTCAGTTGCATCAGCAGTAGGCCTGGAACCCAGCGGTGCTTCCAGGACGTAATTATTCTGTGCAGCAATGAGGATAATCCTCAGGTTACGGACCCAGTCCGTGTAACTGCTACCATCATCTTTCAACTTTGCTTTCTCAAGGAACGCATTAAAATTCAACGGAACAACAGCACGAGCCATCTATCTACAAGAAACATAGACAAGCAAAATACTATCAGGTACTAAGTTCATGATAAATTTAAGTTCAATTAATCATATTACTTAAGAACTCCCACTTAGATAGACATCCCTCTAATCTTCTAAGTGACTACGTGATCCATATCAACTACACCATGTCCGATCGTCACATGAGATGGAGTAGTTTCAATGGTAAACATCAATATGTTGATCATATCTACTATATGATTCACGCTCGACCTTTCGGTCTCCGTGTTCTAAGGCCATATCTGTTATATGCTAGGCTCGTCAAGTTTAACCTGAGTATTCCGCATGTGCAACTGTTTTGCACCCGTTGTATTTGAACGTAGAGCCTATCACACCCGATCATCACGTGGTGTCTCAGCACGAAGAACTTTCGCAACGGTGCATACTCAGGGAGAACACTTCTTGATAATTTTAGTGAGAGATCATCTTAAAATGCTACCGTCAAATCAAAGCAAGATAAGATGCATAAAGAATAAACATCACATGCAATCAATATAAGTGATATGATATGGTCATCATCATCTTGTGCTTTGTGATCTCCATCTCCGAAGCACCGTCGTGATCACCATCGTCACCGGCGCGACACCTTGATCTCCATCGTAGCATCGTTGTCGTTACGCCATCTATTGCTTCTATGACTATAGCTACCGCTTAGTGATAAAGTAAAGCAATTACAGGGCGTTTGCATTTCATACAATAAAGCGACAACCATATGGCTCCTGCCAGTTGCCGATAACTTCGGTTACAAAACATGATCATCTCATACAATAAAATATAGCATCACGTCTTGACCATATCACATCACAACATGCCCTGCAAAAACAAGTTAGACGTCCTCTACTTTGTTGTTGCAAATTTTACGTGGCTGCTACGGGCTGAGCAAGAACCGTTCTTACCTACGCATCAAAACCACAACGATAGTTCGTCAAGTTAGTGTTGTTTTAACCTTCGCAAGGACCGGGCGTAGCCACACTCGATTCAGCTAAAGTGAGAGAGACGGACACCCGCCAGTCACCTTTAAGCACGAGTGCTCGTAACGGTGAAACCAGTCTCGCGTAAGCGTACACGTAATGTCGGTCTGGGCCGCTTCATCTCACAATACCGCTGAGCAAAAGTATGACATGCTGGTAAGCAGTATGACTTGTATCGCCCACAACTCACTTGTGTTCTACTCGTGCATATGACATCTACGCATAAAACCAGGCTCGGATGCCACTGTTGGGGAACGTAGTAATTTCAAAAAAATTCCTACGCACACGCACGATCATGGTGACGCATAGCAACGAGAGGGGAGAGTATTGTCCACGTACCCTCGTAGACCGTAAGCGGAAGCGTTATGACAACGCGGTTGATGTAGTCGTACGTCTTCACGATCCGACCGATCCAAGTACCGAACGTACGGCACCTCCGAGTTCAGCACACGTTCAGCTCGATGACGATCCCCCGACTCCGATCCACCAAAGTGTCGGGGATGAGTTCCATCAGCACAACAGCGTGGTGACGATGATGATGTTCTACCGGCGTAGGGCTTCACCTAAACTCCGCGACGATATGGCCGAGGTGGAATATGGTGGAGGGGGGCACCGCACACGGCTAAGGAACGATCTTGAAGATCAACTTGTGTGTTCTAGGGTGCCCCCTGCCCCCGTATATAAAGGAGGGAGGGGGAGGTGCGGCCGGCCCCCTAGGGGTGCGCCTAGAGGAGTCCTACTCCCACCGGGAGTAGGACTCCCCCCTCTTGCCTTGGTGGAGAAGGAAAGGGGGGAGGGGAAAGAGGAAAGGGGGCTGTCGTGGTTCTAAGTCTGACAGTAGAGTGGGGGGTAGGTATGGAGAGGCAAGGTCCTAGCTATGGAGAAGTTGTAAACACAAGCGATGTACGAGTTCAGGCCCTTCTCGGAGGAAGTAAAAGCCCTACGTCTCGGAGCCCTGAGGCGGTCGAGTGGATTCTGTGTATAGGTGTTACAAGAGTGCGAACCCTTCTGCCTATGGAGGGGGGTGGCTTATATAGAGTACGCCAGGACCCCTGCCCGCCCACGTAATGAAGGGTTTAAAGTGTATTAAGTCTGGGGCGTTACTGGTAACGCCCCACATAAAATGCCTTAACTATCATTAAGTCTATTCAATTACAGGCCGTTGTAGTACAGAGTGCCTTCTGACCTTCTGGTGGTCGAGTGAATCTCCATAGTCGAGTCCTTCTTCCAGTCGAGTCCTTCTTCCAGTCGAGTGGGTTCTTCGTTGGTCGACTGGAAGGTGATCTCTTCTAAAGCTGTCCTAGGGTAAGGCATTCAGGTCAGGCCTATGACCCTACCCTAGGTATATGAATCCATCATTAGCCCCCGAATGGATTGAGGCTTGAATGAGGAAAGAGTTGATGCTGTTTCCGATTGGCTTTTGCATACTGGCTATGCGTCGTTCTGGATTAAGATCTTCTTTGTTGATAACGAACAACTTTTCTTCAGTCGACTCGATCCATTCTTGTCTTTCGTCGAGTGATCTTTTAGACTTTGCTGGTTCCCGAGTGACGGATCACAGGAAATCCCGCGTCTGACAGACCGATCTGCCGTTCGCGGATTCCACGGGATACGGAATTTGGGGGAGCGCGCGAAGCAGAACAGACCGTGGCGCTCGGACGGGACGGGACATAAACGCCTCGATCTCCGCGCCACCTTTTCCGCCACGTATTGTGTCAATGCAACTGTTTCGGGATATGATTAGGTTGCCTGGGTCCACATGTCATCCACTCGGAAGGGATGATATATAAATGCAACCGGCGAGGGTTTTCTGAATAGTGCTCCATTCTTTCTCCTCTGTTCTCCTCGTCTCCGCCCAGCGCGCTTGCTCTCGCCCCCGCAAAGCTCTCCCTCGCGCACCTCGCCGGCAGCCATGGTCAAGGAGAAGACGGCGGTGTTGGAGCGTGCAAAGAAGGCGTCGGCGATGGAGAAGGCACCGGCGGCGGAGAAGGCGAAGGGGAGATCCACCAGCCGCAGTCGGTCTTCGTCGAGATCCCGCTTGCCGAAGGGCTGGGTCCAGGGAGATTGGATCCAGTCGACCATCACGGAGAAGGATCTCCTTGACATGGTCGACGACGGGCTGATCCCCCATGGCGCAGCAAGACTCCCAGGGAAAGAGTGGCAACCTCAGCCAGAAGAGGGTGAGTGCGTGCTCCTGGCGACTCATATTGATCGAGGGTTTTCTTTGCCACCGAGCATCTTCTTTCGTGGTTTTTTGAACTTCTTCGGAGCCCAACTCCACCACTTTACTCCGAACTCTATTGCGTACCTTGCTGCATTCGTATCCATGTGCGAGATTTCCTGGGCTATCGACCGCACTGGGGCTTGTTCAAGCACATCTTCACGTGCCGTTCTCAGACCGTGAAGAAGGCGAGTCCAGGCGATGAGAAGACCCAGGTTGTCCAAATGTGCGGGGGTCTGGGGATTCAAGTGAGGAACAAGAGCACCTTCCCCGCTATGACGTTTCCCGAGTCGGTCAGAGGCTGGCAGTCGACTTGGTTCTACTGCCGGGACGAGCTGACGCCGGGACAGTCGAGTGGGCTTCCCCCATTCACCATGAGTCGAGTGAACAAGCCCTCCTCTCTCAAGGTGGTTCCGGAGGAAAGGGCTGATGTGAAGATGTTGATGGACCGAGTGGTGCAGCTGGTCCGGGACGGCGTGACTGGCATGGACCTTCTGGAGGTTTTCCTTCGGCGGCGGATCCAACCTCTTCAGTTCCGAAGCCATGGAATGTGGCTGTACTGCGGGACTGAAGACGATACCCGAGTCCACCCAGAAGCAGTCGACGACGCCACGGTGGAAAGATGGATGGCCGAGGTCACTGGGAATAAGGATAATCCCCGTGGATCCAGGAGGGTTCCTCCACTCGACCATCACACCGATCCAGACAAGGTATACTTGCTATGTCTTCCATTGTATATTCGTCGAGTGAGTTTCTGTATATTCTGCGACTTGGTCGATTGATCTCTGTTTTGACGTCTTCTAGGCCCTCACCGACCTATATTCGATGCCCAATGGAGCTCAGGCTCCGACTGAGGAGGAAGAAGCCAGCGGGGGCGAGAGCCAGGAGGAGTGGGATTCAGACGCTGCTAAAGGTGACGACGACGACAATGATGACGAGGACGAAGAGGAGGAGGAGGAGGAGGAGGTTGCACCACCGCGCTCGGAAAGGCGGTCAAAGCTTGTCCATGACCCCGCGACTGAACGCGGTAAGGGGGTGGCCAAGCGCCCACGAACTGCTTCTCCGGTGCCGAGTGATAGGGCTCCGAAGCAGTCGAGGGTGGCTCTGCCGAAACCCCCCAAGCTCCTGCCGAAGATGAAAGTGTCCATCCCCACCATATCCGGGTAAGCACGTTACTTGAGTTCTCTTGTTTTGCATAAGGCTTTATCTCTGGTTGATATTTGAGTTGGTCGACTGATTCTTTGGGACTTCAGTGCTGCAACTTCTGAGACCTCAGGCAAGGCTGACGACCATGAGATGGAGGACGCAGCAACCTCGAATCCTGGTACTATACTCTCAATTCTGTCCTTAGTCGACTGACTCAAGATTTCTGACTTTGATTCTTTTTCCGAAGCTCCACCCCATGACATTATCACCCTTCCCGAAGATGATGATGCAGATGAAGAACCATTGAGGCACAGGATGAGCAGCAAGACGTCTATTGGTAAGGCAACCCAGAGTGCGATGGCGCCCGAAGCTGTGGCCACGGAAGGGGAGAACCTCACTCGACACACCGTGTCTTTCGCGGTGCCATTGACGAGTGCTCATCCCACTTCGTCGAGTGCTGCACAGCCTTCGCTCTTCACAACACATCATGTCCCAGAGGACCAAGCCAGTGCTGCTAAGGAGGCGATACGTCAAGCGGGGATCATGATGGAGCAGGTGAAGACCATCCGGGATGCAAGCCAAGCAGCTTATGACGCCAGCTCTGCCCTTCAAAGCAATGTGCAGGTCAGTCGACCACCGCCTATTCTGTTAGGATATGCTATCAAGATTTTTTTCTTTCTGATTTCTGAAATCCATAGCAATCACCCGCTGGGAGTGTTGATAGAAAATTCCGTGTTAGCGGGGGCACGCTGAGTGCACCCGCTGGGTGTAGTCCCCAAGGCTAAGGTCGACTGCTGGCAGTCGGCCTTAGGCTTTAGAAGTAAAGGTTGTTCATCATTCGATTTGGTCGACTGGTCGACTCTGTCTTGGACAGAACTAGTGGGGGCACGCTGAGTGCACCCACTAGGTGTAGTCCCCGAGACCGTGGTCGACTGCTTGCAGTCAACTACAGTCTGAAGTCCACCTCTCTCTTTTTTTTTGGGTCGACTGGTCGACTCTGTCTTGAACAGAACTAGTGGGGGCACGCTGAGTGCACCCACTGGGTGTAGTCCCCGAGACTACGGTTGAATGCTTGCATTCGACTGTAGTCTTAGAAACGTATGATTTTTCTCTATCCACTCGGAAGTGAACCATCTTTGATATTTTGTTGATTGGTTCTTCGTAGAAATCATGTGACCTTGCGGCTCGCTATACGGAACTGGAGCAGAAGCACATTCAGCTCGAGTTGGATTTGAAGCTGGTGCAGGAGAATCTGACAAAGGCGAAGGAGGAGACCAAAGGTATGTTCGGTGAGACCTCGACGACTCCTTTTTCCTTCCATTTATTTCAAGATCTGACTTTGCTGTAACTTACAGACAAGGTGCGGGATGCCCAGAAGAAGAAGGACCTTGAGCTAGCCAAGAAGACCAAGCTTGCTGACGAGAAGTTAGCTTCAGTCACCAAGCTTGAACAGGAAAATCACAATCTGAAAACTGCTCTGGCAATTGCGTCCAAGGATGTTGACCGACTGAAAGCTAACAAGACTACCCTGACCGAGAAGATCAACCAATTGACTGGGAAAAAGAATGACCTTGAAAGCTTCCTGGGTGGTCTTGCCAAGAAATTGTTCCTTATGCTCGAAGGTAATCTTTTTCACTCGACCAACATTTTCAACTGAGACGCTTCCGTTCGACCATTGTTTTGATTCGGCGCTTTGTCCTTGCAGAATTCTGTCGGAACTTTGAAGAAGAGACTAACCAGTTGGAACCGAACCTTGATCCTGTCAATTCTCCGGTGAATGATGAAGTTTCCATGAATGTCTTCCGACTGGAGTCTCGCGTTGCAGCTGTCGTGGACTATCTTGCAAGGCTGAAGGCCGCCACTTCTCGCATCGACTCGACACTTTGGCCCGGGGCGACACTTCAGAATGACCTCGAGTCGTTGATAGCTCGACTAAACGCAGTCCCCGACCGAGTGCAAGAGTGGAAGAAGTCCTCGGCTCGGTGCGGCGCAGATGTTGCCCTGTGTCTAGCCCGAGTCCACTGCAAGGACGCGCGAGAAGAGAAGCTGGCGACTCTCCGAGTGGCCAACACTAAGAAACACGACTTCAGGTCCTTCATGGAAACTTTCATCGCTGCTGCTACCCGGATTGCAGACGGGATCGACCTCGACGAGTTTGTTGCTCCTTCCAGCCCTCCACAGGAGGGGTAAAAAACTTTCTTTAAGCCCAACACTTTAAATTTGCCTCGGTATGCCGAGTGGAATTGTAACCGGTAAACCTTAACAGGCTTAGTGCCTGAGCACTCTCGGTTCCTTTAGGTATCGACCTAAACTTGGATTTGATGTTTGGATATGATTGCTCTTGGTTCGAATTGTCTTTTGCAGGTTCACAGCAAGATGCCCACTGCAGTCGACTTATTCCTTAGGCGAGCACTGGGCCGCAGCTAAACCACCGAGTGAGAGGTTTGCTCTTCACTCGGTAGGATTTTTATTCCTTAGGCGAGCGCTGGGCTACAGCTAAGCCTCCGAGTGAGAGGTTTTCTCTACACTCGATAGGATTTTTTATAACTTAGGCGAGCGCTGGGCTGCAGCTAAGCCTCCGAGCGAGAGGTTTGCTCTACACTCGGCAGGATTTTATATAACTTAGGCGAGCGCTGGGCTGCAGCTAAGCCTCCGAGTGAGAGGTTTGCTCTTCACTCGGTAGGATTTTTTATAACTTAGGCGAGCGCTGGGCTGCAGCTAAGCCTCCGAGTGAGAGGTTTGCTCTTCACTCGGTGGGATTTTATATAACTTAGGCGAGCGCTGGGCTGCAGCTAAGCCTCCGAGTGAGAGGTTTGCTCTTCACTCGGTAGGATTTTTTATAAACTTAGGCGAGCGCTGGGCTGCAGCTAAGCCTCCGAGTGAGAGGTTTGCTCTTCACTCGGTAGGATTTTCCCGTTGAATTTGTGGCGAAGCTCGGAGGAGAAAGACGCAGGCTATCTGCACCTCGTCCCCTTTGCGAGCCCACATTATACTTATGGCGTAGCTCAGAGGAGAGGATCGCAGTCGACCTGCACCTCGTCCTCCTTGCAAATGTATGTGGTACTTAGGCGAGCGCTGGGCTGTAGCTAAGCCTCCGAGTGAGAGGTTTGCTCTACACTCGGTAGGATTTTTTATATAACTTAGGCGAGCATTGGGCTGCAGCTAAGCCTCCGAGTGGAAGTCTGGCTTACCACTCGGTAGGATTTTTATAACTTAGGCGAGCGCTGAGCTGCAGCTAAGCCCCCGAGTGAGAGGTTTGCTCTTCACTCGGTAGGATTTTATATAACTTAGGCGAGCACTGGGCTGCAGCTAAGCCTCCGAGTGGAAGTCTGGCTTACCACTCGGTAGGATTTTATATAACTTAGGCGAGCACTGGGCTGCAGCTAAGCCTCCGAGTGGAAGTCTGGCTTACCACTCGGTAGGATTTTTATAACTTAGGCAAGCACTGAGCTGCAGCTAAGCCCCCGAGTGAGAGGTTTGCTCTTCACTCGGTAGGATTTTTTATAACTTAGGCGAGCACTGAGCTGCAGCTAAGCCCCCGAGTGAGAGGTTTGCTCTTCGCTCGGTAGGATTTTTATAACTTAGGCGAAACGGATTCGCGGCTAAGCCACCCGCTGGGGGAAAAAGTGACAAAAGTTATGAAGGAATTATGGCACTATTATTTCGAGATCCATGAACTACAGAAGTATTTTATTACAACTCATCCGAGTGGAAAACTTTTAAGTGTAAAACGGGCGGAGCAGATCCGCATTCCAAGCTCGGGGCTCTTCGATGTTGTGTTCGACGTTGTAGAGACGGTATGCCCCGTTGTGGAGAACTTTGGTGACAATGAAGGGTCCTTCCCAAGAAGGAGCGAGCTTATGCTGTTTCTGCTGATCCACTCGGAGAACTAGGTCTCCCTCTTGGAAGGCTCGACCCCTCACATTCCTAGCGTGAAAGCGACGCAAGTCTTGTTGATAGATGGTCGATCGGATCAGAGCCATCTCCCTTTCTTCCTCTAGAAGGTCGACTGCGTCCTGACGCGCTTGCTCAGCTTCTGCTTCGTTGTAGAGTTCAACTCGAGGAGCATTGTGAAGAAGATCACTCGGCAAGACTGCTTCAGCTCCATAGACCAAAAAGAATGGAGTTCTTCCAGTCGACCGATTGGGTGTGGTTCGCAAACCCCAAAGCACCGAAGGAAGTTCATCGACCCATGCTCCAGCCGCGTGCTTGAGGTCACGCATCAGTCGGGGTTTTAAACCCTTGAGGATTAAGCCATTGGCTCGCTCCGCTTGTCCGTTCGACTGGGGGTGAGCGACTGAAGCGTAGTCGACTCGTGTGCCTTGAGCGTTGCAGAAATCCTTGAATTCTTCCGAGTCAAAGTTCGACCCATTATCCGTAATGATGCTATGTGGGACTCCATATCTGAACGTCAGCTCCCTGATGAAGGTAACTGCAGTACCGGCGTCAAGATTCTTGATCGGTTTAGCCTCGATCCACTTTGTGAACTTGTCGACTGCGACCAGTACGTGCGTGAAACCACTTCGACCTGTTCTCAAGGGACCGACCATGTCTAACCCCCATACTGCGAATGGCCAAACGAGTGGAATGGTCTTCAGAGCTGACGCGGGCTTATGTGACATATTGGAGTAGAATTGGCATCCTTCGCACTTGTCCACTATTTCCTTTGCCATCTCATTCGCTCTTGGCCAGTAAAATCCAGCTCGGTATGCTTTGGCTACAATGGTCCGAGAGGACGCATGGTGACCACAGGTCCCTGAGTGGATATCATGGAGAATGATTCGACCTTCTTCTGGCGTTATGCATTTTTGACTAACCCCAGTCGGGCTTTCTCTATACAGCTGTCCTTTGATAACGGTAAAGGCTTTGGATCGACGGACGATCTGCCGAGCCTCTTCCTCATCTTCTGGGAGCTCTTTTCTCAAGATATACGCAATATAGGGAATTGTCCAGTCGGGAATGACCACTAAAACCTCCATAACCAAGTCGACCACTGCTGGGACCTCAACCTCAGTCGGATCTGCGGCACTCTTGGGCTGTGGAGCTTCCTCTGTGAAGGGATCTTCTTTAACTGACGGTGCGTGTATATGCTCCAAAAACACACCACTCGGAATGGTTTCTCTTTTGGAACCTATCTTTGCCAGATCATCTGCTGCTTGATTTTTCAGTCGGGGAATGTGATGGAGCTCCAACCCCTCGAACTTCTTTTCCAGCTTCCTCACTGCATTGCAGTATCCAGTCATGGCTGGGCTTCTCACGTCCCACTCCTTCATCAATTGGTTGACCACTAAATCTGAATCGCCATAAACCATCAGGCGACGGACGCCGAGTGAGATGGCCATGCGCAATCCATATAAAAGGGCCTCATACTCTGCCTCATTGTTGGAGGAATCAAAGTGAATCTGGAGCACATATCTAAGCTTATCTCCTCTGGGGGAAACCAAAACAACCCCAGCACCAGAACCATTCAGCATCTTAGAGCCATCGAAGAACATGGTCCAATGCTCCGAGTGAACTTCAGTCGGCTGCTGTTGTTCAATCCACTCGGCGAGGAAATCTGCTATTGCCTGGGACTTAATGGCTTTCTTTGCCTCGAACTTGATATCAAGGGGAAGAAGTTCAATCACCCATTTCGCCACTCGACCAGTTGCATCTCTGTTGTGCAGAATCTCTGATAGTGGAGCGTCGCTGATGACTGTGATAGAATGATCAGAGAAATAATGAGCAACCTTCTTCGTGGTCATGTATATTCCATACACAAGCTTCTGATAATGAGGATATCTCTGCTTGGATGGAGTCAAAACTTCAGACAAATAATACACTGGGCGCTGAACTTTGAAGGCTTTTCCTTCTTCTTCCCGCTCGACCGTAAGTACTGTACTGACGACTTGCCCTGTGGCTGCAATATAAAGCAACAAAGGCTCTTTGCTGATTGGAGCAGCAAGCACCGGCTGGGTGGAGAGCAGAGCTTTTAGCTCGGCAAACGCTGCATCAGCTTCTGGAGTCCACTCGAACTTGTCTGTCTTCTTCATCAGTCGGTAAAGAGGCAATGCCTTTTCACCGAGTCGTGAGATGAATCGACTTAATGCGGCCAAGCATCCAGTAAGCTTCTGGACATCGTGCACTTGCACAGGGCGTTTCATTCGGAGAATAGTGCCGATCTTCTCTGGATTTGCGTCGATCCCTCGCTCGGAAACGAGAAAACCGAGTAACTTTCCACCAGGAACTCCGAATGTGCATCGGGGTCGGTCGGGTGAATATGAACGGGCTTCGTCTCACCAGACGACTGAAATGCAGATTCTGTGGCTGGTTTCTTGGATCGCAACAAATCACTCGGATCTGCGTTTTGCTTGTATTCTTCGAACTCGACCGCTGTCACCTGGGAATCGGCAATCTTTGAGCCCTTCTGAAAGCACTCTTCTGCCTTTTTCCGATCGCCAGTGACAGTGATCACCCCTTTGGGACCTGGCATTTTCAGTTTGAGGTACACGTAACATGGTCGAGCCATGAACCGTGCGTAGGCGGGCCTCCCCAAAATGGCGTGGTACGCGCTCTGAAAATCCACAACCTCAAAGGTCAACTTTTCCTTGCGAAAATGTTTTGAGTCGCCAAAAACCACGTCCAGGGCTATTTGGCCGAGTGAGTTGGCTTTCTTCCCTGGTATGACTCCGTGGAAACTCATGTTGCTGGTGCTCAATCGGGACATCGGAATGCCCATTCCCTTCAGTGTGTCTGCGTATAACAAGTTCAGCCCACTGCCGCCGTCCATCAACACTTTCGTCAGTCGAGTGCCTTCGACAACTGGATCGACCACCAAGGCTTGCCTCCCAGGGGTGGCAATATGAGTCGGGTTATCAGATTGGTCGAATGTGATGGGTGTTTGGGACCATTTCAGATAACTTGGTTTTGCTGGGGCAACCATATTCACCTCACGGTTAATGACTTTCAGTCGACTCTTGCTTTCCACATCCGCGAAGATCATCAGAGTGGAGTTGATATGCGGATATTCTTCCTCACTGTCCTCTTTGTCTCCGGCCTTGTCTGACTCTTTCTCCTTGTCCTTAGACTGTTTTCCCTGAAACTGCTGGATCAGGAGTCGACACTGGCGAGTGGTTTGCTTCGGGTAAATAATGTTGCCCTCTTCATCTTTCTTCGTGTGGATGTGGCATGGCATATCCATCACGTCGTTTCCTTCTTTATCCTTTACTTTCTTAGGATTCCGGGATCCTTTTGGCTTCCCTTTGAACTTTCCCTGAGTTACGGCCAGGGCCTCTCCAGGAGCTGCTGGCTCGGCTTTCCGCTTCTGTTTCCGACTGGAATTTCCCTTCTCCGACTGACTTGGCTTAAACTTGCCGCTTCGGAGTCGGTCCTCTTCCTCACCATTTGCGTACTTGGTAGCAATCTCCATCATCCGACTCAGAGTCATGTCTCCGTTTCGACCAAACTTCAGACTCAATTCTCTGTTCTTGACACCATCTTTGAAGGCGCAGAGTGCTTGATGATTAGACACATTTTCCACAGTATGGTGCAGAGTGATCCACCTCTGAATATACTCTCTGAGAGTCTCATTGGGCTTCTGCACACAAACTTGCAGCTCTGTCAAACCAGCTGGTCGCTTGCAGGTTCCTTCAAAAGTTCTGACGAACACTCGGAACAAATCTTCCCAAGTGTAAATACTGCTAGGAGGTAACTGATTCAACCACGCTCTGGCTGAACCTTCCAGCATAAGGGGCAAATGCTTCATGGCCACCTCGTCATTCCCACCGCCAATCTGAACAGCCACTCGGTAATCCTCAAGCCAAGTTTCAGGCTTGGACTCCCCAGTGAACTTGCTGACTCCCGTCGCCAACCTGAAATTGGGGGGAATCACTGCGGCTCTGATAGCCCTGCTAAAACACTCTGGACCAGAAACATGCACTCAACTGCTCGTGGGTGCATCTCTCTCGGGTCCACCTCGATGGGCTCTGTTCCGGTCGACCAAGCTTTGCACGATAATGGATCGCGCATCGAAGCCTGGCCCCCTGGGGTCGACTGGAACCCTTCGCCCCACACTGAACTAACGCCTGTCATCCTGTCGCCGAGGAGCGTAAGACCCTTCCCTCGGAGGGGAAACGGGCACTCGACGCCTGTCATCTCGGTCGTGTCGGTCTCCATGCTGATCCTGCTGGTTGTCGCGTCCTTCCCGCCGCGGAGGCGATCTGGGACTGTGAGCCGACTGAACCGTATTCGCAGCGACGGATCGACTGTGAATTCTGTTGCGCGACTGCGACACGGCTGAGTTCTGGTCCCCAGCTGCTCGGAGCAAATCTCTGATCTGCATCAAGCCTCTCCCAGCTTCCGACTGTGAAGGCTGGATGGACTCTGCTATACGGGTTGCAGCTGCTAAATTCTGAATTGGCATGCGGTATACCTGAGTCGGTGGGAAGAGTCGACGTCGACTGGCTTCGGGGACTCGTTGCCGCGCGTGCTCGTCGAGTGCTCGCTGAAGGTTCTCCAGACGAGCGCGTTCAGCCACATTGGCCAAACGTGCCTCCTCCAAGGCGCGAGCCTCGGGGGTTTCTCCCGTAATAGGAGTATGCAGGGCATCCATGTTCCTGCGGCGAAGCTCCTCTCTCTGCAGAGAGTCGAGTGCCTCGGGCTGGTACTCTTCGTGGTCCTGTGTGGGGCTACCTCCGCCGCCTGCTCCGCCGCCATGGGCGAAGCCAGGAGGACTGCGGGGCCCGTCGACAATGAGAATTTCCGCCGCTGGATCACTGCTATCGCACTCGGATGCAGTCTCTACGGAGCCAGTCGACAGATCGAACAGGCCGTAGAGAGATTCGTCGGGCTCGATTGCCGCAACTTGTGCGATGGCCACCTGGCGAGCCACCGCGTGTTTCACCCACCGCTGAAGCCTCGACCGACCAGAGCGCTTGCGCTGGTGGGAGACCGGGCGGGCGACCGATAAAGGAGTCGACCGATAGGGGGCCGACGGTTGCCGCAGCAGAACGCCGCGGACACATGCGCGAAAATGCGTCGCACCGCGGACGGGGAGCGCATCAACGTCGAGTGGAGCCTCCTGGAGCCACGTGGAGTCGTCGACGACGAAGGTGAGAGCGCCAAGACGGATCTCGCGCCCTTCGACCAAAACTCCAGCAGTCATCATGATGAAAGTATTCGGAAATACTGCAACTTCTCCACAAAATCGCTAAAACACCGGCCCCACGGTGGGCGCCAACTGTCGTGGTTCTAAGTCTGACAGTAGAGTGGGGGGTAGGTATGGAGAGGCAAGGTCCTAGCTATGGAGAAGTTGTAAACACAAGCGATGTACGAGTTCAGGCCCTTCTCGGAGGAAGTAAAAGCCCTACGTCTCGGAGCCCTGAGGCGGTCGAGTGGATTATGTGTATAGGTGTTACAAGAGTGCGAACCCTTCTGCCTGTGGAGGGGGGTGGCTTATATAGAGTACACCAGGACCCCTGCCCGCCCACGTAATGAAGGGTTTAAAGTGTATTAAGTCTGGGGCGTTACTGGTAACGCCCCACATAAAATGCCTTAACTATCATTAAGTCTATTCAATTACAGGCCGTTGTAGTATAGAGTTCCTTCTGACCTTCTGGTGGTCGAGTGAATCTCCATAGTCGAGTCCTTCTTCCAGTCGAGTCCTTCTTCCAGTCGAGTGGGTTCTTCGTTGGTCGACTGGAAGGTGATCTCTTCTAAAGCTGTCCTAGGGTAAGGCATTCAGGTCAGGCCTATGACCCTACCCTAGGTATATGAATCCATCAGGGGGCGCCACCCCCCCCTTCCTTGTCCTATTCGGACTAAGGGGAGGGGGCGTGCGGCCTGCCCTGGCCGGCCCTCCTCTTCTCCCTCATGGCCCACTAAGGCCCATTAACCCCCGGGAGGGTTCCGGTAACCCCCCGGTGTTCCGGTAAAATCCTGATTTCACCCGGAATCATTTCGATATCCAAATATAGGCTTCCAATATATCAATATTTATGTCTCGACCATTTCAAGACTCCTCGTCATGTCCGTGATCACATCCGGGTACTCCGAACAATCTTCGGTACATCAAAACTTATAAACTCATAATAAAAACTGTCATCGTAATGTTAAGCGTGCGGACCCTACGGGTTCGAGAACTATGTAGACATGACCTAGAACTATTCTCGGTCAATAAACAATAGAGGAACCTGGATGCTCATATTGGATCCTACATATTCTGTGAAGATCTTTATTGGTCAAACCGCATAACAACATATGTTGTTCCCTCTGTCATCGGTATGTTACTTGCCCGAGATTCGATCGTCGGTATCCAATACCTAGTTCAATCTTGTTACCGGCAAGTCTCTTTACTCGTTACGTAATGCATCATTCCGTAACTAACTCATTTAGCTACATTTCTTGCAAGGCTTATAGTGATGTGCATTACCGAGAGGGCCTAGAGATACCTCTCCGACAATCAGAGTGACAAAACCTAATCTCGAAATACGCCAACCCAACATGTACCTTTGGAGACACCTATAGTGCTCCTTTATAATCACCCAGTTACGTTGTGACGTTTGGTAGCACCCAAAGTGTTCCTCTGGTAAACGGGAGTTGCATAATCTCATAGTTACAGGAACATGTATAAGTCATGAAGAAAGCAATAGCAACATACTAAACGATCAAGTGCTAGGCTACCGGAATGGGTCATGTCAATCACATCATTCTCCTAATGATGTGATCCCGTTAATCAAATGACAACACATATCTATGGTTAGGAAACATAACCATCTTTGATTAATGAGCTAGTCAAGTAGAGGCATACTAGTGACGTTATGTTGGTCTATGTATTCACACATGTATTATGTTTCCGGTTAATACAATTCTAGCATGAATAATAAACATTTATCATGATATGAGGAAATAAATAATAACTTTATTATTGCCTCTAGGGCATATTTCCTTCAGCTCAAACCCTGAGGAGGCGCCAGTATAGACATACTGTTCAGCGCCATCGTCATCCTCATCCTCATCCATGGCGACGTCATCGGCGACTAATGGAGCCTCCTCCTTACCCCGTCCACTATCACCCAAGCCGACACCCGACGCTAATTGGGTAGGTGGGGTGTTGATGTTCATACCTTGCTGAGGCTGCGTGCTCGTGGGTGTGCTCCCGGCCGCCTCCAGACGAAGCGGACTCTTTGGCCACAACAGGACCCACCCATTGCAAGAATCACCAAGCCGTCGCGGGGTCTCGTCGTCATCACCCACTAGTATTAGAGGAGGCAAATTCTCGTGGCCCGGTTTGACACTAGCCACAGAAACCTTGAAGGCGTTCGGGGGGATCGGCCGGCTATGGAACAATGGTTCCTTTGGCTCCATTATCGTCGCCTTCCCCACGTCCACCTTCTGGTCGCCGATGGTGTACAATATGGTGCATGGGGTTCCGTCGGCCTGCAAAGAAAAGTCTGCGACATGAGACATCCGAAAGGCAACTAAAACGGGAGATTATACATTTATATTGAAGGGGGCCGGTGTGACAGATACCGTGAGGGCGTCAACCTCAGCCAAAGACGAAGCACCACCGAGAACGTCCGGTGCGGGAGCCGGTGCGGGAGCAGGTGCTGGTGCAACGCTAGTCGAGCTGCTCCCTAAGAAGTTAGCAAGGGGAAAGTCCTCTGCATTTTTTTCTGGATTTTGCCTTGTCCAAGTGAAAACACCGGAACCAAGGAAGTAGACCAATCTGCAACCACCTGTTTTGCGGCAGCTACCGCTGTTGCGACTGTCTGAGATGATTTCTTCTCAACCGCAATCTCAACCTTCTTGTCGATGTTTTCTTCAGTTAACATCCGTCTTTCCTTTCTCTCCTCTGTGGTCTCACGGTATTACTTCTTCCACGTGGCGCCGTCTCCGACACCGTGCACGCGTCCATACAATGGGCGAGTATCCACCGATTGTCGTTTCAATATGTTTGATGCCCGGTTGAATGGAGTGTCCCACTTGGGCCTCGCCAATGCCTCAGACGGCGAGTCGCTTTCGGCCGCAATCCCTGTGCTGCTCTCTCTGCAAAAGGCACAAGGATCATTTACAAATATGATTAATGTGTGCAGTCGAATTGATCAGAAACTAAAATTACCAGCAGTCTCATGAACTCAGTAATGACCGATTTTGTCTCGTAAACCTTCTTCACTGGGTCCCAACGGTGCCGGGACCTGAGGATGTCATGCTCCTGCGGAACGGTGAACTCCGCCAAGGGGTCTGGGATGCCTAGACTCGCGGCTTCCGCGTCCTCCTTGGCCCATTTGGACCTCTTTCCGCCGTAACCATGGCTTCCGAGGTGGTGGCTCCCAATGTTCCTCTCTTGAAGCCCCTTCATGTACTTAGACTTTTTTTGTCAGCTTCGGCCTCGCAAGCCTCCTTGAATATTTGAAGCTGCTCTTCTGTGATTGTCGTATTGTCCTTTACAATCTCGGAGTAGGGTTCCTTCTTGTCGATGATCTTTGCTTTCACTCGATTTTTCCAGGCGGCCAACGCATCGCTAAACTTGGTCATGGCGTGTTTGTTTATCTTCTTCATTGCCGGGTCCTCATCTGGATCTTCATAATCCTTCTCATTTCGGCCTGGGAACAAGAATATCTGGTGAAACTTCTTCAGGAAGGAGCTCCTCATATTTTCTATTTTCTGTAGTTTCTCATCGTTGATGGTGGCGGTTGTCCGTACGATGCAGCCTATTTGATTGTCGTAGCACGAGCGCGCTTCCTCGGGCGCCTTTGGCTCAAAATTGCCGTCGTCCACCTCCGTGACCACCAGTCTAGTAGTCCTGAGTTTGTTAGGAAGCTGTTGCCTCTTTGCTTTCGGTTCTACACCGGCTGCGCTCCCCGAGGCAGCGCCGGTCTCAGTCTCAGCGCCGGTCTCGATGCCGGTCTGAGTCTCAGCGCCGGTCTCAGTCTCAGCACCGGTCTGCGTGTCGGTCTCAGTCCCCGATGTCACCGGTGGGCCCAGCAACAACATCGGTTGATCGTCGGCAAGGCTAAAAAATTCGTCTGCCGCCCGGTAGACGTCATCGCAATCATCAGAACCCTGTCCTTCATCGTTGCGTGTCGGTCTCAGTCCCCGATGCCACCGGTGGGCCCAGCAACAATAATCGAACCACTTCAATGAAAAGATATAACATGAGCAAACACTATTGAGGAATTTGCATATAACATGGCCACTTCAATGAAAAGATATAATCAACAATAATGGAATATGCAAATGAACATCAATGACATATATCATATAAAAACAATCTTGTTTTTTGTTTACATAGCAACAATTAGTTTGACCAAGTTTTTGAAAAGAAAAACAATTCTATTTTTTGTTTATAGCTAAATGCCATAGCTACTGTTTTTTATTTATAGCTAAATACTTTTGTTTTTTGTCTAAAGCTAAAAGTCTAGCAACTACATTTTCTCTGACCCTTCTGACCTCATCAAAATTTCCACAGCAAGACCTTAGTACCTACACCCAATTTCTTCAAAAATATTCAGGTCCATAGTCCAAATAATTCAAATTTCATTTGAATGAAATTTGGAACAAATTTAGGTCCGTAGTCCAAATATTTTTTTATAGCTAAGTGTTTTTTGTTTATAGCCTCTGTTAATTTAAATCTAAATGCTACTATTATTTATATACCCTCTATTAGTTTAACTAAATGGAATTACTGTTTAGGCATTTTCATAAAAATTGCCCTAGCTAATTTCCTAAAAGAAATTGCTAATCATTTTTCCTAAATGCTATAAAATGCCTACTGCCCTAAAAATATCTAGGGTTCATATGAACATCAACACAGTATCAACATATATATGAATTGCCCTAGCAGAGAGAGAGGAGGGTAGGGGACAGGAGAGGCAGAGCCTTACGGTCGGCGGCAAGGGCAGGCTTTGGCTCGGGCGACGGCGGTGAGGTCGAGGGCGGCGGCGGTGAGCTCGAGGGAGGCGACGGTGAGGTCGACGACGGCCTCGGGCGGCGGCTGTGAGGTCGAGGGGGCGGCCTTGGGCGGCGGCGGTGTGGTCGAAGGCGGCGGGCGGCGGCGGTGTGGTCGAAGCGGCCTCGGGCGGTGGCGGTGTGGTGGAAGGCAGCAGGGCGACGACGGCGACGGAGCAGTTGGGGGACAGGGGGGAGTAGAGAGGGGGGGACTTAGCGAAATTTTGAGCCCGGGCTGCCGGGATTTGAGTCAAACTAGCAGTAACGCGTTTTGCCAAACGCGCTATAGATAAGATAGCTACAGCGTGTTCCAGAGAAACGCACTACAGCTATCCCTTTCAGTTTTATTTTTCTTTTTCTTTTGTTTTCTTTATATTTTCTTTTTTTTTTCATTTCTCTTTTTCTATTTCTTTCATTTTCATTTACTTTTCTACTTATTTTTTTATTTATTTTCTTTTTCATAGCAGTAGCGCTCCACAGCATAAACGCGCTGCTACAATGTTTTTAGCAGTAGCGTGCTTATGGGAGAACCGCTACTACTATTCCTAGCCTACCGGCATTAGTGAGGGAATTTAATAGCGCTTTTCTGTGAAGAGGCGCTACTGCTAAAACAATGGTTGTAGCGCGGTTTTGCAACAAGCGCTACTTAGTCGAGTTTTGACCAACGCTACTACTATACCTCTGTGTATAACGTTTTTCTTAGTAGTGAATGAGAATCATCGATGCACACAATCAATTCTACACTGCCCACCACGTCGGCATGCGAGGCTAGCAAGGCCTGACCGTGGGCCAGGCCCGAAATGTCAAAGGCGATGGCGTTTCAAAGTGTCCTGAAAACACCACAGTTTCTGGCATTGGTGAAAAAGGTCAGATTGTGAAATATTTTTCTGAAGAGATAATTTTGTGCCCAAATTTACTGACAAGGTTAGAACAGGGATTTCTGCCGTGCCGGAGGGGTGGATTCATGCGTGCCCTCGCCTCAGGAGTGAAAATGCCGAGAGATAGGCTGACAACACACTCGAACCCGTTGTTCCATCGATCAGGAACGGGTGTGTCACTGTGTCTAGTAGTCTAGCATGCGCATAAACGGGAGCATATTCCTCCCATATTGTAGGAGGAGTACAGTGCATTCTAATCGATTTGATTTGATTCGGTTCCATTGTCAGCACTTGACGTAGTACTAATTGTATTTCATGAGTAAACACCAGGGGACCACTGGCCGGAAATTCACAGAGATCCTCCATCTGTCAGCTCAAGATCGTTCTCCAAGCACACTGCACGATGGTGAGGGCTCAGCTCGTAGTGCATGCATGCGTGACTCCATCGGTTAGCGCGTGCCAAATCGTCCGAGTATCCCGGCCCGAATCGACATCTCGAGGACGCCCAACGCCACCCCGGTGCGTGCACCCCCAGCTTCCACCGTCGGCGTGCGCGCAGCAGCCTGACACGGCAGCTCGATCTCCTAGCTAGCTGGATCATACTACTACATACCGATCGTGTTAGGCAGAGAGCACAACGTACGTAAGTAGACGTAGCTTGCGGTTTTCAACCACCTCCCTCGACTCGTTTGACATTTCCAAAATTCAAACGACAATTAACGGGAGGATGGATTCTCGTTTGACAAAGGAACCATTGCGACGCGGAGCTCTCGTCATGAAGAAAGCAGAGCAGCGGATGTTCCATACGCATACGCATCCGTACCGTACGTCCAAAGTGCATTACGTACTTGAGGGCGACGTGAAGCCAAGAATGCTTCTTCCCAGCTCAGCTCGACGAGACCGACGCGGAGGTGCTCAGCTCGTAATGTCTCCATCGGTTCGCATGTGTAAATCAAACCGATCAAAATCGTCCCGGTATCCCGGCAAGAAGCGACAGCTCGGGCACCCCCATTTCCCCGAATACAACACATCGGCGGCATACTACGGGATGAAGTGGGAGCACGGATGGGAGCATGGAAAGGGAGCAGGCAAGCCGGATCCCATACCGCGGCCTTGCCCGCCGCACGCACCCAACAAACACGGCTGAATTGGCAGCCAAACATCCTTCGCCGTAAAGCAAACGACACACGCACAAAATCTGAAAACAATAATCGGATCGATATACTGTCACTGCTGATGATTTGGATTCTAACCCGGCTGGATCGATAGATCACAATGGTGGCATATGGACAGGATCGTGTGCTCAGTGCTGTATGGTAGCTTACGGTTCTCAGCCTCCTCTCTCCATAGTTTGACATTAGCAAAAGTCAAATCTTGATAATTAACAGGTGGATGGATCGATGCCAGATACCAATGAATGAAGGAGCAAGTAGTATAACTAGCCTGTCATAAGATCGATCGATGTCGATGATGATGACATCCGCGCTTAATTAAGCAAGCAAGTCGGGCGCAAAACAGCATAATCCCAGGTTTATTCCCTTCCCGAAGCAGATGCCAGCGACACTCTGCTTATTTTTCTCCCTCTCCAAGTCTGCATGACCTCATCTCTGATGTTTCCATCGGATATCCATCCATGTTGTATGCCTTTGACATTAGTAAAGTCAAATCCAAACAACACATATCATTTTTGCAGCACGTGAAAGGGGGATAGTTAATCGGATTGATCAGGTCGGTCAATCCATCTGTTAATTACGTGTAAATCCTGGTGCGATCTCGCATCTTTGCATCCAGTTCGTCTCGGAACCGATCAATCGCTGACGCTGTTGGTGCGCGCGCACCACCGGCTAGCGCCGTTGCGTGTGTGTTTTCCCCCCTTTAAAAACAAAATGTAACCAGCCGTTGTGTTTGACTTTCTATCGATCATGCCGCGTGCGGCCGAGCACTATATATACACAGGCCGCAACTCCATCCAAAAGTCAACCACAGACTCAACCACACGGTCCATCTCCTCGGCCTCTTCTAAACTGATCGACCTCCATCTTACGAGGTGCTGATCGATGGACGCCGACGACTGGGGTCTCGGGGCGGTCGTGAGGAGCTGCGGTGGTGGTGGCATCCCTGGCTACGAAGCAGAGTCTCCTCGCCCGGAAGTTGTGCGTGCGCGGGAGGATCCGGCGGAATCCGTGAGGCGACCGGCGAGGGCGGCATCCACGCCGTCGTCGCTGTACAACATGCTGGAGTACCTGGACTTGGAGCACGAGCAGCTGCAACAGCGGGCGCCGTTCTCCATCACGCCTTCGTCCGGCCGTGATCAGGCGCTGGCGGAGCAGCACGAGGTGCTCATCTCCTTCCCTGCAGCTGCGGCCTCGACGTCCGGGCAGGCGCTGCCCGCGAGGAAGCAGGCCGGCCGGAAGCCGGGAGGTGCTGGAGCCCTCCGGCGGCCGAAGAGGGGCAAGAGCAAGAAGAGCCAGATGAAGAAGGTGGTGCGGGAGGTGCCGGTGGCCGAGGGCGGCGTGAACGGCCCCGACGACCAGTGGGCGTGGCGCAAGTACGGCCAGAAGCCCATCAAGGGCTCCCCCTACCCTAGGTAATCAGCTAACTTCTATGTACTTTCCAGTTGATCAAGAACACATAGTGTACTGATGATGAAATGATGCGCATGCAGAGGGTACTACAAGTGCAGCAGCATGAAGGCGTGCACGGCGCGGAAGCTGGTGGAGCGCAGCCCGGCCAAGCCCGGCGTGCTCGTCATCACCTACATCGCCGACCACTGCCACGCCGTGCCCACCACCATAAGCGCGCTCGCTGGCACCACGCGCCACCCGCCCCAGTCGCCCGTGTCGGACGACACGGCGTTGCACCGCGGGGACGACAGCGCCGACGTCTCATCATCCGCGGCTGGCGCGGACGACGAGTCCGAGCAGCTCTGGTCGCCCGTGGACATGGACGATTTCTTCGCCTCTTTTGACGACGATTTTGATCATTTCTTCGAGGACGACGCCATTGGGCGACGGGTCTCGCTGTAGCTAGCTCTATTAGCATGCAATACGAGAATTGGTTCCACGGTGATGGAACGAGAGCTCGAAAGTTTTTTCGCACGATTGGCATGGGAGATGTTCATGGGTTGCAAAGGGAGACAGGCTCTTACGAAAATGGCCATATATAATCTTTGAAGCAAGCAAACGAATAAACAAATACATCCTCAAATTCTTTCATTGCAGTGTTCCATGACTCCGCGTCTCCGCCCAAGGAAAAGGATACATCTAAGGCTGGTTGTAAACTAGACAATTTTGATGAGATGTCATTGAATTAAATGAAGAAAGAGAGAGTTGAGTATCATATCATGATACCGTATCATAATAAATGCTATGCTGTTATGTGTCATGCATGACAATAAATAAAGTACTACATGATACTACACATTAGAGGGGTATTATCATACCCTAGTATCATATGCATGATACTAGTATATGATACTCTCCATTACAACCAGCCTTCTAACCAATACCTGCAGAAGTCATATTTGAGAAAATCCTTCTTGTTTTGAGTAATTAAGCCTCTTATTAAGTAAAACTAGATCAAATAAAAAAATGAGAGACACGGATTTAATGCGGATCAAACAAACTTCATGAGAATTCGCCACCTAGGATGCGGCCCACCCCATACAACATTTTCGTGTTATGTACTATTTCTCTTTTCTCTCTATCACTCTTCATCCCAGCAATTATATGCATGTGGCCAGACAATTTGGGGTCAAAGTGGGGACATGGTTGCATGGATACATAAATGAAGGCGTAAAATGGACATGCGCGGACTTTGACCGGACGCGTCCGCGGACATTTAAGGAGCCAAATCTAAGGAGACCGACTGTACACCTATCCATCACGATAAACTTCAACCCTAAACCTCTTAGTAAGTGTGTCATTACTCAATGCAATTTTGAAACTGCTTTTCTATTTGCCAGTTTATTTTTTTATACTACGTTTACTTTTTGAGTATTAATAATTGACACTAACTCTATACGAAATATATATCCTTGAAGTTCTATAATTGAGACAGAGGACACTTTAATTATACGAGATTTGAAAAAAAAGTTGACCCCATTTTACATTTTGCACCGGGGCCCTGAATTCCTGGAGATACCCCTTTAAGGTAGAGGATATGGACACCAAAACAAGAAGAAGGAAGCTTAGGCCGTCGTGGAACTACAAGATCAAGGAAGATCTTGCTTTGTGTGATGCTTGGATGAATATCTATCTCGAGCCCACGATCGGGGACAATCTAACGAAGGAAAAAATTCGGTCACGGTTCGAGGAGTATATGGTAGCCATGTGGAGAGTCGGTTCTCTCTCTCATTGTTGGAGTGTCATCCAAGACCAACGTAACTGATGGTTTAGATGTGTTGATCAATTCAACCTAGCACCGCTGAGTGGTGTGACATCAACGAGTATGAGCCCATCATTCAATCTCTTTACAAGAAAAAGAACAATAAGGAAAGTGACAAAGTCTTATCTTTACATCATTGCGACACTACTCTTGTTGGAAATGAGAAGTGGCCAAGAAGAAACTATGAAACCACACCGAAGAGGCATAGGCTTAACACCGTTGTTACTGATGATGACTTGGTAAAGAATCCATCCACTCCGCAAACATGTTAGGTTGACAAAAAAATGCAAAGATGTCGAAGAACCATGGAGTTGTTGGAGCATAAACGAAATAACTTATTGTGTCACTAGAGGAAATGATAGCATTGGCGGCCGACTGAAAGTAGGAGAAGTTGACTCGTTTCTACTAGATGAAAACGATGAAGAAGGAGAGCTGGAAGGCAAAGGCGACGTCTGGGGGGAAAAGGTGCAAGCGGAAGAAAAAAGTCTTCAAATTGAGGTGCAAAGGCTTGCATTGGAGAGCAAGGAAAAAGCAAGATGGAGATCAAGGAGCCGAGACTTGCATTGGAGGTCGAGGAACATATGAACAAGAGAGTTCCTGAGGAGTGTGATACAATCGTGGATCCTAGCAAGATGGATGAGAGGGCAAGACAATATTGGGAGTTAACTCGTGAGGACATCTTGGCTAAGTCATTTGGTGGTGGTGGAGGCAATGGTGATAGCGGCATCGGTGATCGCGGCTTCAATGATGGCAATTGCAGCAATGGTGGTGTCGGCGACGGCGAAATGTGTGTGCGCCCCTTGTGAATTATGATGGCTTTCGGTTCATCATGTTTTTAATGCTTTGTTTTAATGAACTTCTTCATTCGGGGTCTATTGGCACAAATTATGATGTGCTTTAATTGGTTGTTGGATTAGGTGAAGCTTTTATTTATGCTCGTAGCTGAATTACATTGTGGTGCATTTGAATTGTCCACATTTGTTTTGAAACGTGGTGCATTTATTTGAATTGTTTGCACAAATATTTCGAGGGATCGGCTAGATGAACAAAATAATTACCCCTAAAAATGAGGAATTAAAGGATGAGGGATAGGGTGAGGGATTAAGTTATGAGGGATTGGCTTAAGATGCCCTAAGCCCCATCTAGACCTTCCATTAAACCTTTAATTCCCGTAAAATCTAGCTTAGCATCCCTCATATATTGACCTCTAGCCCATTTTGCTATGAAGACAGTATGTCTTAGCAAATTTGGTCTAGAGCTCATGGTCCCATCAGCACCGACCCGCCTCAAGCTACTGCCGGAGACAACCGCCCGACACCTCATCACCGGTTGTTGTGGCTCACACACCCTCTAGACACAAGGTGTTAGTCAAATTGCCCCGATGGTTCCCCCCCCCCCCCCCCCTCTCTTTTCTTTTTTTTCCGACTACAGTCTCAAATGTGTTGGTGAAGAGGTTTTGGGAGATGCATTTCAATCATTCTTCATCAGAGGAGGGGGGGGGGGGGGGAAGAAGATGATGAAGATTTTGAGGCATCCATGATCATTCGAGATGATGATTTCAGGAGATGGAGGCTTATTTCTTAGATTAGCCACGTCCAGATTCCATCGAGATAGGGTGAAGGGTCATGATGATCTACTCAAGGCTTAGTTTGCACTAAATGGAACATATCCGAAGAGTTTAGGAGGAAATTACGGATGCTATGAAATCTCTTCAACACCATTGCAAGAGTTTTGGAGGTATTTTTATTGTAATGCATAATTTGACAATAACATATTTGTTTAAAAATAGATATTACCTTTTAAGGGCACCACATAGGAAGACACGGCTATAGCTCCTCCACCATACACCTCTTCTAATGTCCTTAACGTGCATAATTTTTGCACACCATGAGAGTTAAAAGATCTATTGGGAGACGACATGAAAAGGCGAGATTGTACACGAATGTTTTCTGTCAATTTCGCTTACAGGAATGGTTAGCAAATAAGAAACTACTATCTCTAGAACCTTACTAGAGGTGGTTGTAAATAGGATGCCACTTTGGATGATTAACTATTCCATGCGGTTATGTATGAAAAATTGCCGATGTGCCATAAAGCACTTGAAGCGGATGTATGTGTGGAACTGCTTGTGGTGAAGCATTCGAGGTGGCTTTTTGACTGCCTCTTATTCTTTGAATATTAGCAACGTAGGCTTTGAGGTGGAATAAGATATTGCCTCATGCACATGTAGCAAAACCGCCTCCAAAGTCCATTTATGTAGTAGTGTATGTTCCCTTATATGCACGTATATAAATGCATATCAAGAATTCCGTTACAAAGTGAGACCAACAACATTTATAACATGACTAGGTGCAAAGGTAAGAAATGGATACATGAATTAAATGAGTGGTGCAAAATATTTAAGAGTAGAGCTACCAAAACAACAACAACAACAACAACAACAGATTGTCACTGCTTCAATTATCTTGGCTCTTCTCACAGCATTTGCCCCTCAGATTTCTAGACAGGGCCCGGGGCTGGATGAGCGGATGTACGTGAGGACCTTGCTGAACTTGGCTTCCGCATTATGATGGCGATGGACACGTCATCCGTGAATAGGTCCCAAAGAACGAAGGCGTGGTACACGGTGCTGGCCAGGACGCTGATGACAGTGAGGGTGGCGAGCCCTGTCAGCCCGACCACTAGAGCTTGGGTCCACATATTATTCACCTTTGATGCATATAGCACAGTGGCCAGTGCAATGCTAGTCACCAGGAATGTGTAGGCCCACCACGCCAATGAGAATCGGATCCGTCTGAACAAATTTAAGCGTACCACCAGGGATCCATAGAGGAACACAGAAAGAAAATAAACGAGCTTCGCACAATGGTTGAACTCATTGGAGATTGTCGCGCAAGCTATTGAGGCATTGCTTGGTGCGGCAGCAAAGAGGAAGAAGACTGGATGGAGTTCCTTAGGGAGCTGCGCGTTAATGGGGAGCCGTTGGTAGAGGGTTACGAAGAGCACAATGTAGTGTGATAGCCCGACTGCGAGAAAAAAGATGGGCAACTCCTGGAGGCCCATCCTGCTGCCGAGTTCCCCACCGATGAAGTTGCTGACGACGGCGAGGTGGTTCAATGGGTTGGCCACTTTGGAGAGCCGGCGATCACCACTAGACATCCACTGAGCGTAGATCTTGAGGTCGAGGCAGAGGATGGGCGCCATAAGGAGGTACCAAACAGCTTGGTGGATCTCCCAATTTGGGCAAGGCAAGCACTTGATAAGAAAGAGCTAGGTGATGCAGGGAGCGAAGAAGAAGTTACGCAGAAGGGGTGATGGAACTCGCGGCAGACAGCATCAAAGTAGAACACAACCTTGAGAAGGTAGGTGATGGAGGTGATGACGGTGAGGGCGACGGAGAGCCACCAAAGAATGTGGTTGACAGCGGGGTGCACATGGAGGAATGCCATGGAGGCCTCCAACGAGAGTGTCTTCCACAACATAGCCTGGCTGCTCAAGCCGAGGCACATCCCAAAGATGTTGATCGGGAAGCGGAGAAGGAACGGCCACCGCTCGTCTTCGGGCAACATTGCAATCGCCGTTGACTACATGTACATCGACACCATTGTTAGTCTTAGAGACGACCATCCATGGAGTTAGTAAGAAAAGTAAATAAATCAAAAAAATCACAATTAGATCTAGGTTAATTTTTCTACAAGTTACTAGAATAAATATTTGGAATGCATGTTACCATACGTGAAGGGTCTCGAGCTCGGGGCATTCAAGAGCGTCGAAGTAGCGGTCCGCGGAGGGAACATTGTCACCCTCGTTGGTGTCCGCCTGGAAGATCTTGAACACGGTTCCACACTCGATGTCGGCCGCCGGCTTTTCGTGCGGCACCAACCTGCGGAGACCAGAGAGTTGCCACTCGCGATGGCTACAGAAGGTCCTGAAGTGGTCGAACTGCCAGTCCCACTCCCGGATGCCGTCGCTCCGCCGCGGAACCACCGGCCTCTCGCCATCGCCTCTGATCAGAAGGGATGGCTTTGAGGTATGGTCGACCTCGACGCGTGAGAGGTGATGCCCTGACGGCGAGGCCGGGAGGGAGCACAGCGTCTCATCGTGAACCTGAAGCGCTCCTAGAGACAGCGTACACCCGGCCAGCTCAACGTCCAGCTTGCCCGCCGTCACCTGGATGCTGCAGATGCTCTCCCTGTCCGTGGACGTCATAGCTGCACGCCGGCCAACGATTCGATCAGTCCACCAACGATATAGCTAATCTCCTGAAAATGCAGCGTTGAATACCAAGTTATCAACACTGGTAATCTGTAGTGCAAGGCCATTCAGCCCATCGCATATTATATAGATCGAGTTAGTATACATGCATGGTATACACTAGTGCAGAACCGGGCATTAGCACCGGTTCGTAAGGCCCTATAGTGCCGGTTACATAACCGGTACTAATTTGTGGTCACTAAAGCCCCCCCCCCCCCCCCCCCCCCCTTTAGTACCGGTTCAGAGCGCGAACCGGTGCTAAAGGGCAACCACGTGGCACGAGCCAGCTCCGGGGGCCTGGAACCCTTTAGTACCGGTTGGTAACACCAACCGGTACTATAAGGTTTGGTGGGTTTTTAGTTTTATGATTTCTTTTTTATTTAATTTTGTGTTTCTATTTTAATTCTTTTTCGTTTGCTGGTATTTTACGATACTACACATTGTACACGTTATGCATATATATATATATATATATATATATATATATATATATATATATATATATATATATAATTACTAGTAGAACCAATCATGCATATATATATCACATCAATGTCTCACAAATTAAACCACCATATTAATTAATTCACACATACACACATGTATAGCTATATACAATTTCTCCTACATATGAATGTTGCCTACGGAGCCAGTGGCATTAGCCTAATTGGTGCCTTCGGAGCACGATGACAATTGAAAGTGGTTTTCATGGGGGCGGTAGCGGGTAATAGAATTCTCCATTCGGATTTATGACCTGGCCGAGCAAAAATCCCGCTATTTCCTCTTGAAGTGCTTCTACGTGCTCCGTTTCTATGAGCTTCTCCCGCACCTCTTTGAACTGTTAAGAAGGAGATCAATATGCATGTGTATTAGTTGTGTGACTAGCTAGATATCGATAATGGTGTAAAAATTGTGAATAGTGTTCTGACAAGCGTACCCATTGCTGTCTTTGAGATCTGCTCCTTTCGGACGCCATCATGCGAATGTTCTCGCAAACGCAGAATGCACACAGATCAGTCCCCTGCGTCTGCTTCAGGGCCTTTACGAGAATGGAATTTGATCAGATAAAAATTAATCAAGCATGATAATTAAAGAGATGGCAGCTAGCTAGCTAGCTAGTACTGCTTAATTACTTACCTTGGGTCGAAACCATTGAAGCTTTTGTTTCCATTCACCTTCCATGACGCTGATGAATCTTGCTCAAGCCCTGCCCGCCGACAAAGAAAATGAATAAAGGGGTTATTAAATAGTTCATATCATGAAATGACGAACTAAATAGGCCGAGATATATAGTTAATAATGAGTGAAATTACCTGTTGACTATCCGATACAAGATGTTAAAGTCAGTGTTTTTTGAGATTAGTGAGTCCAGTATTTCAACTGTTCTGGCGTTAACTTTAATGATACACAAGACCCAGTGAAATCTGCATGCACACACGTTTACATGTCTTAATTAAGCGGGCATATGTAAGCAAAAACATGTAGCTAGCTAGTAGGCAAAAACAGAGAATTTATAGTACAAGGCAGTGTGACTCACCCAAAGTGGTAAGGAAGTACTATATCTTCATTGTATTTGAGGCGCTTCAAGAACTCTAGCATGCTGTCCTCTACTTCCTTTGCATGATGTTCATTTATCTTCCATGTGTATTCATTAACGGTGTTTGGGTCAATGAACCCAATGCCAAAGCGTCCACCTTTTCTCATTTCATATATCTTCATCCTGCATAATACCATAGAAAAGAATATAGTGAGGATAATTACAGGTAATGATTGATCAAAAGGATCACTACAGCTAGCTTGAGACTTAAATTATAGAAAGAGATCACTTACAGACAATAGCAACTGACGATAGATTTGTCGAGTGCGTCCTGATTGTATAACTGAAACAGTTCTAAATACTCAACGGACCCAGCTTTCTCATGGTAGTACTGGTCGTTCTTGACATTCACCATGAGGGACACTCGATCTGAAATCTTGGTCATGTTCATGTACCATTGATGCAATTCATATATTCTCGTTGGGAGGTTCTTGACCTTGTCTGGCACGACCAAAGGTTGGCCCCGGACATATTTCCGTTTTACTTCATCCTCTCTAAGCAAAGGCATGGGCTCGATCTCGAGGAGTTGTCCAACAGTGATGTTGAGAACTTCAGCCTGCATTATATGCTCCTCCGTTATTACCACATTGCCCACCTCGGGAACATGCACTATTTGCCCACAATAATATTGGGGGCGCGTACTGTCACCTGTTGTTGGCACAACAAGCGAGGGGATCGATTGCGCCGCCTGTTCTCCCAGCTGGGGAATGGTTTTCCCGCATTTTTTGGCAGCTGCTTCTTGTTTGCTCGATCCCGATGTAGACGTGCTCGCCTCCCTTTGTAGACGTGCTCGATTTAACTTCCTGATGTGGCGCTCATAGTCTGTGTCAACACGCTTGGAAGCTGGTGGTTGAGCCATACGAATGAAGTGGTCAATCGTTTCCTCAGGCACTTTCTCCCTTAGCGGCGGTGGCGGTTTCGGTGCAAAATGGGCTTCCACCTCGGCCTTCGATATGGCTGTGATTTCCTCCTCGGACTTGTCATAAGACCTCTGCGGAAGAGGCTTGAGGCTTGGACCATATTTATATCGCTTGCCTCCGCCTGTACTTCCTGTACTACCTCGACTCGTACCGCTACGCACCATAGCTGCGGGGTGTCTCTTCTGCGATTGCTGAGGCGGCGGAGACGGCTGACGGGACTGAGTTGGACGAGGAGGAGTGGTCTGAGGTTGTGCCGGACTTGGAGGAGGAGTGGACGTCTGACGCTGTGGCAGACTTGGAGGAGGAGGATTGTCCTGACACTTTGCCGGACTTGGAGGAGGAGGATTGTCCTGACACTTTGCCGGACTTGAAGGAGCGGGAGTCTGCTGACTCGGTGGCGGACTTCGACGAGGACTCGGGTGACGCGGTGTCAGTGGCCTTGGAAAGATGATGCAATCCTTTTTTCATAGGATGATACGATTTTTGGCCTCTCCGAGAAAGCGCTCGCCATCACCTCCAGCAATGTCAAGCTGTAGCCCCGAATATGGTGGGTCCACCACCTCATCAACCAAGACACGAGCATAGCCCGCTGGAATCGGGTTGCAATGGAAGGTTGCCTCGGGGGGATTTGTGAAAGCACAGCCGTCCGCCACCTTCATGGATATGTTCTTCATTTTGACGTGTAGCTCGCAGTTAGTGTTCTCCGTGATGTCATCCACGGGGTATCTACCCAGCATTGGGTCGTCCGGGACGGAACCCACGCTGCTTCTTGGCATGGATGGGCCGGTGCTATCCAATGCTGGATCATCCGCTAGCTGCTGCAGCTGCTGAGACCCCCTTTGATGGGTAAGTGAGTCGATCTGCTCCTGCTGCCGCTGGAATTTGACTGCCAATTCCGCTTGACTTGCTTCTAGGCCTTGAAGGCGTTCATAGTCCCGCTTCCTCTGCTCCTCCTCCATCTTCCTCTTCTTCTCCTCCGCAATCTTATTTCTCGCACGGGTTCTGTAGTCGTTGTTCCAGTCTGAAAACCCCTCATACCACGGCAGAGAGCCCTTGCCACGTGTTCTTCCCGGGTGTTCAGGATTTCCCAGGACACGCGTAAGCTCGTCGTTCTCTCTGTTGGGCTGGAACACCCCCGTTCGTGCCTCTTCTATTGCAACAAGTATCGCATCGTCGGCTCCCTTCAGACTTGCCATTGTCGAAACATTGCCTGTCTCCCGGTCCAACTCCCCCCCATGCGCATAGAACCAAGTCCTGACCCTGGGGGACCAGCTCTTAGTAGCCGGAGTGACACCTGCATCCTCCATCTCTTTCTCAGACTTATCCCACTTAGGCATTGCCACCGCATAGCCACCTGGCCCCAGCTTATGGAACTTATCCTTTTTTTCGGCATTCTTCTTGTTTATTCTCGACCGTTCCTTAGCTAATTCCGAATCCTTGAATTTCACGAAATCGTCCCAATGATCACGTTGGTTCTCCAGTGTTCCCTTGAATACTAGAGTCTTCCTTCCTCCGTTGACGTACTTGTTCCATTCACCATTCTTGTAGTTCTTGAATGCAGTCGCCATCATCTTAAGAGCAGCCTCTTTGACTTTCTGCACATCTGCTTCTGTGAAATGATCTGGTAGGGTGAAATGTTCCATGAGAGTATCCCAAAGCAGATCTTTTTGATTCTTGTCGACATAAGTAACATCTGGACATGGCTTTGCTGGTGCTCTCCATTCTTGAAGTTTGATCGGGAGTTGGTCCTTCACAAGAACTCCGCACTGACGAAAGAACTTGTCCGCAATCTTCTTAGGCGCTAATGGTTTGCCAGTAGGGCCGCATGCCTCGATATTGTACTTTACGCCCGGCTTCAACTTTTTGTTCGGGCCTCGTTTCGTCCTTTTGCCTGAAGATTTGCTCGATCCGGATGGCTGAAAGAACAAAGATCGATTCGTTAATATATCTTCAAGTCATTAAAAACATGTGATGATCACCAGATGCCTGCTTATATAAATATATATACCTCGTCGGTGTTTGTTGTTTCAGGATCATGTTCTTCGTCATCGTCATAATCATTCATGACTTCGTCGTGATCACATATCATATCACCCTCTCCGGTGTTGTTTAGAAATTCGGAGCCGTCATAATCTTCTTCATTTTGATTATCATCTGCCCCGCGTATCATATCGAACATGGTCTGTTCTCCCTCTCTGTCGGTATTGTCTGCCATAGCTTTTGTTTAACTAATCCAAAAGAAATATAAAACAATTTAGTATTCAAATCTTGAATAATAGATATAATCTCGAATACATCGTCCAGAATAATAGATATAATCTCGAATACATCGTCTCGAATAATATATAATATTGAATAGTACATCACTGGCTATTAGCTAATAAAGATCGAATACTACAGAAGAATCTAGGACACTCGCGGTTCCTCCGGCGCGGGCAGTGGACACCCAAAGAGAAGGAACCCTCACAGGATCATAGCTGAAGTGAGATCCCCGAAGATACTGCCACATATTGGAGAACCTGCCGCCCTCTAACGCAACCATGTAGCGATGGACGTGCTCGTCCTCCTCCCTGACACGGCGACGTACCACCTCCGGCGGGGCCGGGTCCCTCCGCACCGAAACTAGCCCACGCGAACGCCACCAAACGAGATCAGGGTCGACGACTGGACCCGCGGCCGGGTTCCTCGTCAAGCGGCGCGCCCCTCCAAGCAGCACCTCCCAGTGCCAGCCCGGCGGAGCCCAGTCCCGGACATGGGTCGGCTCGACGTCATCGCGGACGGGTCGACGGCGAGGATGCGGGCCGGGCATCGTCGAGAACAAATACTAGCTATATGCCCGCAAAAAGTAACATTTTTTTAATGATTGGATTTTGATAACTAAAATTTCTAACATTTCTATATAACTAACATTTCTATAACATTTCTAACAATGCTATATATAACTAACATTTCTATAACATTTCTAATATTTCTATAACTAAAAAACAGAAAAAAATTATAACATTTCTATATATATAACTAACATTTTTATAACTATTTCTATAACTAAAAAACAGAAAAATTTCTAACAATTCTTACTTTTTTATAACTATTTCTATAACTAAAAAACAGAAAAATTTCTATAACTAAAAAACTAAAAAATGTATGTGTGTGTGTGCGCGCGCTCACCGGCCAGCGAGGCGAGAGGCGACGGGGGCGCGCGGCGACGGGGACGGCGACGGGCGCGGCGATGACGGGGCGGCGACGACGGGGACGGGGACGTACGGGTCGGGGCGGCGACGGGGGCGGCGACGGGTAGGCGACGACGGGGACGGGGCGGTGACGACGGGGACGGGGCGGCGACGGGGGCGGCGACGACGGGGCGGCGACGACGGGGACGGGGCGGCGATGGGGGCGGCGACGGGCCGGGGCGACGTCGAGGGATATGGAGACGGCGGGGGTGGCGGGCGACGGTGCAGAGGAGAAGAAGCAGAGGGAGAGATGAGAAACTGACGAAGTTTTGAAGTGTTTTCTTATATAGAAGGCACCTTTAGTACCGGTTGGAGCCACCAACCGGTACTAAAGGTCTGTTTTGGCCAGGCCAAGCGGCGGGAAGCCACCCCCTTTAGTACCGGGTGGTGGCACAAACCGGTACTAAAGGGGGCCTTTAGTACCGGTTTGTGCCACCACCCGGTACTAAAGGGGGTGCGCTGGCGCAGGTGCGGTGCGGAAGTTTAGTCCCACCTCGCTAGTCGAGGGGCTACCGCACTGGTTTATAAGCCCCAGTGCGGTAGCTCTCTCGAGCTCCTCTCCTAATCAGGCCTACTGGGCCTATCTGTCCTCCTCGCCTTGTGGGCCTACTGGGCCTTGCGGGCCTGCATCCTGGCCCAACGAAAGGTTGTGTCGCTAGTCGTACGCAGGCCGCTTTGGCCCAGTAGGCGGGCTTTTTTTTTCTTAATTTGTTTTTGCTTTATTTTTTTGTTTTATTTATTTTTGAGTTGTTTTTTGCTGTATTTAGAGTTTCTTTGTGAATATTTTTGCTTTAGGTACAAAAAATTACAAACTTTCTGTTAGTGCCGGTAGATTTCAAATTTGAATAGTTTAAATTTTGAATTATTTGAAATTTGTGTGAATCACTAGTTTGTGAAGAACTTAACTTTGAAAAAAGTTTTTTCAGTGATTCTTTTTTCTTATGTTTAATATTAGTGTGTTTTATCATTATATTCAATTTAGTAATGCTTAGGTTATTTAAAAAATAAAATGCCTTTGTAACAGTTTAGTTTTCGTCGGAAACCCTGATACTTCGAAAGAGATTGTTCATTTTGTACACGAAGTGCATCCAGTTTTTGCCGTAACCCTCTCTACTTTCTTGCACATGCTATTTGTATGAAATTATGATACCATGCCAACTTTCAACCTTTTCTAAGTTCATTTGAATTGCTTTTCAATTTCAGGGTCATTTAGCTGGAAAAAAATCAGTAAATGCATGAAAAGAATTTGTTTGCAGATAAAATTTCTTCGCGTTTCAAATGCCAAAACACATAACTACCCTAACTATTACAGACATTCCCTCTTGGGTGTGAAACACAGAAGAAAGTGATGATAGTGAAGTCGATCACATCCCAGATCTTTGGGTGTGAAACTTTTTCTTCGCGTGTGTCCCTTTGCGCCGTAACCATGGAAAATCTTCATCATTTAACGGGATGCTCGGGTCAATATTCACTGTGAATGGAGCAATTTCATCAAACTTTTCATAATCTTCTGACTTGTCTGTCTTGTCATCCACTCCCACGATGTTTCTCTTCCCAGAAAGAACTATGTGCCGCTTTGGCTCATCGTACGATGCATTCGCTTCCTTATCTTTTCTTTTTCTTGGCTTGGTAGACATGTCCTTCACATAGAAAACATGTGCCACATCATTGGCTAGGACGAATGGTTCGTCTGCATACGCAAGATTGTTGAGATCCACTGTTGTCATTCCATACTGCGGGTCTTCCGTTACCCCGCCTCGTGTCATATTGACCCATTTGCACCGAAACAAAGGGACCTTTAAACCACGTCGATAGTCAAGTTCCCATATGTCCTGTATATAACCATAATATGTTTCCTTTCCCGTCTTGGTTTCTGCATCAAAGCGGACACCACTGTTTTGGTTGGTGCTCTTCTTATCTTGGGCGATTGTGTAAAATGTATTACCATTTATCTCGTACCCTTTGAAAGTCATTATATTCGAAGATGGTAACTGGGATAGCAAGTACAGGTCATCTTCAATAGAGGTGTCATGCATGGTACGTGTCTGCAACCAGTTGGCGAAACTCCTGGTTTGTTCACGTGTAATCCACTCATCAGACCGCTCCGGGTGTTTGGAGCGTAGCAAATTCTTGTGTTCATCCATATACGGAGCCACCAAGGTGGAATTCTGTAGAACTGTGTAGTGTGCTTCAGTGAGAGAATGTCCGTCCATACATATTATTTGTTCCCCTCCTAGCGTGCCTTTTCCATCCAGTCTGCCCTTATGCCGCGATTCAGGAACACCAATCGGCTTAAGGTCAGGAATAAAGTCAATACAAAACTCAATGACCTCCTCATTTTGATGGCCCTTGGAGATGCTTCCTTCTGGCCTAGCACGGTTATGAACATATTTCTTTAAGACTCCCATGAACCTCTCAAAGGGGAACATATTGTGTAGAAATACAGGACCCAAAACGTTAATCTCTTCGCATAGGTGAACTAGTACGTGCGTCATGATGTTGAAGAAGGATGGTGGGAACACCAACTCGAAACTGACAAGACATTGCACCAAATCATTCTGTAAACTTGGTATGATTTCTGGATCGATTACCTTCTGAGAGATTGCATTGAGAAATGCACATAGCTTCACAATGGCTAATCGAACGTTTTCCGGTAGAAGCCCCCTCAATGCAACCGGAAGCAGTTGCGTCATAATCACGTGGCAGTCATGAGACTTTAGGTTCTGGAACTTTTTCTCTGCCATGTTTATTATTCCCTTTATATTCGACGAGAAGCCAGACGGTACCTTAATACTGAGCAGGCATTCAAAGAAGATTTCCTTCTCTTATTTGGTAAGAGCGTAGCTTGCATGACCCTGATGTATGTCGTCTTCTCCGTGCATACGTTGCTGGTCCTCCCGTGCCTCAGGTGTATCTTTTGTCTTCCCATACACGCCCAAGAAGCCAAGCAGGGTCACGCAAAGATTCTTCATGACGTGCATCACGTAGATTGCGGAGCGGACCTCTAGGTCTTTCCAATATGGCAGGTCCCAAAATATAGATTTCTTCTTCCACATGGGTGCGCGTCCGTCCGCGTCCATCGGAACAGGTTATCCGCCAGGACCCTTTCCAAATATCACCTTCAAATCCTTGACCATATCATGTACATCAGCACCAGTACGGTGGCGAGGCTTCGTCCGGTGATCCGCCTCACCTTTGAAATGCTTGCCTTTCTTTCTTACGGGATGCCTACTCGGAAGAAATCGACGATGTCCCAGGTACACATTCTTCTTACAACTATTCAAATATATACTGTCGGGTATCATCCAAACAGTGCGTGCATCCGCGGTATCCCTTGTTTGTCTGTCCTGAAAGGTTACTGAGAGCAGGCCAATCATTGATGGTCACGAATAGCAACGCCTTGAGGTCAAATTCTTCCCCCATGTGCTCATCCCACACACGTACACCTGTTCCATTCCACAGTTGTAAAAGTTCTTCAACTAATGGCCTTAGGTACACATCAATGTCGTTGCCGGGTTGCTTAGGGCCTTGGATGAGCACTGGCATCATAATGAACTTCCGCTTCATGCACAACCAAGGAGGAAGGTTATACAAACATAGAGTCACAGGCCAGGTGCTATGGTTGCTGCTCTGCTCCCCAAAAGGATTAATGCCATCTGCGCTTAGACCAAACCATACGCTCCTTGCGTCATCTGCAAACTCCTTCCCGTACTTTCTTTCGATTTTTCTCCTCTGCGACCCGTCAGCGGGTACTCTCAACTTTCCGTCTTTCTTACGGTCTTCTCTGTGCCATCGCATCGCCTTGGCATGCTCTTTGTTTTGGAACAAACGTTTCAACCGTGGTATTATAGGAGAATACCACATCACCTTGGCAGGAATCTTCTTCCTAGGGCGCTCGCCCTCGACATCACCAGGCTCATCGCGGCTGATCTTATAGCGCAATGCACCACATACCGGGCAAGCGTTCACATCCTCGTACTCACCGCGGTAGAGGATGCAATCATTAGGGCATGCATGTATCTTTTGCACCTCTAACCCTAGAGGGCAGACAGCCTTCTTTGCTTCGTACGTACTCTTGGGCAATTCGTTGTCCTTTGGAAGCATATCCTTTATCATTACCAGCAACTTTCCAAATCCCTTGTCAGATACACCATTCTCTGCCTTCCATTGCAGCAATTCCAGTGTGGTGCCCAGCTTTTTCTTGTCACCTACGCAATTCGGGTACAACAATTTTTTGTGATCCTCTAACATGCGCTGCAACTTCTTCTTCTCCAAATCACTTGCGCAGTTTCTCTTTGCATCGGCAATGGCCCGACCTAGATCATCAACGGGCTCATCTGATGCCTCTTCTTCAGCTTCTTCCCGCATTGCCGGCTCAGCTTCTTCCTGCATTACCAGCTCAGCTTCTTCCCCCATTGTTGTATCATCGTATTCAGGGAACCCATGGCCAGGATAGATGTCGTCGTCCTCTTCTTCTTCATTGTCTTCCATCATAACCCCTCTTTCTCCGTGCTTGGTCCAAACATTATAGTGGGGCATGAAACCGGACTCAAACAGGTGGACGTGAATGGTTCTTGACGTAGAGTAATTGTGACCATTCTTACAGCCAGCACATGGACAAGGCATAAAACCATCCGCCCGCTTGTTTGCCTCAGCCGCAAGCAGAAAAGTATGCACGCCCTCAACAAACTGGGGAGAGCATCGGTCATCGTACATCCATTGCCGGCTCATCTTCATTACACAACACCGAATAGACCAAATTAATACAAGTTCATACATAAAGTTCATACAACACTTGAATGCAACAAACAAATAACTCTCTAGCTAAAGCATTTAAATGCAACAACAAATGCGATCAAGATCGCAACTAAGGTAACAATTGATCCAACAGCATAATGATACCAAGCCTCACTATCGATGGCATATTTTCTAATCTTTCTATTCTTCAAGCGCATTTTCTCCATCTTGATCTTGTGATCATCGACGACATCGGCAACATGCAACTCCAATTCCATCTTCTCCCCCTCAATTCTTTTCAATTTTTCTTTCAAGTACTCGTTTTCTCTTTCAACTAAATTTAACCTCTCGACAATAGGGTCGATTGGAATTTCCGGTTCACATACCTCCTAGATAAAAATATCTATGTCAACTTGATGGGCATAATTTGTCATAAACACGAAATGCAACTAATAGTTTTAAAAGAGAATATACCACATCCGAATCATAACAAGGACAAGGGCCGACGGGGACGGATATCAAAACCATGGCACTATGTATAACAAACAACGTACGGGTAAGATAATTATTACATGATTAACTATATATCCAAATCACACAAACATCAATTTTTTATATAAAATTACATGAACAAGAGGCTCACCACAAGGTGGTGCCGGTGACGGGACGGTGCGGGCGATCGACGGTGGTTACGACGGAGATTTAGAAGGCGCTAAGTAAACCACACCTACATATGCAAACTAAGTGTTATTTTTGACCTCAAATTGCATACAAATCAAATACTAGCACATATATATTTCCTCCCAAATTACTAAACTCACAAATTAGTAACTATACAAAGAATGGGAAGAGCTAATCTAGCAATGAGAGTTGAAAGGACAAAGTTGCTAACCTTTGTGATCATTTGAATGGATGGGGGCCTTCAAATCTTGACAAATTTTGGGTAAAATTTGTGAGGAGCTCGAGGGGAAAGGGGAAGAACAGAGGAGAAGTGAGGGGAAAGGGGAAGAACAGAGTGGCTCGGGCGGACGAAGGGTTTATGTACGTCGACCTATAGTACCGGTTCGTGGCACGAACCGGTACTAAAGGTGCTGGAGGGGGCCCAGACTGACAACATCCTGCCACCACCCTCATTAGTACCGGTTCGTGGCACGAACCGGTGCTAAAGGTTAGCCACGAACCGGTACTAATGAGAGCGGCCCGGCTAGCCGTTGGAACCGGCACTAATGTATACATTAGTGCCGGCTCTAATACAAACCGGCACTAATGTGCTGCACGTTTGACCCTTTTTCTACTAGTGATAGGCTGTTAAACATATGATTTGGGGACTGCTCGACACCCCTAACCTGGGGTGTGGCTATCTCATTATATAGAGGTACCCAAGGGGTACAATACAATGTTACAATACAGATATACAGAGGCTACGTATATACAGTCTAACACCCTCCCTCAATCTTAACTATGTCCTGAAGTACAAAGCAAGTTAAGCGCCTACAGCCTACAAATTGTGGTTGTGGAAGAGGCTTCGTGAAGATGTCAGCAAGTTGATCCTTTGATGAGATGAACTTGATACAGAGTAGCTTCTGTGCAACACGTTCCCGAACAAAGTGATAATCCACCTCAATGTGTTTTGTCCTCGCATGAAACACTGGATTAGAAGAAAGATATGTAGCACCAATGTTGTCACACCACAGGACCGGAGGACGAGCTTGAGGAACACGCAACTCTCTCAACAGAGACTGTACCCATATGATCTCAGCAGTTGCATCAGCAACAGCTTTGTACTCAGCCTCAGTACTACTGCGAGACACAGTTGCTTGCTTGCGAGCATTCCAGGCGATCAAGTTAGGACCCAGAAATACCGCATAACCCCCCGTGGATCGCCTGTCATCCGGACTACCAGCCCAATCTGCATCAGAGAAAGCCGAGAGCTCATACGACGGTGCAGGCTGAAGAAGCAAACCATAGGAAGCAGTAAGACTGACATAGCGCAAAATACGCTTAACAGATGACCAGTGAGACATCCTGGGTGCATGCAAAAATTGACAGACACGGTTAACTGCATAGGAGATATCAGGCCTGGTAATAGTGAGATATTGCAGACCACCAACGATACTGCGATACTCAGTAGCATCATCAGACGAGAGAGAGTCACCATCAAGACCAGACAACCGATCAGTGGCAGACATCGGAGTGTTAACATGTTTGCATTTGAGCATTCCAGCACGACGAAACAAGTCCAAGGAGTACTTCTTCTGAGTGAGAGTCAAGCCAGCAGAGGACCGTGAAACCTCAAGACCAAGGAAAAAATGAAGAGCACCCAAATCCTTGACAGCAAAATCATCACGGAGAGAAATCACAAGGCGATCAGCAGCAGCAGTAGAGGAACTGATGAGGATGATATCATCAACATAAACCAAGATATACATCGTAACCTTAGGGCGCTGGAGGAGAAACAACGACGTATTAACAGTGGAGGGAGTAAACCCAAGAGCCCGAAGAACAGATCCAAGGCGAGCATGCCACGCGCGAGGAGCCTGTTTGAGTCCATACAGTGCCTTAACCAAACGACAGAGATGATGAGGTCGTGTCGGATCAACAAAACCAGGCGGCTGACGCATATAGACCTCCTCCTCCAGAATGCCATGTAGAAAAGCGTTCTGCACATCAAGCTGACGAAGGAACCATCCACGAGTAATCGTAAGAGACAGTAGTAACCGAATGGTAGTAGGCTTGATGACTGGACTGAAAGTGTCTTCATAATCAAGACCATACCTCTTCTTGAAGCCCTTGGCGACTAACCGTGCCTTGTAGCGTTCAATGGAGCCATCAGCATGTCTCTTGACTTTGAAAACCCACTTAGAATCAATGACGTTGACGCCAGACTTTGGAGGAACAAGACGCCAAGTATCATTCTGTTGGAGGGCATGAAACTCTTGTTCCATTGCAGCACGCCAATGAGGAATACTCAGTGCAGCCTGAAAGTGACGAGGCTCTGCAGTGGGATCGCCAGCAGTGTGAGCCATGCACGCAGCAAGCCACGCAACTGTGCCATCCGTCCACTCCTTCGGGCGAAAGACACCGGACTGGCTCCGTGTGCGAGGCCGAAGTGTGACAGCAGATTCAGCTGGCAAAGACGGTGCAGCAGAGGATGTGAACGAGGCCGGGACCGAGTCCGGCGAGTCGGGCTCACCGGTGGCCGAAGCAGAGCGGCTCGGCGACCCTGGCGAGCTGTTCGGCGACCTTGGCACCAAGGTGCACCGGACCGGAGCAGGTGACGGGGCCTCCGGGCTAGCGGCAGCAGCAGACGGCCCGGGCGAGGCACCCACAAGTGGCCCGGGCGAGCCACGCAAGGCTGGCGACGCCTGTAGGCCAGGCGAGCCGGGCGAGTCGAGCGAGGCGACCGCTGGCGTGGACGGGGCCCGCGAGCCAGAGGAGGCTGGTGCTGGTGAGACCACCGCTCGCGGGACCAGCGTAGGGCCAGGCGGGGCCAGCATGGAGCCGGACGGACTCGGCACCCGCGAGGCAGTCGGGGTGGCCTCCACAGGCGATAGGAGAACGGGTTGGCGGGTGCCGCCCGTCATGCATGGCGCATGCACGTCCCGATCAGGAGGATCATCCGCGAGCTATTCATCAAGCAGCTCGAGCCGAGCACCGCGTCCAATACCTGCAGCATGATTAGGGTTCAACGCAGGGGCATATGCAACATCCACAAATTGATCAGGCGTAGGTGTAGACACGGGCACCGGTGGTGTAGAAGTGGTAAGGTCAGTCGGAAGTGCACGAAAAGGGAATACATTTTCATCAAACACAACGTCATGAGAGATGTAGACGCGGTTGGTAGGAACATGTAAGCACTTGTACCCTTTGTGAAGAGAACTATACCCGAGAAAAACACACTTCTTAGACCTAAACTCTAGCTTGCGCTTGTTGTATGGACGGAGGTGAGACCAACATGCACACCCGAACACTTTGAAGAATGTGTAGTCCGGAATCTCATTAAGCAGAAGCTCAAGCGGGGTTTGCATTTTCAGGAGTCTCGAGGGAAGCCTGTTTATAAGAAAACAAGCTGTGGAAAAAGCATCACTCCAGAACCGAAACGGGACAGACGCATGAGCTAGCAAGGTTAAGCCAGTTTCAACAAGATGACGATGCTTACGCTCGGCAGTACCATTCTGCTGATGTGTGTGGGGACAATGACACGCGGTGCAAAATCCCAAACTTGTTAAAGAATGAGTTGAGGTTGTGGTATTCACCCCCCAGTCGGATTGGACATGGATAATTTTCTGCTTAAGAAGACGCTCAACGTGTGCTTGAAACTGAATGAAGACATCAAACACATCAGACTTACGCTTAATAAGATATAACCAAGTGAAACGGCTGTAAGCATCAATGAAACTGACATAATAATTGTGACCACTAACAGATGTCTGGGCATGGCCCCATACATCAGAAAACACAAGCTCAAGAGGATGTTTCACAACACGACTAGACTCTGAAAACGCAAGCTGATGACTCTTGCCCTGCTGACAGGCATCACAAATAGTTTCAGCAGTTTTATTGGACACAACTGGTAGATCATGACGATGCAAAACATGTCGAACTATGGGAGCCGTCGGGTGACCAAGGCGCGCATGCCAGTGTGTAGGCGACATACGAACACCGCTGAACACCTGAGGAGAAGACGACATGGAAGATGGGCGCGGCGCATCAAGTGCATACAGGCCATGGCGAAGACGATCGCTAAGTAGAATGGCCCTCGTGTCCCGATCCTTGATAAAGAAACGAAAAGGGTGAAACTCAGCAAGGACATTATTATCACGAGTAAGTTGAGGAATGGACAACAAACTACGTGTAGCAGAAGGAACACGAAGGACATTAGATAGATGCAATGTGCAAAAATTGTGTGCAAGGAGAGAGGCCTGACCAACATGGGAGATGCGCATACCTGCTCCACTGGCGGTGTGCACCTGATCATGACCATGATATGGCTCTTGAGTGGAGAGCTTACCCATCTCACCGGTGAGGTGGTTGGTAGCTCCCGTGTCCATGTACCATGCAGGATCAACGGAGTAGGACGGAGTGCGACCATGATCACTCGTCATGGCGGCGGCCTGCTTGTCGTTCCTTTTCCATTGTTGCCAAGGCCCAGAAAATCTTGCTTGTAGCGACGATGAAAACGAGAGGCAATGTGGCGCTCAAGGCCACACAACTGGCAGGCCTGTGGAGCACCACAAGAGGAACAGCACGCCACTGGCCGGTTACCACCCATGATGGTCGGAGCATTGCCCCGCGAGGATGGTTGTGAAGTTGGCGCCATCTTGCCACCTGAAGATGATGACCGCAGGGACTTGCCACGAGTTGCGGCATTGGCGGAGGCAAAGCTGGGGGAGGCCCGACGCGCCTTAATGCGCTGCTCACGGCCAAGCAGACGTGCATAGAGCTCACGAGGTGGGAGCGGATCATCACGGCCATGAACATTCTCAATGAGGTTGTCATAATCATCATCAAGCCCATTGAGCACAAAGGTGGTGAACTCCTCATCCTGCAGCGATTGACCAACTGAGGCCAACGTGTCGGCGAGACCCCGCATCTTGTTGAAGTAGTCGGTGCTGCTGAGGTCGCCAAGCTTCGTCTCGCCTAGCTCGGTGCGTATAGAGTGAGCACGCGCCTGAGACTGAGAGGCAAAACTGGTGTGAAGCGCCGCCCATGCCTCCCGGGATGTAGCGGCGAAGATGACCAGCGACGAGACGCTCGGAGTGAGCGAGGACTGGATGGCGGAGAGTATGGCCTGATCCTGAGCCACCCAGGTGTGGTATGTCGGGTGGTGAGGAGGCGGACACGGGATGGATCCATCAACATAGCCTTCCAGATAGCGACTCCGCAGAAGAGGGAGCACCTGGGCACGCCAGGACAGGTAGTTGTCCGGCGCGAGCTTCACCGGCAACAGATGCGAGAAGTAGAACGGCGCTGACGCCGTGGCCGAATCAGTGTGGGCATGCGGCGATGCATAGGGGCCCATCGACGAGGCCGCCCCAGGATGTGCAGGATGCATCGAGTAGGGCGGGTAGGATCCGGAGGAAACCGCCCCGGGGGTGCCGTAGTGTGCCGGAGGGGCACCGTAGGAGGCCGCGGGCGCACCGTGGTAGGGAGCCGCGGGATCGCCGTGGTGTGCCGCAGCGGGAGCCACGTGCGGGGAGGCTGCCGCAGCCCCTTGAGGGTGCGGGGACGACGCGGGGTAGGTTTGAGGCGGCGTGGGCGCCGAGTTGGGCAGCGGCGGAGGTGTGCCGTAGTAGTGATGCGACGGCGGAGCGCCATAGGGCTGCTGCAGAGGCGGCGCACCGTAGGGTTGATGAGGCGGCGGCGGCCAAGACGACGGCGGGGGCGGCGCACCATAGGTTGGGGGCGGCGCCGGCCAAGACGACGGGGGCGGCGGCAGCCCACCGTGGACCGCGGGAACACCGCCCGCAGGAGGAGCAGCGCCAGGGGGCACCGCACCGGACGGGGTGACGGCGCGATCTCCCGATCCGATCAGGGAGTGAGGCGACGAGGCACCGTAGGCCATCGCGAGTGGCTGCGAGGCGAGGAACGGTGAGGCAGGAGCGAGGGCCGGCACCGCGGCGGCGGGAGGAACCGAGGTCGGCGCGACGGCGGCGGTGGCGGCGGCAGCGGAAGACATCGTAACCTAATTTGATACCATGTTAAACATATGATTTGGGGACTGCTCGACACCCCTAACCCGGGGTGTGGCTATCTCATTATATAGAGGTACCCAAGGGATACAATACAATGTTACAATACAGATATACAGAGGCTACGTATATATATACAGTCTAACATAGGCCACTGTCAGCAGCCAGTTCTTCTGCAGCAATTGTTCCAGAAAGCATAGCATCACGAGACAAATTAAGGATGCTGCCTAAGCACTACCACATGTAGGCCAGCTGCTAAGATGCTCGGTGTGCATTGCACACGTAGTACAACTCACACGAGTGAAGCCATGCACAGCGCGTACGTTCTTAGCTGTGTGTGGAAAATAATTGGAGTTGGACTCATGTACGTACGTGTGAATGCACACGACCTATAAGTCCTAACTATAAGACCCGGTGTGCATAAAAGATGCCGCGCGTATGCTGCATGGACCAGTACGTACATGCATATGCATCCATATAAACCCCGCGCGCGCATGCAGGGACCAATACGTGGATATGCATCCATGCATATATATGTACTGCACTACAGTTTGCACGTCCGAACTGGTGCGACTACTTTGAAAGACCTCCTACGTGTTCGATCCCTGTACGTACGTTTATGATTATTATTTTTGAACATGGTACAAATGCATATGCTAAAAAACACGCACACACGCTCAACCCTATAAATGAACACACACACAACACCTCTGAGACATTGAGCTGGCACATCATTTTGAGATTGACGAAGTCACCATAGACGTCTTCGTAATCGACAGCGACGTCTTCTCTCACTGAACACACATCGCCGGAAGGTCTGAAATAAATCAAGGTAAATGCGATAACCGGTGTGGTGGATTGATTCCACCACAAAAAACCTAACGATATACTCTATGCTCATTTCGCGTACGTACATGATAGGACCTGCTGCCAAACCTAGTAGCATGTCTGCGTTTTTTTCTTCCTGTTGGCATGCCCTTTTTTTTAGTAGGGACAAGGCCATGTATATTATGTATGTACAACAGGTGAAGTGTTTTCTGATTATTTGTTTTTAGGGTGATTATTTGTTTTAATTGGGTAGAGCCTGAGCATCACAACAGTCGCGTAGCGAGCCCAGTAGGGCAGGTTGGTCCAACAATGGAAATATTAATATAAATGTATTAGAATTTTTTTTAAAGTTCTCCACACTATATATGCTATGGTGAAATTCTAGGGTGGTCGATGGACCTCCCTGTCCAGCCCCTGGTTACACCCCTTTCATTAGAAAGATTGCAAGAAGCCTCTGTAAGATGACAAACCATCAAGTAGATGCCCACCAGGAAAGAGACCTCGCCTCATGGTCAAGTATATATGTGGGTAGTGCTGCCTAGGGCCTTAGCTTCTACCATGCGAAGTTTTCCGTTCGACTAAAAGGCCCTGATTAAGTCACTTAAAACTATGGTATGGTGTATGTGGTTCAAGGTTTTTTTTACGAATTATAACACCAACTTGCTCTGGTTGATCAAAGAGATTGATAACAAAGATTGGTAGCTATACTTTTCTGGTGAACCTTCCTCCGCATGTCCTAATAGAACAGGTTACACGATACCCTACATTTGACCTGGTGAAAGAAGGTGTAACAGTCAATGTGGTTGAATGGAATGGGGAGTTGTAGGCATTTAACAAATTGCATGAGATATGGGTTTAGATAAGGAATTACACAACAAAGATGTGAATAGATTATTTTGTAACAAATTGCGCATGATGTTTGATGTGAACTATTTGGGCAAGTTCCTAACCTTATTTGAAGTGGTGAGGGTTAGTTAGAAATCAAAGATGTTGTAAATGTGGATTGGGGGGTTGGGGGGGGGGGGTGAATAAGAGAATACCAATTATTCTTGGGTTAATTAGATAAATGTCACTCCAATTATGGCGATTCATAAAAATGCTACAGCAATTTCCAAACTTTGAAAAATACCACTGCAATTTTTGCAAACTTTGAAAAACACCATTGCAGACTTCAAAAAATGCCACTGGAAATGGCATTTTTTAAAGTTTGGAAATTGCAGTGACATTTCTCGGAATCGCCAAATTTGGAGTGGCATTTATCAAATTAACCCATTCTTCTTTTCTTGGTTAATCTTAGGGGCTAGTGCAGAAATATAAGTTCTCTACAAATGCAACTAGGTGATACACCATGTATGATGATTTACAGCAAGCTAGTAAGCTACACAAACAAGCAAGTAATAACACAATGTAAACCTAAGGTAAGAGACAACCAAAATGATGGAGAGGAAGATGTGATCCAAAGTTTACACTCTTGAGGGAGTGCTAATCTTCGTTGGAGAGGTGGGGAACAACGAATGCTCCCACGAGAATGAATGTCTCACCTAGGTCTCTGAGAACCTTGGTCAACAAATTCCAAAGTCCCCTCCTGCTAGAGGTAGCTCTTCGGGTGAGCTTCGAACCCTCACATACAAGCCCGAGGCACAAGCGCACAACTTGGAAGGTCCCGAGTGACTCAAATACATGAAGAGTTTTCCACGAACCCAAGAGTAATGTATCACCGGGATTCCCCTCCCCGCCACCAGCCGCCGGAGTGGCAGGCAGAGGGGAGGCGAATCCACAGGCTCGCTGGCAAAGCTTGGAGGGGAGAGTTTATCCTAGCCGTCAAGGGATAAGCGAGGCAGAGAGAAACCCTAGATGTATGTACAGTAGTTTACTTACGGTTCTCAACCACGTACTGCCTCTCTTGGTCCTTTGACGTTACTGAAAGTCAAACGATAATTAACAAGTTGCAGGATGCCAGATCCGGTTGGAGGAGTAAGTACAATACTATAATTAACGTGTCACAAGCACTAAGATTAAGATGTCAATGATCGATGATGCCATGCATGATGGTGTATCTGCGCTAGCTTAAATAAATGGACGCAAAAAGGCATAATCCCAGGATTATTCCCTACTAGAAGCATATGCCAGCTACAGTGCTTTACTTACTGAGTATTTTACTCCCTCTTCAATCTTCATGACCTCATCTCAGATGTTTCGACCGAATATATCCATGTTGTTTGACATTTGGAGCAAAGTCAAATACAAACAAGAAGCGAAGCTAGCTAGCGCTGGTCCAGTGACAGGTGCACAGGTAGCATTCTGGTACAATGACAGGTGCACGTGAAAGTGAGATACTTAATGAGATTGATTAGGTTGGTCAATTCATCTGTTAATTACGTGTAAATCTTGCTGTGATCTCGTATCTTTGCATCTAGTCCGTCTAGGGCATGCAGTAGAACTGATCAATCACTGACGCCGTTCGTGCGCGCGCACCACCTTGTCTGTGTGTATTTTTTCGGTTTACAAATAGAAAGTCCACCGCGCCGTTGTGTTTGACTTTCTACCAACCAAGCTAGCACTATATATACACAGGCCGCAACTCCATTCCAAAGTTGACGATGTACGCTCACTAGCCTCACTGGACAGCTATCGCTCTACGTGCGCATGCTCTCCTCCGCCTTTACCATTGCCAAACTGATCGACCTTCATCATGAAGAGTTGCTAATCGATGGACGCCGACGACTGGGTCTCGGGACGGTGGTGAGGAGCTGCGGCGACGGCGCCCTGGGCTATGAAGCAGAGCCTCCTCGCCTGGAAGTCGCCCGTGTGTTGCAGGATCCGGCGGAGTTTGTGGGGCGACTGGCGATGGCGGCATCGATCCACGTCGTCGTCATTGTACAACATGTGTGTAGATCTATTTTTAAATCTTAACCGCCAAATGTTGAAGTTTACACAAAATTAACGGATATAAACAGATGACTTGTGAAGAACTATGAAAGACTCCATCTTTTAATATTAGATATAGATATAGATATACATACAAGATGTTGTTCCTTGTGCATACGTTACTCTGGCACTTCTACATATATATTGAAACCAGGATCAATTTATCGCCTGAATATTACCTTTACTCTCTTAGCATCAACATTTGAGTAAATCATTAAGTACTATAAGAAAAAATATACATCGAAATCAAATAATTGAGTGTATGTGTTGGTTCTCCTCGTTTTCTTGTTTAGGTCCACGTTTTGCATTTTGCACTTGGATCTCAATTCTAAATGGTGGCCTTATCGGTGCTGGACAAGCGGAGGTGTGCAAGGATCTTGTTGAACTTGGGCCTCTGCCTCGTGATGGCGATGCACACATCATTGGGGAAGAGGTCCTTACTCACGAAGGCATGGTATACGGTGCTGACCATGACTCCAATGACTGTGACGGTGGCGATCCCTGCCAGCCCGACCGCCAATCCTCGGGTCAGCATGTTGTCCACCTCCGATGCATACAACACAGTGGCCAGCGCGGCGCTCGTTAGCGGGAACGTGTAGGCCCACCATGTCAGTGAGAACCGAACCCCCCTAAACAAGTTGATGCGTACAACCAAGGATGCATAGAGAAAGAGTGAGACGAAGTAAAGAAGCTTGGGGCCGTGGCCGAACTCGCCAGAGATCCTCGCCCAGGCCATAGAGGCGACACTGGGTACGGTGACGAAGAAGAAGAAGATCGGATGAAGCTCCTTGGCAAGCTGCACGCTGGTGGGGAGCCTTTGGTAGAGGGTAACAAAGAGCACGAGGTAGTGAGCGAGCCCGACGGCAAAGAAAAAGATGGGCAACTCACGGAGGCCCATCTTGGCACCGAGTAGTGCTCCCACAAAGTTGCCAACAACGGCGAGGTGGTTGGACGGGTTGGCCACCTTGGAGAGCCGGCGCTCGCCGCTGGACATCCATTGGCCATAGATCTTGAGATCGAGGCAGAGGATGGGTGTCATGAGGAGGTACCATACGATGTGTCTGATCTCCCTCTCGGGACGGGGCAAGCCCTTGACGAGGAAGAGGCAAGCGATCCAGGGTGCAAAAAAGAAGTTGACGCGGACCGGATGGTGGAACTCGCGGCGGACGGCCTCAAAGTAGAAAACAACCTTGAGTAGGTACGTGATGGATACAATGACGGTGAGGGCGACGGAGGCCCACCAGAGGACACGGTTGACGGCGGGGTGCACGCCAAGGAACCCCGTGGAGTGCTCCGACGAAAGAGTCTTCCACAACATTGCCTGGCTGCTCACGCCCAGGCACATTCCGAACGCACTGATCGGAAACCGGAGGAGAAACGGCCAGGGCTCGCCATTGGGCAGCACCGCTACCTCTGCTGGCTGCACGTCCAGGTAGTTGTTGTTAGAGAAGACGACGTCTCGAAAGGTAAATGTTTTGGAATGCATCGGCATGGTTATGTGGCACATACCCGAAGGGTCTCAAGTTCAGGGCCTTCAAGGGCGGCGAAGTAGCGGTCGGCGGAGGGAATGTCATTGTCCTCATGGGCGTGCTCCATGGAAATGTCGTCCGTCGGCGGCTCATGCGGCACCACCCCACGGAGGTTCGAGAGCTGCCGCTCGAGACGGCCTGAGAAGGTCCTGAAGTGGTCGAACCGCCGGTCCCACTCCCGCGTGCTTTCGCTCCGCGGCATAGCCGGCGCCTCGCCGCCACCTCCGATCAGCATGGACGGCTGCGAGTGGAAGCGGGCATGCTTCATAAGCCGCGGCCTGGCAGGATCGTGGACCTCGACCTTTGCCCCGCCCGCCATACCCTGTGCGAGGTGGAGCCCCGACGGCGAGGCCGGCATGCTAAACAAAACGGAGCACGTCGCCTCATCTTGATCCTTAAGCGCTCCCGGAGACTCGTCCAGTACCCCCGTTGCCATCTGGATGCTGCAGATGCTATCCCCATCCCTGGACGCCATGGCCAACAACCGATCAAGGACGTACGCTATAGCCAAGCCAAGCTCCTGAAAATACAACCCTGGATATCAACATGGGTAGTTAGCTCGGCTCGTCATGAATAAATCGCATGCACACATAGAACACCTGCATGGCTTACGTACCCGGAGAAAGCTAGCGCACGCGCCGAATTCTTCCACGAGGCAATCGAGATAGCGAAGCAAACCTGGTATCTATCAGTTTATATAATAGGTTCCAGAGCTCGACGTTAGATGTCACTGACTCGACAAGTGTGGACTGATTCCATTCCATGGATCGGCAGTTGACTAGTTGACTTGGACATGAAGAGTCACCAATAATGCATGCATGGGCCAGGTCGTGCGTGCTCAGACGAGTCACAATCCGAAAGGAGCATAATATTCGTTTCATATCACAACCAAGGAAGTGGTCCGCACAAATGCGCTGGCTACCCGTCGTATATGGTAAGCAACCTCAAAACAAACAATGTCAAAAAATATTGCGCTTGTTACATGCGTGCTCGCTCGCCAGATAACATTCCCATTGAAACATCCTTCTTTCGGTAAGTTCTGGTAGCTACCAATATTAATTGTGTCCTCTCTATAAGTAAAATCAATCCAATCATGGTGAATCTGTAAATTTCATCTCAATAACTACAAATAAGGATTATAAAATTGAATTATCATTGTTTGTGTCTTATGCAGATGTTTTCTACTCCTATTTACCTCATACATTTTGAAATGCACAGTATTTTAGACCTTGATACATTTCCATAGGTGCAACTTTAACCTTTATTCTATATATATGAATATATGATTGTGTTGCTAATAAAGAACAAAAATAATTATGAAATGCCTTTTTTGGGAAAATCCTAGATATATTTTTTCGTACTTCCTCAATGATATTTTTATATAGTTAGACGTCAAGCTGCGAGGATACCATCCATACTAACATGTAATCTGCGAGCTCTCTAGATCACTTATGGTATGATCTAACATACATGGTATTCCCCATTTTTATACAGTTAAACGTTCAAGGCTATCCCCATTTTGATAAATGGGAAAAAAATGTTTTTATTCATTCAACAACTCTCAGGTAAGCTTGCTCCATTGATATGGAAAGTGTTTTGCTTATCAAATGTAAAAAGTGTTTGCATTTGATCCCTTGTAAATTGAAACTGATATTGGTGATGATTTCAGCCACATGGAATGCATCCTGGTCACACATAGACAATCAGAAAACATGAACCTCTTTTGGAAAAACCAACCAATTTTACATAAATATGTAAAAGAAAATTAGTTTAAATTTGAAAGGCATAGATTGTTCTTAGGTCAGTTTTTTATTTAATTAATATAAAATTACCAGAAAATTAGAAAACAATAGAAGGAAGCAACTGGGAAGTGAGAAAGTTTAGTTAAAACCAAATAGATTTGAAAACAAGGAATTTCCAAAAATAGTTAAAAACTAAATTCAAAAATAACAAACATGATCAAGACTAGACGGTTATGGAACTTGAAAGACCAATAATTTGTGGTATATTAGAGTTGAGAATCAAAATTACACTTTTGCAATAGTTGTGGGCTTGATCTTCACAAAGATTCAAATTTTATAAATAATATGATGGATATGAATGGATTCTGAGAGAGAGAGAGAGAGAGAGAGAGAGCAACTAACAGATGAGAGAGAGAGAGAGAGAGAGAGAGAGAGAGAGAGAGAGAGAGCAACTAACAGATGCCAATTCTGAGCTTTCCATCTAAAAAACCAATAGAAGCTCTAGTGTCTATTCTTGCCACCTTAATTTTTATGCTATTGCTTATTTAAACTTAGTGCATTTGCAACAAGTGATCCTTGTAACTAGTCATTTCAATGGTCACTCTATATTTGTACTCGAAAGAAAATGGTCTCTCTAGATGATATGGAAGGATCGAATGGTCAACCTAAAGATGCAGATAATACTGACCCTATAATTCGACTAGAGGTAGTAGCACATAATTGCCATAACTTTCAAAAACATAAATGATATATTCGCAAGTTTTGACACTTGAGAAACAAATAATTTATGCTATTAGAACGGACAATCAATACTATACATATTACAATATTGAAGAAAGAAAGGGAGAGATTAATGGAATCTCTAGAATCGATTCATGCCACATTAATTTTCATGTTATTGTTTATTTAATGCATTGCCTAGTCTCTTCCATCAGATCGGTATTTTGGTTGCATTGGCTAGAGCATGCACTTCTACATGGTATCGGAGCCAAGAGGTCTTGAGTTCAAGACCCGGCTAGCTGCAATTAAATTGCAACTCACTTTCGGTCCACGTTTAGGGCTGGGGGAGCCACACGTGAGAGGGGTGTTAACGTATAAATGTATTGCCTAGTCTCTTCTATCAGATCATCTTTTGGTTGCATTGGCTAGAGCATGCACTTCTACAATCTTCATGTGTAGAATTAGTACGTTTGCATGAAGTTATCCTTGTAATTAGTTATTTTTAGTGGTCACTCTAGTTTTTCCTATTTATGGAAAAATGGTCTCTCTAGATGGTATGGAAGGACTAAACAATCAACAAGAAGATGAAGATGGATTGCTAGATAACTATATTTTGATTTCCAGAAAAAGAAAAAATACATTCCAAGAAAAAGCTCTATGAGAGTCCAAGCATATCGGTTCCTTGCTGAGCTTCTAATATTCTTCTTTGAGCTTAAGACAATGACTTGTAAGACTGACTAGGTCGAAAGTACTAGGGATTTGTACTAGGAACGTGCATGGAAGCACCATAGAATTTTGTTCTAAGCTTGTGAACGATGATCCATCAGGAATTCTTCTGCAGCGGTCGTTCCAGAAACCATAGCACCATGAGACAAATTAGAACGCGACATCAGAGTAGATACTAGATGTAAGGCAGCTGGAAAGACGATCTATTGACTTGGTGTGACGCCAGTTAATGTGGAAATACATGGCAGAGATACCTGCACTGATGTGTATTGCTTCTAAAGGTGCATGTGAACTGTGAATCATTGTAAAAGTCTCATGCACGTGAAAACTGATCAGTTTGAGCTCATCGGCTCGGTTCGTGATCAAGTACGTATAAGACCATCTACAGCCGGGTGCCACAAACCCGCCTCATACGTCCAGACGGGTCGCCCGGTCACTGTTCGGTCATGATTTTTTGACCCAAATGGTCCCTTCAAATGGCCCTCAAACACTCGGGCTGACCGGCACCCCTCATATCCAGCCCAAATATGGGGCTGATGTGGGAACGCCCGGGCACGCCGCCACGTCGGACCCGATAGCCCGACCCCACCCCAAATTGTACCAAATCCACCCCAAGACCAGCCGGCTCCATTTGCTATCTCCCCTCTTCTTCCTCCTCCGCGTCGTCCTTCTCGCGCTCCGCCGCTGTGCCCGCTCCATAGCTAGCTCCGGAAGAACCCTACATTCATCGCCGGCCCGGACGGAGTGGAGGCACATGACGACTACTTCAAGCTCACAAGGGATTGCTGCGGCCAACTCTCTTTCTCGGCCAAGCAGAAGCGCACAGCTGCTCTGAGGATGCTTGCACTTGGTACTGCTCCAGATGTGATTGGTGAGATGGTCAGGATGGGGAGAGCACGTGCTTGAAGACTACTGTCAAGTTTGCTCATGTCGTGGTGGACGTGTTAGGACCTGAGTATCTCAGAGAACCAAATGCGCATGACATGAAAGTTGTTGGCTATTAGAGAGGCAAGGGGTTTTCAGGAATGCTCGAATCAATTGATTGCATGCATTGGCAATGGAAGACCCGCCCCAAAGATTTGTGGGGAATGTATCAAGGTCACACCAGAGAGGCCACCATCATACTAGAAGCGGTGGCATCACATGACTTATGGGTTTGGCATGCTTTCTTTGAAATGTCGGGTTCTCACAACCACATCAACATGCTTCAACGATCTCCGGTGTTCAGGAGGCTTTGCAATGGGGAATCACCGCCATATAACTGGACCGTCAACGGCCAAGAGTACAACACGGGATACTATCTTGCCGATGGTATCTATCCTCAGTGGGCGGCGTTTGTGAAGACCATATCCGAACCACATGGCAATAAACAGAGCCACTTTGCAACAATGCAGGAAGCGGCTAGTAAGGAAGTGGAGAGGGCATTTGTTGTGCTTCAGGCTCATTGGGGAATTGTGCGGAGCGCTGCAATGATGTGAGAATCAAAAACTTTGTGGCGGCTGATGACATGTTGTATTATTCTGCATAATATGATTGTCGAGGATGAGGGTGATGGTGTAGCCCAAACCCATGATTTCGAAGCACCTTGAGAAGAAATTGAAATTTCGGAAGATCAAGATGCGGCTCGGCTGATGAACTTTCTGCAGATGCATCAGAATCTTCGAGATCAGCAGGTGCACACGCAACTACTCAATGATCTTGTGGAGCACATGTGGACCCACAATGGCAACCAAGGAGGCAATGCTTGGGTTTGGCACTTAAAATAAATTTAATGTAAACATTATCTATGTTTTATACCAGCATTTGCTATTTGCGTGCGACATTGGCTTGTATGATCGACATGCATGTATTTGCATGGATTTGAGGGTCCGAATTTGAGGTATGTGGATGCCGAAACGGAAATATAGGGGCCCGTCCGGATGCGCTCGATATAAATAGGGGGTCGGATTTGTCAGGTCTGGCTGTAAATGCTCTAATAGGAGTACAAAGGTTTCTAGAACCAGGGTGCGTGTGTGTCTCTCCGTGCTTGAAAGTTTTTCTCCGTGCTTCAAAGTTGTTCTACATCACAATCTGGGAGTACTATTCAAGCATGCAGCGAGCCGCTTCTAGCAGGTAAAGAGTATACTATTCCTGTGTTAGTCCGAGTGTTAAGTCGTGCACAGTATAGTACTTGGCTCCGTGGAAAAATAAGGAGTTGTACGTAGTTGGACCGGCTCGATTGTGGAATATAAAGGCAACGCATGCACGTGTGAATGCACACGATCTACAGGTCCTAAAACCGATAATCCTACATGTGAGTAGCATTACTCGGTCCTAACAGTTCGCCAAAAAAAGTCCCAACCTAATTGGCATTGCGTGCATGTGCAACCACAAACTGCACTAATTGGCATGTTGGCGCTTTGAAACAGGCGCGACTCTCTGCGTAGAAGTTGTTGGCTATTGGAGAGGCAAGGGGTTTCCCAGGAATGTTCGGATCAATTGATTGCATGCACTGGCAATGGAATAACTGCCCGAAAGGTTGCGGGGAATGTATCAAGGTCACGCCAGAGAGGCCACCGTCATACTAGAAGTGGTCGCATCACATGACTTATGGATTTGGCATGCTTTCTTTGGCATGTCGGGTTCTCACAACGACATCAACGTGCTTCAATGATCTCCGGTGTTCAGGAGGCTTTGCAATGGGGAATCACCACCGTGCAACTGCACCGTCAACGGCCCAGCGTACAACATGGGATACTATCTTGTCGATGGTATCTATCCTCGGTGGGCGACGCTTGTGAAGACCTTATCCAAACCGCATGGTAATAAACAGAGCCACTTTGCAACAATGCAGAAAGTGGCTAGGAAGATTATGGAGAGGGTGTTTAGTGTGCTTCAGGCCCATTGGGAAATTGTGCCGAGCACTGCAATGATGTGGGAATCAGAAACTTTGTGTCAGCTGATGACATGTTGTGTTATTTTGCATAATATGATTGTCGAGGATGAGGGTGATGGTGTAGCCCAAACCCATGATTTCGAAGCACCTGGAGAACAAGTTAAAATCCTGGAAGATCAAGATGCGCCTCAACTGATGAACTTTCTGCAGATGCATCAGAATATTCGAGATCAGCAGGTGCACAAGCAACTACTCAGTGATCTTGTGGAGCACATGTGGACCCACAAACGCAACCAAGGAGCCAATGCTTGAGGTTGGCACTTAAAATAAATATCATGTAAACATTATCTATGCTTTGTACCAGCATTTGCTATTTGCATGCCACATTAGCTTGTATAACCGACGTGCATGTATTTGCATGAATTTGAGGGTCCGGATTTGAGGTATGTGGATGCCGAAATGAAAATATGAGGGTCCGTCCGGATACGCCCGATGGCGTGCCTGGGCACGTCCGCGGACATATAGGGGGTCGGATTTGTGTCATGTCCGGCTGTAAATGCTCTAATAGGAGTACAAAGGTTTCTAGAACCAGGGTGCTTGTGTGTCTCTCCGTGCTTGAAAGTTTTTCTCCGCGCTTGAAAGTCGTTCTACACCACAATCTGGGAGTACTATTCAAGCATGCAGCGATCGAGCCGCTTCTAGCCGGTAAAGAGTAATACTATTCATGTGTTAGTCCGAGTGTTAAGTCGTGCACAGTACAGTACTTGGCTCCGTGGAAATATGCAGTTGGACCGGCTCGATTGTGGAATATAAAGGCAACGCATGCACGTGTGAATGCACACGATCTACAGGTCCTAAAACCGATAATCCTACATGTGAGTAGCTTTACTCGGTCCTAACAGTTCGCCAAAAAAGAAGTCCCAACCTAATTGGCATTGCATGCATGTGCAACCACAATCTGCACCAATTGGCATTGCATGCATGTGCAACCACAAATTGCACTGATTGGCACGTCGGCGCTTTGAAACAGGCGCGACTCTCTGCGTACGAGCCACGGGGATCACGCACCCTATGTTCATGGAAGTGTTCCTATATGCATCCTGGAGTATGTGGAAGGAAAGAAATAATAAGCACTTCAGAGAGATTGATCCCACAGTTGGGTCATGGGTAAACGATTCAAGGAAGATTTTAGCCTCCTAGTTTGCCGAGCCAAAGAAAAGCACAGGGACTTTATAGCCCCTTTTCTACTTTCTTTTCTTCCACCTTGAGTTTTTGTTTTGGCTAGGCTCTAGATACCCACCCAAAATGGGGTTGGGTAATGTACATCTCAACCCCATGTAAAGTGTAACTATTACATTGGCTAATATATCACAGTAGGAGCCTCACCTACTGTATTCATGTGTCAAAAAAAAAATCTTGAGACGCGTAAACATGCGTCTGCAGCAGCGATACGAGGACGACAAATACGACGTGAGAGCCACACCAGCGGGCCGGCGAGTCTGTGGTGGACGGAGTCTGAGTCATCCATCCAAGGCAGCCAGCCACGTAAGATGAAGAAAACTACGCAGATATTATACTAGCCACGGCCTCCGGGCGGGTCATGAACGTAGGAACCAGGATATCTCGAAGACGTACGCAGAGAGGCACGAACTGGCCGGGTCTTGCATGCGGTCTATTCCAGTCATTTCTAGCGTGCTCAATCCATTGTAATCTGTCGCCATGGTCACGCCACTGAATGTGCAGGGTGTTCCAACAAACTACACTGAAGGGACATCTGAAAATCATATGCTCAAGGGTCTCTTCATCAGATTGCCCAATAAAATGCATCCATAATTAGTCCCAATGTTGTAATGCCTTCGTTTCAGTATGTCGCGAGTGTTTAAGCGGTCTGACAGCAGTAGCCAGCCAAAACTTTAATTTTCATTGTTGCTGAAGATTTCCATAGCCATTTAAAGGATCTATGGGCATTGGCGTCTCTGAAATAGAACTGATAATATCTTTTTGATGTGTAGACGTCAGAGCCCCAAGCGTACATCCATACATCATGAGCTTCAGCGTGATCCTGCAACTGAACTTGTGCTGTGATTTCTTGAAGGTTTCTTACTTCTTGGCGCCTTCGATGATCTGAAGGCGGCATGTCTCCAACGTCTCGGCGTCCGCGTCCTCTGGAATGGGCGCGGTTATGTCTTGCAGGGCCGCAGCGAGCGGGTCCTGAGCGTCTTCACCGGAGCGCTCGTCGTGACTGATGACGAGCACTTCCGTGACGGCGCTTCCGCCACTCTCCTCGTTGGGAAGTGGCTCGTCGTAGACCACCACGTTGGTGGGGAAAGTGTCAAGCGACACGGCGTCGAAGTCGACCAGCATCGGGTCGGTGGATCCTACGGACTCCAAGTCCACGGTAGGCTCGCCGGCGACATGGAGTTGGTCGAGGAGGCCCGCGAGAAGACTCTCGGGGCCACCCGTGCCTGCGTCGGATGCAGGCTCGTCGGAGAGTCGAACCTTGCCGACAAGTTCGGCGAGGCTGCTCGCGGTGCATGTGGCCTTAGCGCCGCACAGCGCGTCGATGCAGACGCCATCTAGCGAGCCTGGCTGGCTGCGCTCGCCAGGAAGGAAGAGGGTTCCCGTCCAGAACAGATCTCCGGACGATGGTGCACCTGGCCCCATGGTGGGTGCCAAATGTCGGGGGTTGGGTGCGACATATGCCAAAGGATGGCTTATCATGGTGGGGGCGAGTAGAACGTCGCCGGTGCCTGGAAACGAGATGAGGCGAAGACATGCACGCCGGCGAATCTTACCCGGCTTCAGGGCTCTCCGAGGAGATAACACCCCTACTGCTGCTCTGCGGGGTCTCCGCATGATCACTCAAGCAAAGTGGCTACAATGGTGCTCCTGGAGCTGTATCGGGAGGCAGGAGAGAGCAAGGATAGTTCTCTCCTCCCTATACTATCTGGTCTATCTCTATCAAGGTCCGAACCCTTTGCATGGGTGCCTCGGGGGGTTTATATAGGCCTACCCCCCGGGGGTACAATGGTAATCCGGCTGGGCGCGGGTCCCAGCCGTCTGCCTCTTAGACCGCCGTCCTTCCCGCCGGCTTCTGGGGCCAAATGAGATCCACCCCGGGAAGATCCAGGTGGTTATAGAACTTGTGCAAGTATTTCATGAGGAGGGCATCACTTTGAGTCTTGATATCAATAACACCAAGGCCCCCACAATCTTTCGGTCTACAAACCATTGCCCAAGAAGCAAGAGAGTTGCATTTGTCACCATCATCCGTCTTTTTTGTCGAGAGGCTTTTCCTTCTGATTTTATCGAGTAATTCTATGATCTTGGGGGGCAGTCTCAGGGTGCACAGAGCAAAAATGATGAGGGAAGTGATGACTGAGTTGAGCAACGACAGTTTCCCTCCGTATGAGCTCATAGACAGCGTGGCTGAGAGTCTTCTTTCCACAGTGCAAACCAAGGGCATTAGGTCTTGGACAGTAGGGTTTGTGGTTCCCAAGCGTAGGAGCCACGGGGATCACGGACCGCATGCAAGACCCGGCCAGTTCGTGCCTCTCTGCGTACGTCTTCGAGATATCCTGGTTCCTACATTCATGACCCGCCCGGAGGCCGTAGCTAGTATAATGTCTGCATATTTTTCTTCATCTTTGCGTGGCTGTCTGCCTTGGATGGATGACTCAGACTCTGTCCACCACAGACTCGCCGGCCCGCTAGTGAGCTCTCACGTCGTACTTGTCGTCCTCGTATCACTGCCACATACGCATACGCATGTTTACGCGTCTCAAGATTTTCCAACCTACTACTATGACAAGGACCAGCGAACTGATCGTGCTCAGTTTTCTTTAATGCGATACATATGCCGCAGATACTTACATGCACACACATACACTCGGGCAAATTTCTTCTTTTTCTTCTTGTTTTTGTTTTCTATTTCCCCTTTCAAGATTGTATTGTTCAATCTTCCTTATTTTCTATTTGTTTATTTTATTTTATATTCTGGAGTTATCCATTAACATTTAAAATTATTTTTGTGGAAAAATAATTTATAGAAAATGAAGTCTTGTTTAAATAACAATAATAAATTTTAAAAGTAGAGTGAAATTTTATTTGGCACGCACACACATTTTATTTGACTAACATGCACACCATTCATACAATATAAATCATACCAAAATTAATTTTACATTTGAAACATATTTATTCACCGAAACAAAACTTTATAAGTAGTCTTTGATATTCTGTTTGACATGGGAGCAACTAATTAATGAGCGCTCCTTCGGGAGCCTCGCAACGATCAGCGTCATTTGGCGCGCTCTCAGTCATTCGCCACGTGTCGCGCTCTGGGCGCTCCCTCTGGATTTTTTTTTCGCACGCGTTTTTGGCTTTTTAAATGGTTTTTTGGGTTTCTTTTACGTTTTGGTTTTCTACCGGTCTTTCCTAGCTGTTTAAAAAAATTTCGCCAGAAAACGCATTTTTTCGCGAGAGTCACGTTTTTGTTTTCGCGAGAGGCACGGTTGTGCTTTCGCGAGAGGCACGGCCGTGCCTCTTGGAAACGGAAAAAAACATGTTTTATGTTTTCTTTTCTTTCGCGAGAGGCACGGTTTTGCTTCCGCGAGAAGCACGGTTTTGCTTTCGCGAGAGGCAGGGGCGTGCCTCTTTCGGAAAGGAAAAAAACGCATTTTCTGTATTTTTTTCTTTCGCGAGAGGGACGGTTTTGTTTCCACGAGAGGCACGGTTGTGCTTTCGCGAGAGGCACGGGCGTGCCTCTTTCGGAAAGGGAAAAAACGCGTTTTCTATTTTTTTTTTCTTTCGCGAGAGGCACGGTTTTGCTTCCGCGAGAGGCACGGTTGTGCTTTCGCGAGAGGCACGGTTGTGCCTCTTTCAGAAAGGGAAAAACGCGTTTTCCATTTTTTTTTCGCGAGAGGCACGGTTTTGCTTCCACGAGAGGCACAATTGTGATTTCGTCAGAGGCACGGGCGTTCCTATTTCGGAAAGGAAAAAAACCCGTGTTCCCGGTTCGGTTTTTTCGTCGGTTTGTTTGTCCGGTTTTTTCGTGAAAAAAAAGTTTGTCAAAACCTATCAACATGGGATGTAGTTTTAAATATCTCGATGTGAGGAATCCAACGGCGAAAGCGGTTCGAGATTTGGACGCACGGTTTAAGAGATAAAACGTTTTGAATAAATGGATCTACGAAAAAAGGAAAAACTCCCAGGTTGCGACAAGTGGCGCACATGCAGCGCGCCACTTGTTGCAACCTGGGGAAGTTGGAGTGATCTCCGCAAAGAGTACTCCTTAATTAGTGATTTCAGTTTGACATACATGAGTATTTCTCAAGACGCTCTTTGTCAGGCTTTCGTATTGGGCCCGGCCTAAGCTTTTCGGGCACCGCAATGAGAAACGTGTCAAAAGCTATATCTCGCCTACTGCGAGCTTGAGTACACCCAATCAACACGTACACGAGCGCTTTTGCAAAGGTCTTGCACCTATTTTGGGAAGGTTCAATGTAGGGTTTCTTATTTTAATTTTTTTCTGTGTTTTTCTTTATGGTTTTTATAGGGGGTTTTATTTTATTTTTACTTTTTGCAACGGCATGTCTACTTTTCTTAATACACGTTGTACATAATCTGTATTCACATTAATCAGTTTCTGATACTCATTGAATGTTTTTTAAATACATGGTGCTTTTTTTAAATAAATTTCTGAATATATATTTTCAATACATGTTTATAAAAGTACATACGTGTTGAGCAATTTTCTAATATACACATCGAACACTTTTTAATACCTGTGGAACATTTTTCACATACCCCTCCACATTGTTCTTAAAAACATGATGAACATTTATTTTCAAATACACGTTGAATTCTTTTTTAGTATGTCTTGTACATTATTCGTATACATGCCAACATTTTTTGATACATTGTCAATACATGACGAATATTTTTTGAAAAGACCATTAACGTGTCAAATTGTTAAATGTCACGAACATTTTTTTAATGGTGAGAACCTTTCAACACTTGCGAAAACAAATATTTTACACTGCATTGTCATTCTTAGACCTGTGATTTTTTAATGAAATGAAAAAAATTATAAACCAAGAGAAAATTTTTTACATTCCACAAATGTTTTTATAATGCATTTTCATATATTTTCATATATTTATCTATATTTTATAGCATTTTCAAATATAAACATGAGTAACAGAAAGAGAAAAAAAAACCTCACAGATTTTCTTCTGTGAATTGTGCTTCTAAAAAAGAGAAAAAATGTGCTTCCACGAGAAGCACAAATTTGCTTTCCCGAGAAGTATAGCTATGCTTCTCAAGAAAAAATGTTCTTCCGTGAGAAGCATAGTTGTGCTTCTCAGGAAAAAAAATATGTGCTTGCACGAGAAGCAAATCTTGTGGAAGCACAGTTTTTCTTCCGCGAGAAGCGTAGTTGTGCTTCTCCCAAAAAAGGAAAAAATCACAGCCTGCGCTCCAAAAGAATATGAAAAACTACAATTGTACTTCCGGGCTCCAAAAGAACGGCTTTTTGGTTTTCATTTTTTCCAGATTTTGTTTCTTTCAGTATTCATTTTTTTCGGTCATCGTTTTCCCCCCGTTTTTTGGGGTTTTCTTGTGAAATTTTTTTGAGGCCCTATTAATATCGGATACAGCTTTGTATATCTCGATGTGAGAAATCCAATGGTGAAGACAGTTCGGGATTTAGACGCACGGTTTAAGAGTTAAAACATTTTGTATAGTCAAATTTATGAAAAAGTAGGAAAACACACATATTGTGACAAGTGGCACACATGCGGTGCGCCAGTTGTCAGCGTCTGAGAAGGTGGGGGTGACTTTGCAAAGGGTAACCCTTTACTGGAGATTTCATTTTTGCCTGCATTTTACTTTCTATTCAAAAGAGCATGGAGGCCCATGTTTAGAGTCCACACTTCGATCTTTAATTTTTCAGAAGCCCGTGTGATCTATGGCTCACTATAAACTCTACATTAACACTCAAAACACGAATCTCTGCATTACCCTAAAAAAGATCAGACTCAACATAAACTCACTAATAATGACCACCCTGAAAAATCTAAACCCATGTAATCAAGCCTTTTGGTTCAAAGAAATTAATGAAGATTTAAAACTTGATTCCTTCCTACAATCACACGCAGGCAAATCCATGGCTGGCTAACGACGAAGACATGTTGACAAGTGAGGAACATTTGAGGATCCGACATAATCCGAGTGCCCGTAAATTGATCTTTATTCTAGCAGAGTGAGTGATTCACTTACCCTTCTTCTTCTTGGCGCCATCTCTCCTTCTCCACCACCTCAAAGGTCATGCGTCTCCTCGACTCCTGTCACCGGCTCGAGCTCCTCTCCTCGGCCATTGGGCCCAACTGTTCAAGAAATCGACGCTCCTGGCCTTTGTAAGTCCTTGGTCGCTCCTTCCCTAGAGTCGAGCTGATCTTGTCACGAAACTTGATGCTTTCCCGTCACCTGTACCCACTTCAGCCGTGGAGATAAACGAGACGTTGCTACGTCCAACATATTGTTCTACATGTTCTTTTACTCTTTTATTGTAGGCTTGCCGCAACTTGTAGTATATTGCATTGTACACGCATGCGTGAGCGAGTGCATGAACTGCATGAGCGTGGTAGTTCCTGCTGCGCCGACAAGCCGCCGGAGAGGATCGTGGGCCGGCGAGAAGGAGATTCCATTCCATCCATGCAGGCACAACCAATTATTTGTTCCATTCCGTCAAGTTGGTTAATTATCACGTTTGTATGGGTCGTCTCATGACGGAAAAGAATTCTATGAGACCAGGTCTCACGGATTAGCAGGTGAGACCCATCCTGACGGATGACACGTGGCATTCACAAATCACAAAGCATCTACCCCATGACCCCAAAGCATTCGTGACATGTCATCCATCAGGGCGGGTCTCACCTGGTTTATATGAGACCTGGTCTCATATAATTTTTTTCCGTCTCATGACCCCATGCATGCGTGCTGCCAACCTAGGACACGGGACAAGTGTGCACCAGGACCTGCCTAGCTACAAGTTTAAGCTAGTTAGAGGGAGGGGAACGTTTGGTTCCTGGTACATATGTACTGTATATGAAAATAAAAGCCTCTCCATTAGCTTAGCTGCAACTTTAAGTGCTAAAAACAAAAACGTTAACTGAAATGTCAAGTTGACATATACCATAAATGAATATGGAGTGTGCTAGAAATTGGGAAGTAGCAAAAGATGATCTCAATCATATTGGAGTTTTTCAGTCTGGATTGATCATTGAGCGTGTGTAGAAACTCACATACTAAAATTTATGTTCAACGATAAAACTGTTCGAACTGACATAATCACCCAAGTAAGTAAATATACACAACTTGATGAGATTAACATGATTTCTAAGTTAGAAATTGCAAACAAACAGAAATTTGGAAAAGAAAAGAACCCTAGATAAAGATACGGCTTACCTTGATATCAATTGGAATTAGGGAACTGCATAACAGAGGTCCCTGTTTGTGATGTGTTTGTGCAGCCGCTGCGGCGGCGGCGTTGCTAGGCGGCGTGAGGCGCGGTGGACGGGCGCAGCAAACGGACGACTGGAGGATCCTATGAGCGGCGAAGTCGGGGAGTCCGCGATTCGGTTCCGTGCCTGGCTGCATGCCTGCGTAGACCTGAAATCTGGCCACGATTGCTGGGCTGAAGCAATTCCTATTTGTTTAATGGGCTGCTTGTTTGAGTTTAGATTACGTGGGCTTCCGCGAAATTATCCAAATAACAGAGCTGAGTGGGGGCAAGCTGTTGGGCTGAGAGGGGGCACGTAGCTATAAACGTACGAACAGTATACGTCGCTGCAAAAATCGAGTGGGGGCAGCTGCCCCCACAGTCTTCAACGTGGGTCCGCCCCTTAATATACTAGTGCACAAGTAAGTCTAGTTTAATCTAAAAATACTTTTGACCTATTTTGACTTTTTGTTTAATTGTTTTAGAAGTTCCCAATATGGTGTATATACATGCAGGAGCCAAAGGGTATTTCCCCTAGTTAGAGCATCTACACCCGGATATATGACAAATATGACCCCTCAAATGCTCGCGGAAGCCCCCGGACGCGTCCGCGGGCAGTGACCAGACACTCCTCAAATCAACACAACTGCATCCGGACATCTCATACTAGATTCTCAAATACAAAGCATGCAAAGTTAAAAACCTACGTACTACGTAGCTAATCCTCGTCGGAGAGGTCGACAAGCTCCGTGCCCGGCTCGGGGTACATGGGCGGTAGTTGAAGCTCTGGCGCCCCCGGCTGTTCCGCTCCGGCCCTCCTCCTCCTCTGTCTCCGCGTCGAGGTCGGTGAAAAGCGCGTCGGATGCCCCTAGTCCTGCCGGAGGAACTGCCGGTTGGCTTCCACATAGGCCTCATCCTGGATGGACTCCAGGATGGCCTGCTGCTACGCCATCTCCGCGGCTTGGGCGACGGCGAACTCCGCATCTGCCTTCACCATGGTGACACCCCCCCCCCCCTCCTCGAGCAGGCTATTCCGTTCCTCCTTCGGATCCACCAGTTCCATCGTCTCACGCAGCGGCTCTCCCTCTTTCGGTTGCTGCTCATCCTCCTGCTCCGGCTCCGGCGACTCCGGAGGCAGCCTGGCAGCGATGCGGGCGGCACGCCGTGCCTAGATCTCCTCCGCGATCCGCCTCCGGCGCTCCGGCGTGAGCATAGTGTACGTGGTGATCAGCCGCGGGACCATGGCGATGCCGGAGAGCATGGGAGAGCAAGGGAAAGGAGGCGGACAGGTTCGGGTGGCAGCGCGGAGAGGGAGGAGGTGGATGGGCTAGGGTTGGGGGATGTCGGCCGGCTTAAATAGTCTGCTTTGGCCTCGGGCGGCAAGCCCGAGTGGCGCCACGCGGTGTTCACACCGCGGCGACTGAGGAGGCGTCCATCGGACCCTCAGGTTTCCGAGCGTTTCCGCGTGGGACCCCATCATCAGTCTTACGTGGCGGGCGCCTGGGCGCCCCATATCCGCCCCATATTTGGGCTGGATATGAGGGGTGTCGGCCAGCCTGATCGTTTGAGGCCCGTTCGAGGCGCCCGTCTGGGTCAGACTTATTGAATTCATGCTTCAGCCAACTCATCCAAAAATTCGAGCTGATAGAGAGAGGCGAACAATATACTTCAACGTAGGCCGCAGAACCCCTTTTTTAATACTGCGTTGGCAGGGTCTTGAATTCATGCACCAGCCAACTCATCCAAATGTCCGAACTATGGGAGAGAGCCGGACATTATACTCTAACAAGACTTTCGTGACCAGTTAGTGACCGGGCGGGCCGCCCGGTCGTTTGAGGCCGGTTTAGGGCTCCGACTGTAGATGCTCTTATACCATGCTCTTGTACCCTGCCACGTACGTGGTCCATGCATTGTACAAGTGTCTGTGTACGTACGTGGCCGCGGCACAAGTTGCATCGAGACTAGTAACAATGGCTGCCATGCCAACATGCAGTGCAACACTTCGTCGTTTTCCGTTAAGAAATGAGATGGCTTTTTGTTGTCCATGTGCGCCTTGACGCCCTCACAATAACAGCTAGCCATTCATCGATCCATCATGTCAAAAAAAAATTATTAAGACCATCGTCTCAGTCCCAACAATAAACTAACTAATTAAGCCTCCTTCATTTGAATCCTGGCCAGTTGATCTGATCCGATTGGTTGGCCATGCTCATGCTTCCTTTGCATGATGCCTGCCCTGATTCCCTGTCACTAATTAAGCGTACGGTTAGTGTCTGATGGACGCCATGTTCCCCATCCAGGCTAGGGGTAGCCCCAAGCTACGCTAAGCTTGCAACTCTTTCCATGGCGGCCGGGCGGTGACATGCATGCATATGCACCGATCACCGGGCGGTGACATGTGTAACATTTTTTGATATGCGTGAATATTTTTCAAATACATGTTTGAACATTTTTATAATAAATGTTAAACATTTTCAAATATATGGTGACCATCTTTTAATGGTACCAAACATTTTCATATTATAAGTACTTTTTTATTACATAATTATTATTTAAATATCACAAACATATCTTTGAATGGTTGACATTTATTAAATGTCAAATATATTTTTTAATGATACAAAATATGTTCGTAAATTTATATGGACAGTTTTCTTACATTGTATAAACTTTTTTTCTGGATATCTTGAAGATTTCTTTCGAAACACATGAACATTTTTCTAATATATCACAAACACTTCTTTAAATGGTACGGTACGTAAGTTACACAAACATGTTTTACATTGTATACATGTATTACGATTTCTTTTTTAAATGCATGATCATTTTCAAATGTCAAGAACATTATTGAATGGTAAGAATTTTCTTACAAATTGCACGAAAATAATTTTGAGACCGTGTTAACATTTTCTAAACATGTGATGAACGTGTTTAAAAATTAAATTAATTAATTTTTGAAGTTTATGCCATTAGAATATTTTAAATATAACTAAAAATGGAAAAAATGAACACCAACCAACGAAAGAAACAAGCAAAGCAAGGCAACAGCTCCCGACTAGTCCCGGCCCACTACAGCGCTCCTTGAGGCAGGGAGCCGGCTCAGGCGCTTTTGACCCGGCCGAAACACAAACGCCCTAACGGCCATGAGCACGCGCACCGTCAGCCAGAGCCGACGTGGACCTGATGGGCAGGTCCTAAATGTCATAACAGCGGTGAAAATGTTACCGTTCGGTCGCTTGGTTTTTTTTCGAACAACCAACCAATTTTCTGGTAGTTTCTTTGGAAAATTAAGAAAGCATGTAGCTTTTTGTAACCCTAGCCTGCAATGTGGTAGTTTTTTTTGCTACTTACTCGGCATGGACGTCGTGATTCCAATGGTGGTCATTGACTTGTGTGGCTGTCGGGGGTTGGGTGCGACATATGCCAAAGGATGGCTTATCATGGTGGGGGCGAGTAGAACGCCGCCGGTGCCTGCAAACGGGATGAGGTGAAGACATGCACGCCGGCGAATCTTACCCAGCTTCAGGGCTCTCCGAGGAGATAACACCCCTACTGCTGCTCTGCGGGGTCTCCGCATGATCACTCAAGCAAAGTGGCTACAATGGTGCTCCTGGAGCTGTATCGGGAGGCAGGAGAGAGCAAGGCTAGTTCTCTCCTCCCTATACTATCTGGTCTATCTCTATCAAGGTCCGGACCCTTTGCATGGGTGCCTCGGGGGGTTTATATAGGCCTACCCCCTGGGGGTACAATGGTAATCCGGCTGGGCGCGGGTCCCAGCCGTCTGCCTCTCAGACCGCCGTCCTTCCCGCCGGCTTCTGGGGCCCGCCGACTGGTGGGTCCAGCGGACAGGCGTGATACTGTAGCGGCACTCCTGATGACGCAGGCTTGGTCATCAGGTCGCGGCAACAGTGCCGCCGTCTATCGGGCGATCACTGTCGCCATTCCCCATCCTATCTGATTAATGGCTCGTGGGGCCCTGGAGAGGGGTCGGCCGACTCCAGGGGGGCCGACTCCCACAAGTCCGTCTTCGGGTCCTCAGGCCGCCTTCGGTCCACCCACTGACAGGCGGGCCCACGATCTTCGGGCCGTACAGGCCGGCGTCGTGGGCACAGTGCGTTGCGCACTGTGGCTGAGGTCAGGGCAGGCATGGCAACAGTGCCACGCCTCGCCGGAGATCTTCCAGCGATACGGCTCACTGTAGCCATGCCGGTCCTTCGTAGGCAGGGGGAACGGCCACGCCGTGACCGTACCCCGCATCGTACTTTGAGACGAGGGAGGAGTCATGGGCCGACTCTCCATAGTCGGCCTCTCTGGAGGTCGCCGGCTTGGAGTCGGCTTGTCTTGGAGTCGCCGTCTGGAACTCGGCTGGTCTTGGAGTCGGCTCCTGGGACTCGGCTTGTCGTGGAGTCGGTTCCTGAGACTCGGCCTAAGGGGCGCGGCCTGCCCCGATGTCTTGAAAGATCCTGGGACCCGGGTTACCCTACCCGTGGCCCATTACTCCGACAGTAGTCCCCGAAGCTGGTGAAGCCCCGCGGACGCTGCATTGTGGGGCTTCAACAGTTTCATCCTTCCCCGCGCGGACTCTGGAACTCGGCCGCCGTCTTCTCTTGGGCCGACTGTCGAGAGTCTGATTTTTTCTAGCGAGGACCTGTAGCTCGAAAGTCGCAGCGGGAAACCAGGCGGCGTGCCTGATACGCTTCCCTGCCGCCATCGAGGCAGTCCTATCGCATGGCGCCACGTGGAGAGGACAGTCTGCCTACCCACGCGCGCGACGGGATGGGCCGTCAGGCGGGGCCCGCCACTACCATGCCTCGGCATACGAATGGATCCGTTGCGGCCGTGGACGGTTGATTTCCCCACGTTGTTACTGCGCGCAGTAACTTCGTGGGGTAAATCGTGGGGCGGCGTGGGACATCGCGCGCAGTTAATCCCACGCCCGCCCCCTTGGCTACTCAGCCCATAGGGCTATAAGTAGGCGGGGGGGAGCGGGCGGCACTGCACGCGCACCCTTCTCCCCAATTCTCCCGCCTCATCTTGCCTTGTCTCCCTCCTGCCTCCGCCGTCGAGCGAGAGCACTCCTCACGACGGCGATGAGCTCCTCCTCCGCCGCGGCCCCCGCCGTGCGCTCCGGCGTATGGGACAGCTCGGATGTAGAGGAGGAACACATCGAGTTCCTCCGCCAGACGCGCCGTCTCCCCAGCGCGGACCTCGTGCGCACCTGCCCCACGCCGGAGGGGGAGACCCGACCGGCGCCGGAGGAGGGCGAGCGGGTTATCTTCCACTCGCACCTCATGCGCGGCCTGGGGCTGCCGGCGGGCGGCTTCTTCCGCTCGTTCTTGGAGTTCCACAACCTTCAACCGCACCACCTCACTCCAAATACGGTGGTGCTGCTCTCCGCCTTCGCCACTCTGTGCGAAGGTTTCCTCGGTGTTCTCCCCATCCTCGAGTTGTGGGGAGAATTCTTCTCTTCTAAGCTCGGCACGCAGGTTGACGGCATTCCGGCTCAGTGTGGCACCTATATCGCGGTGCGGCGCTCGACAGCCGACAACCCTTTTCCTCCCATCTCGCTGATCAAGTCGGTGAAGATGTGGCAGCGCTCATATTTCTACGTGAAGAACCTCTCCTCCGACGGCGACTGGGTCAACCTGCGGCCTTACAACGCCGCCCCCCTAACCGGAAGGCTCCCCAGCTGGTCTCACCGAGCCAAGACGCTGACTCCCTCCGGAGCCGCCGCCGTAGCGCGACTCCGAGTCCTACTGCAGTCGGAGGGTCTCGTCGGAGCCGATTTGCTGGCCGCCTTCGTGGCGCGCCGAGTTCTCCCGCTCCAAGGCCGGCCTCACCTGATCTGTCAGATGAGCGGCCTCCGAGAACCAAGTCGATGATCACCAAGGAGATGCCCCGCAAGGAGGTGGTGAACTTGGTGAACCATATCGCGCACTACGAGTTCGGGGAGGACTGGCAGTTTGGCAAGGAGCCGTACTCGCGCGACAACCCCCCACCAGTGGTAAGTCGCATCCCCCTATTGTTTTGTCTTCTTTGCGGCCGACTCCGACTTCTGACTCTTGTCAGTTTCTTCTGGGCTAGAACCCCCTCATGGAGCCTGCAGCCGGCGCCACGAGACAGCCCCGCGAGTATGTCCCTGATCGCGCGGACAGCGACGTCGACGACCCCGACTTGGGGGCGGCGGTGATGGAGGCCGACGCTGAAGGCGGGGGAGACAGAACAGAAGGCAGCTTCAGGCCCTCGGCCACCTTCGCCGACTGGCCTGACGACGACGCCGACGGGGAAGTCGCCCCGCGCCACCAGCCGAGAGCCGGCTCGGCTGGCCAAGGCAGCGTGAAGAGGCGTCACGCCGGGCCGAGCGCGCCTGGCGGCAAATTGAAGAATCTCAAGGGGGCGGCCGCCGCGACCAAACGGGAGGAGGCGGTCGCGAAGGCCAACCGCTTCCGGAGGGAAGTGAGAAGGTCGCCGCTAGTCTCTGCGTAAGTCTTTATGCTTTTTTTATTTTCCTTTGTTGAATCTTGTCCGAGTCTTCTTTACTCTCCCTCCATTCTTCTTCAGGGCCCCTCTTTCCCTTGAGAGAGTCGCCGTCCACTCCGTCATGGGGTCGGCAGAGGCGCACGCCAATACTCGGCGGGCCGATCCCGCCGCCAACCTCCGGGAGGCGACGGAGCGAAATGCGCAGCAGAAGCGCGACGAGGAGGAGGCCGACCGTCTGGAGAAGGCGCAGGCCGAGAAGGCGGCTGCCAACGCCCAGAAGAGGCTGGAGGACGCCGAAGCCGCCCTTGCGGCGAAACGGCGCGCCGAGGAGGCCGCGCGCCGCCGATCGGCGATGCTCGTCCCTCCATTGTCCTCTGCGCCGCCGCCTCTGGAGTTCACGGGGCAGACCGGGGAGGCCGGCACCGAGAACCCCTTCGTGGAGAAGGAGAGCGGCGAGGCTTCAATGTCGGACACTCTTGTGCCGCCACCGCCGCCTCCGCCGCCATCTGGGAGACCGCACGGCAAACAGCTGGTGGGTCAGTCGGAGCCGCCGATCGCGGACGAGGCCGAGGCGCGGCTACTTCTTCAAGTCGCCTCGCCGGTGCGCCGCCGTCTTGAGAGGGCGATCTCGGCGCCGCGACCTCGGGAGACCGGCGCAGCCAGCTCGGCAACCCTAGATGCCGAGGCCTCAAGTGCCGCGCCCACCGGGTGGTTGCGCGGAGGCGGCACCGGGCCGCTGAACCAGGCGCTCCTGGACGTTCAGGCGAAGCTTCGTGCCGAAGGCGACGCCCTTCAAGCCTGCACCAGGGCGCATCTGGCCGCGCGGACATCTGTCCGAGTACGTTTCCTTCTTATTTTTGATTCTTGTTTTTCTCTGTGGGGGCGCGCCAGCGCACCCACTGGGTGTAGTCCCTGAGTTCCGGGCTGGCTGCTGAGCAGGCGGTTTGGAACTCCCTCTGGCGAGTTCCAAATACTAACTTTGTCTCCATTGACTTATTGCAGGAGTATCATAACCTCCGCGCCGCTGCCTTCAACTGCAACGTCGAGGAGTTGAACAAGCGGACCGCCAACTTGACGGAAAGCCGGAGTAAGCTCTTTTTTCCTTTTCTCCGCGGGGGCGCGCTGGCGCACCCGCGGGCTGTAGTCCCCGAGATTCGGGCCGACTGCTGAGCAGTCGGGCCGGATCTTCCCGGCGATCTACTTTGCTGACGACTTATTTGTCTCTTCTTTCATTCTTCAGGTGCCAACGCCGCTCTTCAGGAGTAGCTGGGCGAGGCCAATACCGCCCGGCGCGCTAAGGAGGAGGAGTGCGGCAGGCTTGCCACGGAGCGCGACCTACTGGCGGCGCAGCTGGCCGAGCAGAAGGAACTGCTCAAGAAGGCGCAGGACGAGGCCGAGAAGAGGGAGACCGCTCTCCTGGCCGAGTTTGAGATCGAACGCTCCTCCTAGACTGACAAGGAGGCGATGCTGACCTCCGGCTTCCATGAAATCGAGGATATCATTGATGGTAAGTTTCTTTCGTTTCTTTGGGCTTCCGACTGTGCGTCAGGCCGACTTCTGATTTTTCGACTTGCTTCTCTTTTGTCTTGGCAGACTTCTTCCCTGGTCATTCACAGGCAGTCCCACTGGCCATCGAGGCTGCTCGAGAGGCGCGAAGGGCATGTGGTGAGGAGATCGCCGCTAACGCCCCCCGAACCATCGATGAGCAGCTTCTGAGCATTGAAGCCCGTCTTCGTCCGGCTCACCGGCTGTTGACCGGCTTCAGCGCGCCGGTGCCCAGGCGGTTGCCGCCCTATGGCAGGACATGCCAGCTCTGCGCACCGCCAGTCGGACCGCCGACTGGCTGGAAGTCGCCGCCGGCCGTCTTGAGGCTTGGAAGGGTTCCTCGGCCCGGGCCGGAGCGCGTCGGGCCTTGGACTTCGTCAAGGCGTGGTATCAAGGGCTGGACCTGGACCGTCTGGCCGCGTTCTGGTCAGAAGCCCAGGCCGAGCTGGAGGCCATGGAGGGCGCCCTCGTCGAGCGCGCGGCGGCCATCGCCGAGTACACGGACACCAGTGTCTTCGTGCCCGAGCGGGCTGAAGGCGGCGAGGAAGTGCCGCCAGAGTGGTTCGGGATGAACCCGGAGTATGGCGAGGACTCGGCGGAGGTGATCGACTCCAGCACCGAGGATGAGGACGAGGCGGAGGACGGAGACGAGGCGGAGGTGCCAGAAGATGGAGCAGGCGGCCAGCTTCAGCTTGACCGCGCCTCCAGCAACGAGCCACGTGTAGAGAAGGCGACTGCCGCCGGAGGCGACCAAACCGAGACCGCCCAGCCGACTGCTCCGATGTCTGACACCGCCGTCTCCTCCGACCCTCCGATCCCAGATGCCGCGTCCTAGGCTGCCTTTGTTTGTCTGTCTTTAGTAATCTTTTGAAAACTTTGTTAGATTTGAACAATTCCACCCGCGGGGTGTATCTTGGACTTCTATTCGAAGATTCGGCCAAGGGCCTATGTAAATATTTATCGATTTCCGCCCTTCCTTGCTTACTGCTCTTTAGGCTTTTTCCCTTTGCCGCCTTCCCTTAGTTGCTGCCTTGCCAGTTGGACAGCCGCTCTGCGGACCGTCGCTGGGTCAAGTGCTTTGCTACTTCAGGAAAGCAAGTACTCGGCCGTTTAGAGTTTCTTTAGCAAGTCGGCTAGAAGTGACAGGCCGACTACCCAAGAGTCGGCCGTCCTTGATAGAGACTAAGACGGCGAGCCGACTACTCATGAGTCGGCTTTCCGTTTTAGAAATGCTGGAGGCCGTCTTACGCTATGTTCGTGCTTTAGGTCCTTAGCCATTTTCATGCGGGCGCCCGTTCTTCCTCACTCCTGCCTGCCTCACAGTCGCTCTGCGAGCTGCGGCTTTGGCAGGAGGCGGATTGGGCACCGTGCACTACTTGTCTGACTGCAGGAAGCTCCTCATAGCGCAAGGCGGCGAGTCCCCGGGCCGACTAGTCTGGCCCGGTGCCAAGCGGCTTGCAATGAAAGTAATGAACTCGAAGGCATAATTCTTATCATACAGATAACAAAAAGGGGCAGTCCCCGAGCTCGTCTCGGGGGGCCCAAGGTCTTTGGTACTTTTAATACAAAGGGGTAGTGCGATACATACTGCATCAACTGTAAAATCTTCGAAGAAGATTTGCATTCCATGGGCGCTCTGTTTCTTTGCCGGAGTCGTCCCTCTTGCGCGCTCGAGGCTTCTGAGCGTCGATTAGGTAGTAGGAGTCGTTGCCCAGGACTTTGCTGATGATGAAGGGGCCTTCCCAAGGCGCTGACAACTTGTGCTGGCCGGCTGTTCTCTGAATCAGCCGGAGCACAAGGTCGCCCTCTTGAAACGATCTCGGCTTGACCTTTCGGTTGTAGTATCGGCGTAGACTCTGCTGGTAGATGCCGGACCGGCTGAGTGCCAATAGCCGGCCCTCTTCCAGCAGGTCGACGCCGTCTTGGCGTGCTTCTTTAGCTTCCTCTTCAGTGTACATGGTGACTCGTGGAGAGTCAAACTCTATATCCATCGAGATGACGGCTTCGGCACCATAGACGAGGAAGAAAGGCGTGAAGCCGGTTGACTTGTTTGGAGTCGTGCGCGGACTCCAGAGGACGGCTGGTAGCTCCTCAACCCAGCAGCCGGCCGAGCGCTCGAGTGGTTCGACCAGTCGAGGCTTGATGCCGGACAGGATGAGGCCGTTTGCTCGTTCTACCTGGCCGTTTGACTGCGGATGGGCAACGGACGCTAAGTCCAGTCGCATGCCCTGCGTCGCGCAGAAACGGGCCAGGGCGCCCTTGGCAAAGTTTGTGCCATTGTCGGTGACGATGCTATGCGGTATGCCATACCGCACCGTGATGTCGGTGATGAAAGTCACTGCAGTCGGACCATTCAACTTCTTGATAGGTTTTGCTTCTATCCACTTGGTGAACTTGTCCACCGCGACAAGCAGATGAGTCAGGCCGCCTCGGGCCGTCTTGAATGGTCCCACCATGTCCAGGCCCCAAACTGCGAAGGGCCAGGCGATGGGGATTGTCTTCAGCGCGGAAGCCGGCTGAAGTGGCTTGGAGCAGAACTTCTGGCACCCCTTGCATTTTTGGACTAACTCTTTAGCCTCTTCCAGGGCAGTCGGCCAAAAGAAACCGTGCCGAAAGGCTTTGGCGACGAGTGCCCTTGAAGCCGCATGGTGGCCGCACTCGCCCTGATGAATGTCTCTGAGAATTGTCTGGCCTTGTTCTGGCTCTACGCAGCACTGGTAGACACCAGTGACACTACGCCTGACCAGCTCTTTGTTGACTATGGTGTATGCGGCCGCTCGGCGTTGCACTTGCCGAGCCAGGATCTCATTTGTCGGTAGCTCTCTATTTACTAGAAACTTGAGGATGGGCTGAGCCCATGAGGGTGCTGCAATTTCTTCAACTGCTACCACAGCGACTTGGACAAGGGTGGCTGGGCTGGGAGGCGGCGGGCTGGAGTCTGCGGCCGCTTGCTGGATTGACGGAGTCCCCGGGCCGACTGGCACAGTTCCCGGGCCGGGTTCTGAAGTCCCCGGGCTGGCTTCGACTGTGATTTTCTTGGGGCCGTCTGCTGGGGCTCTTGAGTCGGATCCGACTTCTTCTGGGGGAGCCGGCACAAAGATGGAGTCTGATTCTAGTGAAGGCTTGATAGACGGCTTGAGGAGGCGCTGAAGAGCGACTCCGGATGGTATTGCTTGGCGGGTGGAGCCGACTCGTGCCAAGGCGTCTGCTTGGTCGTTGTCGTTCCTTGGCACGTGGAGGAACTCGCACCCCTCGAAGTATCCGCTGAGTTGCTGCACCAGGAAGCGGTAGCTCGCCATGTTTGCGTCTTTGGCGTCCCAATCGCCAGATGACTGCTGGACCACCAAGTCGGAGTCGCCATAGCACAGGATCCGGCGAATGCCGAGTTCTTTGGCAAGCCGGAGCCCATGAATGAGCGCCTCGTATTCGGCGACGTTGTTGGAGGCGGCGAAGTGGATCTGCAGCACGTACTTGAGCTTGTCGCCCTTGGGGGAGGTGAGGACAATGCCGGCTCCCAGGCCGGTGCGCATCTTGGAGCCGTCGAAATGCATCCGCCAATGAGTGGAGTCGGGCGCTGGCGGCAGGTACTGGGTCTTGGCCCAGTTGACGAGGAAGTCGGTCAGCGCTTGCGACTTGATGGCGGTGCGGGACTGGTAGTAGATGGTGTAAGGAGCCAGATCTATAGCCCATTTGGCTACTCGGACGGAGGCGTCTCGGCTTCCAATGATCTCGGCCAACGGAGCCGTGCAAACCACCGTGATTGGATGCTCTTGAAAGTAAGGCTTCAGCTTCTTGGCGGCAAAATGCACGTCGTAGCACATCTTCTGGTAGTGAGGGTAGTTCTGCTTGGAGGTCGACGGTACCTCGCTCAGATAATACACCGGTCTCTGGACTGGGAGAGCCTTGCCTTCCTCCTTGCGCTCGACTACAATGACTGTGCTGACTACTCGGCTGGTGGCGGCAATGTATAGGAGCATGGGCTCTTTGGGAGTCGGAGCCGCCAACACAGGGGGAGTAGTCAACATCTTCTTTAGCTGGAGAAATGCTTCATCCGCCTTGTGGTTCCATTCAAAAAAGGTGGTCTTCTTCATTAATTGATACAAAGGCAGAGCTTTCTCGCCCAGCCGACTGATGACTCGGCTGATGAATGCCAAGCAGCCGGTGAACTTCTGCACATCTAACAGTCGGCTGGGTACCTCCATCCTCTCGATGGCTTTGATCTTTACGGGGTTGCACTCTATGCCGCGTTCGGAGACCAGGAAGCCAAGGAGTTGGCCGACTGGTACTCCGAAAACGCACTTCTCAGGGTTAAGCTTGATCTGGAATCGGCGCAGGTTCTCAAAGGTCTCCTTGAGGTCTTCTAGCAGTATCCCACGCTTCTCTGTCTTCACCACCACATCATCCACGTAGACATGGGCATTCCAACTGAGTTGCTTGAGGAGGCACTTCTACATGCAACGCTGAAAGGTGGTGCCGGCATTCCTCAAACTGAACGTCATCGTCAGGTAACAGAAGGCTCTGAATGGCGTGATGAAGGCAGTCTTCAGTCTGTCTGCCGGGTCCAGCTTGATCTGGTGATATCCCGAATATGCATCTAAGAAACTCAGCAGCTCGCATCCGGCTGTGGAGTCTATCACTTGGCCGATTCTTGGCAGGGCAAACGGATCCTTTGGGCAGGCTTTGTTGAGGCTTGTGTAGTCAATGCACATCCGCCACTGCTTGTTTTTCTTCAGTACCAAAACCGGGTTTGCCAGCCACTCTGGGAAAAACACCTCCATGATGAAGCCGACTGCAAGAAGCCGGACTATCTCCACTCCAACAACTCTTCTCTTTTCTTCTGACAGGCGGCGCAAGGGCTGCCTGACTGGTTTCGCATCTGGCCTAACATGTAGCTTGTGCTCGGCGAATTCCGTCGGTACACCTGGCATGTCTTTGGGGGACCATGCAAAGATGTCTCGATTCTCATGGAGGAAGTCGACGAGCTTGCCTTCCTATTTGCTGTCAAGGTTTGTACCTACGACAGCGTACCTCTCCGGGTGCTCCGGGTCCAAGGGTATCTTCTTGGTATCTTTGGCCGGCTTGAACGAACCCTCAGCTTCCGTCTCCTTGGGGCCGGGCGACATCTCTGGCTGCTTTCCAGCCATTGCCACGACCTGATCAAGGAGACGCTTCTCGGCTGCGATCACCAGGGACTCGGCCAGCCGGCTACTCTCGGCCGCACATGCGAACGACTTCCTATAGTCGCCGGCTACGGTCAGGATTCCCTTGGAACTCGGCATCTTCATCTTCAGGTAGGCATAGTGTGGGACCGCCATGAACTTGGCCAAGGCAGGTCAGCCAAGCAGTGCGTGGTATGGGCTCTCAAGGTCTACCACTTCGAACCAGACCGGCTCTCAGCGGAAATGATCTTTGTCTCCGAAGAGGACGTCTATCAGGATTTTGCCGATTGGTGAGCAGGAAAGGCCGGGCACAATTCCATGGAACACAGTCCGGCTGCTCTACAGCTGTCGTCGCTTGATTCCTAGCTTCTCCATGGTATTTTTGTACAAGATGTTGATGCTGCTGCCTCCGTCTATCAGCACTCTCGAAAAGCGGGCGGCCCGCCTATCAGTGGCCAAGGTGGCACCTAAGACCAGGGCATAGGAGCCCGGATTCGGCATCACCTCTGGGTGATCCGCTCTGCTCCAACTGATAGGCTTCTCGGACCAGTGCATGAACTCTGGGGTGTCTGTTGCCACTGCATTCACTTCTTGTTGCTGTTGGCGCCTGCTGCGCCGGTCATCTGCCACACTGGTGAACACCACATAAGCTCCATGCTCTTCTGGGTACTCATCTTGCACTGCACCGACTGGTCGAGCGGCCGGCTGCTGGGGCGGCGGTGGAGGCGGCGGCCCAGCAGGCGGCGGAGGAATGAGGCCGTCTCCCTTGGCAATTCTGGTGAGCCAGTGGCACTTTCTGGTGGTATGATTTCACGGCTTCGCGCCACTGTGGAACTTGCAGGGACCATCCAAAGTCTGCTCATAGGAGAAGACCGGCAACCAGTTGGATTTGCCGCCCTTCTGCTGTTTTGCCGGAGGCTGCCCCTCCGGCTGTTGATCTTCAACTGTCGCAACCTGCCGACTGTTGGAAGTTGGCTGTTGGGCCTTGCGCTTGTTGTCGCTCTATTGTTGGCACCGACTGGTGTCTCCAGCTGGGGTTTTGGGAGCCTGAGGGGTCACCTTGCCGGCTGCGTTGACTTGAATCTCTGTCTTCATGGAAGAGTCGGCCGTGGCGTACTTGTCTGCTATAACCAGCAGTTCGTCGAGGGTTTCCGGCTCGTCGAAGAGGAGCTTGTGCTTGAGAAGGGTGCCTTCTCGGCACCCGGCAGTGAAGTACTCGATAGCCTGCACCTCGTGCACGCCCTCGCATGAGTTCCGAAGCTCGCCCCAGCGCGTGAGGTAGTCGCGTGTTGACTCGTCTGGGCCTTGTACGCACAGGGAAAGCTGGCGCGGCTTGGGAGGTCGCTTGTACGTTCTCGTGAAGTTGCAGATGAAGGCTTCGGTGAAGTCGACCCAGCTGTTGATGCTGCGGGGCTTCAGACTGTTCAACCATGTCTGGGCCGTGCCCTGGAGCATGAGGGGAACGTACTTCACGGCAACCCGCTTGTTGCCGTTCGCTATGCTGATGGCTGTGGAGTAGTCAATCAGCCAGTCTTCCGGCTTCACAGAGCCGGTGTACTTGGGTGTGTCTCGGGGGAGCGTGAACCCTTTGGGGAAGGGCTCGTCTCGGATGCGGGGCCCAAAGCAAGGCGGACCCAGCTCATCTTCTTCTTCCAGCGCCAGGGATTGGTGGAGTCGGTCGATCCGATGGCGGGCGTCGTTCTCTCCGACTCCCTCTCGGCGGCCAAGGCGGCCTCCGAGAGTCGGATGCTCAACAGGCGGCGGGGAAACTCGCCGTTCTCTTCTGGGCGGGGGAGGCAGGTAGTCCTCCCGCCGCTCTACTGCTCTCGGGCGGCCGTCTTGGTCGCGCTCGATAGTGATGTGAGTCCGACTGTGACTGACAGTCGGCTCCTTTTCTTTCCTTCCGCGGACTCCGCCAGTCGGCGTCCGAGAGGTCGAGCCTTGATCTCGGCGGGGAGGCAAGTCGTCATTCGGCTGCTGTAGCGCATCTGCGCGGCCGCCGGCCGCGTTCTACGCAGCAACCGCGTCGAGGAGCTGCTGGACTTGCTCTGTCATCAGACGGCGCTCTTCGCCCTCGAAGTTCTTCAGCTCGTCAGTCGCCGCTTGGGCAGCGCGAAATGTTCTCCGTTGGGGTGGCGTATACGGGGCGTTTCGCCCCGAACAAGTCGGCAATGGATGCGCCGCGTTGCCGGACCGCGCACAGACGGCTCGACCCAGTCGGAGCCGGCGAGCCGCCCACAGCGCGATCCATCTCGCGCTGGTATGCTTTTGACAATCGCCTCATGCTCGCCAACTTCTTGGCGCCTTCGATGATCTGAAGGCGGCATGTCTCCAACGTCTCGGCGTCCGCGTCCTCTGGAATGGGCGCGGTTATGTCTTGCAGGGCCGCAACGAGCGGGTCCTGAGCGTCTTCACCGGAGCGCTCGTCGTGACTGATGACGAGCACTTCCGTGACGGCGCTTCCGCCACTCTCCTCGTTGGGAAGTGGCTCATCGTAGACCACCACGTTGGTGGGGAAAGTGTCAAGCGACACGGCGTCGGAGTCGACCAGCATCGGGTCGGTGGATCCTACGGACTCCAAGTCCACGGTAGGCTCGCCGGCGACATGGAGTTGGTCGAGGAGGCCCGCGAGAAGACTCTCGGGGCCACCCGTGCCTGCGTCGGATGCAGGCTCGTCGGAGAGTCGAACCTCGCCGACAAGTTCGGCGAGGCTGCTCGCGGTGCATGCGGCCTTAGCGCCGCACAGCGCGTCGATGCAGACGCCATCTAGCGAGCCTGGCTGGCTGCGCTCGCCAGGAAGGAAGAGGGTTCCTGTCCAGAACAGATCTCCGGACGATGGTGCACCTGGCCCCATGGTGGGTGCCAAATGTCGGGGGTTGGGTGCGACATATGCCAAAGGATGGCTTATCATGGTGGGGGCGAGTAGAACGTCGCCGGTGCCTGGAAACGAGATGAGGCGAAGACATGCACGCCGGCGAATCTTACCCAGCTTCAGGGCTCTCCGAGGAGATAACACCCCTACTGCTGCTCTGCGGGGTCTCCGCATGATCACTCAAGCAAAGTGGCTACAATGGTGCTCCTGGAGCTGTATCGGGAGGCAGGAGAGAGCAAGGATAGTTCTCTCCTCCCTATACTATCTGGTCTATCTCTATCAAGGTCCGAACCCTTTGCATGGGTGCCTCGGGGGGTTTATATAGGCCTACCCCCCGGGGGTACAATGGTAATCCGGCTGGGCGCGGGTCCCAGCCGTCTGCCTCTTAGACCGCCGTCCTTCCCGCCGGCTTCTGGGGCCCGCCGACTCGTGGTCCCGCGGACAGGCGTGATACTGTAGCGGCACTCCTGATGACGCAGGCTTGGTCATCGGGTTGCGGCAATAGTGCCGCCGTCTATAGAGCAATCACTGTCGCCATTCCCCATCCTATCTGATTAATGGCTCGTGGTGCCCTGGAGAGGGGTCGGCCGACTCCAGGGGGGCCGACTCCCACAAGTCCGTCTTCGGGTGCTCAGGCCGCCTTCGGTCCACCCACTGACAGGCGGGCCCGCGATCTTCGGGCCGTACAGGCCGGCGTCGTGGGCAAAGTGCGTTGCGCACTGTGGCTGAGGTCAGGGCAGGCATGGCAACAGTTCCGCGCCTCGCCGGAGATCTTCCAGCGATACGGCTCACTGTAGCCCTGCCGGTCCTTCGTAGGCAGAGGGGGGGAACGGCCACGTCGTGACCTTACCCCGCATCATACTTTGAGACAAGGGAGGAGTCATGGGCCGACTCTCCATAGTCGGCCTCTCTGGAGGTCGCCGGCTTGGAGTCGGCTTGTCTTGGAGTCGCTGTCTGGAACTCGGCTGGTCTTGGAATCGGCTCCTGGGACTCGGCTTGTCTTGGAGTCGGCTCCTGAGACTTGGCCTGAGGGGTGCGGCCTGCCCCGATGTCTTGAAAGATCCTGGGACCCGGGTTAGCCTACCCGTGGCCCATTACTCCGACAGTGGCCTTGTGATCAGGCCATGCTCGTGATCCTTTATCTGCGACAATTTAGGATTGCTCTATGCACCCGCTAGTGGTGACTACAGCGCATTGACGCGTCTCGCCCCTGGATCTACCTCCAGCTGACATGTGACCTGGACTTCCACGCCATCTTTCGGTCCTCTACTGTTTGGATCTGCGATCGCAGATCCTGTAAATTCTGGGTGGGTCATGAAGGAAATATGCCCTAGAGGCAATAAAAAAGTTATTATTTATTTCCTTATTTCATGATAAATGTTTATTATTCATGCTAGAATTGTATTAACCGGAAACATAATACATGTGTGAATACATAGACAAACATAGTGTCACTAGTATGCCTCTACTTGACTAGCTCGTGAATCAAAGATGGTTAAGTTTCCTAGCCATGGACATGAGTTGTCATTTGATTAACGAGATCACATCATTAGGAGAATGATGTGATTGACATGACCCATTCCGTTAGCCTAGCACTTGATCGTTTAGTATATTGCTATTGCTTTCTTCATGACTTATACATGTTCCTGTAACTATGAGAATTATGCAACTCCCGTTTACCGGAGGAACACTTTGGGTACTACCAAATGTCACAACGTAACTGGGTGATTATAAAGGAGTACTACAGGTGTCTCTGAAGGTACATGTTGAGTTGGCGTATTTCGAGATTAGGTTTTGTCACTCCGATTGTCGGAGAGGTATCTCTGGGCCCTCTCGGTAATGCACATCACTATAAAGCCTTGCAAGCAATGTGACCAATGTGTTGGTTACGGGATGATGCATTACGTAACGAGTAAAGAGACTTGCCGGTAACGAGATTGAACTAGGTATTGGATACCGACGATCGAATCTCGGGCAAGTAACATACCGATGACAAAGGGAACAAAGTATGTTGTTATGCGGTTTGACCGATAAAGATCTTCGTAGAATATGTAGGAGCCAATATGGGCATCCAGGTCCCGCTATTGGTTATTGACCGAGAATAGTTCTAGGTCATGTCTACATAGTTCTCGAACCCGTAGGGTCCGCACGCTTAAGGTTTCGATGACAGTTATATTATGAGTTTATGAGTTTTGATGTACCGAAGGAGTTCGGAGTCCCGGATGAGATCGGGGACATGACGAGGGGTCTCGAAATGGTCAAGACGTAAAGATCGACATATTTGACGACTATATTCGGAGTTCGGAAAGGTTCCGAGTGATCCGGGTATTTTTCGGAGTACCGGAGAGTTACGGGAATTCGTCGGGAGAAGTATTGGGCCTTATTGGGCCATACGGGAAAGAGAGAGGGGCTGCCTAGGGCAGGCTGCGCCCCCCCCCCCCCCCCAAGGCTTAGTCCGAATTGTACTAGGGGGAGGGGCCGCACCCCCTCCTTCCTTCCCTTCTCTCGTCCCCTTCCTTGTCTCCTACTCCTACTATTTGGAAGGATTCCTAGTTGGACTAGGAAAGGGGCAATCCTACTCCCGGTGGGAGTAGGACTCCCCTTGGCGCGCCCTCCTCCTAGGGCCGGCCTCCTCCTCCCTTGCTCCTTTATATACGGGGGCAGGGGGCACCCCATGACACACAAGTTGATCTACGGATTGTTCCTTAGTCGTGTGCGGTGCCCCCCTCCACCATATTCCACCTCGGTCATATCATCGCGGAGTTTAGGCGAAGCCCTGCGCCGGTAGAACATCATCACCGTCACCACGCCGTCGTGCTGACGGAACTCATCCCCGACGCTTTGCTGGATCGGAGCCCGGGGATCGTCATCGAGCTGAACGTGTGCTGAACTCGGAGGTGCCGTACGTTCGGTACTCGGATCGGTCGGATCGTGAAGACGTACGACTACATCAACCGCGTTGTCATAATGCTTCCGCTTACGGTCTACGAGGGTACGTGGACGAACACTCTCCCCTCTCGTTGCTATGCCATCACCATGATCTTGCATATGCGTAGGAAATTTTTTGAAATTACTACGTTCCCCAACAGTGGCATCAGAGCCTAGGTTTTATGTGTTGATGTTATATGCACGAGTAGAACACAAGTGAGTTGTGGCCGATACAAGTCATACTGCTTACCATCATGTCATACTTTGGTTCAGCGGTATTGTTGGATGAAGTGGCCCGGACCGACATTACGCGTACGCTTACGCGAGACTGGTTTTACCGCCGTGCTTTGCACACAGGTGACTATCGGGTGTCTGTTTCTCCAACTTTAGTTGAACCGAGTGTGGCTACGCCCGGTCCTTGCGAAGGTTAAAACAGCACTAACTTGACGAACTATCGTTGTGGTTTTGATGCGTAGGTAAGAACGGTTCTTGCTCAGCCCGTAGCAGCCACGTAAAATTTGCAACAACAAATTTTACATCTAACTTGTTTTTGCAGGGCATGTTATGATGTGATATGGTCAAGACGTAATGAGATATAAGTTGTTGTATGAGATGATCATGTTTTGTTGAAGTTGTCGGCAACTGGCAGAAGCCCTATGGTTGTCTCTTTGTTGCATAAGATGCAAGTGCCAAATAATTGCTTTACTTTATCGCTATGCGATAGCAATAGTTGCAAAAGCAATAGTTGGCGAGACGACCATGTGATGACACATTGATATAGATCAAGATGATGAAGATCATGGTGTCATGCCGGTGACGATAGAGATCATGACAGTACTTTGGAGATGGAGATCAAAGGCACAAGATGATCATGGCCATATCATGTCACATATTTTGATTGCATATGATGTTTATCTGTTATACATCTTATTCTGTTTTGTTTGACGGTGGCATTTTAAGATGATCTCTCGCTAATTATCAAGAAGTGTTCTCCCTGAGTATGCACCGTTGCGAAAGTTCTTCGTGCTGAGACACCACGTGATGATCGGGTGTGATAGGCTCTACGTTCAAATACAACGGGTGCAAAACAGTTGCACACGCGGAATACTCAGGTTAAACTTGACGAGCCTAGCATATACAGATATGGCCTCGGAACACGGAGACCGAAAGGTCGAGCGTGAATCATATAGTAGATATGATCAACATAGTGATGTTCACCATTGAAAACTACTCCATCTCACGTGATGATCAGACATGGTTTAGTTGATTTGGATCACATGATCACTTAGATGACTAGAGAGATGTCTGTCTAAGTGGGAGTTCTTAAGTAATATGATTAATTGAACTTAAATTTATCATGAACTTAGTCCTGGTAGTATTTTGCAAATTATGTTGTAGATCAATAGCTTGCGTTGTTGCTTTCATATGTTTATTTTGATATGTTCCTAGAGAAAATTGTGTTGAAAGATGTTAGTAGGAATGATGCGGATTGGATCCGTGATCTGAGGTTTATCCTCATTGCTGCACAGAAGAATTATGTCCTTAATGCACCGCTAGGTGACAGACCTATTGCAGGAGCAGATGCAGACATTATGAACGTTTGACTAGCTCAATATGATGACTACTTGATAGTTTAGTGCACCATGCTTAACGGCTTAGAATCGGGACTTCAAAGACGTTTTGAATGTCATGGACCATATGAGATGTTCCAGGAGTTGAAGTTAATATTTCAAGCAAATACCCGAGTTGAGAGATATGAAGTCTCCAACAAGTTCTATGGCTAAAAGATGGAGGAGAATCGCTCAACTAGTGAGCATGTGCTCAGATTGTCTGGGTACTTCAATCGCTTGAATCAAGTGGGAGTTAATCTTCCAGATAAGATAATGATTGACAGAATTCTCTAGTCACCATCACTAAGTTACTAGAACTTCGTGATGAACTATAGTATGCAAGGGATGACGAAAACGATTCCCGAGCTCTTCGTGATGTTGAAATCGACGAAGGTAGAAATCAAGAAAGAGCATCAAGTGTTGATGATTGACAAGATCACTAGTTTCAAGAAAAGGGCAAAGGGAAAGAAAGGGAACTTCAAGTAGAATGACAAGCAAGTTGTCACTCCCATGAAGAAGCCCAAAGCTGAACCAAAGCCTGAAACTGAGTGCTTACACTGCAAAGGAAATGGTCGCTGGAAACGGAAATACCCTGAATATTTGGTGGATAAGAAGGATGGCAGAGTGAACAAGGGTATATTTGATATACAAGTTATTGATGTGTGCCTTACTAGTGTTTATAGTAGCCCCTGAGTATTTGATACTTGTTCGGTTGCTAAGATTAGTAACTCGAAATAGGAGTTACAGAATAAATAGAGACTAGTTGAAGAGGAAGTGACGATGAGTGTTGGAAGTAGTTTCAAGATTGATATGATCATCATCGCACACTCCCTATACTTTCGGGATTAGTGTTAAACCTAAATAAATGTTATTTGGCGTTAGCGTTGAGCATGAATATGATTTGATCATGTTTATTGCGATACGGTTATTCATTTAAAGTCAAAGAATAATTGTTGTTCTGTTTACATGAATAAAACCTTCGATGGTCATACACCCAATGAAAATAGTTTGTTGGATCTCGATCGTAGTAATACACATATTCATAATATTGATGCCAAAGGATGCAAAGTTAATAATGATAGTGCAACTTATTTGTGGCACTGCCGTTTGGGTCATATCGGAGTAAAGCGCATGAAGAAACTCCATAAAAGATGGATTTTCGGAATCACTTGGTTATGAATCATTTGATGCTTGCGAACCGTGCCTTTAGGGCAAGATGACTAAAACTCCGTTCTCCGGAACAATGGAACAAGCTACTGACTTATTGGAAATAATACATACCGATGTATGCGATCCAATGAGTGTTGATGCTCGTGGCAAGTATCGTTATTTTCTGACCTTCACAAGATGATTTGAGCAGATATGGGTATATCTACTTGATGAAACATAAGTCTGAAATAGTTGAAAGGTTCAAAGAATTTCAGAGTGAAGTGGAAAAATCATCGTAACAAGAAAATAAAGTTTCTGCAATCTGATCGCGGAGACGAATATTTGAGTTACGAGTTTGGTCTTCAATTAAAACAATGTGGAATAGTTTCACAGCTCACGCCACCTGGAACACCACAACGTTATGGTGTGTCCGAACGTCGTAACCGCACTTTATTGGATATAGTGCGATCTATGATGTCTCTTACTGATTTACCACTATTGTTTTGGGGTTATGCATTAGAGACAGCTGCATTCACGTTAAAAGGGCACCATCCAAATCCGTTGAGACAACACCGTATGAACTGTGGTTTAGCGAGAAACCCAAGTTGTTGTTTCTTAAAGTTTGGGGCTACGATGCTTATGTGAAAAAGTTTCATCCTGATAAGCTCAAACCCAAATCGGAAAAGTGTGTCTTCATAGAATACCCAAAGGAAACTATTGGGTACACCTTCTATCACAGATCTGAGGGCAAGATTTTCGTTGCTAAATCAGATCCTTTCTAGAGAAGGAGTTTCTTTCGAAAGAAGTGAGTGGGAGGAAAGTACAACTTGATGAGATAACTGTATCTACTCCCTTATTGGAAAGTAGTTCATCACAAGAACCGGTTCTTGTGACAACTACACCAATTAGTGTGGAAGCTAATGATATTGATCATGAAACTTCAGATCAAGTTTCTACTGAACCTCGTAGGTCTACCAGAGTATGATCCGCACCAGAGTGGTACGGTAATCCTATTCTGGAAGTCATGTTACTTGACCATGATGAACCCCCGAACTATGAGGAAGCGATGATGAGCCCAGATTCCACAAAATGGCTAGAGGCCATAAAATCTGAGATATGATCCATGTATGAGAACAAAGTATGGACTTTGATTGACTTGCTCGATGATCAGCAAGCCATGTTAAATAAATGGATCTTCAAGAAGAAGACAAACACTGATAGTAATGTTACTATCTACTAAGCTCAACTTGTTGCGAAAGGTTTTCAACAAGTTTAAGGTGTTGAATACGATGAGATTTTCTCACTCGTATCGAAGCTTAAGTCTGTCTGAATCATGTTAGCAATTACCAGATTTTATGAAATCTGGCAAATGGATGTCAAAACTGCATTCCTTAATGGATTTATTAAAGAAGAGTTGTATATGATGCAACCAGAAAGTTTTTGTCAATCCTAAAGATGCTAACAAAGTGTGCAAGCTCCAGCAATCCATCAATGGACTGGTGCAAGCATCTCGGAGTTGGAATATACGCTTTGATGAGTTGATCAAAGCATATGGTTTTATACAGACTTTTGGAAAGGCCTGTATTTACAAGAAAGTGAGTGGGAGCACTACAACATTTCTGATAAGTATATGTGAATGACATATTGTTGATCGGAAATAATGTAGAATTATTCTGCAAAGCATAAAGGAGTGTTTTAAAGGAGTTCTTTAAAAGAAAGACCTCAGTAAAAGCTACTTACATATTGAGCATCAAGATCTATTGAGATAGATCAAGACGCTTGATAAGATTTTCAATGAGTACATACCTTGGCAAGATTTTGAAATAGTTCAAGATGGAACGGCCAAAGAAAGAGTTCTTGCCTGTGTTGCAAAGGTGTGAAATTGAGTAAGACTCAAATCCCGACCACGACAGAAAATAGAAAAGAGAATGAAAGTCATTCCCTATGCCTTAGTCATAGGTTCTATAAAATATGCTATGTTATGTACCAGACCTATTGTATACCTTGCTCTGAATTTGACAAGGGAGTACAATAGTGATCTAGGAGTAGATCACTGGACATTGGTCAAGAATATCCTTAGTGAGGACTAAGGAAATATTTCTCGATTATGGAGGTGATAAAAGAGCCCGTCGTAAAAGTTACATCGGTGCAAGCTTTCACACCGATCCAGATGACTCTAAGTCTCAATATGGATACATATTGAAAGTGGGAGCAATTAGCTAGAGTAGCTCCGTGCAGAGCATTGTAGACATAGAATATTTGCAAAGTACATACGGCTCTGAATGTGACAGACCCGTTGACTAAGCTTCTCTCACAAGCAAAACATGATCACACCTTAGTACTCTTTGGGTGTTAATCACATAGCAATGTGAACTAGATTATTGACTCTAGTAAACCCTTTGGGTGTTGGTCACATGACGATGTGAACTATGGGTGTTAATCATATACAGATATGAATATTGGTGTTAAAGCACATGGCAATGTGAACTAGATTATTGACTCTAGTGCAAGTGGGAGACTGAAGGAAATATGCCCTAGAGGCAATAATAAAGTTATTATTTATTTCCTTATTTCATGATAAATGTTTATTATTCATGCTAGAATTGTATTAACCGGAAACATAATACATGTGTGAATACATAGACAAACATAGTGTCACTAGTATGCCTCTACTTGACTAGCTCGTGAATCAAAGATGGTTAAGTTTCCTAGTCATGGACATGAGTTGTCATTTGATTAACGGGATCACATCATTAGGAGAACGATGTGATTGACATGACCCATTCTGTTAGCCTAGCACTTGATCGTTTAGTATATTGCTATTGCTTTCTTCATGACTTATACATGTTCCTGTAACTATGAGAATTATGCAACTCCCGTTTACCGGAGGAACACTTTGGGTACTACCAAACGTCACAATGTAATTGGGTGATTATAAAGGAGTACTACAGGTGTCTCTGAAGGTACATGTTGAGTTGGCGTATTTCGAGATTAGGTTTTGTCACTCCGATTGTCGGGGAGGTATCTCTGGGCCCTCTCGGTAATGCACATCACTATAAAGCCTTGCAAGCAATGTGACCAATGAGTTGGTTACGGGATGATGCATTACGTAACGAGTAAAGAGACTTGCCGGTAACGAGATTGAACTAGGTATTGGATACTGACGATCGAAT